>JAEQDS010000073.1:0-1259927 GCA_020875535.1 Macrophomina phaseolina | reverse complement strand
CTGGGCAGTGCTGCGAGCGCCTAGGGACGGCCCAGCTGCGGTGCTGCGGCCGCTGCTGCTGCTGCGGGTGACCCGTGCGAAGCAAATGCGCGCGCGCGACGACAAGACACGGCGCCGCAGAAGGGAGCGATGGCGCGGAGCCAATCAGCGGCCTGACGAGCGGGAGGCTGCTGCTGGTCACCACGGCTCGAAAAAGCTCCCGGCTCCAGCACGACGGCCTGCATGCGCATGCCCGCCCGTTTCAGCGCGCTGCCCGCCCGACGCTCCTTTTCCGCCGCAACCTGCAAACAGCCAGCCCGCCAGCCAGCAGGCCCGCCCCAGGCAGCGCGACCCCCGGCCGCCGCGCCGTGAGCCTCCCTCGCCCCCGTCGACATGGCCATCGTCGCGCGGTGTCCAAATTAGCCCGGCTGCCGGCGCCCTCAATCTCCGGGAATCTCGAGCTGGCCCTAGCCCCCGTAAAAGGTGCGCGTCCTCCCCCAACAAAGCCCGCAGAGGCCATCCGAATATTTTTGCGCCGGCCCACCGCCTATCGCCCACCGCCCGCCAAACCGCGCCGCGCCGGCCAGCCGTAGGGGATGGGTGAATAAGCTCCCATGCCGCCTCGGTGCTTGCGCTGTAGTCAGCATCCCCGTCGACCCCCCCAGCGAGCCTGCTGCCCGTGTGACCGTTGCCGCGCCTGCCAGAACTCAATCTACCATTTCGATCTGTACGCCCCAGAGCCCGCGGCGCCAGAGCTACTGTCCCACCCTCCGACACCCTAGCACCCCGCACCGTTGACCGCCTGAGTTCCACCGCCGCCATCGAATCGACGCCTATCCTGTCTCGCAAAACTGGAGTTGCACTGCGACGGTGATTGCAGGACAAGAAAATACGCGTGGCCCCCCAAGCCGCCAGCGCTGCATGAATCCTGGTCGCTCCCGATCATCATTATTTATATCCCCGTCGACATCCCGGTCGATCTCCTCCAAATTATTGAGCAGGGACGCTACCTCCTTTGTCTTCCAGCCTCTCTTCCGCTCCTGTACATCTTTCAGCGATTCAGATGTCCGGCGCCAGAGGCCCAACTTGCACTGTAGGGTTAAGCTTCTCAAGCTGCCGACGCTCCCGCTCCTTCTTCGCGCTCTGCACCCGAATCTTCTTAAATCTTCCCTTGGCGCCGTGCTTGATCCGCGTGATCATATCCTGGGCCCGGCCCTTGGTGATGTCGTCCGCCGTCAATTGATGCTCCTTGTCCCGCCGCTTGTTGATGAATTCGAGCTGCGCTTCCGATGCCGGCTTTTTGCGCCAAAGGGCCCGCTTCTCGATGAACACCAGCGGGAAGGTCTCCGTCGCAAAGGTGTCCGCGCTACGGATGGCATGCTCCAGGGCCTCCGCCTCAGCAATCACCTTTGGTTTGTAATAGGGCGTCGTAGATGCACCCCTACGTTGCGAGGCGGGTATGGCCTTAGTGTACTTGACGACAAACTGCCCCTCGTCTCGCTCTACCGTGAGGTACCCGATCTGGTTGCACGTGAGCATGAAACGGTCGTCCCCTACACACACCCATGCAAAATTGCTTATACGTCTGACGCTCTGGTCCCCGGTGGTGTCTTCGAGTAGCTCATGGATGGAGCTGTATTCGGTGAACGTGACGGTGCTTCTTATCTCCGGTGACCCGGTTGATGTGCCCAGTCGAATTTGGGAGAGTTCTTGATCGCGGAGCTTCTCTTTCTCTTTCCTTTCCCTGATCTTCTTGGCATCCTCTGCAGAGACTCGGTCAAGCATAGCGTCAGGATCCAGTCCGAGCAGAGTTGGGGTTGTTATGACTCCAGTCTCCAGTGTCGCCACCATGTCAATGATATGGCAGTTTTCTTTGTCAATATGCAGGCGCATGCCTCGTCCGATCATCTGGATCAGCAAATTTCGTGACCTCGTAGGCCTGGCCAGAATGACGCAGTCTATGTTCGGTATGTCTGTGCCCTCGGTGAAGACGCCACAGTTCAGGAGCACAGGGTATTCCCGCCGTTTGAATGCATCGATACGTTCCGCCCGGAGCTTGCTTGGAGTGTCTCCGGTGACGTACCTCGCATCAATGCCGTACTTGCGAAAGGTAGCCGTCAAGCCAGTCAAATGCGCGAGATCGACACAGAAAATCAAGGTGGATTTCCTGTCGGCAGCCTTTGCCATCCAAGAACGGACGGTTATCTCGTTCGTCTCGTCCGTATTGACAGCTTTGGACAGGGCACCGGCTTGAAAGTCGCCGTTGGCCCCTAATTTCACCTTGGAGATATCCGCCTTCGAGACAACAGTGGTGAAGATCACATCGGACAACCATTTGTCTTCGATCATTTGGACATAGTCCTTGTGGTAGACCACATGGTCGATAACAGCACCTAACTTTTTCCCATCAAATCTTGAGAAAGTGGCTGAGACGCCAACCAACGCAGTGCTTGGATTGGTGTTGTTCTTGAGTCCAAACCAGTCTAGCACTTCCAAGTATGAATTCGCCACAATGTGGTGCGCCTCGTCGACAAGGACCAGCTTGAACCTTTGGGGGTCAAATTTCTCGAGACGGTCTCCGGATACAATGCTTTGCACGGACGCTACGGTGATGTCGGCGGCGCCAGAGGCGTGGACCGACCCCATCTCTACGTCCACTGTCTTTTCCGGATAGGCGTTGGTGCAATGACGGGCGGCTTGTTCGACCAGCTCACGCCGGTGAGCTAGGATGAGGGTCTGTGTGGCATGCTTGTTTGGAGAAGGGATGCGATCAATCAATTGCGTGAAGATAACCTAAACATGTTCAGCAATAGTGCTCCTTGTCACAGCACAACCTGGCCCTTACGGTCTTTCCACTCCCGGTGGCTAGCGAGACACCAAGTCTCTTCTGGCCCTTGCTGAGATAGGCGAGGACACTCTGGATACATTCTTCCTGGTAGTCGCGTAGCTGTATTCCCGATTTCGTTACCGGCGGCGGGGGAGGCGAATCGGGCAATGAAGGCACGTCGGCTGGCGCAGGCTGAACACCAGACGACACACGGCGAATGGCAATGAGCCCGTTCCGGATCCTGGGCCCGTAGGCGATACATCTCAGTGCATGGCGCGAACCTCGGAGCATGGGACGTGATTTTGGGCGAGTGGTGAGCGGGATGGAGGTTCTGTGACGCGCCCGAGCTCTGACGTTCGGCGGGAGACGCGCCACCTGCCTGGCCGCCAGGGACCGATGATCAGACCGCTCCCGTCCCCACCAACTTTTTTTCACCCGCAGATCCAACCGCGCAACTTGCCGCTCTCCGTCGCTGTCTCAGCTGCAATACGGCAATGCGATATCGAGTGTGGCGTCGGGCACCATGAGCGACGTAGATGACGCCAATGGGAGCCAGCACGACGAATCCGCCAGAGACAACCTCCAGGAAGCTCGTGGGGAAAGGACCGATCTCTCAGCACACGAAGGCGACAATGAGATTTCCGAACCAGAGTCTAGATCACGTTTGCAGCTCAAAAAGAGGAAGCAGCACGTCGCCGCCCATGATGCAAGGGCCAAAAGGTTGAGAGTCTTCTACCGAGACGAGTACCGCCAATTTTACAACTCCGCTATCACCGAAAGCACCAGCTTCGACCCTGAGGGCAACCCTGGCCGCCTGGAACCATCGCAGATAGGCGCATCAAAATGGACCGTCGTCGAGAAGCAGCGGCTTTTCGTTGCGTTGGGCAGATATGGAAAGGACGACATGCCCAAGATCACATCCGCCGTGAGGACTAAGTCAGAACCCGAAATCCGCGAGCTCCTTGTGTTGCTGCAGGAAGGTGTCGTTGAGCTTCATATCAACAGTGGAGATGTCTCCAAGACGGCTGCCTTTCACGAAATCCCGGCAGCTTGCGAAATTAGTGAAGACTGTTGCAGAAGCCTGGAAGCGACGGCAGATGCTTTAGCAAGCCTTCAAGACTCGTGGGATGCGAAGCAGGAGCAGAAGAGGCACGGAAAACACTGGATTCTTACACCTGATATGGCAAAGCTGCTAGACAGAGCCATCGAAGAGGAAGGTGGAGATGACCGCCTCACTGACGATGACCAAGGCTACAGTACGGGCGAGCCCGTTCCTGACGATGGACTAGATGAGGAAGACGAAGACCAGGGAATCGGGTACGCACGAGATGCATTGAGAGCTGTCCCGGCCGCTCGACTGCTCAGGCTATCAAAATGGCTTGAGCTTTCAGCTCGAGTGTTTGCAAATGCTGGTGGTGCAAGAGAGACTGAGAATTGGCGTTCAATTTCCGAATCGGGTGAACCACCAAGCATTTTCCATACTGCTTTTTCTGATTTTCACCGTCTCGCTGTGAGCCTTACTCAACGCCTCGTAGCTGCAAGCCTAAGTCAAGCAAATTCACGACTGCACGCCCGAAATGGCACAGCCGACTCACGATTACGGAAACCTGTGGTTCAGCGAGAGGACGTCCTTGCGGCTCTTGAAATGCTAAATATACCCCGATCTGCCAAATCATTTTGGGTGAAAGCCCCGCGACGCTGCGGTGTCATCGTTCAGCAAAAAGAGAACACAATCCCTTACGATGAAGCAGAGAAGATCCTTGACGGCCAACCAAATTTCCACGAAGCTGTCGCAAATATCAGCGATGTCAAGATGTGTGAAGGCTTCGCCCCAACCGAGACTCAGACGATCGAGCAACCCCTGTTGGAAGCTGAGTCGATCGACTCGGACGATCCAAATACGAAGCAAGAAGCATACGCGGATCTCTTTGATGCACAACGGAGCTATGAGGAAGAAGAAAAGCTATGGCAGCTGCTCAGTCAGGAAGCCCCGCCAACAATACCAAAGGAATTACCCAGGCGGCCTCGCGTGGATCGAAAGATGGGCGATGAACTCTTGGACTGGAGACGTGGGGTTGATTTCGAGGCGGTATGGGAACGTTATGGAAGGCTTGTTGACTCAACAAGTCCAGAGAATATGGATGCCAGCACCTCAGCCCCGGTTAATCGTGGGTTTGAAACGATCAAGAGTCCTTCTCCGCTGATACGAGCAAGGTCAGAGTATGAAGATAACGGCAAAAGCGCGCTTCCGTCATATGAAGACGAAGGAGATTCGCCCGGAGATGCCGCATTGCCCATTGCAGAGAGCGATGGTGAGGAGGTCAGTGATGCCTCTGAAGTTGAAGGAAATCAGGAAGGTGGAACACACCCGAGCAGTCTGCCGATTCGTCGGGTTTTGGCACCCCGCCGGGCCAGAGATGCTGCGACATCATCAATGGGGGAAATGCCACCTTACCCTGAGGACGATGATGATTCGTCGGCAGATAATTATGACAGCCGTTCCCAGCAAGCTTCGGAATAATTGCCCTTATCTCCGCGAGCAAACGCCATCCCGACAATGGACCTGAGCTTACGCGCAAAATATATTTTGCAAGCGCAAACCACGTCCTAAGTCAATCCTCAGGCTCTGAAGCATATTAGGTGAGGAAACCGCCCTGACTCATGATTTTTCCTCTTGACTCCGGGATTGAGACCGCAGTCATTTAACACGTCTTGGTGAGGAGCTTAAACCCACTAAGGCTAACGATGCGGAGAAGGCGAGGGGGATCGACCGGAAAGCGGCAGCATGGCGTCATTCTGCAGTCGACAGAATGCATTACACAACGACCAAGCAATGTCTGAGGAGTAACGTATGCGAAGTGGTTACCTACGACTTCGTGACGTGGAGTGATTTAAAATCACAGCATCATTTCTGGTACGGCAACAGTGCGTCCCCTTATCTGCCTCCATCTACTTATGCCTGACCTTCCAGTGTTGTTCTGACAGCAGCAAGATGAAGCTCATTACATTTGCTCTCGGTGCGGCTGTCGCACACGGACAGGTGACGTACCAGGATACATCTGGCACCATTCTGCGCACCGACAATGGATCTTACGGCCCTGTTCTCGAAGAGTTCCACTACTACTACGACCAATGGCCAATTGGGCTTGCTGTCTCGAGTGTGGGAAGGCTTTTTGTCTGCTACACTCGAGGTCAGTATACCTACACTTTAGGAGAAGCAGTCAACAAAACTGCCGAAGCACCGTATCCTTCGGCCGAACTGAATCTTCCTGTCTCCGCGCTCAACACCAGCTTCAACGGAATCCCCTTCGGTAGTGCTGACTCCAGTGGGCTCATCAGCGTTCAGGCTTTGTACATTACCCCAGCAACGGCAGACCGCGACGAAACTCTCTGGGCTTTAGATACTGGACGCGCTTCAGTAATGGATTCTCAAGGGAAGGTGACGTTGCCATACGCTCAACCAGGTGGGCCAAAGCTGGTCGGAATCTCGCTTAACAATAATTCGATTTACGAGACTTTCACCTTCCCAGCCGATGTGCACTATCCTGACAGCTATATGAACGACGTTCGTTTCGATCTCCGTCCGAACGTGACTTCCGGCGGAAAAGGCGTAGCTTATATTGTCGACTTCAGCGACGAAGGACGCCCCGGGTTTATCATTCTCGACCTGGGTACCGGCGAATCCTGGCGCCGTCTGACCCAAGATCCCTCTGTACTCCGCGTGGACAATGATGTCCCCAGCTACCAAGGCCATCCTTTCTACCAACGCAGTGTTGGTCAGACCATTGGAACACTACGGGAGGGCCTCGATGGCATCCAGATCTCCCCCGACGGCAACACCATCTATTATTCTCCGCTCACAGGCAACTACCTTTACTCCGTGCCGACGGCGAATCTTCTCGCCCGTGATGATGACCCGCTCGCTGAGCGCGCCGCCAAGAACAATGTCTCCAGCCTTGGACAAAGAGGTGGGAATGCAAACGGATTCGAGGGCGATTCGAATGGTTTGATCTACCAACTTATCCCGGAACATAACGCCATCTACTATTACGACCCGGCAGATCTCCAGATCCACGGTTATGTACGTGACCCAAGGATTCTCTGGCCTGACTCTGCCAGTGTGGCGGAAGACGGTTATTTCTATGTCAACATTAATCAGCTCCCGTATCAGCCAATGTGGAATGATGGTGTGGATTTCAGAGAGCATCCTGGTGCAGTCCTGAGGGCCAAACTGCCTAATGGTGGCGGCAAGATCATGGGTCTTTCTTGATGCAAGACTTCTACCGTGCAGGTGTACTCGTGTTGAAATTGTGCATGCACGCCTCGAAGTTCCTGGGTAAAAGGAACTACGCATTCCTATCCCAGTCTATAAGCTTCGCAGAATACATGTAGAATCCTATTACCAATAGTTTCTTTTTCCAAGCGCATAAAGGATTATATAGTTTACATCTCGAGTGCTTTGATAACTATGCATGGCTTTCCGCGGCCAGCAGGCTGGGAAACGCGTGATCTCACATGCCAGAGTGAGACATATCCGCGGTGTGCGGTCATGGAAACTCCAGTTACACATTTCGCACTCCCCAGCTTTGCGTGACGTATTCCACTCATCCAGACACAAGGTCGGGTTGCATTAGAAAGGGCACCCACCGTAGCGCAACGCCTACCTCCTTATCCTGGACGACATGTATCAGCCGCCGCAAAGTCATAATTTCACACGCATTCATAGACAACACAGACCACAGCCTCCAGCGTATCATCGGCTCTGCACCTCTCTTGAGCATGCCGATTCTTACGCCCCAGGAGGGCTTACAGCTCGTCGGCTCTGCGGTCATGCAACCGAACGTGGAGGCTTATCCAGGACGGACGCACCGTAGGACCAAACTCTCTAATGATATACAGCGTGAAAACCACTGATAACTGGTGGCACCGCAGAGATACGAAGCTTTCGAGAGTGCCCTCGTCGACGCTAGAGATCTTATCATGAGATTCCTTTCGAACGTCCCCGAACCCCGGCCGGAGCGCTCCAGCAATGCCACTACGCCCGACGTTTTGCGGGAAGCCGCGAACAGCGGAAAGGGTGGCCTCGAAATCTCTTCTCACTCCTCGCTCCGTCGCTCGACCTCTCGCGTCCACTAAAAACCGGGGATATCCCATTTGGCAACTTGTTCGGATCCAAGGTCTGCGCGTAGAGCCGTTTCGTGCAGCCTTGGGCCGCTCCATAACCGATCCAGGGATTAGTGGCCCCGTTCCTCCCACCGCTTCCACGGGTCAGCTCTAGCAAATGGACCTTCGTCGTTCTCCTAAGGGTATTACTGAGACGTTCGGGGTGCAGAACCGCCAGGAGAACGCGGGCTCTCGTGAAAAAGTTGGTTTTCCCCGCGGCTGCCTCTCTCCAGAGAAGCGTAAGCCGCCTTGTCAGAAACATCCGGGCCCCTTCCTGGAGCTAAAACGTAGCCATAGGCGTTACCTTAAGCCCTAAACATGAGCCGCATTACATCGTGCCGGCGTTATAGAGGGCTGGTACAAAAATAGGTAGCGAGCATTGAAGCCAGACAATATCTCCATTTTAACCACCAATATCTTGGCATTACCCCCCATGCCTGAATCTGAAATTTGTTCGACTTTGCAGCGGAATGAATCAGGGCCCTTGCTGCGTGAAAGCTAGAGTTTGCCGGAAATCAGCGAGCATGGCGAGTTGAAGCAGTTACCTGTGCGCGAATACGTTGACCTATCAAACAGACAGTCATTTCGGCTTCACATGAGGAATGTGCAACGTGTGGCTTGCTGCAGCCGACCGGGTGCCAAACAAGGCATTAGTGTGCACCTGCAGATTCGGCGATACCTACATCTGCGCCAGTTGATGAAGAGAGGGCAGGTATAGAAGGAGTACCCTGGCCGACTTCTACTCTTTTCCTCCCCCGTCACGCCCCGCACAATCCGAGAATAACCATATCTTCCGAACCAACGATGCCGTGTACACCCGCCACGGAAGCCGCACGCCCGTCAGGTGCCGCTCAGTCGGCTGCAGCCTCGTCGGGCACCCGGGCCAACAGTCCTTGTCCTCGCATTTGGAGGGGCCACCAACTTCGGCGAGGAGGGCTACGTGCAGCAGTGCTATAGTAGCACGCTCTCCTTAATGCCTTTAAGGCTGGCGCAAAGCAAAGCCCGGAGACCTTGGTAGAAAGAATGGTGTGACTATTGCAGCCGGCGATGACGACAGCCACGCTCACACTACCTAACCCAACACAAGCAGGGCGGCCGAGCATTCCACGACCCGCTTCTCGCCCTCTGTAGTGCCTTCTGCCACTCGCGGCCCCAAAACTATTGAATGCGTCCTTATCGAATACTATCGCTATTCATGCGTCCAACACACCGTTGTAAGGAAGAAATCGGCCGCCTCGCCTGCTCGCTAGCTGAACCTCGACGTTACCGCCACGCCTCCGAATCCGGCATCACAGGCCAACCGAGGTGCGGAGACGAAGGTGGTAACTTTCCGGAATCTTGCCCACCGAGTCTAGGTCCTGATTGGGGCAGCTCGCAGTGCCGAAAGGGAACCGCCCTTGACCGTCCACCCAGCTCTTCCATCTCGCCATGCCGTCGTCGCGCGTGGGGCTCGCTTCCATCTCCAGAAATTCCAAGTTGTTTTGCTGCACCTTGTTAATGTACAAAGCCATGCCCTTGAGGCAACCAATCTGCCGCAGTTCGTCCAGAACCGGCCACCACCATGCCACTCCGGCGTTGTCTCCGCCGGCGTCCTTGATTCCGCAGTAGAACATGATGAGCTCCACAAGATGCGGCCGATGGCCAATGACGAACCTCATAAGGTCCACGTCCGGTATTCCGAGGTCGTGAAAATGCGCCTTCCGCAGCGCCTCCATCCTCAGTCCCCGAAGTATGTCGTACTGAGAGAAGTACTGGTGGTTGCTGAAGTGTAGGTACAGTTCCTCCACCTTCTGGCCCTGTTGAAGCATGCTTGCTAACCCCGGGTGCGAGTGGGCTGTTCCGTGTACATCTGAGCCTGATTGGAGACAAAGCCGGAGGACTTTCAGTTCAGCCGTAAACCTCTTTAGATCCTCCAGGAGCGGCCCTTGGACATGGAAAATTGCCGCCGACATCCCTTCGTCCGCCTGGTGCTGGGAGCGCTCGATCCCGATTTGGGAGTCATAACATGTCGGCTCAACCATCCTGCTGGGCACCATTGAGAATTCGGAAACCGGGGCTGAGAATCTCAGCAGCGTCCGCACGAGCAGCAAAAACCCTCGATACGGTTCAATGGTGGCGATTGGATGGAAGCACCTCATTAATTGGGTGGAGCCCGACTCTTCCACCTCGCGCCACTGCTGTAGGCTTCTTCCTCGTTCCGACCACTAGGTAAAGCGTCAGCATTCATCCTCAACTACGCGCCAAAATAGGTCACAATACCGTTCGGAGCATTGAATCGTGCGAGGCATATTCCGTGATAGCTGAGACCATGTAATCATGAACCGACCAGTTCACTTTCGGGAGCAGCTCTTGCACCGGAATGATCCCTTCGAGCCCCTGCATGCCTTCTTTGACAGCCAGAGTCCTTTTCAGCTTTTGGATCTCCCAGTCCCACTTCCTGACCATCGGGGAACGCGTTGGTTGGGAGAATGGCTGATCAGGGCGATCTTCGTGGTCTTCCCCTGCAGGCAGGCTTGTTATGATCACTTTGCTGAATCGTATCCCTTGTCTCCAGGCGTCCCCAATGGCCTTTTCTTCGATTTCGCTGTCGCGATTCGCCATATAGTCTCGATACTGTGCCGACCACCAGCCATATACTACTTGCACACAACGCTCCCGAAGCTCCAGCATCTTCCCCGGATCGCTATCACAGCTATCCTCGAGCGAACAATTGAAGCGACGCTTGGCGGTAGCATCTTCAGCGTGCTCGGGATACTCTGACCTGTCATGATGACAGTCGACATGGATGTCAGACAAGCTGCGGAAGGTCTCGATGTCCATCTAAGTTGCGCCAACCAGGTCAGCGTACCGTTTGCAGTGGCTAAGACGCGGGCTTACAGACCAAAACTGAATTGAAGGTGCTGGTGTCCAGCACAAGCGTATCCACGTATTTGGCGAAGCGGCCTCGGATGATCTCATAGAAGATTTTGACGTCCCATCGATGGCATGAGAGGTAGAGATTCATACCTTTGAAAAGGTAGCTGATCCGCGGTCAGTCGGCGAAGTATATTAGATCTCGTCATAACTGGAGCTTACTATGATGCGCGCGGCTCCCATCTCTTACTCACGAGTCTGACGCATCGAAGTGTTTTTTTGTCTCCCTTGAGGAATTGCAGGATATTGTCCCTCAATTCTTGAGAGAGTCTTTCTTCTACGCTCTCCAGAGACTCGGTGTGGCGGTCAACGGCTTCCATACTCATCGCAGAGAGATTGACGAAGTAAGAGCTCAGGCAACACAGATTGAAGCTTATAATCAACCAGTAGACGCAAGAGTAGGATTTTCAACGACTATATATGTTGTGTGATTCATCTCAGAGTCAACGGCCAGCAATTCTCGAAGTGACGAGTGATGGTCACATTGGTCTCGACGGAGCAAATGCAGGGAGATCCCACCAGGGATGTCTTCATCTGTCCCAGGATTAACTCTCGCCACAATTGCTCGGGTTGCTAGCGCTCTTGCATAAATTAATTGTTATGAGGGTGTGGTGGTTTTCGGTCAAGTGCAGCGATCGACTTGATCCGAGTTAGCACACGGTATTGGCACACCGCTCACGCTATGAGCATTCGAATGAACAGCGCGGAGTCGGCTGCTGCGCGCTTAGATCTGAGTGGCTGCAGCCATCCGTTCATTTGGGTGCAAGGGACTTCCGCTGGACCACTGCTCAATGCAAGAGTGCAGCACCAATTTCATTGTCCTCGGCATCACGCGTGCCGGTGAGTCCACTGTCTCGCCCTTGAAAGGAGGTGTAACGTAACATGAAGACAAATATCATGCAGGATAAGCTGTCAGAAGGTGTCAGCGTCGAATCTGGGGTACAATCTCCAGCTTCGACCACCAGCGTTCTCTCCTTGGTGTTTCTTGGAGGCGGTCCCTAACATCTTCCAACTCTACCGAGTGTTGAGAGGCACTTCTTGGTCCAAACAAGATTATCGGGTTCATTTCACGCAGTCTTTGTGAATATCTGGGCTATGATCGGGCGCTGTGCCGCAACCTTCACGCCCGAGGCCGCTTATCTAGACATGGCGGCAATGAATGTTCCACATGGATGTGCGCTTAACGAAAAACAGTGCCCAGCAGGGAATACAAAGCCGCTACCGGTGCAAATCCCGCTGACTACTGATTTCAGCGCGGTATCAAGAGCTCTTTAGAAAACCATGATTGGCCAATGCGTCCATACGGCTTCATCACATGAGCATTGAGTAATGGACTTCGACCCTGCATAGTTATTTCTGTTCTCACCACCCTCCACGTTCCCTCAACACTAGAACAGTGTGGATTAACCGCCTGTTCTAATGATTGTTTCAGTCTCCTGGCTTTTCCTGAGCTTGTCCGAACAAGAGCAGCTTGCCTAGGAGGAAACTTAGCGCAGAAGTCCTCGATGCGAACTCGATGGGACAGATGCAGGATGCACACTCTCATTTTCGACACATAGACCGCTCTCCGGAGTCTTGCGGCCACTCTGCGCAGAGTTGCGAACCGTCTGAAATGGGCAAATCGGACGCCTTGTAATGAGGCTGTCCTTGGCGCATCGTGCTGTGTCGCATGCACGAGATGCCAGGATCGACCTGCAGGTGGTAACCTGTAATTCCTCGAAGGAAATAGCGTGAAACCCCGGCAACGGCTGTCTTCACGCGACGCTTTCATCAAACAGACGTGTTCTTAAGAAAATTGTACGCGGAATGGTCATTTACTGCGTCAGATCACCTTCAGATCACCTCACCACAATGAACAGTCTAATTATTCTCTTAAAGACATCAGGCAAATCTCTGGCTGAGAGGACCTGCTCTGGCTCCGTTAGCGGCACCTCGCTCCGAATGACAGGGGGTCTTCAGCTTAGCCTACTGCACCTATCCGCCGCGATCATGCATTCGATTCCTTGGACCACTCTGAACACTCGAAGGTATGCAGCTAACTTACGGGAATGGGTCAATTTCCGGCCTGGACTTACCCGGTAGCCGCGCAAAAGCAGGGTAATGAAGCAGCAGGATGAAAGAAGGCAACCGGCTCAGTCCAACCACACACGCTTCGTCGCTTGATACCTGACATCAAGGTATGCACTCCATATGAAATGGCCAAGTTACATCGCAGGTGTTTCGAGCGTGCGCCCCGCAAGCCCCGTACTATCAGTATGTTGAAAACAAGCCAGGCATGTGCGGCGCAGCAGCGAGAGATCTACCGGTTGATCTACACCGGCCACCAGCTTCAGGCTAGCGACAAGACCTCAAAACTCTAAGAAGCATCATCGTGCCGAATTATTACCCCTCCTGTTCCTCAGAAGCTATCCCGCATCGAAGGATGCGCCGTACACCCCGCTTCTGATCTTGATGAGCATTTTTGCACTCGGAGCCAATATGACGGATGCATCAGGAAAGCTAAATCCTGTCAACAAGACGGTTCCCCTGCATCAACTGTCATTATATGCGCCCATGCGCCATGGTAGAAGGTGGTTAGCTGCATCAGCTTGCGGGAAAACTGTGATTTGCCGCTCTCGCGTCCACGCTACGCGGCTCGGAGAAGGCGACTTTTTTGTGTTTAAGCGCTTAGGCGAAGAGCATCGTCCAATCAAGCAGTGAGGCTTCGGGTGATCACGCTGAAATATGTCACACCAAATGTGACCTAGACGAGCGCTTCTGGAGCGCCCGTTTCTCCACAGCTACTCAATTCGTATAATTAATCGCACTATGCCGGTAGAAACGAAGGGGCTTGCCAAAGCATGGATCCTTTCGCTTCTGAGCAAGTTGGGTAGATACTGCGACCCGCTGTCATACGCACGCAAATTCGACAGAAGAACGGTCTTCAGCTAAAGCTACCTGGAACAACGGGAAAAGTCAGGATAGAATACAGAAGCCGAACCTACATCGACTCCCCTGATGTACGACATCCCAGCCATACGTACCACTGCGGAACCATGGGTCCGATAAAGTGATGCAGCAAAAAGGCGCAGCAGCCAAATCCTACAGTAGCCGACAGCATTTGGCCCTTGCTTAGCTGTAAAAGGCTTGCTCGAGTCTTACAATCCTAGAGCTGAAGTTTGCGCCACCTTACGGCGTTATTCAGCGGGATTTATGAACTCCCTATTCACTATCCAGCTCATTTCACCCGGAACATGCGGGCTTCTTTTGCGAAGTAACAGTTTATTGACCCTTAAACAAGACCTGCTGGGCACCAGGGTAGCTACAGCGTCAGTAAAGTATGATCTCGTTTTCGAGGAATAGGCAGTAAATACCCATTCCGCACGCTCCCGTGCCCACGATTTCTTCCCTGGGAGCGCATCGCCATATGAGAGATGCCAGGTATTTCAATTCTAGTACTTCCCACCTTCATGCACTTCGCCGCGCTCCACAGGCGGCCATACTCAGCCGTTGCCTTCGACCGTGATCAGCTCCACCAGCGAACAATCCACATGCGAATCACAAGGATCGGACCTGCAGTTTTCCATCGTGCCATCAGCACCTTCTGCAATATGTGCGACGGTGTTACCAAATAGATGTATTATTCGCGACATGCATGGTCCAACGAGCCTGACGCCTCTTCTTCTGCACTTTTTCTGGGAACATTCACTCACTGCATTCACTTCATGCATACTCCACTAAGAGCCCGCCTCCGGGAATATTGGGCCAGTTTCTAGTTGATCGCAAGCTCCCATAAGACCATTACAGGTACTGAAGCGAGGTAGGGCCCTTAGTGGAGGATGTAGCAGTGCGTGTTGAGCATGACTTTGCGATGAACCGACAAAACAACCCCTAACGAGATGGGCAAATATCAGAGACTGATCACGCCAGGGACGGCCTTTGTAACGAAGGAAAATTCAGACGACTGTCCAAAGGAGAGAATCCCACAGAAGCAATCGTGCGCTGTAACCGCGCGCCAGACTCGCTACATCTTCACTCCATCTTCACTGACGCACCCCGGTCCGATTTGGATAGCGACATGCGGACCACGGTCCCTTCAGGCGAGGGATCACAATAACAAAGCAGATCATCAGACACCTCATTCTGCACGCCGAACAGACAACGTGATTGGGTTCCGTTCCTATCCCCGCCCTCCCTTGCAAGCGGCACAGCAATCCTGGTTTCACAAAAGCAATGCGCGCGTTTCGCTGCCGCAACTGCGAGGAAAACCCCGCTCTTTTGCTTTTTCTTCCCCCGACCCACCCCTCCCCCCCCCAAAAGCCAGCTAGCCAGCCAGCCAGCCAGCCGATCCCGCGCGCCAAGGCGTCTGTTGTGACGTGTGATTTGCCCTCCTTACGTCCCGCCAGACACGAAAGCGAACATGATGCCGGGCCCTTGAGGATCGGTCCCGCAAGCTGCAGATCCTACAGCATTGTTTGACGAGCACGAAAAGCAGTCCAACCGAGCCGCGCGGAGTGGCTCTGCTAAAATGCAAGCGGCAGGAAACGACGCGCGAAGATCCAAATTCTCCATGACGTCATTCTCGGATATTCCGCTCGTCGCAGCGCCTTCCCTGCGGTGTAGCAAATGGTGACAGACTACTGCAGCATGGTCGGGGAGTGAAGAACTGGAAAAGAAAAGAGGTAGCACCTGGGTCTGGAATCATCGCTTGGCGGTTGAAAAAGGGCGATTGATGGCACTGGGATATGAGCGAGGCATCAGAAGTGAGGAAGCATTGGCCAGATATGCCGAAACGAGCAGACGTACGGGGACAGCACAAATGAGTTCTGCCCATAGGTCAGCTAGAAGCCCTCTCATGTGATTATATGCATTCAACTCTAAAGACGATCTGTTGGAGCATCTTCGTCGTCAGTGTTATCACATGTATGGAGCAATGCAGACAGCAGTCCGAAGCTACAGAGTACGTCCAAAGGACTTGCATGCATCAATATTGGTAGAAGGGCGAAGCGTCGATGGCCGGACGGACCTTGTTCAGAAACACAGCGAAATTCATCAATTGCTGCAAAGGGAAATTTTGAGTTTTGGCATCCGAGAGCACACATCCAGTGCGCTATCACCGCCAATATTGGCTCGTCATATCTACCCATACCCAGACCAGACCAGGCTTGTGTGTGCATCGCTGGGACCTGTACTGTGCTCGAGAGAGAGAGGAAAGAACAACAGAAGAGTCGCGGCAGAAAAAGCAATAGGCCGGGGAAAGGGTACTCATATCCGTCGTGACACTGGTGGAAAAGAAGAGGCCCTCCCCCATGCAAGCAATGCGCTAACCATCCGTTCGTCGGCCATATCAATGAGAAAAAAAACACCCCATCTCCTGCTGACGCCTTATCCATGAAGGTGCACATAGGCACGGATAGCCCTAACGCCGGCGCCAGAGAAGAAGGTGATGGTGGTTGTGGCAGTAAAAAGGCGAGCCGACGGTCTGCGTCGTGCGACTTCTCTGAACCCCAGCTGGCACTCTTTGTCCGCCGAAATAGAAGTGGGGCTTGAACATAAGTTGCGAGTATCGCGAACTCAAGCCAAGTAGCCCAGATCGTTTTCCTCACCTTCCAGACGTTCGAGATACTCTTTTTCCAGGAGGATATCAATGCATTTCTTGATATCGGCGACCTTCGGCGTAAACCGGGAGCGGATTTGGTTGATAGTCTCACCAACAAGCTGTTGGTGCTTCATCTTCTTCCTAGACTTCATGATTCGGACAATGGCAGACTAAAAGCCATTGTTAGTACCTGACATTGATCAGATGATGAATACTAAACTTACCTGCATGAGCAGTTTCCTGTCCTCCTCAATCGTCTTGTGCGTATCCTCTACCTCCTGCTTCTGCTCGCTCTTGATGCCAATGTTAAGGTTCACCTTCAGCTTCTTCGTCTTGAACCCATAGTTCAGGGTGAAAGTGGTACCGGGCTCCGGCTTGGAGCCCTCGGGGCTAATGGTTAAAACCTTAGCCTTAAGGAAAACGGCAATGCTAGGGTCCATTGTTCCCCGGTCGAGCTTAGTCGCCTGCTCGATATCCTCATAAGTCAAGGTATCGGTGTCGTTGAACAGGAGGAGAATGGCCATCTGATAAGTGGAAACTTGAAAGATCGGGGATGCCTTGCTACCGGGGATCTTGATGTAGTTGGCCCTCATTTCACCTTTGCACAACTGCCACAGCCAAGTCAACTTGCGGCCAGAGTGCTTGCTGCCGTAGAAGGCGTTGAAGCGCTCGTAGGTCTTGACGATGACCTGTGGAGGAGCGAAAGGAGTCGTCGGCGGGTTGAGAGGCCAGAAACCGGTACCAAGAATATGGTATTGCGCATCCACGGCCGTCTTCTTGTCATCCTCATCCAAGGTCTCGCTAACCCACTCCTTGAACGAGGAGTTCAAATCTTTCGAAATCTGCATGTCCTGGAACATACGCTGGAGCTTGTTGGTGTACTCGAAACCGCAGGCATCCTTCAACTTGGCGATCATGGAAGTCTCGGCATCGTCGGAGGCAGAGTTGGTGTTGACCAACCGCTTCGCGAGCATACGGGAGTAGAACTTCTGGAACACATCCTTGTCTTCGATGTACTTAAAGATGGTCATGATCTGTGTCAATTGCTTCTCCATGTCGTCCTCCTCAGACATCTTGGCGCCCGACTTCTTCAGCAGCTGGTCCGTGTATTTCGCTAGTAGCTCCGGAGACTTTGTCGAACCAGACTTGCAGACCTTGTTGCGGTTCACAAATTCTCTACAGGCATTGTCCAGGGAACGCACAAATTCCGACTCGCCTGCGAAAGCCTTGTTGACCAGATCTTGGTACTGGGTGTGGACTTCCAGAAGCGCCTCTACGTAGACCTTGGGCTCAAGCTCATCCGTCGCAACCTTTTCGACAGCGGACAGGCCAGCCTTGCGGACGTGATTCTCGAAGCGAGTCCTGAGGGGATCGAGACCTTGAGGAATACGCGCAAGGAGCTTGTACATCCGTGCTAGATCGTCGATGCGGTCCTGGTCGAGAAGCAATTGGAACTCTTCCCGCAGAGCCTGAGAATGATCAGCGATGAGCACGGTCTCGCATGTCCTCATAAGCGGGCCCATGATCTCATCCAACAGATAGAGCGGAACACGATCCTTCTCCTCCTGAAGACGCGCTTCAGCCTTCTTCATGTAGTCAACGACGCTGTTATCCGCAAGGAAACGGCTAGACTCCTTCCGGTAATAGTCAGCAGTGGCCTCGAGAAAGGGCTTCTCGAAGAACTCCTTGTAGACGTCCAAAGTGGTCTTGGTGCTGTCCGACTCGTCCAGGCCTAGGGACACGAAAGAATCCACGACACTCTTGATCTGGTTCTGCTCAATGGTTTCCCCATTCCTCTGCTTCTCCACCAAGCGCAGGACAGACTTCATGACGTTCTCCTGAGTCTGCATGAACATGTCTTCCTTCCATCGAACCAGATGTAGGGTGTAAATGTCGTAGATATTCTTCTTCCCCTCATCTATCTCGCGTTTGACCCAGTGACGATTCAGGTATCGGAACAAGTGGTTGTTGTACTGGCCGGCGGTGGTATAGCGATTCCATTCCTTGATGTAGAAGGTCAGGAGGGCCTCGTCAGCGTGATCGGTGGACTTCTTGTAGACATCGCGGAGGTGCTCCTTTAGATACTCGATAAGATGATTGTACAGATCCTCGCCGAGAAGGTGAGCTTCCTAGGAGTTAGTAATCATGATTCCTACCAAAGGCACAAGCAGATGGGCTTGACCTACCACCTCCCCGGTTGTTCACGCCGCCGTTGTTGGCGCCGAAACCACCACTCCCCACAGCCTTCTGTGCAGTGCAGAAGTTGTGAATCGCTGTGTAAAGACCCATGTATGTCTTCATATCGATCCCTTCCCTCAAGTCGGTCATGATCCGGTCGACGCCGGCCTGAAGATAGTTCCATCTGAAGCGGCGTGTCAGCAGGCACATGGACGGCAGGACGGAACACGTACGTCGCAGCAGAGTCATCCTTGCTGGGCATGGGGGGCATAGGTGACGGCATCTTGGATGGTCGTGGGTCGTGGGTCGTTCGCCGCTGTGCAAACTAGGAATCGACGCGATGAGATGGAGGCGAGGTGAGGGGGCGGTAGCGGTGGCGGAGTAGTATTAAGAAAGGGGAGATGAGGTCCCGCAGCGGGGGCACAGCTTAAAAGCGAGTGAGGCCGACGCCAGAAGGTGCTGTTTGGTGATTGCAGGCAGAGCTGCGCGTGTCCGGCAGTGCAGCGTGTGTGGTATCAAGGCACAGCTTGGTGGCCACGCGCGGGATGGGAGCGGCAGGCGCAGGCTGTTGTCACAGCGGGCGCGGTGTGGGCGACCGTGGACAAAGACGGCGGGTGGTGTGGAGGAGCGTCGAAGAAGTCGACGGCGGGAGAAGGTGCTGGACAGAAGTGTTGTAAGGTGCAGAGCGGCGAGCAAGCGGGCCAGGACAGGCGTCAGTGTAGGCTCAACGGCCAAGACCAAGGTTGCCGCCTGCCCTGCGGCTTCCTCCGCGCCTCAGCCCTATCTCCGCCCCCAGCTCGCCGCGAACCCCTCCGCCCAAGCTCCGAGGCGCGCACAAAAAGCACTTGCGGTCCATGCTATAACGAGAGAGCCGCAGCACAGCACTTCTTGGCGGGGGTTCGACTTGACTTTTGCGCGGTCAGCATGCCGAACGAATTCATTTCACACTACAGTGGCGCTGTCGCCGGCCATGCCGTGCATTCCGTCATCGCCCAAACCAGTCACCCAACACCGCTGCACCGTACCGCCAGGCAGACACTAGCTAAAACTCAGACGGCAGCAGCTTTTGTTCCGCACAGCCTAGTTCAAACCTCCACTGCTGGCCCCTTGTCGCCATAGATTGGATCCTTCTCGAACCAGCCCAATTTCTTGATGCCTTCGATCTTGTCCTCCTCCCCTTTCTTTCCATAGCACATGTCCCAGCTACAGCCCTTGGGGTAGCTTCCCACCATTTGAAATCCGCCGCTCTGGTCCTCCAGCAATCGATGGCCGACGCCCGCAGGTACAATGACGACATCGCCTTTCTCCACGACGGGCTCGACCCTATCTGCATTATTCTCGCCACCGAAGCAGAGTTTCGCGCGCCCATTGCTGATGCAGAGAACTTCGTGGGTGGTGCTGTGGAAATGGGTGGCTGTATACATGGTGTAACGCCACTGGGGTTCCACCACGCCGATGCTGCTCAGATGCGACTCTATTGCTGATGCTGAGACCGCCGAGGGCGCAAACGCCGAGTGGTAGATAAGCAGTGGTTTTTGCTGAATGCTGGTGTTCGGAACCAGGCTGTGCGCCGGAATGTGGTGCTTGCTAACTCTGAGGCTTGACAGCGGTGTCAGGGAAATCTTGGGCGACATGTTGGTGCAGAAAGCTTGCTGTTGCTTGCGAAATTTTCGCAACTGAGATTTAGCACAGCTTCGAGCGATCGGCAGCTGCCGCCACAATAATGCTCTGGAGTATCAGGTGCACGCGACAATTGCAATAGACATACGTCATTCCGTATCGATATGGATTTGCAAGGGTGCCGCGGCCGAGCTGCGCCCGTGCTGTACAGATTACCAAAATGTCAGCATCTCAGCAGGAGCAGCCGACAAGTCCCAGAAACACAATCCGCTCTCCGCAACACCGAGCCGAGACCAAAGTCAAGGGCCACAGATACGTCTTTGGTCGATGATGTGAGGCACAACGCCCCAAAACGCCGTCAATCGCCGTCGGCTACACGCACCGCCAAATCCCTTTCGCCGGCAGCTCGCCACGAGCAGGACAACAGACGCCTAGTTCTCTATCGCCTTGGAAAGAACCGCCCGATTGACCAAGTGCGAAAGCCAAAAAAAAAAAAAAGGGGGATGAAAGACGATTCGGTGATACACTAGTTTCTCTCAGTCGCAAAATAACGCGCTTGATCAAGTTTACCTCTTGAGTACAGCTTCGTAGATGCTAACAACCGCACCGATACCTGCACCGATGAGGACGCCATGGTGGCCCCCCGGCAAAGCATCTGCGACTGTCAAGACAGTCTCATCAGCGACCAGACCGGAGAAGCGAACGCCTTGAGCATAAACCATGTACGACACCAGAGCCTTGGCAATGTTGAAAGTCAACGGATCGACCTGATACGCAGGCTTCTTGGAAGCAAGGTTAGGGCCTTTGGACTTCAGGGTAATGTTGAAGAAGTATGCAAAGACGAGGGGGATGAAGAGGCTCGTGTTGGCCCACAGAAGAGAAGGGCTCCAGAAAGAGCTAGTTAACAGGACGAAGAATTCGGGAAAGTGCACTGGGTAGGAGTTGGTGCCCAGAGCGCTAACGGCAGGAATGTCGAAGAAGTAGAACCATGGCATGACCTGCTTCTGGAGATAAAAGGCCTCGACAAGGACGACAGCTGCCTCGACACCAACGACCGAGCTCAACACCTCCCGAATGTATTCCGCATAATCAGTCACTCCCGAGTTCGTCCAGGCATTACCCACCGATTCCTTGACAATCGCAGTTTGGCGCTCAATGGCGTCAGTCACGACAGCAGGAGATGGAGGAAGCGGGACTTGGGCGGCAACACGCTGCACAGAGCGTGGGGTACGGGTGGCAACAGCCTTTGTTTGCGCAGGAGTGGCCTCGATTTCGTCTCTGAACACGGACAATCATCAGCCTGAAGTATTGTATCTGACGCGCTTCCATCTCCGAAAGACGCGTCGTCGTGTCCATGCGCACTTACTGCGAATCGATCTGCTCCTGTTTGATCCTGGTGACACGCCTGCGCGGACGAGTAGAACGCGGCTCACGAGGCTCGCTGTCCGACTCCATGGGCGCGTTCGCGCGTGTCTTCTTCACGGGGGATGAGCTGCGCTCATAGTATTCGGCGAAGGAGCTGTTGCCGGCAAGGCGCGTCGCGTTGTTCTTCAGGTGTTCATCTAAACTGGCGACGAGGTCATCCTTGAGCAGGCTCTCGTAGCTGGTCTGGGTCAGTAAACGGCGCGTCGTGCTTTCGATGCGTGGTAGTAGCTGCGTACCCAGTGAATCCGGCCTGCTCGGCCAACGCGACGAGCTCGGCCTTGCGCTGCTTCTGTAGCCAGGAAGACATGGTGGCCCAATGTGATGGATGCAGTCGCGTGGCTTTGGCGAAGCGGTGCAGTTGTGGTGCAATGGAGAAAATAGGGTGCGCGAAGATGGGCAGGGTGGGTCAGTGTTGTTCGTGAGAGGTGGAGCTGGAGTACGCGGTGGGATGCTCGAAGTCGCTGGGTAAACAAGTCACCAGCAGCGTAAGCGAAACCCCGCAACCCAATCCGGCAACTCTACCAAAACAACACTTGATCCCTGAGTGGAAGCTGGCCTGTATCTTCCCAGCGACGATTAGACTTTCTCCCGACGTTATGGCATGCAGTCCGGATATTCAAGGCCCATCGCTCTTTCATTGGCTAGCTTCTTCAAGCTTCGGGGATCACCAGTCCCTTGCATAGAGTTTCTGCTGTAGAATATTCCCTTGCTCCTACGGAAACCAGACCCCCCGCCCCAGACCGTTAAGCATCTCGACTGTAGAATGTAGCTAAGGTGTACCCGTGGAGTGCTGAAGCATTCGCTCTCATGTAAGTCTTATCAGATGAATGACACATCCACATTCATATGGCGCGCTGTCGCACACATAGAAATGCCTCATCCCATATGCCTGGGTTATTCTCCTTGGGGTCGCTACTTTCATCTTCCTACAGCTGCATACCAGCATAGTCCAAGCACAGCTCCGAAGACGATAGCAATTGGCGCCGGGACATGGAACCAAGCACTTTCCGCGTACGTGATAGAAGCCACAACAACCCACCACGTTTCAGAGGCAAGACTCTTTCCGTTGCTGTCTTCCGGCGTAAGATATCCTATTTCCCATAGCCGATACACCGCGGTGAAAACCAAGCCAACAGCTGTCGCGCTCACGCCCCTCAGCACGCTCGTTACAGCAGCCTTGGTCCTCAAGACCCTCCACAAACTCTGCGTGCCTACGGACAGAGCAAGTCCTGGTAAAAAGATCCCGAAGAACCCGAGTAGAGCCCCAATGATCGTGGGTTGTACGTGTAACACGGTGAGAGCCCCCAGGTAGACGCTAAAATTGAAGTTCGGCCCTGGGAAGGCCTGGATAATGGCAAGACCAATTAGAAAGTCACGCGAAGACACCCAGCCAGGATCAACGACGTAAGAGCGTAGCAGGGGAATGACTACTGGGCCGCCTCCGAAAATGATAGTTCCCGCAAGGTACATGCTGGAGAACAGGTCCAGCGGTAGCGGTGGCTCGTCCAAAGTTGTCTGAATTGCTATAATTACAGCGAAGCTCGCTGGGTGGTGTGAGTTCATGCCTGAGGATAACGAAATTTGATGGCTATATACCGAAGAAAATCCCGATGACAGAAAGACCCCATCGTAGAGGTATGGCATGAGAGATTACGTCTGCTGAGGGGACAATTTCTATGCCTTGGCGTGAGGATCTGGTCGGCATCTCCACTGGAACTTCTTCGTAGGATCTTTGTGTGGAAATTGGGATTTCTCGAGATGCTGCAGTGGATCGCCTATGCTAAACCCTCCCCGGTAGGTTGTCCGTGTAACTGCACTGCTCCTTCGGGAACGCTTTCCTCAGCAAGAGCTTGCGGTCTCTTCTCTCCCTCGTCAATCTCGCCTTTAGCTTATTAATCTTTTTTTGTAAGTAACAGTCCCAAGATAGAACGGTAGCTCCGCCAATTGTTATGAGCACTGGAAAATACCAGAGCGCATTGTAGCAAAGGCCTGCGCATGCACCAAAAATGACGAGAATGCGAGTGATGCGATCTGCAATCGCCTTTGGAGCCAGCTAAACAGTAGATTAACAGTTGTCAGCAAGGGAAGTTTTGATGCGATTGACGTACCTGAACAGCAGCGAGCGCAATAATACCGACGGTAGAGACGTTTAATTCAGACAGCAATGCATACACGACACCTGGCAGGATGGTTCCCATCTTCTGTACTCCCAAGGATAGTCCGTACATTCCAAAAGCTCCAGGAAGACTGTATGGCCTGAGATTAGCTGTGCGGCCACGCTTCACGTGACGGAAACTTACCTTCAGAACAAAAACGCGATCAAAGCAGGCACAATTCCCGCATGCGGGAGAGCGAGGAAGAACACTATTTTAGTGCTGGCTGGTCCAGGAAGAGCTTGACATAATGCGAACAATTCTTGATACTGAGTTTCCACAGTTGCATCAACATGCTTGACTTGAGGAAGCAAAGCGACATCATCTTGCTTACTGTTTGTTAATCAACCCAAGGTGCCTCCCTACCGTTGCTATCCACAAAACGACGGTGGAGGAGCTGGAAGTGGACAGCTGGCCCACCGAACGAAGTGAATCCCAGGTCCCAGGTGCGTGAAACTACGTCGGCAATCCGCCAAGCTAGTATCTTGGTACTGGCCTGGTAAGCTTGTCTTTGATCTCGCGCATGGTCACGGACAGCGATAAACAAGTCATGCAGCGGCATCCTGATATACTAATGGAGGAGCAATTGGGGGGTTCAGCAGTAGCAGTATGGAGGGGTGGTAGAAGTTCAACGTGCGGAGAGAATGATGCCATCAGGGAGCACGATGATTCGTTCGGTAAATGTTTGAAACGATGTCTCGCTTGTCCCGTTCTGGGACTGTCATGTTGGCCATGCCATGCGCGATGACTTCGACCACGGCTCCCCTCGAAAGGAAGCGGACGAGCTCACAAGTTTGGACAGCGGAACGTAAAAATAGAATCATATACCAAGCCCGTCAGACCTAGATCCGGGTGAATATGTTTCCCGAATTGGGAAATAATGTTTTTGTGTATTGCCGCCGTACAGTGCTTCAAAACCTGTCTTTTTTATGCGGAGTTTCTGGCATCGAATGAGGAAACGTTATGGTCTTTAGGAAGAAGCGACAATTAACCGTAAAGCTGCTCTTTATTCTGATCTGCTGAGTCCAGTTAGATGATGACGGAGAGACCTGCACTTATATCAGGCACGGTAATGCTCAGCGCCCAGTAACAAGGAGACGCGCTTTCGGGTGAGGGGTGGCGACACAGGGGTGTTTTGGTGTTGAGAAGCGTTGGTGTGGTGGGTGGGTCGGCCGATGACGCGCGAAAAAAAGTTGCCGCCTGGCTGCCGACAGGAAACACCAACCAGGGCAAGCCCCATCTTCAAAGACATCTCCAATCCTCCCGCACCTCCGCCGCTGTCCCCAATCCACCTCGCACGCCGGCCGCATCCCTGGGATCTTCGCATCAACGCCATAGCTCCCCATCCCGAGCGAACGCACCGACACATCGCGCGGCGCGGCGCGCTCACCCTTTGATCCTTCATGGTACTTGCCCGAGTGGCCGACTTCTTCTCCGCCTCCGGTTCGACAAAAGCTCAATTGGTGGATGATGAGCGGCCTGTGGCAACACTCGACATCCCTTCGCCAGTCACGGAGACTATGGGCGCTGCGGTAGAGCCGGGAGAGGTCGACCTGGAGGCCAAGCGGCCGCCCTACATCCATGTGAGATGATGCCCGGTCCAGCGCGCGCCGTGGTACTCGCAGGTACACAGGCTGACGAGCGCTGTCTAGGCGATGCTGGCCGGAGGTCTGGGTGGTCTCACCGGAGACATGCTCATGCATTCGTTGGATACGGTGAAAACGCGCCAGCAGGGTGATCCGCACATGCCGCCCAAATACACGTCCATGGGTTCCACATACCGCACTATCTTCCGCCAAGAAGGTCTCTTGCGGGGCCTCTACGGTGGAGTTGTGCCCGCATTCCTTGGCTCCTTCTCAGGCACCGTCATTTTCTTCGGCACCTATGAATGGACCAAGCGCACAATGGTCGACGCAGGCGTAGCGCCGCCGATCGCGTACTTCACTGGAGGTCTGCTCACCTGGTCATCACATCCTATGCCCAGCTCGACTGACAACTCGTTGCAGGCCTTTTAGCAGACCTCTTTGCGGCGCCGCTGTACGTACCCTCAGAAGTTCTCAAGACCCGTCTTCAGCTACAGGGCCGCTACAACAACCCATACTTCGATTCGGGCTACAACTATCGTGGAACATGGCATGCGGCGAGGACGATTGTGCGCCTGGAGGGATGGCACGCTCTTTTCCACGGCTTCAAAGCGACATTGGCCCGCGACCTTCCCTTTTCGGCGCTGCAGTTCGCCTTCTACGAGCAGGAACAGAAATTAGCCAAAGCCTGGGTTGGATCAAAAGATATTGGCCTTCCGTTGGAGATTTTGACGGGGGCCACAGCTGGTGGCATGGCCGGAGTCATCACCTGCCCGTTGGACGTCGTCAAAACGAGGATCCAGACCCAACAGAGCCCCGAGGCTATGGCTGCTTTTAACGCTAAAGCTTCTAAGAAGAAGCCAAACGTTTCCTTAAGCTCGACCGCACCTAGCGCAGGGCATTCTCCAAAACACAGCACTCCTTCAGGCCCCGGACCTGGTCACGGACCATCCAAGGCTTCAAAACGGCCAATCTCGACGTCTTCTCCTTCCACCTCCCTAAAGCAGCATTCAGCCGCCACCCTTGATACATCTTCAATCATCAGGGGTTTGCGACTTCTTTACAAAACAGAAGGTGTTTGGGGGTTGTTCCGCGGAGTGGGCCCAAGAGCGGTGTGGACTAGTGTGCAAAGCGGCACTATGTTAGTCCTTTATCAGACTCTGCTTAGATGGTTTGAACGGCATCCGCTTGTTACTCAGCAAGAAGTATAGATTTGAGCTATTCTACGGGCTGTTTGGCAAATGGGTCGCATGGGTATTCATTTAAGAGTTGTTGTACAGTAGGTTGTATCATTCCCCTTATAGACGGAGGATTTCCCATTGAACTCAAAGCATTGGGCGGCGTTTGCACTCTCTTCTCTTCGTCAAAAGCTCACACATGATTTTATTGATTTCAGGCGGCCCGTGAGACTGCATCGAAAAGACTTACATGCAACACTATTCTTGGTTTCCTCTCGTTTTGGTTTTAGTCCCTCGCTACCCGCTGATGTCAGATTTTTCTGCTCGACACCGTCACACAACGGAACCCGGCCAGTCACAACAAAGCATGTCCCGGTCCGACGCTCCACTCATCCCTTCTCTTCGGATGAAGCCCTCGATGGAGGAGCTAGTGGGACGTGGCTGGGTCACTCCCCGCGTCCGAACACCCTGATGCATGCGGGGCACCGAGGTTCATCCATAGCCTTGTCCTACCTATTCCGCCTGAGAAGTCAATATAAGACTGCCGCAGACGCAATTGTCAGGCTATTTCCTGTTGGACTGACTTGCCGCCCGCACCACATAATCGAGACATCTTCCGGACTATTGAACAATTCTAGCAACTCAGAATGGCCACCGTGCTACCTCATCTCATCTCGGGCGCCACCAACGAGCAGAAAAAGAAGAAACACAATCTAGACGTGAGAATCCCCACGACGCAAAAGGCTGCCGTCAAGGATGGCCTGACCGCTCCCCTCAAAGAGGTGCCTGTCCCAGAGCTCAAGGCCGGCCAAATCCTCGTCAAGATCAACTGGACAGGCCTGTGCCACTCCGACATTGGCTTCCTGCGCGACTACTGGCCGACGTCGGGCTTCCCAGAGCTCGTCATGAAGATGGCCGGCGGCGTCTGTGGCCACGAAGGCGCCGGGGACGTCGTCGCCGTTGCGCCGGACGTCGCGGCCGAGGAGCTGTGGCACGTCGGCGACCGCGCCGGCGTCAAGTGGTGCGCGAGCGTCTGCCGTCGCTGCGAGTTCTGCACCAACGGCGCCGACGAGCTGCACTGCCCAAAGCAGCTCAATTCAGGCCTCACGACGCCGGGCACCTTCCAGCAGTACGTGGCCACCGATGCGCGCTATGCGACGAGGCTGCCGGACGAGGTCAGCGACGAGGAGGCGGGCCCGCTGATGTGTGGAGGCGTCACGGCATATGTGGCATGTAAGCGAAGCGGGGTCAAGCCAGGGCAGTGGATTGCGCATATGGGCGCTGGTGGTGGACTGGGCCATGTAAGTGATGTTTGCCGAGCTGGGTCGTTTTTGTGGGTTTTGCCGGGGTGGTGTGCAAATCCCTGCTGACTGTGCTTGGTGCTGCAGCTCGGCTTGCAATATGCCAAGGTTATGGGCATGCGGAGTATTGCTATCGATGTGGGTTCGGAGAAGGAACAGCTGTGCAAGAAGTTAGGTGCGGAGGTGTACATTGATGCCGCGAAGTGCGAGAACTTGGTGGCGGAGGTGATGAAGGTCACCACTTACGGCGGTATATTTCCCTCATGAGGTGTGCTGATTCTTCGAGGCCGTTGCTGATCGGTTTGAGAACAGCTCATGGCGTGATTGTATTTGCTCCGACGAAGCAATGCTATGATACGGCGCCATACATGTTGCGGCCGGGCGGCACCATGGTTCCGGTGGGCTTCCCGAAAGACCCAACGGTTGTGGCCGGTGCCCCCCCAAGCTTCCTTTCGATGAGAAAAGTTAGTTGCGAGCATTGCATATGTTGACATGGACACGGCTGACGGAATGTGTTATAGCTGAATATTGCGGGAAGCGTTACCGGCACCTTGAAAGAGGTGGAAGAGATGCTTGACTTCACAGCACGGGGGCTAGTGCATCCGATTCTGGTCAAGGGTAAGCTGAGCGAGCTTGATAAGTATATTGACCTTGTAGCAGAAGGCAAGTTATCAGGAAGAGCCGTCCTGAATGTGGCAGAGTAATTTTCCTGCCCATGAAGCCATGAATGCTATTAAGCTCAGAGTCGCACGCATGCGCTCCTCACGTACACTCTCATTACTTCATTTCACTTCTGCCCGTTTGTACCTAAACACACTATGGTGATCCTTCGCTTATCGTCTTGCAAGAACTCGTATAAATATTTCCATAACAGAATTCCTTACCACAGGTAACGGATCCATCTACCTAAATATCCTGTCGCGCCATCTACACAGCTTTCTCACTTCCACATCGACACCGCTTTCGTCTACCTAACAACCCGCCTGCGAGTCGCTTTTGCAACTTCCCATTTCTCTAACTGATACAAACAATCAACTGACCAGCGCTCCCCTCTCTTGCTCCACGACGTATGAAATAAATCACAGCACTGCTTCCTCCACTCGGTGCTGTCAAGATTTCGGCCCACAACACCAACGTGAAGGCCCTGCGCCAGCGCCAAACGCGTCTTAGCCTCAACTGAATCGTGGATCTTGGCCATGATCTCTCCTTTATCATGGGTTTTATGATCACGAGCTTGGAGAACCACGCCTAAGACCCCAATAGCCGTCGCTTGCGAGATTTCCTCTCACGTGCCCAGCGGGGCTTGACCTCCCAACTTCTCAAGTTCGAGGAGGCTGATATTTCTGCCAGTGTGCTCGAGGGCGCGGGAAACCCTTCTCGCTGTCGTACCGCGGCTGTCACGTCGGAAACGTTGCAGAAGGCAGGCATGCTGGCCAAGGGTAGCAAGAAGAGCGCTAGGGGTTTTTTGCCTGCTGTCACACCTTGTGGTAACGGAGAGAGCGTTATCAACACCACCACTCGCGCCTCGATCGATATCTTCACTTTCAAAGGGACTCGCACCGATGAAACCGAACACGGCTCCACCAAGCTTGACCTTGCAACTGCGCGCAACGCATCCGAGGCGCGCACTCCCTTTTTGAATAGCGCTACCGCGAGGACCACCACGCCGACCGGCATCAACCGCACCGCAGCTGCAATGCAACGGTCCGTATCTATTTGGCAAGTCGGCGTTCCAGCGTGCTCCTACCTCCACCAAAATTACTACGCCGCGGCCGCGCCTGGCTGAAGAGTCAGCCTTCTGGAGTGCCAGTTCGACCGACGGCGTCCTGCCGCCACCCCGTCTAGCAGGCACCATCTTCAGCACCGGCAATGTTATAGACCACAATCAGTCGGCTGGCGCCAAGACCACTGGCATAACTGCAACCGAGCAGGACATGTCCAACCTCGGGATCGCCGAGATGACTCCCATTGCGGCAAATATCTCTAGAGTCTCGGACGTCCAGAGTGTGGAAGTGACTGCGACTGAAGTCGACAACGTCAAGGATGAAACCCCGATCCCGCAGAAGCGTACCCAGAGGGCGCGCGTCGGCAAGCCAGTCACCCTGAACAGGCACATCCTGCGCTCCGCCACCCAGACTGCTGCTGCTGCTGCTGCTGCTGAGTGTCCACCAAAGCCGGCTCGCCTCCTGGTCTCCATTTCCCGTGCGAAAAACGCTTCCATCGCCTCTAATGGCACGCACTCGAACGTCGACATGGGGATGTCAAGGACGAGAATGAGGACGACAAAGCACAGGATGTCGATGCCGAGAGCGAGGACGTTAGGAGGGAGGAGTCGGCCGCTTCGTCGCCGGCGAGGCCACTGCATATTAGCATGATGCGTTGCGCCGGTAGCTTGCGCAAGCACTACAGGCGTGTTTACGGCCGCTGCATCAGCAACGAAGTTGAGCATGACTTTAGCGAGGACGAGGAGGAGGAGGAGGAGGAGGAGGAGGAGGAGGAGAAGCGTGCACGAAAGAAGCACAAGACTCGCGGTCGCCTTTAAAATGATGAAAGGTACCGAGCCACCGGCTAAGGTTGATCATATCAGAAGTGGAAGTGTTCATCGAAAGTTGGCGGACGGGCGTGTGGGAAAGGGAGGGCGGGAGAGGTTCTATGTGCGAAGTTTACGTGGGTTTCGAGGTTAGTTTGTATTTTCCATGTGCGGTACAGCTTGGGCAGGTTTCACTTTGCAGTCCAGATCTCATCGTAGCGCGGCTCTTCTTGAGCTGCGTTAACGGTTTGTTTTTATTTTTAACTCAGGCGAAGGGACTTTTATATACTCTGGTTTGATTTCGCGGAGATAACTATGCTCTGGACAGGCAAGAAGCGCTTGCTGAATGCAACATGAATACCTTCGAACCATTACGCCTTAATGAACCACAATGTGTAATTTTTCACACGACTCCACATGGCAGGAACCCTAGATCGAATTAATTCAAATGTGGTAAGAGGTATTACCCGGATATTCCAGCCTTGTCTGTCACTCTAAATGATGAAACCCGCTATTTAGCCTTGTAAAGGTCATGCATTCACAGCGAATTCATCTTTCAATATATAGGTTGGCCCGGCGAAATCCCCACATCCCTCTCCCGCACGCTTCTCCCTCATTGGGCCTAAGGAGGCAATGACGAGCTCATTGCTGTCCAGGAGGCGAAGAGTGGAGTGAAGGGTCCAGTGGCTGAACGCGGAGTTGGGCGGATAGGGCCCGAAAAAGATGGTGCTATGTGATTACTTGCAGTCTAACATGTCTAGGGACCAGCTGGTTGGTAGACGCTAGTGTCGTTATGCGCGCCAGTTGCAGCCACAATCTGAGGTGCGCCTTTCAGCTGGTGGGGACGATATAGAGTAATTGCGCCAAGCTCTTGCTGTCATGTCAAATCATTACTTACGGGCTGGATGATTCGTTTGCTGCTGTGGGAATCTGAATCGTAGCAGAAGGTACAAAATGAAGACTTGACCATTGGTATGGGCCGGCAAGTGACGCAGATCAGCAGCTAGCGCGTGTGGGGGAGGCGGGCGCTAGTAGCACAGAAGGCGGGGTAGCATGCATTGCGGCAGACGACGCCTGCGAAACCAGCTCACCTGAGGAAAGCTGTGCTGACATGCCACAAAAACCCCGCACATTCCCTACTCTCGGACTCCTGTTTCCTTCCTCGTCTTCGCTGTCCCCTCGCCCTTGTTCGCAAGAAGAGCCCCCAGAGCCTCCAAAATTCATCCATTGAACTATCCCTACAAGCGTACCAGCCGTGAACAGTCAAGATGAGTGCGGTTGCCGAAACCAGCGATGGACCGACGCCCCCGATCCAGGTGCTCTTCGCCCTCCATCCTGGTTTCGACACGCTCGATGTTGCCGGCCCCGTCGAGGTCCTCCACACGGCAAGGCACAATGCTAGCGACCCTGGTAAGTGAAAGCTTATGCAGTTGCTTGTCTTTGCGGACACCGGGGAACATCGGATCACGTGTTTTTGCCCTACCTGGTCTTGCTCCCCGCGTTTCGTGCACCGCTGCTGACGGAACTTTGCCTTATGCAGCCGGCAAGGCCTTCAACATCAAGTTCGTCTCTGCCTCAGAGCACACCGTCTCGGCCCAGGGTGCCTCCTTCCGCGCGCACATGGACTTCGAAGATGCGCATGAAGACCTCAGCGACTTCGACGTGCTGATCGTGCCGGGCGGCAACACCGACCCGGTCCTTGAGAAGGGCGACGAGCCGATGAAGCTCGTCAAGGCCTTTGCGGAGCTGCAGAAGACAGATCCGAGCAAGGAGCGCACGCTCATGTCGGTCTGCACGGGTTCGCTGCTGCTGGCGAAGGCGGGCGTGCTCCAGGGGCTGTCTGCCACGACGCACCCGGACTACTACACTAAGATGGAAATCCTCTGCCAGAAGGCGGCGCAGGAGGGCGACTACGAGCAGACCAACGTGATGGAGGAGCGCTACGTGGTCAACAACGCGCGCTTCGAGCTGGGCGAGAACGAGGATGAGAACCCCTTCATCCTGAAGAAGCGCCCGGACGGGCGGCGCAAGAGCATCGCGCGCAAGGGCAGCAACGCGTGGAAGGAAGGCCGGCGCCGTGAGAGCATCGTGCGCCGGGCGAGCATGAGGCTGGGAGGCCTGCGCGTCATCACGAGCGGCGGCATCACGACGGGCTTGGACGCCAGCCTGTACCTCGTCGGGGCCATGGTCTCGCACGAATCGGCTATTGAAGTCGCGCGCGTCATGCAGTATGAGTGGAACAAGGGCGTGACTGTCGACGGCATTGACGTTTGATGACGCTGATGTTGTCAGCTAAGGCGCGCGCGAATTAAAAAAGATGGCGGGGCGGAGGTAAAACCGGGCAGTGGCGAGCGAGTGAGGCGGGGCTTGGTATGACTTAATTGAGGGTTTAACTGGCAGCTGCTATGAGCGAATGAAGCGCACAGCGACAAGCTTTGCTGCGGTGATGATTCCCCTGACGGCAGCCACGCGGGAGCGGCAGGCGGGAAGGGTGGGAGCAGTGGAGCCTTAAGCGCCGGAGCGTAAGGGGCACAGCCCCAGCCACTGACGGCACAGAGCGGGCTTCCAGAGAGTTTCCAGGGCAGCAGCAGGGCGCCTGGCAGGCGCCTGTTCCTGAAACAGCGCGCGCGCGGCGGCCGGTGAGTGGGTGGAAGGGCGACGGGAGGGTGTTTCGCTGGCCGCGGGCCCTGCGCTGTCCCCCGCACTCGCTTGCTCCCGATTTGCCGTCGATCTTGCATCAGTTCCGGCATGCCGGCCGTTGCGTGGTCAGCCACGAGCCACCCGCCCTTCTGACCACTCATGCCCGTAGCCCGTTTCATGCACCGCCCGCGCTGTGCTCGCCGCCCCACTGCTCATGCCATGCCGCCGCCAGACCCAGGTGCCACCTCCTCCAAGCTGGCAGTGGGTCCCGTCTTCCTCCGAACACGTCGTGTCAGTGGGCTCCGCGGCGAGCGCCGTTCTAGACGCTCAAGCCCGTGGGGACTGACTCCACCGGTCAGTCCGAAAGCTGCCATCCCACTCGCCCTCAGTCCCTGCGTCCTTCCTCTGCGACGCAAGCGCTATCGTGGATCCAACCGGCCCTGAGGAAGAGCCAAGCCCGCATCCGTGTCGATGTCTTGCTGCGCGTCGGGAGGCATGCCGCGCGCAACGCTCTAGCCGTGCATCCTCACGCCTGCCCTTGCAACTCACCCCCACGAAGCCTGGCAAGAGTCAGTCCTCCGCCGGTATAAATGGGGACGTTGCTGCACTCGTCGTGGTTAGCCCCAACAGACATCTGCAGGTACAAGTCTCCAACTTGCGGTGAGACTAACTCGAACCTACCCTCTTCACCTCCTTCTGCTCCTATCAATCACACATCCTTTCTTCTTTCTCCCACCCCCATCCGCCTATCTTTAGAAGCAGAGCTTCGAAGACTCGTTGCAAATCTCGACCGGATCTAGATCAGCACCAACCCTAAAACCCCATCACCCCCTCCTCCATCACGACCATGTCTTTCGCTCGTCTTGCTGGCAAGACCGCCGTCGTCACTGGCGCCTCCTCCGGCATCGGCCAGGCCGTTGCTTTTGCCTTCTGCCGCGAGGGCGCCCAGGTCGTTTGCTCAGACCTGGATGAGAGGAGACAAGGCAGCGAGGAGGCTGAAGTTCCTACCCACGAGCAAATATCCAACGCTGGCGGCAAGGCTGTCTTCGTCCAGGCCGATGTGACCAAGGCCAGCGATGTGAAGAGACTGGTCAAAGAGGCGGTGAGCCAGTTTGGCAGGATCGATATGTGAGTTTTCCATTTCCTTCCAAAAGCCACTTCACATGAGGTGGCCGCTTTCGCCCTGCAATCCTCCCCTCGGAAGCGTTTTCGTCGACGTCTTCACGTCGCTGGGTGGTGGTGACGTTGCCAGACCCGCGTATGCTGACCATTTCATCAACAGTTTCATCAACGCTGCCGGCGTGAATGGCGAGGATGGCAGCATCAAGCTCTCCGAGGAGGCTTGGGACAGGACATTCGCCGTCAACGCTCGCAGCACCTCCCTTTGCGCCAAGTATGCCGCTGCTCAGATGAAGAAGCAAGATGAGCTTCCTAGTATGGACCGCGGTTGGATCATCAACATCGCCGGTATCCAGACTGGCTCAAGTAAGTAACAACTCGCTACGCATGAAAAGGCCGCATCACTTACATAACGCTCCAGCCGGCGACTCTCCCTCCAAGCACTCCGTGGTGAGTGACTTGACCAAGAACATTGCTCTCGAGCTCCGCGACCACAATGTCCACGTGAACGCCATCTGCCCCGGCTGTAAGCATCGCCTTCGATCGTCGATACGGAACAAATCCAACTGACTACAACCAGACACTAAGCTGTCCATGCCCGAGAACTGGCTAGAGACCGAAGAGGCGCAGATCGCGTTGTCGAGACTTCCGGAAGACGTTGCCAAGATGGCCGTCACCCTGGCCAGTGAAGAGAGCAGCTGGATGACCGGTAACTCGTTGCCGGTCGATAGCGGTTACACCGCCATGTAACCTTTTTTACGCGTCACGTTCATGTATCATGTATAACCCCCTGTAACGATTTAATGACAAGATAGAATGTATATGATTTCCTGGTATTTAGCGGCCCATGGACTCGTGACTAGTCGTACATATGTACAAGAACATTCCTGCTTACAACATCAATCGTACAGAGCGTTTGATACTCGCCTGCGCCTGCGCCGACGCCGTAACTCCGGAACAGCAGACCTTATTCCGCGGGTTTCTTAAATTCTTCTGGGTACGCTGTGGCCTTTTCGATTTCTCTCTTCTCTTCATGCAGCTCTTCTTTTGCCTTGATGGAACTCTCCACTTGCTCAACGGCGCGCTCGATCTCAACTTCCATTTCCGGCAGGTGGAACCGCTCAGCCAATAGCTTGCCATTCCACTTCTGTAGCACCATCACGTCTTCGGTCTCGTTATTTGTCTGCCGAGCGATAATCTCCGCGACCTCCTCGGTCTGTTTCCTCGTGGGCGCGGGAGCGTCGCGCGAGTGCTGCCTGGACGGATGGATGAGGCCTGCTGCATACATTTCATCGAGCTCTTCAGACGGTTTCGGCTTGATCAGGTTGTTCTTGAGCAGGAACTCGAGGTGCTTCGAGCCGGACAAGGCCTTCCAATGGGAGTACGCACGGAAGACGAGGTAGAAGAAAGGGATGTTCGGTATTCTGTAGGGGGGCGGATCAGCTGTGCATATCGTTGCGCGCAGTGCGCATTGTCCACATACATTGGCACCAGGGCGAACGGTGCAGATATCGGCATGCCAATGAAGCTCCACCACAGGCGCTTGCGATGCAGCGACTGCCGCTCCGTCGCCAACTGCTTCAGGATGCCGGGCACGCGCTCCTGCTTGAGGAATAGGCCCGGGAAGGTGACCTCAACGGTGTCGCGGCCGTCCAGCTCGGCCTGCTTGCGCATGCTGCTCAGCGCGGGTATCGTCTTCAGCCCCCATTCTTGGTAGGGGATCCGGCGCAGGACGCGGTTGCCCTGGACGGTCAGAGTCTTTTTCCAGCCGCCCTTGTACCACGGCGTCCCGGGCGATGTCTTCTCCCAATCGGCCCAGGTCTGGTTGGCCTTGTTGGTCGCCCTGTCGAGCAACGACGGCTTCTCGCTAGTCGTGGCGGAGCGGCGCTCGCAGTAGATGAGCGTGCGGCGGGCGGAAATTGGGAGGAGAAAGAGCCGCATTGTGGCGGGCGGCCGTTGGATCGCGGGCGTTGGGCAGGCGGGCGGGCGGGATGCGGTGTCGCGCGGGGGAGCACCAGGACGTTGCAGCCTTTTTCCCCAGCTGAAGAGAGGCGCGCGACGGGTGGGTTTTCGCTTGCCTGCTCAGCTGGGAGCCTCAGGCGTAGGTGTGCGAGTCGCGGCTGGCTTAACGTCATGGATGGCCCATGCGAATGTGAGGCAATCTCCCGGCCAGGGATCTGCACAGGCAACATCCTCCCAGCTCCGGCCACCAGCCAGCCTGTAATTGGAGATCCTCAGCCTCCCCCAACGGCCGGCCTTTTCTCACCCGCCGGCAGCTGGAGGGCCTTTCCTCCACACAGCCGTCTGAAAACACCACTCCACGCTCACTCGACGCTCGCTCTGCTCCTGGATCCTCTACTCTGCCGGTCGACGAGACCAAGCTATGGCCGCCGACCATGACGCACCCCGAACGATTCCTCGTAAGCCCCCGTGCACCTCCACAACACCGTTCGCGCTCGCGTGCTCACTCTCACCAGCCTGGGTGCGCTCTGCTCACAATGACTCCGCCGACGACCTCCGCCTGGACACCCAGGTGATGCCTCTATTGCTACCCAAGACACCACAAACCGCCCGCCCTGCCACTCACAACTCGCACCCCTCTCCGCGTCCAGGTGCCCCCGCGGGACGCCGCTTCGACCATGTCCGCGACGCAGCACCTCCGCTGCCCAACACCTCTCCCGTCGAGACCGCGTCACGCTGGCGCGCTTTTGCCCTTGCCTCCAAGTATCCTGATCCGCCCTCATCCGCCGGCCGTTCAGAGGTAGCCTCCCCGGAATGGATTCGCAGCAACTTCAACGACTTGGACTCGCCGTGGGAACCAGACGAAGCAATGGCGAATGATCCAGAGAAGCAACCTGGCTTCTGGCTATTCAGCCATTCCAAGCGGAAAACCCGCCTAAACAAGTTCCATGTGAGACTTTCCCCGGGCCGAGCTGCGACCCACATGCCCGTGATGTTTCGCGTGTTTTCTCGCTTCTCTACTTTGGGCATGTGTGACGCCGCCGTTGCGTGACCGTGTCCGGTTAGTGTTTCACGTCATTGACATTGCCTGCAGCGCACCCTTATGCGGAACCCATACATTCCTCTCGTAATTCGTCTGACAGTCCTCACCTTCTCGGCTGCAGCTCTTGGCATATCCGGCCGTATCTTCCACCTCACCAACCGTAGCGACTGTGACGCCGGCTCGTCCACCTACATGGCCATCATCGTCGACGTATTTGCTATCGTCTACCTATGCTACATCACGTATGATGAATACACGGCCCAACCACTTGGCTTGCGCAATCCAAAGTCCAAAATGCGTCTTATTTTCCTAGATCTTCTCTTCATTGTTTTCGACTCTGCTAACCTGAGCATTGTAAGACGCCCTGCATCCCTTCCGTTCACTAGTATGTTGACCCCGTATTCAGGCATTCCAATCGTTGACAGACTCGAGCTGGGCGTGCGTGGATAACACTTTGCGCTCTGAAAACGAAGAGATCCGGACATGCTACGAGGCCAGCGTTTGCGACCAGCAGAAATCCTTGACAGCTGTTCTATTACTAGCACTCGTAGCGTGGCTGCTAACCTTTTCCATCAGTACGCTCCGAATCGTCGAGCGGGTCACGCGCTGATGGCGGTCATTCATGCCTTGCTTGCTTATATCATTTTTAATCCTTCAACTATACCCCGGAATGATACATACCTTTCTTCTCCGTCCTCCCGCCTTCTCCTGATCTTCGCTTTCGGTCCGAATGTGCTGAGAGGCCTTTGTTGGGAGTGGATACGACCAAGAAAAGGCGGTGCGCTCCGTGCACTTGGGAAAATCAATATGTCCAGTTTTTCGGGGTAAAGCTGGAGGGAGCTGCTGCACGTTCACAATCAGATCCTCGGTGATCCACGGAAAGTTCGACAAAGCTTCTGAGATTGCCAGGTCATCTCTTGTTGAGGTTTCCATTTTCGGCTAACTACAGATTTGCGCAAAGCGCAATCTGACTCGCAAGACCGCCTTTTCTCCCTGAGCCTGGTCTTAAAACGCGAACTGCTGTACTTCCTTCACTGACAAGTAATTGCGTATGGCTTTTCTCAAGCAAGCACTCGGACGGGTATCAGTGTGCGGATTGGCGCTGATGTTTGCTTCCACCCGCTTGCATCATAGGATCCGGTAACTAGAAGAAGACATGATGCCTGGTAGGTCTGTCACTCAGTGTCTCCTTGCGTCTTACGTCTCTACTTTTTCTGAGTCATCTGTCACGGCGCGTTCTCCGTTTCGATTTTGGAGAAAGCGAGCTGTCACCATTGATCGGTCATTATCCCGGTTGGACTTCCACTTCCACGACATGCCCGTGACCCTTCACCGCCGCAACCGCTCGCCGATGCCGGATTGGGGCTTTCATGCATGTAGTCAGCACCACGGTTCAGCTCGAACCCATCGCCGCTATTGGGCCCGCACTCGCCGCCGCATGGTCCCTTGCCCACAGCCCACTAATTACCATGACATCCACCAACGGCCTCGTCACCATGGCGTGGAATCATCTGGAAGCCGCCAATTCGTAACGGCCCATCGCCGTGTTCATTACTTGGTTCCTGATCCCTCAAATGATCGCTGTTACTGTATCCGCTGGCCATGGCACTGGATCTGCTCATGCTTACGACCATGGCGGCATCACGCCTGTTGTGGTGCAAGGAGAGGATGAACTAGGGATCGGAATGAAGCCTACGAACCTCCTTTGCACATGGGTTACGACCACACTGACAAGGATGACGGTGGAGGAACGTGGAATGAGCGTGGAGGAAGGAAGAGAAAGAGAATGCATGTCCATCGCGGAAGATCTCTGACGCTCGCCCCAGCACTGTTTTTTTCCGCCAGCACCGCCAGCACCGCCACCGTTGCCGCAGTGGCGAAGTCTTTCTCGTCATTGCAGCAGGAGGAGGAGGAGGTTGTCGCGGACAGGTACTGGAGAGGATTGCACTTGCCCGACTTGCAGGGGTGAAGTACCTGACTTGATTGATGGCCTTTGTGCAGACGTTCATGGTATCGACCTCAATCATGGCGTTCCAAGGAGCCTCCGGAGGCCCATCTCTTTGAATGATATCGATACCCTGTTTACGGCGCCTCCTCCTCCTCCGTCGCTAAACTCTAGACTTTCTTCGAGGGTAAGGTCGGATGCCTTTGGAGGATTGCGGTCGCGGTCGCGGTCCAGGAGACCGTACTGGAGGGGAGAGGGTGATAGTGAGGAGGAGGGTGTGGACGTGCCGTTTCTGGATCTCTTGGACGCAGCGAGTGATATTCTGGGCGAAGATATGCCTGGATCTGGAGGTGACAGGCGTGGCAGAAGAGGTAGGAGGACGAGGCGATGGAGGAATGGAATGGTAGATGATGGGAAGGAGGTTGTGGAGGAGAGTGGTGATTTCAAGGCCTGGAGGCGAGGAGTGGGCGAACGGAGAGCCTGGTGAGAGGAGTGACCTTGATTTGCCTGGACTTGTATAGGCGGTGATTTACTGTCGGCCATGCTTTGCGGGTCCTTTCTTCTGGTTCTTTTTCTTCACGATTTCACAGAGCTCGCATGAAAACGGACTAATAGACTGTCTAATTGACAGTTTTGGATAACCACATTACGTTAGCTATTTTGGTTGCTTGGTTCTCGGTAGCGAAACTTGCAGATGATCCTCCTCAGAAGCGGAAACCTTGAATTGAGTTGAGATTTAAACGTGGGGTCCCTGGCTGTGCAGGCACCAGGGTCTCGTGTAGGGCTGACGTGATGCGGCGCAAGCGCGCGAGCTCCAGCCAGCTTGCGACTTCCTTTGACTTCATCTCGTTTCCGCCTCCACTGCACGACGGCTGCCTAGAACAAACAAATCCGCTAGAACAAACTCTCCAACAGCCACAGCACTCCACCAGAGTAGCTAATTGCTGACCCGCACGTTACTGCTACTCCCTGTACTCCGCCGTTCACGTCCGCCGTCCGCGATCCTCTCTCGTCCGCTCGTACTCCCGCCCAGCCATCATGTCAAAGATCGCACACATCAGCGGCCAGCCGCAGTGGAACAGCATTCTCTCGTCGAACACGTACGTCATTGCGGACTTCTACGCCGACTGGTGCGGGCCGTGCAAGGTCATCGCGCCCATCTTCGAACAGCTGGCCGCGCAGGAGGCCAAGCCCGGCCGTCTCGCCTTCGTTAAGGTCGACGTCGACGCCCAGCAGGGCATTGCGCGCCAGTACGGCGTTTCTGCGTACGTTTGCAACTTTCCCCTCGTCCCCCTTCGGCGATCGGCTTATATGTTGGGCCTTGGCTGATATGCATTCGCCGGCGTTGCAGCATGCCCACCTTCCTCGTCTTCAAGAACGGCGCCGTCTCCGAGACTATCCGCGGCGCTAACCCGGCCGCCCTGCGCGCTGCCGTCACCAAGGCTGCGGCTGATGCGGCCAAGGGTCCCGGCCGCTCGAGCGCGGCCTTCCAGTCGAAGGGACACGTTTTGGGCAGTGGGCCGGCGGCCGCCGCGGGCGGCGCGAGTCGAAGTGGGGGCGTTGGCGACTGGGCGTGGAACAACATGCAGAGGAGGGGCAGCGTGGTGGATACGGTGGTCAGGTTCGTTGGATTATATCTCACGACGCTGTTCTCGTTCGACGCGTACGCGGCGGCGAGGGAGAGCCCGTTCAATGTGAACGCGAAGGCGAAGTAGGCGGAGGGGTTGGAAAGTGATTGCGCACTGCGTGATGGAGGGGGGTGTTTGCGGCGTTTTTGCTGGTGGGTTTGGCTTCCGTTTTCTCATACCATGGTTCACGAGCCCTCATGGCTTCTATACGAGGATTGCTCAATCTATTCGTCAGCATCCTGCCCTGGCGCAGGTTGACTGATTAGGATTACTTTAATGATATAACAGATCGCTTTGCCTTCTCTCTCTCTTGTTTACCCGGTCGCTATGTCTCATGAGGCCGTTCGTCCCGAGAAGAAATGTCTCTTGCGCCTTTTACAAATCCAACCACTGCTCTCGCTCTCCGTAGTTCAAGAGCTCATTCTCATCCGCGAACATTGGCGTGCACCGTACGCCAATTATCTAAGGCTCGAACCCTTTTGGTACTCCATGCTCCCGGAAATCCCAAGGCAATGTTCTGTCCCCAACGCCTTTCGCAAGTAGAGTCATGATACGAGGCTTCAACTCTTGTTTCCTTTCCTTTTCTCCATGGCTGAGAAATGGCCCCATTCATGATTGTAAATATTCACTTCTTCCTCACGAAGTGGGCGTATATGACGAATTTGCGGTCGCCCTTGACGCGCAGCGCGACGCCGTGGTAGACGCCGGAGGTCCAGAGGTTCTGGATCATCCGCGGCTTGTTGGCGGTGGTGGGGTCGCGGAAGGAGTCGCGGTGGAAGTGGACGGTGTAGAGGGCCGGGTCGCGCTCGAAGGTGGAGAAGGCGACGTCGTGGAGTTTCTGGTTGAGGGTAGGGGTTGTTAGTGTTATTGCGATGGGATGGGATGTGATTTGGGGAGCCTTTTTCTTTTTCTTTTTTATTTTTTGGTGGCTTACCTCCCAGGAAGTGTCACCGCACATGTGACGGGTGCGCGGGATGTTGCTTGGGTCCCAGCTGCGCAGCTCGACGCCGACAACGGAGCGGGCTACGGTGCTGTTGCAGTCCATGTAGGTGTTGGATGTCGAGGGCCGCGAGGAGGATTCAAGGCTGAGGGATGAGGCTGTGGAGAAGGTTGAGGGACGCCGGCGCATCCGTGGTGCGAAGCACAGAGAAGGCATGACTGTTGTTTGGTTGAATCGGAAAGGAGTGGCGGTTGGAGGGGTCGGGCTGCGGCATCTTTGGTGGTGAAAAAGTGTCTGAGGGGGGTTTAAAGAGACAAACGGAGCGCGTCAATGCACGTTGGTATTGTAGGAGAAGAATAGTAGGCGGATTGTGAATAGACAGAATGCATGGTTTAGCTGACCCTGTGGTCAGTTGATTTTGGATCTGGAACAGTCTCAGCCAGCAACCGATTCGTCGCAGTGCGGTTTTATGGAGATCATGTCCGTGTACAAATGAAAGATCATGTAGATACGGATGGCTTTAGCGAGCGAGCCATCGCGAGTCTTACCAAACTTCTGATCCATGCTGACGACACGAGGGAATTGCCCATTTCGGCTTTGCAAGGAGCTAGAGCGGCCTTGAAACATACCTTATCGCCCCCGTCTATCGTGCGGTATTTTGCAAGACCCTTTGGCTCCACGGTATCCCTGACGTCCCATTGGTAGAATAGTGCAATATATGGGTGGCATGTCTATACAACTTCTCGTTCTGGGGAACGGCCGATGCTTCGCCGAGTTGCCGAGATGAAGCATGGCTATCTTTGGGTCCCCCGTCCGCACTCAACACTATAAGCTGTGAACGTATAGGATCAACCGCTTTCTTACCAGACAGATACCGCTATCATCAAGCGAGAGTACGCGAGCTTCATCGTATTGCGAATTCATGGGCACCTTGGGATTTCCGATCTGGCATCAGAAGTTTAGCGAGGAATGCTCGGATCTTCAAACTCCGCCGTTCCCAATTTCTTGCTCTAGCTCAAAAGCAGGGCCCTCCCACGTATTAATTTGTCCGTTCTGCCGGCTGTCGTCCTGCAACTGCTGCTGAACCGTCGAGCATCCGCGGCTTAGTCCCCCACCAGCTCTTGCAGTTCGTCTCCGTTCGTATACTCTACCACCATCGAGATCGAATTCTTGTCGTCGGGGGCGCGATGTTGAGGTAACGCAGATGCCGTAGCCTGTCATATCCACGAACCGCGGTAGGGGTCGGGCCGGCAGGACGGAATTCGGCAGTGCGATTGCAGGCTGGAGTCTTTCCAGTGGTGGTGGTGATGATGGACACACTGAACGTAAGCTCGTCTGACATCACTCCTGGCCCCTGCTCTGGCTTGCTGCCCGGCTTGCGGCTCAACGTGTTTTGTTCTCGGCTGAATAGGAGGAGAGGGAGACAAAACCAGCGCGAATCAGGGTCAGAAACACCTCTGGCTCTGGTTCCGGCTGGGGTTCGAAACACAGCGCAGGCTGTAGTGCACAGCCTCAAAGATCGTCGGCCTGATTGCGAGGATTGTGGCCGGCAACGAGAAGGAGGAGATGGAGAGTGCGACGGTGGAAGGGGCACAGAGCGCAGCCGGGGCCGGGCGTGATGTGCAGCAGGGAAAGAGCCTGGCCCGGCGCCACTAGCCACACCTCGGCCTGCTCCCAAGACCAAGCGCCAGCTGCCAGCTGCCAGCTGCCTGCGCAACCTCATCCCGCCCGCTGCGGCTCCCTAATGTTTAATTATCCTCCGAGAGCCATGCTGCCTGCCTTTGGCCACCGTTAGCCGCCCTCCCTCTCCCCCTTGCTTGCCTGTCCTCCCGCGTGGCTTGGCTCCTCCCATCAAAGCCCCAGCCACCGCTCCCGCTCTCGCTCTCTGCGCGCATTGTCTCACTGATTACACCCCCGTGATGGACGCCGCTGGGCTGGAGCCCGACTCCTACACCGCTCAGCGCCTGGTCTGCCTCCTTCTGCCTGCGCCGCCCTTTGCGCCCCACTGACAGCTCAGCAGCAACATGCGACTCCCGAGCACCTCTATATTACCTCGCGCCGCTGCTTCATAGGCCCAATCCCAGAGGGCTGGCTCAAGGCGCACCGCCGTGATTGGTACAGGCACCACCTGCACATAAACTATTCCTCGCGCGCTGCCACCTTCACCACGAACATCAACATAACCCGCGATCGACGCACCTCCGGCCTCGACTCGCCTCAGGCCTCGAGATCCTTCCGCATAAGCTTTCCGCAGCCCGATGGCCTTGCAGACGCCAGCAATGGTGCTGGAGCTCAAGCAGAGCCAGCCGATGCTGGCTCCGCAGTTGTTGTCCCGCGCGGAGGCAATACAGACGGCGAGATTGTGGACCAAGAGCTAGCGTCGCGGAGAAGGGGCCACCAACGCTCCAGTACAGCAGATAGCCGCAGATCAGACAAGAAAAATAAGAGGAGACCTGCTTACACGAGAGATAACACAGGCTCCTTTGTCACCGCCAACGAAGAGCCGCTGACCCCTCCGAGCCCTGAGCTTCGCGCAATATCAATGGCCGAGAGCAGCATCCAGGTCCCCTCTCCACGTGGTGATGCTTCTACATCTTCTCTACTGCCGAAGACTGACCGTGCTTCCGCGAGCCCAGGGCCGGAAGTGACGGATGGAGCTGTCTCCAGGAGAGAAGAAACCGGCCGCGGCCTCGTGAAGTTCGATGTACCGGATGAGTCCAGGCGCGCCGAGATACAAGCCAAAGCGCAACTGGCCCAGGCTGGTCTTCGTCGAAAGACTGCGCGTCTCCGCAAAGCCAAGGTCCGCGACGGCGAGATAGTCAAAATGGACAAGATGCTGGTGCGCGTTGACGTTACGCTTGCGGAGATTGGTGAAGACTTTGATGAAAATGAGGGCCACAAGGTTGAATCGAGGACCACTGAGAAGTGGAGAGAGTATATGGTCGTGTGTCGCGATAATGTTGACGACGATGATCCAGACGTTCCATTTGTCCTTCAGATGTACAAGACACGCGTAGGTGACCTATTTACTTCCTGTTCTACTAGGGCTACCTTTGTCACGCGTACTGTCTAATGACAACTCTGACGGGTTGTCCGGAGCTTACAGACGTGGCTAATGTGCTCATAGGTAATTGCGGCTGTCGAAGGCTCAAAGAACCGGAAAAAGGCCAAGCACGAAGTTAAACTGAGTCCAAAGTATACGAGGGTTAATCTGTATTCTCCTCTGGATAAGACGGTTGTGATGTGGACCCCCTGGCGAAAAGGAACCAAGATTTTCATCATGCGCCCTCGCTCAGGGTCCAGTGCAGCTGAATGGTACACCTTCCTCAGAAAGATCATGGGATGGAATCGGGCTTCGGAGCTGCAAATCAACGTGCCTGATCTGGATGTGAGCCTCCGCTTAGAGAATCCGTTTCAGGACCTGGAGTCATCTCAGGAAGTGAAAGAAGCTGCCAAAGGCAATACTGAAGCTATGGTCAAGGCTGTCGAAAAAGAGCAGGCTGTCGCGCAGAACATCATCAAACGCGTCATCGACATACTGAGAAAAACAGATGACTATGCTGAATTGGTCAAACATTGGACAGAAACTGAGCGTATAGGCCTTGCGTGGAAGCGCTATGACCGTCTTGAGTGGATCCACGGGTCGAACGAACAAAAGATGTACGGATCCATTGCTATGGCACGGACGCACGAACTGGAATTACGTCCGAAAGAGCATTATCCCACAACAGCGAAGACCAAGAAGGACAACATCATTCAAGAACCTGTCCCAGTGGAAGGCTTTCTGGTGAGGCTGACGAGTCAAAGAGGCGTTGACAAGAGACTGGGTCGCATGTTTTTCAAAAGACTATACTTTTCGACCCACGACAACTATCTTGTATTTTCACGCCCCGCCAAAGCAGTTCCACCGCCACCGCCAAAACTTCCTGGATCTGGGGGTTTAAGAGTACCATCAGCCAGGGAAATCACAGAGGGAACCCCTCTGATCTATGCTGTAAGGCTTTTCGCAGTTTGTACTCTGTGCAAAGAGCTCACGCCGTGCAGGTCAATCCTTACCCACTCAAGGACGGACAAATCGAATGGTTGGCGGATGATACTCAGCACTCCAAAGAAGACATGAAGTATCGTGACCGAGACGCTGCCGATGAAGCGGAAAGGAAGACGAACCTACTTCTCAAGTGTGATGGCTACATTAACCTCTGCAACATCAAGAAAGTCAGGAAGGTGCATCGTGGTGCCTCTGCTGCTGATGTGAACATGGAAGAAGGTTCTGATGTCGACTTTGATGAAGGCGTGGATGACTCCATGGAGGACGATGGAGTAACGCGGGAGTTTGATGATGAGAGAACTTTTGAAATCGTGCTACGTAATGGTCTTATCATTCGCTTGCAGGTAACTATGACCCGAAATGAACACTTGAATAGAAAGAGACGCTAACAGCACTTTTACAGGCTTTTGATAAAATGACGAAGAAGGAGTGGATAAAGCGTCTTCGTCAGCTCGCAAAGTACTGGAAATATCGCAGCGCATCGGATATTCAATTGTATAAGACGGTTCGGAAGTACAACCTCGACCTGCTCAACATTGATGAGGAGACGGAGGCAATAGTGGGCCAGTTCGCAAGAAAATGGGAGGTGTCTCATGCGCACGCTAGTCCTGAGCTGTACAACCTTTGCGGCATCTCCGCATGTCGAACCATCCATGTAAGGCAAGCTCGTCCACTGGTTTAGTACTTGTACTAAGTGCATAATAGATCTCAGGTGTCCTCTTCCGCAAACCCCGACGACACGCTACCTTCACGCGTTGTTCTGTAATCCTGTCAGCTGGGACCCTCCTCATCTTTCAGGACTCTTTGCGGAAGACGACGGGTAAACAACTCGAGCACATACACCACGAGCACATTTCTACCCTCGACTTGCGTGACTGCTACCTCTACTCGGGTCTTCTTACCGAAAACGACCTACTTTACCAAAACCGTACCTTCGATAATAATAAACCGGGACACACGGCCCTACCGCGCATCTACTTGGAGGATGGCTGGACGAGCTCCGATGAGGATTATATGACCTGTTTTGCTATTTGGCATGGACGGAAGAAGAGTCTTTTCAGAAGGGGAAGCAACGATTCCCGAGAGAAGGAAGTAAGAGAAAAAGAGGGCGGCAGGAGGAGCAGGTTCAAGCTGGTCAGCCAGTTGGGTGTGCCAGGTAATACGATGGTGTTTAAGGCGAGGAGCCGCGCCGAGAGGGACCATTGGGTGTTGGCCATCCAGACGGAGTGCGAGAGGTTGGCGCAGGCGGAGGAGGTGAGAATCATTGGTGATGAGTAGGTGGACGGTTTTTATTTGGGTTAGCATTCGAAGATATGGTGATGGTTGGTGGATATTCCTTTGCCTTCCCGGAGCTTTTATTCCTTCTCCATTAATTAGCGCAGGGCCCGGCGCCGCAGCGTTAGTAGCGTTCCTGCACCCTCGACCCCCTTCTTTACCTCTCTGGCATACAACGTTGCTGGTTTCTTACATCGTTATGTCACTATATCCCTTACGCAAGAGTCGTCCTGTAAGTAGTACTTATAACGCGCATGCCTACGTCATTGTTTGAGAATCTTCATACGACTGCGATGTTTAATCACCTAGGTCTTCAAACATAATGAATTGGAAAAGCCATCAAATGCACCTCACAGCTTGAATGCTGCCCGGAGTGCCTCAATCCTGTTCCTGTTACACTCTTTCCCCTTGTCCAGGGCACCATCCCACATGGCAAATGGGTGGCACATCCCCTTGTAAATATGGAACTCACTCCTCGTTCCGGCGGCTTTCAGCGCTTCATGATAAGCCTCAGCCTCGTCCCTTAAAATATCAAACTCAGCCACATGGATACTCGCCGGCGCGATGCCCGCATGCGAGGGGAAGAGAATCGGCGAAGCTATCGGCTGCCTGACCTTCTCCTTTCGGTCCTCTTCCGTTCGGCATACCTCAAGTCAGCAGCACGTCAAGTCTACCACGAAAAGCCAGTGTTTGAAAAGAGCTCGCACTCACCGCCCGTCCCAACCCAATGCCTAAAAAACCACCGGATCCTCTGCAACGGCAAGCACGGCACATCCACCAACTCTGCATACGCCGCATACGGCAGCGCCCCCTCTTCCACCCCCGCACATACCTCCTCCTCCTCCTCATCCCCAACAGGCGTCCACCGCATATCCACGCACGGCACCACCAGGCACTGCAACCTCAGCGGTGGCAGCGACGGCTCGTCGCGCGCCAGGTGCGCCACCACGGCCGCCAGGTGCCCGCCGGCGCTCAGCCCGCCGACGGCGACGCGCGCTGCGTCGATGCCGAGCGCGTCCGCGTGCGCGAAGACCCAGGCCAGCGCGCCCAGCGCGTCGTGGATCGCGGCCGGGAAGGGGGTTTCCGGCCCGTGGCGGTAGTTGACGTCGATGGTGATGGCGCCGAGGGAGTGCGTCGTTTGGTGGCAGAGCGGGGCGTCGGTCTGGAGGGAGCCGAGGACCCAGCCGCCTGTTATTATTATTGTTGTTAGTGTTTTAGTCAGTTTTTGATTTAAATTAAATGTTTTCATAGTCTTCTCCCTTTTCTTTTTTTTTTTTCTTTTTCTATTTCTTTTTCTTGTTGTTTTGCCCCGGTTGGGAAGAGCGGGTGGGGGGACTGACCGCCGTGGTAGTTGACGTAGGCGGGGAGCTTGCCCTCTGCGTTCTGCAGACCGCCAGCGCAGATGGACTCGGAGGTAGGGATGTATACTTTGGCTTCAATTTCGCCGGGAGGGTTGTGGACTGCGATCTTGTGGATCGTGGCGCTAGCGACCGGTGGTGTGGGCCCCGGTGGTACTGTGGCCTGGTATTTGGTCGGGTTGGCGCGGACTTCTTCGATGCTCGCTTGATCCGCGCGGATTCTGAAGGCTGAGGAGGGACGGTAATCCGTTTGTTGTGTCAAGACGGCTAGGTTGTTGAAGTCTTACCTGCGTGTGTGTTGTAGACTTCGATGAATTGGGGATCGAGTTTGTCGAGGTACTTGGACGGTATGGGGTTGATTGGCTCAGTCATGACTACGGTAGGTTGAACACGGAACGAGGCTATGGTCTCTCTTGACCTTGGATGCGGCCGTCTAGCTTGAAGATATACCGCAGGCGTCTTCGAAACTAAGCTTTCGGTATGGAATACAGCTCCGCCAAATAAGTACCCCGCTCTGCCCCACTCTCGGCTTGCTGATGTAGGGCAAGTATTCATTTCGGCCACTAATTAGGTTTGTTATTACATGCTCCTGCAGGTAAGGCGATTAGAAGATATGTCAATACGTCAAGGGATAAGTTCTTTAGACCTATGGTTTCAAGAATAGATACCTCAGAGTTCGTCGAGAAATCCGTCTGTAAGCATTTCAGTATGCTTGCTAGTAGTTATATATCGCCAAAACTGGGGTTCAATAAATTTTCACGATCGTCGCTAGCCTTGGTGAGGTCAATTCATCTAGTCAACACTCGTGGCGCTTCAGAGGCACAGCCAATTCAACGTTTTCCGCGCAGACTTCGTAAATAGTAAATTGATTCGAGAAACGCAAACTTCGTGAATTTGTTCAAGTAGAATTGGGCTGATGCGTGCGTGATTTCGGCGGCGGATAGTCGAGAAAGAGCACTTTACGAACTTTCCAAAAAAGAATATGTAGATCAGGTTCGCCTCCTGTACTCCGACCATGCCAGATGACCCGTTGATGATTCCAAAACGCCTCTCCATGCTGCTTGTTCTGCTCGGATTCGCCGAGTCCATCCAAAATCGACGCGCGAAAGAAATTCTTTGAAATGCAACGGGGAAATGCGCCACCCGCAGAAGCTGTAGTATTACGAGGAAGTACTTCGTCAAGAGACGTTGACCAGAATGAACCTTGTCGAAAGCGGTGTACCGGAAATATACGTGAAGGTAAAGTTGCAGGCCAGAAAAGGTTGAAGCCGGAAATAGAGGCTCACCAATCAAGAGCTTTCAAAGCAGAATTGACCAAAGGTGGGACTTGAAGGTCAATTTTGTGGGAACATGTCTCCACTATAGGCGGCCGCAAAATCCAGTTGGTTCAGTTGTCCGTTGATCTGATCAATTTCCTTGCTCAGATCCTCGACGTTCAGCGCCAATGAACTGACTTCATCAAACTTGCGCCGGCGGTTAGCGTCTGCAATCATCTCTTGGACGAAGAATTTCTGCTCTTCCAAGACAATGAGCCTCTCCCGCAATTCTTTCTCCTCGGCCTCCATGGTTGAGATAGCGCTACTACTACTTGCGACACTGCTGTTCTCGATGTCATTGTATTTAATCGCGGCAAGAGCCCCATTGGGACGTCCATTTGATTTAGACTGTGCCCCATTCGGAGAGGCGTGCTTGAGAATCCTCGGCAATGACTTAAGAGGAAGCATATGAAGGCTGAGGAAGTTGTATGCTTGCTGGTAGACGGCCTTTTGCAACCGAGTTTGGGTTGGCGAATCCGTCGGGAAGTCGCGTATGCGGCGCGCTGCAGTGTCGTACTGCGCGAAGGCATCCATAAGGCGTTTGCGAACCTTGGTAGCGTCTTGGAGCTGAGTTGGTGATGGTGGATGTTCGGGATCCCTAAAATACGTTAGCGTTTTGCTCACAACATGGAAGGAATGCGCGTACTGCAAGGCAGCAAGGAGCTTCTGGAACCTGGGCAGAAGCAGGCGAATGCCACGCTCAAATTGCACGAGATTTTCATACGCGCGTGCATCACGGGGCTTCTCCGAAACTTCTCTAGCAAAGTCACTCTTGCTGAAAAGAGTGTGCTTACAGTCTCGGCACATCCGCACGTCGACATTAACCTGGCCTTGCGACTTTTCTGAGGTGCTGTTAGCTGCTGAAAGGGATCATCAGTACGAGCCCTATCAAGGAGGCCTCAAATGACTTACGCGCTGCAACGCTCAGTCCAACTTCCGTCGAGCACCCAGTCTTCGGGTCGCCGCAGACTACGCGACCACACAGACGACAATGGTGGCGTCTAAAGGAGTAACTGGTGAATTCTTGCTGGCAAAAGGGACACTGCAACACGCTGGCATCGTCTTCCCAGGCTATTATGGACTGTTCCAGCGCACGCTGCTGGGCCTTGGCTCCAGACAGAGGCCAAATCAGGCTTCCAGCGCCCGATTGCGGCTCAGGGGGCGGGGGATCTGCGAGGAGCTGGGTGAGCTTGGTGAGACGTTTCTCGAGACGGCCAATGTCCAGATTGGCCTTATCAACATGCTTCCTGCGAATGGCGGTGAAGGCGGCGGTATGGTTGCGCTCGGCGCCATTGTGGTCGTTGTAGCCCTCCCTGGATTTGTAGCAGGTTTCGCATACGCGGCACCAGATGCCGCGGACCGGCTCATGTTGGGCGGAGCGCGACAACTTCATCTGATACATGGTATGTTCCTCGCAGAAAAGCCGGCCACATTTCCTACAGTTGACACTGCCGTTGGCGGCACCCAGTCTCTTCCCGCATATCGGCTCGCTACAGGGATCGGAGTAAGAAGGCCGTTGCCAGTGTGTGCGCGTCACGAGTTCCTCAGGATCCAGCGGGCGCGACAGTTCGTGGTGGGCTTGGGCGGAAGACTGGGGGGTGGGAGCAGGCAGAAAGGGCGAGTCGTTGGATTCGAAGACATCCAGGCCTTTGAGCTTTTGGTTCAGGACGGCAAGCGGCTGGAACTTCTTGGCCTTGACCATCTGTGTGCGGAACCACGTCTGGATCTCATCCTGCTCGACTTCTTCGAGGTTCTGGTGTAGGTCGTCCAGATGGCGGTTGAGCTGCAACAGCGTCATCATCTCCTCATTGCATATGGGGCAGACGAGGCGCGAGCTCGCCGAGGCAGCAGCGACATTGTCGGCATGCTCGAGGGACACGCGGGCGGTCAGGCTCTCGGGGTCGGCGGTCGAGGCGGGCGAAACAGAGGACTGCGAGGCGAGCGAGACGGAGCTTTCGGATGGCGATAACAGGCTGGAGTTGCGATGGTGGTGGGTGGGACGGGGGTCGGCGGCGGGCGACAGCGCCTTTGCGCTGCCCAAGGTGCGACCGCCGCCCAGCGACCTGCCCGGGCGCGAGGTCATGATGGTGCTGAGCAGGGAGTCGCAGCGGGCGCCGTCAGCATGCTGGGCGAGGCGGTGGTGCAGCTGGCGTGGGGCCTGACTAGCGGCAGGCCGGCGGAGCACTGAGGCGTCGCAGCGCAGTGCAGCCCAGGCACGGCGCTGCATCCCCTCGCCAACCCGCTGCCCTGGGCCGTTGCATCCGTCGCCCATCGCACCTCCACCGCAGCGCTCGTCTGGTGCCCTCATGAAGGAGCCGCCCGCCCGCTCCATTCGCGCCGTCGCAGCAGCACGTTCGGCCGGGCGCGCGGGCTGCGACCCAAGGGACCCCCGAGCGACGGGCGCCACGGCTGTGGCTGGTGAGCAGCCGCGGCGCTGATCTCATCATTCATGGATCATGTCTGCGCTGCTTCTCCGCGCCATCAGCACCACCGTCCTTCTCCTCCTCCTCAGCAGTGCGACCACACTGCCCCGCCATGGCCGAACACTTCCCCGCGATCCAAGGCGGCGGCTCCCTCATTCTTGCCTGGCAAGTGCGCGGCAAGCGCGTGCTGGTGGTCGGCGGCGGCGAGGTATGCGCGTGCTCACCGGCGCCCGCCTTCTCCGAGTATTGACATTGACGATAAGCCCAGGTGGCCGCCGGCCGCATCGTGAATGTCCTGAACGCCGACGCCAAGGTCACTGTAGTCTCGCCCGCCGACGGGCTGAACGACGAGGTGGCCTACCGCATCGCCCAGAAGCAGGTCGACTATGTCGATCGCAAGTTCGTGCCGTCCGACCTAGACGGCGTCGATATGGTGCTCACCGCCGTCGACGACCCCGAAGCTTCCACTCAAGTCTACAAATTGTGCAAGGAGAGACGGATACCCGCCAACATTGCTGACGTGCCTCCCGAGTGCGACTTCTACTTCGGAAGCGTGCACCGCGACGGCCCGCTGCAAATTATGGTCAGCACCAACGGCAATGGTCCGCGGCTAGCAAACATCGTGCGCAGGCAAATCGCTGCCACTCTGCCGCCAAACGTCGGTGCCGCAATCCAGAAGGTCGGACAGCTACGGCGGAAGCTCAGAAAAGTAGCGCCAGGCCCAGAGGAAGGCCCCAAGCGCATGCAATGGTGAGTTTCCAAAGAAGCATGGCACGAACTCGGCGCCCTGCTAACGTGTGCACAGGATGTCCAAGGTTTGCGAATCATGGAGCCTAGATGACCTGGTGGAGATGGACGACAGCGACATGGAGAAGCTGTTGGGGTTTTACAAGCCGAACACAGTGCCGTCATTCCCGCAGGTCAGGTACGGGGACAAGTCCAATGCGGTTGGTTCGTTCGGCGCGTTCGGCTGGTGGTAAAGTAGAGACTACTTTCTGGCGGAATGTACGGGTATGTAAAAGGAAGGTACACTAGGGGCGTTGGAGTGTTTGTCGTCTTCGTTCGGGCCGCTCCTCCCATATGGCCGAGCGGGGGGTTTCTGATAAGCCATCGCTTGCATGGATGCAGCAGAGTAGCCAGCCGGTGAGATAGAATGGGCTGAGTGTTTTACGTATTCCCAGCGTCCTTGTAGATGCTTTGGAAATTGAAATTGGGGGTCTTACGACTTACCAACCATGAACGCATCCGCGTTGCGTCCTCGAGTGGCGGAAGTGCATAGTTGATGGCCCCGCCGCAGGTCTCGTTCTGCGTTGCATTCGTCTGCGGTGCTGCGAAGGGCGACTGGGTGTCCTGCGAAGACATATCTCTGCCATGAATTGCCAAGAGAAAGACTTAAATGTTGCAAATCACGAACCGAACGCCTCAGAATCGAATGGGCTGTTGGATGCGGCGCCTCAGGCCGGCAGGCATCCGGGGCAGCAGGTGTTCCTAACGAAATGGGATTTGCGCTGAGCACCCACCCAGCTCGCGGATCCTCCTTCAAACTTTGACACCGCGCCGCCAACCCTTCCCGGGCAACCATGCTCCACGGAGACGAAGACCCGGATCTGACAGAGATCCGCTCCTCCACCAACGACAAGGTCGACTTCCACGACCCCCGCGCCGTGAGGTACGTGTCGCTCGGCTGGTCAGTGCATCGCCGGGTACATCCATAGCTGACGCCGACCAGACAGCTGACCGCATCGCTGCTGAAGCGGGAATTTGGCCTCGTCGTTGACCTTCCTCCCGATAGGCTTTGTCCTCCTGTAAGCTAACCTCACCGTCATTCCGACCTCTCCGCCAGCGTTGACTGACCACCGGCCGCCCCCAGACATCCCGGTAAGTCTCGCATGTGAGCGACCGTCTGTCGTCGCCTGCGCCCTTTTCTCGTCGCTCAGTCCATTTCATCGACAATTTCGTGTTACTCTGTCCTTTCTCTGCAGATTTCCCCTTGTCAAACTCCTCAACTAGGTGCTTGGGAAAGTATGCCTGAAGTTGTGCCAGGCATCTGCATCCGGACATGTCCCGGCGAAGGCATGGCCCACACATCCCCGGACGTAGCGCTGATTGAAGCTGCAGATATCTCTACGTCCGCTGGATCCAGGATCTGGTCGAATCGATCATCCCTTCTTACTACGACTCGTTTGATGTCAAGAGCACCTCCCCACGTCCAAATCCCAATAAGCACCGCCAGGTGATAGGATTAGACATGTATGCTTGCATGAATTCTTCTATGAGAAGCTCTAGCTAACTATGATCCAGTGGTTGTGGAGCTTCCTGCATATATACCCTTCTCGCGTTGAAGACTCGGCCAACATGGCGAATGAATGCTACCGACATCGACCCGCTTAATTTCTCCCATGCCCTGCGGAACGTCCAGGCTAATGGCTTCTCGCCACGATGCCACGTCATGAAGACCAAACCAGACGATCCCCTCATCCCGCTTGTTGCCCTGGAGCTTGATCATCTCGACTTCACCATCTGCAATCCTCCTTTCTTCTCCTCTGTGGAAGAATGGAAAGCGTCTATTACTGGCGAAGGCAAGGCCAAAGGACCAAACTCCGTCTGCACTGGGGCCCAAGTGGAGATGGTGACAGAGGGCGGCGACCTGGGCTTTGTGCTGCGGATGGTTGAAGAGAGCCGGAGCTTAGGCGAGAAGGTTGCCTGGTACACCTCTATGCTTGGGAAGCTCTCAAGTACCATCAAGCTCGTCGAAAGACTAAAAGAGATAGGGTGTAAGAACTGGGCTGTGTGCTGCCTAGGTGCACAGCATAAGACCAGGAGATGGGCCGTCGGCTGGAGCTGGCGCGATCTACGCCCAAGCGCGGTGAGTACAATCATGACATTCGCAATCCCTGTTCGGTGCCTTAAAATTGACTTTGGCGCAGGAGATCGCCCGGCGGGATATGAATATCAAGCATATACTGCCCTTGCCAGCTGACTACAAGCTCCCAATCTCGGACATCCCATTGGAGCGATTTACGAAGAGCATAGACGAAACGATGCACAATCTGGCGCTTCAGTGGAAGTGGAATGAGACTCTCCGCCTTGGGTACGGCAGGGCGGCCAAAAATGTCTGGTCACGATCTGCACGAAGAAAGAGGAAGAGGGAGGAAGCTGGCCGGCAGCCGACGGAGCTGAAAGAGACGGAGAAGAATGATGGGAGTGAGAATGACATTGCGCTTGGCTTCGAGATCAGAGTTCACGCCGATGAGTTAGTGATCAGATGGGTCCAAGGCAGAGACCAAGTGCTCTTTGAGAGCTTCTGTGGCATGATGAAGCAAACGCTTCAGCCGATGCTGGCAAAGCGCGAGAAAGAGCTATCAAAGCAGAACAGTGAAGCTAACACAAACTAAAGAGATACCACCCCTTCAGAAGGGATCAGTTCGTGATAACAGCATTTGAATAGACTTTCACAAACAGCCAAAGGATTGACGCCCTCCCTCACAGCGGTTTGCTTTTCTCTGACAAAACTTTATTTCTTTCCAGTCTCAAGAAGCCATCTCATGCCTTCGACGGTATCCGTAAGCCACTTCTTGCTGGGGTAAGTAACTCCAGAAGCTGTGCGGCAGCCCCGGATAGATCCTTAGCTTCGTTGGCGTCTCGTACTTGGTCCTCACCTCCCGCTGGAAAACCAAGGCACCGTCCCTGAGAGGACCCAACCCGCAAACCTGAAAGTAGATCGGAGGCAGGCCGGCACGGCTGACGAGGGCTTTATCGGAGTACAAACTGAAAAGCCGAGAGTCCTTGTCTGGGTTGTGGGCATCAAAAAAGAGATCGATTGCTGCCCAGTCCAGCAATTGCGCGCGCTCGTTTTGCTTGAAGGACTGGAAATCCGCCGCGTGCTTAGCGTGCGGGTTGTAGAAGTTTGCCAGGCTCGGGATCTGCAGCATCAGGCTGGTGAGGGAAGGGGGCAGTTTCTCATCCCTCGCCAGTGTGCCGACGGCGGCGGAGAGGTTGCCGCCTGCCGATGGGCCGCCGACGATGAAGCCTTTGGGTGGGGGCTGCGCTGAGGGCGGAGGCATTTGCAGCTCCCTGTGTATGTGGATGAGCATGTCAGCGGCGGATCACATCGCCAGGAATTCCGGATGCTCTCACCCATTTCACCGCATCCCATGTATCGTTCACGCCCGCGGGGAATGGATGCTCGGGCGCGAGCCGGTAGTCCGCATTGGCCACGACGCACCCCAGCTCTTTGGCGAACTTAGGCCCAGTCAGCTCCTCGTCCTCCAGGTTCCCGAGGCAGGATTCCCCGCCGTGGCTTAGGATGACGAGGCGGCTGCCCTCGGGCGGAGGACTGTTAGGCTTGTAGATCCGGATGGGGACCTTGTAGCCGTCGCGGGTCGGGACGGTAGAGTCGGAGATGGAGATGCCGCTGCTGGCGGATCCGAGCAATTTGGCGTTCATCTCGCGCTTGGCTGCGCTGAGATGCGTGTGCAGGGCCGGGATGCCGGCGGCACCGCTGAGGGCAGGCTGGGGAGGTTGGTCTTTGAGGAACTGTAGAAAGATAGTTTGTACGATCAAGAGAAAGGGCGTTCTGGATGTGATTCGTCGGCCCCAAGGATTATAGCGACTTTGAGAAGAATATTGCATGGACATTTGAGGGCTGCATCTTGTCTGAGGTGTTCAATGCACGAATCACGTTCAGATGTAGACGAATACTGAAAGCGCTCAAAACAATTGCGTGAATGATGTAGGCCACGTGTCATAGGTATGTTTTCGAACTCTGGGTCAATATGATTTAGCTCTGTCCAGTTTTCCTTCGATCATTTTGAATGTCTGCCCAAATTTTATTGCTCCAGTGGTCTTCTATTTCCAGGTAAGTCATGATTGAGGTTGAAATAGTGAGAGGATTGCGATGTGAATAAGCAATGAGCAAACCCTGGAGCCGAGACAGGATCCGGGGTGGGGGATCTATTTAGCATAATAACAAAACCTTAACCATACCGTCCCAGCGGGGGACAAGCGAAGTTACCCTTGGAGCGATCAGGACATAGGTAGTTGAAGTAGTCGACAGGATGTAAATTGCTCTGCAATTCGATGAAAATTAAGTCCGGACGACTCTCCAAATCCGTGTCAGCTGCGCGGTACATGCCGATAACGGGATCGCTGTCGCTAGGCCTCAAAGTTCGCAGAGCCAAGAGTGAGGTCCTTCGCCATCCCCTGTGCCGCCACAGCGTGGGAAACAATGGCTCATATATTAACGCTGAATGAATTTGACGGGGTATCCTGGGGTTCGCACGATCTGCCAACGACTATGGGCAATTGGCCTGCAGCAGACTGTTCCGAACGAATACGCCGTGGCGCATAGGTATCGTATGATAAAATAAGCGCTCATTCCCGCAGCCAAGCCGCGGGCGCCGCTCACTCAGAATAGCGTCAATCGGATCGCCTCCTTCGTCGATCTCCCGAACCGTGTGCGTTCAAGCACCTCGTGTCGTCGCATTCTGTGCCGTGTAGCCGCCGGGCGGAGTGATCATCGCTGCTGCCAGGCACAGGCGAGCGGTGAAAGGCCCAAGTCGCGGATGGCCAACCACGAGACACGGGCAGGGCGCTTCGAGCCCACCAAGTGGACATGTTACATTTCCCACCTACATACCTCCCGCAGCCGCATGACAGTGCCCCTGCAGGGCGCGCGTGCCAAGACGCTGCTGAAAGCAGCTGCATAACCAGAGACATGCACAAATCAGCTCCCCAAACACGCGAGCAAATATATATAGCTCCCCTGGACAGCCGCGAGCTCCACCTTACACTATCTCTTCACTCTCACTCTCGCCATGCGCTTCCTGATCTCCGGCCTGTGTTTGTTCTTCGCAGTAACTGGCTTCTGCCAGAATTGCGGGCCCAAATACAACAATCAAGTCTGCGCTGCGAATGCTTGTTGTAAGTACCCCTTTCGTGTCCTCCCTGAAGCACAACTCACTGATAACCCCCATTAGGTAGCCAGTACGGATGGGTGAGTTCCTCAAATCCACTCTGCGTTTGCCAATCTCCAATCTCCTCCTTACATCCTCACCTCAGCCAGCTCTATCTCCTGCCACGCTCATTGTCATCTATGAGATGCCGTGTAACGTCACTCCAGATATGCGCCACGAGCACCCGTTTCTAGGCAAACTGGGCCCTGTTGTCTGAGGACTGCATGCAGCAGCAGATACTGCGCCACAGAGACCGAAACCAGAGTGCAATCCTACGAGAAAACAGCCTGGCTGACACGGACCATCCGTCCTCTCATCTAGTGCGACGTCAGCTCAGCTCATTGCGACCCGTCCACCTGTCTCCGCGACTGGTCGGGCCCGGACTCCAGCTGCGCGGTAAAAGAGAACCCCCAGCCCCTCTCCCAGACCCCAGGGACCGCACCACGCTGACCCCGTTCTGCAGAAAAAGCCCTCCACCGTGACCACGTCATCAACCGCGAAAACGACGACCACCACCACCTTCGCCACCACTGTCCCCAACATCGACGTCTGCGGCCACGCCCAGGGCGGCGTCACTTGCCCGGGAGCTGGCCTGAACGGCTACTTCTACCGCTGCTGCTCATCGGCCGGGCACTGCGGCCCGAAGAACGACATCCAAGACGCGTCGTCCTACTGCGGCGACGGGTGCCAGGCGGGCTACGGCAAGTGCGGCGTGGCGGGCGTGGCCAAGCCGGCGAAGCCGTCGGGAGTCGCGGGCGTGGCGGGCGAGGGGGAGAACTGCGGGCCCATCGTGAACAAGAAGTGCGCCGCAGGATTGTGCTGCAGCGGGAGCAACTACTGCGGGACGGGAACTGACTTTTGCGGAAGTGCGAATTGGTGTCAGCCGGAGTGGGGGGCGTGCGCGGGGAAGAGGACGATCTAGCCCTGCTCGTGGCTCGAGGTGGGTGGGTGGTTGCTGGGTAATTTTGCGTATAGAGGGCCTTATCGTGCCGGGAAATAATGGAAGAGGAGGCCAATGGCTGGCCCAGTAAGCATCGAAGCCAGAGTAGTTGATGAAAAGATGTAGAGATATATGCAATCTTACGGTTCGCATTACTCATACTCGTATCCTCCGACCGCCAAGTGCAGATGCATTCGCAGATGTCAGGAGATGAGTGGAAATGCGACTGACCTTTACTCCTTTGTTGTGATTCATGAATAATGTACAATGATATAGACCTTTCAACACGATCATGCAACTGCCCTGTTCTACATGACGCCTCGTACCACCCAATCTGGCACGCAGCAAGATGCTTTTCTTTTACCGTCTCCTCAAATACCAGTTGAATGCCAACTGGTTGGTCTCGTAATGGAAGGGTGTCGGAACTTCGGCCAGTCCAGGTCGTGCTACGGGATGTCTAAGGTAGACAGCGGCGCAGATGTTCTGGTTTACCTCGAGATACCTGGGAATGAAGGCGAAAGCGGACATGAATGAACGCGGGCGCCAAGGGGTCAGGTAAGGCTTGCTCGGATCAAACGGATTCTCGCGCATCTTTTCCAGCGCTTGCTGGAGCAGCTCCTCTTGCTCTGCGGTGAGCTCATCGGCGGGTGCTTCCTTGACTTGCTTAGGGGCCTTGACAAGTTTGTCGGAAATGACGGCCAGACGGGCTTCCAGATCATCGGTAACGGAGGTGGAGATGCCTCTGGCCCGGGAAAGCATTTTGCGAAGAGCCTGACGAAAGCCACGGAGCTCCTGCTTGCGCTTCGCCGACAGCTCCTTGGTCTCATCCATCATGGCGTCGGTGCGCTCAATGAGAGACTTCAAAGTCTTCTTCGTCTCCTCCTCGCTCACTTCCTCCGTCTCCTCTACTTTGGCCTCCTCAGGCTTCACCTCTGCCTCCGCATCCTTTCCTGCGCCCGATTCCGCCTCTTTGTCTCCAGCTGGTGCCTCCTCTTCCTTCGAAGCTGCTTGCGACGCTGCCTTGTTCTCCGATTTCTTGCTGATGCGAATAGTCTGTCGCTTTTCGTCCTTGCGAGCTCCGGTGGCCCACATGACACGCTCCGGATCAACCTGGAACATATCACCGGGGTTCAGCATGTAGCCAGGGTAGACCATCTGCATTCGAGGATAATTAGCACACGGAATCTATCGATTTTGAACGAATTGAGGCTCACCTTCTTGCCATTGACCTTGACCCAGCCGTGAACGACGAACTGGCGTGCCTGGCGAGCACTCGAGGCAAACAGAGCACGCCAGATAGCAGTGTCCAGGCGACGTTCCACAGGATAGAAGGTCATTTGCATGTACGGAGTCATTTCGGGCTTCTTGCGCATGGTGATATCGGTGGGCTCGTCTTCACCGGCACCGCGACCGGTGGCTTGTTCGCTACCATCTGTACGCGCAAGATACTTGTGGTCCATAGGCACGACGGCCGGTAGGGTGCGGCGGAACATGCGCTGCCATTGCTTCTCACGGATTTGCTCGCCGTGGTAGGCACGGGTTAGAGCCTTGGCATTCCATTTCTGCTGGAAAAAGGTCTTGCTGCTGACGTTCGGAGTGGTCGCGCGAGAAAGGTTGTATAGCGTTTCTTTGGACCAGTCGGCCCTGACTTTCTGGGCAAAGTGAGCAGACGGACTTCTGAGGGCAATGGATGCGGGAGAGAGCGTACGGGCTTCTTGAGCCAGTGGAAGCGCTTTCGCATGGTTGGCGGGGGACGATGGCGATGGCGATGGGGCGTTTCGCTGGACTTGAGCAGACACTCGAACTTCTCTGGAGTCGCGGCGCGCGCTGGGCAGCGGAGCCAATCGGAGACCGGAGGCGGCGCCGCAGCTGGGAAATCTTGGCGGGCGCTGGGGGGTCCGAGCTCTCTCCGCCCGCCCACGCCTTGCGCTGCTTTTCGCGCGCTTCACCACAATTGTTTCCTGCGCCTTCCTCTTCGCCTCTACCCCTCTCGCTGTCCTCCTGCATCCTCAGTGCTGCTAGTTGCGGGTCGCTGCGCTGCCTCCTTGCCGCCTGCCTCGCCGTGAGTCACCTCCGCCCAGTCAGAACTGTCATTGCATCCTACAAAAAATTCACCTCTAACTCTTCTTCTTGCCCCGCTAGTCAACGCGCCTTGCCCTTCCACACGGCTGTTCCATTCCGCAAATCGCCACATCGACCTCTCTCTGTAGAAGTACCCACTGCTATCTACTTTGAATATGTCCGACAACCAAGTCCATGCCGAGGAGGCTGTCCCGGTTACTGCCACTCCCACCAGCGACCAGACCGTCACCAAGCCCGCTGAGCAGCCGGCCGAGACTGCCACCGACGCCAACAATGAGGTGATCGAGGCGGTTGAGTCTGCCGACTCCAAGAAGGACGAGTGTATGCGAGCACAGTCCAATTGCCTTGCCCGCTCGCTAACTAATGTTCTTAGCTGCCGATGCCCCCAAGGACACCACTGAGGACAAGAAGGACCACAGAGGTCCTCGCAAGTTCCAGAAGTTCCAGAAGAAGTCTACTTACGTCGGCGAGGAGTCCAGCGATCCCGTCCAGATCCGCAAGCAGGTAATTGCGCTCCACTCTGGCTTCGTTGCGCAACTGAGCTGACGAGAAATCAGATCGAGTTCTATTTCTCCGACTCCAACCTTCCCATGGACAAGTACCTCATGAACCAGGTCGGCGGCTATGAGAACAAGCCCATTCCCCTCAAGGTTCTTCACAGCTTCAGCCGTATGCGCCGCTTCCAGCCCTACTCGGCCGTTGTCGATGCCATCAAGGAGAGCGACTTCGTTGAGCTCACCGAGGGTGAGGAGGTGCGCCGTAAGGTCCCGCTCGATGAGAAGTTCGGTAACTCCTACAACGACAACCACGTCCGCGTCATCGACGACAAGACCCAGCCGCGCAGCATTTACGCCAAGGGCTTCGGCGAGGAGACTGAGATGACCCAGTTCAACATTGAGAAGTTCTTCATGCAGTACGGCACCATCAACTCCGTTCGTCTTCGCCGCAGCTACCCCGACAAGAAGTTCAAGGGCAGCGTCTTCGTCGAGTTCGAGGATGAGGAGACTCAGAAGAACTTCCTCGCTCTGGACCCCAAGCCTAAGTTCGAGGGCAAGGACTTGATCATCATGGGCAAGAAGGAGTATGTGGATATGAAGGCTAAAGATATCGCCGACGGCAAGATCAAGGCCCAGCCCGCTCGTCCCCCGCACTACAGTGCCAACGGTTACCGTGGTCGTGGTGGCTTCCGCGGCGGTCGCCGCGATCGTGACGACAGGGACAACAGGGGCTCCGATGGTAACTGGAAGGAGGGTAGGGACAAGTTCCAGAAGGGTCGTGGCCGCGGTCGTGGAGGTCGTGGAGGCCGTGGTGATAGGCGCGGCGGCGACCGCAACCGTGAACGCGACTCAAAGGATGAGAAGAATGACAAGGAGGAGAAGCCGGCCCAGAGAGTCGACGCTAGGTTAGTCCCTCCTCTCTGCCACGAAGTACATACAGAAACTGACCAGCCTTTGCACAGGGGCATCCCGATCGTTGAGTCCTCTGAGCCGCCGAAGGAGGCCGAGTCGAAGAAGCGCCCTGCTGAGGATGATGCCGCCGGCAGCGACGCAAAGAAGGCCAAGCCTGAGGAGGCCACTGCTTGATACCCATGACTGACCACCATTGGACGCGCTTCAGCTCCGTCGTAGCGGGGCCGGTTTCGACCTACAGGCTCCAGTTGCCATTGGCGACACGGCGACGCCGATTTCTCGATTTTTCTTTTCCGTTTTGCATAACGACTGGGCTCGCATCAAGTCACGTTGCATGCATGATGCGCGTGCCCTTCGGTGGGGTACCGGCGTCGGGGGCTGGCTTGGTACAGCAAACAAAAATGGGTGTTCTTTTCTGCTCTTGATTTTATCCCGATCTGACCTTCGCGGCTTCCTGGCGTACTCTCCCAAGTTTCGGATTTGCTGACGGTATTATTTTTTTTTTTCGGGAGGCTGGACGATGCAAATAGATGGGAGGGGGGCAACTGGGAATGATATACCGAATTACCGAAAATTGATTAGCAGGTTCTTGGGCTGTGACATGATGCTCCACAATACTCCTGCCAAACGGGCTTCTGCATGCTTGGTTTAACAACCCATGTCCGTTCTTCTGCGACCGTGGGTCCCTTTCCTTAATGCTCGTCCGTCGATCAGCGGTCCGCACCGGTGAGGCGAGCTTAACAATTGCCATTTGTTGGCCCCATGCCGGAACTCCGATTCTCGCTCTTTCTCATACACACACAGACGCTCGCGTAGCCAGCTGCGTTGCTACCCATTCATTTCAATTCTCTTGGCGATGTCTTACATATCGGACGCACTACCGGCGGATGCCCTGTCTCGCTGCGGCCCCGGAGGCTTGGTAATATAAGACATTTGCTTACCGCGACTCCCTTCGACGACCCACCCACATACAGCCGTGGAGGATGCGGATAGTGTAGGCAAAGCGGGAGGGTCCCGTATAGTAGCCTCTTGTCTACCCTTTTGCTCGCGAACGAGGGCAAGTCTAATGTACACACCACCACTCAGATACTGGCGACACAGTAGCTGCAAGATGAGGTAGACGAACAGTGGGAAGGATACCCCTCCTCTGTCCCAAGGAAAAAAAAAACCGCGTATGCGTGTCATACACTCACTTCACATGCGTTCGGTACTACAAAAAAAAATCATACCAAGAAATCGCGACAAGACCGAAAGTGGGCCCCCGCCAAGAGATGTGTGACGAAGGCCACAGCGCCGAGACTTTGCAGGAAGTGGGAGAGAAGAGGGGCGTTTGAGCTCGTCGGTGGGTTTTCTTGCAGGCAGAGGCTCCACCTCGGACTCCTGGTCTAGACGGAGGGTCTCGGCCTCGGGCGGTGGGTATGATTCGGTTGGTGTAGCACGGGGTGGAGAGCGGCAGGGCGGGGCGGGGGCGGGGGCAGGTTTGATCGAGAGAGGATAGATAGGGCAAATACTAACCAGGGAATAGGCGAGAGCGGACGAGATCGTGCCGGCGCTGGGACGTTGGGATGAGAGATATACGAATGGGTAAAGATAATTCTGCCTGTCGGAAGGCCAAGCGCCGATTGCGCAGAAAGAGCTCTGAAGAGAGCTGATTCATTGGTGTCACTTCCAGGGTATGTTGTTGTTTGTGCGTGTTTGACCAGCAATATTTTAATACTCGTGCTTTTTGTTCGTAAGGAGGGAAGTAATGGAATGATAATATCTCCAGGGCAGAATCGAAGACGTACGTTCCAATGCCAGAAGGCCACAGAGCAGGAAACGAAGGAGATCAGTAGACAAAACTGGGGTATGCGGAGAAAAGCGAGTGAAAGGAAATACGCCGAAACCGTTTGACCAAGAAAAGAGAGTCAAACAGATGATGAATGTACTAAAGAAACTCGCCGATGCAACCTGCGCTCTTTTTCCAACTCCTAGAAATCTAAGAATGACGTGATAATCCGAAACGCCTGCGCTGTTTTCAAGAAAAAGATCAAGGAGATGAACGAAACCTGCACGTTTTAAGTGTTCGCAATGAGAAGATTATGGGAAGAACTGGTAGTAAAACTGGCAACCCGCCGGTAATGAGGGGTCGCCCGAACCACACCAGTCGATTTTCAGAAGTTGGCTCCTTGTGACCCAGGGAGGACCTTCAAGTGAGAAGTTTTGAGAAGAGAAACAATCTCCATGCCTCCGGTTCCGCAGTCAGAAACCGTGAGGAGCCGGTGAGAGGCTGGCAACTTGTACCTCCGAATCTCCTTTCGGAGTGCAGAAAAGTGGGAATGGTGTGGAGTTGCGCGAACTACATGGCGAACATGCACTGACTCACTCACTGCATATCGGTGGGGTCCCAATTTTGGGGTGCGATAACGCGCTCGCTTGCCTTGGGCCTGCCGGGTGGAGCGACGGAGCGTTGGTGTTTCCTTTCACATTCGGAGAGCGGGAATTTTGGGTTCGGTTTCAGGTATGCCATCCAGACGGGCTGTGTTGAAGGGGCTCAAGCCCTGGCTGTTCTTATTCAATCGCCCCAGATAATCTGGACCAAGCCCACGGAACTCTCCTCCATTTCGGACGATCCTGGTTTCTTGTGGACACCGCGGTTGCAGAGGAACATGAAGGTGACAATAACTTTGGTGATGGCGACAAGGAGCAGGGATAGAGCGGAGTGAGCAAACTTGTTCGTGACTGCGCCAACGAAGGAACCACCGAAGATGCTGAGGAGGAAGAAAAGCTTGCGGTTGCGCCCAGGGTTATGCTTCTTAAGGATCTTCTTGTCGTGGGCGAGCATGACCATTGCGCCAGTGATCTTTCAACTAATTAGCCTTGCGTCCGCTTTCAAAATTCGATTAGAACATACCATGGTGGTGTTAATCTCAGCCAAGCCAACACTAAGGGCGAGCGAGATTTGGCCGCCAGAAGAAAATGCAAGCAAGGCGATAGAGGCAAGGGCAAGCGGGTCCGCATCGGCTTCGGCGATAGATTGAAGCTTGTCTACTGATATCTTCCTAATGACGCAGGCAGCGATGACCAACAGTGACTGCCAGGCATTCACGAAGATCAGCCATCCACGGCGTTTCTTCCCAATGAAGTTGTTGAAATGCCCGAATAGTGCAGCTCCAGCAAGAAAGCAGACGAATGACACAGCAATGTGAGTTTCGGTTTCCACGACAGCCTCCGACTTAAGAGCCGAGAGGGCCATGGTCACGAGATTTCCCGTTTGCTTGGAGCAGAAGACGCCGTAGAATGCGAAGGTCATGGCGTCCTGGATACCGGTTGCGAAACTCAACATGTAGAGCTGAAGTTCCAGAAGAGTATCAACACCGATCTGTTGGTTGAGATACGCCCGCCATCTCTTGGAAGGAGGAAGTGTCAGGAGTGCTTCATCAAGATTCAGCGGACCCGCGTCTTGAGCCTCAAGTGAAGCGGGCGTCACTACCCGGCTGAGACCTTCACATAAAATCAGCTGCGGAAATGGCAACCGCCATGGTCTACTACTTACCGAAGTCGGGAGTGTGGATCTTCTCTTTCTCGAAGTCACCCATGGTGGCGGTTGAGGGCCTCCTAGTGTTGCAGCCGGAAGGGGTGATTTCGTCGGCCATTTTGAACACTGAACCGGTCGTGCGCGACGTCACAGGAACCAAGAAGCTAGGCGAGCCGATGAGTGAACTGGACTGTGAACGTCAGACAGACTTTTTTGGGCCTGGGCTGTTGACGGACCCTGTGTTCCTTTAAAGAGCGCCGGCTGGACCCTCCGTAGCGCTGAGCGGGAGACGAGCCTGGAGCGATCTCCTTGTGCGGACCCATGATCGAGCCCGACAACAAGCACAAAATACGCTAAAGTGCAGTCATGGTCGGAGCACAGACATGTAGCGTTGAACAGCTAAGCTTCCATGCCCGGGAGTGGCGCACGCGGCGGCTCAGCGACTTGGCTCCTTGGCGAGATAAGGGTACACATTGTCGGGCGCCGATCACTGAGAGAGCCTCGATGGACGTGCGGTGTGGCCAACTGCAAGGAGTGTCGGAGTCGCAATCGGGACAAAACCCGATGGCAGGAAGCGGAAACGTGCTTGAAACGGAGCTTCCTCGATGGTCGTGCATGAATGGCAGAGAGGATATACAGCATGGCCTAGAGGTGTAGGAGCGGAACGAGAGCGAATGGCTTGCCGGCGGACGGCGCCATGGAACGCGCGGAGACGGCGGGGAGGGCGGAAGGCCAAATTAGGGCATCCAAATCATATGCTCTGGCGCTTCTGGTCATGCTTGGGCTCTTCGCCAGCACCGTCGGCAGACCCGCGCTGCCACATGGCCTGGCCTGTGAATCTGATCAGCTTCCGCTTGTTTCTGGCGCTGTTCGAAAGGGGCAGGAGATGCAGCAGGGGGTGGAGAAGCGGCGCCTCGCAAATGAACGAAACAAACATACCGTCCATCATACGGGGCTTGGCGGTCACACTTCTGCTGCCAAGAGCTTCCGCTGACCGAGTAGTAGTTGCGCGTTCATGCGTTGCTGGTATCCACAGACGCCTCTTGGCCTACACCGGCGATTGCGCGGAAGCCGGTAGGGTGCGCAGTAGCACCGAGGCCGCCACTCCAGCTAGACTCCTCCACACGTCAGCGTATGCAAACGCGGTGGGCCCGAGCTGCACTGCCTCAAGCGTCGAAGAGGTACGAGTGATGTTGTTGGATCAGTGTCAAAACCGCGGCAGATCCGCACGGGACTCCCCCTCCACACCCCTGCCCGACCAACACTTCGCTCAACCCATCTGCCAAGCTGCTTCATCGACGCGCTGCTTGCCCATTCATCATCCGCCATCTCCGTCACGCAAGCTTTTTCTATTCCTGTGCTTCCGCAGAATCTTGCAACACGAGCCCATTCCAGTCCTTGGGCCGCGCCCAGAGCACCCGCCACTGCAAGAGGCGTCAGCTCATTAAAGCGCTTGACCGATCTTCAGCGCCCAACCTCGCTTTCCAGGCAGCAGGTACCGCCCCCTTTCCGGTGCTGTGGTTCGCAGTCTTAAGACGGCCTCCAGCAAGTCATCCTCAAATCTTGTGCCAATGGTGATCGCATCGCTCAGTCGAGGCCCGTGAACCTTTCGGAGTTGCTTCAACTTGACCTATGCTGCCAAGCCGGAAACCTCCCGATGCATCAAATGGATTCCCTGCTCTCGCGAGAGCCGCTGCGTGATATGCTCATACCCTGCCAAAGCTTGCCGAAGGAGAAGCATGCTCTTTTCTCGGCCTGTCTTGGCTCGCATACATTTTCTATCTGAAGAATAGGTGCAGATTCCTAAGAGTGCTTCCTCGGTTGCTTGGCTGCAAGTCGTAGCCTTGAATCACATTGATGAGGCCTAGATTTGGAAAAGAGTATAGGCGGAAAGTTTGTAAGCCGACTTTCCGTTAGCTTCGGCCGTGCGGAACAGTCGGTCTGCGCGTCCGGCACCGCCTCGATCATCGTATCTGCATGAAGAAGGTCTCCTTAGTGGTGTGGACGACGCTATTCCGCGGAGTCAAGCTGCTGTGGCTGGGATGGGCGTCATGGCCAGGCACGTCGCCAACATATGTACGTCAACCAGGCAGCCCCAAACTTTCAGCAGTGAGGCAACGCTGCGCATTGCTGTGAAACACGCAGATCCAGAGTCTAGAAAAAGAATCGCCCAATCGTTTCGCAGACGATCAACCGACAATCGTAATCGGCGGCACTCGTACTATCCATCCTTGCCACAGGATGCTTCAGATCGCCGGGCTTCGTGGGGGCGCCAACGATTGCTCCGCCTTCGGCGCCTTTTCCCCACTCTTCATAGCCTCGCTGATATTCACTCCAGTTGGTGAAGCCGCTGTGAATTTGCTCCACCCCACATATGGAAGGCCGCTGTCAATGGGGTCCGGGCGGTATGTGGGGATGGCAATACAATAGCTGAGGAACGGCGTTTCCATCAGGGGCTGAACATGTGACACTGACATATGCGGCATGTCACAACTTGGGAAATGAAGATAGCAGGGAATTCGCAGTTCGCTCGGCGGGGCTGAAAGGCGAGGCACAAATAGGCACCGGGAGTTCCGTCCACAGTGGCTCTGGCGGCTTCGGTTCGCCCTTGACTTCACACCATCCGGCATTCCAGGAGTTCCGCGGAGTGGAGACGCGTGGGCTCAGGGAGGAAGAGTCCAGGACTTTACGGTCATATCCAGGGGTCATTGGACGGCGATGGGTTCAGACGAGGGCATGACGGCCATGTACTTGCTGTCCATACGAAATTCGACGGTATGACTACGATCCTGGCGTAATATAGAACGGTGCGGGGCGTGGTCGTCGTTCAGAAGAGGGTTGCCGGTGGTAAAGATGTGGTGAGGTGAGGTGAGGTGTGGCGAGGCGAGATCCAATGCAAGCGGTGGCTTGCGGAAGCTAGCCGAAAGCGGGCTTTGTATGGACGTGGAAAAGCATGCCTCAGCACGGGAAGTGCCCGTCGTTGCCACAAAGACGTTCGAGAAGGTAGAAGAAGATTCTTCTAAGGGGAACCCCGAGCTAAATCCCATGCGTAGCTCTCTACTGGATTCTCTAATGGGTCTATGGAGCACTGTATCCCACGCGCCACCTATCATCTCCTTTCCCAGCAATTACCCAGCCAACAACTCCGCCCGCAAATCCTCCAATCTCTTCTTCTGCTCTCCTTTCTCCCCGAAATTGTCTTCCCCCAGCCACCTCTCCAGCGCCTTCCCGACTCCTCCACTCCATTCCTCATCCACGATCGAGAACCATGCCGTGTCCCTGTTCCGTCCCTTCACCACCAAGTGCTTTCTGAAGATGCCCTCGAATCGGAAACCCAGCCTGGCCGCCGCCCTTTTTGACGGCGCATTCAGGTCGTTGCACTTCCACTCCAGTCGTCGATACTGTAGGACCTCGAAAACGTACCGTGCGAGCAAGTAAATGGCCTCTGTAGCGGCGGGAGTGCGCTGCAGCAAACTCGAGAAGAGCAGATGGCCGACTTCAACCACGCGATGGGCCGGCGTGATGCGGAGGAGCGAGCACCAGCCCAGGGCCTTGCCCTCTTGGCCCTCCGCATCTCCAGAAGAAGAAGCTGAAGAAGGGAAGGGCTTGACGACAACGGCGAAGAAGAGCGGGTCCGTAGATGCACTTTGCTCTGCTACGAAGGACTGGAATGCCTGCTTGTCATCCGCGGAGAAAGGGCCGTATGGCATATAATCGTAGAGCCAGGCGTTGGCGTCACCGCTGAGGAGAGGGAAAAGAGTGTCCGCGTCCGAAGCTTTTAGAGGCCGGAGAGTGACGTATCGGCCATGGAAAGTCTGGTGCTCCGGTTGAGCCGGTTCGATAGAGGGCACAATTTGGCCGAGCGGCCGTGCGGCCATGGTGGAATCAGTCATCTCTGCTGTGAACCGGCGTTGAGAGTTGGGTCTGGTAGTGGGCATACAAGTAAAGTACCGAAGGTAGTTTATATGAGTGTGACTCACGTCACATGACTCTAATTGGCACCAATCCGTAACCAGGGCGAGTGACTGTCCGTCTTTATCTCTCAGCTTTGAAACACTTCTGGCGCCGAAAATTAGCGCCGACGGCGCAACATCCGATACCACAACGCGAGCTTCGGCACATAGGGTGCCGAAGATACCACAACAACAAATGGGACGTTACTGCGGATGAGCAAAGGGGTCGAAATTACAATATTAATATTTTTCTTCCTTCTGCGGTAACTTGATGCTCATTCTGGCTGCTTGTTGCACTCTCAGCCTGTTTGCGTTCCTTATAGCCTACCGTGTGAAGTAGATTATCTTCATGCTCGCTATCTGCAGCAGTAACTAGCCCCCTATAGATGTTCATTCATTTCTTCTTCTCTCCTCTACCTTTACACAACTCGAAGTGGGATCAGCCATCTCACCTCATGGTTTCCTTTGCCTTCTGGTCCCTCACTCTTAAACAACAGCCGTAGGTCTCCGCCTTGCACTTCGTCGCTGGCCGTGCCGCAAGCTGTGTGTTGGGAACGACTTGGGGTGATTCAAAGCAGAGGTGCTCGGCTCTTCTGAGCCAAAGCGCACAAAGTACGAGAGTAAACACTCAGGCAGTCGTCACGTCGCCATACACTTGCGAGCATTCACAAATCACCAGCAGCATCTGCTAGATTAGAGAATCTTTTTCCTTCTCTTAAGTGACGACTATCCGAATGGGTCGATACCAATGGAAATAAGATTACAGCTAGTCTCCGATCCAGGTTCCGCCACCTATGCCTATAAACCTTCGACTACCCATCCATGCCCGCTAATCTCGCACCAAATTCCAGTCATAAATGAGAGGAGAATACTGTTCTAACGCCAGTTAGTCGGTGCCTCAAAGACAAGCCGGCCGTCGCAACCCTGATCCGTACCCGAAAACCTCCGCTTCATAATCCAGACTGAAGGTAGAGAGCCCGAAATGAACGTTTAGCAAAGAATGAAACCAATGACGCAGGCGTTCAGCATCTCGTATTGAAAAGACTGGCGCTTCTAATTCGGGGCCAACAAGGGGAGGTGAAGTAGCTGTCTGGGCGAAAATGCTGCGGGAACATGATAGCGAATGCATCCCAGCGACTACTCCCACTCCCCAGAGATAATCGCATATTCGATCATCAGGTGTAGCTTCTCATGGCATCTTCATATCCTGAACCACCCTTCAGGTCTCTCTCGAAGCCCTCGGCAACAACCAACACGCGCTTAATATGCTCCATACTGAGCTTCTGATTCATGTTGACAGCCAGAGCTTGGGCAGTCCGGACGGCATTCTTGATCTGTCGACCGTTCAGCTCCTTGCGAGCCAAGGTGTTGTAGTCCTCCTCCCGGAATTCCATCATCTCAGCGCCTTCCATCTCGCGGACTTTACGCAAGAACATGCGCCAGATCTCGCGCTTGGCATGGTGGCTGAGTTCATCGTAGCGGATACCCATGTGAATGCGGCTCTGGAAAGCATCATCGAATGTCTCCACGCGGTTCGTAGTCAAGAAAAGAATGCCTTGGAAGTACTCGAGCAGGCGCAGGAAGATGGACACGAGAGCGTTGCGGTGAATATCATGCACCTGGCGTTTCTCAAGGAAGACGTCTGCCTCATCCAACAGTAAGATGGCTCCCCAGCTGTGTGCAATATCCATGATCTTCTGCAGTTCCTGTTCCAATCGCCAGCTCTCAGTGCCGAGCTCGCCAGCACTGACTGCATAAAGTGGGCACTTGAGGTAATCTGCAATACCTTCCGCAGTCAGCGTCTTTCCAACACCAGGAGGACCATGGAGAACGAAGACCAGGCCCTTGCCCTTGCCCTGCACAACGTCGTCGATGGTTTCAGCGGCGTGGAATTTGTGGCTTGAAACCAGAGCCTTGACGATCGACTTCTGATTCTCCGGGAGTACAAGCGACTCAAAGGCGCCTTCGTTCCACTCGATATCGCAAATGCCCGAAAGCGAGAACTCCATCCAGCGCTTTTCAGAGAAGGCAAAGCCCAAGACCACCGGTGAGGCAATCAAAAGCTCTTCCTCGCTGAATTCCTGCTTCATCGCAGTTGCGCCTTCGGCACCTTCGGACTCCTCCGCGAGTTTGTCCAACTTCTCGGTCTGAATCTCGTTGCCTTCTTCATCGACAGGAACCTCAACAAGATGCGCCTTCTTTTTCTCATCGTACACAATCTTTATCTTGAACTTTTCCTGTTCCTCTTCCTGCTCGGCGAAGTTTTGAGGTCCCTCCGCCGGTCCTTCCTCATCATCAGATTCTTCGTCGCTGCAATCGCAGTAGAGGTCAAACAGGTCGTCTTGCTCCTTTGGCTTGACCAATGAGATTGCGTAATTTGGGTTGATGCGGCGGAATATGGCTGGGTCAATCATTACTCTTCCGTTGATGTTGTGTTTCAGAACCATCTTCTTCCTCTTCTCAAAAGCCAGGCCCTTGTGGAAACGATACTCCATGCCTGTCATGGTGACGAATTTCTTCCCTCGATCGAGAAGCTGCTTCTTCAGGCCCTCAGGATCTTTGTGGTAGCGTAGTGGATACGTAGATAGACTGGTGATCTTGCGGGGGCCTTTGAAAGTCTCGACGTTGTTTGCGATCTCACCTAGTCCGAAGGTCTTTCCATCATATTCGAGGTAGCGGCCCTCAACAGAATACCACTCACCGCGGAGGATTGAGAACTCCTTGGTAGCATAGTCCACTTTGAAGCAACGAGGATGCTCGACCGATCCGTACGTTGTCGTATAAGCGATGGTGTTGGGTTTGAAGAGGGCCCAGAGAAGATCGAAGGTAATGTTGCCAGCATTGAGCATGGGGTACAGTGTCTTCTTGGTCTCGTCGTAGTCCTCATCTAGGTAACGGATCATGACCTTGGAGTGAGAGATCATTTGACGGAGTCTCCGCTTGATCTTCTTTTTCTTCTCCTTCTTGACCCTCGCCTTCAGAGTCTTCCTGGTGAACTGGCGGATCTCTTCGAGGTAGAGAAATAGCATATTGGGATCAATGGAAGGCTGTTCCTCCACCAAAGACACACCCTTAACATCTTTCATGACCTCCTGCAAAGCCTCCTTCAAGAGCTTGGACTTGATGTCGACTACGGTGTTCTTGTATTTGTTCTCCCAGTCAAACCTCCTCCGAACTGTGAAGATGTAGGTATCGAACTCATCAGCCGGGTCCTCGGCACTCTCGGTCAACTTGTAGTTATGGATCTTGCTATCCCACAGTTCATCCACACGCTTGAATTCCAACGTGCTGCCACGCTTGCCCGAAGCGCTGCCTTTCTTCCCCTTCTTGCCTCTGGATTTCTTGTTGATATTATCCAGAGCCTTGAGCTTCTGCAAGAGGCCATACGGATCGGAGCCACCGGCGCCCAAGGCAGCTCTCCTTCGCTGGTCCTCCAACACCAAGCGGTTCAGCTGTTCTGCGCGCAGGTCAGCATCCTCTACGCCGCTCCCTTCACCAGCAACGTCAGACTCTTCAGACTCCTTTATGTGACGCGACTTCTTCTTGTTCCGACGGAGACGGCGCGAGTGACGAGTCTCCTCTTCGGAAGAGGGCGATGATGACGAGGAATCGGAGCTCGACGAGCTCGACGAGCTATCCGAGTCATCCGAGCCAGGGGAAGAGGCAGATTCGTACTTCTTGGGCTTCTTGCGATGCTTCTTGCCCTTGGATTCGCTTTTAGTTTTGTTCTTGCTCTTGTCCTTACGTCCCTTCACCTTGCGCACCTTCAGGCTCTTCTTCCCAGACTTCTTCTTCTTCACCTGCTCCTCTTCCTCCTCTGTCTCGCTCCCCTCGTCGGTCGACTCCGAACCATCTGAGCCCGCAGTCTCATCATCGCTATCTGTTGGCTCGTCCTCGTCCTGCTGACTCTTCTTGCTCTTCTTGCTTCGCTTCTTGTGGCCCTTGGGGCCGTGCTTGCGACAGGTGGTGGTCTTGCCCTTCTTTTTAGACGCCGACTTCCCTTCTTCGTTATTAACGGGCTCGGCGGAGGAGGAAGCTAGGCCGGCGGGCGTGGGCTCAGCAGACTTGATCTCGACATTCTCGCCGGTCTTGGCGTTCTCATCGCGGGCATTGTCCATTGTGGTAGCTGAAGCCGCGGCGGGCTGGCGGGCTGGCGCACCGGTCTCAGAGTGGTCTAACACCTCGCGATTGGCGGCGGGGCGGGAGTGCGCGCACAGGTGGAGACGATCGCCGTGTGGTTTTGCGGGGGTGGAGGCGGAAGCGGAAAAGCGGGAGGAAAGAAGAGGTGGTTTCGGCGGGGGCGGAGAGCCTCAGCGGAGGAGCATGAGAAGTAGGAGAGGCCGTGTGCGAAGCGGCGGTCGGCGAAAGTCTCTTATCTGGGCTTTCCAAGGGTCCCAATGACAGCGGTTTGTCCAGCGATCATCCGATCAGCAGGCGCGCGTGCATGCAGCTGTCGGTGGCTGCTGATGGAGACTGAGAAAGAGGCCCCAGGCTGACTGAAAGCGATAATGCAGCGGGCTGCCGCTAAGGCTATGCGTGTAACTGGCTGGCTTGCTGCGTTGGCTCCTCTCGCGCCCGGTGCTAAGAAAACGAGGGAGAGCAGAGGGCGCCACCAAGGTTAAATACAACGCATGGCATGCATGCGCGGAAAGCGGCCACGAGGCTGAAGTGGTGCCTCGCGCTTTCTGGCGCGGTGAGCCTGCACCTCCCAGCCAATGGCCGCGCAAGCGCGTCCATCGTTGCGCGGCGCTGCTAGGCTTCACGCTCGGCGCACACACTTCCAGTCACCCCCATCTTACGCGGAGTGGGAGCTGTCGCTCGGACGCAGAGGTGGCCATTAATCTCGAACATCTGCGCCTGGACGATCGCTCCAACTTTCCACGGGAGGCGATCAGATTATATTACGGCCCTCAAGGCATGGAGTCCTGCCTTTCCGCACATGGCCTCCATGCATATTCCCACACATCACTGGTTCGAGTGCGTTTTCTCAGCCTCACGGCAACACACATCACCCATGCTAACGTGCTTGGTTTCACCGCCGCCTGCGCGCCGCCTCGATCTCACATGAAGCCTGCAGCATACTGACCATTCACAGTCATCTATCGTCTTAGCCGTCGCCTCTGGTCTCCACCAAGCGCCTGATGGTGCCATGCAACATGTAACAAGACAACGCTCGCTAGGCAAGGAGCCCGAGCGGACACGAAAAAAAAAAGAAAATATCCCGAACGTGCATTAGTCCATCGATTGCATTCCAGATGTCCCAAAACCCCGGTGTCTGCAGTTTGGAAGAAAAGAAGACACATAATAAAAAAGACCCTGTGTAGTCGAATCTTCGGGAGCCCAGTCTGTCTACCTGTGTTTCTAGGTGCAGCACAAAGCCAGCCGAGACAAATCTTCAACTTTCCACGTATGCAGCTGTCTGTGACTGTCCCATGGGAAATGTACCGTGCTTGCGCTAACCGACCGTGTGGCGGCACACCAACGCACCTACCCGTGCCGTTGCTCCGCCTTACCTGTCAGCCTCGGGCTGTGAGACATGGCAACCATTCCTCCGCGCCTCACGAACTCGAATGCGACCCTTTAGTGAGCTTGATGTGCCCCAATGCATGTGGGTGCGCCGTCTTCATCTCTTTTTCTGGTACACCATCAGGCAGCGAGCCTGTTGAAACGTGTTCCTTTCCTTGGACCACTCCCGCCATTGGATCTGGACGTTTGCTGGCTGCCTGGTCTTGAGCGTCAATGCCGCTCGCACTCAGTTCCGGGGTTGAAACTGTAGGGATGGGTTGTTGCACATTCCTTGCCGGTGACGATTCCTCCGACTCGCTGCTGCTGCCAGCCTTGATGATCTGCTCCCCGGTAGGTCCGTGAGATTTCAGGCCCATCGTCTCATTGATTGAGTCCTCTGTAACAAACAAGCTTGAGCCTTTCGCGCTATTTTGGCTCTTGACGCTGCTCGCCTTAGAGAGGTTGGGGCTTCCCCCAGGAGGAGTTTCGGTTCGCAAGCCAAGATCTTTTCCCGCAGTGCCAGTACTGTATGAGGGTTGTGTGCCTTTCCAATCAGCAGGCTTCGACTGCGGCACGTCCTCGCCCTCCTTCGGCTCCGTAATTACCACGTTCGGCCGTTCGGAATCGGGCAGAGCTCTCCAGACAACTGCGAATTTGTCAAACGCTCTAGTCCCTTTCCGGCTGCTGCCCTTGATGCCGTCCATCTTGTCCCATTCAATCTCAAATGTCCCAGAATCATCAGCTTTGCCGTTTTGTTCTGGGCCTTTGCCTTCAAAGAACGTGTTAAACCAGACATGTGCCACTGAAGTGACCATGGTGTAACCGTAGAGCGCCTTGTTGCGACGTTCGAAGTCGATATTAATGTCGCTCGTGGGAAGCACAACGCGCTTTGCTGGCCGGAATATGACATCTCCGTACTCTGGCGGGCTGTCACTCTCGGTCTCCGCTTCCTCCGGACTCCGCGGCTCTTCCTTGTTCGCCTTGCGGTCTATCGGTGAATTTGGCGTTGACTCTTCCTTCGTAGCCTTGTCCAGTTTCCGGGCCGCCAAGACTTCGGAGACAACCTCCGCTAGACCGCCGCTATCTTTCACAGTTCCCTTCACTATTTGTCTCTCCGCACGGGTAAAGGTGTGGAATGTCTTAATGACCTTGCCTTCGTCGACGTAGCCATCGATACTGATCTTGACGCCGGTCCTGATTCCCCAGGCGTGAATCTCCAGGATTTCGATCGGTCTCTCGACATATACCTTTCCCCCCTTAGTCCAACGGTCGACGTAACCTACCCAACGCAGCTGACTCGGGATCGAGACTCCGGGGCCGAAGCCAGGCCTCATCCTTCTCTCCGTAAACCTCTTGAGCGCATCCTCGGCCTTCCACCCCTCTTCTGCAATCAGGTATGAACAGCTCACGGTACCCGACCGGCCCTTTCCAGCCTTGCAGTGCACCACCACAACCCGGTCCTTATCTGCCTTGAGCCAGTTGCGCATGCTGGCGATGATACGAGGCACGAGCGCAAAGGGCGGCGGATGGTGGTCAGGCCACGGATAGTGCCAGATGCGGCCGTAGACCTCCTCGTCTGGGTAGCCGGTGCCCTCGGCGCGGAACTCCCAGATGGCCCATTTGTCAGCGTGGTTCTTGTCGAGGAACTTGACGAGCTGGTCGAGCGGGTTGCGGTAGGCGCGCTGCGGGTAGGTGCCGCTGGGGCCCGAGGTGGCGATGATCGAGTCGGTTACGTAGCACAGGTCGAGTCCGGCTTCCGGGTGCCGGGCGCGCGGCCCGGCGACGATTTGGCGGAGCAGCGAGGCCTGTGGGTGATACGCGCAATGGCGGGAGGATTAGAGTTCGGATGGACCGGGGGAGGGCTTGTTAAGCTGGGGAGGCTGAGCCACATACCATGGCGCAGGCGAGCGCGTAACTGGGTTCGAAGGGACAGAAGTTGCGGAGTGGTCTGGAGAGAAGGCTACCGTCATGCCGCGCGGCACTGGTGGATACGTGTTGCAGAGGTGTACGGGAGCTGAATCATGGCTCGCGCGAGGTGCAGAGAATAGAGGCGGCGAGGCTCGTTATCGTGGGCAGGAGCTTGTTTGATGATCAATTATGCCCTGGCACACCAGCGCGCAACCACTCCCGCGCGTGGGCCAGGATAGATACGTCATTGTACGCTAACCGGCCATCCATGCCAACACCACCATCAAGCTGCGCCAAGACATCACTAGCTCTGCAGATGGTGCTTATTGCTAAAATTTCCTCATTCCGGGCCGGCTGAGTTGTGCAGCATTGAGCCGTGTCATTGCCAGGATTAAGACAATCCCTCGCAATGTACTATCGCCTGCTTGCAACTGCTGATACCTGGCAGGAGCTCTGCCAGCTCACCGCGTCAGGTCTGGGTCCTGCTCCGAGACCTTTCCCCAATTAAGGTCTAACCATCCTCTTACAAACTTGATACTGTTGGCGTCAATACCGCACTCTCTCATCACATCTACCACCTCCCATGCCCGCGGATCCTTCGCTCGTGCACACCTTCGAGCCATTGCAACGAAAGTGCCAGCCCGTGGGATCCATCCCCGGCTACGCATTTCCTCATAGTACCGGAATGCATCATCGTAGTTATCTTGCTCGCTGAGACAGACAAGCAGTAGCCGATCATACGTCAGCGCATCTGGCTCCACATTCCGCTCCACCATCTCGGCAGCCAAAAACATGGCCAAGTCCTTACGTTTAGGGCAGCCTCGGAAGAGAATGTTGAATGTCGCAGTTGTGGGACCACTTTCGCAGACAGTGTGCAAGGCCTTGTACATGTCGATGGCCTGATCCAGGTCATTTCTGTAGATGGATGCCTCGATCAAAGCATTTACGGCGGCAACTGGCACCGTGGAACCCTCTTCCTTCAATGACCGTAGCTCATCGAACAATTGTATCCCACGACTGGAGTCGGCGCGCACCCATTTGAACAGCAACCTCGTTGAATACTCATCAGGCGGCGTTCCACTGCTCTGCATGATACACAGAACGGAGAGAGCAGTCTTCATATCCTCAGCTTTGACATACGTTTCCACGAGCATCTCATAGTGCTGTGTTGTCAGGACCTCTTTCCGTTCACCTAATAATCGAACGACTGTTGTCGCCAAATCGGCATCCGCATGCCGCGAAGCTGAGATAAGAGCGTTGAAGCAGATACCAGAAGAAGGTTTGAGATATCCTGGATCAACCTGTCGCCTCCAAATGTACTCTATTGCCGGATGCTAGTGAATGGTCAGCACGCTGATTTTCACTGTCCTGTGGCGTCTACCTTACGTTCAGGGTATTACTTGCAGCGTCCAGGAGTGAATACCAGACCGCTTTGGAAATATTTCGTTCCCCAGATTCAACACGCTGCTGCATGATGCGGAATGCCTCATCAACTTCCCCAACGTTGCAAAGCATGTAGATTGCCATGTCGTAAAGCCAGCTTTTGATTTGCATGCCCTCGGAGAGCATGGCATCCATACGATTGAGTGCCATTTCGTATTGGCTGTCTCGGAGGAGGCCAACCACGATATCGTGGTGGCCCTCAGCGGTCAAATTGAACCATCTTTGGTGCATGTACTGGATGATTGCTTCCCTGAGCAGATAGTCGGGGTGAACAGCTAGAACCTGCGTCCAGATCAGTCCTTGTGTCCTTACGTCCGGTTATCCAATCAAACAGACCTTGAGCATGTCATGGCATATCTCAGCCGTTGGTTCCAGTCCCTCATCTCCCATTTCCTTGAGCAGAGCAGCAGCTCTCGCCGCAGACCCTTCCACCGCGCTCACATTTGCCAGTATGACGGCCGAGAAGAGCGATACATTGGGTGCCTCTCCTCTCTTAGCCAGCAAGTATGAAACTAGGTGATTGACCTTGTCCATATTCCCATCGGCAGCGAGGCGGCGTAGGCGGAGATAGATTTGGGGCGTCTCGAGGTGGTCAAGCTCATCAACGGTGGCCGAGGCCAGTCTCTTCTCGTAGTTCTTTTTCCTTATTTCGTTTACATAGACTTTCGAGCCCTGGGCAGTGAAGCGGACGGGTGACTGCACGGTGCTCGCGTGTCGGGCGCATCGTGAAGACGGAACATGTCTTGGGCGAAGGGTCGTGACGGAACGCGGTGAGGCTCTTAAAACGGCTCGTCTAGTGTTGGCGGGAAGCTGTGTGAATGCAGGACACAGATAATGCCACAGCCGGTCCACAATCAGGGGTGGCGTTGTTGTCATTGGGCAAGTTGTTGGTGGTGGTGGTGTTGCTGCGAAGTTTGGAGTTTTACGGAACCGTCGCGCGGAAGCCCTCCGCACGCAAGTGCAAGCTCTCTGCAACGAGCTCAGTCAAGCAGCATAATGCACAGCACAAATCTCTAGAAAGAGGAAGACAGGTGGATGAGTCAACCAATGTTGTTCAGCTCATTCATGGCTTGGTAGCGCAAAGCAACATGCACCAGGGCATATTGCAAAAACTCCTTATCGACCTGATCAACTCGACTGCTTGCGCCGAGGTGCCTTTTGATTTTCCTTCTGCTCTGATGTCTCCATGATGCTAGCCAAGTTTCAAGCCATTATCAATAGTATATGCGCATTTGCGCATTTGCCGTATCTCTTCTCATACTCGTCCAGGCCTTGCAAAGCCAGCTTTTTGCAGTGATGGTGCGACATGGTCCACATCGTCAGCCTCAGCATGACGCCTCGTAGGGTCCATGCTCCGAGCACGCTCTTCCTCGAGGGTTGTCCAAAAGTAGCCTTTCCCTGCTCATGCTTAGAATGCTTATGCTTAGAATGCTCATGCGCCCCGACCGCGACCGCGACCACCACGGCCGCCGCGGCCCATTCCACGACCCCTGTCGCCACGCCCACTGTGGTCTCCGCGCTGGTGACTACCGCCGCGGCCGCCGCGATTGGCCTGGTCACGCTGCTGCTGCTCCTTCACCAAATCGATGATCTCGTCGGGCACGCGCAGATACTTAATCTGTCTTGACGTTAACAGTGGCCAAGCATGCGGTCGGCAGAGTGAACGCGTACGTTGTTGCCGCGGATGTAAACTTCGGGCAACCTCCAGAAACGGTCGCCATCGGGGCTGGTCTGCACGACCTCCTTCAGAGTCAGGTTCATCCAGTTGTCGCAATTGACCAGGTGACCGTTGAGCGTCTCGCCGTTCTTCAGCTCAACGAGCATGGGGTGGCCTTGGGCGGCATTGAGGAGGCCTAGGGGCAGCTTGTAGACGTCAAGTCAGCGCCTGCATGTCCGCGTCATTCAATAGCAAGCTCGGAGGTGCCGGCGGCGGAGGGGCTGGGCTGGCTCACCATTGGGCCGGGTGTGTTTGCGGGCAATCGAGGATTGTTTCAGGGCGGCGCGAGCGTTCAAAACAGCGGCTGTGGTAGCCGAGCGCGGAGGTATCGAGTGCGAGCTGCTGCGCTTGCTGGCGTGCGAGGGATGGGGGGTCGAGGTGGTTGGCTGGCAGAACACACATACACATGGATCTGAGCAGCACGCCCGCGTCACAGCTCTCGACGCTTGGCGAGCCGATGATCAGCCGGGCTGCTGGGCGGGCCGACGGAAACTCCGTGCCTTGAGCAGCCATCCGAGTGCACCGCCCGGGTGCGGCTGCCGTTTAGGTCCTCACGTGAATCGGGGGCCTGGCGCGCGTGTTGCTGCGTGCCATTGGCGCTCTCGCTCGTCTCTCTCTCTCGCCCGCTCACCTGCAGGAGCAGCGCACGACGCTCCAGCGCCGGGGCTCCGGCTCTCCTGCAGGGACAAAGCTTCGAGCCACGCGAGCCTTGGACGCGAGCAGAGCACATCTCCGCAACACTTCGCGCGCGGTGGCATCGTCTGGCGGGTGGGCTCGCAGCGGCCGTGGCCCGAGCGCCAAGTGCCTCTCGCAACAGCGCCTCGCCCCCCGAGGCTGACGCGGCATCTGGCGTTAAAAGTCACAGCCCTACCCCGTGGAATCCTGCTGCCTGCTCGACTGTCCGCTCCCTCCGCCAGCTCCACTTTGGCCCGTCGCTGTGCTACTGCTGCTGTGTGTTTGTTCTTGTCGTTGTTTTGAGCCTGAGTCTTGCCTATTTCCCGTGCCTGCCGCCGGTCACTATCGCGCGGGGATATTCTCCCTTCTGCCATGCGCGCTTCGCTCAAGCAAGCTTTCGCCCTGCTGCCGGCCCTCGCCGCCGCTGCAGCCCTCCCGCCGCCTGTCCACAATCCCCACGGCCGCTCTCAACCTCTCGATGATGTGAGGCCATTGGTGCTCGAGCTCGGTACGCTTGTCATGTCCTCCGCAGCCCCCGTAGACTCTCGCTCATGACCGCCAGATGCTCTGAACGCCCAGGCAACCTTTTCTGTCCCTTGCCAAGGCTGCCTTGGCGCTGACGATGACGAATCGCTCGTACGCTCTCCGTTCTTAAGCTTCCCACTGCCCAAACTGACCTTTCCTCAGGTTTTCGACTTCCAAGTCTTCCCCTCCGACCAACCCTGTGGCGAAGCAAACGTCACCCTCAATGGCCAGCACCTAGTCCAGAAGTGGAATGACCTTCGCGCCGAGGGCAACGGCTCCGTCTCGAGCTCCAACAAGGCTACTTCCGAACATGAGCCTGACCACGACCTCGATTTGTCCTGGGAAACTGCCTGTCTGTTCGAATCACTCCCGGAGCTTGACGAACAGGAGTACGGGGATGATGTCGCCCAGGTCTTGACCGTCAACATCAAGAAGGTCGACGAGAAGTCCGTTCGGAACCCTGCCGGCTTCACAGTCTCGTTCAAGCAGACCGCTCGCAAGGTCGAGCTCTTGAGACTTGCTACCAATCCAATCACTCTACCCAAGCCCCTCGGCGGTAAGGACTGGCGCAATCCACCCGCCGACCTCAGGCTTGCCCCTGTCAACTTAGATGACCTTCCAGAGGGTTTCTTTCACCAAAGCACTTCCATCGAGGACGAGATCGAGCTCCTCCGTCAGCTTGAGTCCGAGGAGAAGGAGATTCAGGAACGAATCCGCAATCAGAAGAAGATTATCCATGCTCACATGCGAGAGCATGCCCACTCGTTGAAGGACGAGCTGCAGACTTGTGACAATCTCTCTTGCATTTTCAAGGCTTTTCTGCACAAGGCCCACGGCGCTGCCAGGATCATTTACGTTCATCTGACTCCCGGTCCGCACGATCATTCTCACGGCGACAGCATGCACCACCCTCACTCTCCTCCGTTCCACCGTCGTCCCGACCAGGCCTTTGCCGAGATCAACGCCGACTTCGCTCATGGTCCTCCGAACCACCAAAAGTTCAATCACCACCCGCCTGGCCCTCCTCCTTTCGATCACCCGGCAGGCTTTGGCCCACCTCCACCTCCCCCTCCGCCACCCTTTCCGCCGTTTGGCGGGCCGCACGGACATGGAATGCCTCCGCCGCCGCCACCTCCGTTCGGAGGTCCAGACGGTCCGATGCCCCCACCGCCCCCGCCGCCTCATCATCACCGCGAGGGACCTCGTCCAGTTCACGCCGTTCTTATGACCTTCGCCTCGCTCACCGGTTTGGCCTGCATTTTCAGCTTCATCCGCCGTAACTGTTGCACTCTCCGTCAGCGCACTGAACGTCGTGCTACTCGTGAGGAACGTCGCACTGCTAGACAGTACCGTCGTCTTGCCCGCCGCCACGCCTGGAAGCAATGGTGGAGTGGCGGCAAGGATGACTGGGATCGTCAGGCTGACTACGAAGAGAAGAGGGCGTTGATCTTGGATCAGGAAGGGAGGCTTGAGGATGCTATGCAGGAGGAAATCAGGAACCTCCGGACTGCTCATGAACTCGCGCATGATATTGTCCAAGCTGAACAGGGCAGGTCCACGTCGGCCTCTCCAGGCCCCTCAACCTGCCCTTGTGTCAGCGGTCACCCCCATCCTCATGTTCAAGCACACGCTCACGCTCATGCTCATATGCAACCTTACCCCCACCCGCATATGCAGCCGATCGCTCACCCCCATGCTCACCATATGCCTCAAGGCATGTATGCTCCGCCTCCACCGCAAGCCATGTCCCGTACTAGCAGTCTCCCGTCGTACAAGTCAGACCTCGGCAGTGTCGATACTGATGACGCGCCCCCTGCGTACGAGGAGGACGCTGACAGCAGCGATATCGTCGTTGATGGTTTCCGCGAATACACGCCTTCTGTCACTACCGTTTTCACACCCGAGAGCAGTATTCCGGATGTCTCTCCCCGCCCCAGCTTCGAGACAATGAGGGACCCGCCGGAGGTAGACCTGGCGGAGTCTGCAGGTCTGGACCATGACCGGAAGAACTGAGCCGTCACCATGCAATCGTCGACATGGTTTTTCATAGCCGAAACCAGGCGTTCAATGTTATTCTAATCGGCAATCGGTGGCACTTCTCAAAATTCACATCATTCGTTCTTTCTACTTCTGAGGCGGGGAACGCACCACTGGAGTACAGGAAGAGAGAGACCGGCACAGACTATGCCGGAATGAGTTGCCTCTAAGGCGACTCTGCAACTGACGAAACAATTGACGACTTGTCTTCATGCATATCTAGTTTTATATCTTTTCTCCTCATTCTTCATCCGCGATAGCGCGTAGATTCTGAATGGGTTAACACGTTTGCATACAACGTTACGGTTTTTTCCCGTTCTGGCCTTTTTTTTTAAACGGAGTTTACGAGCTGGGTGTGGCGTTTTGGGGCGTAATTGGAAGGCCGCGTAAGCTTCGTTTCAGTGAGGAACACTACGAATGTTCTTCAGCCACAACGTGAGTACGCACGATGATGGTATGGTTATAGGAATTTCAAAAGCTATACGACAGCAGCACGTAGCGATGGGATTAATAAAAAATAGTAACTTCGAAATACCCCCCATCTTGGGGCGGGAAGGCTTTCCGCAAGTACATAAAGATAGTTATTGATATCAAGAGAGGCAGCACAATCAGTGCTTTGACTAGCGGCCAGCTATTTTTGTTCCTGGCGCCAGCTTCCCCTGATCTCCCTCTTTTCTGCCTTCTTTCGGATGGTCTGCAACCTTGCATAGATATTATCATTGGGATTCCCTTGGAAGAGTCGAGAGCCTGGCCCCAGTGGCCCTTTTCCTGAGCACGAGCACGTCTCGCGCACGTGCGTCGCGCTATCCCTCTATCCCCGAGACCTTAATCCCTTTCACAAACATGACAACCCCCGCTTTTTCTACGGCGATATAAGACCATGCTATTGTATGAGCGCATTCGCCCAAACACGGCCTCCCACCGAAAGTTACCTGGAAACGCCTTAGCTGAAGCCTCTGGCCCTCCGTCCACATCCGGACGCCAGCACCAGCACATGTGGCGTCAGAATCCAGCATGACGTGGCGTGACGCCGTGCGTAGTAGCGCAAATTCGAGGCTGGCCCTTTACGTCCGGTCGGCGAGCGCGCCGTTCTGCTCTAGTCCTTTTCTTTTTCGCCTTGCTTCTATTCTGCTAACCTCGGAGCGGTTGGAGGTATGTACAACGTCGGACAGGAGTTAAGTACCTTCCCCTCTGCAGCATGGGATAAACACGTCATCCCGAGCAACTAGTGCCGAGAGTAGCCTGGAGCGCTTGTTTTTCCGCAGCTCAGCCCCAGCTGTAACTACGTATGTACGCTTCGGATCGTTGCCGCGGGCCTTCGGTTTCGAAACGAGTCACACTCTTCGGAAACAGAGGGCGGGACTTCAGTGAGAGGGGCTGCCGCCATCTCTGCTGGTGCTGGAAACCTGAAGACTGAAGCAGTGTTGTCGTCGTCGTCGTCGTCGTCTTCCCCCGTTTCGGATCTGCGGTGGCTGAATCGGGTGGACGCTTCTCAATGGCTGGATGGGGCGTGCGGGTCCGTCGTGGCGGATATCATCACATCATTGCGTGGGCCGGGCACAGGTGACTGGCCGCTGGCTTCCCTGCGTACAGGAAGCATACGACAGCGTCTTCGCAAGACGCCGATGAGCTGGCAAGCGGAGAGCCAGAGCGGCGGAGGCCATGATGCGCTTTATGTATCCGAGGGACGGCGGCAGGCGGGGAGAGACCGACAGGCTCGGTGGTAGAAAGTGCTGGATTATGTCCGCAGCTCGGTAGTCTCAGCCGTTGCTTCGGACATACATTGACGTGCTCGGGCTTTCTGGAGACTTGCATCCGGATGAAAGGCTCGTCTCCCTGCAAGATGGCGGGATAAGTACACTCGCCGTTGCGATCCTTTTCAGTCGGAGCTTGCAGTTCGCGCGGTGCTGTGGTGCTGCTGTCTTGCCTATCCAGAATTCTGCGCCGGGCCGGGCCACTGCTCCACGGCTTGGGAGGGGATTCGAACGGAGAACAAGGCTTGCTCAGCTCGCCCAAAATCTGTTGCTCTGCAGTCAATTGAAACGTTGCAGCCCGCGATAATGTGGTGGCCGGAGCTCAGGGCCAAGGTGCATTGAGCAACGACTGGGAATTCCGACGAGTCTCCAGCCCCATCTCCGAAACACAAGATGGCAGGATATCCAATTGGTGGAAGTGTACACCAATGGAGTGAAGGCAGTTTTATTGTTTTCCGCAGAAAGGACAATTCTATCGCCAGGACGAGCTGCAACGTCCACGTTGGCAAGCGAGTGGTTCTGCAGAAATATATTTATGCTTTGAGGGCTCACCCATCAAAAGTCGTGGCCTTAAGACATCAGAATACGCTTTTACTTACAGCCAATATCCGCAGGTTAGCTCGGCTCGCCAGGACATCACCTTTCGAAAGATCCTGGTATGTTCTGTGACACTGTGGATGGATTTTGACAGTTATACTGCGATCGCGGACTGGCAGGAAAATCGCTGCTGTTGGCTACGCGTTGGGCGGCAAGTCTCGGTCCGCGTATTGAGATATCGAGAAGCCGTGTGACGGCGCCACGAGCCTGCCACCGACGTCTCTGACTGGGTTTCGGGCCAAGGAGGAGCTCACTTCTGATGAATCATAGTAGACTCGAGTGAGTAATCTGCGCAATCACAGCTGATTGGACGAAGCCCTGCGAATTTCAACTCGGCCACTGCTAAACACCTCCTAGTACGTTTTGCAGGAAGCCTGGGTGCGTGCGGGCTCGGTCTGCGGATTCCGCCCCGCAATAGTAGGGTGACCTCTTCTATGTCGCTGCTGCCGAGAATGGAAAATGGCGCGCCAACACTTTTCTCTCCGTTCCAGTCCTTGATATATAATACCCTCTCAGCCGTGCCACATATGGGGAATCATCACTATCGCAGCCCTTCCCCACTCAAGCATCTCTACATTCAGCACTCCCGTGTGTTCAAGCACCTTTTCTCCTCTGAGAGACAGAAATTGCAAAGGTGAAGGAGATACCATGGAATCCGTTCTATTCGCGAAATACCGCCACACTCCAGGCCCTGAAGCCGATCTGAAACCATTCAAGATTTCAGTCCCAGACTAAGAGATCGAGGGCCTCAATAAGCTGCTGGAGCTATCTGGTCTTACTCCACCGAGCTGGGAGAACTCGGGCTCTCCAGCAAATCCAGAGTTCGGCGTGAGGCGAGAATGGATTGAAAACGCCGTGAAGCAATGGCACAGCGAGTATGACTGGTTGGTGCTCGATTCCATCGACCTCACCGTTAGATATTCTGACAATTGGCATAGGCGTGCGTGGGAAGCCAAGTTCAACTCGATCCCGCAGTACACCATCGACGTCAGGGACAACGACAGCCACACCTACGCCGTACACTTCATGTGCCTCTTCTCCACCAATCCATCCGCCATCCCCATCATCTTCCCGCACGGCTGGCCCGGCTCCGTCTTCGAATTCCTCCCCCTGCTCCTCCACCTGCGTGAGAAGTACGCCACCCCGGACGCCCTGCCCTACAACATCGTCGTCCCACACCTCATCGGCTTCGGCTTCTCCTCGCCGCCGCCGCTCGACAAGGACTTCACCTGGATCGACAACGCGCGCATCCTCTCCAAGTTGATGCACCTGCTGGGCTTCGGCGCGACGGGCTACGTGGCCCACGGCGGCGACCTCGGCTCCGCCATCGCCTCCTACATCGCCGCGGGCGATCCAGCCTGCCGCATGGTCCACCTGAACATGCTCTGCATGGATCCACCAGAAGGCGTCGACGTCGTGGCGGACATTGCCAACGGCGTGTACCGCGACGCCGAGGTGCGCTCGTTGAGGGCCGCCAAAGAGATCACCACCCGCGGCCTCGCGTACGCCGCGCTTCAGGACACAAAGCCGGCGACGGCGGGATACGTCGTCGGCAGCAATCCGGTCAGCCTGCTTGCTTGGTAAGAAATGAGATATAACCCCCTGATGTTCCAATAATTTCCTCTGCGTTGACCGTTCTCCTTGGCGAGGGAAATTGTATTTCTTTTTTCCCGTCCCCTGTTCTAACGTGTGATTTTTGCCTTCTCAAAACAGGGTTGCCGAAAAGATGCTGGCCTGGTCCGATCCGCAGCTGCCCGTGCCGCTGGACAAGATCCTCACAAACGTCTCGCTCTACTGATTTTCGAACAGCTACTACTTGTCCCAATGGTGCTACAGGAGGTCGCTGTCTGAAGGCGTGAGAACTTCAGAGTGGCTGGCGACTGTCCGAGCGCTATACTTGGTTCGAAGGGGAGGCTCCGATGTCACCCAAGAAGTGGCTTGACAGGTTGGGCATGGCCAAGTGGTATAGCACGAATGCAAAGGTCTGTCAGATCACTTTTCTTGCAGATTCGTGGAACGGCAGGCTAACGGGACGATGTGTAGGGCGGTCACTTTGCGGCTCTGGAACAGCCTGAGGATTTTTGGGGTCATGTCACAGCTTTCATCAATGAGTTTTGAAGGAAAGCTTAGATATTGGCAGCCATTGAGCATTCTTGACGTGTCTCAAGCCTGGTGTGATTTCATCTAATGTGTTTCCGAGCTTTAGCATTTGGATAACTGCTTTGTATTTCAGGTAAGCAGTCAAGGGCGATTGCAGTTGTGGTGTCAGTCTATAAAGCTTTTAAAGAGAAAAAAAAAAAAAAATCATAATCATGGACAGTAACCTAAGCACCGGCAGCAGTGGGAAGGAAGACACGTTTACGCTACAATATCTTTAGCAACAACTCTGTGCATTTGCAGACATGTAAAACTTACCGAAAGGGCAAGAGAGCCGACAAGGGCCACAGCGGCTCCGACATATGCAAAGATGAACCTAAAGAGGGAATTCAGTCTCCCATTCTACTTTGGGACTTGAGGGAAGACTTACGCTTTGCCCATGTTGTCTACGATGATAGCCAACGCCTTCTGCCTGGAGCCTTCGTCTAGGTCCTGAAGAACTTTACTGCTGGCGCCTGAGATGGCGGCCTGGAGCTGGTCGGCAGGAAGGCCCGGTAGCATATTCTTCAGCCCTTCTGTAGCACCGTTGATGAAGACGGCACTGGCGCACGCCAGTCCCAGAGCAATGCCACCAATTTGCGCTGGGAGAGTCTGAGTCAGCTTTAATACAAGAGAATGAAGGCAGAGCGGGGAAATAACCGATCATCATGAAGCTAACGGCGTAGCCCAGGTCATGTGCAGGAACAGCAGTCTGGATGACAGCGTAACCTGCCTGGACGAAAGCGCCGCCGCCAAGGCCGAGCATTGCTTCGAAGCCGTACATGTAGGCTTGGGAAGTGTTCAGGTCGATGCGAGCTACAGACGTCAGATAAGAGATTTAGTGGAATTTTGGCAAGGGAATGGCTTACAGAGAAAGACGTTGGCAACGAGAGCCAGAGCGGCACCAATCGCGTACCATGGCATGTAGTAGCCAAGACGCGACATCAAGTAGCCGTTCGTAAGGATGGAGAAGCAAAGCAGGAAGATCAGAGGGAGCAGGCGAATGGCCGAATCCAAGGCGTCGTCTCCGCGTGAGAACTGGAAGTAGATGGGCACGTAGTAGATGGGGACAAATACTGCGCAGTTGCACGCAGTGGCGCAAACGAACAGCAGAATGGCCTCCTTGTTCATGAGAAACTGCACTGGGAACATTCTCTCAGAGGCGGTGGTGAACAGAGGCGTTGCTTGCTGCACGCCAAAGGCGATCCATAGGACGCCGGCGATGACGAAGAGAGCAATTATCTCACCACTGTCCCAAGCGTAAAGGGTGCCTCCGAAGTTGATGGGCATGATGGTCGCCACGAAAGCACCAATGCTGAGGACGGCGCCAATCGAATCAAACTGACGCATTCTTTGGCCAAGAGGCTGGTTCTTTGCCGGGTGGAACGATGGAAGCATGAACAACCAGACTGGAAACAAGACGCCGCCAACAATCAGGTTGATGTAAAAGGCCCAGCGCCAGTTGACCTTTTCAAAGGCACCACCAATGACCGGTCCTAAGACTGTTCCAATGCCCCAAACCAGCCCACTATAATTGGATCAGTTGACTATCAAGAGATTAGGGGACCGGTGTGAATGCTTACACGAGGCTCAGATACGCTGGGCGTTCCTGCTCGCCGGTGTTAATGGACAGGAGGATCATGACACCGATGTACAGGCCGATTCCGCCGGCTCCTGCAAACACTCGACCAACAATCTCAGCATTCATGTTCGGGGCAGCACCGCATAGAGCCGAAGCCGCCAGGAAGATGACCATTGAGATAATGTATAGCCATTTCACGTCGAACATCCCGTAGATCTTGCCCAACGGCATGATAACGGCAACGCCGCCGATCACAAAGCTAAGGGAAGCGGTCAGCGAACTTGAGTTTGCGGGACTGTAGAATGAAGATCATACCCGACTGAAAGCCAACCCAAGTCTTTGATGGACGAGAAGTCATTCACAATTGCCGGAATGATATCGGCGACGATTGTGTTGTCCAGCGCATACAGGAAAATACTGGACAGAATGCTGAAGACTATAAGAAACCACTAGATTTCTATTAGCATTCTAGCATGTTGGGGGTTGGTGGGTAGTGTTTGGCAATCGTCCATACCGAAAATCCATGTATCTTTCGAGCGGGCGAAGATGTCCCAGGCTCTGCCTCAACAGGGCCGGTGAAATCATCGTTGCTTGCGTTGTTCGATTCAGGCAACGTGAAGGTGTCACGCGAGCTTTTGACAGAAGACATCTTGCAAACCGGTCAAAGGATGGCGCGGACAGGGCAAGACGGGTAGAACTGAGGACCCAGCAGAGGTCAAGACTCGCTCAAGATATATCGGGCGGCTACAGAAGAAAAGGTGATTGTGCACGAAAAATGGGATCGAAGAAAGGAGTGTCAGAGACAGCACTGGCAGAAGCATATTTCGGGAGACCAACATCGTGACAGAATCAGGCGGGCTATTAGCTGTCAGCAGTAGTTTGAGACCCACCGAGCCGCATACGTCTAACACGACGTCGGAAGGCTTAGAAATGTCGGGCTTTGTCATCAGGAGGATAGATTTCCTGATCGAGACAAAGGGAAGTGCTGAAGGATTTTGGGCCTGGCTGACGGACGCAGGGCTTGTTAGTGGAGCTGAATGCACGCATGGGTAGTCAGCCACCGGCGTGGGGGGGAGGGCCGGCAGAGAAGATGCATTATTGGGGGCGGAATGATGCAAGGACCACCCCCTGTCAGCGCCTCTGCCGCCGCCCCACCCTAAACATACCTCGCCGCTTTTCTGCTGCATTCCTTCTCCATTATCCTACACCAGTGTCTGCCTACAGAAGGTGTGATTGCTAATCGTGCTGACGGCCATGCCTCAATGTCCGGTGTTCAGCTTCACGAACCCAAACATGGCGGCTATAGAAATCAAGCGGGTGCGCGGCTGTTGAGGCCAGCGCCAGCAGCACAATCTCACTTCTTCTTTCCTCTTGCATTTCTGCACATCACAATGGCTCTTCAGCGCGCCATCCAGATCCAGGGCCCCAAGGTGGCCAAGCTGGTCTCCGATGCCCCGATCCCCAAGCTTCGCGAGGGCTACCTCAGAGTGAAGACGGTGGCCGTGGCGCTCAACCCCACCGACTGGAAGCACATCGACTTCCTGGCCAGCAAGGGCGCCATCGTCGGCTGCGACTACAGCGGCATCGTCGAGGAGGTCGGCCCCGGCGTGACGGGCTTCAGTGCGGGCGACCGCGTCGCGGGCTTCGTGCACGGCAGCAACCAAGACAACCACGAGGACGGCAGCTTCGCTGAGCACATCGCCGCCAAAGCCGCACTGCAGCTCAAGGTGCCCTCCAACCTCTCCATGGAGGAGGCCGCCACCCTGGGCGTCGGCATCACCACCGTCGGCCAGGGGCTGTACCAGTCCCTCGGCCTGCCGTGGCCGAGCTCAACCTCAACCTCAACTACCACCACCACCTCCTCCTCCTCCTCCTCCTCCTCCTCCCCCTCCTCCATCCTCATCTACGGCGGCTCTACCGCCACAGGCACCCTCGCCATCCAATTCGCCAAGCTCTCCGGGCTGACCGTCCACGCCACCGCCTCGCCCCACAACCACGCCCTCCTGCGCCGCCTCGGCGCCGACCACGTCTACGACTACCGCAGCCCGGACGTCGGCGCGCAGATCCGCGCGGCGACCGAGGACCGCCTGGCGCTCGCCTTCGACTGCATCGCGTCGGCCGACACGGCGGCCATCTGCGCGGCGGCGCTGACCTCGCGGCCCAACGTGGCCAAGTACAGCGCGCTGCTGCGCCTGGACAGCTTCCCGCGCGACGACGTCAGCAGCGCGGGGACGCTGGCGTACACGGCGCTCGGCGAGCCGTTCCACAAGGGCGAGAAGGCGTTCGCGGCCGATGAGGCGCACTTGGCGTTCGCGGAGCGGTTTTGGAAGGCCGCGGCCGAGTTGCTGGCGCAGGGCGGGGTCAAGGTGCACCCGCCGGAGGTGAGGGAGGGGGGCCTCGAAGCCGTGCTGGAGGGGGTTGATGACCTGAGGAAGGACAGGGTTAGTGGGGTGAAGCTTGTGTACCGCGTGTGAGGGAGAGAGAGTCGTGGGTGGATGGTCTCTTGGTTTTCGAGTAGTTTGCGTAGATGCGGTAGGAGCAATTGATTGCTTTGTTTGCCTCTGGTGCTGGGGACACAGATATGCTATGACTAAGCCCCTAGTTCGAACTTTACGGACGGCGGACTCTGCGTGCGGTATTGTTCTTCTATACGTGAAGCTTCTCCTTTATCACTCGCAGCACAAGGGCTGTGATTAGTTGCACGCCGCAATGATCACTAGAGCGATATGGGAAGCATAGTGCTTGGTCTGCAATCACCAAGTGCTCTCCAAAAATGACACTGTCCCACAATCACTGGTAATTTTTAATCGACATATTCTATGCTGCAGCGAAATATGTACAACAACACCTCTATTTTGCGATTTAATAGTGCGAAATCTATGATGTTACCCCTCAATGCACAGTCACTGCTGGAAATATCTACAGATAACTACGCTCTTTCTCTCTCTCTGCATGACAAACACCATCTCAAAGATAGTAGTTGTTCGGATCTGGTCCCTGCAGGTCCCATTCTACCTTGGTGATGCCGCCGATACCAACCAGGTACAGCGTCTTCAGATCATCACCAGCGAAGGCAATGTTCTCGACCGGGTGGTTGGTCTGGATGCGGGCAATAGGCGAGCCGCGCGCATCCAGGACGTCCACACCATTGGAAAGACCAGAGCCGACGACTAGATAGCCATTGGCAGCGACCTTGATGCCATCGGGGCTGCCCTCAAGGCTCTGAAAGATATTACGCTTGCCGGTGATGACAGGCGTGCCCTTGGGTCCATCAGGGCGCGCGACATCCCAAGCGTAGATGTTGCGGGCATTGGTCGACGTGAACTCAATACGGATAGGGTAGTTGTAGAAGCCGGCATCGGTCTCTGTACCAGGGGCGCCGACGGTCTCGAGGCCAGAGTCGGTGACATACAGGGTGGCACCGTCGCGCGAGAAGGCGATTCCGTTGGGGTGCTGGAGGGTCGAGTCGACGACGACAACCTCGCCGGTCGAGGGGCGGAAGCGGTACGTCGCCAGCTGGTTCTGGTTCGACTGGTTCGACAGGCCGAGGCCCCACGCGTAGTCCGAGTCGGTGAACCAGACGTCGCCGACCGAGTCGACGGTCAGGTCGTTGAGGCCGCCGTAGAAGAAGCCGTAGTAGTTGTTGAGTAGCCACTCGGCCTTGTAGGTGCGCGGGTCGACGCGCACGATGCCGGGGCGTTGCTGGAGGCCGTTGGGCAGGGAGACATTGTTGCCTTGCACAGCCCAGTAGATCATGCCGTCGTGCAGGATACCACCAGTCGGCTGGTAGACCGGAGGGTCGGTGACAAAGGCCTCCACGGTGGGAGGGTCAGCATTGAGATCGATGACAATGTTGCTAAGGTTTCCGGGCGGCCCATCCTGAGTGGTGAACAGCTTGTTCAGCTCGGGCACGAAGATGGGAGCCTCATGGATGACGTTCAGCACGGGAATGTAGTTGTGCCAGATCCTTGGGGTTGCTCCCAGCATTGACAGGCCGCGTTCCTTGTCGAAAATGACAAAGTCAGCGGTGGGCACGAGAGAAGCCCACGATGGGTCGTCAGGAACGAGGGTGCCGGTGTATCCCACGTTGGGGTCCGGATCGCGGGAGAAGGAAGGCGGCAGCACACTGCCATAGCGGTGGATGCAGGTAACGTTTGCCGTCGAGGGTCCGCAGGGAGCAGCGACAGGCGCGTAGCCCGAGTTTGCCGCGGGCGCAGACGAGTTTGAGAGCTGGGAGAAGCCGGTGGCAGCAGCGCGGGCTGAGCCGCCAACGCTGAGCAGAGCCGCAAGGGAGAGAAGAGAGGCAGGCATTGTCATGTTGTCGCGAGGGCTTCAGCGTGCGGCGGATGCGGACCAACACAGGCAGAAGGGCGTCCTTTTATCTCATTTCTGAGAGCCGGCAATCGCGTTGGGCCTCGGACAATGGTGGTCGGCAGCAGGGCGAAGACGGCCATGGCGAGGATGCTCGGACGGAGGATGGCGATGGACGGGTTGCGGCTGCGGTGAGGAAGCAAGCCCCAGCGGGGCTCTTGGGGCCAGCAGCAGTCCAGACGACGGGCAATGGGGCTGCAGAGGGCTAGCTTTCAGGCAGCAGGTGGCCGTAGGATTGAGGATGAGGATTCGAAATTGCGCGAGCAGGAGGTCGAGGCCACAATGGGCAAGGGCTGTGCATGGTGGGAGAACAAGCGGAGGCGGAGGCCAAGCTTACATGGCATCGCACGCCAAGTAAATCTTATGTAAACCGGCCCCCCCCCCACCCCCCGGCAGCTGCAGGTCCCAGCGGAGCGGAACGCCGCCACCCTTGCCTTCCTTCCGCACCGCCAGCTGCCGAGCCCGCGACGCGCCCACGTCCTTTCCGCTGCGCAAGCGAGCCACCGAAGAGGAAAAGCGTGGGAACGTGAGGGATTCCGATTGTCTAATGTCTATGACCACTGCACTTTGCACGTCTCGCGCCCGCCAATCCGCCCGTGGCCCATGCCCGCATCCTGCCAGACTCGACATCCCCCCCTCGCCGCTCGTCACCACCGAAGCCCATCAGCACTGCTGCTGCTGCTCCCGCTTCTGCTGCTGGTGCTGGCACCGGCGCGCCACGCCAAGGAATACGAATCCCAGGGTGACAGCGCAGCCGCCGAACAGCTGCGCGTACAGGTAGTCGCCGCCGCCGCGGTCGATCAGCCTGCCCGCAATCGGCGGCCCGGTCAGGCAGGCCACGCTGCCCACCGTGAACACCATGCCCACGCGCGACGCCACCTTGGACAGGTCCGGCGCCAGCTGCGACAGCGTCGACGGGAACAGCGTCTGCACCGCGTTGGCGCAGATGCCGTACAGGATGACGAACGCGTAGAAGGCCGCCGCCCCGTGCACCCCCGTCCACGCGAACAGCATGACCGCCGCCCCGCCCACGAATGGCAGCAGCGTGTTGAAGGTCCCGAAGTACGTGTCCGCCAGGTACGCCGGGATGACGCGCCCCGGCACCCCCACCGCGTTGAGGATCATGAGCAGCGTCAGCGAGCTGCTTTCGGAGATGCCCATCTCCTCCTTGCCGAATGTGGTCGTCTGCGCAGCCCGGTACGGTCAGCATTTGGCCTGCAGAAGCGGGTGGGTGGGAGGGGCTGTGCTCACGTAAAAGTAGGCAATGTACACGCCCCAGAGCGTGAAGAAGATGCCGATTGCGAAGAAGAGGTACGTGGGCTCCTTGAACGCCCGCGGGTCCACCAGCGCGCCCTTGCTGCGCTTGAACTGCCGCGGCCGCGCGAGCCCGAGGATGAGGAGCGTGTTGAACAGCATCACGAACCCCATGATGCGGATCGTCCAGGGATAGCCCAGCGTGCCCGACAGCTGCCGTGAGATGATGGGGAATACGATCCCGCCAATCGGCGCGCCGCACGCTGCGAGGCTGAGTGCAAATGCACGCCGCTCCGTGAAGTACGTCGACACCAGCGCCACGCACGGCGTGAAGAGGAGGCCGTTGCCGATGCCTTGGACGATGCCCTGCGCGAGGATGAGCTGCCAGTACTGCGTGATGGCCGAGGTCGTGAAGACGCCGAGCAGCTGGAAGCCGCAGCCGACGACCACAATCGAGCGGAAGTGCCCGCCGTCCATGGCTGGGCCGGAGAAGGTCCCCAGGAAGAAGAGGAGAAAGAGAGATAACGAGCCGACCCATGAGATGTCGGAGGCGGACTTGTCGAGGAAGCTCATCCAGTGCGACTGGAAGAGCCCAAAGGACGAAAAATAGCCAAAGCCGTTGACGACGAGAAGGAAGCTAACAAGAACTTGGGACCACGCAAGGAAGCCGCCATTGAGCTTGATTTCTGTCTTCTCGGTCGAGACTGGCAAGCTCTCCTGAGAGGAACCGATCCTCTCCTTGGAGAGCGTGGCCGTGGAGGCGCCCGAAGAAGACATGGTGGGAATGAAGTTTGGAGGGAAGCTGTGCAGCAATTCAGGAATTGCAGGAGAACGGTACGGAAGAGAGGACTGCGGAAGAGATACTCAACTATCGCCCTCCACATCCAGGCCTCTGAATGCAACCAAAAGAATAATAGATTGATTTGTAACAATGGCGCAAGTCGGTGAGAAAATGCCCTCACTCCGCCCCTCCCCGACTGAGCCCCAAATCCTGCGTGCTCACCAACGGAAGATACTCCACGGAGCTGCTGGGAGACGCGGCCCGTAGCTGAGTCTGTAAAGTCGAAGTGATGACTATTGAGAAAAATGGGACAACCGACGCCCTAGTGATCCTTTCATCCACAGTTCAAAACATCAGCCGCAGCAATTCGCCCGGGGCTCTTTCTCACGTTGTCTGTAGGGGCTCTGCTGCCTGAGCGGAGGTGGAGCTGTGGATGAGGCACCCCGGGAAAGGATCGCGGCGCATGCGGGACCCCCGGGCTGGCGGGCTAGCGCGCTGGCTGGCTCGCTGGCTGGCGGTCTGCGTAGGATTTACCTCCAGGGTGCACGCCCAACACGAGGCGGTTATGCCCGTGGAAGCATTCTACAAGAAGGATCTCGAGGGTTGGCCAGAGCTTGGGCTCCCTCCAAGGCTAATCTAAGCTAGCAGAAGCCCGCGGAAATCCTCTTGGTACGATCCGAGGTAGGATCTCACGCCTGCAGCTAGGATTAGTCGGCGGAAGGATGTACCGCAGTACCACGCCCGGTCGACGGACTCCCCGTTTTTACGTTGCACAACCAGCTGAGCTTATTCTTACCTAGTGTCGCCTGGACCACCGCAGAATTATTCAGGACTTGCCTGATCTTGCAGCTAGTGACAGCTGTTGGGCCCAGGGCAAGGCTTTTCCCGACCCAAAGGCCACTGTACTTGCTAATGGATGTTTTGAATTGGCTTGCCTACGCTTCTGCACAGGCAACAACTGCTCGCAATGGCCAAGGCTCAAGCCACGATGCCACGTAAATGTCAAGAATTTCCAATGGAGAAAGTAGAATTGCATATTTTTCTTCTTTTTCTTTTTCTTCCTCTCCTCCGGACACCGGAGGGCGTTGATTCTGATTGGTTGCAAGGGCTTGTACTGCGCCGGATTTCAACGGCACAGATGTTACAATGAAGCCATTCTGCGAGGTGATTTTCAAGGGGAGATGACTGAGTGGAGAGCATTATGCAAGCCCATTGGCATGTCACAGTGGGCTACGGACCCACGGCGAGGACCTTCCGGAGTGAGACGCCGCAGCCCTCCTCCGGGAGTCCTACGGGTAGAGTAATACCGCTTCCCAAGCCTCCAACACATCAGGCATACCATCCGACAGCGCGTAGTCAGCGTTGCCCTCATCCGGAACCGCCCTCATCGAAGGATCGGAGAGCGTGGGATGGACGCGAAGGGCTGTGGCTGTTCTGGACTAAGTAGAGCATATGCCTGGCGGGATGAAGTATATATTCGACGTTTTCATGGCCCTATTGAGGTCAAGTCCAGCAGCAAAAGCACGAAGACTTCGATCGTTCGCAGAAGCGCCATATTCACTGTTCTTTTGAACTCCAACCATTCATTTTCTTCAAAGTCCAATTCATTCCCCTTCAAATCGCTATCATGGAAGCCCGTCTCCTGTCCATCGAGTCCCAGCTACAGAGCCTGGTGAAAGTGCAGACTATACTTGTGTCCGTTCTCGGCAGTGCGACTTCCTTCTCTCTGCCGGCGGGATATGACTTCAAGAACCTGCTGTCCGACTGGGATGGACGGGCATCCCAAGTCCAATCTTCGGTCACTGAGGCCCAAGAGAAGATTTGGGCTGAAGAGAAAGTTCCGGAAGCTACAATTGAGCCAATCCACGACTCTGGTATGTCCTCAATCAATTCGTTGCAAGCTCCTCCCACAGTGCCACTGACCAGTGTTCAAGGCATCGCTACACCGGTTGAAGAGACAGCAACCGAGGTGCTTGAGAAGCTTGCCAGTGATATCTTGGATATCATCCAGCGCTATGGAAAGCACACTGCACCCAAAGGTGGCGAGGAGCATAGTGCCGGCTGGATTGGCAAGCCGATGTTCGTCGAGAAGGTCTTGAAGCAGTTGCAAGAGGGTCGGGCAATCAGAATGATCTTGCCCGCATTCCCGTGGAAGAGTGTACGTCTTATTGTAGCGCAGCCATCACAACCGTAACTAATGACCATTCCAGATCAACAAAGTCGACAAGGTCACTGGCGTCTTGCCCGACTTGGGCGAAGAGCTTGCTCTCGCACGCCTCAACCAGATGTGCGAGGACATCAGGGCTGTCTACCCCCTCGGCGGCGAAGTCCACATCGCTACCGATGGCATGGTGTTCGACGATGTTGTCGGCATCCCGGACGAGGACACGTGGGCGTACAGCGAGGGCCTCATGGACATCGTCCGCCAGCGAGGCTACGACCGGCACATCAAGCTGATGCGCGTCATGGACATCCTCGGGCACACGGCCGGCCGCAAGCTCGACAAGGCGCTGTACTTGTCCCTGACGCAGCAGTGCCGCGAGGAGCTGCTGGCCGGCTACGGGCGTACCGAGGAGGAGGTGCGCGAGATGATGCGCGAGGACAGCGACACGCTGCTGACCTACTGCGGCTTTGTGCGCTTCCTCGAGTCGGACCTGCGCCACAGCGAGGTCGCGAAGACGGCGACGAGCGGCCAGAAGTTCCGCAAGTGCGTGAAGAAGGTCGCCATCAACATGATGATTCGCGCTGAGGTAATGATAAATTTTCTTCCCCCCCCACACCCCCCTTGCACAATGAGGGAACCGACACTGACAATCCTTGTTTAAAAAACAAAAACAGTCGTTCACGAAGCTCCTGCAGGCCAAGTGCCCAGACTACGTCCGCCTATCGATCCACCCCTCGACCGGCGCCGTCAAGCTGTCCGTCCCGCTTATCGTCACGCGCACCGGCGACTTCCCGCGCACCCCGTGGCACAGCAGCCTGGCCGTTGCCCGCGACGGCTCCTACAGCACCGTGCACAGCAAGGACGTCCGAGACACGCATTCGCTCGTCGCCCGCGACGACGCCTCCGCCCGCCCTTACTACTTCCGCGAGAAGTCCGACCTCTGGGACTGGGAGGACGCCGACGTCGTCTTCGAGCCGCTGTACCCCAACCGGCTGGTCGTGCGCCCGAGCAGGAGGTGCGAAGGCGTGGAGAAGAGCCTCACCGACGAGCAGCTGGAGAAGCTGCGTGAGCTCCGGGCTGTGCATACGGCGGGCCCAGTCGAGGTCATCGGCTTCGCAAATGCAGCTGCAGCAACAGCAGCAGCAGCGCCGGCGGCGGCGGCGGCGCCTTGATTGGACCGTGCGGAAAACGTTGCACCGTGGTTTTGGTTTTTTTTTTTTTTTTTAGACTGTCTATTCCTGTCGCTTCTCGTTATGTTCATTACGTACATACATAAAACTTCTTCACCGTCTTTCATGCACAAAATGAGGCCCGCCAGCCGGGGCTTACTCGCCTTGTTTCATCTTTACGTAGAATCAGAATTAAGCTCATCGCATTCGCATTTCACAATGGGCTTCGCCGGCTTCTCAGAATTCCTTTCGGAAATGCTTCAGTTGTCTTGGGTGTTAGGGAGAGTGCTTCTAACCAGATGTAGTGATACTAAAATAGATCTATGCACAGGCATCCAACCATGAGTGAATTGAGCTACTCGCAGGGTTATCCCATAAAAAAAAAAAAAGAAAAAAAAACAACGAAACGGCGCGAGCAGTCCAAAAGGATTGATAAAGTTCGCATTCAGATAGATCATCATAAACCTGAACGTATTTTCAATCTCGATACCAGAGATTTCTGCCTCAAATCTGAGTTGTCGATAAGTTAAATCGTTTTTCTGAAGCCCGAGTGAGACTGACATTAAGCAACACAGTTGGTGATACTGACAGCCCAATGATGGGAAGAGTTTTTGCTTTATAAACATGTGCATCGGTCTATTTTGTGCAGGCAATCCCCCGCCCATATCTACAAATTCCGACCCCAAACCCACATCATCCCACGCTCGGTAAAAACATTATACCATCGGGCATAGAAGTCGCCGATAATCTAAATGCCCGCGTCGATCTGATTGACCACATTCCTGCCGCTCCACTCCTTCCAATCATCACACGTCTGCTGCATGACCATAGGAATAGCGCCGGCGGCCGCCAGCTCGTCGCCGCGCTCGAGGATCTCGATGTTGTAGCCCATGCTGGCGTGCCAGGCGATGTGGCAGTGGTAGCTCCACGCGCCCGGGTTGTCGGCCTCGAACTGGATTACCAGGTGCCCGTACCGGCGCTGCATGTGCGTGTCGCGGCGGGCGGGATTGGATGGGTTGGTGATGGTCGTGCCGTCCCAGGCGCCGGGGCCTTCGGCGAGGACTTGCTGCGAGGAAGAGGTCAGAGTGGGCACACATGCGTGGCGAAGGGATGAAGGGTCTTACGAAAGAGTGGCCGTGCAAGTGCATCGGGTGGGCGGACTGGTAGACGGTGTTGAGGACGATGCGGATGGTCTTGTTGCGCCCAAAGTCGTAAACGTTCCACTCGTCCGGGAAGGTGCTGTTGCCCTGGTTGGCGAGCAGCAAGACGGGCTCGTTGTAGTTCGTGCGCTGCGTGCGGTTGTTCATGATCCACACATGGTGGCCGGTCGCATTGGTGAAGAGGTCGACTTCGATCGTCTCGGTCACGTCGGGCTCGGCGACGGGCTTGGGGAAGAAGGGCACCGTCTGGGACAGGTCGTCGTTCTTGCAGAGGAAGCTCTTCTCGTCAGCAGCGGCCGCGGCGGCGCTAATGCGGCTGCGTGGCTCTTCTATGTGGTCGTTGCCTTCGTAGGAGAGAACGGCCAGCGCGTTGGTGTTGTGCGAGACAGAGCAGTTGAGCGAGATGGTGGAGCGGATCCAGTATGTCTCGTTGGGGTTGGCATCTGCAGTGACGAGGATGTCGGTGCGTTGGGCGGCGCCCAGCGTGATGACGTCTGCCTCGTACGGGACAACAGGTTCGAAGTCGTGGGCGATGACTTGCATTTTGTGCCCGTCGATTGAGAAGTGCAGCAGTGCTGCTGCGCCCACGTTCATCAGACGCAGGCGGTGCACTTTGCCTGGCTCGAAACGGAACTGGGCAAGGCCAGCGTTGGAGAAGCACGTGGCGTTCGAGGAGCTTGTAGCGTTGGCGAAGCTCGTAGCGTTTCCAGCTACCATGGAGCAATTATAGTTGTTCTTGCCATTGATCAGATTGTTGTCGGACCAAGGAACGTAGATGTTGAAGTCAGTGGTGTTGCTGGCAGCATCCTCCAGAACATCAAAGTAGTCACGGTGGTAGTAATCACCGAGAATTACAGGGCCGACATCAACATCGTAAGGAACATGCTTGGGGCCGTAGATAATGAGGGGCCCAAAAGCACCAGCGGTATATTGCGCAGAGAAGTGCGAGTGCCACCAAGAAGTGCCGTAGACGTCGGCACGGAAGCGGTAGGTAAAAGAGGATCCAGGGGCAATGGGGCATTGGGACACGCCGGGAACGCCGTCAAACCATTGCGTGCCCTTCTGAGTAATGCCATGCCAGTGGAACGCAGTGCCTTCTTCAGGGCCGACGATGTTGTTGTGCACTCGTACTTCAATCATGTCGCCCCAATTGGCCTCAATGGCAGGCCCAGGGAACTCGCCGTTGATGAAGATGCCACTTTTGTTGTAGCCATCTGGAGCGAGATAGCCACGTGCGACGCTGAAATCGTAGTACCTCGTCACCCCGGTGTTCGGCACATCAGTGTAGGGATCGTTGCTTAGGCCGCTTCTGTCACCCCACGGGAAGCCGCCGGGCAGCGGGTTCGAGGTCAAAAAATCGGGTAACTTTGGACAGTCCAAAGTTCCCCAATTGGACCCTCCGTTGGTCTTGTGCTGAGGCAAGGTCCGCGTCAAGCTTCTGTAAATGAGTTGTCAGCATTTAGGTAATGTTTGAAGTCTATGCTGAATGGAATACCTCGCAGAAGCGCCGACGGTCAGGACAGAGGCAAGATAGCTCCAAAGAGTTGCACACTTCATGGCTGCGGCGGAGCTGGCAACGTCGTGCAAGACAGGTGATATCTTGTTCAACTTGAAAGTAATTCGCGCGCTCCAAAGCACGTATTTAATGCTCTGCTGCCTTCACGCGGCCTCTCCAATACTCAGTAATCCTCTCGAATGCCTCGCAGCAACGGGGCAGTGGCAGCCGGAGGCGAAGCCCTTCTGAGCCCAACATCATGATCCTACGTCCTCAAGCCAAGCAGTAGGATCCCGAGATACATGATTGATATTAGCGGATTGTAGGATGTGGTGGAGACGGGATGCGGCTGGAGCGGCCATTTGCTGCGGCAGAAAGCCACAGGCAAACTTCAGCCCGGTGAGTTCCGCAAGCCCGCCCTGATAGTTCTCATGAAGCACCCTGGATGGCCTGGACATCGTTGCTATTCCGAGAGCGAGGCGAAAGGATTGCGGATTTAGGCGGGCAGGCCAGCCCGGGGACAGTCAAACAGGTTCCTAAGGCGGTGTCGAAAGAGGATCTTGGTATTTTCGGCTGATTCACAGGGCTCCAATCGTGCCAAGGGCGCAGCGGTGTTTTGCTTGTGGTACCTTCGCCTACTCGGCGGAGTAGAGTAAGATTCTCCGCCCTAGCAGGGGGTGCTTCCTTCGTACGTACCGACAGTTTGGAACGCCGGCATCACGTAAACTGGCCTCGGATCCTGCCAATCGTCAATGCGGTCTTTTTTTTTTTTTTTAAGAAAAAAAAAGGTATGATGAGGCCGCTTCTTAGCTGTTTCTGGAAGCCATGCCGCGTACTACCCGGAAATGCGAAAGCTTGAGTTTCTGTGCGGGATGTTTGCCTCGGCCGTCAGCATGCGTGGATTCTGCACTCGGTGGCTGCTGTCAATCCGTTTCTAGAAGTTGCTGACTAGTCGTTCTCCCACGCGTGGGGCGTGGTTGCCTACTACTCAGCCACCAGCTGGAGCATCAAGGCGTCGAAAATGGCCCATTGAAGGAACATCTTTCGCTCCACCCTGCTAGCAATTTTGCATAACCGCACTTGCTCTCCCGCCAACAGCCCCAGGCAGCCTCAAAAGTCAGCCACAATGGCGCGAGCACCCAATAAGTACGGCACAAACACCTGAGCTGATGGTCCGTTGGCCCCAAGGTGGGATTACTGGACAGCCACTGGGTGAACAGTAGCCTCGAGGTGGGGAAAAAACCAACAGTCTCATTTCGGCAGCTGTATTGATCTATTGATGGCGTTGAGAATTGCTCGCGAGAGGCTGAAGATGGCCGATGAAAGAGGGCGGAGCAGAAGGGGGAGAAGCGTGTATATAGAGTTCAAGGACCAGACGCAAAGGAAACTCCAATCGACCACATCGTCAGCTTCACTCAAACTCATTCTCTGAACCCTCCAAAGCACTCAACATGTTCCTGTCAACTTTACTGGCTCCGGTCATATGCGCACACCTTGCGCAATCGGTCCCACTTGCTCCTCGCGGAGAACTTGTTGCAAGGAGGCTTCTTGGTTCCTCGTTCGGGGTCCCTCGAAACGCGACGTACGATTACGTCGTCGTGGGCGGTGGCAACGCCGGATTGACGGTAGCAGCTCGCCTTGCTGAAGACGCCAGCGTCTCTGTTGCGGTCATCGAAGCAGGGAGCTTCTATGAAATCGAGAACGGAAACCTGAGCCAAATCCCGGCGTACGACACCATGTGGACGGGAAAGGACCCCAAGGACGTCAATCGTGTAGACTGGGGGTTTGTCACGACTCCTCAGAAGGCAAGTAGCGATGACTCTTCCTTTGTAGTTCACATTTCCTGACGCAGCATTTTAGGAGTTGTTGAATGCCGAGGTGCACTATGCGCGAGGAAAGACGCTGGGCGGTAGCACGGCACGCAACTACATGGCGTACCACCGTGGCACCGTCGGCTCGTACAAGAAGTGGGCCGAGCAGGTTGGCGACTCGGACTACACCTTTGAGAACTTCGCGCCGTTCTTTGAGAAGAGCCTGAACTTCACTCCGCCCAAGGACAGTCGTGCTTCCAACGCGACCCCGGAATACGACCTGGACACGCTCGGCAACGGCGATGGCCCCCTCAAGCTGACCTTCTCCAACTACGCTAACGCCATGGCATCCTGGGTGCAGAAGGGGTTTGCCGAGATCGGAATCGGGTCGCAGAAGGGCTTCACGAGCGGACAGCTGAACGGGTCATCCTACGTCCTTGAGAACATTGATGCCACTCGACAAACGCGCGAGTCGTCGGAGACGGCATTCCTCCAGCCGGCGCTCGAGAAGACGTCGCTCATGGTTTACCAATCAACGCTGGCCAAGAAGGTCCTGTTTGACTCGAGCAAGAAGGCGACTGGCGTCCTCGTGGATTCCGACGGCGTCCAGTACGTTCTGTCGGCCAACAAGGAGGTCATCGTCTCTGCCGGCGCCTTCCAGTCTCCGCAGCTGCTGATGGTGTCCGGCGTTGGCCCCAAGGAGACTCTCGACGCGCACAACATCCCCGTCGTCGCGGACCGGCCTGGCGTTGGGCAGAACATGTGGGACCACATCCTCATGGGGCCGAGCTACCGGGTGAACGTCATCACGTCCTCGTCGCTCGCGGATCCGGCGTTCCTGGCGGAGGCGGAGCAGCTGTACCTGGAGAAGCAGGAGGGCATCATGACCAACTCGGGCGGCGACTTCTTGGCATGGGAGAAGATTCCGGCGGCGTTGCGGGCCAAGTTCGACAACGACACGCTGGGAGCGCTGGCGTCGCAGTTCCCGGGCGACTGGCCCGAGGTCGAGTACCTGAGCATGAGCGGGTTCCTGGGCTACCAGCAGAACTACGCGCGCGACGCGCCGACGGACGGCTTCAACTACGCGACGGTGTCGACGGCGCTGGTGGCGCCGCTCTCGCGCGGCACGGTCGGCATCTCGTCGGCGGACATGGCAGACGCTCCCGTCATCGATCCGCGGTGGCTGACCCACCCGGCGGACCGAGCCGTTGTTGTCGCTGGCTACAAGCGTGTGCGTGAGATGTTCGCCTCGAAGGCCATGGCTCCCGTCCTCATCGGCGACGAGTACTTCCCCGGCGCCGATGTCCAGTCCGACGACGAGATCCTCGAGATCATCCGCAAGACGGTGAGCACCGTCTACCACGCCGCCTGCACCTGTGCCATGGGCCGCGAGGACGATGCGAACGCCGTGGTCGACACCAAGGCTCGCGTGTTCGGCGTTGACGGTCTGCGCGTTGTTGACGCCTCAGCCTTTCCGGTGCTGCCTCCCGGCCATCCTGTCGCCACCATCTGTAAGTGCTTTTGTTCCTGAAGGCGGCACCTTTCGCTAACCTCGTGGCAGACGCCCTCGCCGAAAAGATTGCTCATGACATCCTGAACCCGTAGTGTGGACGGGCATCGTCTGCGGATAGAAATAGACCAGCATACCTTTTATAGAATTCATTGTGGCTTCATTGCAGCTCTGTGTCTCTTTTCTGCGACCGTGATTTTGAAGTCTGTCTGAGCCTGCAATTTTTAGCAGCAGAGTTAATTCTCGGCGTGCCGTGATTAGAATTGAGGCCAGTTCTCAGTGTGTGGAGATTACAAATCCCGGTTGGCTCTGAAAGACGAATGTTCGATCCGTCGCTCAGTCCGCAATATTCAACTGGAAGGCCGTCATGCACGGAAGTTTAGTCTGCGGCAGTAAATGAGAGGCGGTGGGCAGCGCGGGCTTGCACAGGCACAAAGCTCGCCGGAATTCATTAGTCAGTGGCCCGAGCAGACGGGAGGCAGGATTCAGAAACGTAACGGGATTCCAGGGTCATCTTTAGCCCTGCAACCCAAAGACAGTGCTTTGCGGCGCAGACAGGGTGCACGGTGCAGGATGCAGGTTTGCAGGGAGGGTGGCGAGTGGGGCTGGAGGGCGTGGGGCGGGACGGGCGGGAGCGACGTAGCGGGAAGGCGGCCTGCCTGCCGCTCCGCGGAGAGCTTGTGTAAGCTTAGCAGGCACGCCAGATCCCCGCCTGCCCGTTTCGGTATCCCATCCGCCGGTAAGCACTAAATAGTCGCGCTTCACCCCAGCTGCATTGCCAGATCCTTCAGACGTGGGCCCTAGATTCAGCCGCACGCCGTTGCCTTGCTATGCGGCTTTCTAAGCACCAACGGACTCTGTGCCTCACCCGTATGCTTTGCTCATCAGCAACTCTGGAGATGGGGGCCAAACCGCGACTGTCTCTTCCTTTGGTGCTCGAACGCTGCACATAAAAGCCAGTTGCTTTCAGCCAGCGTAACTCACTCGGTCCAAACACCACACGGTTCTCATCTCTTGGCCATCCTCCTCAAACCTCAAGCAAAGCCCTTCACATATCAATCCCCCATAGCGCAATGGCTTCTTACCTCATCACCGGCTCTTCTCGTGGCCTTGGCCTTGCCATCGCCGGCCTGATTGCCTCCAAGCCCGCCTCTGAAGTCAGCAAGGTCTTTGCCTCTGCCCGCAGCGAGACCGAGGGCGTCAAAAAGCTCATCGCCGAGTCAAACGGCCGGGTCGAGTTCGTCCAGCTCGACGTTACTTCGCAAGAGAGCGCGAAAAAGGCCGCCAGCCAGGTCGAGCAGTCGCTGAACGGCAAGGGCCTTGACGTGATCATCAACAATGCCGGTGTCATGAATTACACACCCAACGGCATCGAGAACATGTACAGCACCTGTTTTGCCCGCTTCCCAGGAGAAACCGCACTGATGCAAGAGGGACAGGACCGACCTCGACGACACCTTCAAGATCAATGTCACCAGCGTGCACTACGTGACCAGCGCCTTCCTGCCGCTCCTGAAGAAGGGCAACCTCAAGAAGGTCGTCAACATGTGAGCCCCCCCTCACTCCCGAGCATTCCAAAACGAATCAATCCCCAGCTAACACACCCGCCCCTGCCCAACAACAGCTCCACCACACTCGGCTCCATCACCAAGGCGCCCACCTACGCTCTCTTCCCAGTCCCGGCCTACAAGGTCTCCAAGGCCGCCCTCAACATGCTCACGGTCCAGTACGCCCAGTCGTTCGCCGAGGAAGGCTTCACCTTCGTCGCCGTCTCGCCCGGTGTAAGTGCAACCCCTTCGCCACCGCTCTCACTTCTCGAATCCGCGGACTCCTGCTGACACGTATTCCCTCCAACAGTGGGTCCAGACCGACCTCGGCGGCTCGAGCGCCGACCTGACCGTCGAGCAGGGCTCCAAGGCCGTTACTGACATCGTCTTCCGCGTCTCAAAGTCCGACACGGGCAAGTTCTTCAACGTCCACGTGCCCGGCTGGGAGCACGCCGAGGGTATCAACCAGTACGATGGTGCGTGCCCTCCGTGGTAAATAGAGTGAGGTATGTGTGAGGAGAATGAATTGTACATAGCGATTTGCAGACCAATAGAGATTTCCTTGCATTTTATTTTATTCTATTTTTTGTTTTCTTTACAAGTCATCGATTACCAATGCTGCGAAGAGGTGCAAGGTCCGCAAGAACTTCACTAAACAGTCATAACTGCGCCAGTGTAGAATAGCCTCTAAGCTTTGAACTCCTGTACACACAGTTGAAAGCTAAATCTAGAATAAATATGGCAGAGTAAAAGTACTCTGAAGCCAAAACGCCCGATCGCTATGCCAACCACAATCCCGCGCCTCTTTGCAAAAACCCGTATCCTGCCAGACCCTACTTGTCAACACCACCCGGCGCCTCAATTACCAAATCCGTAGCCACGGGTGCGCTGTAATACCCACTCATCTCCAACTTTAATAATAGCCTGTCAATCGTATTCTCCTCCTCCCCAACTCCCATCCCATAGCCCCCTCCCCTCTCTGCAGCCGCAGCAGCGAACAGGTTGTTCCCTGCCGTCCTGCCCGCCGCATAGCCGCCACGCTTGCCCGACAACCCACGACAAACAGTCATGAAGACGTTGACTTTGCTCCTGAACAGCATGTACATCTCTCTAATCTCGCGCGCCTCATCGGGGCCTATGCCCCCCGTCGCCCCGGCGGCGTAATCGTTCGCGCGCTTCGCAAACGCAAGTATCGTCTCAAAGATCTCTTCCAGTAGCTTCATCACCTGCTGCTGGCGCCTGCGCAGCAACAGCGCAAACAAGATGCGATTGAGGCACTCCTCATGAGCGAGGCGCACGCTCTCCAGGCCCTCGGCGACGAGCCTGCCGAACGCGCTCGTCTGCTCCGCACCCTCATCCTCGTCCTCGGCGCGCATGCGACGCTCGAGGCCGTCGAGCGCGAGCTCGAATGCCTGCCACGCCTCGCCGATGCCCGACTCGAAGAAGTGCGAGGCCACGGCGCCGACGAAGTGGTGCGCCTCGTTGCGGAACGACTTCGTCTCCCAGACGCCGGGCAGGCCGTGGCGCGGGAGCTGGTGGTTGACGACGAAGAGCATGCGCGTTATGCGCAGGAGCAGGCGGAAGCACTGATCGTATTTGTCGAGGGCGGACGAGGTCATGATGAGATTGAGCGGCGGCGGTGGCGTGTACTGGAGGCGGAGGAAGTCCAGCGCGTACAGAGAGTTCGGGTCCATGCATTTTTCGATCTCTTCGTTTGAGAGCAGCCGGATGGAGAAGCTCAGATTTCCCGGAAGGTCAGGTGTTTCTCGAAGTCGTTTATCTTGTCTCCTGGGCGAAGTTTTGTTTTTATGAGAGTGATAGAGCTTCGATGAGTGATAGCTTTCGCTAAGAATTCCCATCAGAGCAAGCCGTAATTCTGAGCTGGCCGGCGGCCAAGTTGAACGTGAACCAAGTTTTAATCCCATAGGTGCTCCTGTTCGAACCGTGCCCCTACGTCGTTCTGCCGTTTCCAACTCGGGATTAAAAAGCGAAGATGTTAGTCGGTACATAAACATTCCATCACCAAGAAGCTGGTACTGCCTCTGAACAGAAAAGTGGAGCCTGAGGTTGTGGTGTCGGAAGAAGAGCCGAAGCGTTGTTGCATTTACGAGACGAGCTTGTGCCAGAAAGAGTGGTGTCAAGGAGATTGATGGAGTAAGAGCTATTGGCGGGGCAAACGTGTACGCGTCTTCATCGTCTTGACTCCTGTTTGTGATGGATGAGAGAACTAGCGAGTGCAGAGTGGTGGCTAAGCTGCTCTCCTCGTTGGAGGGGACTTGGTCAAAAAGCTCAAACGTTTCCAAGATGTTGCTTTCGTAATTTGCTGGCTCCACTGTCGTATGGGGGTCTTTCTCTGTATCAGAAGAGCGTCTTGTTCTCAGGTCCACATCGGCTGAGGTGTATCTATACTTTCGGATGGCGTCGGCCAAGCTCTTTTCATAATCCTTTGCTTTGGTTGCAATACTTTCCATGTCTCCCCATCCAAAACTCCATTCAAGGGGCGGAGCTTGAACGCCTACAGTATGTGGCGCACATAAAGGGTGGTTTGGATGGTGGGCCTCCAGGAAGCGTAGGCTTTTCCCAGTCTCGAAGAGAGTTTGGCCGTCATCTTCTGGCATAAACCTCGGCATGTTCTCTGGTCGATAGAAGTGCTCAGGAGGTGGTCGATTCTCAACATGGTCCTCGGGCTGCTCTTCAATGCCCACAAACGTGTGTCTCACGTCTTCCTTGGTAAATCCAGTCTTGAAGCCCCTTCGCAGGCCGGCCCATTCAGCCGCAAATTCTAGCCAAGGAATACTGACACTTTTCAGAATATCCAAGAAGACCGAGCGCAGCCAAACGCTCTCCTGTTCCATATCCTGTACATATATGTACAGCGTTGTGATGAGCTCCTCATTCGTGGCCAAAGACTTCACTACCTCAATGACGTCCTTCACTTTCAGCAGTATGTGATGGGGTCTTCGGAATAAGTTCTGAAGTTGCAAAAGACTGGAAATAGAATCCCTCCTAGGCCCCAAGTGGTTCTCCATGGCAGAGACGATTGTTGTAACAGCGTTGGCTAAGGCAACCTGAGAAGCGAAGGTGCTGTCAGAGCCGTAGATACGCTCGGCGAAATCTCGAAGTTCCCTGAAGGCAGATCCACCACGAATGAAGTTCCCGATCAGCGCCTGGGCGGATTGAAGGGAGAAGCCGGGCATTCTAGCGTCATGGATGGCCTGCGCAAAAGTGCTCTGCATGTGCTCGTACCGAAACAGCACAGATGACCGACCGAGGCCCAGATTAAACAGCGAGCCAAGCAGTATATCTGTCCGAACAACTCTGCCAGCTTGTTTGGAAGAATCGATCTGCTGCATACGCACCAGGGCCGCATCAAATGCCTCCGGTCCTGCTTCTGCAATGTAGGCATGTCTGGGCTCCTGAAAGCCAGGCTCCTCGAAAGATTCCCAGGTATGAAATTTGACATCCTCATGAACAGGTCCGAGGTCGGCTGACTCTCTCCATATGTCATTGTCCGGAGCCTCTGTCTCTGGGAGCTGTTGGGCGGGGTGGGCGGATACGGAGGATTCTTGAAGTGAGTCCAGGTCGCCTGGCGGACCATACTGGAACGATTCAAGGTCTGGTAGTTGCAGGTCGTGCGCGAGGTCTTTCTTGGGAGCGTAGGGGTTGTCGATTTTTATCTGGTTGACTTTGGCACATGAGGTCAGTCAGGCAACGCGTCGGGCTGGGAAACTCACCGTCTAGCTCCAGCTCCGGGAAGAGCGTCGCGCCGGCCTGTAGGTCGGGCAGAGCGAAGCGCGACGGCTTCCACAGGTCACGGACGGCGAAGGCATCGGTGTTCTCTTCGATGTCTATGTCCATTGCTGCATGGGGGGCGATGACGCTTTGCGCGGGAGACGCGTCTGCTCCGCTTGTCTGCTGCGCGCCAAATCTGAGCTCGGGCCACGCGTCGGGTGCCTGGTCGGCGCCTGTGCCAAAGCTTCACCATTTGGTCTCGTGGTTTCTCCCCAGCCTCGCTCCCCCTTTGACTGAGCTGAAGGCTACTTCTTACTTCGTGCGTCTGATGGCCTGGGGTTCTCTTCCTCTGCTCGCTCTCTTCCGTGCACTAAACGGATAATGCTTTCCCCCACCTACGCAGCCGAACGACTGAGCTTGCAAAGGCCTTCTAGATGCTGTCACTTGTGTTTCTCGTGCAGCTTTTTCTACATCTGAGCAATTCGGATTGGCATGCTGGGCACGCCCTGCCAAGCTGATCTCGTGTGCCCGGATCCCACTTTTTATCGGGCCTGCCCCGCACTTGGGTGATTACGGAAGGTGGGACACTTCTCGGTCGTCACCTAACTGATGCCGAGCTCCTCTTCACACCTCCCTCCCTCGTCTCGCTCTGGGCCGTTGACACCTCAATCCTTTCTTCCCACACCTCTCGTGCTCCATGGCTTCCACTTTCGATATTGCCAACGCTCGCTCCAAGTTCCCGGCTTTGAATCAGAAGCAGGTCTTCTTCGATAACGCCGGAGGCAGCCAGGTATTGGGCGATGTTATCAAATCGTACGCAAAGAGCTTGAAGGAGTGGCAGGACAGTACGAACCTGACAGAGCTGTAGTATTACCGACTATCTCTCCACGAACAATGTCCAGCTTGGTGCCTCCTACCCTGTTGGAGCGGCTTCGACCAAACATTTCAACGACGGCCTCGTAGCCGGAGCTCAGTTCATCAACGCAGAGAACGATGAAGTTGGTGCGTATAGCATTTCCCATACCAGGCTTGCAGTCTACAACCTGTGTTATCGCCATTGACTCTGGCCCTCGTCTTGTATGGCCCTGCAATTATCATGGCCAAACTCGCCCTTTCGCCAGAAATGGCATCAAACTAACCTCCCGGCAGTCATCGGCGGTTCCACGACCCAGCTCTTCCGCAATCTGTCCATTGCCCTGAAATTCTCCCCTGGAGATGAGCTCATCGTCTCCAAGCTCGACCACGAAGCCAACATCGCCTCCTGGGTCGCCATCGCTGAGGAGAAAAACCTTACGCTGAAGTGGTGGACCGTTCCACCCACCAGCAATCCCAAGCTCACCCCGGAATCCCTCAAGCCCCTCCTCTCCCCCAAGACCAAGCTCGTCACCTGCACGCACGCCTCGAATATCCTTGGCACCATTCACGATATCAAGTCCCTCGCCGACACCGTGCACACCGTCCCCGGCGCACTCTTCTGCGTCGACGGCGTTGCCTACGCCCCGCACCGGCGCATCGACGTCAAGGCACTTGGCGTCGACTTCTACAGCTTCTCGTGGTACAAAGTCTACGGCCCGCACGTCTCGATGCTCTATGGCTCTCGCGCGGCGCAAAGTGCCGTCAAGCCCCTCAGCCACTACTTCAACCCAACCGCCACGCTGACCGACAAGCTCGGCCTGGCCGCCTCCAACTACGAGTCGACCCAGTCCCTCCCCGTCGTCCTGTCTTACCTGGGCGGCCCGGACCTCGCATCCGCCACCCGCGTCAACGACGCCATCGCCGCGCACGAGCACGCCCTGCAGAAGATTCTGCTCGACTACCTCGCCACCAAGGGCGACGCCGTCACCGTCTACGGCGAGCCCGATGCCGACCATGCCAAGCGCGTGCCGACCGTGAGCTTCGGCGTCAAGGGAAAGAACGCGCGTGAGGTCGTCGAGGCTGTCGAGAAGGTGTCGGATTACGGGTTTAGGTGGGGCCATTTCTATTCTAAGAGGCTCTGCGACGAGGTGTTACAGCTGGGGCCTGAGGGCGTCATTAGGGTGAGTATGGTGCATTACAACACCGAGGAGGAGATCAAGGGGTTTGTCAAGACCTTCGATAAGGTTATTTTCGGGTGAGGCGCTAGGGGATGGAGAGTATATGGCGTAAAGTGCGTGTATATATTGCATTCTCCGGATTCGAGTCTGAAACATATTGCGGCAAATTGGTTCATTCGGGCATAAACCGCAAAACCCTTTTCCTAAAAAACCAATCTAACGCCAAAGCCGCCAAGAGATGCCTATTGAAGATTGCCATAAGAAAATAATGGCAGGGGTAGATGGACACGTCCTTACCGCTGAGGCGTGTTGCCATTGACCTCGAAATTTGCCATTGGGGAGAGGTATTCAAGACTCTTAACGCCCTCAATTGAAGAGAAATACGGGTTTACCCAAGGAAATATGATGCCTGTCCTCGGAAAATAATACATGATTTCATAAGGATTCAAAGTAGGTAAGGCTGGGAATCAAAGAATAACAGGTATTAGCGATGACCGCGAGTCCAGTCGCGATGAGAAACCTAAAGAAGCCCCCGCTCGCTCTCGCTCCGTTCAAACAATGCACCAGTATGCATGCTTTTCTCAGCTCGTTCTCCGACGCAACAAGACTCGAGCCTCATGTGTATATACTCTCCGTGTAAGCGTTCACTTGCAGACCCTTTTCCGCCATTTCGGCGTCCTTCAGGAAATCCAGAGGCATCCACACCAGATGACCCTTGATCTCGTCGAGATTTTTCTTGATATCACCTGTGCGGCGGTGAAGGTCATAGATGTGGCCTTGTTTGTGCTTGATGTTGGGATCCTTGGGATCTGTTTGCGGAAGAAAAGTGGCGTAGTCATCGAAGTTTTTGACTGTTGAAAATCAGCGTCGAGCACCGACATGGTGGATGAGCCCGTTCTAGGAACTGCGACATATCACACGGGTGTCGAGGATGCACTTACTATTATCATCAGGGTCGGCGTGGAAGAGATCCCTAAATACCTCAGTGTTCTTAGATGCCCGTCCGCACCACATGTCCCACACATCATCGCCTAAGGGATCTGCCACAAACTCATAGCTCGGATCATCATCCTTCAAATCATTGGGGCAATCCCCCGGAGGCTGTGCGTTCGGATCTTCTGATGCATCGAATGGCTGCGACTCGAGAAGTCCCAGGTGTTCGCGCCACAACATGCGGCGGAGCGTTGCTGCGTGATGCCCGGCTTGGTAAGGCTGACCGTCCATCTTAGACTCGATCAGTTTGGTGTCTTCCATGACAATGCTCAGCTCGGAGTCGTGATATCCAAGCTGAGAGCGGTCATTGATGTTCGAGCTGCCGCAAATGACGATTCTGTCATCGACAATCAAAAGCTTGCCATGAATGTAAAGCTCCTCTTGAACGAAGTTGGCCTTCTCCGAATCCGGGTCATCGGGATCCCAAGGCTCCTCGGAGACTTTCTTGCCGTCCTTCATGGCGTGATGGGCAATACTATCCACGCTTATTACGTTGTCATGGCCATCTTTCCTCAGACCGACAGACTCTCTCTTCTCCTCGAATCGCCGTCTGCGGTCAGCAATCTCCTGCCTTTGCTTATCGTCGTCGTCGTCGGAATCGAAACCACCCTCACTGCTCGAGTCACCCTTGGCGCCATGAACGCCGCTAGACATGATTTCATCGGCCTGAGCACGCTGCACATCCTGGTATTTGACGCCCGACTCTTCCTCCTGACGCTTCATTGCCGGAGTGGTGTTGAGGCGGTCGTAAGAGCGCAGATTGAAAACGAAGATGTACTGGGAAGGATCGAAGCCGGCCTTTTTGATCTGACCCATGATTGAGTTTTCACCACGATTGATAGACTTGTACTGATAGTCCATGATCGCGCGCGTCCCTGTTGCGGCATCGCTGCGAAGATCACCAGCGAATCCAGGAATTGCAGGGATTATAATGATGACCCTGAATTTTCTTCCCTCTTTTCCAGCTCGCACACACGCCTCAACTATCGCCTTACCGATTAGGTTGTGGATTGGGGCTTGCTCCTCTCCGGTAGCAGTGACTACATTCATCAGTACCATTATATGGATTGTGCTAAAGTTGTCAGCGACTTACTGAAAAACTGGTTCTCGATATATACGAAGTGCTGGGCATTCCTGATAACCTCGCAGTACGCATTCTGGATACTATGTTCCACCAGAATTCCGCTGCTCCAATCTGCGCTGCTCCTGACAACTTGCGCATGGACGGTGCCCTGTTTCCCGTCTAGGGGCTTGCCGCTCAATGGGCTCAGGGGGTGGTGGATGTAGTCGCCCACAGGGAATTTTGGCCTTTGGACAGCTACCAAATCCTCATCCTCGCCTTCTCGGCCCTCGAGAGTAAGCCAGTCAAAACGCTTGTCTCGCTTATACTTGTCGCGTTTGACGAAGTTCCAGCGGAGGACAAAGTGCTCAGCGATGTCGTACACACAAGGTCCAATGACGCCCATGGCTACATCATGCCACGGCATGCGGCCGTAGTCGGCCTTAGACAGCTCGTTGGACTTCCAATCCTCGACGGATTGGAAATCCATGATGCGGTTGTTGTTAAAATCCTGACCGGGAAAAATTTCGTGCTGGACACCTCCGGGATGGACATCCGCCATCTGGTGCTGCTTGTTGTCCCAGCGGCCAAAGCAGAGGTCTAGTCCACCGATGAAAGCCAAGTTGTAGTCGATGACGATGAATTTCTCGTGGTGGGCCCAGTAGAAAGTCATGTCACCGGCGTTCTCGAAGATATTATGGTCTGGGTGGCGCATGACGTGAATGTTCCCATGGCCCGGAGAGCCGGGAGGGCACAGGTTTCTGAGGGCGTGCTTGGTGTGAGCGCTGTTGCAGGTGAGGGCCTGGTTGACTTCCTTGTAAACAATTACATAGATCTGAACGCCAGCCTCGGCGCGGCGCTTCAAGACCTGGTCGAGACGCCATTCCTGGTTGAAATAGGGCGGGCGGCGAAGGAACAACTCGGGAGAGAGCCACCAGTCCTCAATGTAAATGGTCTCCTTAGCGCGCTCCAGGGCGACGGAGACAGCCCAGAAATAGTCGCGGCCGTCAACGTACCACTTGATCAGATTACCGTCGTGCTCGGGAGCAAAGCTCTGGAAGCGGTGGCCTTCGGCGATCTTGGTGCGCTTCTCGTCGGTGCGCTTCTCGTGCTCCTCGTCATGGCGGTGGTTGGGGTTGATGAGATTGCCGACCTTGCCGATCTTGTTCTTGAGGTGGGTGGCCTCGACCTTCAAGTCGTACAGATGCGTGTTCTTGAGTTTCTCGCGGAGGCCCGGGAATGGGTGCTTCAGGTGGCCTTTGAGGCCGGAGGGGTGGTGCGACTCATTGTCGTGCTTCGCGGTCTCGTTCTCCGGGACCGCCCCCGCGCCTGTGGCTGGCGAGGTCATGATGCAAGCTGACGGAGGGGGGGCTGGAGCGAGAGAGCTGGTGAGCGGGGCAGCAATTGGCAGCGAACGAGAGGGGAGGGACGACGGAGGCTTTAAGGCACGACAGGCTTGCTGCTGGGCTCGCGACAGCTTTTCGCGTACTAAGACGGCACGCCGGCACGAGCGCTGCTGGGGGGCCTGCTTGCGTTCCTGCTTGGATGCGCGGCAGCCTTGCTGCGCGCTTCTTATCGCCTGCCCCTCCGTTTGGCGCGTCGCGGGGCTGGGGCGATCCGGCACACCCACGAACTTCGAGTGATGTCATGCTGCATTGGCGTGCCTCTATTTTCAGCTCTGTCTGCTCTACCCCGGGGTATCACGCTACGTTAACATGTCGCACATGCTGCCTGACGCCTCCCGCGTCTTGACTCGCCCTCAGCTGAAGTGGTCGCCGTGGTCGCCCTCTCCAAGTTTCTTCCCCGCCCGGCCCGTGCGTATTTTCCATCGCCGCCTCCGCTCCTTCTCCTCGGCTTCGCGCTCCAGCCTCTTGGCTTTCTTCCGCTCGTATACCGCCCTCACCGTGCGCCTGGTTTGCTCCTTGCCCTCGTCGAAATTGGCACGAGCCAACGCGACGACTTTGTCAATGTCCTCGGGCGTGTACACGAAATTCCAAGTCGACATGAAGTCCGACTTGCGAGGGTCAACCCCCTCGACCTTCGGGTTTGCCAGAAAAGGGAAATAGATGACAGCGATGCCGGCGTCGGGCCTCGTCAGCTCCCAGTCCTCCTCCACCTGCTTGGCCGTTGCCGGCTCCTCTTCCGATACCCTTTGTCCCGTGGTTCCAATCCAGACATTGCAATATCCAAGGTCCTTGTGCTGTCCCTTTTTGGCGGGCCGTTCGTTCTCATCCAAAAACTGCTGCTCTCGTGCCTGAGCAAGCTTCTCGGCCGCTTGCTCCTCCGTCTCGACCTGAGCCGCCTCGAGTTCCTCAGTGATTTGTTCTCCAGTCTCTACTGCAGGAGGCCAGCCCGCGCCAATCGGCCATCCAACGATTCCGCGTTGCTTGGTGTAACCTTCCGCCACTTTAAGCCAGTTGTCCGTCTTGACATCAGCGGACGCGTCAAACGCAATGACAATGTCCACGTCGCGGCCGGGGCGAAGAAGCGGGTAAATAGGGAGGTTGTTGCTCATGCCAGCGTCCATCAGTTGGAGGTTGGACGTATTGAACATGCTCTCGGGGCAAGAGGGGGGGAGTAGATCGCGGAGCCCCAAGGCATAGTTTGGAATGACCGCGGGATCAATCGGATGCATCTTGACAAGGTCGTGATCGCGCTCCATGATCATCTGGTCGATTCCCATGAATCCAGCCAAGCCTTGCATAGCCGGGCGAATCTCGCGGTAGTAATGCGATAATGTTGCACAAAAAGCGCTACCCCATATTCCCAAGAAAAGTGGAACGCGGAGTTCTGGGAGCGCGAGGCCATTCTCTCGCCAAAGGCCCTTGCCGTTTTCAAACTGGCGGCCGATGGCCCAAGTGGGGATACCAGCTGCGAGCTCCTCGCACCACATCTCGTACGGGGTAAACCTAGAACATTAGACATGGAAGTACTCAGAGGCGAGAAGGTCTACTCACTCAAACCATTGAAACCAAGCTTCCTTCTTTTCTCGAGCTTCGTTTCTCGAGACTTCGTCCCCGCTCTCATCTGGCGGGATCTCATGTCTAACAGCCGTATAAATTGGCAATGGATTGGCGCCATTGTCCACAAAGCGGCGCTGGTTCGACAGCTTCAAGTCACGCTCATCCAAATCGAGCTCTCCCTTGGGCACCATGAGGCGAGCTGTGAGGAGAAGGCCATATATATCCACAATGCCAAACTCGGCCCCTGGTACACCCCGAAACTTCTCCACAACACCAGTGAGAAGGAACTTGTTTGTGGGGGCACTGTTTATCATTGCCAACGCTGGGGGTGGGTAGGCAATATGAAGACCCAGACGATTCTTCAGGTGGTTGATCAGTCTCTCGTGACTCTGTCCCGCAATAGATGAATAGTACAGGGCCTGAAGCCAACAGCTGCCGCTGACCCCAGCGGTGTACGTGATACAATCAAAAAGGCCTGCCTCCTGAGCAGATAGGTAGGACGATGTGCCAGCTACAAGTGCTCTCAATCCGCCGCCTGAACCGCACATAGCGATCGTAGGAACGTCATCAGGGTGAATATCTTTCTCGTCCAAGCCGAGATATTTGGCGAGTGCGCGGCGCACGTGCAGCTTGCGCTTGCGCAAAAACTCCTTCTCCTCGTCACATAGATCGCCGGAAATGCGAACACGGGCATCCCAAAGGATTTCTGGGTTGATCTCGGGATCGTTTGCCTCGCGCCATATCTCATCTGCCAGCGATCCAGGAGCCATTGACAGCTCGGCTTGTAGCTTGGTCATGAAACCTGGCAATATTTTCACCCAGTCCGGGACCAGGTAGTCGGATAGAGAGCCACCAAACGCCGCCAGACTCTCCGGGATATTGGAGATAGACATCATGATTCCATTCCAGGTGGTAGTGGCTGTCGCCTCTTTTTCACCCTCATCCGTGGCTATACGGGATTGCGATGGTGGGGGCTGGTCACCAGACTTTCCCTCATCCTCCCCACCTTGACTCGTTTCCACAGTATCCTTGTCCTGGCGTCGTGAAGCTATCTTCGGGGAACCTCGGGGCCAGCCTGCGGCATCGGTGGAGCTGTCATTGTGCAAATGTCGAACAGGAATCCAGGATGGTAGCGGTCGGTTCGATATATTACATGATGCGAGGCCTGCGAGAGCTGAGCCGAGAGTGAGCGCGCCTGCTGTGCGCTTCAAGGAGGGCCTACGGGCGAGATTGTTGACGAGACGGTATTGTGATGCCCCAGTCCTCTTTCTAGTGCCAATTAGCCTTGTATATGGGGAAGCAGGCTGCGATCGCTCACATTTGGCTGTAGAGTCCCGCGATCTTGAGCTTTGGCAATTGAGACATGCGAGCCATGGCGATGGTGGGGATCGCGGGACAGTTCGGGTCGACTTATGGCATGCTCAGCGGGTGTTCGGGGAGCGGATATCGTGTGGGTGAAAAGGCATGCCCACCGGGGTTGCAGGATCACGGGTAATTAGTGACAAGGGGGACCACGGCGTCGAAAAAGTGCATCGCGAATGGAAACAGGAACTGTTGAACTCGGTCATAGCTACGTCGGCGCTGGCGTCCCAGTTGGCTGCCCTTGCGCGCCGGGGCTTCCATGCCCGATCGACTAGTGCCCGCGCTGCTGGCCTCGGGCATCCAGCGCTTCCGTCACCAGCTCCGGCCAGCTCTCGGTCTCAGGCCCCACGATGCACAAAGCGATCACCCCCCGTTGACAACACCCCCGCCCAGGCCCAGAGACTCCCTCCCACTGCGCCGAATGCTCGCTACAGCCTGGCTGCTCGCGCCATACGATCGTCATTTTTCCCAGTCTCTCGCAACGCCGTCGCTGCCGCCGGGCTGAATCTGCGCTCGTCGCGCACACGCCGACACCATGGTCGGCCTCAAGAAGGCCGCGCTCGCAGAGGAGAGCGCCGAGGTGGAAGTACTTTTCGCGAATATGGAGAAGCTGAAGGGCTTGACCAAGAAGATCCAGGGCTCTTTGAACCGTCTGGAGACCAGCGGAAAGAGTGTCCAGGAGGCCATTGGGCCTATTTACGGGAACACGCAGAAGCTCCAGACAACGAACTCAAGTATGGCCTTCTGCGTATTGCTGAGTGCTCCACACATGGCTGACAGTTGTACAGATGTGGACCGGATCATAGACGCCATCGACAGGATAAGGAAGCCGCTCGACCAGAGGAGTCATGAAGAGCGCATAATCAATGCCGGGTGAGTGCTGGAGTCAGCTCCATTGCCCTTTGCTGTGCTGACCATCACTTTTAGTCCTAAAAAAGCAGGACTTCCAGACTTTATCGCTTCACTTGATCGTACCACACAGGCGCTTGGCGACCTCAAGCACTCAAACCTCCGCTCGAATCAACAAGCCATCGCAGAATTGAACTCCCTGCTGAAGAGAGGAACAAAACAATTAGAAGATGTTTTCCGGGAAATCCTTCGGGAGGACGCTCGCCCCGTTGAACCGTTACACTATATCACAAAGAGTCAGTGTTATCTTGTTCCCAGTTGACCTGTTACTCTTACTAACCCCTGAGCTAGAGCTGCCGTTCCCCGCGTTACCTCAAGAGAAAGCATCGCAGTTGAGAACCATCAACTCGCACATGGCTGCATCGGTTGCGCAGATGTCTCAGGGCGATGTCCGTGACACTCCTTCTGCGAAGATTTACGCCGAAGTTCGCGGAGAGTACATCACCAATACTATGCGCAACTTGGCGGCAGCCTGCATCAATACCGCCAGGAAAACTACTGCCGATGCGATTTACCGCCAAGGGACCAATGGTATTGGCACTTATGCCGCCGGCTTAGAGGGTCTCTTCATCGCTGAATACGAAAACATCTGTCCAATCTTCGCACGCGAGGACTGGGCCCGCGTCTATTCCCAAACCTGCCAGATGGCACTTAACGAGTTTGCAAAAACACTGAGAGAGCTCAACAATCACGTTAAGAGTAATCTTACTACTGATTGCTTCCTCGCATACGAGATCATTGATATAGTCTCCAACCTCTCGCTGCGCCTGGAAACGCAGACCGGCGAGCTGAAACGGCCAATTGCAGACTCTGTGAAGCCTATACGCGAAACTGCCAAGTCCTCAGTGCGTACACTGCTGGAGGAGACGAGGAACAAAGTGGCAACGCTCATCGCCATTCCTATCGACGGTGGCGCCTCCAATACCACGAATGAGATGATGACGCGCTTACAGCAGATGACGAACTATCTGAACCCGCTTTCGTCAATTTTGATCTCGCTCGGTGAAGGTGGCTGGTCGACGAGCTCGGCATCATCCTCCTCGACGTCTCTAAACAAGTCTTTCGACGTGGGCGCTGACGGGCGACAACTCTTCGCCCATTATGCTACAGAAATGATCGAAACGCAGCTAAAGGAGCTCGAGGCCAAGGGTCGGATGCTCCACAAGGGCAACGCTTTGCAGGGTGTCTTCATCGCCAACAACGTGGCAATTATCGACAGGATGATCCGTTCGTCAGATCTTGCATCTTTGCTTGGCAACGCGGCAAAGATGATCGAAACGTGGCGCAAAAGAGCCACACAGATGTACTTGTCAGCGTGGAAGGAGCCTTCCGGCTGTCTCTTGGATGTTCAGTATACGAACCGTGGCGGACGTCCCCACTCCGGAGGTGCCGGGGCTGTGGATTCGGCAGCTGTCGTCAAGAATCTCAGCTCAAAGGACAAGGACAACGTCAAAGAGAAGTGGAAGAGCTTTAACACATCATTCGACGAGCTGATAGCAAAGCACAAGAGCTACGCCATGGAGAAGGAGGTCAAGGCCCACCTGGCGCGCGAGGTGCAGACGATGATCGAGCCGCTGTACGGGCGTTTCTGGGATCGGTATCACGAGATTGACAAGGGCAAGGGCAAGTACGTCAAATACGACAAGTCGCAGCTAGCGTCGACATTGGCTAGCCTGGCTTGAGGAAACGAAGCGGGGTTCTGCGGCTTGGATCTTCTGGGTATACCCTCTCGTGGTTATGGCGTATGGGTGTTCAGTGACGGTTATGGGCTGATTAATTAGCGGTACATATATAATGATCCTGCAATCCCTGCGCGCGGTGCTCAGATCCGCAAAGGCTTGTTTCGTGGGCGTCGCACAAGTCCCGGGCGTGGAGCCTCAGGCAAAGAGCGCCATCCGGAGAATTGAAGCGGATGTGATACGCGGGCGGGCAGCGACGAGTGAGCGGTTCCTAGCATACAACACGTGATTGGTGCGCGCGCTGGTGTCGTGGCACGACTACGACGACGCGATAGGTAATTTCCCCTGCGATGGGCTGGCTGGCTGCGCAGGCAGGGAAGGGGAGCTGCGACCGCGAGTGCCGGCAGGCAGGCCGCGACCGAAACTCTGCTGCTGCACCCGCCCGCCCGACTCTGCACCAAACCCCAACCTCGCGGCGTGCGGCTCTTGCTCTTCTCTGCTGTTGTTGCTGGCTCGACTTCTTGCGCGCGGACGCTCAACGCTCGTCCCCCCCGTTATTTGACCCCGGCGACGCCAAGACCAATCAAGTTAATCCCTGCCCCAAGGACCCCTTTCCACGATCAGACTTTCAGAACTACACCTGCCCCCCAGCCTGCTCAGCCAGCACCAACTCAAGCAGCAGCGGCCGGCGACTGTTGACAGCCTCTGCCTCGTCTCGCCGTTCTCTGGCACTGTCTCCTCTCCCCGCTTTAGCATAGCTAGACTGACTGGTATGTCGCGCGCCATCCCCCGTCTGCCACCGAGGCTGTCTCCGCTCGAGCGCCGCCCGCTGGCTTCTGGCCAATTCTTCGCCCAACTCGCGCAAAGTCGCTGCTTCCCTCACGCTGACCCTGGATCCTTTTCAACAGTAGTCTCTCGTTTCGAAGTCCAACGTCAACGTCTACCTCCACTTCGCCATGGGTAAGCCATTCTCGACCCCTACCCCATACACCAATCCGTCGCGACAACCCATTCGACGCGCTGCTGCCGCGACAATGCCTGCCATGCAACACAGTGACGGGGCCATGGTGGATGGAGGGTCCTGTCTGCGAACAATTGGCGCCAGTTGCCACCTATCCGCGTTGATGCCCATCGAATGACGTTGCTCTTAATGCCTGGGACACGCAAGCTAACATCCACCCTTTGTTCAGCAACCAACGGCGCTCCTGTTCCCGCCGCTCCCACGCGCGCATCGCCCGTTCCTACGCCTGCGTCTCCCCTCTCAAACAGCAAGCCTTCGTCGCCGGCCGGTGGCGACGTTAAGTCGAGCAACCTGATGGCCGACGGCAAGCAGGGGTCCTCGCCCCAGACTGTTTCTTCGCGGGATCCCAAGGCTGCGGCTCAGGCTGCCTCCGATATGCGCAACATTGTGAGGAGGAAGCTAACGGGCTATGTTGGTTTTGCCAACCTGCCCAATCAGTGGCATCGCAAGAGCGTTCGCAAGGGTTTCAACTTCAATGTTATGGTAGTCGGTGCGTCTACCCTAACACTTTTAGCACTGGCAGCTGGCAGCTGACAAGCAACATAGGTGAATCCGGGCTCGGAAAGTCGACTCTCGTCAACACGCTCTTTAACACCTCCCTCTACCCGCCCAAGGAGCGCAAGCCCCCGTCGCTCGACATCATTCCCAAGACCGTTGCTATCCAGTCCATCAGCGCCGACATTGAGGAGAATGGTGTCCGGCTCCGTCTGACCGTTGTTGATACCCCCGGTTTCGGTGACTTTGTCAACAACGATGACTCCTGGCGCCCGATTGTGGAGAACATTGAGCAGCGTTTCGATGCTTACCTCGATGCGGAAAACAAGGTCAACCGTATGAACATTGTTGACAACCGCATTCACGCTTGCGTCTATTTCATTCAGCCCACTGGCCATTCTCTGAAGCCCCTGGACGTCGAGGTGATGCGTAGGCTCCACACCAAGGTCAACCTGATTCCCGTTATTGCGAAGTCGGACACTTTGACCGATGATGAGATCACGGCTTTCAAACAGAGGGTAAGATGTTCTATTTCTATATGTAGAGAGTGCATCCTGACAATGTCCGACAGATTCTCGCGGACATTGCACACCACGGTATCCAGATATTCGAGGGTCCTCGCTACGAGATGGACGACGAAGAGACGATTGCGGAGAACCAGGAGATTATGTCCAAGGTTCCCTTCGCCGTGGTCGGCGCCAACACTGATGTGTCCACTTCGGATGGACGCAAAGTCCGCGGTCGTCGTTACCCATGGGGCGTTATTGAGGTGGACAACGAGGAGCACTGCGACTTCGTCAAGCTCCGTCAGATGCTCATCCGCACCCACATGGAGGAACTCAAGGAGCACACGAACAACACGCTTTACGAGAATTACCGTTCGGACAAGCTCATTTCTATGGGTGTCTCGCAGGACCCGAGCGTCTTCAAGGAGGTCAACCCTGCCGTCAAGCAGGAGGAGGAGCGTACGCTCCACGAGCAGAAGCTCCAGAAGATGGAGCAAGAAATGAAGATGGTATTCCAGCAGAAGGTTGCGGAGAAGGAGAGCAAGTTGCGGCAGAGCGAAGAAGAGCTGTACGCCCGACACCGGGAGATGAAGGAGCAGCTCGAGAAGCAGCGGCAAGATCTCGAGGAGAAGAAGTCACGAATCGAGAGTGGCAGGCCGATCGAAGAAAAGGGCAAGAGAAAGGGATTCTCGCTGCGTTAAAGCTCCGGGCGACGGCATGCGTGATGGTCTTGCTGGCGTATAGCTTCGAGACGACCTGCCTCACACTCATCATCCACTGGACCAAAAGCCTCTCCTTGTCTCACTTATCATATTCAACGAACGCTCATTAAACCCGTTTTTCGTCTTCCGACACTCTGGGGCAACCGTAGGGACCACTTAATTCAACGACTGGCGATGCGAGCTGGGGGTTTGAGCGCGTCGGGGGTTTCTGCTTGGACTGGTTCAATTATTTCTGTTCTCATGCTTGCGGTCCCTTTTTTTTCTTCCTTTTTCCTTTTTTTCCTTTTGCGTCTGCTTGATTGATACCTCCAGCATTGCAATCTCCTTGACGTCGACAGCTATTCACATAAGTAGATCGCATTGTGGAGGGCAGTAGGTGGCAGGGACTACAGATTGCTTCTTCCCATGTATTCTACTACACCGACACGTCCAGTACTCAATTTAATCTCCTTGTCGTAATATATCAACTCGTGGTAGTGGCAATGCAGGATTGAAGCTTAAACACGCAGCGGGGCGAGCCGCGAAGCAAATAGTGCGCAGGCAGCTGGGCCGCGCCGTGGTGATGGTGCCACCCGGACTGGTGCTATCTTTGGCGCGGTGCACGTGACGGGAGGAAGCTGGGAGCTGAGAGCTGAGCTAGGACGCGGCGCTTTCGTCACTGGCTGCGCGCTGCCCTGCTCTCGGCCTGGGCTTTCTGCTCGTTCACGTCAGAGATCACCATAAAACCTCACCGCGACCGCGACGCCGTAGACCCTCGTTGCCATCCCCTCTCAAGAGTGCAACACCCGTGCGGTAAGTAGCAATGCATGCGTCCCCCGCGCCCCAAGCTCTGGCGGTCTTGTGCGGCTGCTGCCTCTGCACTTGCGCGCACCCAGCCACCTTCTCGCCAGGTGTTCACTATGCGCATGTGCCCGGCGGCCGCCAGCCGAACTTGACTATCGCGCCTTCCCCTCCCACTGCCGCCTGTCAATCGCGAAACACCAACAACCTCCGCCCACCAACCTCGAGCGCGCCGCTGACCTGACGCAGAACTTCCCCACCTTCCTCACGCGACACGCTTCTTCTCCAAGCCATGGCTCCCCCGCCCCCCGCTTCGATGCCTCTTCAGCAGAGGCTTCTGCAGCTCGCTCAGACGCTGCAGTTCGCCTGGTTCGGCGGCCACTTGACGCTTCTCTTCTGCACCTTGCGCTACAGCTTGTCATGGCTTACCTTCAACTACTACTCCCGCATGGCCCGCTTTTCCTACCGCCTGGCCTTCGTCTCTGCCGCCGTCACCTACGGCATTGTGGTTTACAAGGCATACCGTGCGCGCGTCAGGGCCGGCAAGCAGGGCGGCGCACTGAGCATGATTGCCGACGAGAACGTCCAGTATCTGCGTACGTCTAGACCTCGCCCTCGTTCTCAAAAGTTACCACTTATTCTAACGAAGCTCCACCCTGCAGTCATGGCCCTCATCTGGCTGGGCAATACGCTCCAGATTCCCCTCGCCCTTGCTCCCTTCGCCGTCTACTCCGTGTTCCATGTTCTCACGTACACTCGCACCAACCTGCTGCCTGTTCTCCAGCCGCAGCCTCCGGCCGCTGAGGGCGCCAAGCCTAACCAGTCTGCTCTGTCCAGCACCATTGGTCGCTTTGTCAAGGAATACTATGACACGAGCATGACGCTGGTTGCCATTCTTGAGATTGTGTTGTGGTTTCGCGTCCTCGGCTCCGCTCTCATCTTCCAGCGCGGGTCGTGGATCCTGCTTACTTTCTACACCGCCTTCTTCCGCGCTCGCATTTCGCAGAGCACCTTTGTCCAGTCTGCCATCCAGCAGCTGACCGCTCGTGCCGACGCCCTTGTCCAGCAGCAGAGCACGCCCCCTCAGGCTCGCCAGCTTTGGGAGACAGCAAAGGGTATTGCTAAGCAGGCTTTCGATGCTACCGACCTGAACAAGTACGCTGGTGGCGCTGCCGGTCCCAAGAAGGCCCAGTAAGCACTTTCCGAGGCGTTCCGACCACGTCGTTTGCGTAGCTGGAGGACAAGAGTGCGCTAGTGGCGTACATGCCAACGCGGCTGCTACAATGTCGAAAAGAGTGAAAAGGTTGTGTAGGAGCGCGTGTATGAGTGGGTGGTGGAGGTCTTGGAAGATTGAGGATACCCTCTTGGACCGTCCTCATAGGCAAGAGGAAGGAAACATCCATGGTCTAGGAACTTGATAAGAATGAGTAGGGTAGGCAAGTACGAGCCACGGTCCGCTGCGCCCGGTAGCAGGCATTGCTCGGGACGGTTGGTGTATCGGTGGATAAAAGAGAGCTCTTTCATATTGTCTCGTGCTTGTTTGTCTGTAGAGTGTTTTTAGCGGTGCCTTACGAATTAGTGTTTCTCTTCCGGTGTCTGGTTCCGTTTGGTCATGCTCCCTTATTCCCTATTCTTTAAGAGTATCATCAGCCTTGTCCCCGAGTGCCCCAATGACGTTAACTCTTACATACGTATATCACATCACGTCTCCTTTCCTCCTTATTTCGGTGTTCCAAGGTTCAAAAATAAATTGATTAAGACGTTGCGTGCCAATATAAGTCGGTTCTTATGTTTTCGCTGATGGTGGTGCTCTTTGAATCTTTGCGTCTTCATGCGGTTGCTAGGCGGTCAGGTACTGTCGGAAACTCATGTCTAGATCCAAAGGAGGGCCTTCCTCCTCCCTTCGTATCTGCGGTGAATATTGACCTGCATGCCGCTGTATGCATATGCGCGGTCTTCTGGTCGGGTATCTCTGTTTCTGGTGTTGGTGTGTTTGGAGTTGATTAAACAAGCTTGTGAATGACTGTGGTGTGAGGAGGAGCCATTACTCGCGCCCTGCCGTGAGTAAAATTGAGATTGGCCGATAGATAGCACGAGAGGTTCATGCATAGCTATCTGTATATCTAAATACGGGTGTCTCACGGACGGGGCCGGGGCGAACGGACGAGTCGCGTGTGTAGTGATTGCACGCGCGCAGTTTTGGTGTCGCACTGAAGCGTGCGTGCTGTGGTGGATGGTGATAGACAACCAGCATCCCCAGCCACGAAAGGTTGGCCTTGAAATCCCCGTTCCGCAGGCCAAAAATTCCCCCATCCGGATATCAACCACATCGCCCCCTCTTTCCCTTTCCTTTTCGCCGAACGGAAGTTTCTCCGGCCGTGGCGACAGCCCGCAGCAACGGCGATTATTGACTGGCCTAGGCCGACAGCTAGGAGTTTCTTCTTTTCTCTCTCTCTCTCCCTCTTATCCTTGCTTGGACGGTTGCCGTGAATCTTTCGGGTGTGAGCGAAGATTACGGCCGCTTTTTTTTCTTTCCGCTCTGGTAAGTCCCAAGCGGATGATATAGCATGATGTAACCTAATATTGTAAGCGGTAGGAAAGGCTGGGCGTATGCTCGTAACCTCAGTAGCTAGAGTTATATACACTGCCGTGCTTTCTCTTGACGTGTTCGGACCTTTGCTGAGTTAAAAAAAAAAAAAAAAAAAGAAAGAAAGAAAATTAGTTCATCGCCAGATCATTGGATGTGAAAAGCATTCGTCTGTGAGGACTGTGGATCCATCCATGCACCTAGGTCTCACTCCATATACCATTCTAATCTCCCCCAGTTAAATCAGTCTTCGCCTATGTTTGTGTGCGAAGCCCCGTAGCCAACGCCACAAGAACTTCAACCTACCAGCTAATTACTCGATAAAGAGGCCGGAGGGCTTGCAAAAAAAAAAAAAAATATGGCGGGCTGGCATCCGGGCCCGCTTAAATCCAGAGTTTTCCAACCTCACAGTGACCGGGATTCCGGGTGCATCCGGTCTGACGGTACCGGTAGCGGTCGTGGCCAAAGGGCGGGACAAGCGAGTAGCCCGAAACACTAGGGCCCAAGCAGAGAAGCCGGCGTAATTGCGGGGTTTGATTTGGAAGGGCGAAAGAAGAAACACAAACAAAAGAGGCTGGTGAGCACCTCTGGACGCCTCATGGTCCCGCTAGTGAGGAGTGGCTGCTGCTTTTACTTGGGGTCCTTGTCGTGGTGGCTAAGTTGTGTGGCTGACTTGTAGAGGATCACCCGGCCCCCATAAAACAACAACGCATCAATTTCATCATGGCCTGTGGCTGGGCTGGTTTGGGCAATCGTTACCTAACCTGTTGGGTACGCCAGCCTTTAGCATACAGGGCCTGTTCTCGAGCGAATGGCGCCAACAGCTGGATAACAAGCCTCGGCTGCAGGCTGTGGCTTGTCAAGTGGTCCAGCGGCTTTTCGCTACGCACGCGACAAGGTCGTACGTTCATATTCACTGGTTGCTCCTTGGATGCTGTCATCGTACCAAGCATTACTTTCAGAAGCCCCGGGTTCAACTCTCTCCAGTCCATTTGTCTTTCTGGGTTCCGTCCCTAAGACACCGCGAGACCCAGTTTTGGCGACATCCAGGCACGCGTTGTGACGTTTGTTTCTCCTGCAGTGTTGATGTCTCCGGTTACACCAAGGACGCGCTCCTTCGGCTGTAACTTCGTAGCGTTCGTTGGCTGTTTCATGACATCACGGCGTATCTGTGTTCGTGTCGTGCTCACCTGCCTATTGTAACCGCCGCGTGCCGCGCTGCCGCTAGCGCTGCGTTCCTGGCGCCGAGAACGGGGGAGTGTGTGCTTCGTGTGCACTCGGGTTGACCCTGCAAGGTGTCAGGTCGACAATTTGCAAGTACAGGTACGAACAGCAGAGAAAAACTTTCATCAACTCGCGCCAAACAAACGCATGCACTCGTATCGCCCGTATACCATGCCAAGGGCCCCCGTATCCGCCCCGCAGATCTATCTATTTCCCAGCGCCGCTTCCGCCCGCGCTCAGCCAAGTTTCGCCACCCTTCGCTCCTTCGTTCCCCTTTTGCCAACAGAGCGCGTGCTCGGCTCGGTGATTTTTTTTTGCTTGGGGCTTTTTCCTCTGGCGTTTCAGCATGTCTCAGTCTCGGGCATGATGGGGACCGAAACACTCCTTCTTTGATCTGTGTCTGGGGGAGGCCGGAGAAAATCAGACCACCGACCGGCGGATCCCCCGGTCTTTTGTTGTATCGTGTTCTGAATTTTCTCTCTGAGATATTCCGACGCGCGCCTGCGCTCGGGGACAGCTGATTGGCTTGTTGATCGGTTGCTGTCGTGCAGTTTCACAGACAATCATCAGCCCTACCACTTGGCTCTTCCGCAATTCCCTCGTATTTCCATGAGTAGCGGGGAAAAAAAACGGGAAAGAGTGGCCGCCGGTCTGTGTGATGCGGTTGATGATGTTCGTGAGGCGGTGTTCGTCAAAGTGGGTTCCGCTCTTCTAGCCCTACCGCTTCGCCTTTTTGTTCTCCCTCTTCCTCCTCGTCGATCAGCGGCGCCGAAGATAGTACTGGCCGGCGACGCCGGTCGTTACGGTGATAGGCAAGGAGAACGAGGCAAAGGGTCCTATTCGGGGCTCGGATTTAGAAAGGGTTGGTATTGCTGCCGTGCAACAAAACGAGATGTGGGTAACTTTTGTGTGGGCTCGGAGGCGAGCGCCGTCAGGCGATCGGCCAAGTGTGTGTGCCTGTGGCAGTGCACCAGCGAGCAAGCAGCCCTGCTTTTTTTTTTTTTTTTTTTTTTTTGACGACAGCGTCACTACAATCATGGACAGACGCTCGGGGCGAGTCGGCAGTCGGCCACGGCGATGGCGATGACGATGGCGATGGCAATGGCACGGAACAAAGCAGCGGGACGTTTTATTTCCATGGACATGTCTTAATTCACTGTCACGCAACGTCGGCTATTGGTTGCCTATACCTAATGTTTTTGTGCACGCTTCGGGGCCGTTATGCAAGACATGCAGGAGTTGCAGGAGATGCATCGACAGAGACAAACGTCGGTTGGTGGGCGGAACACGGGTGGAGGCGGGAAGAACGGTACTCACCGCGAGAATATTAAACGTGTGCCGTCTGGAGCCGAGAGGTGGTCTGTCTGGCTTCAAAAGGGGTGGGGATGAGGATGAGGATGCGCAGAAAGACGTGGCCGGCACGCTGGGTAAGCGGAGGGGCAGAACTCCAGGGACGACTGTGCGTCGGGGTGATGGACGGATTCAGGGCTAGTGGGCCTACTCCAAGAATAGCGGAGTGACGGGATGGCCAGTGGGAATATCGATTGCCGCCTATCGATACGTTTTGGAATGGTGGAAAGGTTGATTGATATTGTAAGGGGCGGCAACGCCTGGTCCAAGATCGTAGGCCGGCCCTGTGCGGGTGATATGGAAGGTCAGGGACTACTTAGTGACTCGGCTGTCCATCCGAAGATGAGACGAGATAGCTTGAAGCATCGATCAGGACAGTGCTGCTTCTTTAAGGGGATTGATAGGCGGGCGGTGGAGGGAGCTGCAGCGCATCTGCATGCCGCTTGCAGATTCTAGATTGTCGCTTGAGGCGTCGGGTGCAGCTGTGCGCAGCGGAACTCGGGGCGAAGGCGGTAGAAGAGCGCGTGGATCTTGCCGTCGTCCAGCTCCAACGCGCGTGTGGTTTGCGTGTCTGCCATGTCCTACGTGTGCGTTCTTTCCCGTTCCGCTGTTGATTCGAGCACCGACCGGGCCGGCACCAGGCGCACAGCGCGCGGGCAGCAACGGACTTTTCCAGGCCGGAACCGAGGGTGACAGCCGCTTGCGCAGCAGGCATCAGAAAGGCGGAACTGACGAGAATCCTCAGGAGCCAAGCAGGCGCAAGCGGCTTCTCCACTGGCGCCCGTGCTTCAATGGAGTAGGCCCGGTCCGAGAGGGAGGCTGAGTCCCGAAGTGAGGGGGTTGCCTCAGGCAAGCTCATTCATCTCAATCTATTTGGCGAGCGGTAGCAGATTCTGGTTTAGCCTACGACAACCACAGATGCAGCGGTGAAAAAGATGTCGTCAGGGGGGCGTTCTCGACGGCTGCTGAGCGTGTTGCGTGCTGACGGGGCGGGGGAAAGACACTGGAGAAGTGGCAGTGGATTCGTCGGTCCCACGCAGCGAGATTTGGGCTTGTGGTGTTCATGCAGCGGTTGGCGGCTGGCGGCTGGCTGGCAGAGCCACCCGGTCGGTGAGCGGGACTGATATTAGGGCTGGTCGGCGCTGAAACAGGCCGCTGCGGCAATGGGGAGCGTCACAGGAAGCAATCTGGTGAGCTGAGCAGGCGGGAGGGTATTTGTGCAGAGGCAAACAGAGGTGCAGCGGCTGCGGTGCGAGCTCGTGTGGGCGGCAGCAGATCGGCTTTGGGCGGGCGGGAGCAGCACATGCATCTCGGCGAACTGCAAGCTGCACGTCGCAGGAGGAAGAGGCTGAATGCGCGATCGAGTCAGGCCACGGGCGTGCAGCGGATCGGGCGGCGAGCGGCGGGCGGGCGCTGGTTGAGTGGGCGGGTTACTGGCGCTGCCGCGCAGCAGTGAGCAGCCACCAGCGGCTTTTTTTTCGCGCTCGTGTGCCTGGCGGATCGAACGTTCGCAAGCAGGCGCGAGTGGAGCAGCAGCATCCATGTTCTGTTTCGCAGGCCGTGCTTGGCCGCTTGGCGCGCCCGAGCTGTTGCGATGATGCTGGCTCGGATCATGTTGTCACGTCAGCCCAAGCTCCGCGAACGGCTAGGCAGGAGGTCGCAAGAGCCACCAAAGGGTCCCGCGCAAACGGGGTCGCGGTGCTGCTAGGGGCTGCTCCAGTGCGCGAGACCTGCGCGCTGACCTTCTATATAACTCCCGCGGCTGCCCAGCCCTCACACAACCCTATGAAGGCATTGTCTTCTTGCCCCAGAATATCTGCAAGCAAGCAAGCAATTGCCGTGAGGCGCAGGAAAGACAGGCAGCACCAGCACACCACCCCCCGCCCGCAATGGAGAGCCCGCCTTTGTCCGTCGGCAGCCGCCGCGGCTCTGTCGATTCCGTCGACTTCGATGACTACCTGGCAAACTATGTGCCGCTGTCCAACCTGCCGACCCCTCCGCCCGCCCAATCCGGCGCGTCCTGGAACACCTCTCCCAGGAGCCCGCCGGGTGGCCTGGAGGATGAGAATGACCTGCGGGGTGAGTGCTGCCAGCTTGGCGCAATCGGGGCCCGTACTGACGTGAACCTGCCCCAGGCCCGGCATCACACCTCGCCAAGCTGATTCCCTCCAACGCCTGCAGCCGCCGCCCGTCCGTCACCACAATCCAGGACTACCTCGAGCGCTCCGGCCTGCCCTTTGAGGTCATCGGCCTGGCCGCCTGTATCCTCGATGCTCTAAGCATGCGCTTCGCCAAAAGATGGCGGAACGCCCTAACCCTCAACGAGCCTACTCCCGCCGCCTCACCGCCCCTTGACTCCGCTCAAGCCCCCGTCTCTCCTCCCGCCTCGCCGGCTCTCGTGACCTCTGCTCCAGTCCTGGCCGGCGCCATCAAGAGCTCTGCAGAGCCGGAACTGCTGGTGCTTGCCGCTCTCGCATTAGCTACCGCCTATCTCGACGACCATCAGGTGTCGCTGCGCCATTGGGCTGAGCGCATCTCCTGTGGTGTCTTCTCAGCCCGCCAGCTCTCCACGACCCAGCGTTGTGTACTGATTGACCTCGACTATGACTTGCACTCTTTCACTGCCGAGTTCATCCGCGATGCTATCGAGGATATGCGCCGCGCGAGTCTCCGGAACCGCCAGGCGGCTGCGGCGGCCACGGCCACGATGGTGAAGGTTGTCGCCGACGAACCGTGCCTGGCCTGCGAAAAGGTCAGGCCCGCGCCATTGTCGCTGCAAGGCGCCGCGACATGGTTCAACGGAATGGCAACACCGGAACCGAGTCCAAGCGTCACGGCCCTCGATCATACGTGGGATTAAGAGATCCCCTCTTCTCATTTTTGGTACTTTATTCGGAAGCGGGCGTTTAGGGACTGGTGACTGCTCAGAGATACCCCCTTTGTAGCTGTGCGCTTTTGCGCACAGCAAAATCGATCATGTCGTTGCAGGAATGGAACAGTGGAGGAACGCAACACAAGCAAACTTACGGATATCTAATGTTTGGACGGCACATTTCGGGCGGATAATGAACTGGAAGCGTGATTACGGGCAGCCTCGGGCGCAACTTGCAGAGGCCATCAGCGAACGGCAACCACCTAAATCGAAGCGTCTCTAATTCAATAGTAGTAATTTGTCTGACCTGCATCGTCCGCTCTGAAACGTGTATACCTTGTCGGTTTTCCAGGCCATTCTTGGTGGCTGATGGGCTGCAGCGAACGGCAGTCGGTGTGCTCGTGTCGGGAGGCATTCGCCTATCAGAGACACGAACGCACCCATGTCTTTATTGGCAGAGCATGCGGACAAGTCTTCAGGGAAGAAGCGACTTCTGGAAATCGGGATGGCAATGGGAAACTCGCAGTGTCGTAAGTACAGTACATGAAGCAGGCGCACGCTGGGGTGCATAAGCTAACTGAGGATGCGGAGAAGTAGAAAGTAAATTTTGCAGCACCCAGCGAGCAAACCACGTGTGCAGCGCGCAGCTCCACCCGATCATCGATCCTGGTGCTGAGTTGAGAAAAAGTGGGCGCTTAGGCAGCGTCAGTTGGCACTGCGGTGGTACGGTGCGGCGGGAGCGGCAGGTGTCGTGATGTCGCCCAGCAGCTATGGATACTGGCGAGGGCGAGGCGTGGGATCAGCGGCGCACAGAGGAGGCTCACGGCTCAACCTTTTGCGGCGAGGAGCAGCGGCTTGCGATAGGCGTTGACGGCGCTGTCGTCGTCTTGGCTGCGGCGCGCATGGTTGAGGCAGCGGCGGGAACGAAGGGCAGCGCGCACACAGCTTCCCCGCAAGCACATGCCGCAATCTGGTCCGCGCGCTGGAGCTCCCCCCGGCCTCTGCTTCCCATCAGTCCACCGCGCGCATCAGCCCAGAGCGTGCTGTCAACCTGCTCGCGTCCCACCGCGCTTCCTGACGTCGTCTCCTACATAAGCCCCGCGCCCGCCTCTTCCTTAGCTCTTTCACCCTCCTCCTCCTTCGATTTCAATCCTCCCTTGCCAATTGAACCGCAATCATGTCGACCCGTGAGCGCCGACCATCGACGAGTGCCCCACTGTCCGATCTACAGGGCCCTATTGGCCCGGGCTTCAGCAGGCCGAAGCACAAGAGAACTGCCACTGGCTTCGGCCCTTCCGAGATCAAGGCTGTTGAGGCAGCCATTCCGGAGCCGGCAAGACAGGCGTAAGCTCCCAATTGAGTGCTTTTCCAACAGAAAGGGCTAAACGTGTCATCGCAGATGGAGCAAATACGTGAGCCCCGCAACCCCCACCACCCCGGGCCCCTGTCGCCCGTGGGCGCTGCAGAAGCTGATGAATATCACCCTAGACACCCAAGGCCTTTGAGACACCCGAGGAGTTCGAGGTTAGCTGCTCGATTTGCCCGTGGCATGACAACGCTAACCCCATCGCAGAAAGAAGCCATCCGTCACATCGAGACCACCCTCGCCCGCTCTTTGTACAATTGCGATGACTTGTAAGGCCGCATAACACATCATACGCAAGGATTTGGGCTCATCAAGGCATAGTGCTACGTATGCCGGCACGTCCCTGGCCTTCCGGGATCGTCTGATTCTCGACTGGAACAAGACCCAGCAGGAGCAGACTTTCGCTGATCAGAAGCGAGTGTACTGTAAGAGATCCCTGTGAAGCGTGTGGCGCAGATGTTGATGCGCAAGCAGATCTCTCCCTGGAATTTCTGATGGGTAGGGCGCTCGACAATGCAATGCTCAACGTCGGCAAGAAGGATGTGGCAAAGAGTAAGTAGATCACCATCTCCGCATTCGGCCCATCTGACCACATCATCCAGAGGGTCTTGAGGAGCTCGGTTTCCGTATCGAGGATGTGATCGGCCAGGAGCATGACGCTGCCCTCGGCAATGGTGGTCTCGGCCGCCTAGCTGCCTGTTTCCTCGATAGTATGGCCTCGCTGAACTACCCCGCTTGGGGATACGGTCTGCGTTACCGATACGGTATCTTCAAGCAGGAGATCGTCGACGGCTACCAAGTCGAGGTTCCCGACTACTGGCTTGATTTCAACCCTTGGGAGTTCTGCAGACACGACGTCACGGTCGATATCCAATTCTATGGTCATGTCCGCAAGTACACGTAAGAGTCTTTTTCATGGCCTCACGGCTACAGCTGATATCTCTACCAGAGACGAGAGCGGCAAGCAGCGGTCCGTATGGGAAGGCGGAGAGATTGTGCAGGCTGTGGCATATGATGTCCCCAGTAAGCAACACAGCTCCAGTGTGCGCACATACAAACAACTGACAATGGTAACCAGTCCCGGGATACCAAACTGCTACCACCAACAACCTTCGCCTGTGGGGCAGCAAAGCAGCATCCGGGGAGTTCGATTTCCAGAAGTTCAACTCTGGAGAGTATGAGAGCTCTGTCGCTGATCAGCAGAGGGCTGAGACAATTTCCGCCGTGCTTTACCCTAATGACAAGTGCGTATGTCCTGTTGTGCCCCTGAGTATCCTTACTGACTCTCGCACAGCTTGGAACGTGGTAAGGAGCTCCGTCTGAAGCAGCAGTATTTCTGGTGCGCCGCATCTCTCTACGACATTGTCCGTCGGTTCAAGAAGACCAAGAGGGCTTGGAAGGACTTCCCGTCCCAAGTTGCCATTCAACTTAACGATACCCATCCCACCATGGCTATACCTGAACTTCAGAGGATTCTTGTTGATGTCGAGGGCCTTGACTGGGACGATGCCTGGAACATTGTGAGCAAGACATTCGGCTACACCAACCACACCGTCTTGCCTGAGGCGCTGGAGAAGTGGTCCGTACCGCTCTTCCAGCATTTGCTGCCGCGTCACCTGCAAATAATCTACGACATCAACCTGCAGTTCTTGCAGTTCGTTGAGCGTACATTCCCCAAGGACCGCGACATGCTTGGGCGTGTGTCCATTATTGAGGAGTCGCAGCCGAAGATGGTCCGCATGGCGTACTTGGCCGTCATTGGGTCCCACAAGGTCAATGGGGTTGCCGAGCTACATTCTGACTTGATTAAGACCACAATCTTCAAAGACTTTGTCAAGATCTACGGACCTGACAAATTCACCAACGTCACCAACGGCATCACTCCACGCCGTTGGTTGCATCAGGCTAACCCTCGTCTTTCGGAGCTCATCGCCTCAAAACTTGGTGGCTACGACTACTTGAAAGACCTTACTTTACTGCACAAACTTGAAGCTTTCGTCGACGATGCCGACTTCCGCAAGGAATTCCAGGAGATCAAGTACGCCAACAAGGTCCGCCTTGCGAAGTATATCAAGGACACAACTGGCATCAGTGTCAACCCGTCGTCACTATTTGACGTCCAGGTCAAGCGTATGCACGAGTACAAACGCCAGCAGCTGAACATCTTCGGCGTCATTCATCGTTACCTTAGCATCAAGAAACTTTCACCGGAGCAGCGCAAAAAGTTGACACCACGTGTGTCAATCTTCGGTGGCAAGGCGGCACCCGGCTACTGGATGGCTAAGACTGTCATCCACCTCATTTGCCAGGTGGGCAGGGTGGTCAATGCCGACCCAGATATTGGCGATCTCCTCAAGGTCATCTTCTTGGAGGACTACAATGTGAGCAAGGCAGAGATCATTTGCCCTGCATCCGACATCAGTGAACACATCTCCACTGCTGGGACTGAGGCTAGTGGAACCAGCAACATGAAGTTTGTCTTGAACGGCGGCCTGATTATCGGGACTTGCGATGGTGCAAATGTAAGTTTCCCTTCTTCAAGTAAAGCTTCAAAGCTAACCTTTACGAAAAGATCGAGATCACCCGCGAGATCGGAGAGAACAACATCTTCCTCTTCGGAAACCTTGCCGAGGATGTTGAAGACCTCAGGCACGCTCACATCTACGGCCAATACAAGCTTGACCCGGAGCTCGCCACTGTGTTCGACGCAATCAAGAGTGGTACTTTCGGTGACCCTAGCCCATTCTCGGCTCTTGTAAACAGTATCGTCGATCACGGAGACTACTATCTGGTGTCCGACGACTTTTCCTCCTACTGCAAGACCCATGATCTCATTGACGAATCGTACCGCAACCAGGAGGAGTGGCTCACCAAAGCCATCACCAGTGTTGCCCGGATGGGCTTCTTCTCCAGTGACCGTTGTATTGATGAGTATGCGGAGTCGATCTGGAACGTTGAGCCTCTGGCACCGCAGAAGAACTAGTCCAAATAGTTCAAGTCACTACTTGGGTCTCAAAAATAAGGTTGGCCTATTATGGTACGGATTGGGGTACGAGTTATGACTAAATGGTACTGTTGGCTCCGCGGAGCCTTTTGTGCATGGCGGTAGGGTCTGTTCTCCAGGGCTTTGAATGGGGACTTTACGATCATTGATGACTATTATACTACCTTTCCTTTCTTGCTTTTGGTTTCACCATTACACCTTTCAGGAGGTCGAGCGGACAAGAGCCGTAGATCAGATTCAGAGTCCAATTCAGACGTAATAACCGACGAACCACAATATGTACACTTTTATCGAATGATTTGGCTCGAAATTTGCCCTCTACACATTTGACTGTGATATCACACTTGTGGAAGAAACACTCAGAAAGGCGCCGTCATGTTGACTTCCTTGTCTCTTTCGATCTGCCTAGACTTACATATGGCGGCAAGATGAGGCCATCTCGCTAGGGTCCCAGCTTTAGGTCTTGATACCTTATAGAAACAAGAAATATCCTTTTAATGCTCGTTCATCTGTTGCTCGTGTGTCTCACGCCTCATACCTCACGCCTCACGCCTTCGCTTGCATTATCGCATAAGTCCCACCTCTTTGCATCATCTCCTGACAGCTGATAGTGCACCGTCTCTTCTCTTATTCAGCCACTCAAATCGAATACCTTCCGCCCCTCAAACCACGTCTCCAACACCCGCCCATCCGCGATCCTCTCTCTTCCCCACTCTAAGTCCACGATCACAAAATCCGCGCTCAGCCCACTCTCCAACTTCCCCGCCACCCCCTCGGCGCAACAACTCCACGCCGCCCCCGCCGTCTGCGCCGCCACCACTGTCGCCAGGCTCAGCGCGAAGTGCTCGTTGACGCGGACGTCGTAGCCACGGTCCCGCGCGCTGGCCCGCGTCACCGCCGTGTGCCACCCGCCCCACACGCGGTGCGGCGCCGTCGGCGCGTCCGACCCGAGCGCCAGCGGCGCGCCGTGTGCCAGGAATTCGGCATAGGCGAAGGCGCGCCCGCAGCGGTGCGGGCCGAGCAGCGTCGGCCACGCGCGCAGGATCGCGGGATCGGCGTGGCCGGGCTGGATCGAGGCCGTGATGCCGAGCGCGCCGAGGCGAGCGGCGTCACGGGCGGAGGCGAGCTCGAGATGCTCGATGCGCGGGCGGAGGAGAGGGGTGGCTGCGTTGGCGGCGGCCTGCTCGAGGGCGTCGATGGCGGTCGTGATGGCGGCGTCGCCGATGGCGTGGAGCGCGATCTGCAAGCTGTGGGCGGCGGCGCGACGGACGACGGGCAGGAGGGCGGCGGCAGGCCAGATGGGGGCGCAGGAGACGTTGGGGGAAGGCGAGTAGGGCTCGGTGAGGGCGGCGGTGCAGGCGTCGATGACGCCGTCGCAGATGACTTTGATGCCCGTGATGCGGCAGGCCGGACTGGTGGCGAGGTTGAATTGCGCGCGTAGCTCTGCCGCGCGGTCGACTTGCGCGATATTTTCGGCTTCCGTGTCCTTGGGGCTGATCAGCCAGTGCGCCGCGATGCGGCTTGGTGGTGGCGGGAGGCCGCGGTCTTTGCGGCGCTGCAGCAGCGCTTGGAGGGCTTCCCATGCCGTCTCGTCCATGGCCATCTCGACGACGCCCGTGTACCCGGCCGCGCTGTATTCGGCGAAGGCGGCCTCGAGGCGCTCGATGCGCTCGTCGAGCGTGGCGACCCGGGCGACGTGCGGCCAGACGAGGTTGATATTGGCGGCTTCGCTGAGCAGGCCCGTCGGCTTCCCGCTCGCATCCCGCGCGATGGTGCCGCCGGGGACCTCGGGGGATGACTCGTCAATGCCCATGTCGGCCAGCGCGGCGCTGTTGCACCAGGTTGAATGCAGGTCCTTGGCGTTGATGTAGATGGGCCGCGGGTCCAGGTCATCCAGCATGCTGGCCAGCGCCGCCCCGTCCGTCATCGAGTGCATCCACCCGCCGCAGAGGATGCGCGCCGCAGAAGGGTGCGCCGCCGCCCACGCCCGGATCGTGGCCCGGATGTCGTCGAGGTTCTTGCACGGGCCTAGGTCTGCGGCCGTCAGCGACTGTCCCATCAGCATCAGGTGCATGTGTCCATCGATGAAGCCGGGTAGGACGATCCGGCCTTCAAGATCCTTGGTGGTTGCGCCCGAGGAGAGGGCCTGCTGGACGGCCGGGTCACTGGAGGAACCGACGAAGGTGATTTTGCTTCCAGTAATGACCATGCACTCCGCGAACGATGGGTCCTCCGGTTGCTTGGGGTCTCCGGAAGCCGTGAAGAAACGGCCATTCTGGAAGACGGTGGTCATGCGGGGCTGATAAAATCGATGGAATGGAGGGCTGGAAAGTCAAGTTCCAAGCTTCTGAAGTTGTTTCAAGGAAGTCTTGCACAAGAGGTCTGATAGAGGAGGTGCAGTGGGTTTAACCCCCTTATAAAAAGAGACAATGGCAATCGGATCCATCGCGAAGGGCGCGCCGAGAAGTGGAGCGTTGTTCAAAGTGGGTTGCGAAGTCGGATGGACTTTCCAAGCACAGACTAGCTTAGAAAGGGAAATCCCGATGCGCCAAGGTATGCATGTAGGTCAACGCCGTGATCTTCTGGGCTGTGACCATCATCCAAGCTTTTTCAAGGTCGGACGAAAATCATATGTTCTGTGGGTCTTCTTTTATCGAGTTCTTGCCGAATTCCCAATGAGGCCCATGTACTTCAAGCGCGCAGTTCGGTACGGTACGCTCTACTCTGTTTCCAATAAGCTACATATTGGGCTTGGCAACAGGTCTGTATATTGTGAAACGTCGAGTTATGGTTCCACGTAGTTGGGCAAGCGATTTTCAGAAGTCCGCGCACCTCACGCCCGACTCAGTGAGCAACAACCGTCTCATTGCAACCTACCCTTTTCCGTGAGGAGTGGAAGTATTCGTCCGGATACAGATGTGGAGAGAAGGCGGTAACATTTGCGTCTGGATGAATGCTTCTACTCCTTACATATGTATATATATGGCGATTTGGCGAGCGACCTCACTTTGCAGTGCGCGGAACTTCTGTCAGATCGCGTGGTGGGCTCCGGCGAAAAGGCTTACGAGCCATTGGATGACGTAAATCAGGCTTTTTAAAGGATATTGCGGGTACATAGCATGGTTCGCATGCAATATAAGCGGGAGTATTACGCTACTATTAGCCAAATCTCTATCTATCCACTCTCTGGAAGCTTGCAGAATTTTTGAAACGGGAAGGTCCCTATGAATATTGATGAGCGAAGCCAAACAGAAAACTCACATAGGTGGTTATAGGGTAGATTCCCTGGAGAATCGTCCTCTTGCCCGAATCCTCTTTCCGAACGTAAAGAATAGGTAAGGAATGGGTATTAAGGCAATAGCAATGAACCCGAAAATGCTAATGCCCCAGCCAACCCCGAGACTATGCAGCATCGGGGTGATGAAGAGGGGAAAACTACCAGCGAAACAGCTTCGAAGAAATGTGTTTGCTGCAATGGCGGAGGCGCCATACTGCTTGAACGTGTCGATGAGGTAGTTGAGCGCCGCCTGAAAAATGGTAAAGAAGCCTACGCCCACGCTGGCAGCGCCGATGACTGGAGCAATCCAGTGCACGTCGGCGCTGCCAGTCCACGCGAAGATGAAGAGCCCGCCAGCGAAAAAGACAGAACCAAACATCATAGGCGGAAGCCTTGCTTCTGGCACAGCTTTTCCTCCGTTCTCCTGAAGCTTCTTGAAGTAGTATTTCTGGTTCAGTACGTTCGCACAAGCTCCGAACAATATGCCGACCAAGAGAGCGAGGAAAGGCAGCGCGCCAACAACTTGATTCCACCCGCGCACTTCCTGGAATACAATTGGGAAAGCGGCAAGCTGGGCGTAGAGAATGCCGTAGACGAAGGAGGCATAGAGTGCGACGAGGAAGCAGATGGGCGTGAATAGAAGCTGGAAAGGTCGAACGAGATATTTCCGCGAAAGCTCGGCGAGACTGACATCCCATTCTTCATGCCTAGCATGCAGGGCCCAGTTGCCGGTTTGGTGGCGGAGGCGGCGAGCCTTGTATACGAGCAGTTTCGGCGGGTAAGACTCATCAAGGAAAATCAGATCAAGCCCGAGAATGAATAGCTGGAGAATACCAGTGATCTGCGAGGGCATCAGCCATGTGTCTCACCAGCAGCTTGGGGCAGCTTACATATTCTGTCCATCTCCAGCCGAGGTAGCTTGTTTGCACGACAGCTCCACCGACGATGGGACCTAGCGTTGGGCCCCCGACAACGGCCATTGCGTAGCCGACGATCGCAACACCACGTTCCTTGGCGGACCAGATGTCACCAAGAACGCCTCCGGTATTGGTCACGGGAGCACTGCCAAACACACCAGCGAAGAAACGGGTGATCATGATTGTCTGTATGTCTTTGGCCGTGGCGGTGCCGAAAGCAAACACGGCAGAGATGAAATATGGGGCCAAGACAGCTGGTTTGCGCCCGTAGACTTCACTTAAAGGAGCCCACAGCAACGGACCAATGCCGAAGCCGAAGAGCAGCAGCGAGGTGCCAAGGGTGCTGACAGTTCTACCGACACTGAATTCATCGGCTATCTGCTGTGTGCCAGCGCTGTAGACACTGCTGGAAAAGGTGGCGCCCATGGTGGTGAAGCCATAGAGAACCGTGGTGATGATTTTCTTTTTGTTATCCCAGTTCAGCGGCCTGTAGGGATCGTCCGGACCGTCGAAATCGACAACTACATCGTCACTGGTCTTTGCATGAGCCAGGCGGTGGGAAAAGGGAGGCACGGGGCGCCTCGAGCGAACGGTCGAGAGGACGGATTGAGCGTGTGAATGGGTGCGCTCAGCAAAGGACTGGCGCGAGTTGGTAGGATGAATGGTCTCAGTTTTCTCTAGCGCGGCCGATACACCGGGAATGGGAATGTGCTGCGAGGTCTCGTCGGCGGCCGAGGTAGAGCTAGTGATGGAGGAGGTGGTCGAGCCAGCGTCTCGTTCGACGTCTTCTTGGGCCTCGGGCTTTGGCATGTCTTGGACCTGGGCGCCACTTCGAAAAGGCCAGGAGAGGGAGAGGACCAGGCGACGTGTGGGCGGAGGGCCATTGTTGGATTTTCTTTGGCAGGATTCCAGCAGGCGGTGGGTAAACGGGCCCGCGGCCGGCAACGCGAAGTCGCCATGACGTTATCTCCGGGCAGAGTGATGAGCAGAGCGAGACGAGTGGGCGAGTGGCGCGCTCGCGTCGCCCCCAGCCCGCCCCGACAAGCTGCCGAAGTGCCGCTCCCGTCCAGCAGTCCCTCAGCCACAGGGGAACTCAAGGCGTGCAGCCAACCAGCACGGAGCAGAGACAATGCTGTAGGGGCATGGTCCAGAGGACATCGGCCTCGTCGGACTTTCCGCCTCTCCATCTGGGTATAGTGGCGCCGCAATCGGAGAGGCCCAAGTCCGTCGAGGTCCGCGCTTCACGACAAGTGAGACACCGAACACGGACTGCGGGCCACAAGCCGATGGCCCGGGACTTGAAGAAGGCATGATGTGCGTTGAGAGAGGATACAGGAGGCTTGGTGTTGAGTGTCGCAGAGAAGCCAAGAAAACAAAAGCACGGACGCTGGTGCAGCTGCGAGAGGCAGGCTTCAACGGCGCGTCTACCCGGTCTGCATCACCGCGGCCTCGGTAGCCATAGTTTCCGGGGGCAAAAGCTGTTCTCGAGGCTCATGGTCCGGCCAGCGTGTCTGCCGCTTGACTCCGATGCCGACCGTGGCGCACCTGTCGCCCAAAGTGGGACCCCAGCTGCCGTTGTCTGTCTGGGCGCGCCGTCCATTTCCCGTGAGCAACAGCAGCAGCAACGACAAATCATGTTGCAGCTTCCTCGGCTGCTGGATGTGCATACCTAGCAACATCCCTCAACTAGCCCGGGCATGGCGGTGGAGCAGCTTCGTGATGAGTGAGCAAGAATGCGACCGGCAATTAGAACTAACTGCCGGCAGCCCCGAGGTCGATCGCCAGAGCCTCGGCCCAGCAGCGCCGCAGCTTGCCCCAGACGCCAGAAAGCATCCCCGATAAATCATCTCTCCGCCTCCACCTTCTCCACCTCCTCAATCCCCCCAAGAAGACCCTACCACCGTTCACCATGGCCACCGACAGACTCAAGTCCATTGTCTCGCACATCACCCCCTCCAAGGGCGGCCTCGCTCAGATGTGAGTTGCCGCCGTGCTAGCTCCCTCCCCCGCTGTTTCTGACCCTGCATACAGCACACAGAAGCACCCCGACGATGTGGTCATCACCCTCGCCATCCGCACTCCGCTCTGCAAGGGCAAGAAAGGTGGCTTGAAGGACACGCCTCTAGACGGCATCATGCTCAAGATGCTGGAGCAGGTCATCGCAAAGTCCAACCTGGACCCTGCTCTGGTCGAGGACATCTGCGTGGGCCACGTATGACACCTGTTCCCAATGCCCCCTCCATCCGCTGACCCCACTGGCTCGCAGGTCAGCGATGCCAAAGCCGCCTATTACGTCCGTGCCGCCATGCTCGGGGCCGGCTTCCCCAACACCACTGCCGGCTCGTCCGTCAACCGCTTCTGCAGCTCCGGTCTGAAGGCCATTCAGGACATTGCCGGCCAGATTGCGTCGGGCTCGATCGAGATTGGTGTTGCTATGGGCGCTGAGTCGATGACTGCAGGCGGTGACCGCCTGGAGCGCCCCTTCTGGCACGAGATCCTGAGGAATCAGGAGGCTACCGACTGCATGCAGCCCATGGGCCAGACCTCGGAGAACGTTGGCAAGGACTTCAACATCTCCCGCGAGGAGCAGGATCGCTTCGCTGCCGAGTCCTACAGGAAGGCCGAGGAGGCGCAGAAGGCTGGCTGGTTCGATGATGAGATTGTTCCCATCACCGTCTCGGTCAAGGATCCCGAGACAGGCGAGGAGAAGCGTGTGACCCTTACCAAGGACGAGGGTCCCCGCTACGGAACCACCTTTGAGACTCTGCAGAAGATCAAGCCGGCTTTCCTGCCTTATGGCGACCGCAGCCACGCCGGCAACTCTAGCCAGGTTACCGACGGTGCCGCGGCAGTGATTCTGATGAAGCGCTCCAGGGCTGAGCAGCTCGGCCAGCCCATCCTCGGAAAGTACGTGGCTGCGACGGTCGCGGGTGTCCCCCCGCGCATCATGGGCATTGGCCCTACGGTTGCCATTCCCAAGCTGCTGAACAAGTTGAACATTACGCTTGATGATGTCGATGTCGTCGAGATCAACGAGGCTTTCGCTTCGATGGGGGTCTACTGCAGGGACACACTGAAAATCCCGCACGAGAAGCTGAACATCAGAGGTGGAGCCATCGCACTGGGCCACCCGCTGGGGTGCACCGGCACAAGGCAGGTTGTGACGGGTCTGAGCGAGTGCAGGCGGCAAAAGAAGAAGATCCTGCTGACAAGCATGTGTATTGGAACCGGTATGGGCATGGCTGGTCTCTTCGTTAACGAGCAATTGTAATTAATGACGGATTCGGGGTGGGGGGTTCTTGTTTTGTTTTTCTCTCTCCGGCGCGGGTATCTACTGTGTGGCACGAAAATGGATGAGTGTACATCACGATCAGATGATTGGCTTCTGCAGTAGACTGACTGCGTTTCGCCGGGAGCCCCAACATGGCGGAGCTAGCGCGGGCCAAGGCGCAGCGGCAAGGCAAGGCAAGGCAGGTTCGGGTGTTCCCCGCAATGGGCGGGCGGCTCATGTGGCGGTGCGCAGTGGGCTCGAGCGCCGCCGGTAACCAAGCTGCCTCCCCGTCCCGGGAGCAGTGACGGTAGCTCTGCGCCTTCGCCTGCCGTCGCGACTTCTGACCAGAACTCTTCCCTTTAGCTGCCTCTTCTATCCTCTCTGTGGAAGTCGCTGCGCCAGAGCTTCGTCGTTCGCATCCTATATCCTCCGCCAGCCAGAGATGCCGGCTCCACTGGCCAAAGGTGAGATCAGCGCCGCCACCCTCAGGCAACACTTTCTGTGCGCAAGCCTGCTCCACCGCCTGTCCCCTTCTACTTTTCGTACAGTCCAGAAGCTGTCTCCTGCTACCTCTCCTCAACCCTACCATTATGCCGCACTTGTCTAACAACGCTTTCTCAGGCGCCATCATCGCCGCGTCGCTCATCGTAGCGGCCGGCATCGCCGTCTACCAGAACCCCCAGGTCCAGCAGTGGCTCGATACCAGACGCCGTAAAATTGCACTCGCCCTCCAAAACCTCGGCGATGAAATTAGCCCGCCCATTCAACGCAACCGGAACGCGCGCGAAGCCGATGAGCAGAGACGCCGCCGCGAGGACATGATCCGACGCAACAGGAACGAGCTCGTACGCCGAGCTCGGGAAGAAGGCGTAGCTGTGGATCTGGATGAGCTTGCCCGCATCGGAGAAGACTACGACGAGAAACATGGTCGTCGTCGAGGACAGAGCTTCGACGACTTGGTCAACGAACATGGCATGCTCCGCGAGTCAGCACCGGAATCGACGCTGGACGAGAAGGCCGCCGCCACCGCCCTTGACGATTCCGCTAAACAAGGCTTGAGACATCGTGGTTCCGGTGCTCGGGGTTTTGCCAGTGGCGTCTCCTATGCGAACCCCTTTGCCGATGAGGAGTCGGTCCTCTTCGACCGGGACCTGATCGGTGCGGAAGAGAACTCGGTCGATGGTGACGATGATGAGGAAGCGCCCGTGCCTCATGATTTCACCACTCCGTCTCGCGAGAGCACGGCAACCCTGGAAGCCGAGCCTGTCCCCCAACTCGTCGACCTGTCAGAACCTTTCTCCGCCCCCTTCCAGCAGTCGCAGGAACAGCTCATCCCGGTCGCTGAGCCGGAAGAGGCTACCGCCTCCTTCTACTCCACCATGTCCGGACCCGCTGTGGATGCTGGCAACGACGCTGATATGAGCGACGATGACGTGGCTCAGAGCACCGGCACTCTAACGCCCACCGAGGACAACTTTTCGACCGACGCGTCCTTGGTTGGCCGGGGCGCTGATGATATCGCCGTCCTCTCGACTTTGCAGAATAGCTCGGCAGCTGTGGCAGAAGAGGAGGCGAATGCAAACCCATTCGGCTCGGAAGCTGGCTTCGAAGAGGATCGGTTCAGTGATGACAGCTTCTCTGACATTGGTGCGCGCACCCCCAGCAGCTGGACTGATGTCGGCAGCGATTTTGGCAGCGAGACAGGCAGCCATGCTGGCCATTAGAGACCCTGAGCATCGGTAGAGGCGTTTCAGGCTTCATTCGCAACTATTTTGGCTCCAAATTGATATGGAAACCTGGGTTAATTGGGAAGGGGGTGTGCGCATTGGAGTTTTGGTACAAACATGGCATTTTCTTCCCTCCTCCCGTACATTTTTTGTTGTTTTTCTCTCGACGAGTCGGAATGTTTTCTTGACCGACTCTGGATGGAGTTGCGTTGACAGCGTAGGTGTTGCGGCAACGTCTTCTGCTGGTCGAAAAGATATGGTTCCGTAGAGAAGATTTTAGCATACTGCGTAGGGGGTTGGGTGAGCAATCAGCACATTTCCCTCTCTTGATCAGCCGTGACCTGGCTGGGCCGGCTTCGCCTGCAAGCTTCAGCAAATGCGTGGACACCTCGAGAAAGCGGTTTGCCCATATACGGTGGATTTGGGTGCGCTGAGTTCGAAGGGCGCTCGTCGGACTTCATGTCGGCCCTGCGGCGTGTGGTGAAGGCCACAACAATGAGTTTCGCAGGTTACATCCGTATTGTGGTCAGACGAGCATTAACACTGCCTTTCCCTCGTGTTAAGCTGCATATAACCGTCGCTATGCAGGGAAGCTCGTATCTGATAAGCAAGCGACCGAACATGGATGGGTGTGTGTGTGTCAAGCCACTTCGCATTCTGCAGTCCTCCGTCGACTGTTCCACCCACCGGCAGTCCACCACCATAGCCTCACTCGGCGGTGGCACTTTGTCAGTCACATCATCGCTCGTTTTTCGAAGCCCTTTCTATTTCCATCTCCGGGTCACATCTACCCGTGACATGCCATGGCATCTCACACGCGACGGTCGTCATGTCGCTGTTATTTGACCTGGCGAAATGTCCCCCAGAGACGCGGCCCACCTCCCCTGCAGATCCAGCTTGTTTTCAGCCCACACAATTCACAATCCATCACATTCGCAGTGCAGAACGCGCCTTGAGTCTGGCCTGAAGTCATTCGCAGACAGCATCGCCCATTACTAACGCCGAATTGCTCCTGAACAGCCGGTGTACGAAATTTCTCCGAAGGCGTTGACAAGGCCATTTGTCAATCTCGCACAAGGTCTCCGTCACAAGCATCAGCAGAGCCATGTCCGAGAACCGCCCTTCTCACCTGACGGCATATCTGGATGGTCTTCGTGGCATCGCTTCTCTCGTTGTCTTTTCATTTCATACCTTGTGGGCATATTGCGCCTTTGTTGAGTATGGTTACGGTGACGGCCCAAAGAACTACCATTTTTTACAGCTGCCGCTTGCTCGCCTCATCCATGCCGGCCATGCAATGGTACCCGTTTTCTTCGTCATTGGCGGCTATGTCATGGCTCTAAAGCCCCTCCGCAGGATCCGGGCTGACGGCCGCGAGGGCTTGCATCTTTCTTTAGCAGGCTCAATAATTCGGAAGTCTATACGCCTGTACACTCCTGCAATCATTGTAACCTTTGCCTCAATGTTGAGTCTTCAATTCGGCCTCTGGGAGTTCCCTCGCCGCTTCCTCACCATACCGGGCTTATACAACTATCCGGACATACATCCACTCCCGGAGAGAACCTGGCCCTCTGAAATCGCCCGGTGGATCTACGCAACCTTCGGACTCACCAACATCTTCACCTATTACAACAGAGGATACGTTCTGCCGTACTACAACCCCTACGACCCGCACCTCTGGTACCTCCCCTTCGAGATGCGCTCCACACTGGTCGTCAGCCTCGCTCTCCTCGCCCTCTCGCGCTGCCGCACCACCATCCGCACCTCTCTCACCCTTGCCGCAATCATATTATCCTGTCTCTGTGACCGCTGGGAGTGCATGCTCTTCCTCTCTGGCGCCCTCCTCGCCGATATCGACATGACCCTTCTCCCCGATCGTGGCGGCGGCACGCAGCTTGCCCTCCCGCCCTCACGCCTCCGCGCCCTCCTACCGTACGTCCTGCTCCTCTCCGCGCTCTTCCTCCTCTCCGCCCCCAACCTCCGCATCAACCACACCCCCGGCTACGCATGGATTCGTGCCTACTTCGTGCCCCCGACCATCTCGGACCCGAAGCGCTTCCTTCATGGCGCGGGTGCCGTCCTGCTCCTTGCAGCGCTCGCCTCCTCGCCGGCGCTACAGCGCCCGTTTGTTACGGATTTCGCGCTCGAGGCGGGGCGCAGGAGTTATGCGCTGTATGTGGTGCATGGGCCGTTGCTGCATATTGTGAACTATAGCGTCACGCCTGTGGTGTGGAAAACATTGGGGTACATAGGCGAGGGCGCTTCTACGATAGAGATCCTTGAGGATGTGGCAGATAGTGATGGGTTTTTTGGAGGGCGATGCTACAAATGGGCCCTGGGCTTCATAATTGGGGCGGGTACGACAGGGGCAATGGCGTGGATGGTGGCGGGGCTGTTTGAGTTGACCATTGAGAGGAGGTGTATAAGGGCGGCGAGGAAGATTGAGGATTGGTGTTTCTCCAGGCTTGAGGTCCATGGGGAGGCAGAAATGGTGATGGGTGAGGTTGGGCACAGAGGATTACTGCCTCGTTAGCCGACTCCCAGCGTGGGAACTCGATACATTCGTCCCGATGCTGATGTAGTCGGCTTTTCTCTGGATAATCGTGTGGATATTCTGGATCTGATCTGGTTTCCTTTGAAAGGCATCTGTCCAATCTCCTTTATCGCCTTACGCATCGATTGTACCCCGGGGAAAATGTCTCCCCAACATAGACTTCGTGGTATGTCTCACAACCCTCGGCTTTGTCTCCCACAGGCCCACGGCTGAGGTTATTCATTCCCTAGAAAAACTGAACCCGGCATCGCAACGGTACGAGGCTCCACAGGGCGTAATGCGAAGCCTACGCCATGTCCTCCAACCACCTTCCATCCCGGGGCCTTCCTAAAGAGCTTCTCGACACCAGTCTCGGGCCCTTGCTTCCTAATCCTTTGGAAATCGCGATACTCGAGGACGATAGTCTCTGCGGGGTTTTGTCTTCAAGAATCAAAGTGGACACGGCCAGCGTCACGACCAGCCTCCTCTGTGTCTCTTACACTTATGAGGGGACTGCTTCGACATCTTTTTCCGCACCAATATACTCTTAATCAACGTCAAACCGCTGACAGCGTTGTATTTTCTTAACAGCATCGGCGTGCGTGAGCCCCTACAGATCAGGCACATTCGTCTCGATCCCGATTCTATTCTTTCCTACGCCGCTTGTTCCCAAGGCAATATTCACAACAAATAGTCTTCAAGGCTGTTCTGCGCCATGAGCTTGGGATTTCCGGGCCCGTCAAACATGACTCTCCACATGCTCACACTTCCTGCAACAAACAAGTACATATACAACGGGGATGCATGATACCAGAGGACCAAAAGCAAATGCGAACGTGCTGCAATCCCGCATCAATGATGGGGCTCTGGAAGCAGTCGCAGTGGGTAAGGTGCAGAAGGTGCGATCTGCCTGTACGGCCTGGCACCCGGTACGCGGGCGCACCTCAATCTTCCCAATTGGGTTCTTCAAGGCGGCGCTGGCCTTGCTGGCAGAGTCATGCAGAAAAATGGAAGCCGTGGACGAGCGGATGGGACGCGAGCTCCTGGAAAAGAGGGCCCTCGGGTGCTCGTCTCAAAGCAGCTTTGCAAAATAATCCACAGAATTTCACGAGGCATATTGGTAGGCGGGTTCTGTCTGTACAGGGGCCAGCACGGGCTGGGCGAGAAGGGAATGGTTGTCGCAATCCAGAGGACGGAAGATGCGGCTGAGTCCTTGAAGTTGCGTCGGAAAGGTAATGAGATAGGATCAGGTGTTGTTGCTTACCGAGGGGGTTCGGATTCAACCCGCGTAGGTTGTTTTCTTTGCTCTCTTGCACTTGTGGATTTTCCCTGAGACTGATTGCATACCCGGGGAGCGCTCCTACATAAGCTGCTTTTTAAGATCTTCGATTTCTGAACCATAGCATATCGTTCACGCCGATCATAACTGCAGTAGCGTTGTGCATTAGTGCGCTCTTGCTCACTGGTTGGACAGTACTGAAATATGGTTGGTATCCGTACATGTAGTATTGATATCTCAAGATCAGACTTATCTATTCAGACTCAGTTGGCGTTAACAGTGCGTGGGCACGAAGACCAGTGAGTGCTGGTATGTGTACAAATGAATTCAATTATTGACAAGAAAAAAAAAAACCCAACAACAGACACGTTCTTGGTGGATCCCACACCACCCTCCTCTAAATACAGCCGGAGCTGAGCTTTAGGAGGAAGCCTGGAATAAGCCATCCCATCCGAATCATCGGCTTTGAGCGTCGCTCCCCATACTCAAACGCTTACCAGAATCTCCTTCGCAGCTCGCTCTCCAGACCGCACGGCGCCATCCATATACCCCGTCCAGTACGGACTCGTCTCTGTCCCCGCAAAGTGGATATTCCCGACGGGCTGGCGCAGCGCGGGGCCGTACTGCGTCAGCACTCCCGGCGGCGCATACGCGACCGGCCCGCCCCTCGAGAACTCCTCGCGATCCCAGCGCTGGATGACCCACTGCGTGACATTAGCAGCCGCGGGGCCAAAGTAGCGCACGTAGTCCTTGACAACGGCGGCCTTGATCTCGTCCTCGCTCCAGGCGTCGACCATGCGCGCCTCGTCGGCCTCGAGGAAGCCCATGATGGCGCCGAAAGTGCCGTTGGGCGGCGAGTTGTCAAAGGTGGCGCGCACCACGCCGCTGTCGCTGTTGACCTGCCCGTTCAGGCCGGCCGCGCGCCAGAAGGGCGTGGCGTAGATGGCGATGGCCTTGCCGATCGCGCCCATGGGCATGCGCTGCGTCAGCTGGTCGCGCGACGCGGGCAGCGGTGGCGAGTAGGTGATGCGGGAGGCCAGCGGCGGCGACATGGCGACGACGACGTGCTTGGCCGTAACTTTGGCGGTGTTGTCGGCCGTGATGGTGTAGATGCTGCCGGTCTGCTCGATGCGGCGCACAGGCGCGTTGAGGACCACTCGGCCTTGGAAGCGCTCGGCCAGCTTGATGGCCAGCAGCTGCGTGCCGCCCACGATGCGGCTCTCTTGGGCGGCGCCCGCGACGCCGATGAGGCGCTCGAAAGTGCCCTTGGTGGTTGCGTTGCCCGCGGCGGCGGTGTATGCCAAGACGTATAGCAGCGACAGCTCCCGCGGCTGGGTGGAGAAGATCGAGGTGGTCGCGAGGCTGAACAAGGACCGCGGGCCGGAGAGGGAGACTTCGCGGTCGATCCAGGTCTCGAAGGTCTCGCTGTCCCACTCAGTGGCGTTCGGATGCTCCCAGGGGGCGTTGACGTCAAGCTGGCTCGCGAACGTGTTAAGCGTTTGTAGGGCCGCAGCCGCTTCGGCGAGACTCGTGTCGTCCAAGGGCGGGATCGAGCCGGTCAGGGCGCTGTCGAAGGTCGATCCGGCGTTATTGCGCCAGAGAGTGGTGTTGCCCGTATCGTAGGCCTTGAAAGTGGGGAGCCGAAGGTCGTCGGCCAGCTTCAGCACCCGGTCCTGGGTGGGTCCGACGAACTGCGCTCCGATCTCAGTGATGCCGCCGTTGGACAGGTGGGCGTTGAGGATGCGGCCGCCCACTCGATCTCTGGCTTCCAGGATTACCACGGACTTTCCCGCGGCCACGAGGTCCTTGGCGGTGCTGAGTCCAGAGAGACCGGCGCCGATGATGGCAACATCGACCGTCTGGTCGGGGTAGGCGAGGCAAAGGACAGGAGCGGCAACCGCGGTGGCGGCTGCGTAGTAGCGGGAAAGAATCATGCTGTGGTAGTTGAAGGAATGGAATTGAAAGTAACAGGGAAGGTGTGTTGGTTGAGAGAGTGGCTGTCTGCGTCTTGATGGCTGTTATGGAGTAGAGACAGCAGTCCTTTTATCGTCACTCACACAGCTCATAGAGACGAAAGGCACCAATGAAATGATAAGGCAGCCATAGAGTGGCGTTAGGTCCGAGCGTCTATGAGGCGTCGACACATGGCCACATTGTGGTGGTGTTATGGTTCAGATCAGGGAAGAGGCGGATCGGGTAATGTTCAAGCGATTTGGCCGCAGAGACGGGCTGCTTAGCTTACGTCGCTCGTAAGGATGCACCGCCACGCTAAGTATTTCGTTTACCGAACTAATGTGTCCTATGTCTGTAACACTTAGTCTAGTAGGTAGTCCGAACTTAATACTGCGCTCCTCCAACGACTACATGCGTCTTCCTGAAATTGGACAGGAGCAGCTAACCAATGCGACGTACATACTTTCTTCACTCGACCGTTACACCATCTCTCAATGCGCCTGCAGATCCTATCTAGTGCCCGTCCGTGGATTCATGTAAGGAGCAGGTCTAGAACAGTCCGGCCTCACCCCGACAAGTGCCGCAAATGGCGATGTTTCTACTGCATTCAAGCGGAAACGCTGCCTTGCCGGATCTGCGCCGTGAGGCCTCCTGCTCCGGCGTCAGTATCATTGACTGGCCCGGACTCGCTAGGAGCCCCATTGGACGCCGTTTACCTGACTTTCAACACCCTTGAGCACGCCGCCCGTGACCGGGTCATGTAGGAGCTCATATTCTTCCTCCACGCTTCGATCCCGGAAGCAGTCCCCTGTTCTGCGGCCTCGGCATCCGTCTTCTTCTTCGGGCGAGGCATGAGGGCCCAGATTGACAGGATTGCCGCGAGGAGGGCGACGATGACAGGCTGCAGGACCTGCACGCCCTTGGCCTGTGCGAGGACTCCGACTGCAAAGGGGAATATGGCAGCCCCGCTACCTCCGAAAGCCGCCGCGAAGCCGATGACGGATACATGCAAGTGCGAAGGTAGTACCTTCGTAGCTGCGACGACAATGGCTGGGAAAAGTGGCCCGAGAAAGAATCCCTCAAGTGCGACGGCAACGGCAGAGGCGATGAATTGCGGGACGAGCCAGAAGAGCAGTTGAAAGCCAATGGCGGCAGTGACGTAGATCTGAGACTCAGTCAGCGTTCCACAGGAGTATGTACAATATGTGCAGAGGACAACTTACAGATACAGCAAGCCTTTCTCCTAGCCGTGGAGTGACGAAGCCCAGCAACACGCGGCCGATGGTGATGCCGATCCAGAAGCCCGTCGCAACCATTCCGGACTCAAAGTCCCCACCGTTGCGTTGGCGGGTCATGAAGACGACGATCCAACCGCCCAGCGCTACCTCCACCCCCACGTAGCCAAGCAGGAAGAGAGACGCAACCCAGCTAACCCGTGACTTCAGCGCTTCTTTCAAGAGGCCGCCGCTATCAGCTGACGCGCCGCTAGAGCGCCAGTATGCAGATGTTGCACCCCAGAAGCTGGCCACTGAAGTGGCAAGTTCAATGGCGGCGGCTCCAATCTGTATTGGCAGATGATCAGTTCTGAATGCTCACCGAAGGATGCAGGACCAGACGGAAATGAGAAATCAGATACGACGGACACGCACCATCAGGTAGTAGAAGCCCCACCATCCCCAGCCAGCCTTCGTGATCAAGCTGGTTGCAATAAGTGGCGACAGCACAGCACCAACGCCGTACAAACCGTGCAGGAAGCCAAGCAACTCGTTCGGGTTTGCCAGCTTACCGATCCACGCGTTCCAGGCGGCATCCTCGATGCCATTGGCGAAACCAGCGAGAAGGAAAAATACAATCAGAGCTGGATAAGGCGGGTGACAAGCAATGCCGGTGTATGCGGCGAGGTGGCAGAACGGGCCGAGGAAGGCAACGCCGCGCTGCCCAAAATGGTTGTGTATCCAGTTGTTGAGCAGCGCGGCAGCGGCGTATCCGCCGAGTGGGGAGAAAAAGACCAGCGATACGACGGTATAGTTCAGGTGGTAATATTCCTCGAGCTACACAGCCTGAAACGTTAGAAGCAAATTCATGATAGCGACATGTGAGTAGAGAGAAGCCGCCTTTGGCGACTATTGCCAGTGGTGGTGAGGTGGCAGCCTTGGTGGGAGGGGACACGTACGTATGGTATAATAGCCTGTTTTAACCGTTAGCCAGTAGGCTCCTGCTCGGAGCTTGGGGATGGTCGACGTACTCCGTATGCTGCATCGTTCGCACCCATCACCAGGAACGCCCAATAGGTCGCGCAGATGCGGAGAACATTGGTGGTAGAACTGTTCCACTTCTCGACTGCAGCTACTGCAGTGTCAGGAGGAGATATCAAGTCCTGGGAGTCCGCACGCGTGTCGCTGCCCTCGCCAACAGGCTCAGAGATCGGGGTTGGGGCCGGTAGCTGCTGCAGCTCCACGGTGTCGGCCTGCCTGGAAGCCATGGCTGGCAGTGAAGAGGACAGATGACTGACGCGTGTGCCAGGGCCTCCAGCCTCCAGCGCAAGACAAGGCAGCTTTATACTCCCCGCATTCCCCAGACTTGACGTCTGCGATGCAGGGGTTGCATCAGCCCTGCGGACCGGCTTGGTCGTGCCAAGTGAGTGGTCTGCGCTGCGGGGTCCTTTACCCGATCCGGCAGCACTCAGCGCCCTCGTTCCGTCGCCTTCCAATGGCATCTGAGGCCCAAAGCAAGCTTCCGGCACAGCTTCGGGTCGAGGTGGAGACAACGTCTTGGCTTCCTGATTCGGCGTTCCGTATCTAAACCGGTCAGGGGTTGGTTGTACTGTGTGCATAAGAATATGGGTCTTCGGTCTTCAGCGCTCCGTCATGTGCTGATAAAGTCGTTGCCACAGCTGACTTGGGGCACGATATCTTCGGTTTTGGACATGCCATCCATTACCAAACAGTAGCCCTATCACCGCTGAATCAACCCTGGATTGCATCAATGCCGCAATGCGGGCTTAGTCTAAAAACCACTTCTGCGGAACCCAATGGTCCGTCACCCATCAACCTTTTTTGCATAATATGGCCTGACCCGTGCAAATACAGTGTGACCCGAACTACGCCTGCCCTTTTTCTTTTCTCTCTCTCTCTCTCTCTCTCTCTCTCTCTCTTTTTTTTGGGGGGGCCACGAAGCTCCCCTCAAACCGGACTCTGGGCTGACCGCAGAGGTCTCGCTCTTCGGATACCTGGGCGGTGTGCTAAGAAAGATGAAATCCTGCCTTTGTTGATTCCATTCTCCATCTTCTTGTCTGACGACGATGCGCTATCCCTCTTCGCCTCCTTATTCTGAGCCACGATGCCCAAACCAGTAGGCTCACTTGGGCGCCTCGATGCAACACTTGTCCTTCTCCCAACGTCTTCGCCATCCGTGCTTCTTCTAAACAAGTTGATCGCAGCTTTGAATCCAAGCTCGAGCCGCCGAGCGTTGATGAGAGCAATCACAGTGATGAAGAGGGTCACGATAGCAACCCCGATAGTCCCAATAATCGGTACCCAATGCGGAGGATCGCTCATGCTGAATATGCTTACAGCAAACCCCAAAGGGAGGAAGAAGGCCGTGATATAGGTGAACAGGCGGATGTCTTCTGCGCCGCGCAGGTTCAAATCATCTCTGACGCGGTCAAGCCTGTCCGTGAGCGACGTGCTGAACGACCGTATCCTTGCCTGACACCGCTCTAGTTCTTGGATCCTCTGCTGGTTTGACACCTGCAGTTTGGTGATTGCAGAACGGTACTTGCGTTCGTCATTTTTGGTCCACCGCGGCTTTTCCGGCCCCCGGTCCTTGTCGCGGCCTGTCCAGCTACCGATCTTCTCCAGGTTCTCACCGAGGTCTTCCTCCAGCACCTGGAGAATCCGCTCCAGCATTGCCCATTCCTCGCGAAAAGAGAGATAGGCATCACTGTCAATTCGGAAAAGAGATATCGAGTCCGTGAGAGCGTCCGAAAGCATATCTGGGCGGATGCGTGCCATGGCCAGCTCGGAGTCTTTGCAAACACCCAGGTCCAACTGGACCTTGGTCTTCGCAGCATCCAACATGACGTGCACACACTCCGCCATGTCCTCCAGGATTTTGTCAAACAAAAGAAGCTCGAGGACCTTCCGTTGCCTCCACAAAGGCTTGTCTCGGTCGGCTTTCGGCAGCCGCTTATCGAAAATGATGTCTCTGAGGCGAGCCTCGAGCTGTTCATTGTTGACTGCATCGCCTGGCTTACGCTCAAGGAAGTGACATGTCCAATACCGGTCAAAAAAGTCTCCGATGAAGCGGAATCCCATGGCAGCACGGTCAATTTTCTTGCCTCTGCCTGGGAAACCCTCGGCCCCAAAGGACAGCATTCCGTTCGCGTCGCCATCGTCCACCCTATCAACAAGGTGGTAAAAGGACAGGTGGAATTCTGTCTCCCACGTGTTCAGAACTGAATTGACGTCATCCAGAAAGAACTTTTCAGCCTTCGCATGCCTGTCAAAGAAGGAGGACATCTTCGCCTTCTCGGAACCGGGTGAGGCAAGACAGCAGAGGATCGTGGACCCCTCATTCACTCGGGGAAGCCAGACCAGCCTCTTCTTCGCGGACTCCGCTGTGCGGATCTGGTCAAGAGCGCTCCTAAGCTGCTCCATGCCCATCATGGTTACGTCCCGACCAGGATCTTTATCGTGTCCCAGATGTGCATGCCTGAACCCGCAACGGGACACATCCAATACGGTGCCCCTGGCCTCTCCCGTTTCCAAGAACTTGCCGCCACGCTCGTGGCAGTGCCGAATGAGGTCCCAGGTCTCATACCCGAGCTCGGACAACCAGCGGGCTATCCTGTACCTGGTAGGGTCGAGCGCGCGGATCTCATCCCACAGCTCGTTATCCAAGGAAAGAGAGCGGAGAAGGTCATATAGATTGAAGTTCTGGCTGACTTCGAATGATTGGAATTGATCCAAGTTCGGGTTGAAGTCCAAGAACTCCGGATAGTTGTAGAGCCACTCGTCCGAAGGCTCGACAATGCTCTTGTGGTCGGAAAAGTCGTTGAAAGGCATTGTTTTCTTCATGATAAAGCCGTGCCTTCTCGAGTAGTTTACCTCTGGGGACATCAGGCTACCCGCAACTGACCTCGTTTCGAACGCGAACGGCTCGAGATGGCCGATCACCGTTCTTGGACGGTTAGACACCGAGGTCTTGTTCTCCCCGTATGCAAGTAGGATGTATGGGATCTCAAAGGCCGCGTGCCAATAAAAATCCCAGCTCCGTTTCTCTTGGACCATCTCGGGCTCTTTTGTGGCTTCGTTGAGCTGGCCTGCGAACAGTCCACTTGGGAAAGAACTGCGGAGTAGTACATGTAAAGCCACAAGGCACATCCCGTCTGCGGTCCTCTGGTTCATCTCCAGGCCCTGCTTGCCTATCATCAAGGCAAGAGCATAGCGGAGTGGGTTGTCCCATCCAGAGTCTTGATTTTCCTCGTGATATTTCTGTGCATCAAGCGTATTCTCCCACGCAATGACCTTCTCCCGCGCCTCCAACACGTCGAAGAAGGAGGAATTCATATCATGCAGCATTGCTGTGTCTCTCGAGAAGAAAAGAAACCGGCTTTCACTGGAAGACCGGGACACTGCAAGCATTCGCTGGCCAGAAATGGGATTATCCGTCGTGAATCTCCTGAGTATATGCCGTTGAATCTCGGATGAAGAGAAGTCTCTCGCCGGACCGTCCTTGCCGGCTTCTTTCCTGTGTCTTCCGGTTCTTTCTCTGGTATTCGCTGCTTTGCGCGTCTGGGGTCTCAGCTCTGCTCCAAAGCCGAGGTCCTCCAGTGAGCTCAGAGCTTTCCAGATCCATACGTGGTCGTCCAGCCTATACTCGCCGGTGAACGCGCTTGTTGGCCTTGGGAATACAAAGCACTTCCGTGCGTCCAGTCTGTTAAGGTACTCGAGCCACGGCTTGATGCAAGTCTGGACGTGGCGATTGAACGTGTCGTCTTTGAATGTTTTGTAGTAGTCGGCTGCTTTGATTATTTGAAATGGCGTGTCAGACAACATCTTGGCGCTCAGTTTGAGACCCGAAACCGTTTCCGAAATTAATTTCCCAGTGGCCCAGTAGTGAGTCCCAAAAGTGCCGTTCTGTCTTTCCGCATTCTCGAATACCCACTTGAGGTGTCCTTTGCATGTGGTTTGTATGCGCTCGAGTACGTGGACTATGTAATCCCTAGACTCGCAAATGCCGTGGCTCAAGCTGCAAGAGCACGCGGCCACTCGGGAGCTGTGACGCCCTGTCTCGTTTCCGAAGTCCTCGAGCCGTTGGTACACTGACAGCAGGAATTGAAACGCATAGCTATAGCATATAAGTCAGTTTCCAGAAGCATAATCGTGATGTGGATATCTTACAAGCTTGCAGCGGTGACAAGCCGATGACCCGAGAAGTCTCCGCACGTCAAAGCAGCTGCAGGGGGTTTATTAGAGTTTGCAGTGGCTTCCCGGTTCTGGGATATTGGAACAGTGCAAACTGAGAGTATGTGCTCGAGATTCCTTCGCAACGCAAAATTCTCGTGGGCGCAGGGTGACAGGGAGAGGTGCCGAAAGGGTGCCATGCAGAACCCCTTGTGTACCTCGAACAGCTCTTTGGCTGGCACAAGCGATGATTTCCAGAGGCTGTCTTTTGTAGTGACCTGCAGTCGGAAGGCCATGGTTATTTCGATCCTGCCAGACTTGATATATTCGGCCTCTGCCTGGTTCCGATTTTGGATCTTGTACCACTTGTTTTGCACTTCTTCGATCTTCTGGGCGGCGCCATTGACGAAAAGGGCCAGCACAAAACTGGCAGCATCTAAGCCACCCTGTCGCTCAAGCATTTCAGTGCCTGGAAGAGCGATCGAGGACAAATCCTTTTGTGGCAGCCCATAACGATGCAGAATAAGACTGTAGGCGTAGGGCCCAAAAGAGGTAGCATAGGCCTCAGGTGAGTGATTCCTGGCCTCGTTGAACTTGTCCCGAGCATTTGTAAAGTCCAGGTGCCTGATGAGTACATCCGTATCTATCATCAAGTCTGGCACAACTTGCACATGTTCATGGTCTGGCTTCTGCTCAAACACATGCTGCTGGAAGACTGTGCCGTTGTGGATGAAGTACTGCACCACGAGAGTGAAGGCGCCCGCGTCAAAGGAAAAACGGGGCCATCGATCCCTCACGAACTCCAGATGCGGCTTCGCGCCTGCCAGTGCTTTAACCACTCTTGAATTGTCCTCCATGTACAGCCCAGAAATGGTACTGCCAGGATTGGAAGACGAATTTGCAAGTTCCCGGGCTCTTTCTTGCGCCAGCGATGGCTCGGGAGTATTTGGAAGGTCTACCGAGAGAAAGCCGGATTGACCTTGTCCGAGGAATTTGGAGATCTGGATGAGGTTTCCATATACGTTAACGCTTGCTGTAGTGCCGTTGTCTCCAAAAGACGTGTACGCCTCAGCATGATGGGCCGTATTGCCTGCCTCCGGTGGTATTGCCAATCTTTCTTCTTCAGGGAAGCTGTAGTGGGCTGCAATCGCTTGATGGCCCCCTAACGATTCTCCTGTAAGCTGCAGACGGTCCGAGTGGCAGATCCATACTTGCCTGAAATAAATTGTTGGAATTCGTCACTGGACTCCTCGGGCAGCTTTTCAAATACTGTGGAAGAGTCTGTTTGGAATTCTCGAGAAGATATAGAGCAAATCCTTGGAGAACTGGCCGAACCCACAGATAGGGACGGAGATGACATCCGTTGGGAGACGGGGCTGTTTATTGCGCCCTCTGGCAGCGCCGCCACGAAAGAGATGCTTGGGAGATTAAAAACCATGTTTTACGACGAGCTATTACGGAGCATGGCCCAGATACTATTGCCGCGAAATGGGCGCTGGGACGATTGACGTGCGCGGTGTCATTATCGTCAAGCGAATGTTGTGCATCATTCTTTATATGCTCCATGACAAAATACCAACAGGAGATGGCGGTCTCTTGGCCAGGGTGCATCGGACAAGCTTTGAGTTTAGGGAAGAAAGTTTGTTTGCCTGTAGGGCTTTGGGGGATGCGACAACGGAGGATTCTCCAGATTCAGGAACGGGAAGCGTGAGATTGTACGGCAGAGAAGTCGGTGACCCGGTAGATGGATCCACATGTACACCGCAACATCAGATACAAGGTCAAGACATCACGGCTGGCGATGGTAGATCTTATATCTATTTTAAGCCGCGAAACTACAGATATTAAGCCCAGTGAGGAAAAGAAACGCATGCCCCTTGCCGTGCGGAGGATGGGTACAACAGTCCGAAGATGAGGTGCTCTCAGTCGATGCAGTGGCTCTATGGGCGCTCTCTCACCAGCAGCAGCTGCTGATACGCAATAACTGATGTCAATGCCGGTTGGGTTGGGCTGATGATTGGGTATGAAAAAATCGAAATCCTGGGTTCCTCATGGCAAGCCGAAGCAAACCGAGGATGGGGGCCACGTCCCTGGCTCCACTGGTCTAGGCCAGCTGACCTAACTCTCCGCTGTCTCATCAACCTCCTAGAAGCAAAATTTCCGTCGCTGGCAGTAGATGCGTCTCCCGCTGTGGAAGCTACCTCCAGTGATATAGATATAATCCCAACTCCGTAGAAAGCAATTGGCCACCAGGTGCGAGTAGGATAGAAGGAACACAAGGCAGGGAAAATGACAGCGGGCTGCCCGCTGGCCAATCATGCGCTACTCCCGTGCGGGATGCAGGGATTTGAAGGACCTATCCGCTGGCGACATGGTACTGAGCTGAACGGCTCGTCTAATGGAGACTTTCTTGGAAATACCATTGATGCTCTGCTGCAAGGCATCCCTCCACTCGACACGTCAATCGACGTGGCAACTGCAAGAAATAGTGGACCGGTTCGGAGCACGTCAATACCCCGCAGCGCAGAGCATGTTTTTCTTTACGATGGTACATTCCGTGCTTACACCGATCCCAGGGCCGCGATACCCTCTCTCGCCTTGCCGGAGCTATCAACGAGAAGGTTGTCAGCGCAGCTTGATCCCAGCGCACCATTGCCGATCCAGGCCGGCTCCCAGTAGTAGATACCGACACCACCGCTCACACCCTTGACGATATTTGCCACGTCCTTGATCCAAGTAGCCTGGCCCGCAGCACTCTTGGGAATAGAACTGGTATCGCTGGGGAACGCGTAAGCAGGGTTTGGGCAGCTGGCGGGCCAGTTCGTCTCGGCTACGACGAGCTGCTTGCCAAATTTGGAGGCGAGCTGCTGCAGAGAGTACTTGAGGGAGCCCAAGTACGCCTCCTTATTGTAGAAGGGGTAGTATGAAACGCCGATCATATCGAAGTCTGTCTTCAGGAGAGGTCCCTGGCCGAGCACCTCGTTGTACCACCAGACCTGCGCACCGGAGTCCCAGCCATTGTCCAGGTGGATCATAATCTTCGGTTTGGGCGAGAGGTTGCTGTCCTTGATGCCCCATGCGGCAGAGTGGAGGAGCGAGGCGATATTGTAGTAGGATGAAGTGCCTCCCAGGGGCCACAGCAAACCAGCGCGGATCTCATTGCCAATCGAGATGATGCTCGGTGTGATGCCGGCACTGGCGTACGAGTTGGAGACGGATTTGGTATATTCGTAGACCGTGTTGGTCAGCGTGCCAATGGTGGAGTCATCCCAGGCAGCGGGTGTGGTCTGACAAGTCAAGTCAATATGTATGCATATGAAGCTTTGCCAGTTGCCTTACCTGATGCGACGGGTCTGCCCAAGTGTCACTGAGATGCAGGTCCAGGTAAATACTCATGCCGGCGGCTTTGACCCGCTTTGACAACTTCAGGTTGTAGTCAAGATTGTAGTTGCCATCTGACGGATTGACCCAGACCCTTTGGCGGACAGAGTTGACGCCAGAGGAAGCAAGTATCTTCTCCAGCGGCGTTGTTACGCCGCCTGTGGTCTTGTAGGTTTGGCCCTTTGCTTCAAGCATTAACAGGGATGAAATGTCAGCGCCTTTGTAGGCGATGGTGTCTCCCAAAACGGCGCATGGCACCAGGAGCAGAGAGAGCCAGGTTGCCATCGTGGAGAACATGTTGGCTAACACCAAGGAACGAATGGAGTGATGAGCAACGGCAGCAAAGAGGGAAACAGAGCGATGTGTATTAGCATTGCGGAAGAACCGGAATCGTCAGTATCTCAAATGCTCGTATTCACTCGTTTGGCAAAAGGCCGTTTCAACTTTCTCCACCAATTGCGCCTTCAAACCAAGGTCATGTGCGGTGTTTCATGAAGAGGTGAATAGCCAGAATAGCCGGCCGGTGTGGACGGCCCATCGAGCCGTTTACAGATTGGTGTGGAAGAACGAAGCCGCATTCGGGCATCTCGGAGCGGGCGCGGCGGCCGCAGCGCTCGCTTGCGAGCCCATTTCTGGCCGTGCTGACTCGGAGAGTTGCCAGCCCTGGTTTGCACCGAGTACCTTCGGCATGCCGAGCCCGAGAGAGGTCCGCCCTCCAGCTCTCGCTTGCAATTGTAAGCCGTCTTTCGAGAAACAGGCTGCGAAACACGGCCATCCTCTTTGCGCTGGAAGATCTCCAGCGATCCTTGCAATGTTATGCCTTGGGCAGCTGTCGCACGCAAAGGGATGGCGGGCTTTTCTTACGGGGTGGCAGAATATTCCCCGCAGCGGCTTGACTCCAGAGGCACCTTCACTTACGGCTCTGGTTCCGGGGGCCCGTTTATAGGAAAATCATGCTCTTGTAAGCCGGGGACTTTCTCCGAATGTTATGTTATGCTTGAAATCTCAGTCTGAGTGGCTGGCCAAGCTTTGCGGAGATGAGTAGAAGAAGGCTTGACGGATCGGCTTGCCAGGGTATCATATATGCACACTAATTTCGTTTGAACTCAATGATTTCTCCCTCAGACAGCCTTTTGCGAAACTGCAAGCTACCTAGCAAGGGCCAAGAAGTAATGACTACGTTCGGACATTCTCCTTTGAGCTATCTAGTGCTACGTGCATGCTCGTTTTCGAACAAATTTGACCACCAGTTTCACCTGCTTCCTACTGCGCAAGCTCTTCCGCATGGGAACTTGCCATGCCGTCTTTGCCAATTGAAGAGGGCTCTATGATGCCGAGCTCAGCGGCAATGTTGAACAATCTCGCTTTCTCCTCGCGGGCGGCAGTGTCTCCGAAAACGGTGTCCATGTCCTCCAGGCTCTTCCCACGCGTTTCCGGTACGAAGAAGTACGTGAATCCCAACGCCAGCAGGCAGAACGCTGCAAAGAACAAGTACGTGCCGTAGCCAATTCTCGCCAGCATGTCCGGCGTCACGAGCCCGATAATGAAGTTACACATCCACGTGGCGCTCGTCGTGATGGACATGGCTTTCGACCGGTTGCCGAGATTGAATATCTCTGAAGGCAGTACCCAGCCGATGGGCGCGAAGGAGTAGGAGAAGTTGATGTCATAGATGTAGATGAAGGCGATGCCCGTCCATCCTGCCGCTTTATGCGACACCAGCGACGAGCCGTATCCGCCGATGATTCCCCCGACGATGACCAGCGAGATGAGCGTTCCGAGGGCGCCGCACATGAGTAGGGGGCGGCGACCAACCTTGTCGATTAGGAACAGTGCCGGCAAGGTGGAAAGGGTGTTGACAATGCCATAGACTCCTGTAGCCAAGAGAGAAGTGGTCTTGCCAGATAACCCGAGCTGGCCGAAGATGGTGGGCGCGTAGTAGATTATGGCATTGCAGCCCATAAACTGCTGGAAGAACATGACGCAGCAACCGACGGCAAGCCGCTTGAAAGATGGCCAATTGGACACCAAAGACGAGTACTGAGCCAAGTAGAGCAAAGCACCTGACTTGCCGGGATACTTATCTCGCGCGTACGATTCCTCGAAGAGGACCTCGGCTTTGATTGCCAGGTACTCTCGACACAAGGTTTCGGAATCAATGTGCATTCTGCGGATGCTTGCCAGCGCAGTGAGTGCCCTGTCCTCCTGCTGCTGCATGAGGAACCATCTTGGCGACTCTGGATAGAACAGCATGCCAATGCCAAGGACCAAGGCCGGGAAAATTTGGAGTGCTAAGGGAAGCCTCCAGGAAGCTTCACTCTGCCCGGTACAGCCTCTTGGGCCCACATCGGCAATTGGGTCGAATTCTCGCTGAGATGCGGAGCCGCCTGTGTAATCGACGTCGGGAGCGCACCGGGCGCCTCCGATATACTGAGTGCCGTACTCGAGCCAATAGCTGACCAGAATTCCTAATGTGATGCTCACTAGACCATCAGAAGTGCTCAGTCGAAAGAAGGAATTACTCACACTGCTGCAAAACCACGAGGGTTCCCCGGATTGCTGGTGTTGAGACTTCCGACATGTACATGGGCACAATCATAGTGAGCATTCCCACGGCAAACCCAGCGATGGCACGCCCTTTATCTCTTAGAACACCTTCGTCGGCGGGCTTGGTTCGGGACTTACCGGCAAAGAGCATGGCGACCGAGTTCGCGCCAGCTTGCAAGGCGGATCCAAGCGTAAATATCACCACCGCAACAAGGATTGATCCTTTTCTCCCAACGCGGTCTGCAACAGGGCCGTTCACGAGCGACCCGAGCCACGCGAGCAGCAAGAGTGTGGAAACGAACCAGCCCTTGAAACTACTGTCCAGGTAGATGCGGGGAAATCTTGCGGCGAACGACTCCATCGTCAATACTCCCGACACAACGCCCTGGTCATACCCGAAGAGAAACCCGCCCAGCGAAGCAAACTTGCGCAGAAGTTAGTGGGTGGTGAGTGGCGGTCGAGGGTATATGATACCCACTGATGCTAAGCCTAAGATGTACGGATTCTCGCGGAGCTGGCGCATGACGCCCTTAGCGGGCGCGTCGTAGAAGGCCGTTTCCGGTTCCTGGCCCGGCATTTTGTAGCAGTCAAGACGGCATTCAGTTGGAGGTGGAAGGCGTGAGAAGAACTTCCACCGGCGCGGTTATCAACTTTTGCATTCGAAAGACATGCTGAGATACAGATCCACAGCTTATTCCTCGTGACCAAGTTTGCGGGGAAACGTTGGTGGTGTTGTGGGCCCCAGTGGCATCTTCACCGCCCCAGCCGCCAATAGGACGTCTCTGCCCCCAGACGCTCGCAACACTCTTCGGCAAGCCTGCTTTGTCGCCGCGTCGGCATCTCTAGGCCCCGCAGTCCCTGAAGAGTGGGAGGACGACTGCCACACTGGTTTAACAGTGCCGGCCGATTGCGGCAATGATGTCAAGATGAACTGCGCCTTCCAAAAAAGCACAGCGTGATGTATGTACATACTTCAACGATGCTTCTCTCAGCTGCATCAATTGGATAGCGATGTCGCGCCTGACTCCCTTGCAGTCAACAGGTGTCAGTGTATTGCACTCACTAGCGCAGCAACACACGGACATTGCGCCCTCCTGAGGACATCCAAAGCAAAGCGGTCGAAGGCGAAATGGTGAATCGGACACGGCACGACGACCGTTTATCGGGGCCTTTAGACATTCCCCTGCCAAGGCCGGTTCGATCGAGAAACGACTCTCACATGTCAAACTCGGAACATGCCGCTGGAAGAGGTGAATGGAGATCGAAGCAGCTGACCTGATGTGGAAGCACGGGCACAGACTGGGCTCTGTCTGAGCTAGAACCTCGAGGTCCAATGGCGCGACCCTTCGCCTCTCCGTCAGCCGGCGGCAAAGCGGGCGGAAGCAAGAGCAACAACGCTGCTTTGGGCCCCGTGTGGACGAAGCATCCTCCGCAATTCGGCAATTTCGGCCGCCTGCGCCGGAGGTTAAGCGAGGGTGCCTTGCTGGTCCAGCATCACGATGCACTGCATCCCCGAGTATAAAACAACCTCAGTGCAAACAGGCAAAACGGAGTCGGCTCACGCAGACAAACAAAGCTTGGCTTGCTACTTGCCTCCTTCAAATAAAACACGCGACGTATCGGAGCCTCTACGCAGTGAAGCCGGCCCCACCGCCATCATGTTGCTGACGAACCGTGCGACCCGCCTCCCGGCCCGTCTTCCCTGCGGTTGAAATTGAAACTTCGCCTGTCCTGGAACTGCTGTATAGCCGGGCGAATCCCGGCGCCCGTTGACGTACGACATTGAGAGAGCAAGCTTTGTCCTGTTAGCTGACAATAGTCTGACTGCTCGACAGACCTGCTGAGCTGGTCAATATTTAAAGACAATGCTGGCTCCTCCTGTGAGGAGACAGCAAATCTGTCAGCACTATTCTCAGCTCCATTCTCCCTTGAAGTAATTCACCATGTTCTCTCCGCTCTGGGCCCTGTCGGCTCTGCTCCTATTTCCTGCCACTGAAGCCACTAGCGGCGTGACGACCAGGTACTGGGACTGCTGCAAGCCGTCTTGTGCTTGGACGGGCAAAGCATCCGTCTCCAAGCCCGTCGGAACCTGCGACATCAACGACAACGCCCAGACGCCGAGCGATCTGCTCAAGTCGTCCTGTGATGGCGGCAGCGCCTACTACTGCAGCAACCAGGGCCCATGGGCCGTGAACGACAGCCTTTCCTACGGCTTCGCTGCCGCCAAGCTGTCCGGCAAGCAGGAGACTGATTGGTGCTGTGGCTGCTACAAGTAAGCAAAGACCCGTCTTCCTTCACAACCCCTTAATTCCTTTACTAACGTCTGCAAAGACTCACATTCACCTCCACCGCCGTTTCCGGCAAGCAAATGATCGTGCAAATCACGAACACGGGCGGCGACCTCGGCAACAACCACTTCGACATCGCCATGCCGGGCGGCGGCGTCGGCATCTTCAACGGGTGCTCCAAGCAATGGAACGGCATCAATCTGGGCAACCAGTATGGCGGCTTCACTGACCGCTCGCAATGTGCGACGCTCCCGTCCAAGTGGCAGGCCAGCTGCAACTGGCGCTTCGACTGGTTCGAGAATGCCGACAACCCCACCGTCGATTGGGAGCCTGTCACTTGCCCACAGGAATTGGTCGCCCGGACTGGCTGTTCCCGTACCTAAGTGGGGGTGGAACCTCCATGTGAATTGGTGTATATAGCTCCTGCCTGAGCATCCACCAGTTCGCATGTGTTGATCAGGAATTGTGTTGCCTTGCTAGGAAAGACTTTGTTGGAAACTTGCGTGTTTATTCCAATTGAATAACCCTGTATAGACCGGTCACATTTTTCTCTGAGCAGCAGATCGGGTTGAACGAACCTTGGCGATCGTGAGTTTCCACATCGATAGCAGGGGTGCGCAGCAGGCAGAAGGGGCACAGATGAGGAGAGCAAAAAGGGTTGGAAAAACAATGGAACGAAAAAAATGAGAAAAAAAAAAAAAGAAATCTAAATGTTATACATGGTTTCTGTTCGTGCTCTATACACCATGCTACAAATGATATGCTCCATCTATGGTCTCTTGACAAACAACTCGGGAGCCCCGAAGAGAGTGTCGTGATCTTACACTATATTTACATGTCGTCCATCATCGCCTCATGCTCCCGCAGCCCTTTATGTAAAATACAAACAGATCTGTGCGCTGTTCTTAATCTTGATAATTGAGGATGAAAATCAGGTACGGAACAAAAAGAAATCAAAGTAAAACCATAAATCAATCATCGCCCAAGTACCTTCTTTGCAGATCATCATCGATGTGCGGCATGGATTGCAGTGCAGCCACAGTGCGGGGACTCCGCTTTACCAGCACTGCCTCGCTGAGCGGTGCCTCGCCAGTTGTGTTCACTCTTACTCCGCCAACCGCTTCCAGCCGCCTCACGTACTTCATGGCTGCTGCCAAGATAACCATTGTGCGGTACTGAGGCATGTTGACGTTGGGCTTGGTCAGATTAGGGTTCACGTTCATGTAATCCCAGCCGCGAGTACGCTTGTACCGACGCCGCAGAAACTCATCTTTCTTGCGCCAGCCAACCCAATTCGGCATCAAATATTTCTCGCAGAGTGCAAAGGCGAGAGCGATGCGACCGGTCCGTGCCAGAAGTTGAACATAAAGGTTCCATGCCAAGTTGTCCAGGGTGTAGTCTTCAGCGAGCAGCTCAGAAATGGTACGCTGCGCATCATTGTAGCGTCCTTGGAAGTGTAATGTGCGTAGGTAGATGATCAGCGGCCGGCTGAGCAAATGGCGGCGAGCTGGAGCATTCGAAGTTCGCATCGCGGCCTTGTTATCGGGATGAGTAGCAACCTTTGGCGTGGAAAGCTGAGTTATACGTGCAGCCTGCTGAAGTGACAGGTTCCAGAGTTTTTCCACTTCATCATATCGCTCGGCCTTGAAGTGCGCAGTCATCAGAGCTACAACCATTCGAAGTGGAAGGGGTGCATCAACCCCTAATCGGTTGTCACGGTAGCGATCCATGTATTCACCGAGGAGGCGGTCAACCATGTCGTAGGCGCCTCTGACGCCATAGATCTCAATGATAATGTCCATATAAGCACCATCTGCCTGGTCCAGCCTTCGAAAACCAAGGCCAGTCTGAGGTTCTGCGGTGTACTCCCATCGATCGTAACCAGCCAGCAAATGCCTCAACATTGCCTCTGTGCGAGAGAGCTCCTGATTGATATCCTTGCGGTATCGACCAGCGTGCTCAGACAACACCACGGCCTTGGCTGCGGCTATCCTTGTACTTATGCTGGGACGGACACCCTGTGATTTTCGGTGCATGTCGACAAATGGGACCTTTTCGTATTTACCCTGGTTGATGTAGCCGGCCATGACGATAGCATAATGGAGAGCCAATTGCTTTACCGGTTTCTGTGGAATGACAAGCCTAAGAATCTTCCACGCGGCATCCGGGTTTCGGACCATGCACAAAGCTTGTAGCAGCGCCGCGTACGTGAATTCGTTGGGCTCGATATTATCCGCAGTCATCTGTTCGTAGATACGGCGCGTAGAAGCAACGTCGCGTCGAAGTGCATAGGCGGTGGCAATGTTGTTCCAAACAGGGGTGAGGGAACCTTCCATCTGCTCGGATTCCTTGCGCTTTTGCAACTGTTTCGCAACCAGCTCAGCTGTCTCCATATCGTCGTTGTTGATTAACGCGGTGACCAGATAGCCGGCCACAGCCGTGGAACGAATGATATTCTCGTCAACATCCGCAGCCAGAGCCAACATGTCTTTAACGCCGTCGACATCACCGCGCTGAGACATGAGATCTAGGAGAGCGGTGAAGCTGTAGGCGTCAGGCTTTATCGACGAGGACGTCAACTCGTCAAAGACTTTGCTAGCTCCCACAATGTCGTCATTCCTCGCAAACCCATGCAACAGCATGTTCCAAGACCGCAGGTGTGGATCCCGACCGAGCTTTTGCTTGATGGAATCAAACCACTCCCTTGCTCGATCGGTCTCGCCGCGTTTTGCATAAGCCTCAAGCATGAATTCCATGTGGAAGGCTTTCCGTTGAGGGACAGGAATCTGCCTATACCAAGATCTGGTTCTTGGTACATCGCCAATGCGTGCGTAACTGTCCATAAGTATTTCAAGAGTACGATTTTTGAGTCGACGATGGAATGTGGTGGCATCTATGACCACGTTTCCGACGGTTATGCGTGGTCCTATCAGGCGGGTACCATGCGCTTTAGTCATTGATCGGGTCAAGGCAAAAAGCATTGAATGAAATAATTCCTCGCTAGGGACAACGTTTCGGTCAGCTTTCGCCGTGGCCATATACGTTGTGTAGAGTTTGCGGACCACCAGCGGTATCACACTAGACCGCTGGACTGACGACGATCCCAAGAGGCAGAGGATAGCGTGTTCATAATGGCGCGGCTCCAGGAAGTCGCTTTGCTTTAATCTCATGACCAAGCGATACAAGAGCCGTTCTTCGGTGGAATCAGAGGAATGCGGCGCATACTTCCCAATGGCCTGGATTCCAAATTCTGAGGCGAATGCGCGTATGTGGTCCTGCTCTTCTGGATAGCGCCCAGTCAAATGCCGCATCCGTCGAAAGTACCGCAAGAACGATTCGATGTGCTTTTGCATCTCCTGGTTTTTCTGTGCTAAAGACCAGTACTCCCGCATGGGGCCTCGGCGGCTCACCACATCCGTATATACTTCGACAGCCAGCTGCCACTTCTCCTTCCTGATTATATGGGCGAGCAAATCCGAAGTCCCAATGTTCCCATGTGCAGCATGCCCAAACTCAACGCCATGCTTGTGTACCAAGGCAGCTCTCCCGAGCATACTTTGCGACAGGTATGCTCGGACAGCACCGCGATAGGACGATGGCCGCCGGTCTTTGATATCGAGCGCGTCAAAGATTGTAACGACTTCCTCAGCAAATCTACCAGGCAACGGTCTCACAGAGCTGAGGTAATCGAGGACAGCAACGGAGAGATCGGGTGTCCGGCTAGTGACGTCAATCTTCTGCCACAGACTCCAAACCAGTCTGCTATCCGGTTCTCCAGCGTCCAAAAGAGATCGGAGCGTCTCCAGCGGGTTTTCGACGTCAGTCAGCCACTTCTTGTCTATTTCGTCATCTCTCGAGAGACGTTCCAAGTCAAGGTTTGACCAGTCACCCAATGACATCGGCGAGATATCCTCGAACGGAATTGTCTGGTCTGAAGCTTCGAAAGGACTTTCAGCATCGGGTGAAGTGCCATTGTCGCCTTGCTCATTGGCGGGGCGCGGTGCCCGAGAAGAAAAGTGGCGGACGCGGGTATTCGTTCGAAGGCGCATCTGCTGGGCCTTCCAGGCTTCCCAATTTATACTGGATAGTCTGCGCATCAAAGCCAGAGTCTGGGCCGGGTACAAGAAATCCAGGAAAAGAGGGTCCTGGTGTGTTGATTGAGGAATGGAGGCATCTCTGCTGTCGCGGGCGGTGGTATTGGGAACCGGAAGAGGCTGCAAGAGGGTGGGCCAGCACACCGAGAGGTCGAGATCAAGGGTGGAGTGGTGCCAGAAGGACGAGTGCAGCATGCGACGGCTTCGCAGACGAGTTTTGGGGCCGCGCAGAAGGTGTCGTCCTCCGGATTCGAGACATAGCGACGCCCGCTCCAGCATACCCTGGCGAGCAGTATTGACGAAAGGCTACCGACGCGGGAAGGTTGGACGAGATGCTAAGGCGGCGGTGGTGTTAGCGGGGAAGCAGCAGAAAGCAGCAGTAGACGTACAGCGCTGCATAACGCTCCAGGAGGACGGGCAGGGAGATTTGGAGGCGCGGAGCTTCTGTGGAGCTGCAGGCGGATGGGGGAGACGAGTTCTCGCAGGGTTTGCTGAAGGTCAAGCAAAGCGGGGGCGACAATGGCAGTGGCGGAGGTTTCTACATCTACGGTCGAACGACTGGGCGCGGCAATCGAGAAATCTGGCCGGCGCTTCGATTTTCCGGCCGCGCGCGTCATCCACGTCCCATGCCGCCTGTGCCCACACCTCCAGCGCCCCGCGTCCTAGCTCTCTGGCCGGCGGAAATCCGACAATGGACATCACCGCCTTCATCGTCGCCCAGCGCGACGAGGCCCTGCTGCTGGGCGACTACAATACCTATCGCCAGACCTGTTCGCGCCGTATCCTCACCCTCCGCAAGCGCACCGGCCGTGCCACGCCCAAGAATGCCAAATTCACCCCAAAGGCTCCTGTCACTGCCGCCGACATTGCTAGCAGCCATGAGTATGTTTGCCAGCCTCGCATGGGCCTCTGTTCTGACTCCGTCTGCCAGCGCCCTCCATCTTCTCATCTTCACCGCCGAGCGCGCCTGGGCTCATGCCATGCACATGAAGTCTGCCCATGCCGAGGACAACGCTGACAAGGGCATCACTGGCTCCACCCGCAAGCATATCATCTCGAGACTGCACAAGGCCGCCCATACTGCTAATGAGCTCGCGTCTCTCTTGGCCGACCCTTCATCCGGCGCGACTAGTACTGACCTGCTCGAGGCCCAGGCATACCTACATTCATTGAGCGGTGCTGAGGAATTCGAAAAGCAAGCCGAGGGTGTTCATTCTGATGCTGCTCAGCCACCGGACCAACGATGGAAGCAATGCCTGCTCCATTACTCCATTGCCCGTGTCATCTACAATGCCCTTCTTCAGACTACCAGGAAAGACTTGTACAAAGAGTTTCTGGCCAGCACCATTGATCCGAGCATCCGATACGCCGCGTACCAGTCTCGTCTTCCCAGAACCGTCTCCGTCGATCAAGTTGCTCGTCAAACTTTCCCTGCAGCCGATGGTGCTCTTGTTTCTTCTGTGGAGAACATATACCCGAATGCTCTCAAGGACGAAGCTGCGGCTGCTGGTATGCTTTCTCGGTACCAGACTCATGCTGCTGTGCGCTGACTCTTCGTCCAGGAAAGGGCCCCGACTCCACTGAACAGATTCCCAAAACCATTACCTGGCGTTCGCGCACAGCCAACATCGTCGACGCCGCAGTTGGCCAAGCGCTAGCCGCCGTCACCTCCGCCGAGGCACGCCTTTCTGAATTTTTGGCGTCTGCGACCCCGGAGACGTCGCCTCGCGACAAGGCCGCGGCTTATGATGAAGTTCTCATTGCCAGTCAGGATGCCTCTGATGCGACTCGTCACGCTATCGAAGAGCTGGAAAAGGAGGGCGTCAACGAAGGAGATTCGCGCATGCAGGATCTCCGTGTGACGGACTTGGCTGTCAATTATGCTCTTATTGGTTGGCGTGTAGGAAGGAATCGGGTGCTCATTGGCAGTGACGATGGCGCTGTCCTGGACACGGAGAACATTAAAAAGCCGAAAAAGCCACGAAAGGACGGAAAAGAATGGGTTGAAAAGGAGGAGGGTACGGGCCGCAAACTGGCCAGGCTGCGGGAACGCAACGTTCTCTACGATTCAATCATTCAAAGCATCGACTCTGTCAGAGACCTCAGGGGCGCTATGCGCGACGCCGCTTTCATCGAGGAGCTTGAAGGAAGGAAAGCGTATTACCGCGCCCTTAAGTGCCTGAACTTGGGTTATTCGCATGCACTACTTTCGCAATCCAAGAATGCTCTTGCTCTCTTTGCTCGAGCATCGGAACTCGCATCCAAGGCTGTTGCTAGTGGTCCTTCCGCATCCGACTCCGGCCCCCCTAAGCTAGATGTCACCCATGAGCAGGCCGAATCACTACAGGGTCGCGTCAACGGCCTCACCTCTCAATATCGTGCTCTGGTGGATCTCCACAACCATGTAAATGAGAAGAGCTCGAACGCGAAGGGAACTGTCTCTGCCCCTATTGTAGAGCGTTTGAATGATTACCCAGCGGAAGGCGTGGATCTCCAGAACCTCGTTCAATGGCCTCCGAAGCTGCAGCCTGTGCCGGTGAAGCCCTTATTCCTGGACGTGGCCTTCAACTATATTGAATATCCGGGCAGAGCAAAAGCAGAGGTGGAGAGCGGAGGTGTGAATCTGGATGAGGCTCGCATTCCCCAAGAAGAGCCGAAGAAGAAGGGCTGGTTCGGTTTCGGCCGGTGAGCCAATAGTTTCGGTCATAGCATGGAAAATCTACTCCTGGATCCATGAAGAAGGGCCGAAGAAGGCACAAAAGGAAAGAGTTATAATATAAAATCTACCATTGCAGCTAGTAAGTGGCATGTTCGGTGTCACACATGTCCAAGGCTCAAGCCATTCAATGCACCGACCTTCTACAATTTGACACGGTCCGGTGCGCTATGAAAAAGTATGTGTGAATAATACCTTCCCTGCATAGACGTCAAATAACACTGCCTGTCGTACTTAGTGCCATTTCGGCTTACGATTTTTATCTTGCCCCTGCGCGTCCACCAAAGCCTTGACATGCTCCCTTCCATCTCCAGTAGCGCTTAAGGTCGACCAACTTCCACGACATCCCCCTTTCCCAAGATAACTATGCGGTCGAAAGTCGTGTGTGTATGTAAACGGTGAGCAACAGTAAATATAGTTCTGTCGGCAAACGCTGATCGGTCTCCTGCATAAGCGCGTTTGTTGCCACGTCATTATTGTTGATTTTTCGATGTCAGCATTCGTTCAAACAACGAAATAGGGCTGTTACCCAAAGTTTCGGAGTAAAAACACAACACTGGCCTACTCCTCGCCACGATCCTCCCCCGCCTGCAGCGTCGCCTGCGCCAAGCAAAAACAACTGCTTCTCTCCCTAGCTCAGCAAGCCGGCCAAGTTCTCCAACCGGACATCGAGACTAGGTCCGCCCGGTAGTGCCGATGCCTCCAGCTCCGCCCACAGCTAGCACCATCGCAGTGTGCGCATCACCTCCGCAGCGGCGGCAGCGTCATTATTGCCCCTTCCTGTCCAGAAGCCGCCGTGCGTGCCATCTAGCACCCATGGCGCCACTCCTTCACGCACGCTGTTTTCTCAAGAAGAATGGCTCCTGCGGCAAGGCGATAATACTTGCCCTCAACACGCTCAGAGGAATGCTGTCCGCCGAGACGCCGTCTATGAGTATCCGGCCCGGAGCATCCTGATGCATGAGACGGAAGAGCGAGTAAAGGGTGCCTAAATCACCCAACCGCCTCTCGTACCCGTCTTCGGGTTCTGATAAAGGTAAGGAGGTAGTGTTCGATGCCTCGTCTACCTCTGTAATTCCGTCTTAGCCGTCCGTAGCTTATTTGGCAATAATTTCTTGGCCGGTACTCTGATTGGTTGATAAGCGAATATTTGCCAAATATTCGTTTGATTGTTTGATAGTTGGCCACCCTGCTGGTGGAGATGTGGCGGATGGAGTTGTAGCGTTGGGCATTTCGAATAGGCTGTCCCCAGCTCGGGAGAGGGTGGATAGTGACGATGGTGAAGATATCGCGAGCTTAGTAAGGCGGGGTTTGGTCTTTGACGTTTATTTTTCGGGATAAAGCTGAGACTTGGATGCTCGAGTGCGTATCTCGGGCAAGAGCGTCATGAATTCTCCGGAACCATCACTTGCACTGCGTAGCTTCGTAGCGCAACTTCACAAAGATATTCTGAGATTAATCATTATTTGTATCTCATCGTATCAGGGTTCGTCTCCTGGTCCACCCGCCGTCCAATGTTAGCCATATCTAAGCGCAGTATATATTGTTTAACTCTCGTAGAAAACGGATGCTATAGCCGGAAATGATAACCTGTAATGGCCTTAAGTTTGCATTATCTGTTTCGAGAATTGATTCCGTGCTTCCAGACTGTTCACACACCAATGGCCTCATTGGGGTCTGACTTGCGGAACTCCGGACGCTTCCAGTCAGCGGTAACTTCGGGCACCGCACTGTGATCCTCCAGCGCCTTGTTCAAGCCCTCGCGCTGGATGCAACGCTCGAAAGCGAAGCTCTTGGCACACTCCTCCAACTCCTCGAAACCCATACCCCTAAACAACTCCGCAAACTCGTCTTGCAAGCAGGAAGACAACCAGATCTGATTGATCAGACGAGTGACCTGGCGCTCCGTAGCCCAGGGCGTAGGGTACTGCAACTTGCTCGTGGGCGCAACCTTGTCGATCCAATCGACGAGCGGATTGATAACGTCCTCGACCTGCTTGCTGGGATAGCGGCCCCAGGCATCGAGCTGTAGTTCGCGTTTGCGCTTCAGGAACGGCGCGATGGTGCGGTTCCATTTGCTCTGAGGGCTAGTGTGTACCATGCCCTGCACGCCGATGTCCTTGTACAGCCAGATGCTCCAGTGTATTTTGTACTTGTCGTAGATGTTAAGCTGCTCGGACAGGACGTTGTAGCGCGCCTCGTTGACGTCGGCGTGGTCTTCGTCGAGCTCCGGATTGGCGTAGACCGGGCCGAACTCCCCTGTTCATGTTAGTGCGGCGTTGGTTGAGGTGCGGCACAGATATTTACCGTTCCAGATTGGCGTCTGGAACTTGTAGTGGAATTCGCACTTGCGAACGAATTGGCGCTCGAGTTTGGATTTTTGCTCGGCGGAGCCTATGAATTTCTCGCCTTTGGGGAAGCCCATCATCTGAAGATGTCAGTTACATGGCTTGTGAAAAGGTGACGGCAGTCTGTACCGTGTAGTCATGCAGGGCGTAGACGGTGTTCGGCAGCTTCTTGTCGAAGTACTTCCACTCCATGGCAAAGGTGTTCCCATCCAGCCACAAAATGTGGTTAGGATCAATTTTGCGGATGGCTGCCTCAATACGATCATAGAATGCAGGCAATCTCCAGTGCTCGGGGTCGCAAGGCTCATTGATCGGATTATAGCCGGCAACCCATGGATTATCCTTGTAGCGCTGGGCAATTTGCTCCCACAGCCAGACGGTGCGATCTTGGTGGTCCTTGTAGTCCCAGAACGCGGCGTAGTTGGTTACATTGTCCGAATGCCAGTCGCCGTTCTGGCCGCCCGGTACTGTATGCATGTCGAGGATGCTGGGTCGGCCCGTTGCGTGTCAGATTCTTCTCAATTTCTCATGTTGGGAATGAAGTTGCCTACGTGTAGATTTTGTGCTTTGCACACAGGTCGACGACGCGGTCGAGATGCTTGAAACCGGACTGCTTGAGCACCCGCGGGTTCATGTCGTCTTCAAAGTGACGGTAGTTGAAGGGCAGTCGAAGGCAGTTTAGGCCCTTGCTGGCGAAGAAGGTGGCATCCCTTTCGGTGAAGAAATACTCCAACCACTTGTCAAAAAAGAACTCATACTTTTCCTTTCCGAGCACCTTAAGCATGGCGGCGCGGTGTTGATGCTCGTGGCCTGGATAGCCTGTGATGAAGTTCTCCATGCTGTGGATAGTCAACATCCGACACAAGGCCAGTAACGGTGGACAGCATCACTCACTTCATCCATCCTCCCAAGCCGGCGCCGCGAAGGATGACAGGTTTCCCATCGTTGCCGACGACATTCTCGCCGTCTACTCTCAGGATGCCGGTCGCCATGTGCATTAGCGATCAGGACGGTGCAAGAGGTTGATCGCAGCATTCCCCCGGAACTGCAGAGAACGCCCATTCTTAAACAGCCTATCGAATGATTTTCCCGAGACCTTGCGGGGCACAAGCGGTCGTGCAGATCTTGTGAAAGGCCAAGGAGTTTAGGCTAAAGTCGGGAAAAGGTCGGGCGAGGTAAGCTCGAGCGAGCAATCCGGAGTAGATGAGGCGCTTGCTATGTCAGCGAACCGTCATTCCACGACTACATTAGAAGGTCGGTCACAGTAAGGGGGTGCTCGTTTTGAGAATGAGCATGTCATAAAACCGGTATTCTAGTGCCTGTTGCCCGCCGCTTCGTTCCTTCAAACTCGGTAGGGAACCTCCGTATTTACAAGAAATGGTATACACATAAGTCGAGCAAGCTGTACAGAGAAGGCGAGAGTCAGAAATGCTCACGGAGCCATGTCGAACAGAAGAAATTCCGCTGTCCTGTCCCCCACACTTTCCACAACGACCTCACCAGGTCCCTTCGTCCCCTGCACGTAGGCACCATCTCCTTCTCTCAAAACCTTGTCACCCACTCTGATTGCAGCACCGCCCTCGTTCGGCTGCTCCTTCCCGTTCATGACCACGTGCAGATACACCTTCCTCTCCCCGTCGGCGACTAGTTGATGGCGGACTTTCAGGCCCGGCTCGAGCAGAGCAGCACTCATGCTCAGATCCGCATGAAGGGGGATCGGCTCGCTTTCACCTTCCTTCCCAGAGTGCCTCTCTGTGCTCTCCATGATGCGGCACAGCGTGTTCGACTTCAGCTCGTCCGGGAATGTGCGGGTGGTGTAGGAGGGTGTCAGCCTACTGACGGCCGGCTTGGCCCAGATCTGCAGGAAGTGCACCTCGTCATGCTTGTTGCGGTTGTACTCAGAGTGGCGGATGCCCGTGCCAGCGCTCGTGAATTGCACATCGCCGCGGTGCAGGTACTCGAGATTGCCCATCGAGTCCTTGTGCTCCAGCTCGCCCCGCACCACGTAGCTCCAGATCAGAAACTCGGCGTGCGAATGGGTGCCGAAGCCGGTGCCGGGAGCGACGCGGTCCTCGTTGATGACACGCAGCGGGCCGAACGACTCGTGATCCGGGGACCAGTAGGACGCAAAAGAGAAAGTGTGGAAGGTGTAGAGCCAGCCGTGGTCGGCATGACCACGTTGGTTCCATGGCCTTGGCGTGATGTCCATGGCAGCAGGTGGAGCGACAGGACCGAATGTCTTGCTCGCTGCCGAAGTCGTGGTAGCTGTGGCCATTGTACGAAAGGCTGGCGTCCTTAACAGGATTTTGCCGGGAACGAAGCTGCGGAGGGGCGTGAAAAAAGCCAGTGTGACGGCGATTAGCGCAATCAGTGTTGTGACGAAGGGCCTACTCGGGAGTGCAGATAAAAGGCCGGGGTTCGCAGACTGGTAGTCAGAGATGATAGCAGGTTCAGGCTTGGACATGGATATAATTTCCGGTAGCGAGTGCGGAAGCTGGCATTTATAGGAAAGTCGGATGAAAGTATTTACACATGAAGAAGAGGACAAAGGAAAGGCCTAGCACGTACCGGCGAAGGTTGGGGCTCCCAGACGGCGCCTTTCTAAGATTCGCGTAATGGCTTCGAGAGCGGAGCGCAGGCGCAATTGTAAGCTGCGCGTAAGCAGGCGGGAATGCGACTAAAATCGTGGCTGGCCGAGATCAGCATCCCCCCATTCCTGATGGTCTACACCGCCACATCTCTTTTCCTTTTGTCACGTGGCTTCGGGGATAATTCCGAGAATGCACCCGCTCGCTGCGGAAGGGCCGCGCGCCTTGACGCCTGAGGCGCGAAACACCAGGGCGGTTATCGCCAACCCCGCCACGACACCCACACGTCAGGGCACGTCGCCCTGCCGCTGTCCCTGTCGCAGACAACTGACTTCCCGCGATCCACAGTTCGCCTGCCACATGTGCCCCGTCGTTGACGCGACCGTGCCGTCACACTCTTTGCCGTACGCAGCGCCGCAGACATGGGCGCTGAGTCGCCGTGCAGTTGATCCTGTCGTCGTTACTGGCCGCCGCAGTCAATCTGCGTTGCATCATCATGCGAGGGGCTCCGTCCATAAGGCTGGGGACGGGTGCCTGCTCCCGCCTGCTCTGGAAGGCGAAAGCCCCCCCTCGATCACGAGTCAGCCTGCAGCCGTATGATGCAATCCACCGCCTGTGCTCGAGGGAAAAAAGGCGTGCTCTTCGGATAGCTCTCCGCATCGCGTTTGGATCCTGCCGTTTGAAATATGTGACACCGTCCACCGGCCCGCCGCTGTTATTGTGCGTCTATGTAATCGCATGCGGGAAAAAAACATGGAAAGAGAAAGGAAAACACCCTGGTGCCTCGCCATCCTCTGAGCTCCACAAGAAGGAAAAAGCGCCCGTGATCGCCGGCTCGCCCGCTACCCTTTCTCACCGTAGTGACTCTGTTCCTGTGTTGCCATGTCGTTTTTCGCGCAATCCAAACGGGGCGAGCTTTCTAAGCAAAAGCAAGAGAAGCCGAGAATGTGAAAACTTCCGACCCACATCCAGTATTCGTGCAAGACCGTGTCGTGAAAGAAAAATCACCGCGAATGCTTCGCTCTAGCTGCCATTTTGCTCGACGTCTGGTGCTTGCGCATCTACGTTGTGGTAATCGAGAATCTCCGAGTACCTGCAATTCTGTCAGCTGCATTCGAGAAAAATTCTTCTTGTTCGAGGCCTTCATACATCATGATTTTCCACGTATCGACCGGAAGGTCCGCATCGTTGAACGACCAATCGAACTTCTCCTCCGCGACCGGCTCGTCGGTGGGGTCGTGGTACGGCGCCAAGTAGGGGTGCGCAAGCGCGTCGCCGGCTCTTACACGCTTCTTCGGGTCGAAGACAAGCATGTTCTCGAGCAGATCGATGGCTACGGGAATGTATCAGCGGTGTTGGTGTCGGTTGGGCAGTCTTTACTACGTACCGAGCGGGTCCGCATTCTTGAACTTGTTGGCAAGCGGTTGCCGTTCACGCTTGGGCAGTGATTGGACGAATCTCAACGTCTGCAAAATCTCCATCAGCGAACGCTCCGGAAACAAACAGCGTGTGTCTTACATTCTCGCTGCAAATGGTTTGGATCACGTCGTCCGGGGGCGTGCCGAGAAGCTCCGTGATGATGGAAAACTGGTTGACGTGATCCTTGCCAGGAAAGAGAGGCTTGCCCTCCAGCATCTCCGCGAAAATGCAGCCGGCGCTCCAGATATCAACCTCAACGTCATACTTCTGCCACGTAAGCATGATTTCTGGGGCTCTGTAGTATCTCGTAGACACATATCCAGTCATCTGGGGATCCTGAATGCGCGCAAGTCCGAAATCACAAATCTTCAGATCGCAGTTCTCGTTGACCAGGATGTTGCTAGGCTTGAGGTCGCGATGGACGACGCCAGCGGAGTGGACATATTTCAGACCACGCTACAGAAGCGTCAGAGAGTGTCCTAAACATTACCAAAGGGTCTGAAATGCTTGTTTGCGCACCAATATCTGATAGAGGAAGTATTGGATGAACTGCTTCTCGAGAGGCCGCGAGGTAAGGAGACGGTGGAGGTCCGTTCCGAGCAGCTCGGTCACGAAGTAACTGAATCTGCGTAAGCATTTATGTGCACCGTATGAGAAAAATTTTCGCGTACATGTCCTCGAGGGGGGAGATGAAGATGTCGCTAAGACTGATGACCTGTTGAGTGCTTTAGCGGGGCTGCAGAACCACTCTGGCGGGGCTTGAAGAGCCTCACGTTCTCGTGCCTCAGATGCTTCAGCAGCTTCAGCTCGCGATATGTCCTCTTCGAGAGCACCGGGGTGCTGAAGGGCTTCATGATCTTCTTGACAGCGACGGCCTGGCCGGTGAGCTGATCCTTTGCCGAGCTGCACACGCGCACGCGCACACACCGGTCAGCTATGCGGTCCGCGACACGTTCCTGGTAGGTTATCATACCATACGAGTCCAAAGGCGCCCATGCCGACGGGCTGCAGGTCGGTGTACCTGTGCAATCTGGGTCAGCGGCGCGCTCGCGCGACGGGCGACATTGAAGGGCGGCGGACCTGCTGGTAATCTCGAACGTCGTGCCAAAGATCTGGGCACGCACAAACTCCGCCATTATGACTGCTGGCGCGATGGGGTTCTGCAGCAAAGGCGATGGGACGGGCTTTGTTGCTGGGGGAGCGGGGGGGATGGCGGTCGAACTTGGAGCGGGAGTGTTTTGCGGAGAGGGGGGTGGTGAGGTGTGGCGGCAGGCAGCGGCTTGCGAGCGTTTGAGTGGCCGGAAAAGTATGCCGCGAGCTGGCAGCTGGGAGTGCAGGAGGGAGGGGAGACGGTGTGTGTAGCTGTGCGAATTGGACGAGGGGACGGCTGGTGTTGTGCGCTTGCCCGATAGCCAGTTAGCAGAACTGGCGCTTGATCAAATCGCCGTGGCTAAGGCAGCGCAATACGTCACTGGGGCAGCAGACGCGTGGGCCGCGAGAGATGCCGGGCGCGATTCAGCATCGCTGTCGGGGCTCTCCCAGTTGCAGCGCCGCCGGCAGGGAACGCCCGCGACGCCAGCCCGGCTTCGGAAAGGCCCGAGTTGAGCGTGGCAGCACGCGCGAAACCACGGCCACGGCCATATGAGCCGCCCCCGTCAAGGGCGACCGCTGGCGGGCTGTCAATGGCGCTGACTGCGTGCCTCCAAGGGCGGCAGACGATCATGGAGGGGCTCGTGGACTGCAGCGCTGCGCTGCACGGCCTGCCCAGACCTGCCAAAAACCGGGCCTCGCACCCGCTCTGCAGCACATCGCCCGGCGTCATCGCCGCCAGCTGTGGCTGCCATGCTATTTCGTTTTCAGCCGGATCCCCATCGAATCGGCCACAATCACGTCTGCTGCTGGCAGCTCGTCGGCCATGGGGCCACGCGTGGAGCGCGCCGCTGCACGCGCGCTCCGTTACTGCCAACTCCGACGACCACGATGTACCTTCATACCTGCATGCATACCTGGAAAACGTGCGTATAATACACCGGCCGCCCCGGTGTACAGCGGAGCGACCAGAGGCGGGTGACGGAGAGGGCGCTGGCAGGCAATCTGCGCGGCGACAAGGAGCGCAAAGAGTATGTACGTATTATAATAAGTATTGCGCTCGCCGGGCGGCCATTTCTTTTGCGGCCAGACCCTCGCGCCTCGATAAGCGAGGTGAGGCGCTGCGCTCTGGGTGCCTGACGATGAAACATGGCAAGTCACAGGCGGCACCGGATAATGAAGAAAGGGTGAGCAGCAGCGCTGGCGGCATCACGGCTGGCTTGCAGAGGCATCGTTCGCGCAGTCTAATAACGTCGCGGCGGGCGGCCAGGGGCTTGCTGTTGCTACTTAGCAGGAGCACGGCGGAAAGGAGCGAATGTCCGAGGTCATTTCGCGCGTCGTGATCGCCGGCGGGCGGCAGTGTCAGTGTACACGCCCAAGGTCGCAGGTGTGTGGACGGTCAGCGCAGTCGCACCAGGCGCTGGTCTTGGGAGGGGCTCTGCGCTCTGCGCCCAGTGCGGCGCTGGGCGTGGTGACCGGAGCGCTGGCGACGGACAGCCAGGCACCAAGGCGGCGGCGGCCAGCGTGAAACCACGCTGGGCGGCGGCTGCTCGCGCGCGCAGAGCCGCCTGGGGCCAGCAGCGCGCGCTGTCGAAACACCCACTCGTTGATCGACGAGCCCATGTTATATTTGGCAGCACGCATCTGGAGGCGGGCGTGCTTGCGGCGAGCTGGGCTGGGGCCGGCGGACAAAGGAAGCAGCGTCCCAGGTGCTCCTGCCTGTGCCTCGCGGGCGTGCTTGGGCCTCGCAACGAGCCAGACAGCGCTGCGACGTGCGAGACGAGACGCGCGCAAGCCTGTCTGAGTCCTGCCTTCATCTGCCTGTGCTGCCCTGCGCTCGCAGCGTGCCCCAGAACCAGAGCCGTCGTCTCTCCCAGCTCCCAAATCGCCGCCCTCCCAGGCGCCGGCCCGCATCCCTGGCACGCTCCTACCGGTCAGTGCCAGTCACCGACTCGACTGCGGCCAGCTTGCGCTCTCCCATCCTCGCCCTCACCACTACCCCCCACGCCGCTGCCCGCTGCCCGCTGCCTCTCTCGTGCGTCTCAGCAGAGCTAGAGCTGCTGCGCTGAATCCCCGGCCCTAGCCTCCAGCCGCCGCCCACCGCAGCTGGCGCCGTCGCAAGGCAAGGTGCACAGACTCCCTGGACGCGAAACGACGTCGACAGGGACTCGCAGCGCTGCACATCATCTCTCCAGCCCACGCCCACACCCACGCCCACGTCGACTCTTCCCACGGCCGTCTCTCCGTCCGCCAGCACCCGCCCTCAGAGCTGCGTCACCCCGCCGCATCCGCGCCAGCGTCCGCCGCGACCCCAGAGTCCACTGTCTTCCCGCCAGCCCCGGCGCCCTGCCTCTCCCGCACTTGGCGCCGCATCCCTCCACGACATCATCCTGCGCCTCGCCGCTCACCAGCCCCGACAACCGCATCCGTCCTCACCGCACCCACCCGAGCCCGAGTCAGCTGCACCACCGACCCTCCGACTTCGACACCGCCGCGCCGTCCCTTTCCTGCCTCCAAATAACACCACCACCACCACCGCCGCCGTGCGCGATCCGGAGCACCACCAGCAGTCTCCTGCCCAGACCGTCCACGTCGCCGGCTGCCGCCGCGGCGATAAGCCACCATGGGCATTTGCATGAGCACCAACAACGAGGATGCGGAGCAGAAGAAGCGGAGCCAGGCGATTGACAAGAAGCTGGAGGAGGACTCGCGGCGACTACGGCGAGAATGCAAGATCTTGCTGCTGGGTACGCTGCCCCGGCCCTCGCCCTATCAATCGCTCGTCTCTGTGCTAACCGACCTCTGCAGGCTCCGGTGAAAGCGGCAAGTCAACCATTGTCAAGCAGATGAAGATTATACACCAGAACGGCTACACGGTCGAGGAACTCTCCATGTACCGCCTCACCATCTACAAGAACGTCATAGACTGCGCCAAATCGCTCATAGGCGCCATGCGACAATTTGACATCGAGCCGGAGCTGCCCGGCAACGATGAGTACTGCGACTACTTGATGGAATACGTGGTAGACCCCGATCCGGAAAAGCCGCTTGACGCAAAGGTTGGCCAGGCCATTAGCTCGGTCTGGCACGACCCCTGCGTGAAGCAAGTGCTTGACCGCTCCAGCGAATTCTATCTCATGGACTCTGCACCATAGTATGCCGTCCGAGCCGATCTGACATGTCCGCGCGCTGACGAGCACCAGTTTCTTTGATGAGGTTAATCGGATAGCTGCCCCGGACTATATACCCATAGAATCCGACGTTCTGCGCGCGCGTACAAAGACAACCGGTATTTACGAGACGCGGTTTACGATGGGTCAACTGAGTATACAGTAAGGAGGATTGCTAAGCCCGGCACTCGATGGATCTGCTGACACAAGCACAGTATGTTCGACGTTGGAGGCCAGAGAAGCGAGCGGAAGAAGTGGATACATTGTTTCGAGAATGTCACGTCCATTATCTTTTGTGTCGCGCTGAGCGAGTACGACCAGGTATTGCTGGAGGAGAGCAGCCAGGTAAGGAAAAGATCAAGTCCGCGTCGGGTCGGCCAGCAGACTGACGGCCGCAGAACCGAATGATGGAGAGCCTGGTGCTATTCGATTCGGTGGTCAATTCAAGGTGGTTCATGCGGACGAGCATCATTCTCTTCCTGAACAAGGTGGATTTGTTCAAGGCCAAGCTGGCACGGTCCCCTCTGGGCAACTATTTCCCGGACTACTCCGGCGGTAACGACGTCAATCGCGCAGCAAAATACCTGTTGTGGAGATTCAACCAGGTGAACCGCGCGCATCTGAATCTCTATCCACAGTAAGTCATCTTCTGTCTCGGGTATGCGGACAGCTTTGATCTGACCACGAAACCAGCCTCACGCAAGCCACGGATACTTCAAACATCCGGCTGGTCTTCGCCGCCGTCAAAGAGACCATTCTGCAGAACGCGCTCAAAGATTCAGGCATTTTATGATCCTTCGCCACACCATCCGCACCCACTCTTGCCTTACCGCAGATCGCCGACTCAGAAATCGTCTGTGCACAGCCGATCCCCCTGGCACACAATAATACAACCGATACCAAATCGTACGGCCACCACACAATTACGAAACCTCATCTCACACTTCTCTCTCTCTCTCTCTCTCTCTCTCTCTCTCTCTCTCTCTCTTCCTCGCACATGCGTTTACGGATTTTTCTCGCACGAGGGTTGCGCCTGCAAGCATTGGAGTTCCATGGTGTCCGGCGGCGTTTGACATCTTTCATGGGGGCTCATCACTTGGGGAGTCTAATTGCGGGTCCTTTTTCCACCACGACGATTGAAACCGGCTTCCAGAGCGATTCAGATCGTCGCCCAAAAAGTTTCCCTCTCGATATACTCATTTCCTTTTGTTTCCTTTGTCGTGTCTCATGGGTGGCGGGAGGTCTAGGGAGGGCGCTTTATCCTGTGCGCGCCTCCTTGTCGCGGCGAATCAACTGGCTGTTCCCGTCTGGTGGTTGTATGCTATGCTCACATCCCGGTTGCGTTCGTTTTCCCGTTCCCTCATTTTCCTTACTCATATCAGTTGCGCGCACTGCTTCGCGTGCGTGCATGCGATGTTTAATGAGCGTTTTCTTATTCTCTTTTCGTTTGGCCGTCCTCACCTCCTCCCACTTACTGGCTTTGAGCTACATCATTCAACCCGATGCAGTGCATATCTCAGGCATTCGGGCGTACTACACACTAATAATCGCTATTCCCTATCTTCTATTTTTCACACGCAGTTGATCTCGCAGAGTGGGAATTCCTTGTTTCATCTATCGCCAGGGTTTTGTTCTCTCTTGCTTGTGTGCTTTTTCTTTTTTGGAGGAAAAATAACAGGATCTCGGTGGCTTGTTTTTGATCTTCGCAAGAGACGGTTCGGGAAGGGGATGATGGGAAGGATCAGCAGGTTTTCATTTTCATAGGCGAAAGATGAGAAGAGGAGGGAAGGGAAATGATGCTGGGCATTCGGATACCATGGGTTTTCCCTCTTGCAATAGGCACCGCTACGTGCCAACTGGCTCAGCATCTGAAAGTTTTCACCGGCTGCCAACATATTTGTTTCGTTTTACAACTCTTGCTCGCCAAAGTAGTGAATTTTAGTATTACATGAGAGCGGAGGAGCCGGCAGATGAAGAGATAGAAATGAAGCAAGCTGAAGTTCATTCCCCCCGGCTGATGCCCGGTGTGTACGCACTCGCTACATGCTTTGCGGGTATGCTGTCATATGCTGCTCGGCAATCACGTTTTATTTTAACGCCTGAGTGCGAGTCTGGCCTGTGCTTGTGCTGGGGCTACTGCCTCCTTCCCCTTTCCAGTCGATCTTGCCTGCCTGTTGTAGGGGATATTGCAATGTTCAATGTTCAATCCGAATAGCCCACGGGGAAGGTATCCAATCTTGACCAAGGCGAATACGGGGCAAATGCGAAAGATCGCAGTCCCGAATGCAAAGGGGCGCCAGGGATGTGGTCTCAAATATGTTTCGTCCTAAATAGCAGCATTCGATAGACCAGATGAGGATTGTGTGCCAAGAAGATGCAGCGGGTCTCGCGTTTGGAGAATATGGGCTTGCAAGTATAATGACTCCGTATATTATTTCAGGCCGTTGTTATAAAAGACTTACCAGACTCAAGGAATCAGGAGTGTTCTGCAGTATATACCGCTTGTTCACTCTTTAGTGGATAGAAGATCCTGTCTGTGTCATTTGACTCGTCATTTGCTTAATCTTGGTGCAATAAAACTTTACGTGCAGATTGTTAGCCTACTTCGGGCCAGCTGAAAGCATTCTACAAGGATTTTGTTAGGGAAACGGGATTTAACATAAGATAGGTTATGTTGTCAAGTAAGACTATGTGAACGGAGCACTTGGCGTAGAGCGCGCAGTAAAACTTCCCTCCATTTTTAGGTTAATTTGCGAGGAACCCATAGTCTGCTACTACGGGAAACCAAACCTACACAGCTGCGAGTCTACTCTCCATGTGCGGCTATTACACTCCATCTAATTTCTCTATGTGTATTCCAAGGGTATAAGATAGAACAGACATGGGTACGTGTACGCCGTGAGGGGGATCATTGTACCATGCGCCAGTTGGCTCATACGGTCGGCACAACTGAAACGCTGACGGCAAGGGAGCGGGGCCAGCTGGGTGGATCTGAAGGAAACGAGATTCTCCACTCTATCCACCGAGAAAGTCCCGAAATAGATGTGATGTGGAGCCGTGGTTAGGCCGTGAAAGGGAAAAGAATGCAGCAAGAAGCAGTGTGCAAACTATGTGGTCGTGGAAAAATGTCCTGTGGAGCCAATGAAGGAACTCTATTTATTTGACGAAGGCACATTAAGTATATCTCACCATTTGTTTCCACGCGTGAAACGATGCTAGCCATGAGGGGCCGGATCAGGTGGGCGCGGATGTGTAAAGGCCAGGGTGAGGGTGTGGCGGCTTGACTAGTGCGCTGCCAATAGCGAGGGTTAAGGCAGGCACGGAATCTACGAACAAGCAACACGAACGACTACGAGCCTCTGCAACGGCGTGAAACGGCGGCAACACGAGAGAAGCAGGCCACAAAGGGTGAACGAGGCGGTCACAAGCTTCAGCGCGAGGGAATGGCGGCCGTTTGAGGGATCCCAGCAGAGCGGCTAGGGGCTTAGCGCCACCCGAACACCAACCACGACCCGCGAGCTTAGCTCCTTTGGGTAGTAGGATCGACACCTTCCCCTCCCAGGTGGGAGAGTGGGCCCGACAGCTGGCAACCTCCAGGCGTTGATACCGCATTACACAGCCTTGCAGCCGCCGATATGTCTTCCCTTCTGGAATGTCGCTAAGGTTTGTGCCTGCTGCCGAGCCTCCCGACGCCTTGCAACTCTGACCTCAAAACTAGAACTCTAATACTAAGAAGAGCCGCCATATCGTCCGCTGATCTGTAAACCGCCTTGCCGGGCCCGCCATTTTCCGTACGAGCTGCCCCTGCAGCTGCTAGCCTCTACTCAACCAAGCCCCACTAATAAGCCTCCCGAAGCTTTCGCCTTTCTCCATATAATTCTGGGGGTTCGTTATGCATGTCCCAAATCCAACGTTCTTTTTACATACATACATGCTGAGCATCCCACCATGCCGTCGGTGTCTGCCGTCATCTCATCTGCGCTTCTGCTGCTCAGCACGGTTGCCGAAATTGCTGTAACCTCCCAGCTCTTCCAGCTGGCTGGTGGAAACACGGCGAACAATGTCAAGTTCATCTGGGCACTTGTCAGTGGCGCAACTTCGTATGACATTCTTCGCAGCCCTGAGTCCGGCTCATTCGAAAGCCTTGCCACTGCCCCAGGCAATACTTACGGCATTGACGACCTTAATGGACGTATCACGTTTCGAATTCAGACTAGGAACGGCAATTCCAAGGTCGATACCTCCAGTGACATCCCCATCACGCCGGGCGACGCTGGTTTTGGAAACCTCAACACCTACGGCAACACAGCGCCATCGACGTTGAATATGAAGAGTGATCTGGTCTCCGGCGGAACATATTACCGCCATAACTATGAGGCGGATTCTCAGGGATTCAATCGTATCTCCTAGCAAACATCTCTACGGACGGGTACACTTTTACCGGCGACACCACGGCCCTTACGAGGGCCGAAGTCTGCGCCTCAACCGCTGATGGGTTCTGCAAGCTCGGACGCTACACCTGGTCCCAGCATCCTAAGATGAAGCAGATCGTCATGTGGGCGCACTTTGAAAACGCAAAGGACTACAAGCTAGGCCAGGTCGCCGTTGCCTACGGCGCCTCTGGGCAGAAGCTGACCTTTGGGAGAGCATTTAGACCTATGTGCGATGATTCACGTGATATGACACTCTTCACTGACAATACATCATCTCCGCCATCGAGGCGAACACGGACCTGGGCCTCTACGCCCTGAACTCGGACTGGACCAATGTTACCAGTAAAGTCGGCACCCTGCTCGCTGGTGAGCGCCTCGAAGCGCTGGCGATGGTATTTGAGGATAGTTTCTATTATCTGTTCAATTCGACTGCGGCTGGGTGGTACCCTTCACAGGGCAAGTACATTTCCACGCAGAAACTGTCCGGCCCCTGGAGCGCTTCCCAGAATTTCGGGAACATCGCCAACTTCGGTGCCCACTCAGGTGCGATTGTGAAGATTGGCAGCAGCAACGTCATGTCTTCAGATAGATGGGCGACGCGTTGGGCGAAACCAGAGCCCAACGATCACCAGGTCATGTTGCCGGCTGCATTCAATGGCGGCGTGGCTTCCTACTCCTTCTACGAGACCTTGAAGTACAGCGACGATTCCGGCGTCGTCGTTCCAGTGCATAGCGGCCGCATCCTGAGCATCGGCAAGATGGCGACCTCGAGCGGAGGCGCAAGCGTTTCTTCTCCCAGCGCTGCGAATGACGGGACGCAGGATGACCCAAATAACCTCCTTTTCACTCCGCCCGGCGTGCCTTTCTGGTGGCAAGTCGACCTCGGCCAGGCGCGCACCATTACCCAGGTCGACGTGATCCCAAAGCAGGTCGGCGGCTCGGAAACTTACATTCAGTACAGCATTTCGGGAAGCAGTGATGGGAAGGTTTTCACGCAGATCGCAGACGAGACGCACAACACAGTTGTGGGATTTAGGTCTGCCAAGATCAGCGCCTCCGAGTCGTACCGCTACGTACGAGTAAGGGGAAGAAACAACATGCACACTCTTAGCATGCAATATAGCGCTTTGCACACTTGCGTTGCAAGATATATACTACTAACTCTACCCCTAGCTCTTACTTATATCTTCCTATTAAATCCCCTATAAATATCCTAGCAACCTCTTTAATTATTAATAAGTTAAATATTCTAAACTTAAATTAGACTCTAGAACGTTTTAGGATAAAGTAATTAGTTAGAAATAAATCCCCTATACTTCTATTTTAAAATATTAATCCTAACCCTTAACTAACCCTTTCTAATAGCCCTAACCCTTTTAATTCTAAAGAAGACCCTAAATTTCTATATCTAAGTTAGCTATTTATATATTACTACTTTATAGTAGAGATATTTAAGAAAAGGTCGTATTTATTAGTAAAATAGGTGTGTATTTCGCTACGCAAGTGTGCAAAGTGTTATATTACACGCTAAGAGTGTGCATGTTGTATTATCCCGTACGAGTAAATGTTCAGGAGGTAATCAATCTTGGTCTACGGTAACTGAGTGTGATGGAGTATAGCGAAAGCAGTATATCCTTTATGGTCTGAGAGAACTTGTTACAAGATAGTGCCTCGAAAAAAAAAAAAAGATCATACAGGAGCTCTTTCACGGTCAACAGTCTCCAACTGATGGATTTTCCATATAAGGTCCATAATCATGCATCATTATCTCGTGTCCATCCAATCTCAATGACATTAAGAAAAAAAAAAAAAAAAAGCTCCAAGAAAAACCTCAAGAGCTCTTTTTCACCGACTTCAAGCACCGTCATCTTCTCCCTGGGCCCAAAATCATCATACATTCACTTCCAAAGCTTTTCAGGGCATCCAAACTTTTCCCATTCTATGTCTATAATATTACTCAACAAGAAAAGAAAACAAACTTCGGCCACGGAATCGAAGCATGCGCAAAGGAGAAGGGTTCAAGCGGCCACCTAGCCCGTCTTCTGCTTCTTGGCGGCTGCATCAATACCCGGGCGTGTACCCCATGAGATGTCCCAGCAGGTGAAAAGGGCATGCAGCTTGATCCAAGAGTGGTAGTAGCCGAAAATGATGATGAATGGCGCATATCTGAGGTCTCTTGGATGACGCCAGTAGTGCGAAGCCGGGCGCACGAACTTACTCGCCATGATCCAGAAGAAGAGCAGGACAAGCGGTAGACGAGCACCGCCACCGAGGAGCTTACACACAGCCGGGTTACGGAGAGCCCTGCATAGCATGAATAGGAGGGCGGGATCATAGACCGCGGCGTAGTTGACGATCGAGGTGGCCAGGACTGCATAGGTCGTCCAGGGGTACTGGCGCCAAAGGCCGTCCTTGAAGATCATCTTCGGGTTGTCGCGAGCGCTGGACCGCGCCCAGCGCAGACATTGCCCGAGAAAGCGCGAACCGCCGCCCTTAACACCGAGGATGGTCTCGATACGGACTTCCGGGCAGTTCTGGTGGAAGACCTTCCAGCCCCGCTGCAGAATCATCCGCGTGACAAGCTTGTCGTCCCCGGCATTGAGCGGTCCGATACGGCCCCAGAAGATGTACTCGTTGGTGTAAGCCTGGAGGAAGCCCTCGTCCTTGAGAATGCAGGTCCGTATGGCGCAAGTTCTCCCAGAGATACAGCTAACCCCACCATCTACGGCGTTGGTGGACGCCAGGTCGAAGTTGGTTCTCTCGAGACGGAAGACTCCGCAGAGGTTCCAGAAATCGGCCATACCGAACGTGCCAAGGACGCGTCTTACACGCTTGCAAGTGCCGACGATGCCAACAAGTGGATCCTCGAAGGGGGCGAGGATATGTGGGATGAAGGTCGGTGGCCAGAAGACGGTATCGTCGCAGAGGATTGTGATGGCAGTTTTGGTCTCCAGGACTGCGCGCTTGACTTGTTCACGCTTGCTAGGGGCTGGCACCGAGAGAACTCGGATGCATAGGCTAAGTGTCTTACAGTATTTGGTGGCCTCCCGGATGTTGTCTTCTCCCACAGTTACGACGAGGATTTCCGCTGGCCCGTTGGCAAGTACCCGGTCAAGGCATTCCGCCCAAGCCGTACCACGAGGGTCAACTGTCGGAATGACCACAGTGACGTCGTTGGCCGTGTATTTCGGGTTGTCAAGCACCGGCTTAGGCTTGAAACGGTTGTAGGCCACGATGTGGACTATGAGACGAAGGTACCGGAATACGAACAGGAAAATGAAGAGGCGGAACCAGCTATCCGTCAGTCCGTCACTTACACGGATGTGATTAATGAGCTGGAGAAACTTGATGACGTAGGAGCCCGATAATGGGAGAAGGAGGTCGAGCGGAATGTGCTCGATTTGAACTACTGTGGTATTCTCAAAGAAAACATCCATGCTTTGATTGAGGGTTCCCGTAGCCCCCTTAGTAATAACGGGGAGTGCAATGAGATTGGTGAAATTGGGAAGACTCATGCAGAATGCATCTTTGAGGACGACCATAGTCGTGGTCTCCATCTCTCCCCGGCAGTTTAGGTAGGTCGAGTCGGAAGCGCACATTGCGCTGGATAATGGGAATGAGAGGAACAGGAGTAGCCAAATAAAATTCATCTTGGTGGTCGGAGTGAGTGTAAGGAGTCGGCTGTGAGAGGCGAATGAGTTGGTGGCTTCGCAGGCGTGTGCCAGGTCGCTGCGCTCCAGAGCGAATGTTGGGTTAATTATTCGAACATCCTCCTTTCTGGGCTTTTTTTAAGTTCGAAGTGAAGGCCTAGTAGTATAAAAACACTCGTAAGGCATTATTGTTAATACGACATGACAATGTATGCGAAGTTCAGGGAATGGGGGTTGTGGGTGGTGTTGTCTCTCAAGGAAGCGGCGCACTACGCTACCCAAGCAACGAGCCGGAAGCGGATGACGTCAGAGTGCAAACTTTTGATGTTATTGTTGGTGAGAAAAACAAAGGGTCCTGGAGTGAGCAGAGTATGGTATGTGTTTGCGGTGTGCCCAAGAGCTAGCTTTGCGGCTATGGAAGAAGTGGCTGACGGCCAGCATCTAAGCTCTCCAAAACTCCCTACCGCTTAAAAAAGAGCCGCACTGAAGTGCACATCCTACAAAAAAACCGACCTCGTGGCATGGCTGGTCCGTTGAAGCCTTCACCGTACGTCATTGGTGTAGAATAGGCCGCGAGCCGCAGGTAATCACTGTAAGATCACGCCCCAGGATGAGTGATAGGAGCCCTCAATCCACTAAATTTATACATTTCACTCGCGCCTACAGAGCTGGATAAAGCTTACTGCCGTCAGGCATGGTCAGTGGATAGAGCGTTACCAAGGCTTTAACTATCACTACGTACAGTACAGTGCAAACATAGCTTACTGTAGGTTTCTTCGATCATACTTCTTTATTCTATGTTTTAATATCAGCCAAAGCCCTTTTCAAAGAGCGCTCTGTCTCTAGTGTGCTACTTTTGCTGCCTTTTCCGGAATGGAACCTTCCCAATCATCATCTCCCGGTGTACGCAAAGTCTGGCCAATTCAACAAAAAATCGAAGCTGCTTTGTGCAGTTTCATCAAAGGTCTGTTAAAAGGCACTCCAGGCTACTTCCCAGCTCCGACTAACCGGCATAGTGGCCATTATTGACGACCGAATCAGGTACTCTACCTTGCATACCTGCATTGTCTTGATAAGTCCAACTGCCTTGGATAGCGCTGCTATCATTTGATGCGCTTTCCATTTCGGCATCTATCATAAAACTGGTTTGCTGGTTAGGTCCGACTGAGTGTGAGTTTCTTGTAACTTGACGGATATGACGAACAAGTACCTTGCCGTTCAAATCTCCACTGATAGCGACGTGCCTGGCGAACTTCGTAAAGTAACCTGCTTCATCTCCTACCGGGTGCCGCTGTACAGAGAGAACCAGCCTAGACATACTCATATCTAGCATTTCATGCCGGCGCTGACGCCCTCGGGCGTTGCAGTACGCATACACATAAGGCGATATGTCCAACATTGGAGTGTGCGGAGGCGGATCTAAGTCACGGTTTTCCCTGAACAGTGCGTTGGCAGCTCTCTGCCAGTTGCGGAATGTACCGCAATCCACCTTCCAGACACTGTTAAGCTCTCGAGCTTTGTTGAGGAACTTGGGTATATTGAGCTGACAAAGAGTCCATGTCAGCAAAGAAACTTTGAGCGCCTCTTCCCCAAGTGCATCTGCAGCTTGCTCTACTCACCGGTGTCCAGCCGTGGCCTGAAATCCACTTCCAAATCTCTGGAATGCACAACGCATTTGGCAGGTAGGCTATGACTTCGGCGGGGGTCAAAGGGCAAGCAGGCGGGTGCAGGCAATAGGGCGGCGCCCCAGCCAATGTTGTAAGATTGAAGGGCTTTGCACCGTGTATAACAGAATCAGGGTGGATCTCTCGACGGTAGAGCAAGCGGCTGTATTCTTGTTGCGTCAGGCAAGGGTCTAGCAAAGCTGTTCGTGGCTTCAGCAAGAGCACGCACAGAAGGTGGAGTCAGTGGCACTTACCAGGCAAGCGCCTCACGATAATGGCCTCCAGGGTCCGACCGCCGATCCCATGGGTCTCATCGCAGGCCTTCAGTAGATTGTCAAGTACGTGCTCCACGGCAACAATCTCTCCATTTTCAGTCAACTCTGGCGCGAGTCCAGGTAGTCGTTTGTCTTCTTCGGCCAAGCGCTGCTGAGGTAGGGCACAGTGATGGACGAGGCGCATGAAGTCAGTTGCGAGTTGGCGGTCCATGCTCGAAGTAGCCGAACCAGGCGAGTTGGCGAAGTCGGTAGAGGAAGAAAGGAGGAATCGTTTTATGAAGGACCTTACGAATACGCGGCCGACGGGTAGGCCTTTCCAAAGAGCGCATACGGCCAGCACCTTCTCCAGGGCATTGCTGATGCTCAAAGGGTTGGCCTTGATGTTATGTTCGCGTAGGCTTTGGCCAATGCGCCTTGCAACATATAAAACGCAGCTGGGGCCATGCTCCGTAGGTTTGTATATAGTGATACAAGCGTCGTGAGTCTTGAAGGCGGAGCCGAAAACGGAGTAAGCTAGCCAAACTGGCTCTTCACAAGTACGCTCGGCCAGAAGATCAAGCTGTTTGACCGCGAACCTCTCGCAGATATGCTCCAAAGCACTGGGACCACTCTGGGCAGCGGCGGCCATGTCCTGTCCAATGTAAACGAGCTTGCCGACCAGTAGAATGCTGAGCTCGCAGGCAATAGCTTGGTCCGGATGCGTGGCCAGGGTTTTCCACACCAGGTAGAAGAAGCAGTGCCAGCACTTTCCATCTGGCGGGCCGTTTGCGTCCTCGTCAGGCGCTGCTCTCGTGGGGTTAGCAAAGGCACAGGACGGCATTCCGAGGACATACATCTTCCGGCTTCCCGGTCGACAGCCACCAAAGCTTGGCAATGGAAGACGAATCTAGTGGCAGCGTCAATACTGGGGGCAAGCCCGTGGATGCTGACGGTGAAGGCTATGACCAAGCAGCGAGCAAACTCTATGGTGATCTGGGAACCCGAGCAGCCCCCTTTGCCGTGAAGTGGGTCGGCGCGTTGTTGTATGTAATGCAGGACGCGCGCGAGGCTGGCCCTACTGGCTTGGGTGTAGAGGACGAAGTCGAGGTCCGGCTCCATAGCTGACCGGGCCCAAGAGCGTGGAGGGGCGGAGCGGGAGAGGAAGTAATAGTAATGGCGACGAGGAAGTGAAATAATAACGCGACGCCAGGCTTGTCACCTCGTCCGCGCAGGCGAGCCCAGGAACGCTTCCACACCCGCTGGACCCCAGCTCTTGCGGTGGCCTGAGCGCTTCTATTTTTGAATGGATTCTGCTTTTGGGTCTGCCGTCCACCTCGCCACACCTACTCAACACGTTTTGCTGCGCTCGACCTACCCACCTGCCATGCCGTGGCCGCTAGCGCGAGAGGGCGGCTGCTCCGTTCATCATACAGTCTAGGAGCAGGCGCATCTCTGCCGAGGACGTGCTCTCTGGCCAGCGTGTCACGAATGGTGAGTCTCGACGAGAATGCCTCCGCAAAACGGTACAGTGCCCCACTGATCGGGGTCAGACATGCTCTAGCTATCGCCCGCCTTTACCATCAAGGACGCTGCTGGCCGCAGGCCCCAAGCACGTTGCTTTCTTCCGCAGATGTTCCTCCAGCCTGGACGAGGTTACCACCGACATCGCCGTCCAGCACCAAGATCGCCTGCGCGAACCCTGCTGGCGTTTTGTCTTCTCTGTCTTCTCTCAGATCAGGCGCCGCAGGCTTTGCCGACTTTGTCGTTTCTCCGCCACGATTCATCGTTGCCATTTACATGACAACAGCTTTCCCTGTCTGGCACGTCAGCATCACCGCACCACCCGCCTCCCTCATTCCATGCTTCTCCATGTCACTGCTGTCTTGGATGGCGATGTAAGGATGGGGCTGGCAGCCCGAAACGCTTCCATAGCCGGCGTAGATCCACTCGTGCTCAATGGCCCAAGCGCAAGCCCGAAGGCACACCAAGCCGCCAGCCGAGCAAGAAGCTCTTCGCTGCAGGATATGTGGAAATGCTACGCGAGTTGGCGAGTGCATCGTCAACAGACACGGGCTCCATCACAGGATACAGTATGAACAATGGCTAGCCCCCGCCATGGGTCGCGCTGAGCGATCTCGAGCTCACTGTCGCCGAGATATCCGTCTTCCCACTCAACCTCGCCCCCCAACCCCGAACGCGCGAAGCGGCTGGCCAACAATGGCTGGACGCTGCATAACCTGCACAGCTACCACAACTGGGCGCGTGGCGAGAAGAGTGAAGGCGCGGTCCGCTCCACCTTCACCAAGAGCATCCAAGAGACCAGGCGCTGCGTGACGGGCGATGCTGCCCGGATGCAGAGCAGCCACGACATGCTCTCTACCACCGATCTCAGCACCACCGCCTGGGCGGCGCTATTCGATGATCCGCGTACCCACTCGCTGCGCGCCATGGGCTGCAATGTGCGCCGCCGGCCGCCAGAGGATCATTTCCTCGACGTCACTCATGCGGTCCGCTTCGCCATCGAGAACCGCAGATCCCCGAGGAGCAGCTCCAGTTCCACATGCATGTCAAGTCGATTATGGAAGGCTTCCGGGCGGCTTCCGTTCCCGCGCCGCCGAAGGTACTGGTGCTGCCTATGACCTCGATCAGACTATACTTGAGCACTGGGAGGGGTACGTGGAGCACCGCGGGATAGCTGTATAAGTCTTGGTTCGGTTCTGTTTCCTTGCTCAAACAGGGTGATGTGGGGTTTAATCATTCTTCGTGATGAATTGTTCCAGTAGTCGTGATTGGACCTACAGGCAGTCGGGTTTAACTCGGGCTGTGCCCCACTGGCACTAGAACCGAGTAGCATCTCTACTCTCTGTAGATATGTGGTAATATGAAGTGAGCTCCGACTGAAGTCAATGTAGCATCCAGAATTGTGATCTGTGTGTATATGCGGCTAGCTCCGAACCTGTCTCGCACGGCCTTGGCGAGCCTGCAGGTGTTGAGGGAAGAGGTGCATCTGTTTCTCAAGTCATCGGCCGTACTTCTGCTGCGCGGAATGATTTTGCCCTCGATTTCTCGGACTTATTGGCAATAAAACCATCTCTGTATCATTCAAAGCAGTTGCCGGATGCAAATGCTCGTAAATATCCACGAGCTCTGCTTCCGGACAACTGCTTCCAACCCCAAACCCCTTATGTTCTACTGCCAGACTGTCAAAGCAGGGAATCCAGATCATTCTGCGCTGTAGAAGTATCTAGAATAGCAACCAAACAGCAAAAGAGAAGAGTCGTAAATCGTTCGTAATTGACAGCTTGTTGCATTCCGCAGATGCGGGACCAACCTCCCGCTATTATATCCGCTGGTGCTTTTGACATGTTCCGTAACTGAACTGCCGTGTGCCAAAAATTCTCTCGTATCTATAATCCTGTGATGCACCTCAGCCGACCAAAGTAGCTTTGTTCCCAGGGTATTTTCCTTGCGGTCCATCCAGATGCGCATCCAGCACCGCCGATGTGCCGCTCAACACGCTCTTCACAGCCTCTGGCAAGAGGCGATCCAGGTCCTCCACGGTACTAGCGTGAGCGGCCCAGATCTCGCCTCCTGAAGCCGCCTTTGCGATGCCCGAATAGTCGGGCGTAGGCGCGAATGAAATGTTAAGCTCCTCGTTGCTGACCTTAGAGCCTTCTCCGCTCGGGTGCACCAGCAGCAAAGACTTCCGGGGTGCGTTCCAGCCCTTGTTATTCAGTACGATTGTGAGAATGGGGATCTTGTACCGTTGACTGATCCAGTATACGCTACCGGGGACGGAGAATAGGTAGGTTCCATCGCCGACGATCTGACAGACGAATTTCTTTTCACCAGAGATATCCGTAGCGAGTTTGATTCCGAGAGCCTGGACATCAGGTCAGTCAATGGACGGAGAACATGGGTTCAGGACTTACACCACCACCGGACCATCCAAGACCGCCGCCGCCACAGTTGATCCAGCTGCCGGGGATTGTGGCTTGTATCTGGTCCGCCACAAATGCTGTATTGGTCACAGCCTCGATAGCCCAGATTGTATCATGAGGGCAGGCGCGGCGTAAGCGATTGACAAGGTACGAAGCGCCGTACGAGCCATCTTGACCCGGTTTAGCAAGGCTCTCGATGATAGCGAGTTTCTGTTTGTAGCTCGCCTGCAGCTTGTCCCAGCGCTCTCCGAATGCGGCGCTCTTTACCTGCTGGCTCAGTTCCGGCGTGGAGCTAATGTGGGAGTGCAGCTGATTAAGAGCAATTTCCGAGTCAGCCTTGTATCGCCCGAGAGCCTTAATGTAAAAGACGGGCATCTGCTGCTTGAGCGGGTCGGCATCGACATGGTAGATTTTGGCACCCTCCTTTGGATGGCACTGCGTGTTGATCCACGGCACATCGCAATCGAGAACCAATATCACGTCAGCGTTCTTGATGCTCTCATCAACGCCATAGCGGAGACCGAGCCAGGCGGGGTGACTGCGCTTCGTCAGTCGGGATGTTAAGGTTTGGGACATATATGCCTACTCAGCTGGGAAGCACATGTCGCTGCCACCGGTGTCAAGCACACGAAGCCCGCGCACCGTGTCGGCCAATTTGACCAGCTCGCGTACGGCTGCATGGTTTCGGCCGCTGTACCCGGTGATAACAAGGGGGTCGGCGGCGTTCACCAGTGCTTCAGCTATGGTCCTCACAGCCTTCGTGGACAGAGCTGCCGGATCAACCGGACTCCAGAATGCCTGGTCGAGTTTGTAAGGCTCCAGGTCTTCCTCCATTGCTTCCCTTGCGCCATAAAGGTAGACCGGCCCTTTGGGATCACTCATGGCGAAATTTAAAGCACGGTTCACGATTTGCTAAATGTCCCGGCTTAGAATTGAGATGCCAAACCAGTTGTTGATACATTGCTCACCTTGACGTTTTTGCCCGTCTTGATTTCGCCCGTGTATCGGCAATACTGGGCCACAATCTGTTTCTGGTCAGGGACATCCTGAATCCAGTGGATATACTCGGTTCTGCTTCCTCTCATCTCACCCTCGATGGTGTAGGGGGAGAGGCCAGCAAATATCAAGACCGGCGCGCGGCCGCAGGAGGCATTGTGGACGGCAGCGCCGAGACCTTGCGTCCCGACGTCCACGTGTACAATGACGCATTGGGGTTTGTTCGTGAGTCTGCCTCATTAGCGCCGGCGGGATGACTTCCGGAGAGGCGGAGAGAACTCACCGGGCATAACCGTCGGCCATGGAAAGCGCCACCATCTGGATTGCGGATGATCAGCTTCGTCGGAGCTCAGCAACAAGCCAAGAAGCGCACCTCATTTGGACACGTAATGATTTTAGGAAAGTTTCCCTGCTTTTCATTCTGACCCTTGACAATGGCCTCTATGATGCTGGGGTGATCGGACCCGAGATTAACGAAACAGTGCGTGATCCCGGCTTCCCATATGGCCTCAAAGAAGGCGAAAGACGCGGTGTAAACCCTGCTGAACATCAAAACTCATCTCGGGAAAGGGGCTGTGTGATAGCGCCACTCACATAATGGCGTGTTTGTGGTACAGCAACGCTTAACTGACTTTGGATGTAAATCTAGACAGAGCGTGAATATGCTGCGTTGTTGATGATGGCTGTTTTATAGCTCGAAGGTTCTCTCCCGTCGGCTTACTTTACCCCACCACCCCGCCAGCACAACTATCTCGGCTATGTTCCGCGGAACGCCCGCGAGCGCTGCGGCACGCCTATCTCGGAATTAAAGTCAATAAGCCGAGCCAGGATCTGCCAAGTGGAGACGAGCTAGAAATTTGCGGCTCTATTGTATCTTCGTGATCCGTATCCTCGCATGCAAACGCCTGCTAACGCCTCGCCCTTCTAGACAACGCCGGAATGCAATAATCACCTGCCCTCGCGCCTTGCCCGTTCTCTCGCCTCGACATCGCCCATCTCCTCGCGCATGATCTCGTTGAATTGCTCCCACCCATCGAGGTAGACGTGATGGCCGGCCTTTCTAATAATCAGGACCTTGGCGCTGCCATTGTCTTTCTTCTTCTCCTCTTCCGTCTTGCCAGCCAGGACCTTTTCTTTTTCCTCCTTCATCTTCTGCTCTGCTGCAAAGCCGCCAGCAACATCCATCCAGTCATTCTCACCATACATGAAGACCACAGGGACGCCGTTTTCCCTTTTCGGCAGCTCGCTCGGCGTGGATGTTGCGCTGGTATCGTCGGGTGTCGGTCCAGCGTGCGGGCCAAGTAACTGTCTGCCCACGCCGTGGATCCTGCGAATCAGAGGGCTACGGGCGAAAGCGCCCGGAGCAAGGACATATGCGAGCGCATATTCGCCACTTCCTCTTTGCCGAAACAGGGAATACGAGTAGTCATGCAGAGCTTGTGATTCCTCGGCCGGCAGGTGCGAAAATCTACGAGAGGTCCACCCGGAAACCAGACGTGGTCCTAGAGGGCCTGACCACCGTACGAAGGAGAACGGGCTGATGTTTGCATCCCAGAGATATGTGAGCCACTTGGGAAGGGGCTTTCTCGGAGGTTTGCCGCTCTCCTGCGGACCTGCTTTCGAGCGCGCGTTCAGGAAATTGTTGTTGTCGCCAGCCTTCACTGCCGCGGGGTTGGTGCCCTTGGTCGTGCTCTCCTGGTTCTGTGTGAATTCGTTGCCCATGGTGGAGTCGGAAGGTTCGGGCATCTCAGAGTTCACTGCGTATGGGTCCTCCGGGATGCCGACAGGGCTTGCCAAGATCAGCTTGTTGAGTCGCCCCGGGTATTTCAGCGCATATGCCACAGCCATGTACCCTCCCAAGCTGTGCCCCAGAAGGGTGAAGCGGTCGATACCCTTCTTGACGCGCCACTCTTCGAGAGCATCGATGAACCAGCTTTCAGCTTCATTGATCTTGCCCTCGCGATCGTTCGCATGGATTCTGAAGGGCGGGCGACTGCTACGGCCCATGCCCAGGAGATCGAGCGCATACAACTTCCAGCCAGGGGCGCGGCTCAAGCCTTCGAAGTTCTTGTAGAAGAAGCCCAATCCGGCGCCGTATCCGTGCAGCATGACCAGATTGTTCTCGACTTCTTCGCCAACACGTTCGACACAGAACTCATTGAGGGCACGTTCCTTTCCAGACAGCTGTACCAGGTTGGAATGCCATCTACGCGGGCCGTACGGATCGGTAAGGGAGGTTGTGGTGACGGGTTGCGCATCATCAGCCGGGTCGCCTGAAATGTTCATGGACGAAGGAGAGGTGGACGGTGGGGCAGAACCAGTCTGGGTGTGCGTCGGCGGCTTCTGGAGATACGGCACAAAGGAAAGCACCTTGTGCTCTGTCACGGCGGGCGATAGACCTGCCCACTGAGCGATATTAGCAGGTGCATCAGTCGACGGCTGGTCCGAGGAGGCAAACCCATTGACTGAAGCCTTCCTTGTAGCCCAGAGGGAACCAGCCGCTGTAGCCCCGTCCGTTCGGGGCACTGGGAGGAGCGCTGCCCTGTTGTTTTGCGCGCTGGGAAGCGAGCGGGCTCTGCTGGGTGCGAGAGCGAAACTCATCGTCGCCGCTGGCGGGTGCAGCCATGGTGGCAGTACTGCGGTAGTGACTACAAGGCAGCAGCGGAGGCGCGATGCAGAGGAAGGGCGTGGGGCGAAGGGAGCGCAACTTCGGACGAGCTGAGACGGAGGAAACGAGCAGGCGGAAAGGACCGTGGCATATATGCAGCGGGCGAAGGCAGCAGAAGTATGCGCGAGCGGGCGGGACGAGTCGAGATGAGTCGAGGAGACGGAGGAGCCAAGGTGGCCGGTGGCGGAGTTAGCGGAGAGAGCAGCAGCTGAGCGGACAAATGACGCCGCTGCGCGCGGGAGCACGGCGATGTGCAGCGATGCGATGGGGCCGAGCGCAGCGCTGGCCTGGCCTGTCCAATCCAACCCCGGCCAGCCCGCCGCAGTGCTTCAACGCGTATACAACAACACCGTTGCCCTCCCAACCCCCCTCCTTCCCACGCCGCCAGCCCGACATGAACATGAAGCAGCCGCGATAGAAGCCATGTCCGAGTCGAAGCTCGACCAGATCGTCAAAGGCGCCCCGCCGCCCTCAGTTACCGCTCCCCAGGTCGCCGCTGCCGCCCGCGACGTCCGCCCGGTCGACCCCACGAGCCTGCTGCCCTCGTCGCCCCCGCAGATCTATCTCAACCTCCTGATTCTCGAGGCCTCTCTGCGCGCCCAGTACTTGACCCTGCGCGCCCGCCGCCGCCAAAACACCTTCGTGCTGACCCTACTCGCCCTGTGGACCGCTTATTTCGGCTATGCCCTGTTCCTGCGTCCCCGCGAGGACGGCACTGGCGTCGGCGGAAGCGTCTATTGGGTCGTTGACATGGGCGAGAAGCTGGCCTTCACCTCCGGTATCGTCACTGCTGTGCTATTCTGGGCCACTGGCCAGTGGGAACGCGGTGTGCGCTGGCCGCGCCGCTGGGTTGTCGTCGCCAACCGAGGCCTGCGCAGCATGAATTGCAAGATTGTGCTCATCAAGGGTCCTTGGTGGCGCGAGATCCTCAGCCATCTCAGCTTCCTGGTCCCTTACCAGCTCTTTTTCCCCACTCCTGGCAGCAGCTACCACTATGTTGAGCCTGATAAGAAGGATCCACGCAACCGCCTGACCCACAACGATCACGGCTTACTTGAGGAGGATGTGGCCCCGGGCGGAGATTACGTCAAGCTGCTGCTGTTGCCCAAACCCTTCTCTGCCGACTTCCGTCAGAACTGGGAGATTTACCGCACCGAATATTGGGAGAAGGAGAACGAGCGTCGCACTGAGTTGCGCCGACGCATCAAACAGCGTGAGCGTGAGCTGGCCAAGCAGGAAGGCGGATGGCTCTGGTGGACCGGCTGGCGTGGTTGGAACCATGCAAGAGGACTAGCCCGCGGTGCAGATGTTGAGAAAACCCATCATCATCACCATCACCATCACGCCCACACCCATTCCTCCTCACACTTAGAAGTCCCTAAAGACAAGAAACGCCGCCCCAGTGTTGTCAAAGAGCGCATGAGAGAGAGGTCTCATTCACGCTCCTCGTCACGAAGTACCACGCCAACGCTTGATGCCGATGAGAAATTTGGCAGGGAGAGGCGGTGGAGCAATAGTACTACTGGTAGCGCCACCAACACCGAACGCCGCAAGAAGAAGCCCAGCAGCGGGCTTGTCAAACCTTCTCGTTTGACTCCGTCAAACTCCACGCTGAGGCCGAAGACCCCCAATTCGGATACCGATATAATGCCAGCCTTTTCCAAGCGTGCCAGCACTATGAGTACTGTCAGTACAGACAGCGATCGGTCGGCTACGCTTACGCCAGATGAACGGAGTGGATCTGGTACACCATCCGGATAGGCAACATGGACAAGATAGTCAAGAGTTTTGTAGGTTATGGATATGCATTCCCCTTGATGATTGCATTGATTCCGGTATGTTCTAGTCCACACAGTGTGATACGTCTCAGCAAAAGCTGGTCTTGCTATTAGATCATGTTCCCCTTCTCCTTGCTTGACTGGGATCCTTGATTGCCTTCCTCATGTATGGGACGTGGCGGCGACTTCATCAAAGTCCCATTGGCGGTTCCCCCAGCCTGTGCGGCCCATGGAAGCTGCCCTCCACCATATGCTCTGCTCTTTTTATCCAATTCGTACGACATTTGGCCATCCCTTTCACCGCATTCCCCAGGCAAGGCCCTTGTTCCTTTGGGTTTAATCAAGCCAACAGGTGCAGGTCCGTTCTTCACGATGTACACCACCGTACGCCTGATACCCTTAATCGGTATAGTACTGTTCTTCGTGGCTCCCTGGACGCCCCCACGACACCTCCGATTGAAGTGACCCTTCAACCCCCAGCCTTCAGTACTCTTGTCCCTGTCACGGTTTCCTTCATCAACCGTGAATGTGCAGCGACTTGAACTCGTTGAAGGGTTTTCAGGTGCGAGCAGACGCCCGCGCTGTCGACAGTGCCAGCGCCACTGGCGTGGCGGCTTGAGATAGGCGACGATGTAGATTGTAAGTGCGGCGGCCACGAGGAATGCTATGGTGTAGCTGACGATGGCGACGATCCGGAGGGGCACCCCTCCTGAATTCTCGCCATCGGCGGTGGTCCCGTCACTGCGACGGATGTGTTTATTGGTCTGGTTGGACAAGGGTGACATGGCATCGGCGGGAAAGGTCGACGAAATGAAAAGAACCGTGCAACTTATTTCGCGGTTCTTAATGGCTCATGTAGTGTTGATGAGCCTTTGCGCGTTCATACGGCTTCTGAAGTTGCCTAGAGAAATTATAGCCCCATTTTGGATGCTTCAGCATCCTACCACAGGTCTTGCTTTTGCATCGAGACAGCTCTTTGGTTACAGGAATCTCGGCACCTAACAAGCCTGCCAAGATCTGTTGTTTCAAAGTTTGCAGCAGCAAGAACAGAGCTTAGTTGTCACAATGGTCACGGTGGTGAGACTGGGCATCGATTCAAGACCCGAGCCTGTGGTCTGTGTGGCAGGGATATCCCAGTTCACGGAAGTCTTTGATTCGGGTAAGAAACTTCGATTGGGTTCGCCATGTCCATGCCGCGTGCTTGTCTTGAGGAAAAAGGAACGTCCTCTGCTGTCGATGGCCATTCCCGAAGGCCTAATGTTGCAGAACAGTTTTGTTTAGCGCATGTCTCACTTGCGCCGGAGTTAACGCGCATAACCACACTTAGCTCGATGACTAAAATTAGCTTCACGGTCAGGACGGGTGGCCGTGGCGCATTCGAGCGGCTGGACCCATGAATCCATCAGACCTACGTAGCTCATGCGTCACATTATCTTCATAGGGTTAAGAGAGGCCAGAACACCAAAATCACGAAGCCAACAACGTAATGCGGTAGAAGAAGTGATCATTATGGTATTGTTTGTACGCCAGAGCATGTTGGGGGAATGTAAGTCCGTAGACCAATGGCAGCCGCGCAAGAGCCAACGGCTCAGGGCACACTGCTACATGATTCGCTCGTCCATCCGTGAAACCGTAACTTCAAAAAGCCGTGAAGGAAATTACGTGACATCAGTCACACATGGATATTTACAAAAGACCGACAACAGCAAGGGCACCACCAAGAAGACCGCCCATGGCGGGGATGGCGACGTTGTTGGCAGCACCGGTGGCCGAAGCTGCGGCAGAGGATGCGGCTGAAGAAGCGGAGCTGGCACGGCTGGAGGCGGCAGAGGAAGCCGAAGTGGCGGCAGAGCCAGCAGCGGAGGTGGCCGACGAGAGAGCAGAGCCGCCAGCCGAAGTGGCCGACGAGAGCTCAGATCCAAGGCTGGAAGTGACAGAGTTGATCTCGGAAGAGAGGCTTGAAGCGAGGGAACCGGTGGCAGTGGCGGCGACCGAGCTCAAGCTGCTAGCGAGCGACGAGCCGTCAGACAGGATGGAGCTGACAGCGCTGGAGACCTGACTGGGGACAGCAGAGGCACCGCTGCCGATCTCGGAGGTGATGGAGGAGAAGATCGAGTTCACATCCTGGGCAGCGGCCAGGGAGGCAAGGCCAGTGACAGCAACGGCAGTGAAGCGCATGTTGGCGTTGTGGTGAAGATGTCTGCGGCAGAGTCAGTAGATGGAGGCGGGCAGGTGGAGAACGGCGGGCTGACGTTAGGTTTGTGAGTTGGATATTGATTTGAAGAAAGTAGGCTTGGTGAGAGCGGGTTACGGGCGGATGGTGTGTGGTGGGGTGGAGAGGAGGATGTAGCAGAGAAAGGAGGCGGTATTATTATAGGGAGCAGCATGCCGTAGACCTACGTAATCAGGCTGACTGCTCCCGTGCGCGAAGCAAGGTGGATGCAGCGGTAGCAGTTGCCTTGGCAGGAAGCAGCCATGACGATGGCAGCCTCATACGAGACGCGCTATGCAGCAAGCCAAGCCGGGCCGGCAGCGCTGGTTCCTGGCAGCTTCAAACAAACTGCGGGGGAGACTGCCCATCACCTCATCGCGTCTTCATTATTCGCCGCTTCGGTTGCCCAAGGCAGTGCTGACGGGGCCCTCTGCCCCGATGCCGCCGCCGTTTGTGCGCGCTCCAAGCCCCAATGCGTGTTGCGTGGCGGGCGGGAAGGCGACAAATGCGACGGATGCGTCCAGTCAAAGAGCCAACAGCATCGCCCCCCGGACACGCTCCTGCACAGTGCGAGGAACACGACCCCCGCGGCTGAGCGCGTGCCTGCTCGACGCACAGCCCAGCCGGTGTCGTTGCGTGTTGGCGGCGCGCTGGTGGTGAGCGCACGGCGTGACGGGACGGGGGAGGTGAGGTTCCAGCTGCCGCGCCACCCTGTCACGTGTGCGGCTGTCCGGCACGCCCGGTTGCCAGAGTTGCATGTCATTCCGCGTCGCCCGGCTCGCATCCAGCTTCGCCCCCCTCTGCTCGCATTCAATCCGGTTCGGAAGCGAGCAGCGAGCGGTTCCGTGTCCAGGCGTGGATGCCCCGCGAAAGCATCCAACATGCTCCACAAATTGCTCTCATCTCCCCCCCTGCCGGCCAATCTCCACCCACAATGCGGCTTCTGGAATCCTGGCGTCTCAGCCGCGATCCACCGGCGCCAACCTTATGTCAGCCGTGGCGCAGCACCCGTCCAGCGTCATCGTCATTGGCGTCATCCTCCGTTTAGAATAACGCCATCCATGTCTTCCTGCCGTCCCTCGCTGATACTCTCGCTGTCGTCGTACACCTGGTCCAGGCCCAGCCGCTGCCGGGCTTTTGCTCGCATTCTCTTCTCCAATGCCTCGGCTCGCTTCTTGCTGGGCATTGCCGCCAGCTTCTTGTTGTCCGTGTCGCTGAAGCGTTCGTATTCCTCGTCCCCCGCCATCCAGACCGCGGTGGCCCTCTCTCCAATCCCCAGTATCTTAGGTATCCGGAAGTCAATCCTATGTACGTTATCAGCCTGATTTCAGAACTCGTTTGTCCATAGTGCTTCAATCCAAGGCATCGGGATTGCGTAGCTCGTCTTGTACGGCCGCCTACTTGGCGCCTGCTCTTCTCCTTCTTGGCTGAACGCACCCGGCCACTTGGTCACCTCTATTCCGAACTGCATATCCAGCCCGTCGCCAATTTGACACCGTGACAGAGTTCGTCCACCAGGTTCTTTGCAAGGTGGAATAAACTGCGTATAATTAAACCATCTGCAGGCGGGTCCTGAGAGCTTGGTATGCCATTGGAGGTTTTTGTGTTTAGGACACCCGTAGGGAGTCGGGTAGCGGTTGAGCCGCGTGCATTCGTATGCAGTGGATTTGGTTGGAACTGGCTGATTGAGTCGTCCACTGCCGCCTGTGACTCAATTGCTTCTTGAAGCTTCGCGTGTCGGGGAAGAAGCTGCAGGCACCCTTCACTGACCCTGGTGAGTGAGGCGTATGAAAGACGCTGAGACCCGGGGCTCTGGAGTAAATCGGTGGTAGCGTCTGCGTCACCCAAGGTCACCTCTGCTCCAAATTGGAATCTGTGGACATTGGCTAGATTAACTAAAGGTTTGCCAAGTCCAGTTCTTCTCGTGCCAGGAAATCTCGCGGTCCAGAAGATCAACGCGATGGTCAAGATGTCCGTACATGGCCTTCGAACCCATTGTCACGAACAAACCGCCGACGCCGCAACAGCGTTCCAGAAAGGAAGAAAACGCGGCGATACCAGCAGCTTTGTTGCAAGTTGTAAAGAAGGTTGCAGTAGCTCAAATTCTGCGTTAGCGAGGCCGATCCACTGTTCGGACCGGAATATTGGGTGAATCAGGTTATTCCTCGATCCATTGCTGAATGCAAGCCCCCTATCGATGTAGCCGCCAGTGCGCAGCTCGTTAGAGGAAATTTTGTCGAGCCAGAGATAAAGTTATATTTCTCCGTCCAAAAAACTTCGGGTAGCATGAGTGCGCCGCAAGATCATTTTCAGGTCCTACATGTTTAACAAGTATCTACTCGCTGGCACAAAGGGTGTTGGCCACTGAGCTTTCATATGTCGAGGCCTCACGATCAGTACATTGTATACATCATTGAGCGAGCTGGCGCCACTTGCTGATACGCTTTCAAAATTGGTGTATGCAGACATGCTCGTCTTTGTCGAGCTCTCCTCTCTATCGGTGCCTTGCAGGGGATTCCGAAGAACTTCCGCAGGGGATTAAGACGATGAGTCTATCACGGCAGCGGGAGTCACGGCGTCCTTGCATGGCAATCAGTCACAAAAAGAAAATTAAGTAACTATCATTTCCTTGTTCGCCTTTTTGAATTCATCCGTACATTGAATTTCTCGTGGCGGTTCGAGGAGTTCGGCCAGAACTGCTGGTCGAACAGGTGCTGGAACCACCCGAGCTCTTTCGCCTCTCAACACTCCGACTGGTAGCAAGAGCTTCCCAAGATGGACCTGCCTTCCTGTAGTGGTGCATAGTGAAGTATTCGTCCGGACTGCTAGGGCCCTCGTGGCCGTTAGGAGTACGGGCGCGACTCTGGACAGGTGACATTCGGATAGCCTCCGGGCTCCATGAGCAGCGTTGGCTGCCGCCAGTAAGCGACCTCTGATGCCTTCGGTGTTTGTCGGGAAGAGCGGTGGGAAGTTCGAGTCTTGAGTTCATTCCGATCCACAGGGCCTCTTCCTCCCCATCGCCGGGCATGCGCCAACCGCCGATACCCTCAAAATCTCTGTTCGGCCCGGCAGTGCTGACGAGCGAGGCAAAACTCTCGCTTTTGGTCGGAGGTCGGCGAGGGACTGACTGGTCGGCGGCGAGAAGGCTGGCAGCACTACTCCGACGACGGCGGTGGTGACGAGTTGGTGTCGAGTAACCAGAAGAGGCTCGTGAACGCTGCTTGCCGGCGTTGTTCGTCGCGAAGAGCCAGCTGTGGATAAGAGCGACGCCGAGCTCAAAGTAGACGATCGACACGCGAATAAGCAGGGTGCCGACTGCAAGAGAGGTGGTGAGGACAGCAAGTGCGACCAGTGGCAACGAAGCCACGATCAGGATGGGCGGAGCGAGGAGGTACAGTGGGTTGAGCATGTTGGCATGCGAAGGGTCTGCAAAGACAGTAGCGGCGGCGGTCGCAGCATGGCTAGGCGCAGATATGTACAGTGAGGGGAAAAGACACAGCGCTGGAGGCGGCGCGGTCCGTCGTCCGGGGGAGCTGCCTGGGGCCGCCAGGCATGTGATGATGATGATCCAACGACCGACCGGGGTCCACCCACTCGACGTCATTTTTTGGCGATGGAACAATGTCCCTCGCCCATTGGAATTCCCATCTTGACTACACCCCTCACCGGAGCAGCACCATGCAAGTCGAGCAACATGCAAGACCCTCCGACGAGACATCCTTCCCGTGGCACCTCGGCGTCTTCGACGCGCATTGCCATCCTACAGACACCATGTCAGCCGTGCCCGCAATATCCAGCATGAAGGCGAAGGCTTTGACCGTCATGGCAACGCGCGCACAAGACCAGCAGCTGGTTGCCGATGTCGCTGACACTCTCGGCGTTCCCTCGTCCGATGTCGATGCATGGCATGAGAAAGAACGCGTGCTACCGTGTTTTGGTTGGCACCCTTGGTTCTCCCACCAGATGTACAACGACGACCTGCTTGCTGGGAAGACGAAGTTGGATGAGGATGGCAAAATCGCTCATTACAAGAGGGTTCTGTCACCGTCGCCTGAGAACCGTGACTTCATACTCTCTCTACCCGACCCGCGTCCCTTTTCCGATTTCCTCGTTCAGACCCGTCGCTTTCTGGAACGCTACCCGCTGGCTCTAGTGGGTGAAATAGGGCTCGACAAGTCGTTTCGCATTCCATACGCCTGGATGCCCGAGGCCCATGACAATCGGGACGACTCCCTTACCCCCGGTGGTCGCGAAGGGCGAGGTCTCTCACCCCATGTAGTTTCCATGGACCATCAGAAGAAAATCCTGACGGCTCAGCTGAACATGGCAGGGGAGATGAGGCGCGCGGTTTCCGTGCATGGGGTTCAAGCACATGGCATACTTTTCGAGACCATCAGAGCGACGTGGAAGGGCCATGAAAAGAAGACAATGAGTAAAAGGGAACGGAAGAGACGTGGCGTGACAGCCGAGGAAGCCGCAGAGGAAACGGAGGATGATGATTCTTCACCAAAACCCTACCCACCTCGTATATGTCTACATTCTTACTCCGGTCATCCGGCGTCCCTATCGCAGTATTTTGGCACCGCTGTTCCGACCGAGGTTTTCGTATCATTCTCCACTGCCATCAACTACTCAGACCGAGCAGCCTCCACGACATCACAGTCCATCAAGGCAGTGCCTGATGATCGCATTCTTGTCGAGAGTGATCTTCATATAGCTGGAGAACGCATGGATAAGCATTTGGAGGATATCGTGCGAGTCATCTGTAATATCAAGAGCTGGGGGCTTGAAGAAGGGGTCAGGAGACTGCGGCGGAACTGGGAGCGGTTCGCGTTTGGAAAACGAAAATAGATATCATTCAAGGCTAAGGCCGAGACTGATAATTCTTGAGCAATCGAGTATGAGATGCTCTAGAGACTGTGATGATGCAGCCGCTCAATCTGGTTATTTTTGAGAGCAGAAGCAAAGGCTTAAGAACCAAGAAACTTGCTATTCATAGAGGCTTTGAGTACAGTATGTACAAACCAGCCTGCTTGACACGATTCATCTCTTCAAACTTAGGGTCAAATCCTCAGCTGCGTTTCTCGAAAAGTCAGCACTCACAACCGATTGTGCTACGTGACCACAAGAGATATATAAGACGGCGGATGAGTGAAGGTTGCGAGACCGTTCGGTCTATTTCCACTGTGTCTCTGCCAGCACCACTCAGCGTTTGGTTACTATCCAACATTACGTTCTCCGGGATTGACCTCGCATCGTGTTAGGAATATAAGCATTGTTGTCCTGCTGGGAGGAATGGGCATCATCGTCTTACTGGGACGCATTCAACAAGAAATATAATCGAAAATGGTGGGAAAGCAAGCAAGGCGGAATGAGCAAGGCGGACAAGGCTCGCGAGCAAAAGAAAAATGACGTAGCGATTGACTATGTCAGCAGCAAATTGACCGAGAGCAGTTGCTCTCCAACGAAACAACAGCTTGTTCAGCGGTCGTGGTCGAAAGGCAGGTGGAAAGGCAGGTGGAAAGGCAGGTAGACGTCGGGTCACGGCAGTATCATCGAAGCGGCTCTGTGTTAGGTGCTTGCTAAAGACGCATGTGAGAGGTTAAGCAGAATGGAATGGGAGTCGGCTGCTTTCATCGGGAGAGAGGGACGGAATTCGACGTGGGAGAAACCCAAGCTAGTCCCTAAAGGACCCAAGAGGGTGCGTTTCCTGGAGATAGTCGAGGTGAGGGAATTTGCCGCGCAGCAGAAGCCGTCAATGGCGCTGGAAGTCTTTTCAGGCACAATGCAGTTGAAGAAGAAGAAACCACTGGCATTCTTCGGCGGACATGCTGATACGTGAATGCCGGAGCCAGCGCCAGAGGCAGAGGAAGAGCCAGTGAACAATGGCGTGGACGATAGGTGGCGGCTTATGTTTAGTACGGGCCTGAACGAGGATGATCTGGAGGAAGTTCCAGAGATGCGGCCGGGGGATGTCGGCGAATTGCTTCGGACGCTTGTACTGGCGCGGCAGGCCGCCGGAGAGATCAGGCGCGGGCGTGACAGCGCGATGGGCTGCGGGCGTGAGCTGGTGGTGTTGGACAACGAGCATGGCTATCAGGCGGCGGCGTGGTATTGGGAACAGCCGGGAGAGGCAGGAGGGCGGCAGGGACGTGTTTCAAAACAGAGCAGAGGGCGTGCAGCGGTAGGAGAAGAGGGCGGGGTGGGTTGGGCAGGGCAGCCGATCAGCAAAAGCGGTGAGACAGCGCTGCCACGCGCCCGCGCCAGCGCCCGCGACAACATTCATCAAGACCCCAGCACGCCCACCCAGCCCACGCGCGCGACAAGTCCGTTTCTGCATATGCATGCAGCCCACCCTCCTCAACCATGAACGGAGGCCTACGCGCCTGGAACGACACCCACGACGATGACGTGCACGATCTGTTCGGCACCCGTCGCCCACGCGACATCACCATCCAAATCATCCTCTCCTTCGCCCTCGGTGCCAGCGCCTTTCTAGCCTTTTGCATCCTGCGCCCCCGCTGGGAGAGTCTGTATGCCGCCCGAAAGAAGCAGAATGACGAGGCCACTGCCCTTCCCGAGCTTCCACGCTCGCTTTTTGGCTGGATTCCTGCCCTCTGGCGCATCACCGACCAGCAGGTCCTGGCGTCTGCTGGCCTCGATGCATATGTCGTGCGTGCACCTGCCTCTAGCACCTGCCGCGTCTCTGCTGACTTCTTCCAGTTCTTGGCCTTCTTCAAGATGGCCATCAAATTCTTGTCCATAACTCTCTTCTTCTCGGTTGTGGTCATCAATCCTGTCCATAATCGCTTTCCCGACACCAGCAAGGGAAAGCTCAAGAATGATACCATTGCCGACCATGGTGACTACGAACTGCGCCGCCTGCGCTCCCGTCACGCTCCCATCCGCCTCGACTCGACCTGGCACATGTCAGATTCCTCGTACTGGGATTTCTCCCACACGGATTACCTCTGGATGTACCTCGTCTTCGCCTACCTCTTCACCGGCCTTGCTGCATACATGATCGTGTCCGAGACCAGGCGTGTCATTGAGATTCGTCAGGAGTACCTTGGCAGTCAGACCACCGTCACCGACCGCACCATCCGTCTTTCCGGCATTCCACCAGAATTACGTTCCGAAACAAAGATCAAGGAATTCGTCGAAGAGCTCGAAATTGGCCGCGTTGAGAGCGTCACTCTGTGCAGGAACTGGAAAGCTCTTGACGAGTTGATGGACAAGCGCATGTGGACCCTGCGGAAGTTGGAAGAGGCCTGGACCGTCCACCTTGGCCACCGACGTGTCGAGCGTAATTTGGAGTCTTTGCCCATCGCTCAACCGTCCCCGCCTGGCCCATATACCGACGAAAGCGAGCGTAGTCATCTACTAGGAAATGGCCGAGTGAACTCTCGCAGGTCTACGCCACCCTACAATAGAAGTCGCCCGCTTGTAAAGCTGTGGTACGGACGCTTCAGGGTATGGTATCGCAATGTCGATGCGATCAATTTCTACGAGGAAAAGTTGCGTCGGCTGGATGAGGACATCAAAACATTGCGTCAAAAAGAATTCGAGCCCACTCCGCTCGCATTTGTCACCATGGACAGTGTATCCAGCTGTGTGAGTAGCTACGAGGTCTTTTCTATTCCCGGTCGCTGACTGTAGTTTTAGCAAATGGCAGTTCAAGCCGTCTTGGATCCCTCACCTCTCCAGCTCCTGGCAAACGGCAGTCCCGCTCCTTCGGACGTCGTTTGGCAGAACACGTACATGCCTCGCCGTGAAAGAATGATACGGGCTTGGTCTATCACTTTCTTGATCGGACTGTTGACAGTTCTCTGGACCTTACTCCTCGTTCCCATTGCTGGTTTCCTGAGTATTGAATCGATAGACCGGGTGTTTCCCGGCTTCAAGGAAGCTGTTGATAACCACAAGAACGTCAAGTCTCTCATTGTGACACAGCTTCCTACATTGCTCGTGTCCCTGCTGAACATTGCTGTTCCATACCTCTATGACTGTGCGTCTTCCTAATTGTCTCGATGGATGACACTAACAAATTCCCAGGGCTTGCCAACCACCAAGGAATGATTGGTCAGGGCGATGTCGAACTTTCCGTGTAAGCCTTCCCTTGTCTTATACGTTCCTTTTGCTGACCCATACAGTATCTCGAAAAATTTCTTCTTCGTCTTCTTCAACTTTTTCGTTGTTTTCACCATCTTGGGTACGGCGTCGGGATTTTGGGGATTACTTGAAAGCATTGGGGAACGACTCAGGGATGCTACCAAAATCACCAACGCTCTTGCCCTTTCCCTACAAGGTCTTCTCAACTTCTACACCAATTTCGTCATCCTTCAAGGCGTGGGACTCTTTCCGTTCCGCTTGTTGGAATTCGGAGCGGTCATCTTGTACCCAATAACCATGATGGGAGCAAAGACCCCTCGAGGTATGTCTGTTTCCTACTTTCCGACATTATCGCTAACTAATATAGACTACGCCGAACTCGTCCAACCTCCGGTGTTCAGCTATGGTTTCTACCTCCCGCAGACTATCCTAATCTTCATCATCTGCACAGTCTACAGTGTCCTCCGTTCCTCCTGGATGGTCCTCCTGGCTGGTCTGGTCTACTTCGTCATTGGACACTTTGTGCACAAGTATCAGCTGCTCTACGCTATGGACCATCGTCAACACTCAACCGGCCGAGGCTGGACCATGATCTGCGATCGCGTCATCGTGGGCTTGATCCTCTTCCAGCTCACAATGGCCGGTCAATTGGCCTTGAAGAGAGCCTTTTGGCGAGCCGCCCTTCTCGTCCCCTTGGTCATGGCAACGCTCTGGTTCTGGCACGTCTACTCCTATTCCTACAAACCATTGATGCGATTCATCGCCTTGAAGAGCTTGCGAAGGGCTGAGCGCTCCGATCTTATTACCCCTCAGCCTGATCAACCCACTATTGATGAAGAGCGCGAAAGAGGTCAACGATATGTTAATCCGAACCTCGTCATGCCGTAAGCCCCGCGCCACTCTGCAAATTGCATGATGCTGACATTGTGCGTAGTCTAGAAGATGTCTGGATCGCTGACAAGAACGCGAGAGCTTTGATCAATGGCCAAGAAAGTGCTGAAGTCTCCAGGGGGGAAGTTCCTCGAGGACGATTTCGGCGGTGGTTCCGCCGCAACCGCAGCGGATGATGTAAAGTGTATAGCCTGATGTACGTATATGCCGCACATGTCTTTATGTCCTCGCATAGAATATACCCCGACAGTCGCTTTTCCTTTTGTACATACTCGCAGTCTCTCGTTTTTGACATGTCCAATATATCCAATCCGCAAGTTCATCACAAAACTTAATGCATTAGAAGCAGAGTCTGCAAGTTTACTGCAAGGTTTCGGCCGATGTTCAATGACAGATTTACTCCTCTTTATGTTCTCATTGCATGCATATTTCATCAGGTACCTGTCCGTGGTTATCGATGGCCAATATACTGTCTACCGCGGTCCAATCTGTTGCATTTCATCATATTGCCATGGCAACGGCTGAATTGACTACATGCATCTTACCGAGAATTGGACCCTGGTCCTTTATGACACAGCTCTAATCCGCGGTTGGTCGTCTTTATAAGAATAAGCTAAGCCTGTTCTATCTTCTATAGGCTTACACGCCTAGCTAAAACTAAACGAGGACTAAGTCCCCACGCTCTACGATAACTTTATATAGTATCCGTTACCTCGATCACTAATTACGGGAGCTAATTATATTAGAAAAACTAAACCTTAGTCAAATGCTAAATAAGACTATTATTAAATCTAGCGCTATATAAAATACTAGGAATATTTAAAACTATACTAATTACTTTTCTAAAAAAAATAGAAGCTACTCTCCTATCTATATATATACCTTTATCTAGATAAAAATATTAGAAAGTATACTCTTTAAGCGCTCTATCTAGGCCTAAAATACTTTATCTAATAGCTTATATTAGAATCTAAGAATACTTTTACCTACTTCTACTAGCTTTAAAATATAAGAAATATATTTAGTACTAGGTCTAAGAACCTAGAAATAGTTAAACTCCTCTACTTTACTCTATAGAACCTAGAAATACCTTACTTAGTTATAATATTAAAGCTATTTAAAAAAAGAAAAGGCTAAATACTATAAAATCTATATATTCTAAAAGATAATACTATACTTATCTATACTAATACTAGCTCTAATCTATAAGAAAAAAATAGATATAAATATAAGTATAAAAAAATTTAACCTAGAATAAAAAATACTAGAAAAGATAGATAATATTAAATCTAAGAGCATTATTTATAATAGTAAATTTAAGGCTATAATCTAAGCCCTTAAATTAACTATATAAAATAAGTATATATTTTAGAATATTAGAGTTTATATAAATATCTAGATTATATTCTATAGGTTTAAAATCTATTTAAAATCCTAGAATAAAGCTATATTATATAAGTAATTAGTACTAGTAAAATTTTACTTAAATAGAATAATTTAGTAAATCTTTAATAGATTATTATTATTATTATTATTATTATTATTAAACGTTCGTGTAGAGTTAATAACTATTATAGACGGCCTAGGGTAATCTATATAGAGTTAGTATTTAGGTATATAAGTATTTTAGTAAAATAGCGTAGTATAGGCTAAAAAGCGTAGTAAAATAAAAAATAAAAATATTAGAATAGAAAGATAGTAAACTAGTAAAATAGTAAAGAATAAAAAGCGGCGTATATCTACGTATTTATTCTTTTACTAAAGAGAGTCCTAGGATCTATTTACGCGTAGAAATTCGTATTTATTTAATATAGTCTAGGGTAGGTTCTAGGCTAAATTCGGTATTTAGAAGTAGGTTTAAGCTAGGGTTTTTAGTTTCTAGTTTTTTTCTAAGCTTCTATTATTCTAAATCGTAGTATAGATATTTAAGAAAAAGATACTTAGGGATTTATTTAGCGTTATTTAAGTAGAAGTATTTATTCGTTTCGCTTTAGTTAAATCTATAAAGATAGAATTTAAAGTATTTATATTTTATCTTTAGCTAGTATAAGGCGCTAATTATATTTTTTTAAAAAGGGCGTAGATCTTTTTTCTTATTTTCTAACGGTATTAGCGTAGATAATTAGTTTTAGAGCTTTTCTCTTAGCTTTTTATAGCTTCTAAATACTATTCCTATATAAGCGATATTTTATTAAGTATTTTATAAAATACTAGGCTAGTTATACTTATATTAGAAGTAGTTTTAGTTATCTCTTTAGCTAGATAATTAGCTTATTCGTTTTCGTAGATTTTTAAATATTCTAGGGCCTATTAAATATATTATATTACTAACCTTTTAAAAAGCGCTAAGACCGGTATCTATTAAAAGCCCTTGATTTTCTTAGCTAGATTCCTAGATCTTAGCTTCGTAGCTATACGCGCTACTGCGTTATCGCGTGGAAAAGAGGCCTTATTAGGCCGAACCGCCTCTTCTAACCTCCGTACCTCTACTAAGACCCCAAAACGACTCCAAAACGAGCTAAATTTAAGCTACGGCTAAAAGATACCTACGCGCACCCTCGTACTAATTTATACTAGATTTAGAGCGCGTCTACGTATTTAAATCTAAGGCGAAAGCGCTTTCTCCTTCCCTTTCTACCTAGTCCGAGCGTTAAAAAATTCTTAGAAGCCCTACTTCGCCTAAATAAAACTAAAATAGGCCCGAAATAAGTAAAACCTTATTCTAATAACTTTAAATATAAATATACCGCCTTTTCTTTCTCTACTAAACTTTCTTAGCTTTTTAAATAAACTTCTTACTATTCTTTAACCCTCTATCCCGCCTATTTCTATCGTTATCAACGCCCCTGGAACTAGAATTACTACGGAAATCGAAATAAAAGACGAAAATCTATTTATTATTCCTACTACCCGTAAACGAGGCCCGGAAACCCCTACGATATAGCGTATAGTACCTATTAGGCCTTTTTACTCGAGAATAAGGCGGTTATCGAACGAATTATTCTATAAGCTACCCTACGCGTAAACGAAACCTAGTATAAGGTAGTTATCCACGGCGTTTCTATACGAAAGACGCTAGACCTTAATATCTTAAGTCTTATTAAGAACGAGATTACGATCTTTAATCTAAACCTTATCGTAGGAGGTAATTCCTACTAGATTACCCCTAAGAACTAAAGAGAAAACTAGAACGCCGGCTCCGTTATAGCCGCTTTTAAAACGCTTAAGAAATAAAAACGAGCTATTAATAAGCGGCTCTATATCTACGGCGTTAGCTATAAGGCCAAAAAACTCCGCCTAAGTACTAGAAACGAAAAGTACTTAAACTACCTAAGCGTTAAGCACTAAACGGACGTATATAAATCTACGCTACGGTATAGTATATGCCTAAAAGCCTATCCTACGCCGTAGTACTAATATACCTACACGGCCTATACGGCTAAGAAGGGCACTAGGTGCCTATACTACCCGAAAATTAACTAAATACCCCACCTCTAAATAGGTAAATTAAGAGTTTTACAAGCTAACCTAAATTAAAACGCCTAGGCTACTAAAAGTCTACTCTAGCTCGCTATAGAACTTAAAATAGGCCTAATTCTTATATAAGAACTATAGCTTATAAGTAACCCCTAAGAGGTCCGCTCGGTTAACCACCCCTTATTTACGATAATTCTACCGGTTTACTCTCCTTTAGAACGGCTACGAACGCTCGTTTATATCGTAAGGCACCTACGTAGCTTCGAAATAAACTACGCTAAAACGGCCTACCCCTCGCCCGACCTAATAGTACTAAATATAAGATAAGAACGTACCCAATTCTAAATCCTTAACCTATATAACTAAAAGGCCCAAAACCACGAATCCTAGCTATATACGCTCGAGAGGGTACTTTAGTATAATTCTATAACTACCCCTATAATTATAGCTAGCGACTTTAACTAATACCACCCGTAGTAGAACCCTAAATCCCCTACGTTATTCGGAGCGCCTAGGCTAGTCGAATAGATAGAAAACAATAACCTAAGCCTAGTAAATAATATAGAAGAGGGTATATTCTACCGCCTAAACCTAAATAGGCCTACCCTTATAGATCTAACCCTCGCTACGCCTAGTCTAATAAATACTATAGAGGACTAGTAAATTCTATCTAGTATAGAATTCGATTACTTTCCTATCCTCTTTAGTATCCGGCTAAACGAGCCGAATCCACCAAAACCCCAAGAACGGTATATTACTAAAAAAGTAAACTAGGACTAATTTAAAATTCTATTTCGACTCGAAATTAACGAGGCCCTAAACCGCCTAGAAATAGGCCTTAAGGAACTCGATAATTTAATTACGCGAGAGGTACTAAGAGAGCCTAATAGTAAAATACTACTACTAGAGAACCTTAGCTAATCCCTTACTAACGCTATTAGTAACGCTATAGATAAAGCTATACTAAAAGCTATTCTAAAGGTAAACGCAAAACCGTAGTAGAACGATAAATTACTAAAACTCTAAGAAGATCTAAAAGCTAAAATACGGCTTCTAAAAGAGCTTCTAGAGTCTAATAGAAGAAAAGACTATCTAATCGCCTAAAATACCTACTTCTAGGCTATAAAATAAGCTAAACGAACGTTCTAGAACGAGTTTCTAGCTAATAAAACCCCTATAAATATCTTTAAGGTAATATCTTATACTAAATACTAAATAACCAAACGTATACCGGCTATTAGATCTAAAGACGGCGCCCTATACGAAGATTTTAAAGAAAAGTACTACGTACTAAAAGAAACTCTATTCCCTAAGCCCCCTAAAGTAGCCCCGTTTAACTAGAACGCCTATACCCCGGTAAATTACTAAAATGTCACATTTTTTGAAAATAATTACTGAGATAGCAAAAAAATTACCGAAATATTAGATATATATAATTCTTACCGATATAGCAGGTCTTTAGTATTATACACGAATTTTATTTTATTTAATACGCTTATAAATCTATAAAACCTTCTATCTCGGTAATTATTTCGTAATTAATGCTATTTCGGTAAATAATAATTTACTTATTTACCTATATATTAGGTTTCTTAAGTTGCGCACCGATTTCTTTATCGATTGTTATAAAACTTTTATATTAGCTTTTTAGTAAAGTAAATAATGTATATTATAAGTTTAATCATAATCGGGTAAGTAGTAAAAAAGATATAAAGGTTTAGAATTTTCGTTTTTACTAAGCGTTTATAGATAATCTAAGTAAGAACTATTTAGTAATATAAAAGATAAGAGTACGTAATAAAGATAAGAAACTACGCTAATTAAATTAATCGCGTAATAAAATTACGTTATAGAGAAAAATCGCGCAAATAATATTTATAAAGCGCTAAGGCTTAGGTGGAGGATTACTAAGCTATATTATAAATAATACAGCCTAGTAAGTAGTCGGAAGAAGATAATTCTCTAAGAGAGAAGTAGGTAGGAGATTTAATAAAGAAAGATAAGAGGGGAGGTAAAGATAGAATAAAGCTTTTATATTAGATTTCTTAGTATTGCGCGTCTTAAAGAACGAAACTACGGTGCTATCTAGAACTTCTTATATATACTTATTTCTTATATAAGTAGATCCTTCTAGATATACCGTATTAGGAATCCAACGAGGGTTATTTATAAGAAATAAGATTCTAGTCCCAATCCTTATCCGTTTTACATAATTTTTATATCGTAATAACTGGAAATGATTGAACTTTTATAATGTATAAAAGGAATTTTAGTAGGGGCTATACCCGTTTAGTTATTAGTTAGTGAAGTAGGGTGGCGAATTTTGCCACCTCGGTTTGCTACCGTGGTTTACTACCGCAGTTTGCCACTGCTATAACTCCGAGGTATATTCGTTATATACCTTAGATAGTATTTTAATACCTAAGGTAATATATTAATAAGCTACGCTTATATAAGCTTACTTATTAATATTTAATAATATTACTATATAATCCCCTATATATTCCTTACTATTAGTTTCGAAAATTAACGGGAAAATAACTAAAATCCTCTCTTTTTAAGTTAGTTCTATCTTTTCTTCTATGGAAGAAGCACGAGTAGTAGCGCGCAAGTAGCTTATTAATCGAGAAGAGTCTACGTAACGTACTTTACAATTAAATAAGTAGGTAACTTATTAGTACTACTTAGATAACTACGAGTTCTACCTATTTATTAGTAAAAAAAAGATATAGTACTATTTTATTTTTTAATCCGCCTGTTTTCTACTCTGCTTTCCGTTTCCTAAAGATTATTAATTTACTAAATTACTTAAGATTAATTCTAGGTTAAGAAGCTCGTGTTTTACACCTATAATAACCCGGAACGGCACTAAAAATAGCGATATAATTACTTAATCCGTTATTTATCAAGTCACTAGCGTAATACGGTTAAAGAGAAGCCTTAAATACGTCTAAATCTAATACGTATATTTAAGAGAATTAACTACGGAGTCTAAATTAACTACTAGCAAGCGTGGCGTATACGGGATAGTATAAAGCGCGATATTTTTAGCGATAATTTATAAATAATTCGTCGAATTCAAGTAAGTTACTAAAAGATATTAATAAATAGATAAATCTTACTAATTAGAAATTTACTAAAAAGCCCTATCTTGCTAAAATTCAGCGAAACTATAGAAATGGAGGTGGATTAACGTAATTTTCGCGAGATATAGATAGTAGGGCCTTTTAGTAAGTAATAAACGAAGTATTTTAGTAGTATACTAATTATTAGACACGTATTTATTACTCTAGATACAATATGCGCTATAGTAATTATAAATTTTCGAAATTTTCTCTTAATCAACGCTGCGTATATAAAGGTTAGGCCTGAAAGTTACCTTCTAGCGGCTACTATACTCGATTCTAATAACTAAATACTGCTAATTACCTAGGAAATCTATGCTGGCCTAGAGAATAAGTAATTATAGCTTAGTTTTCTTTAGTTTACTAATAACGCACTAGTTAAGGCCGATTTTACTATCTCTTAGCGCGAAACTAGGCTAAATTTAGTACTTAATTTAACTAGATTCGCTTTTATAAGCGACCGTGGATTAGAATTACTTCTAGTAGTTTCGTAACTATTTCCATTGGCTTATAATTATTATTATAGCTAATATTTAGCTGAAAACGTCTTAAAAGAGTGTAATTATACGGTTATACGGCTATTCCGATAGGTACGTATTCTAGTTTAAGTAGAGGGTTTTAGTAAATTACTAAAACACTCTATAGTTGGTTTTTACTACTAATAAGTTCGATTTTAAACAAAAACTTAACCAAATTACCCATAATCAATAGGCAAAATACGCGACCCTAATAGAACATCCTAGGTTTAGGTAAATAACGTTAAATATCTCAGACTCTAGTAATTTAATGTGGTTACCGTTTCGCAAATAGTATATATTACTAGCACTAGAAGGCATCTAGCTATTAACTATATAAAAATTCGCAAATAATAGCTAGAAGTATATACGAAATCCACTTATAGACTAGGCCTAGGCGAAGTTCGAAGTAGAATTACTAGAAGTATATATTTTACTATATTACTCTACCTATAATATATTATTCTAAAGTAAGTTTTATAGTCACGAACCTAGATAGTAGTAATTTTAAACGGCGAACGTAGTTTAGAAATTACTACTAAAGAACGAACGTAGTTTATTATAGATTTTACTAATAAGACGTGTTCCTATCTTAATTTTTAAGAATTTTATATATCTTACCGCTATGCGTATACTCTTATTACTACTTTTAGTAATAGGGCTTTAGATTACGTTAGAGACTATTATTTGGCCGTAAATTACTACGAATACTACCGTAGCTCGCGCTTTTTACGGCCATTTTTAGTAAATTTAATATCCCCGGATAAGGATACTAAGTTAACTACGGCTGAATTAGCTAAAATAGGGCCTAGAAGGCCTTAAAAAACGCGCGTAAGCGTCATTTAACTACCTATTAGCAACTACGGCAGGCCTAGTAGCGCGAGGAGTAAAGAAACGCTATTTAGAGGCCTTATATAGTTTACTAGCGCGATTAAATCGCCAGAAGATAGTAAGGGAAGAGTATTTTAGAAGAATCTAGCGAGAATAACGAATTTTTAGACGAGTTTTATAGCTTCTCCGACGAAATAAACGAACTAGAGAGTCTTTTAGGAGAATCTAGTTAAGAAACCAACCAAAAGAGTCTAGTAGCCGAACTAGACGACCAAAACGCTTCTAAAATCGAGTAAAACAACTCTGAAATTAACTAAAACAAAGGAATTTGGCCTAGAGTAGAGCAAATTAGTAATTTTCCGCAACTACAAGAGGAATCTACCTTGGAATAACGCGAATCTAGCTTAAACGCGCAAATCCCTAGCCAAAACAACACTAAAATCGACCAAAACGAAAAATCCTTGCCTAGAGTAGAGCAAATTAGTAAAACTTTACAAAATACTAGCTAAAATACGCTTTCTACGCTAGTACTTAGCCAAGACTTAGGGTCTAGTTAATAAAGCGACGATTCTACGCCTTATTTTATACCCCCCTCGCGTAATTTAAAGCGTTTCGCACCAAAAATACGCCCTAGCGTAAGAAAACGAGCTATTCGCCTAGTACTAACTAGAGAACTTGCTAAAAGCGAGGATAAACTTACGTAATTAATAGGTCTTCTATTTTGTTATAACTAGTTTTGTCTTTTACTAAAGAACTCTTACCTAATATAGTCGTAAATTGCTTAATAAACTTAGTAAATTTTAAACCTTTATATTTTTTTACTACTTACCCGATTATAATTAAACTTATAATATACGTTTTTACTATACTAAAAAGCTAATATAAAAGTTTTATAATAATCGATAAAAAAATCGGTGCGCAATTTAAGAAACCTAATATATAGGTAAATAAGTAAATTATTATTTACTAAAATAGCATTAATTACGAAATAATTACCGAGATAAAAGGTTTTTATATAAATACATAGTAGCTTTTTATATAGATTACTAAGATATTATAACCTAATATCTCGGTAATTTTTTTGCTATCTTAGTAATTATTTTTAAAAAATATAATATTTTAGTAATTTGCCGCCTATACCCCTAGTAATAGGTAAAAATAGCCCCCCCGAGACTAAACGGAGCTCTAGAATACCTACTTTAAGAAAATAAAAGCTACTACGCCTAGGCTAGACTAGATTACGCACGAGATAATTACCTACGCGTATAACGCCTACCTAGAGACCTTTTATAAGGTATATAGCTTACTAATCTAGTACGATTACTATCCTACGTACTAGAAATAAGCTACCGGCGTAATTCTAAAGAAACCTAATAAACCGAATAAGCACGCTTTTAAAGCCTATTAGGTTATAGCTCTTTTAAATTACTTAGATAAAATAATAGAACGGATTATAGCTAAACGACTAAACTATTTAGCTAAAACTACTAATCTTCTCTACCTAAGCTAAATAGGGGATAGATTATAAAAATCGGCTATTAACGCGTACTTTCTTCTAGCTACTAAAATAGAAGAAAACCAAGCCGTAAAGCTTAAAACGTCTACGCTTTTTCTAGATATAAAGGGGGTATTCGACTACGTCGCCTAAGACTAACTTCTAGAAATAATAGCCCGGCTAAAATTACCTCTTAATCTACTAGCCTAGGTTAGATTCTTTATAAACTTCTAAACCCTACGCCTAAGCTTTAACGGAGAAGTAGAGGAATTTAGTAAAATTAAAACGGGTATACTATAAAAAAGCTCTACTTCGCCTATACTATTTCTAATATATATCCGAGAGTTATTTTAGTTAAACGTAGTTAATTTCCGCTCTTATATCGATAATTTATTTCTTACGGTTAGCTCTACGAGCTAAAAAAAGAACGTTAAGATACTAGAACGCGAAGTTATAAAGCTCTATAGCTTAGATAAAAAAAGCTATTTAATTTAACCTAGAAAAGACTAAAATTATATACTTTTCTAAAGAAAAAGAGGCCCGAACTCTACTCCTTACGCTCTTTAACGGGAACGTAGTAAAACTAAAGAAACTAGTTTAATATCTAGAAGTACTTTTTAACTTCTTACTTACTTATAAGAGCTACGTCTTTATAAGAATAAGCTAAGCTCGTTTTATCTTTTATAAACTCTTCTAACTAGCTAATACCGAACGAGAACTTAGCCCCTACGCTATATAGTAATTTTATATAGCGTATATTACCTCTATCGCTAACTACGGGAGCTAATTATACTAGAAAAACTAAGCCTTAGTTAAACGCTAAACGAGAATATTATAAAACCTAGCCCTATATAAAATACTAGAAACGTTTAGAACCGTACTAGTTACTTTTCTAGAAATAAAAGCCGCTCTTCTACCTACGCACCTTCGTCTAGACGAAAATATTCGAAAATACGCCCTTAGAGTACTTCGCCTAGAACCTAAATACCTTATTTAATAGCTTATATTTAAACCTAAAAATAACGCCCCTACGTAATTCTACTAGCTTCGAAATATAAGAAATATACTTAGTACTAGGTCTAATAACCTAGAAATGGTAAACCCTTCTACTTCGCTTTATAGAATCTAGAAACGCCCTACTTAGTTAAAATATTAAAGCTATCTAAAAAAGAAGAGGCCGAACGCTATAAATAAAAACTATATACCCTAGAGAATAATAATATACTTATCTATATCGACGCTAGCTCTAATCCGCAAGAAAAAGAAATAGGTATAGATATAAGTATAAAAGAAAAATAAGCTAAAATAACTAACCGCGTTCTAGAAAAGATAGATAATATCGGCCCTAGTAATCTCGTATATAACGGCGAACTCGAGGCTATTATCTAAGCCCTCGAACTAGCCGTATAAAATAATTACGCGTTTTAAAATATTAGAGTCTATACGAATAACTAGACCGCTCTCTACTAGCTTAAAACCCCTTCGAAAAACCTAGAATAAGACTACGTTATAAGGGCTATAAATACTAGTAAAATTCTATTTAAAAGAAGTAATTTAGTAATTCTCTAATAGATTCTAGAATATCTAAAAATTTATAAAAATAAACGAGCTAATTATCTAGCTAAGAAGATAACTAAAACTACTTCTAATATAAGTAAAACTAGCCTAGTATTCTACGAAATACTTAATAAAATACCGCTTATATAGAAATAGTATTTAGAAGCTATAAAAAGTTAAGAGAAAAGCTCTAAAACTAGTTATTTACGTTAATACCGTTAGAAAATAAAAAAAAGATCTACGCCCTTTCTAAAAAAAGAAATACGATTAGCGCCTTATACTAGCTAAATATAAAACCTAGATACTTTAAATTCTATCTTTATAGGTTTAACTAGAGCGAAACGAATAGATATTCCTACGTAAATAACGCTAAATAAACCCCTAAATATCTTTTTCTTAAATACCCCTACTACGATATAGAACGATAGGAGCTTAGAAAAAAACTAAAAACTAAAAACCCTAGTTTAAACCTACTTCTAAACATCGAATTTAGCCTAGAACCTACCCTAGACTACCTCGAATAAATACGGATTTCTACGCGTAAATAGATTCTAGAACTCTCTTCGGCGAAAGACTAAATACGTAGATACGCGCCGCTCTTTATTCTTTACTATTTTACTAGTTTACTATTATTTTATACTATCTTTATCTCTTTTATTTTACTACGCCCCTTAGTCTACGCTACGCTATTTTACTAAAATACTTATATACCTAAATACTAATTCTATATAGATTATCCTAGGCCGTCTATAATAGTTACTAACTCTATATAGACGTTAAATAATAATAATAATAATAATAATAATAATAATAATAATAATAATAATAATAATAATAATAATAATAATAATAATAATAATAATAATAATAATAAGGCTTAATATATCGAGGTCTAGCGTCTTTCGTATAGAAACGCCGTAGATAACTACCTTATACTAGGTCTCGTTTACGCGTAGGGTAGCTTATAGAATAATTCGTTTAATAACCGCCTTATTCTCGAGAAAAAAGGCCTAATAGATACTATACGCTACGTTATAGAAGTTTTTAGGCCTTATTTACGGGTAGTAGAAATAGTAAATAGATTTTCGTCTTTTATTTCGATTTCCGTAGTGATTCTAGTTCTAGGGGTGTTAATAACGATAGAAATAGGCGGAATAGAGGGTTAGAGAATAATAAAGAGTTTATTTAAAAAGCTAAAAAAGTCTAGTAGAGAAAGAAAAGGCGGTATATTTATATTTAAGATTATTAAAATAAGGTTTCGCTTATTTTAGGTCTGTTTTAGTCTTATTTAGACGAAGTAGGGCTTCTAAGAATTTTTTAACGCTCGGACTAGATAGAAAGAGAAGGAGAAAGCGCTTTCGCCTTAGATTTAAATATATAGACGCGCTCTAAATCTAGTATAAATTAGTATAAGGGTGCGCGTAGATATCTTCTAGCTATAGCTTAAATTTAGCTCGTTTTAGAGTCGTTTTAGGGTCTTAGTAAGGGTACGAAGGTTAGAAAAGGCGGTTTAGCCTAACGAGGCCTCTTTTCTACGTAGTAACGTAGCGGCGCGTATAGCTACGAAGCTAAGATTCGGGAATCTAGCTAAGAAAATCGAGGGCTTTTAATAGATACTAGTCTTAGCGCTTTTTCTCGAGGTCGAATTTAGAGGTATATAATTATTTTTAAATTACTTAGATAAAATAATAAAACGAATTATAGCTAAATAACTAAGCTATCTAGCTAAAACTACTAATTTTCTTTATCTAAGCTAAATAAGAAATAGATTATAAAAATTAGCTATTAAAGCGTACTTTCTTCTAGCTACTAATTTAAAAGAAAACTAAGCCGTAAAACTTAAAATATATACTCTTTTTCTAAATATAAAGAAAGTATTTAACTATATCGCTTAAAACTAACTTTTAGAAATAATAGCTTGGCTAGAATTATCTCTTAATTTACTAGTTTAGGTTAGATTCTTTATAAACTTCTAGACTCTATATCTAAGCTTTAATAAAGAAGTAGAGGAATTTAGTAAAATTAAACTAAGTATATTATAAAAAAGTTCTATTTCGCCTATACTATTTTTAATATATAAGAGCTATTTTAGTTAAATATAGTTAACTTTCGCTCTTATATAAATAATTTATTTTTTATAATTAGCTTTACGAGCTAGAAAAAAATATTAAGATACTAAAATATAAAGTTATAAAGCTCTATAACTTAAATAAAAAAACGCTATCTAATTTAATCTAAAAAAAACTAAAATAATATACTTTTCTAAAGAAAAAGAGACTTAGACTCTACTTCTTATACTTTTTAATAGAAATATAGTAAAATTAAAGAAATTAGTTTAATATCTAAAAGTATTTTTTAATCTTTTATTTATTTATAAAAGCTATATCTTTATAAAAATAAGCTAAGTCTATTTTATCTTCTATAGACTCTTTTAACTAGCTAATACTAAATAAGAACTAAGTTTCTATACTATATAATAACTTTATATAGCGTATATTATCTCTATCGCTAACTATAGAAGCTAATTATACTAAAAAACTAAGTCTTAGTTAAACGCTAAACGAGAATATTATAAAACCTAGCCTAATATAAAATACTAAAAACGTTTAAAACCGTACTAGTTATTTTTTTAGAAATAGAAGCCGCTCTCTTATTTATATATTTTATCTAAACGAAAATATTAGAAAATACGCTCTTAGTATACTTTATTTAGAATCTAAATATCCCATTTAATAGCTTATATTAAAATCTAAAAATAATGTTCTTACGTAATTCTACTAGCTATAAAATATAAGAAGTATACTTAGTACTAGGCTTAATAATCTAGAAATAGTAAAATCTTTCTACTTCGCTTTATAGAATTTAGAAACGCTCTACTTAGTTAAAATATTAAAGCTATCTAAAAAAGAAAAAACCGAACGCTATAAATAAAAACTATATATTTTAGAAAATAATACTGTATTTATCTATATTAATACTAGCTCTAATTTATAAGAAAAAGAAATAGATATAGATATAAGTATAAAAAAAATAAGCTAAAATAACTAATCGCGTTTTAAAAAAGATAGATAATATTAGCCCTAATAATCTTATATATAACGGCGAATTTAAGGCTATTACCTAAGCCCTTAAACTAGCCGTATAAAACGAATACGCGTTTTAAAATATTAGAGTTTATATAAATAACTAGGCCGCTTTCTATTAGCTTAAAACTTCTTCGAAAAACCTAGAATAAGGCTACGTTATAAGGGCTATAAACGCTAGTAAAACCCTATTTAAAAGAGGTAATTTAGTAATTCTTTAATAGATTCTAGAATATCTAAAAATCTACGGTAAGAAATAAGCCGATTATCTAGCTAAAGAGATAACTAAAACTATTTCTAATATAAGTAAAACTAGCCTAGTATTTTACGAAATACTTAATAAAATACCGCTTATATAGAAATAGTATTTAGAAGCTATAAAAAGCTAAAAGAAAAGCTCTAAAACTAGTTATCTATACTAATACTATTAAAAAATAAAAAAAAGATCTACGCCCTTTTTAAAAAGAGAAATACGATTAGCGTCTTATACTAGCTAAAGATAGAATATAGATACTTTAGATTCTATCTTTATAGATTTAATTAGAGCGAAATAGATAAATACCCCTACTTAAATAACGCTAAATAAATTTCTAAGTACTTTTTTTTTAAATATTTCTACTATAATATAGAACGATAGAAGCTTAGAAAAAAACTAAAAACTAAAAATCCTAGCTTAAATCTACTTTTAAATACTAAATTTAGCCTAGAACCTACTCTAGACTATATTAAATAAATATAGATTTCTACGTATAAATAGATTCTAGGACTCTCTTCGGCGGATAAATAAATACGTAAATACGCGCCGCTTTCTACTCTTTATTATTTTACTAGTTTATTATCTTTTTATTTTACTATTTTTATTTTCTTTATTTTACTACGCCTCTTAGCCTACGCTACGCTATTTTACTAAAATACTTATATAACTAAATACTAACTCTATATAGATTGCCCTAGGCCGTCTATAATAGTTACTAACTCTATATATACGTTAAACAATAACAATAACAATAACTTAAATATAAGTTATAAATTTTGTGCTATCTCGGTAAATAATTTTCGTAAATATGACATTTTCGTAATCTGCCGTAATATTAAATAGAAGAAAGTACTGGTACTACTATAACTATGTATAAATAATACCACCGTCGACGACTAGCGTTTGACCCGTAATATACTCGCTATCTGGGCCGGCTAAGAAGCTAACAGTTTTGCTTACGTCTTCTGGGACGCTTGTTCTGCCCAGGGCGATCAACTCCTTTGTATACTTCTTGATGGTGTCCCCCTTCTTGGCGCCGGTCGTCTTGCCCAATTCCTCGTCGATCAGGTCCCACATAGCAGTGCCGACGATGCCAGGGGCGTAGGCGTTCACGGTTATCTTGTGCTGCGCCATCTCCATAGCCATAGCCTGGGTTAGACCGCGGACGGCCCACTTGGAGGCAGAGTAGTGGGATAGCATGGCAAAGGGCTTGAACGCGACGATGCTGCATACAACATCAGAGAGTAAATATACGTCTCGAGAGAGGGATCGCACCTGGCACAGCCTATCAACTTTCCACCGCTGCCCTGCTTGATCATCTGCTTGGCGGCTTCTGTATAGCTGTAGAAGACGCCGTGGACATTGACCTCGAACATGCGGCGGAAATCGTCGTCAGTCAGTTCGAGGAGAGGCTTGACCTGCGCGATGCCGGCGTTGGCAACCATGGTATCTAGCGGACCCAACTCCTTCACTGAAATGCCGATAATGTTCTTGACATCTGTGCGCCTGGATACGTCACCGATGGCGAGGGTGGACTTGCGGCCCAGATCCTTGATCTGAGAGACGACTTCCTCAGCATGACTTTGGTTGTGCGATAAGTCATTCACAGTGACATCGTAGCCGTCTTGCGCAAGGCGGATTGCAATGGCCTTTCCGCTGTACCTGGCATGAGTACGGGGAGATTAGAGTAAAAGATGGTGTTGACTGACATTCCCCGAGCGGAGCCTGTCACAATGGCAGTCTTCTGCAGCTGGGGGCTGCTGGCAAAGGAGCGGGAGAATGCCGAGGCAGCTGGGGGGGCTTTGGAGAAGGCCGAGAGCTTGCTGAAAGCACCAAGCAACGTTCTCGTGACGATACGGGCAGACATGGTGTTTGGAAGCTACAGGTAAGCTGCAGAGGTCGATTGGAGTGCGGCGAGGACGAGTGGAATAATGAAGAGCGTACTCAACTCTTGGGCGGCATGATAGACGGGTTTGGGCCAGTACCTCGGGCTTTTGAAGGCCGGTGGGCCAGCCGGACGTGCGGAGTCGAAGGCATGAGAGGAAGCATGGCGTTGTGGCACAGTGTGGGGTAGTCCAGCCTGCGCGTAGATCAGAGCAGAAGTCTAGCGGAAGGCTAGCGGACAGTGCTGGGGTGGCAATGCGGAGAAGCGTCACGGGAATAAGCAGCGAGACGTGCGTGTTGAGTTGCGTGTGGGCGACGCGTCCCGGCTTGCCTGATTGGGAAGCCAACGAATCGCCGGCCACATCTTGTTTCCCCGCGCTCAGCAAATGCCAAGGCTGCCCGACGCGCCGTCATCTGTGTTGACAATTTGCCCGATCCAACCCTCCTCCTCCTCCTCCTCCTCCTCCTCCTCCACCACGCTCGCCATGTCGCGCCCCAGCAGCATGATGGCTACCAACAGCGCTATGGCTCAGCGCAACCTATCTCTCACCGAGGAGCTAGAAAAGCTTGAGCAGTCCATCACCCTCACCCTCCAAGGTGCGCAAACCCCCCACTTCCTCCCTCGGGACGTTCTGCAACTTGCGCCCCACGCTGACTCGCTTCGAGAAATCGACCATAACTTTAGCCGTGCCCACCGCATAGTTACCGGCAGCATAATTCCCGTGGTTGATCAGTATGCGAAACATTCAGAGGCTGTGTGGGAGGGATCCAAGTTCTGGAAGCAATTCTTCGAAGCCAGCGCCAATGTGTCGCTGTCTGGCTATGAAGAGCCTACAGCAGAAGATACCACTATGCAGCCAGAAGACACCACCCATGTTTCAGCCGCATATGACGACAGCCCTTCTATTCGCAACGACACCACGCTACACTCTGCCGCAGACTGCACGAGCAGGTTCGAGGAAGACGACGAGGGGCTGGAGGATTCTCTACTCTCATCACCTTCCATGGCCAAGACACCACGCAACCGTCCTACGTCCTCTTTCACCGACAACTATTCTTCCCCATACGAGGCATTGAAGCGCGAACTGCAGGGAGAAAAGACCGAGGCAGGCGCCAGCAAAGTAAGAGACGACGCCTCATCCGACGCGAGCGGATTACCCGAAGAAGGAACCGTAATCGGTGCACCGACAACTCCTGGCAAGGTTTCGCATTCTACACTGCCCGACATGTCCATGACGCCCGAATCTTCCCCTTTCGCACCTGGCTCCGCCGACCAGCATACTCGCCACACTCGCCAAGCTTCCAACAACGATCCGCTTCTTCATCGTATGCTTGACAAAACATACCGTATCGCTGCGACGCCACACACTGTGCAGAAGACTCGACCTGGTGCAAGCACCACTGCTGCTACGCCAGGAACCAACAATCATACCCGACGGCGGCTTGCGTTCGACTCCTCACCCATGTCGTCACCTGAGGCGCCTGCGCCACAACTACGTGCGGACCTTTTCTCTCCAGCTAAGACTCCAAGGACGCCCGGTGTCAGCGTATATCAACAACACCAGACCCCGGGAAAGAGCGGTGGAGCAGGAGCTGCAAGCAAGTTCACTGGTGGTGCCAGGGACTTCATTACATGGGATAGCGACAGCGAGGGCGATACTGAATTCAGCCCCCCCAAAACGATGCATTTTCACGTTCCGCAAAGCAGGCTTATGCAGACTCCAGCGCGGGAGGCGAGTAAGAAGATCGTAGAGGACCTGCTGCTTACGGCTGGTGGAGGAGAGTTGACGGATTCAAACGTGACGGCAGATAGTCCCAGCATTGTTAGGAGAAATGTTGAACTTGATGATAGTTTTTGAGCAGATTATAGGGCTGGTGGGTTTGCTGGAAGTTGGACTTCTCTAATAGCCTTATACCCGATTATTTAGAGTTAGAATCTGGGTGGACAATGATGCCACATTAGATGTCAAGATAAACAAAGCTGAACTGTAGAAATTCTACATTCTCTGAACTAGTGAAAGTCTTCTCTATTCGCGCAATATCACATGTAACAAGGGAAATATGACGTGAATCGACCCTCCGCATCCACGGTCAACACGTAAAATTTGATGCCGCCCAAATCTCACCCATTACCGAGAGCACATCAATCGTCCGTTGTTCCATTTCTAGTAATGATTGAACGCAACAAGGAAATGCCCATAAATCGGATGGCCTCTCCATATCTCAAAACACCCTATCTTACAACTTCGCCTTAGCAGCCTCCAGAGTTGGCAGCATGATATCCCTAATGTCGCCAGCCGCTTCGTTTAGGTAGAAAGACATGCGCTCCGACCCTAAATTCTTAGAGACAACGTTGAATTGGATGCTGTTCTCGTTGATCATGTAGGCGATTCCCCAACCGTCGTCGACCACCTGGCTCCAGCCGTAGCCGTTGAAGTACTCAGAGCTAAGCTGGGAGCTGGAGATGTACCAGTGGGAGGAATAGGCGAAGGTGGGGTCGGTGTAGATGGAAGGAATGTCCTCGCCGTGCTGAAGGCATTTCTTGAGGCCGAACAGGTGGCGATCAACGCCACGGCCGTCGCTAGCATCGGTGATGTACTTGACGTGGGCGTCGAGGGCGGCGCGGAAAAGATCGCGACACTTGTCATCCGGTACTGAGGGGTCGGCCATAGCGGAGCAAAAGGCCACGCTCTCGTCAGAAACGGTGCGGCAAGTCTCTGTGCGGCCCTGTTGGAAACGACGGGTCGCGGCGGATTCATAAGTTGGGCGGTTCTTGCCGTAGAACTTGTGGTACGCGAGCTGGATGATCATCTGCACGTAGGCGTCAGGGGAGCACTTGAACTTCTTGATCAAGCCCTTGCCGTAGCCTTGGTAAGCCTGCACACGTAGCTCATGTGCGCCAATTTGCCCGTCAAAATGCTTCTGAGCCTCGTTAATGTCTTCTTGCAGACGTGTGTTAAGTTTAAAGTTCAACGGGATCGGCTCGGGTAGGTTCGAGCGGACGGACGGATCATCGAAAGGCAGAGCGTTGGTGGCGATCAGCATGTTGATGTGATCGTTCAGGCGGTGGGTTGGTGTGCCATCCATCATGCTATGTTCCCCCATGAAACCGGAGGTGCCGTTGTCATTGACAATGAATTGAAGAGGCTTATCGAACCACCGGTTAGCACCATCACCGTGCCAGTACTGGTGCGCTCGTTCCTCGAGAGTGACTGGGGATGCGTCGTCGAGACAGACGACGAAAGAGGCAGATTCAATCGTCTTGAGAACATTTTCGTTCGAAGGGTGGGCGGCAATGAGACGCTCGCGAACCTGCAGCGGTCAGTTTTGCCCAATGTCTTGTAGAGGGATTCGACTTACATCCGTCCACACATCGCGGTTCTGACTCGTGTAGAGACCAACAGCCGGCGCCTTCTCTGCCTTTTGGTATATCCTCTTGAATGTTTGTTCCAACTCGGCCGTTGTCAGTTGCCTGCCGTCGACTTCGTGGTCCACCTTGAAAAATTGGTTCTTGCGCACGACGACTATGTGCTTGTTCTGAACGGGGTCGTATTTCTGAGGGTAATCCGCAGGCTTTGCTGGGATGCGGCAGCAGTTGAACATGTATTCATAGCTTGACATTGCTATTGGCAGCTTCTTCATGTACTCCGGCTCCAGTTCCTTCGTATCAACCAGCCTCTTGAACTCCAACGCGGCCGTGGAGAGGGCGGCGGCGCGCTTTGAAGGATCCCGACGCTTGCGGTCATCGCGGTGCGAGTAGAAGTAGCTCACGTACGGCACAACCGGGTCACGGTAGGCCAAGTAGGCGGCTTCATTCCACCAATCGTAAATCCAGTTCCTGACGTTTGGGTCCTCGCGCCTGGCGACCAGGCGCTTTTGCAGAGTCTCTCCAGGACCACCTGGCCGGACGAACTCCTCGACGGCCTTCTTTGTGTTCTCGTACTCGGTGGTATTCAAAAGAGGGTGGACGGACTTGAGGTAGCGTTTCGCGGTTTCTTCGAGGGTCGGAACAGGGAGGCGGGGAAGGGAGTCCTCGAAACGGAGCATGCGACCCTTGCTGTGGTCCTCCTTGTAGCCTTTGGGAGGCATAGTGTCAGAGTGTGCGATGGTGGATGGAGGAAGGAGGACGAGAAGACATACCGGCAGGCAAGGAGGATTGTTTCCGAGCGGAAGCCATGGGAAGGAACTAATGTGCGGGGTCAGCGATCTTTTCGTCACACGGCAGCGGGGCCTGAAGCGGCTCAAGTAGGTACCTTGGTATGGCGTGGTATCGCGGGCTTGATCTGCGGGCGAAGGAGGGATGCAGAGGCGCGGGACCGGCTCAGTGCATTAAACATGCCTCGCGGGTGATGAAGGCGTCGGGCTGGTGGTTATGGGATGGGTTGACAGGGACAGAGCCTTCGGATAAGATATTTACCTTTGAGAGTCTACCTCCTCGGTCGGCGGGAACTGGCAAAGCTGGCAGTTCGGATCAACGAGGTGCTGCAGCGCGCCGCGCCTGAGGCGTCAGCCGAGGTTCACATCGGATCCTCTCATTGGCCGAGGCCAGCACCCGCCCGCCGTTGCCTAGGCCTTCGCATTGCCCTTCATGGCCTACTGGACATTCCTAGACACGCGGGAGCTGCTCACAGCCCCATTACCATAGCCTATCGAGCATTGGTGTTGCTATCTATTTGTGTCTTCCCCAGTCCGGAGCCTCGACATGTGAAAGAGTGACGCAACATGGATTCGGCCCGTGTGTTTGCCGATGCTGCAGCTGATCTGATAGAACCACAAGCCACCGCCTGCCGCTGTTCTTCAGACTGCTGGTCAAGAGGTCAGCTGGCGGTGGGCCTGCGAGCTTGTCGGAAAAAAAAAAATCAAGAACATACGGCCGTAACATCACACAAAACCACACGCTGCAAGCCCTCAATGAGCCTCACGCTCCGGCTGGGCTGCTCGTCTTTGCCTTCTCGACTTGGATAGATACCCAGTCCTGGTGCGATGTTGGCTTTCGTCTGATCAGTCACTCAAGAACGTTCGGATTTGCTTTGATTCCACGATAGTTCGAGAAGAGTATCATCCTCTGAGCACCGTCTCGCTTGCTTGGATGGATATTTGCTGCGCTGCCAAACAGTGTCGTTGAAAGCGCTTCGGTGGCTTCCATGAGCGGCCTCGTCTCCCCTTTTATATCCTTGCCAACCACTCGGCCAACAATCTTGACGATTTCGTCATCAGAGAGTGGAGGAGTTGAGAACGGCGGATACTGAACCAGATAATGCATTTTCCCTTTCTTCGATGACTTTCGCTGCTGCCTCGGCCAGATCCTGCAGAGCCATGAAGAAGAGTGGGATATTTGTATTCCAATTGGCTCGGTACATACGCTCTGACTGGGACAGTATCATTGCCACCGGAAATCTGTCCATGAAATGGGTCGGCTGCAGGATAGTGAAATTCAAATCAGACTCCATAAGGTTCACCTCGACATAGCGCTTGCAGTCGTGGTGCATCATCTTGCGTAATTGCGTGCTGAACACCGACGAATAAACACAGTGCTTGAAAGCGCCGTTTGTCGCTTCTTCGGTAGCGGCATCAACCATGAAGTAACCGATTGCGTGCTAGAACGAAGTACCAACATGAAGAACGATGGTCACACCGGCCATGATGCGTCGAGCCTTATCCAGACTCTCCAAACCTGCGCGAGACACCTCGGCATCAGGACACTTCTTCCTCAAACTATCCTCGGATGACGGCGAATTGACCATGAGGCGGAGGCGCTTCCATTTCCCATAAACATGACGGAGTAAGTGAGATGCTTGTTGCGGGAATGATCTCGGACGTCACTGGGTTTAAGATGTGCAGACGGAAAAGATGTAGCGGATTGAATGCAGCTGGTGGAAGGGTTTGACGCTTGAGGAGAGCAGGAGACGGGATAGAGCAGATTGGATGCCGCACTGTAGGTATACGCAACGGGGTTCGATCGTCGCAGATGCCAAGGCAGCTGGTCGGGGCGTTTCCGGGGCGTCGCGAGGGAGGGGGTACAGTAGTGGCCGGGCGTCCGAGAGTTGTGCATGAGCGGGCCGGGGGACGCAATGAACTAGCGCCAAGCTGTGGTGCTTGCAAGCTTTCCGTGCCAACAGAACTTCCTCACACCCGCCATTCTCCATCCATCCATCCACACACTCTCTCTCCATCGCCTTTGCCCACCTCCTCGTCCCACCTGTGCCCGTCACCATGTTCGCTGCTCGTCAGGTCTTCGGCGCTGCCCAGCGCAGGGCTTTCTCCGTCTCTGCCAGGCAGGTATGCAAGCTCGAAGATGCTCCGCCGGTGCCGGCCTTGCGCCGTTGCTCGCGCCGTCGCCCGTCCGTCCTCATTGCTGACCTCTACTGTACAGAACTCCAAGGTCACCGTCCTTGGTGCTGCTGGTGGCATTGGCCAGCCTCTGTCGCTCCTGCTCAAGCTCAACCCGCGCGTCTCTGAGCTTGCCCTGTACGACATCCGCGGCGGTCCCGGTACGTATCTCGGTCTGTCCCAGAACGAGCGCTTCGCTGACCTTCAATTGTAGGTGTCGCTGCTGACGTTAGCCACATCAACACCAAGAGCACCGTACGTCGCTGCCCGTCTTTGCGCTGCCATTGAGCTCGCAGCTCACACACAATGCAGGTCAAGGGCTACGACCCTACTCCCACCGGCCTCCGCGAGTGCCTCGAGGGCTCTGAGATCGTTCTCATTCCCGCTGGTGTCCCCCGCAAACCCGGCATGACCCGTGACGGTATGAAAATATTTCCCAAGCAATCGCCGATCCAGGCCCCGCTGATCACACACAGACCTGTTCAACACCAACGCCTCCATCGTCCGTGATCTCGCCAAGGCCACCGCTGACGCCGCTCCCAATGCCAACGTTCTGATCATCTCCAATCCGGTACGCTTCTCTAGGTCACCCACAATGGTGCTTTCGTATTAAGTAGTTCTCAGGTCAACTCTACCGTCCCCATCACTGCCGAGGTCTTCAAGTCGAAGGGCGTCTACAACCCCAAGCGCCTCTTCGGTGTCACCACCCTCGATGTCGTCCGTGCCTCCCGCTTCATCTCCCAGCTGAAGGGTACCGACCCCGCCAACGAGAACATCACCGTCGTCGGTGGTCACTCTGGCGCCACGATCGTTCCTCTCCTCTCTCAGGCCGGCCACAAGCTCGAGGGCCAGGAGCTCGACGAGTACGTCAGGCGCGTCCAGTTCGGTGGTGACGAGGTCGTCCAGGCTAAGGGTGGCGCTGGTTCTGCTACTCTTTCTATGGCCATGGCCGGTGCTCGCTTCGCAGAGTCCCTCCTCCGCGCCGCTCAGGGCGAGAAGGGTGTCATTGAGCCGACCTTCGTTGAAAGCCCGCTCTACAAGGACCAGGGCTGTGACTTCTTCGCCTCCAACGTCGAGCTTGGCCCTAACGGTGTCGAGAAGATCCACCCCATCGGCAACGTCACCCCCTACGAGCAGAAGCTCATTGACGTCTGCGTCCAGGATCTTGCCAAGAACATCAAGAAGGGTGTCGACTTCGCTAAGCAGAACCCTTAAATCACGCGGGCTCAGATGGAAAGACAAAAAGAAAAGAGTGGTGTAGGTAATGGGAAAAACTGGGTCAAAGGACTGGTGGGAATCGTAATTAGTTGGGAAAAGAAAGCGTGCGCGGTTGGGGAAAGATCTCTTTTTTTGATATGCGCCCGTTCATCTTTCCTCCGGCTACAAAGAATTCTTGCATGTAGATTCCCTTGATATCCATGTATCCAGTTCTTTCTAGGAGTGAGTCAACCCACTCGTGCGTAATCTTTCAAGTGTGCTGGTCCTCTGATATATTTCATGGAGTATCCGTGGTCCGGCCGCTCGAAGCAGGAACGACCTGATATCCTTGGTGTATCAAGGGCATACACCTAATATCCACTCCACCCGATCGACGCCTACAACTACAGCCAGTTCAGGTTTGTGAAGTGTTTGTGGTATTGGTAGAATGAACTGTATACTGACACGTACATCACGATTCAATACTGCCCACTTAACATATCCCTCAGCAACACCAGTTCAACAACGGTATCAGCTCACGTTTGCTCTTTCAAAAGGTGGCAGATCGCTCATCAGGTGAGGATACAATAATAGCAATTGACGGTGCCAAATCATTGTATTTGATACAGGCAACAGTGCCGTTGACAGATAATGGGCCCCACCGGATGGACACGCGACGCTGCAGAGAAGCTTATGGATGCCACGCGGGGCATGGAGTACGGTGGCAACGTGAGTATTTACGAGAAGTATATCTAAGTCGAGCAGTCCAAGAAAGTACCGAAGCTCTTCAAGTTTCCGTGCACAACTATTGCTCTCTCATGTACCCTCGTAAGTCCGTCGCTATCACCACGCGCTCGAGAAGCCCCAGGATTTCATCCATTTTCCTACCGGAGCTACGCGAGACCATCGTCAGTCTCCATGTCGTTTTATCTTGTCTGCAGCTACTTACCTTCTTGAAGCCGATCGCCTCGGCCTGTTCGCGGAAGGCCTGGCGCGACATGTTGAGGCCGTACTTGCGGATGACACCCGCCTTCTTCTTATCGCCAGTGACTCTGCTGTACCAAGGGTCAATGAATAAAGTACAGAATAGATTTAATGCTGAGAAGCAAGAGTAAAGAGAGCGAGGAAGTGATGGTGGCTTACCAGCCGCGTGAGCCTTTGCCGTAGGTGCGCGGGCGGGAATACCAGACGGTTTCGTGAGACATGATTTCGCTTTTCACAATATTTCTTTAAGTCGATTTGTGACGTGGAAGAAATTTTTGACATCTGGTTCGTGTGGTTCGTGGGGGAGAAGTGTCACGGGCTTGCATACCTTGATGGCGCGGCATCAAGGTGTTCAAATCCAGAACTTTACTTCTTACGCCCTTCTTTGTCGACTATGTGACATCAGTCCCAAAAGGCTTCAACAGCAAGAGCAATCATATACGGAGAGTTCAAGCATTCGTTCCCACGCAAGTATAATCGGGGTTTCTGGGCAACTAGATCTGGACGAATGTCTCACCTTCCCATGTTCGCACACAATTGTGCCGCCCGCCATTGCAAACAACCTTGGGACCTACCTCTCATGCTTTGTGAGTACTTATACATCGGCCATTATGTCGCGCGATGCTTCATTGCCGAGAATACCATTCCCGATAGGGGTTCCCAGATCTCCAGGTCGACCAAGACAGGTGAAGCATCGAACACGTTGAAAAACTGCGCTTGAGACTTCCGGACAGAAAATTTAGACAAACCATGAATATTGGGTTCTCACCGGGAAGCGGCGCTGCAAAGGAGATAACAGTTTCCTTCAGTCTACATTGATGGCCAGTGACTGCCAGGCGACCATTACAACGGCCGATAATCAAGCATGCAAACCCTTTGATCAATAATACAGGACGATTATCTACACGGACTCATTCTCTTTTGCGGCAGGATGTTGCGCTCCTCCGACGCCCAAGTCGACAACTTCACTGTTGGACGTCGAATCCGAACCCTCCAAAGCTCCGTCAACCTCCACTTTCGACGGCTGGTCCGGCACCAACCACGCGGCGTAAGTAGTGAACGGAAGCAAAAACATCCAAGCCGCAAACGCGAAAATGAGGGTGTAAAGGTACCTCCACTTTGTCGCGCTCGTCGTGTAAGCAAACGTGGAGCCCACCGACTCAAAGGAGCGCAGCAATCCCGTCGTCCGGGCAAGTGTTCCAACGCCATCATTAAGTGTGCCCTGGAGACTGTCAACATCAGAAATACGAAAAGGAGCCAAGACGATCTTACCATCGTCCAGTACAAATACGTCTGCAACGACTCGATGGCGTAGTTCCAGATGATATGGCTGGCGAAACCGCGTCCGAAGCCCGGCTTCGCCCAGTCCAGCGAAGGCGGGCTCTTGTCGTACGCTACCTGATTAGTCGTCTGCCAGGTATACAAGCCGGTGAACAGGAAGGCGACCCAGCACCACACGATCCTCGCGCGGATCCTCCTCGAGAAGGGGAGGTGGTCTAGCAACTGCCCGGTGACGATGTCCCCAGTGATACCCGAGCAGGCCGTCATGAAGCTGCCGAGCGCGCGGGAACGGACGGTGAAGTAGGTGGCGAAGTAGTTGCTCTCGTAAGGCGAGCTCCACTGGCCGAAGATGAAGACGGGGATGAGCAGCAGGATGCGCTTCGTGCGCAGGAGCTTCCAGATGGCCACGGCCTCGGCGCGCCACGACGTCTGCTTGAGGATGACGACGCGCGTGCCGTCGTCACGCACGACCTTCTGAGGCGGCGACAGTGCCAGCGCCAGTGGCAGCCCGCAGCATTGCAGCGCGATGAGGACGAGGTACGTTGCGTACCCGACTTTGCCGGTCGTGGAGTAGCGCACGTTGAGACCGAAGTTGATGGCGCCACCGATGAGCTGGCCGATGTTGCGTATGGCCAGCCAGAGCGAGACGTAACGGCCGCGCTTGCGGTGCTCTGGGTAGCCCAGCACGATGGCCGCTTCAGACGCCCAAAGGCAGCTTGCAGAGAGACCACAAGTCACGGCGCCGAAGAGGACGAACCATTCGGTGCCGTAGCGATTGTTGACGTACAAACTAGCAGAGTAGAAGGGGTAACCCAAGGTGCCGAGGACGAGCGTCCATTTGAGGCCGATCTTGTTGGAAAGGCCGCCGGCAAGGGTGCAGCCGAATATCATGATACTGTGGACCAATGAGCAGTTAGCATTGGCAGATATGACGTCCATGTCAGAAGTATAGCAAGCTGCCCTTGCCGCGAGAAGTAGATGCATTCATCCGGACACAAATGCCACCGATCTCTCCGTAGAAATATGTCCAGTCGAATGCTTCTACTCCCCAAACATACGTATGTGCTTGCTGTTACAGTCCTTCTGGAACGGACCTCGCAAACAGGAGGAAAGACGCACCCAAAGGTAATGGCGTTGGCAGCGTTAATTAGGTATGGCTTTTGCTGGCCGCCAGCGCCTAGCGAGTTGAGGGCGTTCCATATCCCGGGCTCTGCGAAGGAAACCAGGCCGGTGATGATGCATTGAAGCAGCGTGCCTCTCCAGAAGCGTTGGAAAGGGGTGAGAGGCCGGTCGCATGCAGGGCGGATGGAGGCTGCGGTGGTGGGCGGCTCATCGGCCACGACAGTGGTGCCCGGCGCCTTGGGTTCTTGGACAGCCGACATTTCCTGAAAAAAAAAAAAAAAAGAAAAGAAAAGAAAACAAGACCGCCAAGCAAGTGGCTAGAAGCTTGGAAGCCAAGTGCTCTTTATATCTTTGCTCGGCGGACATGGCGATATCAGAAGCGGGTCTGTCTCTGTATTGCTATACTAGTGACGTGAGAGCCTCGTCGCGTCATGTCCTGGGCCCAGCGAGCAGCCCACAAGCGGCCGCATAAGGCTTTTCTTTGCCCTGGAGTGCGCCGATGCAACACTGGCAGGTGCCGGTGGCATTTGGGGTGGCTCCCGTCCCACTGATATTCCTTAGCGGGCTGCGCTGCAGTGGCTGATCCTAGGTATTTTCTTCTCAACGTGAAAGCCTCGCAGGGCGCTTCGAGCTGCGTCACTTGATCACCGCATGATTCCTCCCTCAAATGTGATTTTATTACCGTGCGCATGCGGCGTTACAGACGCACACGTAGCGCCGGTACCCGGCAGTGCCGGTCTGGGCGTCGGCAAATTCGGTCAATGTTCTTCGCCATTTCTCACTTTGAGCACGCGATGCACATCAACCCGCGCCGTGTGGGGATGGGCGCGCTGGGAAAAGCTTTCCACGAAACTGCACATGCCTGCATGCTTTGCGTAAGGCTGCATCATGAATCTGTAGGTGTGTTTTGCACATGTGTCCGAAGATGAAGCAGTGCTGTGCCACTCCCCGGGATCGCCCAGCGAAAGGCGACAGTGGGCAGTAAATAATTCCCTTTTTAGCTGCACTGAACAGGCTGTGGGGAGTTCGAGCAGTCGTCCGGATGCAAATGTCCCTCAATTTAATGGCACTTGCATCCGGACGACTACTCCAACGCGCCACGATCTGTCTAAGGGTGTGGCTTAAATGGCCCACAATGAGAGGTCCGCAGTATTTAGGCATCGGAAACAAGCTCTTCCCACCCTCCAGCTAAGTCCATAATGCGCTGAAGTGGGCATTGCTCTGAAAATGCCCTGAGAAATGCCCCCCACGGCCCTTGGCAACATTAAGATCATGACTATGGTTGCCGATCAAAATGTTGCAAAAGTTGAGGGTATCAACTTTTTGGAATTCCCAATCACAAGCAAGACTGCGCATATTTACATATTTCGTCACCTAATCACCGTCTTTATTTTTTTTTCCCCAGGATCCTAGCAAACAAACATACAAACGCCCAAATGAAAAAAAAAAAAAAAACTCTCCAGACAACCGTCATAATACAGCCTCCGATTTCTAATGAGCGAAGCGGAAGTCAAGACGATGGCTACCACGGTCCGTCGTGTTCTTAATGTAATCTGCACGTTGCTACAATAAGATGTTAGTAATGCAGAACAACCTAAAAGGCCTTGGGAAAGGACATACCTCAGGGGTCATGGCCTGCCACTTGTTCTCCCTTTGTTTGTTCCTCCGAACGTAATAAAATTTTGTGAAGAGGAAGACGCAGATCGAGATACAGTTGATAATGATCAAGTTTCTGTTACCCCGGTGGTATAGTGGCTTGTCATCATTGCGGTAGATCTGGTTGGAAATTACGTTTCCAATCTGTACCATCATGTTGTATAGCGCCGCAGATACCGTTCTGGTGCCGACATTGTTCGAATTACGACTGGCCCACGCCACAACGATGGCGTGGCAGTACGGGTAACTTAGGATGACAGTGACGAGCGCATAAGTCCCCCAAGCATTCGACATGGCACCAGGCCAGAAGCGGAGTGCAATCAAGCATGGCAGGGTCCAGCAGCTTTGCAACATAGCTACGAGCGTACGTTCGCCAAGCCAGTCACTAATCCTAGTAATAATCAAAAGCGTGAGGATGTGGAACACACTGGCTGGAATAGTCAGTAAATTCGTCGTAAACTAGTATTTAGTCAGCATCTGCAACAAAAAGATGTCGAGGAATGGCCATGGGCGCCGTACTGTGCTGAATCCAATACTCTTGAGCGTAAGAGTAATATACGTATCAACAGGGGTTTGCGGAATATAAGCCAAGACTCCGATGGCGTAGATGGGCCACAAATCGTAATCGCACATAGCCTTCCAGAGGAGTTTCGGTGTAATGGCCTCACGGTTGTGCATATCTCCCTTTGAAGGGTCGTCCCGGAGAACACGGTTGACGGCAATTTTGAGCTCATGGTCAGTGAACCACCCTTTGGGCCGGAACCATGTCTTCGTCTGGACTGCCGACGCCGGCATCATGAACCAGGATGCAAGTCCAACACAAAAGGTGATCAAGCCCTCGATTAGAAATAGCCATTGCCAGCCCGCCCAACCAGCGACACCACGCATGTGGAGAAGAGCAAAAGCGAGGAGAGACGTGAGGATGGTCGTCAAGGACAGCGTAGTCCAGAAGTAACTCAGGCGGAGCGGCAGCTCGCGACTCGTGTAGAAATACGAGAGCCAGAGTACGATATCGGGAATGAATCCACCTTCCAGAAGGCCGAGCATGGCGCGAGTCGCGAGGAAACCCTTCTTCCCAGTAATGGCAGCCTGGCATATAGCTACAGTCGACCTGCGGCGGGAGCTTATGTCAGAATTCTTTTTTTTCCTTGAGAATGGGTGAATCTTGATGTAATACCAGAGAGAAATTTGCAGCGGGATCCACCTATCAGGACCCATCTTCTTCGAAACAAGCTGGGAGGGCAGCTCAGCCAAGAGGAAAGCTACTAGGAAGACCGTGTTCCCGAGGTTGTAATCTGAAAGCTGTTAGCGACGGTAAACTAACTCTCCCCATCCACATCTCATCCCCACACTTCTTTTTCCTTTTATTCTTATGATCTCCTAGAGACCAGCTCTTTATGGCTGGTGGATGGAGGAATTATTGTCTTTTGTTCGGTAGAAGCTGGGGTACAAGAAGATGAATAGTCTTCAGAATCAAGACGTACCGTTTGTGTTCATGTTCAGGTCATCTAACATGTTATCAGATACGGCCTGCTTCAAGTTGCCACGGTCGACCTGCAGGCCAAAGAACATGACACACGCCCATGCACAAACACGGAAGTCGAGCTTGCGGATCAACTTCTTCTCCTCCTCGGGTGTCCAGGTATAAGTAGGGTCGAATGCGCTACGGCACTCGTACTGAGATTTCTCGTATACCGTCTTCCAGTGCTCGGCAACAGCGGGGTCCTCGAAAGGGTTGTCGGAGAGGGCGCTGCTCGAGCTTGTGTCATCAGCATCACGTTCGTGAATCTGGAAACCATCCTTGGTCACTGGCTCGACATTGAAGGAGGTCGCCTGCACGGTCTGTTGGGCAGTGGAAGGAGGAGACGCATCAATTCGCTCCTTGGAAGCGTCTAGAGCCGCGCTCTCGCTGGAGGAAGAGTTCCGTGCCATGGCGGGAATCATGGAAGAATCTGCTGGACGATGATCGCTAAACCCTCTCTTTGGTAGCGGGAAAAAGCTCTTATAAGACACCAAGCACCGGGAACAACCCGTCTGTGGATTCGCCGCCTGCCTATGGTGTGATTTGGTGCTGCAAAGATGCCAGTCACGGCTAGGATCATAACAGAGAGACGCCCGAGCGCCACACATAGGGCCCATTAGATAGGAGCTGATAACAAAAAACTCCCCCATGCGAACCGCCCGATTGGCCCCACGCCGGAGACGTTTTCCTTCAATTCATAGCAATGAGAAATTGCCGGCACTGATGGTGGGCCGGCAAGCCACCCAGCAATCTGGTTCTGCAGCTGCTCTCGATCGTCAATATTAGGGAAGCCCGGATACGGCGCCCACCCACGGAGCAGTCCCGCTTGGCTTTGGCGACGTCAATGCTGTTATAGCCCGAGAAGCGCCGCGGCACGGTGGAAAACAAGAGCAGAGCGCAGTTGCCGCGTAAGACGAACTACAATTGAAAAGGGTCTGCATGAGGTCCCATGCTGGCGTGGCCCAAGAAGCCGCGGCGTCTAGGCAGATTGCTTGAACAGAGCCTCAAGATTTGATCTTTGAGCTTCTGTGCAAACCAAGACGGCGGCCAGACCCTTCGGTGACGCTCTTGGCGAGCTTCGAGGCCTTGGGCAGATTCCACGAGGCGTAGATAAGAGGGGTATGGAAGAGGACCGCACGCTGGCTGGGTCGGGCCAAGACGAAGGCACAATGCGATGCCTGTATGTCGCGATCGCGGTTATGCCGTGCTAAACGATGTCGTGATGCGGCGTCTGCCCTGATTCGTCCATTCTTCGGCCTCGCCAATCACCAGTCCTTCTACAACAGCCCAAACATCAGTGTCAGAAAAAGTTTCAGCGTCGTCGTTGCATACCACCCGCAGCTCTTTCAAAAGAGGCACAACACTCTGCGCCTCTCCAGCCGAACTCAAGTTCTTCTGTCGACGCGCTAGTAGTTGATTCAGAGTGTCGTGCCAGAGCGGAGTAATTCCGTAGTCGCAGCGAAACAAACTGGAGCAAACGAGCGAAGACGTGCCGACGAGCTCATCCGGATGAAGCTTCTATCTCTCTGTGTCGTAGCACCACGACACTATCCGAGCTCTTGGCTTCCGAAACCCTGCGTCCACACGGTGCTAGATTCCATATGAAGAAGTGCTCTACTTCCTGGAACAGCACGCTCAGCCGAGGCTCCCGGATGGACCTCGGTGGAGCTCTCTGTGATTTCGTGGTGCGCCATCCGTGGCTAACGTCAACGGCCGCAAGCACCCTACGGTGACGTCTCATCCGCGCCGATAGCTGTCAGTTCAACTAGCCGGAGTGGCAATGATGGAATCGTAGCTGACATTGTAGTGGAATATTGTGTGGAAACAGCGGGACGTGGGTATTGTCGATGGCTGTAAGATTGACGGTGGGCAGGACAGCTCCGATGACTCGCCCATGGCTTAGTCAGCTTGGGATATTGGCACACTGCCTCGCACTGGACAGCAACGTGATGAGGCACGAACGCTCGGTGGCTGGTGGGCAAGCTTGCTGTGAATCGTGCCGGGAACATCAACATTTATTGATCAGTGTCTCTCTCAAGAGATATCTTTACCTTCAAATAAGGTGCGTAGGATTTCGACACCGAGTTTACTGAAGCTGACACCGATTCTGCTCCTAGTCCCTCTGATTGGCGATATAAGCATCCCGGTGTCAAATCAAGTAGATTCCGTTTCACAATGCTCCGCACTTTGTTTTGCAAGGCCGTTGATTTAATATATCTAGGAGCGACATTGGCCGGGGAGAAACATCGCATTGCACTAATCGAGTGCACAGCGATCTTATCCAACTACTTAAGACACGGGCTGGATGACACAGGTATCGCAACAGCAAGCCAAACACAAGTGGGACGTGTGAAACTCTACTGGCCAGGATTAGCGAAATTATGGCTCTCTTTTCGCGTAGCGTCAGCTTGCCAGACCGCTTGGACTTCGTAAAAACTCGAATGATTCAAGCAGCATGGATTTTCCCTGTGGAACGCTGCAAATCGCAGAACAGACAGCTTCTACAACCCGCCCATGAAGTCTGACAGAGTGATAGGCTTACGAACAGCGTTCGAGAAGCCCTCGTGATAACTCACCCAAACCTCATCCTCTTTATGCTCATCGCTCTCTCGTTCTCTCCTGCTTTTTTCCTTCTCTACCGGCGTCATGGGCACAGTCTGCGCCACGGTCCTGCCGAAGAAGTCCTTCTTGATGACGACCTTCTTTTCTGCTGCGGCGGCAAGACCTCTCAGATCCACCTCTTCAGCTGCTGCACCTTCCTCCATTTCTACCACCCCACCTCTGCGCTTTCTAGCTTCTGCTTCCAGCCTCAGGCTCTCTTTCTTGAACTCCACATCCATAATCTGGCGCACAGCGTAGCGCACCTTATCATCCTGTATTCCGCTATCCATCGTTTCAAATCTGGCTAGCGTATCTAACGGCGGCTCCATACGGTAGACCCAGCCGCCATTGTGTCTCGTGTCGGCACCGAATTCCACCCGACTTTTTTCAAATCGGACCCCCGTTGCTCCCATGGCATTGACGGCGCGCATCACTAATGCCTTCTCCGATGCCTTACGGACAGAGGCCGCGGATGTTGGTTTTGATTTGTCAGCGCCCGCACCTGAAGTGTTGATAATGACGGGCTTGACCCCCGGGGAGAGCATGCGGAGTACATATGGAATTAGCTCTGTCGAGATCTCGGCAGCAGAGCGGTACATGCGAGCGAGAGGAAGAGCAAGCCCGGATTGGAGAGCGGTAAGGGAGGCGAGGTTGGCACGACTCAGTTCGACCATCCTGTAAGGCGCGCTAGGCCCCGAGAAAGGTGCGGGTTCTGAGTCCTGCTCAGCGCCATTCTCTGCGAAACCACGGCCCTTCTTAAAAGTAGCTGACTCTGACGCAAGTGAGGGCCGAATCGAAGACGCAAAGAGATCGTGAAAGGCAAGAACGGGGACCGCCAGGTATTGCGCAAGCTCCCATTCCTGTCCAGCATGAACCGCTCCGGATATTGAGTCGTGGAAGTGCAACCAGCTGTAGGCGTTGTTGGGTTTGCTGAGGAAAGTGTCATCTTGAAATGGTTGGTTGACAAATGCAGAGAAGCAGTCTACCGAAAAATCAGCCAAAGGCTATGATAAGATCTTATTAACATACCTGTCACGATGCGGTCGGTGTCACCGGCGGTATTGACCATCTCACTCAACCTGTCCATCGCAAAACGCTTGCTTGCTTCCGCAACTCCGATAGATCGAGTCTCCCCAATATTGGCCTTCTCCGCTTGTGCTGCAGATGCGGATTTGGGGAAACCAGCGCCCTCCTTGAACACGCGCTCCACGATTTCCCTTGCGCCTCCTCTACCCAGACCTCTGGCGGCCCCACCACCTTGAGCAAGGTCATTGATGATGTTATCTTCGATCCATTTCCTAGTAAGTCGCCGTTCATTGTTGGCCTGCGAAAGGAGCTTCCGGGCTACCCATTCGCCTACAACCATAACGCCCCGGACGTCTCCCTCTCCAGTACCACCACCTCCTCCATCTTTCCGACTACTAATGCCCCATGTGGCCTCACATAGGCGCCGGACCCCGTCAGAATCGGCCGGGATGCCCTCCTTTTCGAAAATCCAGTGCAAGCGTGGGACAACCATGTTGACAGGAGGCTTCCGGACGTGGATGATCTCGGCGATAGAGGCTTGGCGAAGTGGACGCAGGGATGGATGGTACACGTCGTTGCAAATGAGAATGAGCGGACGGAGGAGACGGAACCTGTCGCCCTGCTTCTTTCCTGTCTTGGCCGCGGAAGACTCGGTAGTCTTTGGACTGGAATTCTTCTGATCAAGGTGAACCAGGTCGATAAGAGCCTTGATGAACCCGCCCTCGCCACCACCCCCACTGCCTCCTACTACACCATCCACTTCATCGACCACGACGCAGACAGGTTTTCCAGCCTTTCTGACCTTGGATCCAGTCGGAGATTTGGTATCAATGCCTCGTACGTTCTCTGTGCCAACCATATCCTTGATGCGGCCTCTTACAACATCCTTACTCCTCTCATCGCTCGCGTTGATCTCTTGTACCTCATACCCCGCTTGCCGTGCACAGACATGAGCAAGTGTCGTCTTACCCAGACCTGGTGGACCGGTAAGCAGTAGTATTTTTCGATGTGTGTAGTCCTCATCTGCTCCAATTCGATCGTAGGCTCGGGCCGTCTTTGGGTTCGGGCGAGCTGAACCAGGAAAGACGATGGCATCCCAAGATTTGAGCCATTTCAGGACCATACGGTGCGTCCTCTCATCTCCAACAAGGTCGGTAAACCTTTTGGCGCGGTACTTTTCGGTCCATAAAACTGGTCGATTGCCACTTTTGCGGCCGCTAGGGCCTTCAATCGTGCGCATAGGCATATCCACACTGACGTCCGTATCCATCTGTTGCTGTTTGGACATCTCTTCATCAGCCGCCTGGGTAGTAGCTTCATCTATCAAAGAGTGGATGTCAATTCCATAGTAGCTTTTTCTTGCCTGCCCTAATCCCGCGTGCGAGCGAGATGCAATCAGTTGTTCGTAGGGAATAGTAGGCGTCGGGCGTCGATGTGTGAGGTATATCGCTCTTCCAGAACAAGTCCGGAGGGTCACCGGCCCTTTATCGCGAGGCTGCGAGACGGCTAGTGAATGTAGAGGCAGCATTTCGGCGTTGACAGACGCGTTCTCAAAATCGGCAAAGGTCACTGGCCGACCGACGCGTGTTTGCCTTGGAGGTGCAGGTGCCGAGGCCTTCCTCTTGTTGTGCGCGGCTTTAATGGCGCCATAGTCTTCTTCGTCATCCGAGTCATCTCCAAAGACACCCCTCATCTTGTTACCTGCGCCGGCCGACACATCATGGAGAGGGCTTCGGCGTCCATCTATCTTCCGTCTTTTCCTCGGCGAGTCACCTCCTGGCGGTGAACTCGGAGGATACGCTGGAGGCGATGACACGAGCGTCATGTTCTGCAAAGGCGGCGACGATGGTGGAGCAGAGGGGCTCGAGATTGGTGCGACTGGGAGAGAGAGACTGGGAGAGAAATGCTGTTGCTTGATTGGAGTTTCTACACGCGGTCAGACACAGGCCTCGCCATCGGCGAAAGGAGAGACGGCACCCAGCTGGTGGTCTTCTTCACTGCGAAACACGTCTGGGACTTTCCAGGCGCGATGCTGGATCACAATTCCCTGGCGAGTCCTGGCGGCAGTTGTTTCGCGAGTTTGGAGACGTAACGCTTCGATCTCTTCGGTATGCGAGCTAGGTGGATGCTCTAGTGCGTCAAGCGGGTCAGGAGCTTCGGAGTGTAAGAACAGGGCGGGGTCGAAGGAGGAAGGGTAGTCAGGCTCTGGCGGGCCCATTGCTGGGCTGCGCGGTGGTCTCCGCAGCGAGATGGTGGTGTTGAGAAAGGCCGAAATCCACGCGAGACGCGTTTACGCGACAACGCGTTTGCATCGAGTTCCCCGATGTGGTCTAGATGCCGTAATGATCGGACGCTTAGCCCAGAGCAGGCCCCGAAACGAGCCGTTACTGCTCAAAACCTGGCATCCCTGCTCCAGCTCGCAACCAACCGCTTCGCCGCCACCAGCAAAGCCTCCCAGCTCCCGCCTGCGACGCTCTGCAACGCCATGCGTCCGCGCCGCCCTGCCATCGCAGCCCATGCTTCGCATCGCATTCCTTATCTAAAGCTGGTCGCATGCACTGGGCCGACGACCCGAAAGCCATATTCACCCGCGATTTCGCCTACCCGCGCCCACCGCGCCGCCGTCTCCGCACCATGACCTCTGCCGCCGACATCGCCCACGAGCCTGCTCACGACTACGCAGAGTATGTTTTCGCCCATTCGCTGCCCGAACTCAGCTCCCCTGTTGATCCCCCCCGCCATGCTCGGGGGAAATCAACATTGGTGGACAAGCATTCGCGGCCTGCCCTTCCCGACCGCATACACTCGCACCGTCTGCGCGTGCAAGCACATGCTAAGAATATGCGCGCCAGGCTTCTTTCCGGCCCCCTCATCGATATCATCGTCGGCGTAGGCGATGTCAAGCGGCAATGGTCCCTCCACCGCAACCTGCTGTCATACCATTCCGAGTACCTCGCGTCCGAACTCCAGACCAATGATGCCACGAAGAACAAGGCAGGGAATAAGCTGGAGCTTCCCGAAGACGATCCCAAGGGCTTCGAACTGCTTGTCAAATGGCTCTACCAAGGAAAGCTCGATGACGTGGGCGACTTGACTAGCGCCGAGCGCAAGTACGACTACGCTGTTGCCTGCCACAAGCTGTACATGTTGTGCGAGCGCTTCGACATGCCCCAGCTCAAAAATATGGCTATTGACCAGTATCGGAAAGGCCTGAGCCAAGCGCGGTTGGTGCCCGATGCAGACGAAATCAATGACATTTATCAGAAAAGCCCGGAGGGCTCGCCCTTTCGCGTGCTCATGACGCGCATTGCCGCACGCCAGATCATGGATCCGGATGCAGACCGGGATGCCGAGAGCTACCGCGAATGTTTTGCTGCAAATCCCGACTTTGCCATTGATCTTGTCAATGCCATCAAGTCCGGGTCTGGAGGCATCTTGTTTGACGACCCCACGAACGGCGACGACTGTATGTATCACGATCACGGACATGGTCCAAATTGCTACGGCAAAGGAAAAGGCAAAGCAGGTAATTACAAGCTTGTTAAGTTCCTTGACGGGTTTGCGATGCGCGTAGACGGTTGAACCGCACATGGAGGCCTAGGGCGATGGTGCTGAAGATAGTCGCATTTAGCATCGTACATCACCCTCATGTTGCTGTTTCGACTTCTTTCCTGCGCAATCTTTCGGTGCAGAAGCCGATTACAGAGGGAGCCCCTTGTTTTCGGTGAGAAAGCGCGCGGCAGAGGGTAACAGATGAGTAACTACTAGTTCAGGCACAGATGGGGCCGTCAAAAAACCACGCATCCGACCAGACTCGCCGCCCTCGCCCCCCAGAACTCCGCCTGAGACGTCTCCCCTCCAATCGCCTCGTAGCCAAGCTCGGAAGTCCAACCGCTCACCGACAAAGACTTACGGACCAGATACCACGGACGATACCAATGGAGCACGCGACACCATCGGTGGACACGACTTCACCGATAGAGACGCGGGAAACACCTCCCCGAAATCAAATGCCGCTACTAAGTCCGGCGGACAGTTTGAGCACGCAATCGAATCTGAGTCTCCTGGACGAGGAAGTCCGAAACGGCATCCACCGAAGCTTAGGAGGAGGGGGTCTACAAATGCCAGAGCTCCCGCATCACCGAGGGATATTTGAGTACGAGTGGAGCGAGGTGGGAGTTATATGACTAGCTTCGATTGATGAAATGATGGAGGAGAACTAGCTGACTTAAGAACCCTGTTGTAATTAGTGCGAGGGACGAAGCCATTGGGCGCAACCATTGGGGACGCTCGAATGGACGGTATGGTAGAACATCACGCAACCACTAATACATCATGAGCAAGTGAGTTAACAGGCGATCTCCAAAAACCACGTCTCGTGGCTTTTCCTTTCATTTCCCTTTTTTTTTTTTTTTTTTGAGAAGCACTATTTGATTCTCCTCACTCCTCCATACATGGCTCCATTTCACGCTATCAAGATCGTTCCTGCCATATCAAACAACTTCTCTCGTAGCCGCTCCCTGCTTTCCCTCATCACTATCGGTATGAGTAGCGCCAGGGTGCACGATGCGCTCGATTCCCTCGTGGTCCACGTTCGCAGCCTCCTCCATGTCACTGTCGTGGGCGACATCGAAATCTCTGCCGCGATACTCAGGGCCAATCAAGGTAAGAAGGATGACGTAGGCATAGACACAGCCCATGAAAATGCAGATGACCTTTCCGTACTCATAGCGCGCAGTCTTTCCCTTGGGCGGCAGCGGGAAACGCTCGCCGATGGTCGCCTCGATGGTGCTCGACGCCGACGACACGAGGTTGCCCAGCTGGTACGAGGTACCGACGACGAAGGTGCGAAAGCTGCCTGGCGACAGCTCCATTAGGTGGATGGGGATGACGCCCCAGGCGCCCTGGACGCAGAATTGCTCGAAGAAGGCGGGCGCGATGATGCGCGTGTCGGTGACGAATGTATAGGGGTACAGCAACGCGCCGCCGATGACGCAGATGAAGATGATGCTGAAGCGCCGCCCGAAGATCTGCGAGCAGTACCCAATCACAGTACCCCCCGTCATGGCGCCCAGGTTGGCCACAACCTGCGTTACGGTGACGGCGTCGGCGCTGAAGTTGTACTGGTTCTCGAGCATGGTCGGGTAGAGGTCTTGCGAACCGTGCGACTGTTTTGCAGGAGGTTAGTTTCGCGGTCCCCAATTGTGCCCTGCAGGGAGTGGGTTAGTAAAGAGGTACTGACCATGAAGTTGAAGCCGGCCATGAGCAGGACCATGTAGATGAGGAGGAGCCAGTGCTTCTTGAGGGCGACTTTCCCTTCGGCAATAAAGGTCTTGGAGACATTGTGGCCGGCCTCGCGGACCTTCTCACGCTCCCGGTAGGCCTGCGTCTCGGGCAAGCAGAGACGGAAGATAATGATCAGAACAGGTGGACAGGCGCCAAACCAGAAGAGCTGAAGAATAAGTGGTGATTCAATTAGTCGCCCAGTGGCTCGAAAACACTTCGGCTGGGGGAGGCACTCACAGGTCTCCATCCGTGGCTCGTGGTGTTCACCAGTGCCCTGGCGAAAACGGTCGCCAGAAGGTACCCAAAGGCGTAGCCTTGCTGCAGCATGCCCGAGACAATTCCTCTAGCCTGCTCCGGGCAGTCCTCCAGCGCTGTCGCAGCCGCGTTGCCGTACAGACCGCCCATGGCGATGCCGAAGAGGGCTCTAACGCCCAGGAACTGCTCGTAAGTGTTGCAGAAACCGGTACCGAGCTCGAGGATGATGAAAAGCACGTTGTTGACGACGAAGGGCCATTTGCGGCCCCAGCGATCGGCCGCAATGCCAAATATGATGGAGCCGATGGACCGCAGCATCAGCACCAGGGTGATTCCCCAAGTAATGTCCTTCTTGCTCTTTCCGAATTCTTCGGCAAGCTCCTCGACCCTGTGAGATGTCAGAAAGTAATTCTCGAATTAGCGAGGAATGTGTGGAATGGGTACACTCACGTCAAACTGACGGTAAAGAAGTCGAAGGCGTCCCATGACCAGGCGACGAAGGCAACTAGAAAGAAGAGCCACTGCTGCGTGTTGAGCAGTCCCAGTAACTTGAAAGGGTTGGGTGCCTTCGCCATGGGCGGCTTGAGCGTGGGAATGCGGGTGGCGACGTAGCGGCCGATGCTCATGTGCTCGTCAGGGTTGGCTGCAATGCCCGAACCGACCACTGGGTTCGAGGGCGAGCGCTCCGTCACAATTTCCGCACGCTCGGCGTCGTATTTCTCGGTCGACATGGTGCGCCGGGTGGTGAATTGAAATTGACTTGATTGCCTCCTTGTGTTGCAGAGTGGTAGCTGTCTCGTTCACTGTCAACTAAGAATCCCACGGCCGTCAACTCTCCCGAGCTCACCGCTCACAGGCAGTGCTGCGTAATACGGCCGGTGGGTCCCTTTATCGAAGGCGAAGCTTTGCGTGATGTTCGCCAGCGGCGTAGCCAAGAGGTGTCAAGCGTCCCTGTGGGCTAGCAAAGCGTTGGCGCCGAGGAAATGTGGGTGAAGACAAGCACCACGACCAAGATCTGGAGGAGGGAAGAAAGTGGGCTGCCCTCCCCCTCATTATTATATCTCTGCATGCGCGACTCGTACGCCTTCCCGAAGCAGGCGGCGCGGGTGGACGGACAGCAGCCATGACAGCGCGCTGTGCCGCCAGTCAAACAGTCGCCCGGTCGGTGATTGAGCTGCTGCTGCGAGTGCCGCGCCCGACGCAAGCCATCGATGTCGGCCAAGCCCACGCCCAGCCTCAGCTCCAAGGAATCCTGCGAGCTTCTTTCCCCACAATGGCTCTTCTGCCGGGCCGTCTGACTGGACGGCCGCTGACGGAGGGGCGGCGTGGCTTACTACACACGGTTAAGTGCACTTAGAGCTGCAGCGATATCGCGGCCCTAGGCCGCGTTCAATGGGTCCGCATGAAACAGATAGCATGCCGTCTGGTGAAGAAGGGGGGCGAGTGCAGCACCCGAGCGCTGCTGGCCGAGACGACGATGCTTCGAAAAGCCGTCAAAGGCCGTTCGCTGGCCCGTGAGCCTCTTCCCCCGCTCTTTGGGTTTTTCTTTCTCCCCACGGGGCCATGCACTCACGGCGTTCGCCGCATGATGGCCCCGGCTCTTTCGCTCAAGGTTCGTGCTGGGGAGGGCGACAATACGAAAATCCTCGACAGCATGCTCAGACGATGGCCGGCACGATGGTTAGAAACCTTCCGAATGTCTGGTACCCGTTCTCCTTCTTTGCCCCCAGAACCCACCGATCCAACCCTTCTAAACTGAGTCCCATCGGTACCTGCCATTCGAACGTTTAATGGTCTGGCCCTGTGCCTGCTCTACAAACGACGTAATGAGAGTTCATTCTGTCATACCATACGTATCTCTGTCCCTCGACCCTCTGTCACCGATCCTATGCGTTATCCTTTGCCTATACTTTTCCGTGCCTGCCTTTTGATGCGGGCCTTTCATGACTTTTCATAAACCGAAGACAGTGTTTCTCCGAAGGTATGAATGGAACGGATAGTCTCGCCGCGTGGTTCACATCCCTAAATACTATCCGGATGCTACTACGCTTCTAATATAGACGCTGCAAACAAAGTAGAAAACAGAATACGAAAAACGTTTCTATGCCCGGCCGAACCTTATCTCCTCGGCGTCTGTGAAAGACCCTCCCCTCTCCCATCTCGCTGCCCTCTCACGAGCTACTACTTTCCCGCTCTAGCGCTTCGGTAAGGCTCTCCAGCTCCGTCATGCGCAGAGCCTGATCGACGCTATTGACGAAATGCCTTGGCCCACCTGCGGTCTCAACGATCCCGCTCTGCTGAAAGAGCCTCCAGACTTCAGTCCCTTCGCGGGGGACCCGGCAGAAAAAGACCCGGACGCCGCGCTCCACGTACGTCTGCACAATCTCCAGAAGCACCTGCGCGCCAGCCCCGTCGAGCGAAGTCACGCCATGCACGTCGAATATGATATTCTTGTTGTGCTCTTCGCGGCGCACACGGGGGAGGGCCGGGTGGGCCGCATTGGTCCCGTGCTCCTCGAGGCGCTTCAGGCGGTTGCGCAGGCTCCCGGTGTTCGCGAACGTGAGGGGCTCCGGGATCTTGACGATCAGACATCCCTCGACGAACTCGAGCCTCCCGGGATCGACTTCCGCGTTCTCAAACTGGTCATTTGTCCCCGGCACACGGCCGAGAATCTGGATGCGCGGGCGCGTTGCATGTTTAATAACCCGCAGGAGGGAGAGGCCGATGCCCACCGCAATTCCCTTTTTTAAGTCCCAAAATATCGTCACAAGGAAGATAATGAGCATCAAGCTGAGCTCAGACCAACCACGGATCTTAAGGAAAAAGTGGATATCATGTGGAGCTTCCTCAACAAGGGAGAATGCCACAACACCCACCATGGCCGAAAGCACACCTTTCTATATGAAAATCAGTCGAAACGAGTGGCAGAAGTAAAAGTGTTTCAAACTCACCGGGAGGTAGTAAAAGTAGGGAAGTAGGAAAAGCAAGCAGAGCAAAGTTATCAGGCTGAGAAAAATACTGCTCATAGGGGTCCGGCCGCCTGTCGATGCGTTTACCTTACTCCTGCCGTACCCACCGAAAGCAGGCAGCGCCATGAACAGACCGCCAGTGACATTGGCCACCCCCAAAGCGACTAGCTCCCTGTTCGTACTGGTATTGATTTTCTGGAGGCCATCTTTGGATGGTGGCAAGCTTTTCGCTGCCACCGAGGATTCAAAAAAGCCCAGCAGTGCAATGGTAAATGCAGTCTCGAAAGCGTCCGAGACGTACTTGAGATGTGAAAAGTCGAAAGGGAAGTGAACTTTGAACAGGTGTCCGCCTGCCGTGTTGACTTCTCCCAGAATAGCCAGCCCATTACGATCCCAGCGATACTGCCAGGTCAGGATGACGGACAGCAACACGACAATAAATCTATCTGGCACGTATGCAACACCTGGGTAACGTGGTTGGAGGCGCTTCTTAAGTTCCCTGCATCTTGTTAGAGAGCCGGACTCTATTTGGGACGACCAACCTGAAAACATGATGCTGAAAACGCGCTGAACGAGACGGCGCACGTCAGCTTATGAGCGTGTTTGATGTTCTTGATGATAAAAATCAATTTATCAACCGCACTGCCGTGCTGAACACCATGAGGTCCTTCCGCAAGGCGAGCGATCCCTAGCTGGGGAATGAGCTGGTCGATAAAAATGACCACGCCAATGGCGCTGATAAACCCGCGCAGGAAAGGTCTACTGAGGACGTTGTCCAAAAATCCTAGACGAAACAGACCGCCAAGCAAGATTACGAAGCCCGCGATAAAGGTTGTGATGCCAGCAATCTCTGCATTGAGTTGCGCCTCGTCGTCACCCACTTTGCCCTTCCGAATATTTTCTCGGACAACCTCGCCAGTGAGGAGAGAGCCTGGGGCCTCGGGGCCGACGATCATCATGGGCGCGGTACCGAGGACGGCATAAATCAACGGGTTGAAGAAGAAGCTGTACAGGCCGTTTACGGGCGGGATGTGGCCGAGGTTGGATGCGTACGATAGCGACATGGGGATGTAGAAAGAGGCCATGGTAATGGCGGCTATGATATCGCCTCGCAGATAGCGCAGCTTATACTGCGGGAGCCAATTGAAAATAGGTACGTAGTAGGCAAGATACCTGTCAGTAGCGTGTCAGTCGGCTTGCGGGCAATCATAGCGACCCGCCGCATACATCATTCTTCTGTTTCTTATGCCATGTCTCTCGGCCAGCCACGACGTTGTGGTGTTCTTGCCCTGCCCGCCCAGCAGGCCATCCGTGACCGACTCTCCCAGCAAGGACGTCGCAGCGTCGGGCGTGTTTGCTACGTCATCTCCAGGATAACGGCCGCCGAAGCCGTCTCGCAGAATTTCCGAGTTGAAGCTGCCATAGCTCCTCGACGTCTCGGGACGCGGCGATCTCATAGGCGGCGATCTCGTAGACGGCGACATGTCTCGCGGCTGAGCAGGACTCCTCTCGCCTTCCCTTTGGCTCAGTAGATGAGTTCGCAGATGGGATTCGGACTCCTCGAGCGGCGTTGAGGCGTCGGCGGATGTGGAAGAGGCATGGGCAGGCGAAGCAGGCACATGTTGAGCCCCACTCTTGGCGCTGGAGATGCCAAAGTCGGTGTGTGTCGAGGCTTCGGGGGACCCTGACGGGTAGTGGGACTCGCGCAGCTGGCTGGGAGTTGTCGGCGCATGCTGGTGGGCTGGGCGAGTCGCCGGAGAGCTGCGAGAGGACGATGGCGAATGCGAGGGCATGGTGTGGCTTGGACGAAGCCCTGCGTGCGGTAGGCTAGCTATCTGTTTCTTTTCAGCGTGTTTTTTTACCTCGGCCGGCATGCTGGACGCTGGCGCGCATTGTCTCTTATGAATTCCACAGCGCGCGCCGGACGGCATGCCGAGCGGCGCGTCTGGCCGGTCGGTCGCCTCAGCGGCGTTGCGCACTGGCCAAGACAAATGTGCGACGCAGCTGTGGAGAGCTTACCTCAATGCAAGATAGCGAGGCGGGTGTTCGGCGTCCTTGTGTCTCTTGAGTCCGGCGCGAGGCAGATCGCGGGCCCGTGGTGGGGTTTCTCTGTGGAGATCTGCCTTCCCAGGCGCTTGGCTTCGGCTGCCTCAAGGTTACGCTGCGCCCACTAATCCCGGTGGCCGGGTGGTCTATCTGTCGCAACTGTCGGGCTCACTTGGTTCGAGGACCAGGCGGCGGCCGGCCATGTGCACTTGTGCACCTGCGCTAGCCCGAGTCCTGGCGCGAATCCCCGTGCGCCGATTGTAATCCATGCAACATCACAAGACGGCCTCTCCAACGGCCACATGCAGGCTTGTAGAAGCATGCTGCATTTGCTGATTAGCGCCAAATTAACAGCTGTGGGTAGCCAAGTTTTATGAGGTCGGACCAGGGCCTTTATTAACAGTAAAGCCTTTGAGCCACACCTCTTCACCAGCACGAAACAAGCCATCCGCGCCATTTGTGGTCATTGAGACAGCGATGCTGACATCAGCTACAACAACTGCTTGTCGGTTGCCAGCGCTTCTCTGAATCCAGCCGTCTCATCTATCAGAGGACGTTAGAAGCATGATGGAGCGGGTGGGAAAAGAACCCTTGCTATTTGAATGACGCTACTTTTTGGGTACATGAACCGAATGCGGGCTCCAAATGCCACCAGTCCCTTCTTTGTCTACTTGACGCCAGAACGCCCCTCTTTGCCTGTTGATACCACCGTATCCAACGTAGAAAGAAGACTATGTCTCTGCCCTCGCCGCAGCCTTCTGCTTCTTCAACCTCTCTTTCCGCAGAGCGATTTCTTTGCTCAAGTCATCACCCTGCGCCTTCTCTTTCTTAGTCTTCTTCGCCGGCTTGTCTGCAGTTTCTTCCTTTGCACCTTCAAGCGACTTGCGCTTCTTGCCCTGCTCGCCCTCAGTGATCTTCAGCCTCTCGGACTTGTCGACAGGCATATGCTTCTCGTCCAACACGTCTTGCTCGTCTACCCAGAGCTCATCTGCTAACCAAATAGGAAGGGCCGTGGTCTCCGGGCCCTTGATGTGGATTGACCGAATGTTTCTCCAGCCCTTGGGGATGAGTTTCTCCTGCGTTGTTAGGCCGCTGACTACAGCCTCAAGGTTCTCGGCGATCTTCTTTGGCTCGAAGCCTGCATGCGCAATGCGTATAGAGGTCGTCGTGGTGGGGCTGAGGTGCACCAGAGCCGAGTCCAGCGCCTTCTGGATGTCCTTTGCCACAACTGCCGGCGAGCCCACGATGCTGGAGCTCTTGTCCTCCGTGGGCTTCTTCGGCTTCTTGCCCTCAGCGTCCTTCGGAACCTTCTCGTTGCCCATCAAATTGACAGGCACAGGCCGCTTGGCCGTACTCTTGTAGAACACCTTGCCCAGGACGTTTGGCAGGAAGGTAATGATGCGGTCGTCGGCCAGGAAAATGTCATACTCAGCATAAAGCTGGCGCCGGGCCTCATACGTCTTGTATTTCGTCTTGAGCTTGGAGATTCCGATCACGCGACCAATGCGCTCGCGCAGCTCATGGGGAAAGGCAGATTCTTCAACCAGGTCCTTGTACGAGCGCTGCGGGTCAGCAGTACTGTGCGCAACAAGTAGTCAGCAGCTGCGGTTTTTGTGAGTTGACGTCTCGCTATTTCCCCTTACATCAAGCAGAGTTTCTGAGCGGGCAGAGACAAGGGATGCGGCAAAGCAATCTTCGCAGGCTTGAGGCGCTTCTTGTCGGCAACGTGCTTCTTGGTAGTAACTACCAGCCAGATTGGGACCTGACCGTCAGCGGCATTCTCCTCATCGGAAGAGTCCTCCTCGAGGAGATTCTTCTTGGTAGACTGGGCGGCTTTGGCGCTCTCAGACGACTTGATGTGGGCAGTCAGCGCCTTCGCGGCGCGCAAAGCCTGAGCGGGATCGAGCTGGTAGGGCGAGCCCGAATGGGGCTTGGTGGCGAGAGCAGTGGAAGAAGGGGCCATAATTGCGGTGTTGTCAAGGCGGGAAGGCGGCAAGCGGGTGCCTCGTGGACGCGGAGGTGGCAGCTGCGGAAGAAATTCTGGGCCAAAAATGTCGGCGCATGCACATTTTCTGCCTCTGGTCACCGCCTTGAGGGGACGACACAGAGTCAACGCCGATTGGTTGCCGCGAGACCAGATCCAACATCATCACGACCGCGCTCGCGTCCACCTGGACGGCCCACGAGTCGTACCCTTGGCCGGCGACCTGATCGGCTAGCATGTAATTGCAGCAGCAAGGGTGCCAGCCGGCGGGGGAAAAGTCAATTCGAGCGTGGGCGTAAGTCGGGGGTTTGTACATTTATGTCTGGCCGCCTGCGTGCTACCCGCCTGCATACATTTGTATTTGGCGGAGCGATATGTTGCGAAGCTCGTACCCGATGCAGCGCTTCGGCCGTCACGCGAGACGGCGGATCGGGAAGCTGCTGCGACGAGCGCGCCGCGTAGCCAGCCAGCAGGCAAGCATGGAAGCAGCCAACATCAAAAAAGCAAGGCCCTGCCGCGGCCACGGCTGCTGCTGGCCGCAAGCGGGCAGCGGTGCAGCGGCTTCAATACTTCAATGCTTGGTGTGCCGCCGTCCGGATTCTGCAGGCCAGGGAGGCCCTGGGGGCCGCGATCTGCGGCGCTGCGGCGCGTCCATCGCGTGCACTAGACGCGCCCCGATGTCATGGTGAGGCTGGGACGCAGAATCCAGCGAGCTCATGCAGCACGCGAGGGCGCTCAAGCCGGGCCAAAAACGCGCGAAGAGGCCGGGACTGGCGGCGGCCCACCAGACGGCTGGCCCACACAGCCAGCCAGCTTGGCCGCGCGAGAGCTGGCGTGTTTTGCGGGCTTGGGATACTGCGCCATCGGCACGAGATTCTTGCCTGAAGGTGGAGCAAGTCTGAGCGTCCGCGTCGAAGCATCCACCACCGAAGCGCGCACCGCGTCAGACTCGTTCAAATTCGCTGCCGGCCCGCCTCTCTCTCGCCCTCTTTTTTCTCTCCGCCCTGACCGTCATGGCCGCTTCTCTCTAAGCCTCCTTCCGCACACGTTTCCTCTCGCGGTCCCTGTCCGTGCCCCCCGCCAGGAGCACCTCAGCAGCTGCGGTTGCGCCCGTCGCGTGCCGAGCGTCTTCACGCGCTGCTGCTGCCGCCCAGCCACGCCCATCGCCCGCGTCGTCCTCCATCCACGACGCCATGGACTCTCCTGCCGCCCGTCAGTATGGCCCCTTTGCCATTGACAGCTCCTCGCCGTCGCGGCCTGTCACCTCCAGCCCTCCCAAGCTGCTGCCCGCCTTCGAGCCTCTGTCGTCCCCCCTGCCGAGGGTCCCCAAGCGCAAGCTCGACGACAACCGCATGCTCCCCAAGGTCGAGCTAAAGTACTACCCAACGCCAATGCCCACCTCGTCCACCGGCATCCTGCCGTCCTCGCCGACGCGTCAGGCCCGCCCGGGCCTCCAGCGGACCCTGTCTGCCCTTTCCGAACGCAACCCCCTCTGTGCCGTGCCCTCCATCGAGGTGCCCGCCAATGGCGAGCCCGTCTTGATGGGTCGCTCGAGTAACTCGTCTCATCATCAATTATCCGCCAACCGACTGATTTCTCGCGTTCATGTGCGCGCCGTATACCATGCCCCCACCGAAGCCCACGCCTCAGGCCAAGTCGTCATTGAGTGCCTCGGTTGGAACGGGGCCAAGGTCCATTGCCGTGGGCAGATCTACGACCTGGCCAAGGGCGACACCTTCTCTTCGGACAGGCCGTCGGCGGATATCATGTTGGACGTTCAGGACACTCGTGTCTTGCTCGTGTGGCCCTTGGCCCACAACAGGAGGCGGAGCATATCGGCTGGTTCGGATACGACCTGGGAAGAACAGAGTCCTACCAAAAAGAGGGCCATCTCCACTGCCTTCAACTCCAGCCCTCCCCCCTTCGCTCCCCAGTCCCCCGAGTCCCTTGTGCCTCAGGCCGCCAACTCGAATGACGAGACGTTCCTGGCTTCCGATCCTGCTGATCTTGAACCCCCGGCTGTCCAAGTGTACGAAGATGGTGAGTCCGGGGACGACAAAGCAAAGGTTATCCTTGCCGAGTCCCAGTCGTCACGCGCCGCCTGCGCTTCTACCCAAGAGGGTAAGGACTCCCAGACCAGTATTTCGTCTTTCGAGTCTGACGACTTCTCTGATCGGGATGAAGAAAACGATCCTGTGGTCCACTCCTTTGGTCCTTTCGGTGCAAACATTCTCTCGCGTATGCAGTCCATGTCGAATGCCAGCAACGGGGCGGTTTCATCCCAGCAAAGGCGTCGCCGTCCACTTAAGGACGCAAGGTCCCGCCCAGAGTCTCCCGACGGTGCACTGAGCAACCCTGATGCCCCACGCATCAGCTCCGAGCCAACTCGCAGGATTAACGAGTCGCCGATCAAGAACCACGTCATCAACCAGCTTGCTTTCTCCCGCCTCCACTCAATGCCCCTGTCGACGATCTTCGGCAATTTGCCAACAGACCTACGCGGTGGATCCACTGACGGCAACCGTAGTCGCCGTACGGGCAAAGGGGCCATGATGGAAGAACAAGCCGCGGAGTCGATGGCTAGGCTGACTGGCAGCGATCTCCAGCAAATGCTCGACAGCATTCCGTGCATCGGTGAGATTACACGGGTCGGCAAGGATGCATCTGGACACGCCCTTGAGAATGAGTACTATTATGTTCCTGAAATGGACGACAACCAGATGCGTCGCGATGCGGTTGTAGGAGGCATTGGCGGCACTGGTTTGCGGTCAGTGAGGAAAGCCCATAAGGTAAGAATCATTTCGAGAGGCACTCACGACACCAATTACTACTGTGCTTGCTTTGCTGATCCGGCCTATTTAGCAATACTACTGGAAGCGTCCGCGCTACTGATCTTGAAGCATTATCACAACAGATCCTGGTCGCTCACACACACATGTCATGATTCGGCGCTATATCCGACCGTGTTCGACACGACCTCGTTCATGTTGTTCGTTTTATGCTCCAACTAGTTTGGCGCCTCAGCTCTTTAAAATTCACCCTGTCGGCATCCGCTCTGATATATCGCGTGACTATGGCATGCAGTTCTCGCTTTCGCGACAGCCAGAGCGGTCCTGACGCGCCACTATTCACCAGCTTCAATTTACCTCTCATCGGATAGAGGAGACGATCACATACCCCTCGGAGGCGTACCGGTTTGGATGCTCTTTCTGCCTTCGCTTTGCTGAAGGGTCTTCAGTCCTCTTCAGGTCTTTTGTCTTTTTTTTTTTTTTTTTTTCTTGATGAATTAAGTTTATCATCACCAGACGTCCCCCCGAGCACCACAAGATATATCCGAAGAGCAGCACTCGATGGTTATTGCTTCCTGCGCTTCAAACTCCCTCTACACCCAGTTCCCAAAAACATTTTTCCCGCGCCATTTTCCGCTTTTAGAAACACAACTTACATGACGCAATGGATCGGTGCCGCTGCACTTGGCGCGAATACTTGATCCTAACGAAAATATCAACGAACGAGAGACGGCAGATGGACATTGCTGCAAGTTTGCATGCTGGCCGCAAGAAGGGGGTCTGGGGTGATTAGTAGATTTGGAAGTGTATGAGTGGTTGGATAGCTGATGATAGGAGGAAAATTAGCAGCTTGCAGTTGGCCTGATAATTGGAATTGAGACGAGTGGTCAGTACGGGACGGTCGTAACAGTGTCCTCATTCGTTAGATGTTATACGTAGTGACAGTCAATGGGGAAGAAAATTTGAAGTTGCGACCCTTGACTTTTTGGTTCTGAGTGAGAATGGTCTTGTGCGGAACAGTCCAACCTCGCTACGGTGGGTTTACGCTACTAATTTCGCTCAGCTGGCTGAACGTGCTTCCCCTGCCTTCCACATCTCGTATCCCGAGATACCCCGCGGCAGGCCAAGCTCGGCCCTTGACTACCTTGGACATGGTCCAACTAATTGAGTTCATCCCTTCTTCCCCGGTTGCGCCTTGTCCAAACGCGCGCCAGAAAGGTGTATAGGTTCCTGAATAATGTCAAAGTCATTGATACCACTTTTGTCTCTTCCGGCAGCATTACAGGACAACGCCCCATGACCAGCGTAGGAGCTTGGAAGATGCTTCATTGGTGCGAAGGACGTGCTGAGTCTCGAGTGGAGTGGGTGTATCTAACATGACTGGATGAACACACTTGCAGCGCCAAAGGTTACGCTTCCATAACGGTACATCTCATCTCTTTTCTTGTCGTCAACTGCGGGAGCTGGAAGACATCAAGACAGAGTTGGTCAAAGAAACTATCGATGTTAATGCTGTGTCAAGTCCTCCTGGCATATCTATATATATATATATATATATATATATATATATATACGCCGAGGCCTTGAAGCCGAAACTTTCCTCCCGCGGCAGAAGGCTAGACACAAAAGTAAGAGGCTCGAATGGGGCACCATACCAGCGTCAGAGTCGAGTCATAACATAAGCTTCAGCGTTTTAGAAGTATGTCTGCCGTTGTGCGAAGGAGCTGAGGGAGTACAGCTTTAGGGGACGTGCGCTAGACACGTTCCCAAAGCCGACGGCTACAATACAACATCGATATATGTACATATGTCCTATAGCATATGCTGACCTCATCCGCACGTCACAAAATGCCACAGGCATCACTATCTACACTACTGCGTCTTACTTAGCTTGCTGTAACTCATATTTTCGTTACAGATAATCGATCATCTCTTCCTTCTGTCCGCTATTCATATCCTCGTCAGATTTGTTTATTGATAGTGTGCGGCCTCTCCACACACTGTCGTCCCTTTCATTCATGTCCCGTCTTCACCGATACCTGCCCTTCTACATCAATCTCTTCGTCTCTCTTTCAACCTAAAGAAGCAATCTCGGCCTTCATAACCTTCTCCAATGCGAGCTGCATATCGCAAAACGTGTTTATAGCCTGGTTCCAGTCAGCAGCCCATATCACCATCAGATACCCCTTACGCTCAGAAAACTCACATAAGTCAACTTCCCCTCCTCCCTCCCTTTATTCGTCCTCGTAAACGCAATCCTGTACCCGGCCTCATCCTCCAAGAAGCTCAATAGCGGCGGGACAGGCGCGTGCGCCAGGCTCGGATCGTCGTACACGGAACGTGCCTTCGCGGAAGGCGCGTCCGCGGCGTCCGCAGGCGTGGAAGCCAGTTCGCGGAGCAGGGAGGGCGCGATGGTGATGTGCTGGGCACCGGCGAGCTGCATGCATTCGGCGGCGCTGGTGAGGCTGGCGGGGAGGACCTCGGTCTTGATGCCGTGGGCGAGAAAGTAGCGCTGGGCTCGGACACAGAGGGCGAGATTGGGCGAGGGGTCGGTATAGCTGCGTGGTGGGCGAGCGAAGGTTAGCGATGCTCATTCTCTTGGGGTGGGTGGGTGGAGAGACGGTAGGAAGCTGGATTGCATGCAATTTTTTGGCTCTTGCAATCGACTGTTGCAATAATTCGGCCTGACAGAATTACACTCGAATTGTCGGAGCTGTCACCGTAGCACTTCTGGGACCGCTCCAGTACAGCGACAGGAAACGTACCTCTTGTCGAAATGCACACGCAGGTCGTTGACGTACGGCGCGATGTACCGGCAGCCCACCTCTGCCGCCAGCGCCGCTTGTTCGAGTGTGAACAGTGTTGTGGCGAGCGTACGGACATTGTGCTTGCCCTCCAGCTCCTTGCAGGCTTGTAATCCCTCCCAGGTACTAGCGATTTTGATGCAGATACGCGAGGTATCGAATGATGCATCAATAACCTTAAAAAGTGACACTATACGGAGGGCACAGGTCACGGTCTTGGCTGTGCTGTACGCGTCGAACGTATTTGCCTGGATATGCACGAAGCCGGTGAGGTTCGGGTAGACTTGCAGGGCGAGGAGGATCATCTGGGAAGTTCAGCGTCAGCCGGAGCAGTCAATAGCAAGCCATTTCCCCTCATTCTTGTCCATCTACGCTGGAACGGCTCAAGCCACTCACGCCAATCTCGACGGCCAAAGCCTCCAACTTCACTTCCGGATATTTCGGACTCAGGTCCTTCGCCAGCTTGGCGGCTTGTCGAAGAAGCTCCTTGTGCCGGTGTTCCTGCAGCTCGAAGCATGCGATTGCCTGATTCGAGGTGCAGTCCACGAAGGGGCCAAACTCTTTGGATACGGAGGCGTCGAGCGTGTCGCAATCCACCGCGCTGCGGGAGCGGAGGACATTGAGAAGGGTCTGTGGCGCCATGACCCCGATGGGAGAGAGGGAGGGAACTGAAAGGGGTGCAGTAGAAGTCCGGGTGCTGCAGGAAGCAGACAAGCAATACCAAGAGAGCAGGACTAATGCTGAGGGAACGGTGTAGTCGAAGGGGATGGACATGGGCCTCGAACAGCTGTCAGCTAAAGGCGCAGGCGACGGCCCAGGCGCCCCGTTATCCGTCGCGCAGCCACAGACACGGACGTCTGTCGCCCCAGAAAAAAAAACTTCCTGGTGAAGGTGAAGCGGGCTGTCCGGAACTGCGAGCCCCGCCGTGGCGTGGGCCAAAAGGCGCGGGGAGGGAAGGGGTTGAGTCGTGAGAGGCAACCTCAGCGAGCGCTCGGCGCTACGTGTTTCCGCTTCGGGAAAGAGGGGTCGAGGGGTGGGGAAGGTCTGCCGAGTCAGGCTTGAGAATGTCTAGACCCAGCCGCAACGTCACGCGGTGTGCTGTAGGGTCGAGAGACTTGTCGCTGTATTATTTTCGGCTATTTTATCGTCTTCGTCGTTTTGTTTGCCCGAATTAGCTCATGATAAATAGAATCACCCCGAGCAGCCTACCAAGCTTTCTACCAATACTGCCGGCCTACAAAGATTACCCCGATTAGCGTGCACACATCCCTCCACCCGAAATCGTCGCCAGTAGCAAAGCCTGGTCCTTAGCAAGATGCTTCTCAGTCGTATGCCGTTGCGGGCTGTGAGCGCCCGTTTATCTAGCGGCAGTCGACCCCTCAGTAGCATCCTCCGTTCCCGACCCGTGCAACCAAAAGCAGTCCACAGTTTCTCCACGGCCTTGTTGCGAGCATCAGAACAGGAGCGCACATTCCCCGAACAGGATGCCGGCACCCGAGACGCCGCCGCAACGTCACTACCGCCGTCGGCTGCGCCCGCCTATCCCGAGACAGTGCCTCACGGCGGCCACACACCACGCCTGCACGGCAAAGTCGCGCTAATAACCGGCGCGGCATCCGGTCTTGGTCGTGCGATTGCACTGGCTTACGCTTCTCATGGCGCAAACTTGGTCGTGTGTGCTGACCTGAAGCCCGACCCGGAGCTGGGCGTTGAGAGAGGAGAAGACGCGGTGCTCCCAACGCACGAGCTCATCGAGAAGAAATTTGGAAAAGGGAGAGCGGCGTTCGCTAAATGCGACGTTGGGGAACCCAAGGATGTCAAAGAAGCGGTTGAGTTGGCTGTGAGGCAAGGTGGTGGTCGTATGGACATGTAAGTACCACAGGGGCACTAAATGAATACGTGAACATGGCAGTACAAGCGCGCAATACTAATCAGAATGCGATTCGGCCTGTCCCAGTATTGTCAACAACGCAGGCCTTGGGACTAAGAACAGATTCATCCGTTTGCATCAGGAAGAGGATGACGAATTCGACCGGGTAATGTAGGTTTCCCAACATATTCATTTTCATGCCTCTTGCAGCATGCCATTGTCATGAAGAGTTGAAGCTTTCATCTACGCGCCATCGTAGATGATATTTACGGCTGTGGGGTCGCCCTGCATCTCACGAGAACGAGAAGCGGCGACGCTATTGCAAGCTCATGATGCCCATATGAATTCCACAAACCCACTGTAGCAGCGTGCTGAGAAGGGAGCAGGAAGGTTAATGTTCGTGGCGTCTACCTCGGCTGTAAGTACGCATGCGCGCAATTCCTCAAACAAGGCGCAGATGCAACTGGCCGAAAAGGCTGGATAGTGAACGTAGCGTCCATGTTGGGGTTCGTAGGAATTTCCGGAAATGCTGGTTAGTGCACATTATGCCTGCTTTTGGATTATTATGCGTCAGCTAACCTTTCATTTGCCCAGCCGCATACTGTGCGAGCAAAGGTGCCGTGCTGAACATGACGAGGCAAATAGCCGTCGACTACGCATCCGACAAGATTCACTGCAACGCGTTATGCCCTGGGTGTGAGTGGCTCCGATCAACGCCCGCATTTTGTTCTGCTGACTAGCTCGGAGTTACGAAAACATCCATGACGCGCGGCAACTTCACAAACCCCGAGGTGAACGCTTCCATGATCAGAACAACACCATGGGGCGAATGGGGCACCGTGGAGGATGTTGCGAAGGGCGCCGTGTTCTTGGCCTCCGATGATGCGGCTTGGGTAACGGGAATAGGATTGCCAGTTGACGGCGGTTACTTGGCGCAGTGATCGGCTAAATATCCAGGATGCTGTTGGAAATGGCAGAAAATTCGCGTCTCTGAATATGAAAGATTGAATGAAAAAGACGGAACGCGTGAACCATGTGAGTAAGCTTGAAGCAGTTAAGTCTCGATTGTGGATCCGCACAGAACGGCAACTCCGGCTAGTGAAGCTATACATCACTGCAACTCCTCCCTTCCCCACAACAATCACTGCGCGGTCATTCGGAAGCTTGAGAATGCTTTGGTCGTTGGGTATGCTTTTTGTCCTCGTTAAGAAAGGTCCGGAGTGTATGTAACAGCTCTCCTAAAGCAGCCCCACACCCAGAACCATTGAGCGCCGTAAAATCCTGCTCCAAAACCGTGCCACTGCCACGACAAGACGAGTCGTTTATTTGAGCTTCTTCTTGGGGCGGAGCTGGTTGGTGTGACCACACTTCTTCTTGCGGCAGTTGGTGGCACGCGGGGGCAGACGAGCCTGCGATTTGTTAGTTTAACGTCCTCCGGAATCGTGCCGCAACGTCGCTCATGCGAGGCAAGGTTTGGGAGCGGACGGTTGTTGGCGGGCAAGACGTACGTAACACTTGCGGCAGATCATCTTGTCGCAGTTGTACTTGGAGGCAAGGGCCTTGAGCGACGGCTCAATGATACCACCACGAAGACGGAGGACCAGGTGGAGGGTAGACTCCTGTAAAGCGGCGTCCATCAGCAGCTGATCACACACAAATAACACCAAAATTCCAGAGGCCAGACAATTCGACAGTCGCGACCGGGTCAAGGATGCCGTACCTTCTGGATGTTGTAGTCGGACAGGGTGCGGCCATCCTCGAGCTGCTTGCCGGCGAAGATCAGGCGCTGCTGGTCCGGGGGAATGCCCTCCTTGTCCTGAATCTTGCTCTTGACATTGTCGATGGTGTCCGAAGACTCGACCTCGAGGGTGATGGTCTTGCCCGTGAGGGTCTTGACGAAGCTGCGCGTGGCGATCGTTAGTTATCGTCCAACCTCGCGGAGTCGCGGAATGGGGTGCGGGAATAGCTTGGAGGCTCACATCTGCACTACATTGCGAATAGGGTCAGCAGGAGGCTCAGAAAGACAGCGTTGCGATGTTGGGGCGACTTACTCTTTGCTGTTCCGTTAGTGACCTGGTGATGCGGACAAAGTGTCGTCGGGCAAGAAGTCAAAACTTGCGTGGGGGAGTTTCGGCTGCTTGGGCTTAGTGCGCGTTAAGCGAGCTGGCCCAGGGACCTCACCACCACGCCATGACGCTGCATCCCATCACTACCTTTCTGCACATCCCACCAAAGAGGACCTTATTGTGCGCAGGCTTCCCATACAGCCGTGTTTGCTCATAGTTACCGGCCGAGCAAATACTGCGATGATGACAGCTGTTTTTGACCGCAAAAAGTTCGCGACAGAGCAATATTTTGCCCTGAACGCATTAGGGACCCCAAATGTGCTAGTACGACATCATAAACTGACCCAGCTCTAAATTACATTTCGAAAATGCTATATTTGTTTCATTCCTCGACGTTTACTGAGCTCACGTACCCGGCTGGGAACAGTCACGAGCAGGACATGGGGACCTGAACATCCACCAGGAAGCAGTCCGCAAGGTAAGCTAGAATAGTATCATCACGTAGACTGCTCCAATTCGCCTTTCCGTCTAATAAATTTAGATTCTCCCAGTCTTCGCTCGAAAGCTGCCACGCTCTTCACCAGGAGTGCCAACGGCATACAACTTTGCCTCGCTACAGCCTCGTGGAATTCCTTGGCATTCCCATGCAGATCACCTCGCTCTGCAAAGTGCTCGTAAGGCTCCTCCTTCTGGCCCGCATTGTCTCGAGTCATCGATCCTTGCACGGCTTGACTGTGGCGTTCTCTTGCCTTCTCCCACGTCTCATCCCCCCTATGGAAGACCTTCTCCACCATGTCGAAAAACTCGTCTATCTCGCGGTCTTCCATTGGTCGGTCCTTCAATGCACGCTCAACTAAAACTTCACCAGGAGTCCTGGCAGTACTGTCCACTCCCGGGTTAGGGTTCTCCTTCGCCCATACATTCCAGTCGATTCTCATATCGCGGCCAAGTCCATCGCTCCCATTGAATGGGTAAAGCATCTTTGTTGCAATGATGATCGAGGCGGCAAGCTGCGCCTCCGGTAGCTCGCATATAGGGTCTTGACCGACGGCGGTAAAGTCTGGGAAAGCAAAGGTGCATCCTGCAATGTGTACAATACATTCCAGCATGTGGTACACTTCAAGAGGTAGAGAAAGATCCTTGATGTACTTCCGGGCGAGGAGGACGTAGTTCAGCGAAGGAAAGACCATGCCTACATCCAAGTGATACCATGATGCTAGATCAAGGACCGCCGACTGCAAGCGCTCGGGTCGAAGTCGCCTATGCGGTTCCAGCCGGTTACGATACGGTGCGGGAAGCTGATGCAGCAGGTCGGAAGGCATATCGAGCAGCGCGCTGTAGTACGGCATGTCGCCGTTATTTACCCAGTCATACAGTTCTCTTAGACCGGCGGGCAACTGCAGTATTAGCATGCCGAAATAGCAAAGTGCCACGGTATCAACGAGCTTCACACGAGTGGTTTTGCTTCGGGGTTTTGTGGCTCCTTCGGCTTCGAGATCAGTATCAGACGTATCCTCAGGCTGCGAGCTGGATTGCCAAAGACTGCCCGGTTCCGGATGGCCGTGTTTTCCCCTCCACTCCAGTGACTGTAGACGAACGCCCCATAGGTCGCGAATTATATTCTGCTCGGATTTTAGCGCTCTTTGTTGCAGATAGAGATTCAGGTAGAGCATAAACAAACCTCGAGCTCGGCCGGCATGCCCTTTGCGCGGATCAGCCAGCGCGATTGGCTGAAGAGCAAAAACTGATAGCATTCCAGATACCGCTGAAATGCTGCTACACCACCGAGGTCTGGCACACGTCAGAGAGCGCTCCTACGGGTGAGTGTATGTTTATTCATACCTCTGTCGCCCTCTCCTTCTGGCTCGTCCGGGCGCCTGATTCTGGTGACCTTGCCGAGAGTGCCGAAAGCATCGTCATCGTCAACCCGCTCCGTTGAGCGCTGTCATGAAATGTTAGCATGCACGTCTCGAGCGAGTCATGTGTTGATACTCGACGAACCGCTTTCAAATGTCCATTCGCACAGTACGTGAATCCATCATCTGAAACGTGATACGATCGTGAGCGGCAATTGCTGACACCGCAGAGCTCACCTCGCGGCATGATCTGTGCGCACGAAGAGATAGCTGCTGGTTTTGCGGGGGTCCGATGAGCGAAGGAGAGTGGGTTTGAAACGGTCGTGGTAGGCTGCGGCAAACTTTTCGCTAAAACGTATCGTGCCTAAGCTGCAGCGTCCCGCGTGCCTTCGAGTCGTTTCAGGCATCCGCCGTCAACGGGGAAACAGAGCATATGCATCATCTCACTGGGGCAAAAGCAAGCAAGACGTCTATTTTCCGTGACATCGTAATGATTTTGGAGCCGGCATATTTTGATATCGCAGCGCTGCTCCAGCTAATGTAATCCGCGCAAAAAGCCAATCCCACATCCTACCCCGCCTTTAAGTGACTGAACAAGGATCAAAAATGAAATCGCCGCTGTTTCAACGCTACAACGTCACGCTTACAGGTTCCGCTTTCAAAGATCCTGCATAGCCGTGAGGGGTAGCAGCGTCTGATCAGGGCCCATGCTTGTTCCAATTCTGGTCTCTTATGCTCGACTTTCCAATAACGAAATCGCTTAACCGCGGGGAGCCTCCTTGGCGTCGATGCAGGCCTCCTCGCCCATGGCGGTGAGGACGACAACGTCTGTCGGTCTGTTAGTCTCGTAACCTTCTATTGCTTCCTGCCAAAGCTTGAAGCGTGACTTACTGGTGTCCTTGCTCTCCTCAACGAAGAGCTTCTTGATCTTCTCACCCGGCTCGCCGTCGGGGAGCTTGACGTCGTCCTTGAGGGAGCCGTCGTCAGACATGAGGGAAAGGAAACCATCGTCAGTGACGTCGAGCTGTTGGGAGTACCGTCAGTATGGAATAGAAGCCTGTGTTGAGGCGGCAACTTACGAGCTGGTACTCAGTGCGCCTGACGTTGGGGACGTCCATGTTGTGGGTGGACGGGCAAAGATCCTCGAGCTTCTTGCCAGTGAAGATGTCGATGGCGACAAGGTGGACCTTGGCGTGACCGTGCTTGCCGGTCTTGGAGGTGGACATTTCGACGATCTTGCAGGGGCGGTTCTTGATGACGACGAAACCGTTCTTCCTCAGAGCAGAGCACTGCATGGGGTAGGTGAGAGAGGCACCGGCATCGGCGCTCTCGAAGGTGTGCTCATGCTGGACAGCGCTGTTAGCTGGCGGCTGCAGAAGCGGCGCCGAGAAGACGGCGAAGGTCGAGGGCGCAGCGTCGTCGGGCGCGACAGCAATCGATAAAAGGTGGGGCAGGTGGGAAAAAAACGCTGGTGGTGGAACGTACCTGGGCGTCGTCGGCCATTGTGTCGGATTGAGGAGCTGGTGGTGCGGCGAGGCTTGCGGGTGAGGAAGAAGCGGGCGGAGGAGAGTGGCAGGTGATGGGAGGGGTCGAAGAAGATGGAGAGTTGGGTTGTGCGATTTCTGTTTGGACGAGGGGAAAAGGCTTCGCGGGCGGCGCTAGCCGGCAAATCCAATTTTCCGTGGCCCCATTCGTCAAGTGGAGGCCAGGTCGCTGGTAGGGAAGAGGAGCCGCTGCCGTCAGCCCGCCGGCTAGCCCCAGCTGCCCCGGCCGCTTGCCTGAGCCACCGCAACGCCAGCACCGCAAGCTCTCCCGCGCCCCGCGAACACCAACCATGCCCCTGCCGTGATGTGGTTCGCATCCCACTCGGCGCAGCACTCGCCAGCGCCCTCGCCCTCGCCCGCACGCTCCTACTCGCCTGCCCCTTCTCGTCGCCCGTACCTCGCCCCGCTGCCCCAGCGCCCCGGCATCAACCCCCGATCGTCGTCCCTGTCGCTGCTCTCGCCCACCTCGTCCAGCTCCAGCCTGCCTGCCCAGGGACGCCTACCCAATGGCTCTGGGCTGCGCGTGCAGATCAACAGCTCGCCGCCTGCAGACGTGCCCGATCCGCAAAAGGTTCTCGAGAACATTCTGGGCGGTCCGCCCAAGAGGACGGTGCCTGGCCACAGCGGTGACCTTGCCGTCGAGCGGCCAGTCGACCTTGTGGCCGATATTGATTTCGGCGGCCTGAGCCTCGATGCGTTCGCAGCACTAGACGGAGAGCAACAGCAACGTATTGGCCCGACTCACCCTCGTAGCAACGAATCGGTTGAGGAATACGCACAGGCCAAAGATAAGTTTGAGGATCTGCATCGCTCCGTGACGGCTTGCGATGAGGTTCTCAAATCAGTGGAGACGTATCTCACGGGATTCCAGTCTGACCTCGGCGCTGTGTCCGCTGAGATTGAGACCCTCCAGAACCGCTCGCTTAGCCTGACTACGAAGCTAGAGAACCGAAAGGTTGTCGAGAAGCTGCTTGGCCCTGCAGTGGAGGAAATCAGTATATCACCTGCTGTGGTCAGGCGCATAGCTGATGGACCAGTGGATGAAGGCTTCTCGAAGGCTCTGCAGGAGCTAGAAAAACGATCCAAAGCTGTGAACGCTAAATCCAACGAAGACAGCAACGTGAAAGCGCTCAGTGATCTCAAGCCGTTGCTGGTGGACCTAACCAACAAGGCTGTGGAACGCATACGCGATTACATAGTCGCCCAGATCAAAGCATTGAGATCGCCGAGCATCAATGCGCAGATTATCCAGCAACAAGGATTCCTGAAGTTCAAGGATCTGTATGCCTTCCTGGCACGCCATCAGAAAAAGCTCGCCGACGAGCTATGCCAAGCGTATATCAACACCATGCGCTGGTACTATCTCAACCATTTTACTCGTTACCACGAAGCTCTTCAAAAAATGAAGCTGCATGCCATCGATCAGCATGATGCTATGGGGTCCGAAAATCAAAAACGGGGTGCTATGCTCAGCAACTCCAAAGTCCCTGCCGCACCACATGACGCCTTCTCTATAGGTCGCCGGCTCGACCTTCTCAGAGGGTCCAATCATAATGCCCTAACACTACATGTACTCGAGGAAGACAAAGCGACTCACTACCTCGAGCTTCCCTTCCACACTTTCAATGTAGCGCTTGTCGACAACGCCGCATTTGAATATACCTTTTTGACAACCTACTTCTCCCCCTCTCAATCCTATCACGCTATCGGTCGGACTTTCAACCACATTTTCGAACCGACATTCACACTTGGCCAAAATCTTACGAGATCTCTTATTGATACGACCATGGATGCTCTGGGGATCCTGCTTTGCGTGCGTTTGAATCAGCATTTTGCCTTCGAGATGCAGCGCCGCAAAGTGCCCGCGGCCGAGGGTTACATAAACGGTACTAATATGCTCCTCTGGCCCCGCTTTCAGCAAGTTATGGACATACATTGCAAGTCCATTCAAACTCTAACAGCCTCTCTACCCGGTCGTCCGGCAGCCTCTACAAGCTTGCTTGCATCTTCTTCGAATTCAGACGCTCAGAGCACCGCGCCCGTTGGCTTGACCCAGCGCTTTGCCAATTTTTTGCATGGAGTTTTGGCACTGAGCTCTGAGGCCGCAGACGACGAGCCCGTATTCAACAGTCTAGGACGTTTGCGCGTCGAATACCAGTCATACTTGCTCAAGCGCAGCAAAGGCATTGCGGAGCAGCGCAAGAAAGAGCGCTTTTTGTTTAATAACTACAGTCTAGTTGGGACCATTTTAGAGGGCACTGGGGGTAGATTGGCAGAGGAGATGCGTTCATATTTTGCGGAGCTTCGAGACCAGCATAAGGATGGCGCTTAATCCAGTGACGTTAACGCCACTGACCTACCGTCCGGATCTCATTACGGAGCTAGCTCGACGAATCGATGGGAAAGAAATGCCACAGTTTGCGAATCCAACAGGATCCCTTAAGCGAATGAGCAAGAATAGAGTATTCTTGTACCTCCCGCATCGGACGAATCAATTCTCATAGTCTGCTGGCTCTCAGAGACCGTGGCAAGTACAGTAGGAATCCCAGCAAACAGAAGAATCCGGGGTCAGCTGATTATTGCAGTAGGTCACGAAATAGATTAAAGGCAAGAAATTTTTATACCATTTCCCATGGATATTTCAAGCTGAAATGGTGCACAGAGCGGGGTCCATGAACTGCATATTGCACACTGTCTTGCGTTTCTGGGTCAGATGTCCGAAAGCTATTTTTATTGGGAGATACGAAGAAAATCCACCGACGAGATGAAAGCATAGTACCGAAATACTGCAACGTGAATATATCCATAGACAACAGAAACACCTAAGTTAACGCTGGAATGAACCATTTCATTTGTGTTTGCTAGGTACAGCGGCTTACGACCGAATTCGCCGTCGGGACCGGAATCCCTCCGATATCGACAGTTGGACTCTGCGGTCCTCTACCTCCGCATACCGCTCGAGCGGAGAAGGTTGATAATCGCCATACAGGGGGCCAGAATTGAGCATTCGACGCTAGACCTTTGATCGCCAAGCCCCATCACTGTATACTCGACACGTGAATGGGATTGACCCTGAAACTGGATCCCCCGTCAGATCTAAGCCCCCAAGATCCTGCGATCCTTTGCCGTTGCCTATTAAGGTTAGTTGCTGAGCTGCGCCTGCACGCTAGCCCGAAACGTATACTGACGGGGTAATTATAAAGCCGACCGGACCGTCTGTTCATCACCTTCCAGGCAACAATTCCAGCATCGATCAACGCTTATCTTTGCTGCGATTCGGATGCCTAGAAACATTTTGCCTTGGTTGCCAGGCAACAGTTTCTATATATTCACCGTACATGGCCCTTAGCAGCTGCTTTGATATCAAGATCCAAGTCCAAAAACTACCACAAGACCCCCGCATCTTTCTCAAGGAAACCTTTAATCCTTCGACCAACTCTCAGATCCCAAAGAAAATGGCCACCAGCTCCACCCAAACATTCGCCTTCCTTGGCGCCACCGGCGGCTGCACCCTACCCGTCCTCGCCCAAGCCCTCCTATCTGGTCATCACGCCACAGCGCTCGCCCGCACCCCCGAAAAACTGCGCAAGATGCTCATTGAGGCGCGCAAAGTCCCGGAATCCGTGCTCGCAAACCAACTCACCATCGTCCCTGGCTCATCCTCCGACACGGCCGCCATCCGCACACTGCTTGTCGCCAACGGCCCGCAAAAGGCGCTGGCCACCGTCATCGTCTCGGGCATCGGCTCCTACCCCAAGATGAACGGCTTCAACCTCAAGACGCCGCTCACGCTCGAGGACCCACACATCACCGAGACGGCTATGCGCAATGTCGCCGACGCCCTGAAAGGCTTGCTGGCCGAGGGGTATCGCGTCCCCGGTAACGCGGCGGGCAAGCCGCTGATCATCGCCATCAGCACGACGGGCGTGACCAGGGGCCAGCGCGACGTGCCACTACTGTACCTGCCGCTCTACCACTGGGCGTTGGCGGTCATGCACAAGGACAAGCGCGCCATGGAGGACGTGGTCATTGCGGCGAAGCAGGAGGGCGTGTCGCGTGAATTTGTGATCGTGCGGCCATCATTACTGACGGATGGGGCGAAGAAGGGACCAGATGCGGTCAGGGTCGGGTGGGAGAACGCAGACGGGAAGGGGAACCAGACTGGACCGGCCATTGGGTACACGATTTGCCGCGAGGATGTTGCTGCTTGGATTTGGGAGGAGGCTGTGCTCAAGGAGGATGCGTGGAAGGGGAAGTGTGTCTCCTTGACTCACTAGTGCGATGCTTTTCAGTTGGTGGAATGGTAGAATGTGAGGTTGTGGAGATTCAGGGTTATTCAAGGGTGGCGATTTGCGCTTTGCTGGGGTTAAGGTCAGGTACTCGTTTCATACTCCCCACTTGTCTGCTTTTCCGTCCTTTTGAATGACTTCCTCCTTTCCATTCTTCTCACATATATTTGGTCTTTTGTTCTTCTTGTTTCACACATTTCATAGATCCTTGTACAGCGTCTTGAGGTATTTACAATTCTTTCATTCCACATGATCTTCATTTTCCGACCACTCGTCCGAAGTCTACAGTTCAGTGCAGCCATCTGGGTAACCGTCTCCGTTCTGGTCGGACCCTTGACCGGAGCAGAAGTAGAAAGTGTCCTTGCCCTCGTCGTACACGACGCTGATGGTAGCCTGGCCAATGCTGGCCTGCAGAGGGAGGAAGTAGAGGTCAGCTGCAATTTCAGTTGACAAAAGAGGCTTCTTGTCACATAAACTTACATCGTAGAGGGGCAGGCTCAACGAAGTGCACTTGCCTGATGCGAGGTTCGAGGCGGAGGTTTCGCGGGGAGTGGTGCCGACAACGCTGTCGGCGGCAGCCTTGAGCTCCGCGAGCGTCGTCTCCGTTGAGCCCTCAGCGCCAGTAGGGCAAGAGAGGCCGCCGGCGGGGAATTGCTCATAAGTGGCGGCCGAGACGGAGGTGGCAAGGAGGGTGAGAGCGGCAGCAGCAGTGGTCTTCATATTTGGGGTATGCTATGGGGCGGGGGAGAAATCTTTTGTGGAAAAGTGGGTGTTGTCGATACGGTATGTAGGTGTCTTCAGTGGATTGTCCACAGGATACTTATACGACAGGCTGCCTAACAACCTGTTGCCCCACCGGCATTTTCGGAGACAAGACCATCAAGCACTCGGTCAGGCATAAGTGTAGAGCGGTGATGGTAGCCAAGACTCGGCAGTTGCTTGCGAAACAGATGCTCCTGATTTGACGGCCGTCATCCGGTTCGTGCATACGAACATTAGGACCGCTAGTGCGGAGGTGTAGCCAGGCATGTGGGCTTGCAAAACACCCCTCAAACAATGCAATGGCCTGATAGAAACCTGCGCATTAATCGCCTTACTGTGGAGGAATGCTCCTGTTACTGCGATCGAGTCATTGTTCCAATTTAACCGTGCTTCCGCCCCCCCCGTATCATGAAGGCGCCGCTGTGTGATCCTCGCGCATTTCGCATCCATCTCAGTATAGCTGGGCCGCGGAACCTTGCGGATGTCGCTATACAGCTGACGTGACGCTTGAAACCTCGATCCGACGATAGATCTGGGAGAAAAAGGTTATAGGCGAAACGGATTTGCGTCGGCGGCTGGCGATTGGCTCCGCGCTAATCGTCGCTTGTGGCAGGCTGACGTCGCGTGTTTGCGGAGAGTATTAGGATAGCCGCGAGGCTTGTCACCCGGCTGAATCGTACCGACGCCTCTCTTCCGGGGTCTGGTTCTTGAGGCGTTCCATGGGGGATCTCTAAGAAATGCGGATCTGCGCCGTTCGAACTGACGGCTCTTCCATGCTCACAAATCTACTGCTGTTCGGACCGCAACTTGTCAATTGACCGAATGGTCAAGCACACCTCTACGCGGACTTTTGTATGTTCCCGCCTGATGCTTTGTACTCTGCTGCTGGATTGAGCAGGGCAACCAGGAATATTCTGGCTGCCGCTCTACGAAGGTCATTGGCTCAAAAGGCGTCCTGTGAGAGCGTGATTTGGAGAATTCCATGCTACGGTGTCACACTCGTGGTAGTATGCGGGCAAGGCTAAGATCGTCCAGCCGAGTGGCCGTTGCTCACTGACAAACACTCACAAGACAGCTACGTTGCTAGCGGCGAGTACCGTATCGGGCAGTAAGTGGGATATCCACCCTTGCCTAGTAGTCGATTAAAATGATCGATGATCGGGATTAAGAATTCATGCGCAGTTCGAAGGAATGGTGCTGTGAGCTGTGAGCTCTTCCTGCGGCTATCAAGTTACTTGGGTCTGTACTAGCAGTCGAAAGACTGGATAAGCGTTTGACTCTCGACCTTGGCTGAGGCTTCGGCAGCTTCCAGACGCCTCAGTGGGAAATGCGGCTCGCCTATTGCGTATCCATCGACGCGAAGTCACCGGATGGGCATGATGCTACGCTGCTGTGCCTCATAGTAGTGGTCGGCGCTACATGTGCTCACTATAGAATAGGTGTTATTGAATTTGGAAGAAATATGAAACGAGATGGGATGGGATAGCCGAAGAACGATGGTGCAAGTGGAGGAAAAGAGGCGGCAGGAGCGATGAGTGAATGCCTGGTGCGATACCAAAACGTCGGCATTTCTGACGCACCGCACGGGCCGAGTCAGACAGCCCTACCAGCAGCGGGCGGGCGAGAGCTGTTACCACTTCGCATCAACATTGCAGCTGCCCTCATCTCAAGCACGCACTCAACAACACGTCCCCCGCAACAAGGCTGTCCAGCTTCAACTGACCCCATCGCCTAAACATCCACCTGCTATAGCCGTCTACGTCGATATCCACGCGCCCACACCCCCCCACCCACCACAATGCCGCCGAAAAAACGCGCCAAACCCTCCACCACCAGCGCCGTAACCCCGCACGCTTCGACCCCTAGCAAAACGCCCACCAAAGACCTCCCGCCCGCCTCCTTCTCGCATACCTCCGCACCCGCCGCCACCGACATCCTCAACGACCCCTGGACAGACGACCAAGAGACGTCGCTCTTCAAGAACCTCATCCGCTGGAAGCCCACCGGCGTGCACAAGCACATGCACATGATCCAGATCGCCTCGTCCATGAGCCGCGAGGGTTTCTCCTACCAGATGGTGCCCATGCCCGGGTCGGGCGGCCTGGCGCTGCAGAACCACCACCACCACACGCGCATCCCCGGCATCTGGAAAAAGCTCGGCGAGCTGTACGACCTCGAGGCGCTGGACGAGCGCGAGAACGCGCACGCCCTGGCCGGCTGGCCCGACGTTGCGGATCGCGTCGTGTTCTTCACGCCGAAGGGCAAGCGCGGACGCCGCGGCCGCGGAAGGGTGGAGGGCGGCGGCGCCGACGACGATGAGGACGTCAAGATGGGCGAGGCGGGTGCGGACGAGGACGATGAGGAGAGGGACGAAGAGGGTGAGGCGGGGGAGGAGGGTCCGTGGTTCCAGCTGCCGGATGACGAGTTTGGGCAGATGATGTGGGATAGGAGAATAGCGGTGCCGGGGTCTGCGATGGCGGCGGCAGCAGCAGGAGGGGGAGGGACGCCGGCTGCGGAGAACACGGGGACCACTGATGATGGGGAGGGTTCCGAGAGGAGTGTGCGCGGGAGAAGGAAGCCCTCACCGCGCGTCATCGTGGGCCGTAGCGACACCGACCCCAACGCCCATATGAGCAAGCGTAGTGAAAGCCCTCCAGCGTGCCCAGAGCTGCTGCCAAGGTTTGGTGACCCGGCGCCTGTGCCTCTCGAACAACAAGTCGATACGGATCAGCCTGATACGGACGATGCACGCTCGCACGCCGGCTCGCATGCCGGCTCGCCCGCCGGCGGTAGCAGGAATAAGGGAGCGGGTGGGAATGCAAAGGGCGGTATGAGAGGCGCGGCAGCGGCGGCACGCAGCAGGAAGGGGCGAAACGCAAAGGCCCAATCCACCGAGCCCGAGGAAGATGGGGATGAAGACGAGGAGGAGGAGAGCAGTGAGGAAGAGGAAGAAGAGGGCGAGACGCCGCCGGCCAAGGAGGGAGGCAGTAGGGGGCGTAGTGGTAGGAGAAGCGCGGCGAAAGGCGGTGGTAGCGGCAAGAGGACCAGCGGCCGGAAGAAGTAGAGCAGTGATGTGCTTCACGGGAAGAAGTCGAGTTTGCTTTGGTTCCTTCTTTCCTCATTTCCAACAGTCCATTGGCCGGAAGATAAGATACCCGCTGCTAGACTATGTCTGCAGCAAAACATTGATGAAAAAACCATTTCGTTTGGAGACGGCTCGGATGCGTCCGACGTGCGGAATCTACTGCGCAGAGAGCTCAAGAAAATTGCAGAGGTGCAATATCAAATCATATCAACGATGTAGTGCGCATCACTACAATAACGCGATGGAAAAGACGGTCTTCACAAATTCATGCAAGCATGCCCAATGCGATTCATCTCTATCCGCTGCATAGAAGATACGAATACAAATGATGGCTCGTATCGGTCTGTCATTGATTTTCCTTCAACACCATTCACGGGTCCAATGCCTCGTCCTGAGAAAGAATCTTATGAAATATGAATAATAAATTTACCACTTGGCCTCCTTCTTCTCTTGGAAAGCCTTGATAATGGAGACGATGCGCTCAAGGGCGCCCAGCCACTGCTCGAGCTGCTGCTGTACCTTAGCCTCGTCATCGCCGAGCTTGGCATAAAAGTCCTTGCGGTAAGGGGTGGCGCTCATGGCGGCGCTGAAGATGGGCTTGATGACGAACGAGTGGTGGGGCTTGAGGGTGTTGCCGTAGGCGGCGCGGAACGAGTCGGACAGCTCCTGCGAGGGGTTCTTGATGTTCTCGCGCAGGGCCTGAGCGGTGAAGTCGAGACCACTGGTGGGGTTGAATTAGCGCGGGAATGGTGTGATGAGGGGCGTGAGGGGTGAAGGGGACACAAGAATGGAAGAACTGGGATGGGTGCAATAGGGACATACCGAGTAAGCCACAGGAGACCCTCGGCGGCGGTGTGCTTCTTCTCCTTGATCTCGTTGACAACAAGAGCCTGCAGGGTCTCGCTCTCGCCGGGCTTCTCGACCTGGCGGTTACGCAGTTTCTGCAGGGCAGACGGCGTCAGCCAAGCAGCTCCGCTATGGATGTGTTCCGGGCGATGATATGGTGGCATGCACGTACGGTGATGTTTCCGGTCATGTCAGACTTGACGGGCTTGAAGGCGGCGGAGCCCAGGACGTCTGCGGGGCGGCAACAGCGTTAGCAGCGCGTGTAGGAGAAGGATAGCGGGGTGTTGCAGGCCATGGCTGGAGCGGGATTTCTCACCAAAGAGGGTAGTGAGAGACTCAGAGGCATCGAGGAACTCGGAGGTGTGGATGGCGTTGTCGTTGGCGGCGTCGACAGGGACGTCGACGAAGGACTTCTGGATGGTGTCGAAGAAGGTCATGGTGGCGGCTGGATGGGCAGCAATTGGAATTGGAACTGGCGGATGAGCGGAGGAGCGAGGGAGAGCGAGTGCGGGAGGACGGGCAAGTAAGTAGAGCAGCTAGCTAGCTCAGGGAGGGGCGATGTGTCTCGAGCTGGCGGTGAATGGAGACCCTGGTGGGGCGGCGTGACGCGGGGCGCGAGCATCACCTTCTGTCGAAACAAGCGCACCAGCCGATCCCCGCCTGGCCCTCGCGGCGCTGACGACAGCGCCGCCCGCACCGCCCTGGCCCCATCGCCCTCGCCATCAGACACGAGCAAGCGAGCAGCTCTCGTCGCTTCATATGTGGGCCGCATCGCGGCGGCACATCTTTGAGCCGCACGCCCGGCTGGCCGTCGGCTCAAAGTTGCCAGGCGATGAGCCCCTCTCCGCACCCCATAAGTAGTCGAGCTGCTGCCTCGTCCGACAGCCTCATCGCAATCTCCCGCCGTGTTTTGCATAGGTTGGCCCTCCCTTAATCTACGATATCGCCATGTCGCCCAGCCACATCGCCCAGACGGAGCGCCTGTACCGCATAGCATCCATTCCCGGCGACGGAATCGGGACGGAGATCACCGAGGCGGCCGTGCAGGTGCTGCGGAAGCTCGCCGACGTGCACGCTTCCTTCCACTTCGACTTTACCGAGTTTGACTGGAGCAGCGACAATTACCTGAAGCGCGGCTGGTACATGCCCGACGACGGATTGGAGCAGCTCAAGAAGTACGACGCCATCTACTTTGGCGCTGTTGGTTCTCCCGGTGCGTGGTGCCGCATCTTCCATTTGACCCGTTCGATGCCAATGTAGATCTGCCAGACGTGCCCGACCACATCTCGCTGTGGAATCTCATCCTGCCAATCCGCAAGGCCCTGAATCAGTATGTCAACCTGAGGCCTAACCGCATCCTGCCCGGCACGTCATCGCCCCTGGCCAACTGCCACCGACAGGACCTCGACTGGATCTTTGTGCGCGAGAACAGCGAGGGCGAGTACTCTGGCCAGGGAGGCACCTCGCACGAGCACTCCGGTCATGCAGTTGCCACCGAAGTCTCCATCTTCACCCAGGTCGGCGTCGAACGCATCATGCGCTTCGCCTTTGAGACGGCACGCAGCCGCCCCCGCAAGAAGCTAACCATGGTCACTAAGAGCAACGCCCAGCGCCACGGGATGGTGCTCTGGGACAAGATTTTCTTCGAGGTCAAGAAGGAGTATCCCGACGTCGAGACGGACAAGATACTCGTCGACGCCATGACTGTGCGCATGGTGCTGCAGCCTCAATCCCTTGATACCATTGTCGCCACGAACCTGCATGCCGATATCTTGACCGACTTGGCAGCTGCTCTGTCGGGAAGTATTGGAATTGCCCCTTCCAGCAATCTTGACCCCACCAGGAAGAACCCGAGCATGTTTGAGCCCATCCACGGCAGTGCCCCCGATATAGCTGGCAAAGGCATCGCCAACCCCGTTGGTGCTTTCTGGAGTGCAGCTGAGATGGTCAGGTGGCTAGGTCAAGAAGCCGCTGCCGATCATTTGATGAAGGCCATCGAAAATGTGACAGGGGCAGGCGTGAGGACGAAGGATCTAAAAGGTTCGGCAAACACAAAAGAAGTCACAGATGCTGTGTGTGCCGAGATTGAGAAGATTGGCAAGCAATAGGCAGACTTCCCATAAACAATCTGAAACCGAATGGACTCGCCTGAGCTACCATATCTTCTGCCTTGACCTATGCAGAGGGGTGCTACATCCGGCGACTACTCAAAGCCGACGACCTGCCCGTGTCAATTGGGCTGCGGGCCAATTGCGGTTCAACTAATCGGACTCCTCGCAAGCGAGGAGCTCCCAGCTCAATGAACACGCAAACCTCAGTGAACAATAAACATGGCTTATCTAGAATAGGCCGTGACCAACAAGACGCCTATTATCTTCTCTAACGGAGCAGCGACGCACAGCGGCGGCCTCCACGCCGTGTGGGTGGCCGGACGGCCGGACGAGACGTGTTATAACGACTATATCCAGCCACAGTATAGACGCCCACCATACACGCTCATTTAAGCTTTAGAGGCGATATAGTGGCCCTCTCCTCATCTAGAGGCGTAAGAACTAGAGCATAATTACCTCCAATACGTTCTTAGACCACGTCTTCCCTCTTATCCTTGAGTTCGCTGCATGGTGCCTTTAGGTAACGGCATAGCCTATCATCTTTCAGCAGGACCATGCGCTAGCGTATAAGGCACGCGCGACGTAACTAGCCGTTTCTTAATCAGATAACCTTCGTATGGAGTGGCCGGCTAGCTCACGAAACCTCTCACCAATTGAGAATATCTGGGGCATTTTGGGGGCCAGGATCAGTATCAGAGACCCTCGGCCAACCAAGGTAGAGGCTACGGAAAAAGCGATTAGGGAGGAGGGAGGAGTGGAACCAGCTAGGTAATAACGAGTTCTATAGTCTTATAAGGACTATGCTGCAGCGCATGAGAGCGTTCGTTGCGGCTAACAGGGTACACTAGCTGATGAGTGGGGCAGGCAGGCATGCAGGAAGACGAGGACGAGGAGAACGAGGCGGGCGCTAGGTGCGTGTAATGCGGAGACCTTTTCGGTTTAGTCGACACTAAGCATACTTATCATGATAGCAAATAGACAGTTTTCTTACCACTGAAGACCGTAGGTATGACTTGAACGTTGCCAAGAAGCTGCATGTCACCCTGCGAGCGTTGGCTGGAAGAATAATAACCTGCGCAGGGATCTAAGCGCTAGCCACTGGATGCAGCGAACCTCTGTATTATCAATCTGCATGTGCATGGTGATTGACTGCTGCAGCAGTGCTTTACCACGATGGGCAATTGGCAGAAGAGGGAGCCGTTGTTTTCCGCACGGTTTTAGTGATCTCAGCGGACACGGGTTTAATCGTCGTTTGCTTCATCATGTCATAGTTTTGCATTGATGTGACGCTTCAATAGAAAAATGCATACGAACCTCTGTAACTTGATGCAGTAATCTTCCGAGATGGATTTCAGTGGAGCTTCTCAATGTTTATTCGAAATTGTCAAGGTGCAGTAACCGCCACCTGAGAAATCCAAGGGAAGCCATCCGCCCTTTTGTGCGGTGCGCGAGGTTAGACATGGTCGCCGGCTGACGTTCGCGCGTGCAAAAATGCCGCGGACCATAGAGCGAAGCAATAGTCATTCTCAGACCTTACTACAAGCATGGCATATACAAGCTCGACCAGTCTTGGAAGTTGACGGCTTATGCACTTGTTCCAGTAGATGTTAGAGAATTCGGATGAGTATTCAGTCAGTGTATTCGCGGGGTAGCCTTGAAGGATGTTTGGCTGGAATGACTTTTGAATAAGTCTTGAACTCGACATTAGGATCCGGCACCGGTCCCATCCGGCTTGGGGGCCAAACAATGTACTCGGCGCGGCCATGTATCAAGCCCATTGGCAGCTGTATCGAGAAGACACCATCAGCCCAAAACAGTCCTTGCCCTTCCCGAATCCCCCGAATGAATTCGCACTCACCGGCCCAAAGTCGTTGCTGTCCACCGTGTGCCTCCAATTATCGCCCTCGACCCAAACGTGACTGTGCGGGACCACGACCTTCTTGAAAGGATACCGTCCCCTGGTGATGATGGCATCTCCAGGCAGGCCGACGACACGCTTGATGCTGATCTGCTCGGGGCGATGAGGGGCCCAAAAGGTGACGATGTCGCCGCGGCGAAGCAGCTGCGGGGGTGCCAGGCGGTTGAAGAGCAGGCGGTCCATCTCACCGGCCTCGTTGTAGCGCGGCGACAGCGTCGGCGCCATCGACTGCCCCTCGACGCCCGTCACCTCGGCCACGTTGCCGCGCACGAAGGCCAGCGCCGCCAGCCCGACAGCCGTGTAATAGCCGTATTGGAGCGCCGGTCGCACGTAAGGCCCCGCGCGGGCCAGACGGCTGAGGAGGCGGGAGCGCGCCATTGGGCGCGTGGTTGATGGTTGGGGAGAGCTGGTCCGGTGGCAATGGCGAGGTGTGGTGGTGTTGTGGTTGAAAAGCGGTTGGATGTGCCGACGTGGTGACGAAAGGTCGTAGACCCGCCGACTTATCGATTAGATTCGTGCACGTCCGGCAACAACATCGCCCCTGGCTTTTATACCTTCACATTGTTGATCGTCTTGATTCGCTCCACTCCACCCTCTTCGTCTTAATTGTGGATTCTCTCTGGACTTATGGATATTTGAGAAAGTATATGCACAACGTGAATGGTCTCAGTCACAGGAGCTCGAGAACGGTTTGACCCATCGTGGACAACCGTTTCTGCTGAACACCACGCACAGCAGTGAAGAAACCCATTTGTCTCATCTCACGCACTACATGAGCTATGAATGACGCGGCGAGGCATAGACGAAGTGACTTTTGTGAACGAGACAAGCCTCGAGGGCATCAGCAACGACGCCGCGTACTGCGATCCAGGAGCATGTGTATGGAAAGCAACCTCGTTCAACATGCTCGTCCACTAGAAAATCAAACCTAAATTGAGGTTGTCGATGCTCTATTATCTATCCTCTACGAATACCAGAAAGAATATTCCCAAAACACCATGGAAACATCACTCGCTGCACCAAAGCCTTCCAAAAGCACCATGGCCGCAGAGAAGCTCTCAAGAATACCACCCACAAGCCACACGTCACCAATCTCACCAGCCACACAACCACGAAGCACCTCCTAAGGAGAACGCGAATCCGGTACGACCTGAAGGAAAAGAAAATCTTACAAAACGCGTAATATCCTACGACCTCAGCGACGGTGCAGTAAAGTCCGAAAAGGGAAGCCCCAGCAGGCACCACCAACAGCCAACAGCAGGGCAGGCCATCGGTCATGAACAAAGGGAGGACAAAATCAGAGCAGAGGGCCAGCCAGACAGCCTTGCGTTCCCTCCTTCCTCCTGCCCACGCCGCACACACGCACGCACAACATCTCCTCCTTCCCATCCCACGCAACCGCTACTACCCCCTGCCCGCCTCTGGCGCCGGCGGCGCTGGTGCTCACACCTATCAGCTAACAGCCCAACTCACTCAACCCAAAAGACACGGGCAGTGCGGCTATCACAGCATTCATTGCCCCGCTTTCAAACCAACCAGCCCCAGCCCCCTCCCCCTTCCGTTCGCAGGGAGGAGGCGAGGTGACGCGAGCATGTGAAGAGTTGGACCCACAAAGGCCGCCGCCACCAGCAGCGAGCGTCTGACAGGCGGGCCGGACGGGCAGACAAGGCCGTGTGCGCGCTGTTGTACAGTCTCCATGCCCGTCGCTGTCAGAAGTGCGACATGTCTCTGTGTGCCTTGTCTGACTCTCACACGCTCGCTCTCTCTGTTTGTCTTGCCCGCCGCACCCGGATACCAAAAGCGAGACACATGCATGCACACATAACCACACGCCCATCCGGCCACCCCTTCCCTCATGCGTGCCGCCGTCCTGCCCATCTCGCTCTCACCCACCCTGTTCGCGAGCGAAAAGAACGAGAAGAACCCAACCAGTCTCTCTTCTGGCCTCCTTGTTTCAGAACGCCACATGCCTTGCGAGACCTGGGCGGCCTGCAAAAAACGGATCCGCTACGCAACACACGCACGCACACACACACGCGCGCGCACGTACGTACGTACACGCACATAGTACGACAGGCATGCAAACCGGACGGCTTATCGGCGACTGCATGAAAAAAAAAAAAAAAAACGCATTGAAAATAGACAATGCTACGTCCCAACCTCCCCCTTCCCCTGCTCTTGGTGACACGTCCTACTACAGGGCCCAGCATATGCGAAAAGCGGGGGAAGAAGAGAGAAGGAGAGACAGAGAAGATGATGCTGAGTCCTCGCGACGGGAGGGCAAGAAGAATGGAAGAACGTCTCGGAAAGAGACCACCGAAAGTGAAGCGACCATCTTTTTTTTTCTAATGTGTACGAACGGCCGCTCTTGTCAGCCGCCGCCGTTGCTGCCTAGGCCCTCCCTTTGCCCCGCTATCTGTTCCTTGAAGAGGTGAAAGGAGAATATAGATAACTAGGGAAATATTCAACGGCAATGAAGAAAGGAAAAAGAAAAACATAAGTATAGGATGCGCGCCCCATGACGCCAATGTACTCCCGCAGAAGAAAGCCATCCGCAACCGAAAATTTCCGCCAGCCCGTCTACGCGAGGAAAAAGGAAAAAGAGGTGAAGCAAGCACCGAAGAATCAGCATAAACCAATGGCTAAAGAAATCTAAGAACTGTAATAGGCCATTCTCTTCCGAGGCATACAACGCCTCCCGAGAAACCTGACGGAACTGTGTCCGGCCATGGCGTATAGCGCTCAAGCATTGTGCGCGTTCCGCTCTTCCATCTCCTTCCGCTTGACAGCGCGCTCGTGGCGCATGGTCCACAAAATCAAGAAGACGCCACATATGCTGGATATCAAAGTGATACTGTAGGCAGACCTATAGCAAGACAGCCCCTCACTGCATTCGCGGTCGCCGCCGTCCAGCGGCGTGCTGTGCGCATCGAAGATGCTGCCGTAGCACAAGTTAAAGACGTTGCCGCTGATGACCGGTGAGAGAGTCATGAATCCCCAGTTCTGCGTCATGACATGGACGCCAAATGCGTCAACAACAATTGAGGGAAAGACGCCAAAAAGTGCACCGTAGCCGAGGCCTGTTAGGCTCGACACCAGCCATAAGTGGTTGGGGTTCTCGACCCTCATAGCAGTAAATTGGGCGAGAGTAAAGATGAGTGCTGATGCAACTAGGCACCAGAACCGTGACATGTTCAGCTTCTTGACCAAGGCATCGGACCCAATTCCCGAGGCCAGACGGCCAAGAAACGATCCAATGGAGATGATTGAGACCTGAGCAAGCTGCTTTGCCCCAATGAAGGCTTTGGAGACACTGTCGTCGTAGTGCGACCACAGCGCTTGAGCATCGTGTCCAATGTTACTGTTTGACAATCAGTATCTGTCAGCCAGAACTTTTGGCTCGATGTTAGCTTACTTGATAGTCATTAGACCGATTCCGGTCAACAGACCGAGCACAGTGAAGAGCTGCCAACACTCCACTGTGCGGAGCAGACGGAGACCTGAGATATCTGGTCGATGTGAGTGGTGTTCATCATCACGGTTTGCAGTAGTTTTCGGCGGTGGTATGTCACCAGGCTCAGAAATGAGCGAGGACGACTCGGACGCCTCGTTGTCTGGCGGATCGGGCACCTCGTTCTCTGTCCAGCATTGGGTCGGCAGCTGCCCTCGAGCAATTCTCGCGGACGAACAAATGAACGATTGTGCTTACCTGCTTCTGAGTAATAGCTCTTGGTGCTAGAGTTGCTGTCTTTCGACTTGGTGCGATGAAGATGATGTTGTTCTGCCCGAGTCTCGCTGACCGGAAGGGCTGTGTACGATGCTGAGCCCGAGACGATATGCAAGAAGAATGTGCCGACAAAGACCATGCCAAAGGTAGCAAAAGAAAGCAAAAGAAGGAAGCTCGAGGTATCTCCAGGATGTGCGATTCGAGAAATGGTGGTGAAAAAGAAAGCACTGAGGCCAAAGGCAGCGAGTGGGAATGCGGTTGCGGTTCCGCGGTGGTGTGGCCAGCTGAGAGCGGCAGTCTTTAAGCCTGCTCCTGACGCCGAAGAGCTCCCTACACCTGTCAAGAAAGAACAGAACGACATTGTTGTCACGCTCATGTAGCCCGGCCCATGGTCGTACGCTATTTCCGCATGAGTACACTGCAAGGGCGAGTGAGGCAATGGCACGCGACTGACCTTTCTGCAGCGGAAAATAGCCCAGGAACAAAAGTGCGGAACCGAGGAAGGCAGCAGGGCGAGGCCCTTTGCTATCCACCAGCATGCCAACTGGGATTCCCGTGGCGTACATGCCGATATTGCCCGCGGCGCCCTATCTCTCTCAGGACTTGTCCTCAAAGTGGGGGAAGCGAGCTGAACGGAAGCTTACGATTAGGTTGCTCTGGGTGGTAGTAAGGCGCAACCTGTCTGCGAACTGCGGCGCCCATGCTGAGTAGGCATACTGGACACGCAGTCAGAATCCAGCGAGTATCGCGGGTGACGTATAGGCGGACTCACGTTCGTCCCAGCGGCCAGAGCCACAACGACAGCAGCAACGGTGGACAGAATACGGGTCTTGCGGTGCGACCGCTCGTCGGTGGGATCTTTGATCATTTTGGGACGTCCGAGGTCCGGGAGACTCAGGGCGGCCGTTGTCGGTTCGTCTCAGCGGGGCATTGAAGCTGGTATGGTGGTGTCTGAGGCCGTCGGAAGTCGGAGGGCGGAGCAGGGAGACGGCGGAGGGCGCGGAGCAGGAAGGTTTGTGGAAGGCTGTTGATAAGACACGCGGCCACAGCTACCCTGGTTCCGGGGTGGATTTAGATTTAAACGCAGGATTGCGGAGACCGACGCGTGCTCCTGAGCAGTAGGAGAGGGATTGACACGTACACACGTCCCTCAGCCAGTGCGCATCGTGACATTATTTGCGACAGCGGAGATAACTGGAGCTCCCTGCGCCCAAGCCGGGTCGCGGGTGCCGCCCGCAGCCCTGCGCGGCTCAGCCAAGCCCCGGAGCGCGTGGCCTCCGCGCTCTGCCTCAGCCCGCCGCTGCACAGTTGCGTAACACCGTCCAACAACACGACCCGCATCACTACCGCCATCACCACCATCCTGTCGCCATGGGAGCTGCGCTCTCCATCCCCTTCCTGGCCCTGCCCAGTATGGGCACCGTACGTGCCTGCTGTCTGCCCGCCGCCCGCCGCCCGCCTCTGACCTCTCTCTAGCTCGCAACCTTCGCCGCATCATGCTGCGGCGCCGCCACCTGCTCTGCCGTCTGCAGCGCCTGTGGGAAGTGCCAGAACAGGTGCGCCCACCCGGCCCTCTCCTTGCCTCGTCTGCGCTCGTGCTGACTGACTGCAGCATGGCCACCCGTATCGCCTACGCGCTCATCCTGCTCGTCAACTCGATCGTCTCGTGGATCATGCTCACCGACTGGGCCATCAAGAAGCTACAGCACCTCACCCTTGACTACATGGATTTCAAATGCGGTGGGACCGAGTGCTACGGATACGTCGCCGTGCATCGTTTCAACTTCGCCCTTGGGTTTTTCCACGCCATCTTGGCCATCGTTTTGCTTGGCGTTAGGTCATCGAAGGACGGCCGTGCGTCCATCCAGAACGGCTTCTGGGGCCCCAAGATTATCGCCTGGCTGGGCCTGATTGTCATCAGCTTCCTGATTCCCGAGGGCTTCTTTGTAACATGGGGCAGCTATCTGGCCCTCATCGGCTCCATTCTGTTCCTGCTGCTCGGCCTCATCCTCCTGGTCGACCTGGCCCACAACTGGGCTGAGTACTGCCAGGACAAGATCGAGACGACCGGATCAAGGATTTGGACCTGGCTTCTGATCGGCTCGACTGTATTCATGTATGTCGCCTCGCTGGTCATGACCATAGTCATGTATATTTTCTTCGCCCGTGGTGGCTGCTCCATGAACCAGGCTGCTATCACGGTAAGTAAACGCTTGGACTTCGTGATGCTTTCTTCAATGCTTACTGCTCTAGATCAACCTGATTTTGCTCATTTTTGCGTCGATCGTATCCGTCCACCCGAGCGTCCAGGAGGTCAACCCCCGAGCTGGTTTGGCACAGTCCGCCATGGTCGCCATCTACTGCACCTACCTTACCATGTCTGCCGTCGGAATGGAACCCGATGACCACCAATGCAATCCACTCATCCGCGCACGGGGCACCAGGCGGGCCAGCATCGTTATCGGCGCTATTGTTACCTTTGTGACTGTTGCCTATACGACTACCCGTGCCGCAACCTACGGTCTGGCGCTTGGCGCCCAGGGCAACCCTTACGCCTCTGTTCCCACGGAGGACTACGAGCATGGGCTTGTTATTCAGCAACCGGAGAGTCGCCGGGAGATGCGCCAGGCTGCGCTCCGTGCCGCCGTCGAGAGCGGTAGTCTACCGGCCAGCGCTTTGGATGATGATTCGGACGACGAGTCTGACGACGGCAATCACAACCGCGACGATGAACGCAACTCCACACAGTACAACTACTCGCTCTTCCACATCATCTTTCTACTCGCAACGACATATGTTGCTACACTTTTGACCATGAATTTCGACCCCACCGCCGAGAATGATGGATTTGTTGCTGTCGGGCGCACGTACTGGGCGAGCTGGGCGAAAATTTTAAGCGCGTGGGCATGCTACGGTATCTATATCTGGAGTCTGGTCGCGCCGGTTGTTCTGCCAGACAGATTCGATTACTAAGGGTGCGAGGGATGGGATGAATTGATACCAGGGCGGCATTACTGACGAGCTATGATTCTGGAGTTTGTGTATTCACTGTACGAATATTGATTATTTGTCCACATGCCAGGTCCCTGCTTCCCGACCTTGACCAGTGTGTTGCATGGGGTCCCGTGTGTCGCAGACTACCATCACAGTCACCGAACATCCGTCCTTGGCAACTTTCAAGCGAATGCCACACCGAACAGAGAAGGCTTCAAACGGCGATAATACAAGTCTAGACAACTGTGAAGGAACAGGTGCTTGTTCAAATTATGCCGATGCCAGCCGAACGAACCGGAACACTTCAAACACGCGCCATCATTCGTCGATTGCCATGTCACACATCACAGCCGTACCTAGTCGCACAAATCATAGTTAGCCCATCGCAGGGCGGGTACACTCTCTATCCCCCTCCCATCTCAGCGGCAATGTCCGCGCCCATCACCCCAGTGCACCCGCGCGGGCCCGCAGCCATGGCAAGCCAGACTCAGCCACGCGATTCACCAAATTCCGCGCACTGAGAAACCTACCCGGGAGCAACGACCGGCGTGTTATAATCTACCCCTTCCGGTTGTGTGTGTGTGTGTGTGCGTGCGGTGGGGTGGGGGTAAGAAGCGTTCGTTTGGATATAAATATCTAGGGAAATTAATAACACCTACGTCCGGATGAATGCTTCTACTCCCCACGCATGTACTTCTGTGGGGCCGTAATAGGATATTGGCAGGGAACACGTTTTGTAATGCGCGGAATTTTTTTCACCATTGTGCCCGGCGACCCATCACGGAATCTATAATGAACCCAAACGCCCTCACCCCCACAAGTACCATCCCATAACAGTCACCTGACCGTATTCTCATGCGCGCCATCTGAATCTGATCACTATCACAAACCGGCAGCACCCCTTAGGCGGGAAGGACATCCCCGTCCCGTTGTTTCACCTTGTTCGAACGGCATGCGGCGGCAGCCGCGCGCACACATGCACGAGCATCCATCTCATCTCATCCCATCTCGCGAGACAAGGCCAGAGCTTCATGTGCAACGGCAAAACTTCAGCTATCGTGCGAACGCAACATGGAGAAAGAGAAATAGTGTATGGTCGACGGACCTACCAACGGGAGGCTTGCCACTCATCCATCACAGTCATCCAAGAAACAGCCATCACAAACAGCCCCACCGTCATCATCGAATCCCCTCACATGTCACAGACCGCAGCCCACGAAATATAGTTGACCAATACCACCACCGAGTAATACCATTCCTCCTGCACCCCACCCGTCCCCCTTGTGTGGGCCACAGCAGAGCAGGTGCATTGCACCACCAATGATTTTCTCACGTGGCGAAGGATTCACTTCCTCAACACGCTCCCGCTGCTCCGCCAGTCTTTGCCGGGCAGGGGATTGGGCGTATTAATAGGCAAGGTCCTGGTATCCGTTTCTGCCCATGTCCCTCCTTTCGTGACTGCACATATGAAGCCGCAGTGACAGCTTCGTTTACCGTGCATGTGGCGGGCTGTGGGTAGATATCGGGCAATGGAACGGAGCAAGGTTGAGGCCTGCGTGGACTGACACAGAAAGTTGGGCATGGGTGGAGCGCGTTTTGCGTGGGCTCGAGCAAAGCTGGAAGGCAATGGTTGTCCGGCAAACTATTGAGGAGCAGCTCGATAAATGAGAGAGAAACCAGGAGGCAGTGATACAGGAGAAATTGAGCCTCGTTTAGATAATCATCACAGCCATTTCTTTCGAATTTTCATTGATCTAATCCGCCCTTCACTCGCCGAGTAAGCCATTGACCTCATTACCTATGCCCGCGCAAAGTGGGCAACCACTCAAATCTCGTACCTGGCGCGCATATCCGTGCCCGCCGCCTGTGCCGAAGAAGAAGAAGAAGGAGGAGGAGAATGATGATGATGATAAGAGAGAATATTGCATATACGCATGGAGTTACTCAATATAGGCATGCAACGCACGCTGTTGTCAGCCTTCGGATTTCTTCTACACCTCGTCCCCGCCCATCATATTCTGCTTAATTTGCTTACGCGCGTATGTGCAAACCGCGCGTAACCGTTTCACACAGTCGGAGTCTCGCAGAAATCACTACCCAGCAAAATGGCTCACACCGGATGTGAATGGATGTCCAACAAGCACGAGGAGGAAACAGAGGAAACAGGGATGGGGAAAGAAAAAAAAAAAAAGGAAAGAGGGTATGGCGGCCCGGGCGCGGCGGCCCGGGCGCTTGCAAATAGTAGAATAAGGTTGCGTCAAAGAAAGTCAATGCAGGCGTAGCTTCTACAACATCACCCGTCTCGCCAGTGTTCGTTTAACTTATTCTGGAAAACTATCCGCGAGGCCTTTTGCCTTCGCCCACCTTGACGCGCTCAAACGCGCGCCTCTGGTTCGGGCGAAGCATAATTTCTGCGGTGAGGGAACTTGTATGGGGACTTGATCGGTGAGGCATTTGATGTGCTTGCGTGTGCGCGAAATCTCAACGAGAGAGTATGGAGAAAGAGTCATCCAGGCGGAGGATGAGAGGATCATGGTGGACGGGTGGGGTTGGTGATTGGATGAGGTGGGTTCGGCCGTGCGACACACACGAGGAAAGAGATGCTAGGCAGCAGACCGCAGCGTGTGCCCGCGACCACACCCCCACACAGGGCACAAAGGCAGGCCTGCACTAGCTCTAGAATGGCCGTTGCTACTGGACGGAAGGGGAATCACTGCACCCGCGCAGCGGCAATTTGGTGGTTGGTCGAAAACGCCCCGTGGTAGGTAGTGGCGGGGCGTCACAGGACGGATTGTTACCTACACAGCACAGGGCTAGAGAGGAAAGAAGCAAGCCGTGGGCAAATTCTTCCGTGAGACGGTGTGGTTGTTGAGGTCATCGGCAGCAGCTTGCTTGGACGAACAGAACAAAAGATGGAAAAGCAAAATCGTCGGTTCGGCTCCGCCACCGGGCGACTACGTAAGTTGACGCCACCTCCTACTCCCCCTCCTCCATCCATCTTAGTGGCCACGCTGCGGCTGCCCAGTAGCGAGGCAGCGGTGCCTAGTCTGTGAGAAAAAAAAAAAGTAAAAAGGTCGGCCGCATATCAGCGCGCCTGCAGGGAACGGGGTTCCGAGAAGAAGGTTATGCGAACATCGACAAGGCGTGGAGTGAAAAAAAAGAAATGTGCACACGGTGGTTTGAGATACCCTAGTTGGTGTGGTGGACTGAATACGGATTTAACAGCCTATCAAAGCGCAGAAAAGTGCCTCGAGAGATGAAGCAACAGAATAACAATCCCACCAAAATCCCCGGTCCCTTCCCAGCCATGCAGTTCATGCCGTCAGTTCTATGCCCATGTGCGCCTCCGTAGCGCGTGAACGAGCGTGTGTCCCATATCCAGCCGCTCACCTATCCATGTGTCTTTCCCCTCTATGATATTCGCGCAGTCCTCATGTCCGGAGGACCCCTGTAAAAAGCCGTGCATATGCTGACAAGCACTCCGAACCAAGGCGCCGCCACCCTATCGCTGAAGTCTCGAAAATAAACACTAGCCGAAAGAAGAGAGCGGAAGAAGTGAAGTGGCGAGCACGTACTGCTGGGTGGACGCCATCGGACTGATAGTCGTCGAAATAAAGTGGAGCCAGCCGATGCGCAAGAAGAGAGGAAAAGAAAAGTAAAAGTCTAAGTATATTACTAATTGGCAGGGCCATCGATGGCGGGCCAAGAAAAACGGTGAACGGCCATGCACACAGACCAAGAGATAATAGATGACGGAGAAAAGTGATGATGAAGCAAAGATCGAAGACATTGAAATCACAGAGAACGGAAGACAACCCCGAAAAAAGGAAAAGAAAAGTGGAACGACAATGACGCCGCCGTGATGTTCTGTATGCCTTGCCTAAATCCAAGAACCTCGCCGACCGCTTCGTTCTCCGCCAATTGAACCGTCCAAAATCTAGTTTGCGCGACGCCGTGGGTCTTCCCCGATAACAGATGCTGGTATATTGATGCATGCGAAATATGGGTATGGTGCAAACGTAAGAAAACTACCGGGAAATGAAGCCAAGACTCGAAAAGAGCTAAGACAAATCGCAACGCGGACAAGCAGGAAGCCCCGCAGCAAGCGGTGGTGATACGAGGGGGCACGCCCGCAAGAGACAGGGGCTGCAAGCAAGGTCTAGGTGGGGTTCTGAGGGTAGAGAACGAACCGCTAATCCTGTCCAAGCCAAATGCCCCGACGCAAGCTCTATAGAGCCAGAGCAAGCAGATGCGGACCGAAAGCGGAGTCCATGACCAGTGGAGCAGGGGGCGGACGGGAGAAAGTGAAGGAAAAGCCGAAGAAGATCATTCAAAGCCATCGACTGCGCCAAGCCGAGAGGAGGTCCTGAAGGAGCCAGATGGGCGAGCCGGAAGTCGGGAGATGTGCACGGGGCGGGCTGTGGAGAGGTGGGCAGGCGGACGTGAGTGGAGAGGACGCTGACGACTGCGCATCATGCTGCGGCGGCTGCAGGGCGACCGTGGCGTGCTCCGACTCAGGCTGCAGGAAGCGCAGTGGACCATGGAGCGGGAGAAGACTGGTCGGGGTGGTGGTGATGCCTGTCGTCGTCGGCGCGAGGCGGTGTTTTTGGCGCTAGCGGCCGCTTGCAGCTAGCCTACCCGCCAGCCCCAGCGGCCAGGAAGGCGCATGATCAACGTCGTGCTGATCAGCCGGACGCGCACCACACCCTCTCCTTCACGACCGCGAGGTCCGCTGACCATACTGCTGATACGCCTCAGGCCCAGCCACTGAGCCTTGCACGCCCTCAGGGCCCATGTCCGTCCGCTGCAGCTGCAGCGCCTGCCCGCCGGGCAGTGTCGTCGACCCGGCCGGCGATGCTTCGATGTAGGCCGCAAAATCCCACGAGTTTCGTCCTGCGCCGCCCGAGAGCCCCGTCGAGTACGTCGCTGGTGCGTGCTGGGCCGCTCCCCATTGCCCCAATGACGATCCGCCCGTGCCCAGCTGCGGTACTGACACCCGCAAGTCGGGTGGGCCTGCTGATTGCCCCAGGCCAGCTGATGTCTTGAGGTTGGGCGACAGTGCCGTCGAGGTCATGCCGGACGGATAGACCGACGATGCTGCTGTGCTTGAGGCCGACCTGGGCGACGCCGTGTGCCTCAGGTCTGTTGTAGCGTCCGAGTGTCCGCCAGCTCCGTAGCTGGCTACGGGCGTAGGCAGCGCTCCCGCCGTCGAGGAGTAGCTTGCAGACTGCCAGCCGTTAGCATGTGTCAATGCAGAGCCTAATGCATATACATACGTATTTTCCGATGATCTTCTTGAGTGCGTGCGACAGAATCTTCCAGGGGAAGACTTTCACATCCTTCTCGATGTTCCTCGGCTTGGGGTTAGGGAAGCCCATGATGACCTTGAAAAACTCCTCACTTTCGGCTTTCGCCTTCGAGACCGTCAGAGGTCTGAAGCCCTCCAGGTTCCTGCGGATGCGATTTTTTTCCTCCACCGTGAATCGTACCGCAACAAGTGATTCGAGCAGGTAGATCGTGTCAACGCTTGTGACGAAGCACTCTTGTTTCTCCTCCCACCAGATGCAGCTAATGCAGATGCTGTGCGGCGTCCGATCTTCCGGTGACACCGCTTTAAAAGTCGTCGTGATCGTACTACCCGACTGGCTCCGCCGAAACTGAACGAGCCGCCGCTTCGCCTCCCACTCTTCCCGGCTCCAGTCCTCGGCCATGGTGTCTAGGTCGCCCTCGATCTTCAAGTTAGCCTTTGAATTTGGATACATTGCATACGGGTTGAAGGCCTGTGTTGTTCCGGGCACAGCGCCTGAGGGCTGCAATGTCGAGGTGCGAATAAGCGGTGGGTTTGCCAGTGACGAAGGTGAAGGCATCGTTTGCGACCGGCCCAACATCTGTGTCGAGTAGAGTGACGGACTACGGAGCGTCTGGCCTGGGGATCCGTAGGAGGCATAACTAGAATTCTTCACAGGTCCCGGTACGACTCCGAGGCTTGGGGAATATTGGAAGGGGAGCTTCTGCGGTTGCTGGTACTGCGAGCTGTATGATCGGGTTTGCGACTGGGTTCTGTCGTAAGGGCCGGGGTAGGCGTACGAGGTGGATGGGCCGGTCTGCAGGTAGGGAGAGTCGGAACTGGGTGTGTTTGAATAGGCGCTCGGTGCCCTGCTTGTCCGCTGGGGTAGGAACTGCTGACTTGAGGTGCGCTTTGGTGGTGAGCGCATGTAGTCTGCTGATTCTGCCGAGATCTTTCTCTTGCGCGAAATGTCTTGAGGAGAAGAGGAGCTGTAGGACTGGTAGCTGCTGGCATCGTCGTACGTGAAGTCGCCGACCTCGACTACTCCAAGGCTCTGGCCGTACTCGTCGTCAACGTTGAGGAGGAGGGGCATCTGGCCGTCGATGTAGCCGGTTGCGTCGAAAGGAGGAATTTCTGTGGTGACTGCGTAGTGGAAGTAGGGACCGTCTTGGCGGTCGATTTTGGCCAGGTTGGCGCTACAACGTTTGTTTCCGAACATTATGGAAGGGTAGATGGCGGGCGAAGTGATTGAGAGGTCGTAGGTGGTGCGGATGCAGACGGTGAGCTTCGCTCCATGCAGGGCCTTGGACGGGTTGTAGGATGTTATTTCCGGAAGATGACGCGACCTTGCATCAATATAAGAAGGGTACTGGGCTTGATAGGTCACATCACGCGCCTCTAGTTGGGGGGCAGAGATAAAAGGCATCGGTTCGGAGCTCGAAGGACCATGGGACTGGCGCGCCTGCGCGCTTGAGTACTGCGAGGCGAATGATGGCTGTGCGAAGCTAGGGTAACTCTGCTCTTGATTTGGTCGTGTGGCGGCGTAATCTGTGATGGAGGGTGGTCAGTCAAACAAACTAGTCCTCACGTGTACACGTCCCCGGGTCGATCCGGGCTAGGATGTGACCGCGTCGCCCTGGCAAGCGACAAGTCAGATGGACCAACCGCACTCACCATACACATACGGTTCCTGCGTCTTTTCGTAGCCGGACATGGACAGTAGCGCGGCACCTAGCCCAGCGCCAGCCAGAGCACCTCGTTCGCCGTCTTGGCCGAACTGCAGCGATGACGGCTCCGAAGGGTCGCAGTCCTCGTCGACGATGAGAGGTGCCTCGAAGCTCTTTGCAGGCGGAATTGCTCTGTGCGCCGGTCAGTCAATTGCTCGCCGTCCAGGCAGCGGCCAACAGGCAGCCGGGTCGTGTTGGGGCCCGGCCGCGGCGCAGCGCCAGCCAGCCAAATGCGCGCGCTCGCTTGGTCGGTCAGTCAGTCACTCACTCACTCACCTGGACGTGTGTATCATCAACGCGAGCCCGCTTGACGGAGCTGGTTGTCAGTCAGAGTCAGACGGGTTGCGCTCCGATTATCAAGCCTTTGGGTGGAGTTCTGGAGAGTTGAGACATGCAAGGGGGTGTGGATGTCATGAATTTGTCTCCCAATACATGGATTGCTTCCTAGCATAGGAGAGGGGTGCAGAGAAAGGACGATTGCAAGCTAAACGGGCGCCGCGAACAGGAGAGGCGCGAAATATGCTCCCGGGTGACAGGTCGAACCGGACTATGAGGGACAACACATGAGATGGAAGAGATTGCAGGGGTCTTTGATAAATGTCCCACGGGCGCGGTCCCGGCCTAGTGTAGCCACTGCGACAGCTGTTTCGGGCAGGCAGCGCGGGCAGACGGTGACAATAGCTTTGGCGGGGCGGAGAAGAAACCTGAATTGGCGATGAGAAGGTATGGACACAGCCGCGAGTCTCGCGAACGTGCAGAGCTGCCGGGGAGGCTTACCGGGAGGACAAAGAGTCGAAGAGTGGGCGGGCGTGGTGGATGATGCCGAAAGCGAGCGGGTGAGACTAGCCTCGATGTATGCGGTCAGGATAGAGGAGGAGAGGTCAAACCGGGCAGCTGGGAACGGGGAGGGGGATTGGCTGGGTCTGTAGGGGAAGCTTGACGGGTGTCTGAACATGCAAGGAGAGAGCGAGCGGATGCGGAGGGTGAGTCGCGGAGCTGTCGTGCCTGGGGCATGGAGCTCTGGGAGGGCACATTACTTACACAGTCAGCGGTAAGCTTTCACTGAGTCAGCCTGCGGGCGAGAGGGGGTGCAGAACAGGCGTAGCGGGCGAGGAGGCGAGCGCGGTGGTGTCTGGACGGCGGGGCGTGCGGCTCTGCGTCTTCAGCTTTCAGGATGGACGGGGGCCGGGGCGCCACGCGGCGGGCAGGAGGTGGAGCAGGCTCTGCTGGAGGGCGATGCAGGGCGTCGTATGCCGGCTGAACACACACGGTGGGAATGGAAGCTCTCCCGGGCCTGAGCGCTGAGTCACAATCCGGCAGCAGGTTCTCTTTCACCAGCAGCGGCGGCGCTGCGAGATATGTAAACGAGTGACGTCGAGAAATTGGACGGGAGCGCGACGCCAGCCGCAGGCGGGCAGCGCAACGGGACCGGGCGGGCATATATCAGCATCACCAGTGCGAGAGGGTGAAGAAGGGCGTGCCGGGGCCAGTCAGCGGGCAGCGCGGTGCTGGCAGGCATTGAGGCTGGAATGGCGCGGTGCGCAGCCAATGCGCGTGCGCTGAGGCGCTGCTGATGGTCAGCGCAGCGAGCATGGAGCAGGCCACGGGCGTCCCGGCAGCGCGGCCGTGGCCGTGGCCGGTGCGAAGGGATGGGCATCGGGGGGGGCGCTGGGCGGAGCTGGGGGAGCACTGGGAGTGGCAGTTTGGGATGGTGGTGGTCAGTCCGACGTCCAGCGCCAGCGGCTTCTATGCAGGCACCCCTGCGCGCTCCACCGACCCAACTCTATTCACCACCGCGCGCCGTTGTAGATATATTGCGCAGCGCGCGCCTTTTCTTTTGCTGCAGCCGCCGGCGCTGCAGCGACGGCCAGACGGGCGACGAGGCACGCCAGAGCGCCGGCCCGCGCGGCCCACCGCCGGGCTGCTGCTGCTGCTGCTGCCAACTCTCCACCGGCCGCGTTTGCCAGCCCAGCGCGCGCACTCGTCATCGCGGGGCCCGGCAGGCCGGTGCTCCCTTGCGTGCGCGGGCTCTTTAGATCAAAGCCCGCGGTTGCCCGAGGCGGTAAGCCAGCTGAACGAGGCGGCTGTGTCGATCTCCGCGAGTAGCGGGCGGCGCCAGGGCCTCTGCCTCTGCCCTGCCCTGCCCGGCCGGGCGCCATGCTGCTGCCTCTCGCGCTGCCTCTCGCGCTGCCTCTGCGCCACGATCGCACTCAGCAGCCGGCTATGCGCGCCCTTCACGCCTAACAGCACCAGCTCATGCAGGCACCGTCACCACCCAAACGCCCCCGGCCCGCCCTGCCCCAGCCCCGCCCGCCGCCCCAGCACCAGCCCAGCCCGTCCGGCCCAGCACGACAGCCTCCCCGCGCACGAGCGGCGACGACTCCAGCGTGTCCGCGTCTGCGCCTGCGCCTGCCGCTTCGTCTGCGTCCGCGTCTTCTGCTCATCTCGCGGCCTGCGCGTTGCGCCATCCCCACCCAGCGCGCCTTACTCGCGGCCGCGTCCTCAGCCTGCCCAAGGGCCAGACCACCGCATCCCCCCTGATCTCCGCTCCCGCACGCGCTCTCCAACCGCAGGCTCCGCGCGCCCTCACCGCACTCGACGGCCGCCTGCCGTGCCCGCTCCATTGGGCATGGCGACGCCGCGAGGCGGCTGCACAGGATCGGTGGCGGCGCGCTGGCGACGGGCAGACGCGAGATGCACCGCAGCAACGAGCCCGCCCATGGCCCCGGGTCGCTCGCCTACCGACAAGAGGTGAGACCTGCATCCGCTGGAAAGAACTGCTGTGCCTGCCCGCGAACTGGAGTTCACTCACTCACTCTCTCTCTCTCTCTCTCTCTCTCTCTCGACCGCTCTTCTTTGTCAGCTGCGCGCCCGCTGCTCTGTTCTGCGCCGCGCTGTGCTGCTTTTGCTGCGCGCGTCGATCAAACCCGCCCGGTCGTATCAGGCGAGTGATGGTCGGCTGGCGATGTTGAAGCTCCGCTCCCTTCCTTGCGCGCCCCAGGATGCATATCGCAGAGTTCAGATGCTCTGTCCGCCCATTGCTGCGCCGTCAGACTTCCCAGAAGGGAGACGTGCAGACTTGACGCCCGCTCAATCGCCGCTCCCCTCGCATGCTTCTTTTTCGCGTTGCCGGGCTCCGGCTTCATGGCAAGCCCTCCAAACTCGCGAATTCCTGGGCTGCCGCTGCTGTGCCCGGGTTTCGCGAGCCCCGGCCTGGGCCAAGGCGTCGACGTCGCTTTCTTCTCCCTTGGCGCACACCTCTCGCGCTGCTGTAACCTCGAGCTCCACGCTGCCCGCGCTCGCTGCTGACCACCACCCGGGCCCCTTTCGTGCGTTTCGAGTATGCTCCTCGTAACCCCAGAGCCCGCCGGCCTTGGATCCGCTGGGTTCTCTGCCTCTGCATGGGAAATTACCAGATACCCGGTTTGGCCGTCTGCATATTGACATTCCAGCAGATCCAACAGCCGGGGCGACGACGAAGCTCTGCTCACGGCTGCTCACGGCTGGAATGCGAGCGTCCCGGTTACCTTCGGGTGCACCGCACCCTTCACGACAGCAGCTGCGCGCTTGCTCTGTGGAACCGCCCCTTTGGACCTGGTTGTCGGTTCGCGCCGGGCGCTGGTCATGCTGTCCTCCATCTGAAGTGATGCAAGGATGCCTTTCCAACGGCCAGGTTCCGAGTGCCGATGAGTCAGCCGCCCGCCTGCAAGCACGTTCGTCGATGCTCGGTGATCGCTTGTTGCTCGCCCTCTCCAGGACCAAAAGTGCCGTGGCCGAGGATCGTGCAGCAGGGATCTGTGCCCGCCCGCCGTAAGGTCTGGCGGTCGCAGGTTGAAAACAACACATGCGCTCCACGGGGCCCGGTGAGCTGGGCGCTCCGAGGGGCGGCGGCCTCGAGGCAACGCCTGCGGCGCCCCTTTCAAAGCGCTGCAGCCTCGGTCATCTGCTTTGGGCGTGCGTCATCGACGTCTCCTGGTGTGCTCGCGACCCGAGGATGGCCCGACGGCGCTGGGAATGTGTGTCATGGTGTCCAAAATAAAAATCCCCGCCAGTGGTGTGGCGCAGCACTGCCTCAAGCGCGTTGCTGTCGGGTGCCTCGCGTCGAGCGTCAGGACGAAGGGCCGGCTCCCAGCAGCTCCGGCCCGCCAATACAGTCCGATCGCTTTGCTCTTGACGCGCGTCCGAGGGCAGCCGGGCCCTCCGGCGCAATACGAGGGCAGAAAATCGCCCCCTCGACGCCCGGAACTCCGTAAGGCAATCAGCAAAGCCGCAGGACTCCTAACGGTTACGCTCGACGATTTAGGGCTCCCGGGGACGGCTACCGAGAATACCAAGACCAGCTAGCAGCTACTTTTGAGTACGTGCGTATCTGCCGCAGGCGGGAGCCGGCCGTTAGCCTGTAGTGAAAGATGGAGGCACGCTTGGGCCACGGCGAGCTTGCACGGCTTCGTCGTCGTCCTTTCCCCGTTGCACGTCACAGCCGTTGAGCGGCTGACCGGTAAGTCCAAAGCAGTTAGCCTCGCCGTTTACGAGGCCGGGTCTGGGTGCGGAACGTCAAGCAGGGAGCCCTAGGGACTAGTTGGATCTTGACAGAAAATGGGTTTGCCGGAAGTACTTCCTACACGCTGCCACTGACGCATGTAAAAGGGAGCGACGAGCCGGGGTTGGCTGCTGGTTTAAACACGCTGGCGGGAGATGCGCGGGCCGACATGAATCGCGATCTTCGCATCGGCCCATCTTTTTCTTGCGTCCGCAAACGCCAGACGGTCCGCAGGACGCAGCAGCACGCACAAATGGCCCGGCCAGGCCTCGATTACCCAATCACCTCTCGCCTTGCCCAGGCGCCATGGGGAAGCGGCCAGCGCCCCCATTCCCTCGGCCACTGTCGCACGACCAATTTCCACTGCTCTTGTGCATTGATCTGGCCGAGCCACGCTCCTCGGGGCCCAGCCTGCCTCGTTTGGGTAGGTCGCAACGGTCCCCTTACGGCTTACGGGGACCGCAATATCTACTACTCATTGAGCTGCAGCGGAATAGCGACTTGGTACCGTCGTATTTGCGCATGCAGCGGTCATGCATCGCGGCGGCCGTACTTCCAACAGCGTCCTGTTGAAATTGCTGCCCGAAGAAAGGGGCGATCTATCGGTCCAACGAAATCCCACGAACCTTGGAGCTGCATTTGACTTTATTTGTCCCGCCAAACAAGTGCTGACAGCTGTGGCAACTTAATGCAATGCCGCCCGCAGCTGAGCGCATGTAGAGCGCTTGCCTGGATGCCGTTGCACGGCCATTTATTGAATTTTCTTTCCGCTGAAGGCTGATGTGTGACGGTATATCCACCGACATGCTCCATTTTGAAAGTATGCCTTCCAGGGGCATTTCCAATTTTTGTCTTTGTTCAATCAACGGCCTCAATTGCGGCGGACATACACGCAGACAGTGTCGGTAGCCTCACAACGACCCAACCCAGCTACTGGCCACTGACAAGCAGATGCTACCCAATGAGGCGAGCGTCCTTGATTTGAATGCCCAAGTGAGGTGAGGAATCGTTGGATAATGCTCGAGCGAATAATCGTCAATCAGTTGGCCACCCGATGCCCAAACGCCACCAGTGGCCTCCGTTTGCGTGGCCACGCAAGGAAATCCCTCTCCCTCTTCACCTCAGCGCCACGCTTGTTCTGCTTGACCTTTGCTCGCTGTTGCCCTGATCACATCCTTGGTCCCTTTGACCGGTCTAGCAGCCACTCGGTCCAAGGGCAAAACTCCACGGTCAAGGCTGCATGGTACCCGCACCGGTCGCTTCGGCCCGCTGCCGCCGTGGGACAGGATTCTGCCCGGTTTCGAGCAAACAATGCCGTCCTCTTGGATGACCGGCCACCCCTTCACGCGATAAGAAACAAGAAGAAGACAAGAAGTTGGGAGTGCGGTCACTGCCCTCAATCGCGGCAGTTGGTTCCAGCTTTCCCCGCGGACCGTGCGGCCGGCGGTTGCCGGACCGATGGTTTGCGGCTGACAAGCTGAGGTTGGCTTACGGACTCTGAGCGGTCGCAGGGAGATGTCGATCTGCAGGATCGTCCGATTTTTGACTTCTCTGTCCTTCTTTGTGCTTTGCTTTTCTGTCCAGCCACTCCGCGCTTCCGATGGGATGCCTTGCGCAGTGTTTGTAATTCACGTCTCTTGCGAGGCTCAGTCTGAGTAGGAGAAGAGAAACCGAGAAATCTCATCTGCCGTCAGGCTTCCACCGAATCCTTGCCACCACCGAATTTGCTGCCCTCCGCATTATTTCGGGGTCCTCAACGCGCTTCTTGGTATTACTGTACCCTCGGCCGGCATACATCTTCATCGTTAGCCGTTCTTGCGGTTGATGAATAATCTTCAGCTCCAATTTCTTGCCGGCCCGTAACATGAAGATAATGGACTGATCTTCGGCTGGTGGAGCACTCCTGTCCCTTCCACGACTCTTCTGCTAATTATGTCGGCTATCCCGCCTTGTCCCAAGGCGCTGTCTGTTGCAGCTTCCCAGTACTTTGTATGGCGGTGTTATTGGGAAGTTCGTTTGTCCCCGTCGTGCTTTTTTTTTTTTTTTTTTTCTAAGCTGTTCTTCCTACCCACGTGTCCTCGATTGGGAGAGGGGGAGTTGAGTGCAGCTTTTGCTATGATAGCGATACCATCGTTCCAGTATTCTCTAAAACAGACGCTGCCAACCGCCTTAACTCATGCTCCGCTCCCTTTGCAAATGAAGAAAGATTTAATGTAGTCGTCCCTTGTCCAAGTTGTGACACCGATAGATTTAACATAGGCAGCAGGACTGAATGTATCCTTCCTCTGTTTTACCGGGGATTTAGGCTCCGGAAACACATTTTCGTTTGATCTAATAGTGAATTTTATGAACATTCATGCGCATGGAATAAACAAAAGTGGTTACTTCAAGTGCTGTGATATATTCCTGGTCTTTGTAACTAAAACTTATGTTTGCAATCGATAGCGTATGATCTAAGAAGCACATGAGTGTATTGAATGTCATCTATGAGGTCACAACTGTCACGAGCTTGATTGCTCAGGACTCAGCAGTCCCGAGTTTGGTTGCCCGTCACTTGTAGTAGCAACTGTACGCCGTTCGTAACCTCTTACCTGACCTGCAGATGCCCACTGGTAGCTCAACGGTGTCATCGACGATCACAAATGGTGTGGTAATCCTACGGTGCGTTGATGATGGCAATTAGCTTCCTCTGTCTAGCAGGGCTACGAGATCTACAAACGCCGGTGTGTCCACAGCCCTCCTCGGCAGCCTCCTACAGAGTATAGGGCAACTCCAAAGCACGATACGTCGTGCACAGCATCAATCCGCTCCTTCTTCTGGCGGTAGTTGCTCTCGCCATTCCTTCACGCACGAGCCTCTGAGTCTACACCTAATTCCCCGCCGCGTGTAGCCATAGCAGGACCGAGGATCTTGACAACAGAATTTGCCCCTCATGCTGATTCAGCTTATAAGCACGAAGGCTGGGCAATTAGATGGCAAAGAGGCGGAGCTGGTTTGATGGTTTCTGCTCTTGGGGCGCGAAGTCAATAAAGATGGAGGAGTTCCGCGGAGCTGACATCAGCGTCGCTGCAGGTCTGCAGCAACGCAGATCACGGAAAGATGCTAATGTCGATTAAGCTCCGCCACGCAAGCGTCAGCCTCGTGAGCTGTGTCAGAAATTCATTTCCACTACAAATCTCTCACTTGGAAGACCTTGCTTACATCCCAATAGAATAGTGGTACGATGACGCGGGAATTTGCTGATGATAAGCGGGGAAAGTCCGACGGTACGAACTCCAATGAGACTATAGGAATACCTGCATGGGGTAGTGCTTGTACGAATAATCCTAGGTTGACAGTCCTTAGTAGCTGGCGCTGAGCCGGTGCCCGCAGACTCCTTTACCTCATATTTCCCTTTTAGGTGCATTCTCGAACGCCGCTCACGGGCTCAGTCCTGTCATCTTAAGAAGGTAGTAAAAATACGAAGGAGGACTAAGTATCTATTTTGAAACCTTCTCCACGTTTTTTGACTTGCGCTCACGTGTGAAAAACACATTGGTACCTGTGCTTCACAAGCGCACAACTACACTCAACATTGCTCTGGCGCCAAAACGCTCTTCTTCGCCCATACTACTGCCGGAGAAAGAATCCATACCAAAGCGAATGCTACTAACAGAAAATCGCTGCGTGGGTTATTGTTGAGTTTAGAAAAACCTGAAAAGTGGCAAAACTAATGACTCTGGCAACCGCTCAAGCACGTATCCCTTACCGCGACCGGATTCCCCCTCTCCTCAAGCTGTTCAATACGTACATGAGGCCTTCCTGTGGAGTTCTGTTTTTGATCCAACTGAAAATTTCCTCAGAATGGCGCTTCTCCTCTTCCCTGATCTTCACATGCCGCACACGGCTCTCAATAGTCTCCTTACCTAAATTAATTTCTCCCGCGACGATTGGTGTTGTTCTACAACGATTTAGCCACCATTCATGAGCCCAAATCATGAAGAGCAATGGAGACGAGCTGGTCCGCTACCGAGAAGAAGGAGCCTAACCATCAAGAAGGAAACACCAGTCCACGTGCCAAGACGCCATCAACGCACTCGGTGAAATAACCCGCACAAGTCCGACTTCTTATCAACCATGCGTTGCTCGAAGAGCAACCGAGGAAGGAACGAGGGGATGTGAAACCCACCACAGAAAAAAAGTTCGCCCAAACATCGATGAGTACCACCGCCTAACTCCCGCATCCTCGGCCCGCCCATCCCATCCCCAGACCAACCGCCATCCCCCACCTCCCGCACCCAAAAATTGTTCCGTTCATTGGCACACAGTGACGATGCTTTCCTTTGCCCCTAATCGCCAAGCATCAAAACACACATCCACCTACATACACACAGAGACAGCCCCTCCCAACCCAAAACGCCCGCCGACGCAACAAACGTCGCAACGCAGCCGAACCCACAAAGAAAATTCTCCCACACTCCGCTCCCTCCCTCCATCCGAACCGTGCCCCGCACCTCTCCGGAACCGCCGCCATCCGAACATCAACGATGTTTTGAGATTGTGGGGACGCCGTCGCAGCCATTGATTTGAGGCGACCTTAACTAGAATGTTGCAGTTCTCTTTCCTGACCAAGGAGGATGGCTCCGAAACGGTTGGCGGGAGGGGCACGGGCCGCGGGATTTCGGGAAGAAGAGGAAGAACAAGAAGAACAACAGTAACATGTGTTGCAACTGAGGGGTAGGGACCGAATGGGTACCTTAGGCAGAGACAATAGAGTGGTTGGTGTTGGGTCACCGGCCTGGGCTTTTCGGAAACGTAGGGAGTGAGAGGGATTCTTAGTGAGGGAAGAATGGTAATGACTTTCGGTGAAGAAGGAGCACCGTGGCAAATCAAAGCATGTCAGATGAGATTAAGTGACGGGAGGGGTTATAACTATTAATTTAGAGTGTCTGTAGACTATAGGTGAATGATTTAGGTGGATAGATAAGTAGGTAAAGGCGGGGGAGTATGTGGGCAGTGAATAACTGAGCTATCTACATTGTACATGGGAATCAAATCCTTTGGAGAAAGGGGGTAGGAGGACTATCCATCAACAAAACAGATTGCGAAATCCGATCCTGATCAAGGATGGACCCTTCAGACCTTCATCCGAAGTCTGGTGAAATCGTAGAAAGGAAAAAAATGTCGGTGATAGTAAAAAGATGAATGGGGAGAAAAATCGAACTGTAGTCATCCAACCATTCAAACCGTGACCCGTTCGTCCCAGGCCGTCTCTGTACGCATGTGCGAATCCAACCGAACCAATTCCATACTCCCAAAGAAAACCCAGTTTTCAGAGAGACAATTTTCTTTTTATCGTTTGTGGGAGGAAATAAATAAAACCCATCAAACGTCAAACGAAACGAAACTATACAGTCGATGAGACCGATAGCACCAAAAGACAAGAGAACACATTAAAGCCTGAAGAGACATCTCTTCCAAAAAAAAAAAAAAAGGCGCCCTGAAATATGAGGAAACGTGGTCGTAGTGACATTTAAAAGGCAACACCAACGGCGCTGTACCTGGATCGGCCACGATGTTCTTCTTCGTCATCGGACTCGACATGAGCGGATTCAAATGTCAAGAACTCCCCACTTTCGACCCTTTTGTCGTCCATTTCTTCTACCACTGCACTCCAGCTCTTCCCCTGCCGCTCACGACGCTCCAATGCAACACCAAAGCTTGGCACACTAAGGTTACGTGGGCTAACGCCTGCGGGCAGCGGTGCGACCGGGGTGGACACGGTGGTGTCCGGAGTAGAGCTCCGCGCGTCCGAGTTCTCCTCGTCTTCTTCCTCTTCTTCGCCGTCGTCATGAAACGTGGAGATAGTTGCAGGAGTGGAGACCGTGGAGTTGGTGGGACAATTCGCAGCGGTGGAGCCGATAGATGGCGAGGTATCAAACCTGGAAGTAGAGTGAAGGGCCAAAGGGGAAGGACCATGATAGAAGGGGCTGTCGGAAGTTACAGTGACGGAAGAGGCAAAAGAGTTCAAGGTGTCGTCGGTTGCGGTACGAGTATGACTGAATTTGGAAGAAGTCAAGGTTTCCGACGAGTCCAGGGAGCTGTTGTTCCTGCGGCGCCGCATGAAGTCCACGAGACGGCCTTTGGAGTTGTTGCGGCTCGTTTGTTCAGGCGGAGTGGGGAAACGCGTCAAGAGATCGGTCTGAGAGTTGCTCACGGAACGAATAGCGGGAGAATCGTAGGCCGAATCTCTGTCCATTTCCGCTACGGGAGAAGGTGGAATAGAAGGAAGGGGCTTGGAAGTGAACGGAACAGAAAGTGCGGATCCAATGTCGGAGAGCGTCTCTGAGCGCACGTGCATCTTGAAGTTAGGCGCAAGGGCGGGCACATGGTGTTGCTTGGGCGAGTTCGACGCGGACTTCTTTGCACGGCGCTCTTCGACGATCAAGTTGAGCTCATTAATGGCGTCTTCAACGCTGTCGCGCGGCGACCTGTACGACGGACGTTTACGGAGGCTGCGAGAGGGGTTGAGCGGCTCTGTGTTGGAGCGCATACGCGGAGATGACGGTCCTGAGATTGGCACGGGCGATGCAGTTTCGCGATCGCGGGTGCAGAGATCGGCGGTGATGGTCCTGGGCCTTTCAAGCATGGGCATCGTACTGGACCTCTTGACGACCGGGCGGAGCGGGATGTCGATGGTCCTGGCATCGGCACCATCCTCGCCAAACCAGTCATCAACATACGACGGAATCGGTTTCCTTGGGATGCGAAACGGGGCCTCAGAGCACATCGAGTCTGCCCTGTTCCTCACATGTGCCTGCCCTGGGTACGCCAGTCTGTCCGGTTTCTTGTCCCAGCTGTTTCTGGTAAAGTCGGGCAGAGGGGAGAGCTGGTTGTCGGGAAGGTAAATGGACAGTTGCAGCGGACGGAAGTTGGGTTTCCTGCGCAACGTAGGGGCTGGCTGGGTGCTAACCTGAGCGGGGCGACCTGCCGGCCTCGAAATAGCAGCGGATTGGGGAAGTGCAGTGCCACTGCCGTCGAGATGGCGGAAGTCGGTGGGCGCTGATATCACCGGGCGACTGTTCTTCGATCTGTTTGCGCGCATGCTCAGGTGCGGATAGCCGGGAGTGCGCGACTCGACCTGGCGCGTGCCGACCCATTGCCTCATTGACTGGCCTGTGGATGGCCGTGGTAGCTGGCGCGCGGAGTCGAGCAGGAGCGGGCGGAGTGACCGCGGCTGCTCATTTGTTATGCTCCTTCTCCGTCCGTTTCCTGCTGGGAGTCAGTCGCAACGTCTTCAAGGCGGACGACAGGCAGACGCACCGGTATTAGTTTGAAAAGGATCAACCTCTTCGTCTGAACGATTGCCGGGCGCGCAGCACCCGGCGAAGGGGGATGAGGCCAGCCATCCAGAATTGCCATCAGCCTCGACAGATTGATTGGCTCCCATGGTCGGTGGGAGGACCTAAGGATACATTGCCCGGAGGGAAGGAGAGGCGGTGCGAGGACAACAACAATAAAGCAAAGCAGGGCCCGCGCAGCGAGGCCGTGAATGAAAATAGAAAAGAGGTGAAAGGAAGGACCGTCTCGCCTCGGCCGGGTGGCGAAGAAGCTCTAAGGCGGGACTAGCAACGTAGTAGGTGAGAAGGTAAAATGGACGGAAAGGAAAAGGAAGGCAGCGAGAGCAGGGGCATCGTGGGCTTTTCAAAACCGCAGCTGCGGGACTAAGTGCGTCGACCAAACGATGATGCGAAACGGGCTCGCAGGCGGGTGGGCTGTCGGTGCCGGGCAAACTCACGGCTCTGGGCGCCAATGAAAGGCAGTCGACAGGCGCTGGGGCGATGCGGGCTGGCCGGGGCTCTCCAATTGAGCGAGTCCACGACCACGAGGCGTGATGGGCAGCGGTTTGCAGTGGTGTCAAGCGGGCGCACTGGCGGGGGCGCGATTGGCTGCCGGCCCCTGGGCTCGCGAGCTTAGCGCTGGCGGCAGCTGCAGCCCGTCGCTCGGTCGCGGCTTCCCTTGGCTCTCAGTCGCCCGCTCTATCAGAAACTGATCTCCGGGATGAACGTGTCCGCCCCGCCGCCTGGAATCTCTCCCGCTGCCTGTCGCCCAATGGTCGTGGGCGCGAGTGCGCGATGTGTTGCTGGCCTCTCCCGGGCCCGCCGCCCTGGCCGGCCCTGCTCCCCAGCGCTGCTCCCGGGCAATCATCCGCTGCAGAACGGCGACCACGTCTGCGCCGGCGGGGAAGCTTTGCTTTGCTTGACCATCGCTGCCCGCCAGCAAGTGGCTCGAAGCCCGTCGACTGCGCGACCGCTCCACTTTTGATCTCTCTCACCACTTGTTTCTTCACCGAGTCGACAGAACACCCCGCTGCCCCCCCGCCCCGTCAAACACCCATTGTTGTAGCAGAAGCCCGCCGGCCGTCGCCACAGAACCACATGCGGCTGCCCGCCAACACCCGGCCCTCCACAGAATGCTGAGCAGCCCCGGGTCTCGTGAATGCAAAGAAGGTTGCAAATGTACCTGCATTAGCCTCACAACCTCTGGTCGCCGCACGCTTGGCCCAGCTGCCTCGCCACCATCGTTTCAGACCCTGGATCGTCGGCATTTGCACCAAGTCCCACAACACCACCAGCGCGAGCTTCGGAGAATAGAAAAGTCTGCCCAAAGCGAACGAGAAGCCGCGACAACGGCGGCTACGCCGTTAGTGTACCACGCAGAACATATCACGAAGACAAAACCAACGCCATGACTGCAGAGACACCCCAGTCACTCCCTTGCCTATGTTCACCAGTCTCCGTCGCCAATGACCTTCGCCGCATCCATATTTGCCTGAGCTCTGCAGCCCGTCCGAGCGGCCTTCTGGTCCAACCTGAGGCACGCAAGCGCTCGCACCGACATCCTGCATGCCAACTTGCGCACGTCGTGCTACAATCGGCCGACGGCGCAGCGCCCACACCTCTAACCCTTCAAATCTGCGCTACAAATAGCAACAGCAGTCGATGCGCGAAGGCACCGCGCCGCCGAAAAGGCCCACGTACGCACCGCGCGACGCGCACCACCTCTCGTCACGATTGTCACGAAGCGCCCGCCCTCCTGCCTCAATCGGGCACGCGACTCCCTATACGTACCTTTCTGCTAATGCATATATATAGAAACATGCATAATCCTTACCACTTGCTCCATCACAACCACCTACCCAAACCCGCACGTGACTTGTTTCAGCTTTTTGTCATCCCCCGACGCGGCGCGGGCTGATGAGAAGCAGTCGTAACTTGAAGGCCGCTGACAACATCCAGCCCAAAAAGCAACGTTGATCTCCCTCTCTGCCTGCCCCTTCCCCCACCCTCCTCCACATCGGCAATCACGCTTCGCTTAGCGAGGAGCGGCGGCGTGGGACGGCTCCAACTTATACATGCATTAGCGCATCGCGCCGCTAAAATCTTAAGTTCCCTGCCTTAAGGCGGAAGCCAACTCCCCCCTCCCCGCCCGCTTATCTCAATACCTCCGATCCCTTCCCCCCTCCTACCTTTTTGTTTTAGGTTGATGGCGTGTTCCCGGACTCTGCATGTTTTAGATTGATGGAGATCGCGACAGGGAAGGCCCAGGGGCAAAAAATGTGCAGGAAAAAAAAAAAGGCCAATCCTTTTCCCACGACGGTACGCATCCCGGGGAAGAGGGGGGAAGAGGCTGCCCGGTCTAGGATTCTGATGAGCCTTGAACCTTGATGATCCCGCCGCCAGTCTCGTCTGCCTTGTCGGGCCCCTCCCGCTACCATTTGTACCCGCGATGAGCAGGGGCAAGCAAATACCTGATGTACAGGCAGGCAGGCAACCGGGAAGAAACCATCGCCAAGAGATGCAACCAACATCAAGAAGAAAGTAGATTTCCTGGCTATCGCGACTCCATTCGAGCGAGCAAACGCATGCTGCGTCGTCCTACCTAGCGGAAGATCAGCAAAGGATCATCCGGCGCATTTTGACTTTCCGACTCGTGGAGTATGTCTCCTTCGGAGTGCGAGGACCGAACAGGACACCTTAAACGGTAGGCAGAAAAGAAAATGGCGAACAAATTGCGCTGGAACGCTTATTTTTGAGGGTATCGGCGATCTCCATTCTTTTAACTAACGCCTACGCTATGCCCGAAAGCCCCACATGAAAGAAGTCCTTCCCCAATCCCACCCTAAGTTCTAGACGGCGCGTTATCGAGAGAGAAAACAAACTCCGTCAGCCTGCGCGCTGGAAATAAAAAAGGGAACAGAGGAAAAAAATTTAAGGAAAGAAAGGAAAGAAAATCCGTAACCGCATGTCAAATCCGCTGCCGCTCAGTCGTCTCTTGTGCCCCAGATGCTACGTTCCTCCCGGAAGCTACCATAGTGCGGGCTCGGCTGCGGTAGTCCATGGTTGTCGTCATTGACATCACGCGTCTGCCACTGTCTGGCTTCGTCTGACTCGAGGCGGGCCTCATCCCCTGTCACGCCTCCTTGTTGACCCTCGTCCAAGGTGAAGGGTGCGTCAAGGTTGTGCTCCTGCTCAGGCTGATCCGGCTGCGGCACGTCCGGATCGAAGCCTTCTCGAACTTCTTCCTCCTGATCGTCTTCCGGGTACGTCCGCCTGCGTGATGTCAGCCCCCGCGTTTTAGTTTTAGTGAGAGATTGAGAAGGGGTAACGTACACAAAATGCTTTGGCTCAGCAGCATTCCAGCCAGCCCCGCCTTCTTTGCGGGCGCGCACAGTCTCGATTTGCTCCGCTTCACGATCCTCTACAACCAGGTCTACGAGCTGGCTGCGATCCGACTTGGTTGATCGTAAGGAGCTGGCGGATGATGCAGTATCTTGTCGACGCAGTTTACCGGTCCTGGATTTGGAGCTGGAACTTTGTGCTGTAGCGCTGCTTGCGGTGCTGCCGCGATGTTTGCCTTTGTTAACTTGCTCCTGGATGTCGTGTATCTGGCTCTTGCGGCGTCGCTTATTCTCCTTCGTTGGTTGGATCAAGTTACGGTTAGTCGATGCTGTGATCATCTTTGGAGTGTAATACAGGCGGTCTTCACGCGACGCATAGTGTGCCGGTATGACTGGATACTGCGTTACGTTAGCACTTTGAGTGTTGAAGAGTCTCATTTTTAGGTTGTCTCGCCGAGACGCAACACTGCCTTGAAATTCAAGGGAGAACCCCTAGAGACGTACACGCAAATGTCCACGAGTGAGGAAAAAGAAAGATGCCACCTACGTTCCAATCACCGAACTCAAGAGCCCTCGCATTAGTGAAGAGCCGCTCATCTTCGGGGTTCAGCTCAGGTTCTTCCAAGTCGTCTTCGGTGGAACCATACTTCTTTGCCGCCTCTAGAGCTCTGTGGGCGCCAGGGCTCATTGCCCTTGCCCGACTCGACGACACGAAGCTGCCCAACAAAGGCGTCCTGCTATCGGTGCCAGGTTTTGGGATCCAATACTTGCCCTTGCCACCTCTCTCGTAGCGCATGCCTTCCATCATGCGAGCGACACGTGAGCCTGATTCTTCATGGGCGAGAACATTATCGCGCGCATCAAAGTACCGATACTCGTAGTGCTTTCCAGCGAAAGTATCTTTCGTGTCCTGAATGAGATCCATGGGACCGAAGGCATCCCGCAGAGCATACTTAACAGGCATCCGTGCAGCAGAAATGGTGCGATCGGCGTAGTCATGCCACGAAAAGGCGTACCAATGAGCGACGGCAAAGAAGGGCATCTCGAAGCAGATGAGGGCGTCTTGAATCGAGGCTGCCAAGTTATCAGGAGTGTAGCCCGGAACATCGTCTGGAATGGCACCCAGCCAGACCAGGATGGACAAGAAGAAGCCTTGCCAGTATGAGGCGAAAATAATGCCCTTAATGCACAGGAACTTTGGCATTGGACGGAAGGGTTGAAGGTCGTGTGACATGCAGACCCAGAACATGGCCAAAGCATACAGACTCACTGTGATGCTGATATTGTAGATCAAGCTACTCCAGAAGTAGCCGGACGTCAGACCAATGTAGCCCTCCTGATATGTGCCCGTTGCCTTCATGACGATGGTGGCAATGGCAAGCATCGGCTTCACCCACGTGTATTGTAGGATACCTCGCTTGATGGCAAGGAAAGTATGGGGGTCAGAAATGTCGACTTTCGAGAAGACATAGTTCAGAGGCCATAGGTGGGGTACTGGAGGGCGACCGTGCATCAGAATGATCAGAGCACGCTCGCCGCCGATGAAGTTAATGAGGAGCTGGAAGAAGGTGTAGATGGTGAAAGCCTGCAGCTGTCAATAGCTGCCAATAAGTAGTGCCTGGAGCCGGACATACCTCGTAGACATCGCGCAACGGGTCTATCCAAAAGGCCACCTTCAAGGAAACGAGACTGGCCCATGATGCGGCGGAGAAGATAGGGACTCTGGCCGATGTTAGCCAGCTGTACTCCAGGCTGAGGCGGCGAGGTACGCACATCAGCAAGATCCGCACCACATATCTCTGAAGCAACGGCTTTCGATAATTTTTCCTGGTATGAGGTCAGCGTGCTGACCGCCCTTTGTGAGTTTTGTGGTCGCGTGGGAGGGAACGTACGCCTGAAGCCAGACGGACCTGGGAGCTTTTGGTTAGCAAGGCCCGACAGTTCGGAGGTAGAGAGCACTTACACGACGGTGAGGAGACTGGCCACCAGAGCGGCCACGCCGGAGGTGATGATGACCCAGTCGCCGAGCCTCCCCCCGGTGCCACCGCTGGTGGACTGCTCCCCCATTGCGGACCCCCAAGATGTAGCTTAAGCAGGCAGCAGGCGTGTGGCGGGCGGAGGCAAGGCGATGCAGCGAATTCCAAGGCAGCGTGCGGGCGAGGCGGGTCGCGAGAGCTCACGGGCAGGCGAATTCGGCGGGGAAGGTTGCGGTGTGGGCTGGCAGAGTGGGTGCAGGCATCTCCAACAGCTGTGCTGTGCTGTGTTGATCGCGAGCACGGGCGTCGTCATGGCTGCGCGTGCTTTGGGAAGGGTCACCCGCCAAGCCACTCCGCGAGCTGGAGCTACCCCAGCACGCCTGCTGACATCGCACTGCCCTGCTGCTCCTCCTCCTCCGCCGCCGCCGCACTGCATCCCTCCACAACGCTCTTGCAGCCGCTGCAGCTGCCGCCCCAATGGCCCCACGCCCCGCCTGCGGACATCATGACCTGTGCCGCCCCGCGCTCGCCGTCCCGACTCAGGAGTAGCCCACACAATGGCGAGCAGCGGCCTGACCGCGCAGCCTCTCGACGCCCACCACGGCCTGCTGTGGCAGTTCCTTGTTGAGCTGCTCGTGTGCGGCATCCTTACCGTCTTCTTCCTATTCTACTTCAATCGCCTCTTTGCCACCCTGGTGTCCTATGCCATCCGCGCCTATACTTGGCACAACCACCGCGCCTACATCGACATACAGTCGCTGCAGATCTCACTGCTGGGTGGCCGCATCTTCTGGAAGGACATTCGATACCACGCACACAACCAGACCATCCTCGTACACGGTGGCTACATAACATGGAGATTCTGGTACAGGAAGGCCAAGGAGACCGAGTTGTTCTGCAATGGACAGTCTACCGAGAAGCCGGGCCTGGACGGGTCAAGTATCTATAGTAGCCCGTCGCGGGGCCGGAGCCGGAGTTTGGGCAGAGAGGAGGATGGCGGGAAACACAAGACCAAGCAATTGCCGTGTCGTATTTCCATCAAGATCTCCGGCGTGGAGGTGTTCTTGTACAATCGAAGCCCAGCATACGACTCTATCCTTGAAAATTTCGCGCGTGCCATGGATGCCAATAACTCGAAGAAGCCTGCCGGCGAAGACCTGCCATCCTCGGAACAGAGCACTGTCGAGCCAAACTTCTCCGACAAGGCCCAGTCCGAGCCCCATCGCCGAAATACAAGTACTAGCAGCGGGGGAACCGTACACCGTCCCGGCCTCACAAAAGAAGAGAGACGGCCCACGCGACATGAGACGGAAGATGCCCCGAAGCCACCGGAGATCCCATCCTTCCTCCGCCTTTTCCCAATCCGGATCGACTGTAATAAAGGTGCCGCTATCGTTGGCAATGAGAGCACGCCATCCATCATCTCCTTGAAGTTTGACAAGGCCAGTGGAGAGCTGAGCGCCGCTCATGCCGGACCACTTGATGTGTACAAACAGTTGTTCAATTTCGATTTCGAGCATCCAGTCATGCACATGAAGCCAAACCATGATTACAAGAATCCTCAGTTGGCCACCGCCGCGCGATTGAAAAAGCAGGCTGCGGATGTTACATGTCCAAACCTTGCCCCAAAAGAGCAGAAGGCCGCGCCGAGAAGGAAGTTATGGCATCCTCTTCAAAGTCTTTCTACACTCTTTAGTGGCTCCACTGATTCTCTCGCGAATTCACGGAAGCCAGCAAAAAGTCGGACGTCGATTGCGCAGCCGTCATTCCCGGGCCAGGAGCGTTGGCTTGGTTTGACGAGGTATTTGGACGATGATGACCACGATGAACATGACGAATGGGAGGGTGTTGAATATGCCAAGTTTTCGTTGATCGCAGATCTCCCCCGCTTGAGCATGAGCTTCTATTGGGATGTTCCTGGCTCAGTTCCCAAAGCTCAGAGTATCAATCATCGAAACCCAAGTGTTACGACACTCGACATCAATGGCGCTTTGCCTCCAGACTACGGCCTTGATCTGCAAATCCATGGTGGCGTGATCAACTACGGCCCCTGGGCGGACCGTCATCGTGTCATACTTCAGAACTATTTCTTCCCGGCGTCTTGCATTGATGCAGTTCCTGCCGAGCCGCTCCATCCTGGCGCCACTCGTGTGAACACTGTCTTCAAAATCTATATCAGTTTTGAGGAACAGGCTGTGCTACGCATTCCGCTTCGGGAGAAATCCAAGGACTGGAAGTGGAAAGGCAGAGCCCAGAATGTCGCAGGCAACGGCAAGACCACTGAGAATGAAAATGTCCGCAGCAAAGGGAGAAGGAGGGCAACAAGGAACAAGAAACGCGACACAGGTGCTACTGGACAAACCGTTCGCCCCTTTGGCTGGCTTGATATCGAAGTGCAGCCGAATTCCACCGTCAAATACGTGATGGACATGGTCGCGAGCCCTCAAGGATACCGGAATTCTTTGGACCTTGATATTAGCGAATCGAAAGTCTCCAGCAGCGTTAATCATGATGTTCTCTGGAAGTCCGGGCGCCTGGAGATGGACTGTAATCTTTCGAATCCGTTGAAATGGAACGAATTGCGACAGTGGGCTTTTAATCTGAGATGCAATGATCTTCAGCTCTTTCTCCTCAGAGACCACATGTTTCTCATTACTGACCTTGTCAATGACTGGGGATCGGGGCCACCACCAGATTTCTACACATTCACCCCGTTCAGATACATAATGAACATGGAGTTTCCGAATCTCAAGTTGTTCCTCAACACAAATGATTCAAACATCATCAACAATCCGGCCGAGATTGAGGACAACCAGTTTATAATATTGCAGGGCCGCCAGTTGGGAGCCAGACTGGAGATACCTTTGGACAAGTTCCGACCAATCGAGAACGAGATCTCTTTCAAGGCCATTGGCGACCACATCAATCTGGACCTTTCCATGCCCCCTCACAACACAATTGACACATTCGTCAAGGAGAAACACGTTGCAGACCTTGGTCGGCTGAATCTTAGTGGAAGCTACAAATACTGGTCAGAAACAGCACCTGGCCTTACTGATAGATTGCTTCTTGATGTGGGTGGTACTAAGCTTGAACTTGCATTGTACGGCTTCCTAGTCCGGCACTTCATGAAGATTAAAGACAACTACTTCGGCGAGGATATGCATTTCAAGACGTTGGAAGAATACCAAGATCTGCCGCAGAGTAAGGCGGGAGAGGCTCCTGTGACCAACCAGGCGGACCAGGCCTCTAATAAGTCGAACGATCTGGATGTCATTCTCTCGATTTCCGCCGAAAAAGTGAGCGTACTCCTTCCGGGAAATCTATATTCGGTCGAGGATCATGTCAAAGTCGATCTCCCTTTTGCAAACGCTGATCTCCGATTTACGAGCTACTACATGGACCTTATGGTGGACTTTAGTCCTCTGAGTCTTGCGCTCAACATTGCGAACGCGACAGATGACAGCGGCTTCGACACCAACAACAGGACGCAGCTTTTCATCGACTTGGTGAAGATCTACGGTCACAGGACCTTTGGTTTGCCTCCTTTGGAACCAACATACGTGTGCAACTGGGACTTTGATATTGGAAAAATCACTGGCGAGTGCTCCGGGAAATTTCTAGAGAAGCTTGGAGCCTTCGGTCGATGCTTTGGCTTTTCCATGGACGATGACGAGAACGCCTTACCCATCGTCAATCCACTTATAATCCACGACGTCACATTTCTCAGGTTGAAGACAAGTACGATTAAAGTCTGGCTGCACGTTGCCCAGGAAGCTTTACTTATGAGTACCGATGCGATCAGTGTAGAGTTCAATGATTGGGCGAGGTCCACCTTCTCACAGCGTCTCGATGTCCTCATTCCAAATTTAGTTGTGGCGTCGGCTGATGCGAAGTCAGCACTCCGACAGCGCGGTCGAAGTAGCAGGACAATGGTAGAAACCCAGGCGTATCTGCAAACTGATGTCCGGCTTAACATGCTGAAGAGGAAACTTCACTTCAGCCAAGATCGTATGGAGCAGCAGAGCCATTTGAAAGAGAGCGATATGCGTACCAGCAGGACGCCTTGGCTCTTGCTTGAGGATTTGGAATCCTTTGGTGAACGGTCTGTCTACTCCAAAGTCGAGCCGCCAGCGATGACTTTTCCGTACCTCCCTCCTCCCCTCCGAGGCCAGTCTTTATTGAGGAAAGGGAGCGTGCCCTCAACATTGGCTGCAAGCACTGCACCTTCAGGGCTCTCGTCTTCAGATTCTTCGGGGTACCGAAACGGAAAAGGTGGTTATCATCGGCGTTCATTGAGTGCGCGCTCCTCATCAGTGAATTCATTGAAACAAAGCATTCGTGCTAGTGCGGCCCAAAGACCGAATGCCCATCAGAAGACAGACAGTAGAGACAGTGCTTCTGTGCGACCTTCGTTGCTCGAAAGGAGGACTACAACAAGCATTTACTCCGATGCGCTTGAAAGCAAAGAAGACAACAACGCAGGGAAGATTGGCTCGCTGCGATCTTCAATAGCACTGTCAAGCTCCTTAGAGATTCCTTATTTCCCGCTTGAGGGCGTAGAGTTGGATGTCTCTGATGTGCCAACTTTTCCGACAGAAACACGTTTATCGGACGACTCCTCGCGGAACGCTCTGGTGTTCAATGACGTATCCTCGAAGACTTTCGACGAGAACTTTGCTCATACAAGTTTCATTGTGAGCTTCGAACCAGGCATTCGCGCATTAGTCACGCCAAATGCAGTCTCAACAGTTGCCAGCCTCATAGATACCCTCCAGGAGAAACGTCCACAAGATATACTCGACACCTTTCAACTCGACATAATGGGCAAAATCTTGGATCTCCAAAAGCGAATCGATGGAAAAGGTACCTCCACGGAGCTGAGCTTAAGATTGCCTTTTTTCCATCTACGGTTCATCAACAACATCACGTTCGAGTCGAACAAGCTGCAAACAGGGAAAGACCAGTATGATCTAGTCTTAGACCGGTTGTCCATTGCTCTTCGACAGAAGAAGTTCCCGACGGAAACGGAAGCCAGCAAGAACAGCACTCTCGCAGTCCACACAACGATGAAATCTCTTAGCATATCTGTTCGAGAAAAGCAGCAAAACGCCGCAGCCGAGGACGTGGCGGTTCGGGCTGTTCTCAAGGAGCTTCTCTTTTGGGTCGTCACTGGCAAATCCGCATCCGTTAACATGTCTTTCAGGAATCTCGATATTTCAAATTCAAGCAAGAAACTCCAGTACCTTGCCTCACTCATCCATCGGACAACATTGCTTGCGGACGACATACAGGCAAAATTCGCAGATCTTGGGACAAGGAGCAAAAGAAGGCTTTGCTACTTGGCTTATGCTCTAACAACTTCTGGAAGAGAAATACCTGATCCAGCCTTCATCACAAGGCCGTCGTACGCTTTGCGAGCGGCCCACAATCACCTTCGAAATCACGATTCTTGGAAGATTATCTCGCGTTTTCGCTTCATATACGACAGCCTCTCAACCAAGACTCGAGACAAAATTGCGAGGACCTGCGCCCAGGGTAACTTGGAGTGCCCTGACAATGCCGAGGATAAAGTAATTCAGATATGGGATCAGTGGCGGACTTGGGATCTTGCCCATGTCAAGAAGAGCTTGGCAATGCGCGCGCTTTACGGTTCGATTGCAGATCTGGACGACATGGTTGAAGATGATGACAAACCATTACCGGTTGAGATGTCTGTCAAGACGGCTGCCATTCGTTTCGTCATTGACCCTGGCCCAGAACAGAGTGAGCTTCTCTTCCAGCTCCTAGCCATCAAGGCCGCTTTGTTGCCACCTCCAGCGCCCTCCGGTCTTATGCTCCTGGAGCAAGACAGCATTACGAGGTCCTCAGTGGTTGAGATTTCTACAAAGAAAGTTGGAATCAAGTTCAGCTGGGAAATATGCGAGCTCGTCGAAAACGTTCTCACTCTCTTCCAAGAAGAGGCACCCCAAGCTATGTCCAAAAAGGATAAACCCAGTTCACCTCAGTCTCCGAAACCCAAGAAGAACAATCCGGAAGTTCATGATTTTCAGATTATTTTCGGAACAGACCATGGAAGTTTTAGTCTTGATACAATCAACATGCGGCATATTTCTTCCTGTCATGAGATGAAAGTATCCGTTGTTGGCTCTAATCGAAAAGAAGCAAACGAGGGCATGAGTGTTAGCGCTCTCATCCACTCCGATTCGGCTGGTTCGGAGCTACGCTCCCGCGGCAGACTCTTAGTGAGGTCGCAGGTCTTCAGACCCAGCATCTTCATCTCCCACGATGACGACCGATGGAGACATCCCATGCCGGAAGGTTGGATGGTGGTTGGCAAATGCGAAGAGGTTACGTGGAAACTTCAAGAGGACATCCTCGGTATCATCGAGGTCGCAAACTCATTCATATGCGATGAGGTTGCTTATTTCGCCAGACAAGCCGAGAAATTTAAGAAACCAAGCAAAAAGAACAGTACATCACCAGTTGTGGAACCGAAGAAGGATCCAAGTTTGCCGAATATCACTGTTGCGCTCTTAATGGACGCATACCGCATCGACATTGCTATTCTTCAATCGTTGACATATGCCATCTCTGGCCGGACAGGTAGAGTATCAGCAGCACCTGTTCTCGGAGGGAATCCTACTTTGAATGTCAACTTCGACCTCGATCGTCATACCCATTACTTGAGGAACCAGAACAAGCAGGGATCGCACAACATAGCCGCCTTCACCTTTCCTCTCCATAATGGTCGTCTTCAGCTCATTGATTCTCCTTCAGGACCCAAAGTCACATTCAACAGCATCATGGAAGCCTTCATAATCGAGGCATCCGCAGTTCATGGCGTTCTATCCGCTCTACAAGAGCCTGAAGTCACAAGAGTTATGAACACCATCAAGAGTGACATTAATGTCTTGAAGATCAATGTCAAGGAAGCTTTGCCGAGCAAGAAGCCTGTCGATAATCCTCCAGAAGAGCCCAAGAACGAGAGACCTTTGGCTTTTGATGCCAGCTTTGTCATGGCAGGTCTGAGCATCATAGCAAGAGCACCCACCAAGTTACCAGATTCCTCTTCTTCAAAACTTGCGTTCGAGCTCAACCGAATCCAGGCCAAAGCAAGCAACATTTCAGAGGACGGCAGCTTACTCCCTCTCCCAGAGTTCGCCACCATGCTGCCTCACATAAGTTTGTCGTTGGAGCTCTCGGATGGCGAGACCCTTCGACACTGTGGTAATCTAATCTTTGGAATGGAGCTTCGTGGGACGGTTTCAAGTGGTGTCTCCGTCATCCCGAGGCGAGATTACCGGATCCGGTCCACTGGTCTTGAGGTTAATGTGTTCGCCGAGACTGCGTCAGCCACGGTCGAGGTCATGAATCACTTGCAGGAACGCATCAAGGTCCTCGACTTCTCTCGAGAGAGGCAATACCTTCGTAAACTTCGTCAACCGAAGCGTCGCCCATCCCGTCTTGCAACGGACACCGCAGGAGAAGAAGGCGACCTTTCGAGTCTTGCGTCCAGTGGCTTGTTCACATCTTCCGCATCATTGGAGATCACGAACGTCCAAATAAGCTGGATTGTAGGCAACTCTGTTCCTGCATATCCAGATCGTGAGGTTGAGGACCTGGTTCTCTCGTTCAAGAGAATTGACCTCTCTACCAGGAGCGAGGAAGCTGCTAGACTCGCGATCGAGGATATGCAGCTCCAGATGGTCCCGGAGAGCCATCCTAAAACCCAACGCTCTCTCAACTCGGCACTGCTTCCCGAAGTCGTCTTCAACGTGTCGTACGCCTCCTCGAAAACAGATCGACGTTTTGCCTTCCATGCGGCAGGAAAATCATTGGACCTCTTACTAGAATCACGATTTGTTTTGCCTGCTTCTATTTTGGAGAGGTCCATCTCGGTTGCTGGCCAGAAGGTCCGAGCAGCAACTGCATCCTGGAAGACCACGGCATCACCCAACGAGACGCCTAGGAAGAACCTGTTCAACAATAAGAAGCTGTCCTCACTCGTGGTAGACGCGGATTTCGCCGGTGCCGTCGTCACATTGCAGGGCAAGCGGGAGATGTCTCGTACAGCTTCGAGGTTAACTGCCAGCCGTAGTCAGCAATATGGAAGATATGGCCAATTTGCCAACGACGGATCTAACACGAGCACTACCCTTCGTGCTCCTGGTATTTCCCTCAAAGTTGAGTATCGAGATGACTCTCTTGATCCGTCGCTCAACGCTGAGGTCAAGGTGGATGCATCGAGTAATCTGTTGTACCCTACTGTTGTTCCTTTAATCATGGACATCTCCAACAGTGTCAAGGAAGTGGTTCAGGCCAGGGACAAGGATGAGATACCTGAACCGGTTGTTGAACCTAAGGCACCGCAGAAGTTCCTCGACGAAGAGAACCTCATTACGGCAGATCCGAGTGCCATTCTTGGGAAAACACGTCTCAATATTGGCATTCGGATTTGCCAACAAGAGTTTAGCCTCAGCTGCCAGCCCATTGCTCGGGTAGCAGCTACAACTCGTTTTGAGGACATATACCTGACAATCAACAGCATCAAGTCAACTGAGCAGGGTCACTTTTTCGCCATATCATCCACATTTGACAACCTGCAAGCATCAGTGCAACATGTCTACTCAAGAGAGTCAACATTCAGCTTCGATGTCGACCGCATCGTACTTTCGCTGATGAACAGCAAGCACTTGAGCGGCACGAGCGGGATGTCGGCAATACTCAAGATCAACCCTATGAGAACGCACATCAATGCTAGACAGCTGCAAGACTTCCTCCTTTTCCGGGAGATTTGGATTCCCCCGGAGGTCCGCGAGGCCCCGAAACCTTCGAATCCAGCGCCAACCGAGGAACCTCAAGAGTATCTCGTTCAAAGATACCAGCAGGTTGCTGCGGCCGCGGCATTCCCTTGGAACGCAACAATTGCCGTGGAAGAGATGGCGGTGGATCTCGACATGGGTCAAGCCATTGGCAAGCCGTCATTCAAGATCGTCAATCTGTGGGCTTCTTCCAAAAAGACTTCTGATTGGGAGCAGAACCTTTGCATTGGCATTGAAAGGCTGGGTATTGACAGCACCGGCAGAACGAGCGGCTTCGTCGAGATGCTGAATTTCAAGGTCCGGACGTCAATCAGTTGGCCTTCGCGGGATGAGGAAGCTCGAAGAACGCCACTTATTCAGGCTTCCATGGGATTTGAGAGATTGCGCGTCAAAGCTGCATTTGACTATCAACCTTTCGCTGTAGCTGACATTACCGATTTCGCCTTCCTGATGTACAATGTCAGGGGGACAGAGCTCGGGTCACAGGATCGACTTGTGGCTACGCTGGAAGGCGACAGGGTGCAAGCGTTCATGACGCCAGTAAGCCCTGCGCAGGCGATCGCCCTCATGCAAGCTGTGGAAAGACTAGTCCAGGAAAACCAGACCGCTTACCAGCAATCCATCAAAGACATCGAGAAATTCCTCCGCAGAAGCTCGTTCAAGCAAAGGCGTACGAGCACAGACAATACCTCATCTCAGAAACCAGATGTGAAAGGAGATGTAGAGAAACAACCCAAGGCACCTATCTCTTTACATACAGATGTCGTCATTACACTCAAAGCCATTAGCGTCGGCGCCTTCCCTGGCACTTTCTCCGACCAGCAAATCCTCCTCCTGACCGCCTCGGACGTCCAGGCCCGCTTCGCCGTCGCTCTCGAAAATGAGAAGATCCACAGCGGCCTCGGCATGACGCTCGGCCAGCTCAGCGTTGCGCTCGCCTCGGTCGCGCAAGCAAAGGGACCACGCGCCGTCAGCGAGCTGACGGTCGAGGACGTGGTGGCCAGTGCAATGACGGCCAAGGGCGGGACCATCCTGCGTGTGCCCAAGGTAATTGCAGCGATGCAGACATGGCAGGCGCCCGGCAGCAACAGCATCGAGTACATCTTCAAGAGCTCCTTCGAGGGCAAGGTCGACGTCGGCTGGAACTACAGCCGCATCAGCTTTATCCGCAACATGTGGAATACGCACTCGCGCGCCCTCGCCAACCGCCTCGGCAAGCCGCTGCCCGAGTCGGCTGTCAAGATTACGGCCGATAGCCAACAACAGGCTGCGGACTGTGCGGTTGCTGGAGAGGAAGCCGATAGGGGCAAGATCACCGCTGTGGTCAATGTGCCCCAGTCCAGGTATGAGTACACGCCGCTGGAGGCCCCGGTCATTGAGACGCCGCAGTTGAGGGATATGGGGGAGGCGACGCCGCCGCTGGAGTGGATCGGGTTGCAGAGGGATCGGTTGCCGAATGTGACCCATCAGATTGTTATTGTGACGTTGTTGGAGGTGGTCAAGGAGGTGGAGGATGCGTATTCGAGAATTTTGGGGTCGAGTTGAGTGGGTTGTGAGGGGTCGTGAGGGGTTGCGGAGATTGTGGAGTAGGGGTCTGTATTATGTTCCTAATAGAGGTGTCTGGTATTGGTGTATGGGAGAATGGGTTCATCTTCCAATAGTTTTACTGTATATAAAATTCTTGAATATAGTACGTATATTGCCTTCAAGGTCGTGGTCGGGCCAGTGGCGTCCATGACGCGTGGAATGATCGGGCTGCTGAGCAGTCGCATGTGGGGAATTGACGCCGACCAGCTCAATCAGTGGTGAGCAGCAGGCGGTGAATGAACATTCTGATGCAGGGACAGTTAGACGGTTCCAAAATGGGAGTTACGAGAGTCTTGTTGTTGGTCTCATGGCGAGAGATTGTCTCTAGTGTTTGCCGAAGCCAGTGCTCCACTGACCTCAATCATCGCCAATGGCTCAAGACCGGTGACTGGAGGCTATTCCGGTGTGCTGGGCGCTCACTTTCGCTAGAGGACTGTTCGACGATCTTAGTGGGTTGCTCACCACCTTGTGCACGAGCGAAACCTTTCTATCACTGCCCCCTCTCTCCCCACTTTTCTCGAGAGGCGCGTGGAATCGCCTGCAGCCGCTTTGAAAGCCATACACAAGCAAATAAGCCATGAAGTTTACTCATGCAAGTCGTTCGCCAAGCGCTCTGCCCTATGATCACGGTACAGACGGTGCGCTAGATAGATTTATAGCCGGCACATTCTTTTCCAAGACGAGAGGGCACGGCAAAATCCAGGTATAAAAGCCAAGCTGACTTTCCCAGAGTGCAGAGTCGAAGAAAAACCGAGCGAAGAAGCCATAAAGGCAAAAGCAGAACAACTCCATCGTCCTAAAATAGCTGTTGGAACAAGTACAGTAACAGATTATTCAGTAGTAATAGGATGAATTAGCATAGGTTAGCATGCCTCCGTTGAGGGAGGCGCTAAGGGCTTCCCTTATACCTATACTAGCTACTTTGATGTAACAGTAGTGTAACACGCTTGCTTGCTGAAACAGGTATGTGACGAGCCAAAACACTTGTGAATCAAATGTTTCAACAGGAGCATTGCAACGGCATACGCAACCGGAGTGGGGAATTGGAGCACCCATACGGATGCAAGTACCTGGAAGGACCGCTAGTACATACGTACTTTTGCATGAACGCTTCAAATTGTCCTCGGCATGGAGCTACAAAGATTTCGACTCTTTTCACACAAGTTCCAGCAGTACATTTGCCGAGAGAAGCAAAGAATAAGAAAGCAACCACTAACCATGACCGTATTGCCTTAGCCACAATGAATGGCCTAGTCCACAGAGGAGCCGGATTTGACCTTCTGGAACTCTCCCCACACGCCCAGGACTCGCTCATACTGCGCCTATCTTCCGCCGCTTCACCGATGGCCGCCCCAATTTATGGGCCTCCCCAGAGAATGGATGTAACGGCAACAGCAGCAGCGGCGGTCACGAATTCTCATCATCTAGCAACGGCGTCGTCTTCCCGTCCGTCGCCACCAAGCAACCCAATACCGCCATCGTCACCCACCAAGCCTCCTCCTCCACTTGCCCCTTTTTCGCACAAGCCCACCACCGCCCGTCTCCGGCCCAAAGCGCTCTCCACCACCCACCTCATCTCACTTAACGCGGTCGGCCACCGCTTCGACTTCCACCCCCCGGCGTCCCTCGCCGGCCGCCTTCCAGGCTTTTCAAGAGCGCGCCATGGCCGTCAAACCCTGTAATGACTTCCACCTACTGAACGTGTGCAGCGTTGCTTTCTGCCTCTACAGCCACGAGGCACTGCTGGTGGATCTGGTGGCGGTGATGCGTGTGCTGATTGCGGAGTTGCCGTGCGGCAAGGGTAAGGTGTGCGTGAGTACCAAGTGCTATCGTGGACATCTCTGTAGGCAGGAGAAGTGTGTTGTCGGCAGGTGTCGGTCCAGTTCGGTGGCGCATGGGGTGAATGCGTAGTGAGGGAAAGGTGTGAAATATAGGGGGAGTGATTAGAGGTGAGGGGGAACGATTTGCGGCGTTTGCGTGGTTGTTCTGGGGGAAAAGTTGCGGCAACGAGACACAGGCTAAGCAGACTGTTGGAAAAAGAAACAGTAGAGATAATCAGAGAGAGCGGAAATTGTATTAGCGGATAAAGGCCTGGAAAAGTTACTGTATGGGGAAATTTACATGACTTCGTGAAGTACATACTTACGAGAATTCGATCAGTTTCGTACTATCTCATACATGCGCCAGCTCCGCAGCTGAAGCAATCGGCGAGGTGTAATTGATCCTTGATTCAAATGAAATCCACTTCCGGATGACTGCCACTACTACCAACTTCGTATTCAACCACAGTTATGTCTTTTGCTTTTCAAAGTACCGTAAGCCCTCTTTCTTTTCTTTTCTTTTTTGGGGGGGCGAGGATGGCCGCATGAACCGGACTTGGCCAGCATTGCACTACAACTCATGCGTGCGCAAGACTACGCATTCCCTCACTCTTCTTGGCATCACTTAAACCAGCAACACTCGCCCACACTTTTGACCACTCGAACTCGGAGCTCGCTTAACCTCCCTCAGTTCCCCCGACCACACTAAAACAAAGAGTTTATCGGACTTCGCCAGTCTACCTCTTAACAGTCCTCCACAAAACCTCCAGAGAGCAAAAAAATGATGATGAGGACGAGACTCGAACTCGCGCGGGTTGCCCCACCAGGAAACTTGTTAAGCTAACACCTTAACCTGGCGCCATAACCAACTCGGCCACCTCACCAGTAACTGGGCATCTGAAGTGATCTTGAAGATTCACTGCGCGATGAAAGCTGGTTGGCAATCATGATACATAAACTCAAATTTGGATAAGGGGAACCGTTCCACAACTGATCGGTTTCTGGTGCTCGACTGAGATGGGCCTGTCCTGGTCTCAGAAGGTCATTTTTCCAAGGAGGTTTGAATACTAGATGACCGCTCTCGGTTCTTTGACCAAGACTACGTTATTTGGTGGTGCTGAGGTGGTTTCGTTGAGGGCGACCGCAAGTTGTAGCGAGATGAAACCACAAGACCCGACAATTATCAATCTTACCCCTTTCAGTTAGCCTCGTCAACCAACATGTTTATATCATCATAATCTTGAACGTTACAGAGCCTCTTGTACTCGTTTTACCGTGTGGCCAATGTAGAATACTTTTCGTATCATCAATTTGTCGCCGCGGTGGTAGAACATCAAGCAGGAAAGGCAGCATATTTGGCACAGATCACGTTCACTGGTTCATCCATGGAAAAGGTAAGAGTGAAAATATCTATTTTGTTTATAACCATAACGGAAAAGTAACATGGTGTATCCCTTAGAAAATCTTCCACGCAATGCACCATTCCCTCCATAACGCCGCGAATCCATCACGTCCTCTACCAATCCAGCCCCGAAGAGCCCCTCTCCCCTCCGGCCAAGATCTGGGTCGCCCTCGCCGCTTCTCCCAGCCCATTTTCCAGATGGCTCTTTTCCATACTGAGGTTGACCTTCCGCCCCTTGTTCCCCTTCGCCTGCATCTGCTTCTCTAGCTTGCGATCCAACTCCGCAAACGGATCCGTCGTCTCCTCTTTCTTGACCTGCCAGCGACTTGTGCCGAGCAGGGCATCCAGCTCCTCGACGGGCGGCAGCTTGACGTACACCCAGCCATCCCCCCTCTCCTCGACGGGGAAAGTCGCGATGCTGACCTCGGCGTCGTTGCCGCAGGCGCCGGCCTGCTCGCCCTTGAGGTTGTAGTTGCGCTTGTGGTACGGGCACGAGACCCACAGCTTGTCTGTCTTCTGGTCGTCGCCGATCAGGCCGTCGGCGAGCACGAAGGCGCGCTTGTGCGGGCACATCTGCTGGCTGCAGTACCACTTCCCCTTGACCTTGAAGATGGCGAGCTGCGTGTCGCCGCGCTTGACGGCGCGCGAGTCGCCAGTGGGCAGGTCCTTGAAGGTGTTGGCCTCGACTATGGGCTGCCAGGCGAGGCCGCTCCACTTGTGGCCGCGGAAATCCTCCTTCACGCTGTCCTTGGGCCAGTAGGTCGGGCGTGTCTGGCCGCGCTCGACGACCGGCTCGACGTTGGGCTCGATGTTGTCGGTCGTGTTGCCGAACTGCTGGAAGAGGGCGCGCTTGGCCGGGTTCTTGACGACTTCGGTCCACTCGCAGAAGAAGGACCCGACCAAATCCTGCATCTGCTTCTCCAGGTCCGCGCAGATGCCCAGCTTGTCCTCGAGCACGACCTCACGCAGGTACTTGATGCCGCCAGGCAGGTTCTCGATCCAGCGCGCCGTGCGCTGCAGCTTGTCGGCGGTGCGGATGTAAAAGCTGAGGTAGCGGTCGAGGATGGGCACCACGTCGTCCGGCGGCACGTCCTTGGCCAGCAGCTCCGAGTGTCGCGGCTTCGCGCCGCCGTTGCCGCCCACGAAGATGTTGAACCCTTTCTCCGTCGCGATGAGCCCGAAGTCCTTGTTCTGCGCCTCGGCGCACTCGCGTACGCAGCCCGACACGCCGCCCTTGATCTTGTGCGGCCCGCGGATGCTCTTGTAGCGCTCCTCCAGGCGGACGGCCATGCCCACGCTGTCGCCAATGCCGAAACGGCACCAGGTCGTGCCGACGCAGCTCTTGACGGTGCGGAGGGACTTGGCGTAGGCGTGTCCACTCTCCATGCCGCCGTCGATCAGTTCCTCCCAGATGGCCAGGAGGTCCTGTTTTTTGGCACCAAACATGTCGATTCTCTGGCCGCCGGTGATCTTGCAGTAGAGTCCATACTTTTTCGCCACGGTGCCGATGACGATGAGCTTGTCCGCGGTGATTTCGCCGCCAGAAACGCGGGGGACGACGGAGAAGGTGCCGTTGCGCTGGATGTTGGCCAGGAACTTGTCGTTTGTGTCCTGCAGACCGCGCTGCTTGTCGTCGAGGATGTGTTTGTTGAATAGGGACGCGAGGATGGATCCGATGGCAGGCTTGCAGGCTTCGCAGCCCAATGACTCCGGGTCCTTGCCACACGTTTTGACGACCTCCTCGAAGCTCTGCAACTTCTTGACGTATATGATGTGGAACAGATCGGCGCGGGAATACTCAAAGTGTGGACAGAGGTGGTTCTTGACTTCTTGACCCATGGACGCCATGGTCTTGTTGAAGATGGTTTGGACGAGGGGCATGCAGCCACCGCAGCCGGTGCCAGCCTTGGTGCAGGACTTGACGTCGCCGATGCTCTTGCAAGTACCGTCCTTGACCTGGTTGACCACGTCCCCCTTTGTGACGTTGTGGCAAGAGCAGATCTGAGTGTCATCGTCGCTGTGCCATGTCAATGGGTATGCACAAGAGTACAAGACAGGGCATGACTTACAGATCGTCCGCGCCCTCATCATCGCCCTTCTTCGCGCCAACGATCAATTCGCTCGGCGGAATCTCGAGGGGCTTTTGATTCTTCACCATCGGGACCAGCTTGACGTAATCTTTCGTGTCTCCAATCATCATACCACCGAGAAGATACTTGCCGTCCAGAGTGAACAGATACTTCTTGTAGACCTGCTGGAAAGGGTCTTTGTAGGTCAAAGCCTTGACTGGAGGCGGTGCGGGACCCTCGGTCAGAGTCTTGACTCTGTCTTTCGAGTCGATAACGCCCTCCTTCTTGTTTGCTCCCCGCCGAGCCGGGAGCTCCTTGGGACCATCGCGGTCGGCAAAAAAGTCACCAAAACTGGCAACCTCGACACCGAGAAGTTTGAGCTTGGTGCTCAGATCCGGACGCTTGAATTTCCGCAGGGAGTGCGCCTTGGCCTGGGTAAGGTTGAAGGCCAGCACGTCCGCCATCTCAACACCCGGGGCAATGAGACCGAAGGTCTGATTTTCCCAGCTCGCGCATTCGCCGATGGCGTAGACATCCGGGACAGAGGTCTGGAGGTTATCCGCGACGACGATACCGCCGCCCCTGTCAGCGCACCGGATGCCAGCCTGCCGCGCCAGTTCGTCGCGGGCCTTGATACCGATCTGCTCCGAATCAGCACTCTGGACCCAGCCCTCTCCCGATTCCTCTCGTCCAAACTCACCGCAAAGCAGACGCACGAGCACTCCATCTCCTCCCCGTCCTCAAACCTCACTCCCTTCACCGCATTCGCCTCATCCACCAAAATCCTGCCCACCCGCTTACTCAGCAACACATCCAGCCCCAGCGCCCTGACCTGCTCCACCACCATCCCGCCCGCATCCGCATCCAACTGCCGCGACAGCACCCACCGATTCCGCTCGACCAACCGCACCTTCGCGAAATCCTCCAGATCCATCATGGCCTTGGCGGCCTCGAGGCCGAGCAGGCCCCCGCCGACGACGGCGCCCGTCGTGCCGCGACGCGTGCGCGCGAAGGCGATCAGGCGCTCCAGGTCGTCGATGGTGCGGTAGACGAAGACGCCGGTCGCGTCGTGGCCCGGCGTGTGGCGTGGGAGCAGCGCGTCCGAGCCGGTCGCCAGCACGAGGACGTCGTAGGGGACGGCGTCGCCCGAGGCGGTGTGCACGGTCTTGCCGGGGGCGTCGATGGCGGTCACTTTGGTGTTGAGGTGGTAGTTGAGGGCGCCTTCGGGCATGCTGGAGTACTGAGAAATTTGTTATCTTCAACGATCCTGGACGAGAGGAAGGCATCAAAGAGGGAGTTTTCTCTCTCCTTCTCTCTTCTGCTTACCCATTCACGGGGGTTGAGATACAGGTTCTCGACCTGCCGGTGCTGGAAGAAGCTCGTCAGGCCGACGCGGTTGTACGCCAGGTGCGGCTCCTCGCCGATGACAACGATGTCGTATTCGCGGCGCTTGACGTCGTACTTCATCAGCTTTTCTCTGTGCGTTGAAGGTGCTCCGTTAGTTTCCAACTCTCCGTCTTTCGGTGCTGGTGCGGGCGTTTTCGTGATAGCTGAGAAACTTACATGAATGCAATGCCGACCATGCCTAGTCCTACCACCACCACCTTCTTCCTATCATGTGTCGCGTCTCCATTGGGGAGGCCGTTCGTCTGCTTCAGCTCCTCCACCTTCTCCGGTAGCCGGTTGGCCTCCGGGTCATTCCACTCGCTGTTGCTCATTTTTTTTTTTTTTTTTGCGTTGGGTTATTATTCTTTGGCCGGCAAAGAGGCCGCTGCCCGCCCTTGAGCGGCTCCGAAGCGGGAGAAAGAGGGGGTGAAAAGTAGGTTTTGGCTGGGGTATCACAACGAAAACAAACCAAGCTTGGTCCCACTCTCTCAGATTACACGGAGCTGCAGCTGCAAGATGACAGCAGCGCGCAACGAGCAAAGGATGAGACGGGGAGCAAGATGAGGGGGGAAGGGATGGTGAAGAGGGGGAGCGGAAGAGGGGAAGAGATAACGCTCGAAGCAAAAGACAGAAGATAGAAGAGAGGAAAAGGTAAAGCCAAGGGCAAGAGATGTAAGGCGTCGCCACAAGAGTACAGTAAGCTAATGCGGCAATCCAACCAATTGCCGGAAAGACCTCTAGCCTCTAAATTGAAGGGGGGAAAAAGAGCTCACCCCAAAGCAGCTGGACTCAGCAGAGGCAAAAAACAAGCAACTCCGCGCAAGTAACGCCAGAACCAGACACATGCGGTGGGATGCTCATTATCTCATCCAATCCGAGCATGCCGTTTTGTCAGTTGTTCATGTCTCGCGAGGCGACGTGTGGTACCCGCACCCGCGCACGCTTTCTCCGCGCAACACGATCGCTCTTCCGCGGGGCACAGCTGGTGCCACAGGTTAATTTCCCTGCCCTGTTCTGCCCTGGTCTGCCCTGGTCCTGTCGAGGCTGCACGGCACACGATTGATTCCACGGCAACGGACGCGCGAGACGTCCGACGTGACGTGCCGGGACATGACCGCACCGCGCAGAAGCAGCAGCGAGAGGCGATACAATCGCGATGCGCACCACCATCCTCCGAAACGCACTCCATTCGCCCAGGAATGAGCGAAGCAAGGTAGCCACCGACTGCTGATGTCGAAAATGACGTCCTCGGAGAAAGACAGAGGCCACAGGCAGAATAATGGCGTTGCTGTTGTTGGCCATAGATAAGGGGAGTGCTCTGGCGCACCCCTCGCTAAGCCGTATCCGGTCAAGCCCCGCCATTAGAGTTGGGTTTAGTGCCCGCCTGCCACGGTTCCTTATCGTGAGACCCGCAGAGCAGATAATGCGCGGGCCCTGGCGGAGGGAAACTTATTTCTGGGCCGGAAACCTTCTCCGGGGAAGTGTTGCTTCGAGATGTGGGTTTTCTGTTCTTTCTTGAGACGAGAACACCCCATATTTGGCTTCCGCATATTTATCGTGTGAGGTCTTGCGACAAACACTTCCGAGGAGAAAGCACACCGGCTTGGCCCCCACCGAGTCAAATTGTGAGACGGCATACCGTGCTGTTCGGGTCGAAGTCGGATTTGGCTCGTGCAGCGGATGTGCAACGGCGGCGTTAATGTGGTACTCCGAAACATGCTGAACAAAGCTCGAGTTGATATCGTGCAACAACGCCAGGCAACAGTAATATTCGTAGCGTTCGTGAAGTGCGTGGATGCAGCAATCCCAACCGCAATGCAAAGAAAAATAAGAAGCCCACAAATGCGTTGCCATCAACAGGTGTATCTCCAGAACGCCAAGCAAGAATTTGTATCCCAAGCAAACAAAAGCAGATTAGAAAAACAACAGATCCTCATCCTTCCACCCAATCTCATTAAGCGCCTTGTGCGCGCTCTTCTCAAGAGCCTCTGGCCCACACAGCAGCACGAGCGTATCCTCACTCAACGCGGCATGCTCCTTCAACAGTGGCGCAGCAATACGACCCCTCAACCCCGTCCAATCATCCGGCGCCTGTGTCAGCGTGTACAGCAACTTACATCTGCCCTCGTTTTCAAGCGCAAAAGCGTCGAGGGCGCCCTTGCACAGGATATCCTCGACCAGACGGTTGCCGTCGAGTACTGTGCACACCGTGGGGTCCTCTTTGTCCTGCATGACAGCCCGTAGCACCTGATAGATGGGCGTGATGCCGCTGCCACCGCAGATCATAATGAACCGCTTGACGTTGCGCTGTTTACCGTTGATGCTGCAAAGCCCGCCTCCGAGGTACTCGAACTTGCCAATTGGACCCTTGAAGTCGACGAAGTGGCCGATGGGAAGTGAGTCGAGGGCCTTGGTCATCTTGCCACCTGCACGCTCCTTGGTGTCGAAGTAGACCTTGATGAGGATGTCGATGAAGCCGCGTTGAGTGGTCTCCGAGATAGGCGTGTACGAGCGGATAATTGCTTCTCGGGTCACCGGGTCCCGCAGACGCATCATGAGATGCTGGCCGGTCGGAAGTCCCAATTTCTGGTCCTCATGCTCGAGCTTGAACTTGAAAATGCGCGTGTCCCAAGAAACGGATTCCTTGCTGTGCAGGATGGCCTTTGTCCAGGCGCGAGAGTCCAGGAAGATGTCGCGAGGTCCAGTTGCCTCGGGCTTGATTTCTCCTTCGCTGAGGACGCGCTTCGACGCCTCATCCAGAGATCCAATGTGATAATCTGGCATCATCGCCTTGGCCGTCTCACTGTCTGTTCTCTCGTCAGTCAAGTCTAGTGAATAGCTCGGAAAAAAGCGCGTACGAATAGCCATGAACTCATCTGTAGCATCCATCCCGGCAGCAGAAATGATACTCTGCGCACCTCCTGGATGCCCTTCCAGGAATGCAGTTCCATCATAAACCTCTCCATTCACCACAAACCAAGGCTCCTTCTCCGTATCATGTTTTCGCAATTCATCAATCGTGATATCCCTCTTCACCTTGTCATTCGTCATCTTTATCTCGCCAGCCTGCTCACCTGCCGGCACCTCAGTCTCTTCGCCACCGATTTTCTCGCCCCAGAAGCCATTCGTCAGGTTTCCACCCGCCTTTTTCACCCGCTCCATCCAACCGCCCGGCATCAGAGCAGGCTGCGTGGGGTGTTCGAAGCGCATGTGGTCGTTTTCATGGTTGATGACAATGCGGTACCACGGGTTGTTCATCATACCCAGGACGGACCAGTACATGTCTCTTGGCTGAAGGTTCATGGATTCATCCATCGCTCGGACGACGATGTCATTAGCATCCCTCAGCTCGCTGACGGGAATGTCAATGTCCCAGAAGCACCAGCAGAAGGAGCTCTCCCGCCAGTCCATATCGAGCCTTCCGCCAAAGAGGTCTTGTGGCATGGCATCGCGGTAGCGGTCCTCGGCGTAGTCGATATTCGATAATCTCCAGGTCTTGCCTTTGTCTAGGGAAAGCTCGACTCGAGTGACACGCCTGCCACCGCCGCCATAAGCGTAGCCTCTGACGCGGTACTTTTCCGGACCACCAACGACGCAGAGCTGCTCCTCGTGGGCTGGGTACGCTATGGCCGAGTTTGTGCTGAGGTCGTAGATGGCGTATCTCTCGTCCTTCCACCAGTTGGGATCATTTGCAGCATCGTCCGGTGACACCATGGTCGGCAACACTCGGTTGTCGTAGATGTGGTACCAGTTGTCGCTAGGTTCGGCAGTGACGATGAGCTTCTTCAGCCACTTGACACTCCTGCCACCAATCTGACCAGGAATGACACATCGCAAAGGTTTGCCGTGGTCAGGTGTAAGCATCTCTCCGTTCATCTTATGGGCAAGCATCATCCCCCGATTGGGATCCATGGCCCAGTTGAGCTTGACGGACGTGCCGTAGTAGCCGTTGGGCAGCTTGTCAGCGCCTTCCATGCAAACGTACTTTGCCCGTCTCATCGGCCTGGCTCTCCTCAAGACATCTCCCATCACCACACCGGTCCAGAGGGCAGTCGACACGCCCGCTGCACCCCAAGAGAAACCCTTGGTTTTCCGCACCACGTTCTGCTCTTTACGCCTGTTACCGGCGCAGACGAGAGTTATGGGGTAGGTGACATTCTCGTACTCCGAGAGAAGTTCTTTAAATGTAATCCTCAGCGGATTTTCGACCATTCCCTCCACGGTGAACTCCCAGTCAGGGATCTCCTCATCCTTCACCTCCGGCACGGCTCCATGGTTCCTGACGTAGAAAAGCTCCGGGCTTGTGAGGAATCCCTCATTATAAAGGTCTGAAAGAGGGGCTTCGACGTTGAAGGGGTGAACACCGGTCAATCGTATCAATCTCGGGTCGCGGGGGACATGTGCGTCGGGCGTCTTCTGGTCAACTTCCAAAACTTTGACGGGCCTTTTGCTCGGCGGAGGTAGGGGATATTCGACCGGAGCTGGTGATGATGTATCGCCGTAAATGGTCTCGGGTGGTGAAGGAGGCAGGTTACCGCCGAGCTGCTTCACATGAGGCTTTTCTTCCTGCTGAGGCTGGACACCCATGGCGTGAGCGGCGGGTTCAGGAATACCCAAAAAGACAATCACAATTGGCGAAGCAGGATAGAGAGGTTCAGAAGAGACCGGGGATGCGAAGCAAATAGAGAAGACTGATTCTGTCAGCTAGTTGAGGAAACGCCGGAGAAGAGGCGGACAGGCGGCCATGGGCATGGCGCCGCGGTCGACGGGCCCCTGCACCGGGGGCCGAGTGGCATGGAAATCACGCAGGTTGGGCTTCGTCATAAGCTTGACACGACGCCGGGGAGAAAGCAGATCGCGGGATGGCAGATCTGGTCCCGCGGAAGTGGCTGAAGAAAAGGCAGAGTCGGGGTCTGTGGGGTGGGCCTGGGCTTACTCCTGGGCCCGGAAATGTTGTGCAAGCCTGCTTATCTCTGGGCCCCAGCCCGCTCAGCGACTAGTCGCCGAGTTTCTTATCTTCGCCCATCAGCCCTGCAAATCGAAGCTCTTCAAATGCCGCTCGCATCGCATGCTCCAACGTCGCAATCGCAGAGAAAGCATCAGCGGCGCACTGTTCCTTGCGTGCATCTCTGCGGCTGCTCGATGCTGGCCTCGCCGTCATGATGTCTGGAGTCGCGGCGCGCGATCCACCGCCGCCGCCGTTGTCGTCGGCCGGCCAGACGGATGAAACCTGGACCTGGCGCCGCTCCAGCGGTTGTCAAACGCTCCCGGCACCGTGGGTCAAGCGAGGCTCGTTGCGCTGCCGGAAGCCGACGTCGATGGAGGGAGGGCGCATGTGCGGGAGGCATCGAAGCGACGGGTGAGCTCGGCGAGGACCGGCGAGGAACGGCGTGGCAGACGACGAAGAGACGAAGCAAAGCTTGTCGTGGCCTTGTTGGCAGTGAGATGCTCAGGTCTCACGACGGCGCGGAAGCTGAAGTTGCCAGACGTGGGCGCGTGGCGGAGTAGTGGGCGATGTGTTGTTGCACGCAGGCAGGCGCTGGGCGAGTTGGAGAACAAGGCGGAGGCGCTGATTCGCTGGGCAAGGCCGCGTCGATCTTCAGACGGCCTGGCCTCCGCTCTTCCCGCTCGTGCCTCACCCAAACCTCGACTTCCCCCCCGCGTCTCAATTGCCCTTTTCCTCGCACGTCTTCCTCCGCCGAAGCTCCCGAGCGCTCGCAGAGCTTCGCCGCGCAGTTTTATCGACGGCTGCCGCCTTACTCCCCTAGCGCCCGTCTCGCCGGCGGAGGACGCGCGGATCACGTGAGTTGGCGAGGGGTGTCTACGTATTCCTGTGCCCTGCCCCGCCCACATCAAAGGCTCCCGCATCGAAGCACAGAAAATAGATCGTAAACGGGCTCCCCAGATTAGAAACGAAACATTGCCAATATTCATCCCTACGTTCGACGCTCGACTTAGCGTCGTGGCGGGCCCCCCGATGCGGCAGATGCCAGTATTGCCAAGGCCCGCTGCATGCCTTGATGCGGCAGTCTTTGCTCGAATGCTGCGACGTCCTCCTAGAGCTGCGGAGTATGGGCTTGCGCAAGCCGTCGAGGCGGTGTGGGTTTTGCGTGCGAGTTAGCCTTCGCTTGTGCCTTCCAAGCGGCGGGTAGGATCGATAGTCGCGAAGCAAGCGAACGTATTGATTTCCTGTTTGGGCATTTCTTGAGAAGCGCTTATTACCTGGCCAGTATAGTCGCCTTGCTTTTTTGACGCCGCATGCCGAAGCCACTTGATGCGCCGCGACGAATAGCAATGTTCATGGCCTGGCGTCCAGCCGGGTCCATCCTCAGGGGGGCACTGCGGGCCGCCGCGCTTGCGATGAAGAAAGTTGAAAGAGCTAGTATTCACAACACCACTTGCCCTATGGATTGTTATTGCCGTCGTCGCTCAACGTCAGTGGAAGCCGAAGAAAACTCTATCGAGCTCGGCGCAAAGGTGACTAAGCCTTTTGCGCACCCCACGTATGTACGCAAGAGATGCACGCGGAAGAGGCTGACTCTGATTTCACTTTCGATGCGTTGAAGGCAGGTTGAGGTCTCCTTTAGGTTTTTTTTTTTTTTTTTGATATGCTTCACCTTTCCAAGTCGACGTCGCTAATAGGAAGAGTGTGCACTAATTATCCCCAGATATGTTTCGATTGCCCCTGCAGAGAGTGTCTATCTAACCCAAGTAGAGGCAGCCCAGGCTATCCAGGCCAATATCCCCCATGTATCTTTTCTGTGGAACGCCATCGAAATTCGAACTGCCGGGCTCTTGAACGAAGAAGGACAGAGACCAGTATTATTGGCACCGTAGATGGCGTGAGAGCGATGCACGAGCTCACTCCTCGGCGCCATTGGAAGGCTTGGTTGGAGACTGGGCCTTGTTGGCCGCCGTACCTATCTTCTGGAGCTGCTTCTGGAGGACGCTGACGCTGTACTTCTTCGTGGTGCCCAGATCCTGCATCCTCTGCGAAATCCGCTCCCATTTCGACGCCTCGAATGCCGACTCCACATCCGCCTTGGCCGTCAAGAGATTGTTCTGGTCCATCTCGCTCATGGTGGTGATGTTGGCACGCAGGCGGGCGTAACGGTTCGGCAGCGACGACTTTGCCGGCGTGACTCCCGTGGCGTTCTTCCAGACTTCGGCGATATCCTTCCACGACTTGCCCTGATCCTTCATGCTGAGCAGGAGGCGATCCTCAGTGGAGAGCTCATCCGTGGTAGTGGCGATGGAACGGGCGGAGCTCTGGGAAGAGAAAGGTTGTCAGCTCTGCCTCGTGGATTCAAAGGTGAAGCGATAAAGCCCAGGCCAGTCGGCCTCTAATATCGCACACTTACTGGAGTCTTTGTGGGAGCCTTGCGCTGGCGAGGAGTAGCAGGCACCTTAGGTGACGCCCTGCCCTTCTTTTTCTTCTTCTTCATGGGAGGCGAATCGTTCTCGTCACCGTCGTTGGCAGCTCGCTTGGCAGATCCCGGAGTCTTGGGGGTGATCGGAGTAGCAGGAATAGAGCCATTGGTGGCAGCGGTGGCGGACTCAGGAGTCTCGGGTCGGTCACTGTCCTCTGTTTTGACCCCGGCCTCATTGGGCTTGTTCTTTACCATGAAGTGGTTCTGCGGTTAGAGTACCTGGACTTCAAGGAGGAAGGTCTGGGTGGTGACGTACCTGGGACGAGGCATCCATGTCGCTGGGGACATCGCTCAGAGGAGAAGATCCGTCAGACATGCTGTCGAGAGGGGGTGGTTGGAGTCGGTGGTGAAGACCTTGCGGGACGGTGGGGTTGATGAGAGCCTGGATGCGGATGTTGAGGAGACGGTTGTGAGACTATCAGCGAGATCTTTATGCATCCGCACGGCCTCCAGGGTCCGGCACGGGCATATGCTGGGACTTTACTGATGCTTCCCGTGTGAAAATTGCTTGAACTAGCAAGCACGTGGGCATTCTCTCTGAGTGTTCGCCAGATGCCTCGTCTCAGGCCAGAGGATCTTCATTTCTGTACAGTACTCAGACAAAGACGCTGAGGACACCGATCAGTGAAGTCTGTGGAGAAGCATCAGCTCACAATCAGCACCTCACTTTTCGCATTCACACATACTACCGCTCCGGCCTATTTCACGTTTCGTCGCTAGTTGAGACTTGGCAGATACGTCGTGGCCTTTCCCGCAGCACACTACTCTGGCCAAGAGAGATGCTGGCATTATCCGGAAACACGCAGATCTTTTCTTCGGAAAGATCTGGATCCTGTAGTTTCGAGGATTCGACGGGCTAGGACCATCGGTAGGTCTGTCACTCTACTACTAGGACGGCAGCACTTCATCTGGGGCTATCTTCACGGAGGATGGAACATTGGAATTAAATACCTCATGCCTCCAAAGGTATAGAAACGACCTAAAATCGTGCTACTTAAATTTGCGGACGAATGAGAAGCTGAGCCGAGGTGAGGACATCGGTGAGGGTTGAAGCTCAGGCTACATGTTGGTCATCCTTTCATCAATGACAGGTAACCACATTTGATGTGGAAGCCAGGTTAAGGATCAAAAGAAGCACCAACAGCCCAGGGGATTTCGGGCCGCACCGCATGTCCCGGGCAGGGGTGCAACTGGACTGCTTCTACAAATAAGTACTTCCAGATCTACCTAATTAAAGAGCTTCGATAGCCTACCGCGAATTGTGTCTGGTGCTCCTTGTGCTGCACGTCTCCGTCACGGCGAGATTGCTGCAGCAAGCACCCTCGAGTTGTGGCCCCAGCTGAGCCCCGCATTCTCACCTTCAGCCTCACCTCAGCCTCCTGACCCATCAAGAATGCACGCCGTATACGCCACTTCTTCGGTTCTGTGGTCTCATTTCGAACTTTGAGTAGACATCTTGTCGTTTATGCAACTCTGCTCCCTTTATCTTCCTGTGCCTGCTTCATCCCGGTTCCTCTTAAAATCACTGCAAGGCAAACGCTTCCTCAGATTGCAGGCAGCAATCTGACCGCCAAGCAAGGTCAGCAGCGCACTTCCGACTGACCGGTGACCCGAATGCGGCGCTCGTGGCGCTCTGGACGCCCGCCGGGAGCGCAATCCTGCAGTTGATAGTGCACGGCTACGAATCCTTCGTGTTGCTTCAAAAACAGGTGCGCCTTTTCTTTTTTCGTCTCACCAACCATTCTCTAGACATCAAGACTCGTCATGCTCAGTTGCAGCATTTCGTGAAAAAAACATCCGTCCTCCTTCGGCAACATGGCCGTTTCTTGAAGAGCCGTACATTCGATCCATCTCGCGCTATCCCTCCGAGCGTGGTGGTTACACGTTCCGCCTGGGCGCATACTCAGCTGTAGCACAAGTTTGCAAGTCGCGTCGAGACTAGGAAGGAAGATCGATTCGACCGTACTCCCTCGTCCGCAGCCTGGCCGTCCAAGTCCAAGTTCGATCGATAATAACCTCACAACACTCCCTCCTACGCCCCCTTGCCACAGGCCAATACCATCCTTCGCGCTTCTCCCCAGAGCCCCAACCCAACATATTCACGGCCCCCAGCCAACCTCCAGGACCATGGACCACACCGCCCTCTCCCTCCACCACACCCACCGCGACACCACTGTCAGCTGTGGCCCTTTGCACCGCGCGACCCTCCCTGCCCTAATCCTGCGCACCTACCTCCCGACCTACATCCTCCACCTCAACCGCCGCCACCAACTCGACCTCGCCGCCACCTACATCCCCACTTCACCACTAACAACTCACAACCTCCTCCGCGCCACCAAAATCACCACCTCCTGCCACGATCTCATCGACGCCCTCTCCGACGCCTCCCAGTCATCCGCCTTCCCTTCCTCCTCCTCCTCCTCCTACTCATCCGCCGACTCTCACCTCACCGACCTCCTCGCGCGGGCCCAGCTCTCCGACCGGCAAACACGAGCCTTTGCGCCATCAGCAAGCGGCGTCCACCACCCCCGCACGCTCTCCACCTTCCTCGTCCTCGCCGACCTCTCCCGCGCCTTCCGCTCCCGCCGCCTCGGCGCCGTCCTGACGTCCTTCTTCGCGCGGCACGGCGCGCGCATCCTCGGCTCCGCCGCCACCGAACACGCGCACGCAGCCGAGCACCCCCGCGCGGTGGTCCTGTGGGCCTGGGCGCTGGGAGTGCTGGTGCGGACGGGCAGCGAGGCGGAGCGCGAAGCCTGCGTGCGGGAGGTGGTGCGGCGGCGGCCGGACGTGCTGGGGCCGGGGAGCGTGTACGAGGGGTTTGTGAGGGGGAGTCTGCCCGGCGGGGATGGGTTGTGGGACGTCATTGAGCGGATCGGGGAAAGGGTGGGAGGGGGTGGAGGGGTATGAGGAGAGTGCTGTTAGAGGATGGTGATGGTTACGGCGATGAAGATGGTGGGGGGCTGGAGTACTTGCATGAGCATCGTGAGAGGCGTTTTGTGCGGACGGGTGTGGGTGTGAGTGGTAATGGTGGTGGAAGGCCACTGGGAATCGAGACGTATCGTCGTTCGCGACGTTTGGTGGAGCCAGAGGAGCTGGTCCCTTGCAGGCCTGAAATGCGGAGGTATAGCGAGATCAATGGTAGTGGGCTGAGAGGTGCGTTGTGTTCTATCAAGGACGAGCAGCGGGATCTGCGCCATGATGTGCACGACTTGAGAGATGAGCTGGAAGAGCTTACGGAGCGAGTGGAGAAGCTTGGGGGGCGTGATTGGAACAAGGGGCGCAGGAGCGGGTTCCCGTGGCGAGAGAGGGATGTTGTGGACGTGCCGGAGGAATATGACGAGGAATTTTTTTCAGAGTGGTGGGATGATTTTTACTGATCGGTTGGCTATACTGATTACTGGAGCATGGCTTTCTCTAACATAAGAATTGATGGTACAACCTTTCCTCGCTACCGTTCCACGAGTGTCTTGCGCGCGCCAGCAGGGTAGTAATTCAGATATTGAAGAGCTTCCCCGACACCTACTGTTCTGCACCTGCTCGAGCTATCTTTTCCCTCCCACGTTGGTGCCATACAGAATTGTTCGCCCCTTCCTCCACTTCAAAGGCGGCTCATTCAAGTCAAGGTTGTTGCCTGATTAGTACGTACTAAATAAATATAGGCCATACAAGAGTAAAACTTAAAGTAAACTACACAGCAAGAGTATAGCTAACTTGAGTTGAGCTGATAACGCCGCCGTACGCCTGGGAATGTGAGACACAAAGTTAATCAGCCCAGCCACTGTTCCCTTTCCATCAAAGCAACTCCGGAACGCCACGCTAATCGCAGATGACCAACGAAAAGCACGCCCTGACCCTGTACGTCCGCTCGACGCTCTCAGCATCTCGTCCAAGCCGCGCCCGATGCCATTTTATCTCAAGAACTTCAACACCAAGTAGCAAAAGGTGAAGAAGATGACCACACCCGCCCAGAAAATCCACTTGTCCTGCTTTGCGCGCCGCTCGACCATCCTGATTGTGTCGCCGCTGATACCGAGCGTGTTGGCGACACTGTATAGCTTGCGCTGGGTGCCCTTGAGCATCTCGCGCTGATCACCGAGGTCGCCAAGCACGGCGCGACCGCGCTCCAAGAATTCATCCAGCTGTGCATTTGTCTGAGACATGAATGATTGCTCCCGGAAAGCGTGCATCTCGCGCGTGTATTCCGACGGCGCCGCCCCTAGTGCAGAGGGGCCCCCGCCGCTGCCCGGTCGTGGGGCCCAGGGAGAGTTCGCGGAAGGGTTGACGGAGGCGTATGGATTCTCAGGTGTGGCGGCATGGTGTGGACGGCGGCCGAGGAGCTCGGCGCGGGTTTGTACTTGTTGCTAAAGCAGGGAAGAGGGGTTAGTATGCCGAGAGAGTTAACAGGTGGGTCGGGCGGACGTGAGCTTACACGCTCGTCATTCTCCTGTTTTAACCGGTTGAATTGTTCGCGGTAGTCATTCAGTTCGGTGCGGAAATTCTTAATGCGTTCGTATGCCTTCTCCTGCTTCGCGGCGACCATCTCCTGCTTTGCCAGGCGGTTGTAGTCCTCTATGGTGCGACTAAAGGAAGTAAGGGAGGCGTTGATTTGCCCTGTATCAGCATGTTAGCTCCCAACGCCAGAATACCAGGGCGACGGATAATAGCCACCAAGGAGGGCGGGCGACAAGGTGCTACTCTCGGCGAAGGCATCGAGGTCCTTGCGTATAGATGTCGACTGGCGCAGGGCGGAGTTGAAGAGGGAGTTCTGCAGTAGCTGTCAGTGATGTGGAAGCCAATGTGGGCGCAATTCTTCTGACCATGTTTGCGCGATGTTTCTGAACCGGCCAGAGAAAGCCTCGGCGAGGAAACAGCAGCGTGTGGCTGACGGGAGCTTCTGGCTACGTGTAGGCAGAGGCGTGGAGTTGAGGTGCGTCCGCGACGTGTGTTCTGCCGCGCATTGCCGCCTTCGCTGATCGGTGCCTTTGGCCTTTTCCGCGCCCCTTGAAGTCGTTGCCGCCACCGAAGATTCCCACCTGTTGGGCGAGGATCACGCAATCCGCTGGCACCCCTTCATCCTTTCACACCATCCTTTGCAGGTCTCTGCCGGGACGTCTGTCCGATCATTGCATCGAACCATTGACAGCTACCTGGAGATTCCGCATGAACTTTACAATCTTCCTGACGCCCAGATGTTTCCCGTCATCTATTTCACTCGCCTTCGGCGCCCTCTGCCGTATCTTGGCGGCCAGGATATCCCGTTGGGCCAGCAAACAATATTAGGGTGATTAGCTTAGCCGAGGTGAAAGATCCTATGATAATGCTTTGCTCCACTCTACTGTCATCTCATATCTTTCCAATGCCGCTTGTCGAAATATCCACTGCCCAGAGCTCTCCAAATGCCGTGCTGTGGCTCTGCCCGCCGGGGCCAGAGCGACCTGCCTTATCAGGCAATGAACTCCAATTCGGATGATGCTTGGCCGGCCCAGAGCTGCACAATCTCCAGGTTTCTGCCGCCCGACCCCGGCGCAGCGCTCGAGCCTCGATGCCGTTCCTGAGGGTGGCGCCAAGGCATGAGCTCATTCATTGACACATTATGAGGGGTAGACTTCTTGAACCCAGCTCCTTGCGGAAGCTGTCAAGATAAAAGCTGATGATCTACCGATGCGTATCTCATTGACTAACCAGCCCTATCACTGACTTATAAACACACTGTTCCCCAAACAGCTGCGAGATGATTTAGCTTGATTAACGCTGTTCCATCGCCACCATGTTTACCCGCGTCGTGACGTCTGCGCTATTCCTCGCATCAAGCATAGCTCAGAATGTCCCTTTACCTCAGGTCCAGTCTGCATCCGCTGCCGGAAACGTCTCAGATTACGCTTCCTGTGCGGCGGCGTCCTGGCCGGGGTCAACACTTGGCGCAGAGATCATTCCGCAGGCTCCGGACGACGAGCTTCGTGCCCTGCTCGACGAAGTTGACCCCGCAAACATCGAAGCAACCATCCTAAAGCTTGTCTCCTTCGGCACGCGCCACACATTGTCGACCCAGAACTCCACCACTCGCGGCATTGGCGCTGCAAGAGATTGGATTGCCTCCGAGTTCCGCAAATATGCTGGGGCTTCCGAAGGCAGGATGACAGTTTCGGTCCCAAGCTACATCCAGCCTGTTGCGAGCCGCATTCCTTTCCCCACGCGCATCTCGAATGTGATTGCAGAGATCCGAGGCTCCGAGGATCCAGATCGGGTGTATGTCATCTCGGGTCACTACGACTCCAGAGTCACAGATGTGTTGAACTATGATGCGGACGCTCCTGGTGCGAATGATGATGCGTCTGGAGTAGCAGGTAAGACAAACTCGAAACTTTCCAAGGAAAGAAATACTCATCAATGGCAGTTGTCTTGGAGCTCGCTCGCGTGCTGGCCACCCGGCAGCCGCGAGCCACTATCCTCTTCAGCGCAGTCGCGGGCGAAGAGCAAGGCCTCTACGGCGCCACCTTCTTCGCCCAAACGCTGAGGAACGCCAGCGTCAACGTTGAGGGCATGCTCAACAACGACATCGTCGGCAGCTCCACCGGCGATGATGGCGCAAAAGACCCCTTCAACATCCGCCTATTCGCCCAAGGACCACCCACCACCGAGAGCGCCTCCCGCGCGGCAACGCGCCTCAGCATCGGTGGCGAGAACGACTCCCCCGCGCGACAGCTCGGCCGCTTCATCTCCGAAGTCTCCTCCAACGACGCGACCGGCATGAGCGTCAACATCATCTACCGCCTGGACCGCTACCTGCGCGGGGGTGACCACAGGCCCTTCCTCGAGCAAGGCTACCCCGCCGTGCGCTTCACCGAGCCCAACGAGAACTTTGACCACCAGCACCAGGACATCCGGGTCGAGAACGGCACCCAGTACGGCGATCTGCCCGAGTTCGTCGACTACGAGTTCACCGCCCGCGTCGGCAAGGTGAACCTCGCGGCGCTGTGGTCGCTGTCTCAGGCGCCCGGCATGCCACGGAACGTCACGGTCGATACCACGGCCCTGGATAACAACAGTAGGTTTTCGTGGATTGCGGTTGATGATCCGGAGCTGGCGAGCTATGAAGTGGTGTATAGACCGACCAATGCGCCGCTTTGGACGCATGCGTATGATGTGGGAAATGTGAACGGGGTGACGGTGGACTTGAGTAAGGATAATGTGATTTTTGGGATTAGGTCGGTGGGAAAGAATGGATATAAGAGCCCTGCGGTGTTCCCGTTCCCTGCTTGATTGGAGGCTTATGCTGGAGCTGTGGTGTGTGCCTATGTGGCCACGCTGGGGAGTGCGATTCTACCTGGATGCTTTGAAATTACTAGCGGTGAGTCGAATATTATCAAGCAGAGCGTTCCTTAAAATAGAAAGCTTGGAACTCACAGATGTGGTTCTGGTGGTGCCGAGTTGGGATATTTGTAAGCAGGTGTGGGGATGACGATGCCACCGCGCCGAAGCCCAGACTACGCGTAGCTTCACGCTTGGAGGCCAGCCAAAGAAGTTGATATAGGCGGAGAGCCGAATATTAATACACGAGGATTACTTATAGTTATCCCTTAAGGATACCTGCTGTTGACCCACCGACGCGTCTTCTTTTCACCGGATTGCTTCCCCAAACTGCGTGCAAGACATCCTCTGGTTTCAAGTACGGAGATTCCTCATTTCCCAGTTTCATCCAGGATTTCCGGGCCCATGAATGCCCGACTCTGTCTTTCGCTTGTTGTTGGAAGCGTGGCGGTAGAGATAAGGTCGCCGTCTTTGCGATCAGCTGACAGCGCATCGTGAGGTATTGGATAGATTAAAGAGGTCTGAAGAGTATTAGGAGACGGTATGGCTGGAAAGTACGTCTTTAGCTTTCAGCGTGTGGTACATGGGACAAAATAACAGAAGAGGTGGGGCAAAATAGCCATGCTGACACTAGCCCATTGGAGTTCGGTGTACTGGCTGCTAATACCACAAAGATTTTGACACCGGTTGTCGGATCAAGCTAAAATTGCCGAGCAGGGTGGAAGTGGGCACTACTGATTTTGTCATCAGTCTTTGCCAGGTCCGCCATAGACCGTAAAACTAGTGAATCGCGTCAAAATTCGCAAGTAGTGGTCTAGAAAATTCAAGTGAACGTGCGGTAAAGAACATTGCCATCCGGGATGCGGTGTGTCGGTGGGAAAGCGAGGAAAGTGAAGAAGGTTCTCCCCGGACAGCGAAAGCCATGTCGTGAAGACTCACCAGGTGCACGTCGAATAGCGCGTGCCAAGGCTGTAATCCCCACTGTGGCTTGTATGCTCCCTGAATATGCATTGGAGATGACGTCGCAATAAGAGGCTGTTCTCTGAGGGTAAAGAGCCCGAACGAATCGAATCGGCTTCAGAAATGTTATGCCGCAGTCGCGTGCGGATGATGGCGTGAGGGTAGAGCAGGAGGCGTGCTGACGGAATGCGCCCAGCGCCTTTCCTTCTTGGGACACCGTCGTGGTTGCGGGGACGCGGAGAATAACGCGGCCGCTGCGGTGGTGGAGCCCCCACCCAACACCGGCAGAGAATTTCTGCAGGCTGACTCACCCGAGCGCGAGTCCGTGGGCGCGCCCAATCTGATTGAGAGCCTACACCACGACACTTGCCGGTGACCAACGCCCCGCAATCGCTGCCGCCTAGAGTCACAAGCCACAGACCTCACAGATTTAGCATGCGGTGACTCAACTCGCGGCCGCGTGTGTGACTTGGCCGCTGACCGCTGAGAATGGCGCGCCTCCGCCCCGCTGCAGGCTTGCCCTCACCAAGCTTTTGGACCGATGGCCCAGGGATCGAACTCCGTTGTGGCCGGACTCGAACACCGATGCCGCACACACCATCACAAACGGGTCGGCGCCGCCCACGGCTAACTCCGCTATGCGTGTGATGTTCCATCCCCGGCCTAGGATGAGCGGTACTGCCTGAAGCTGCCTCAGGTATGACTGGGAGCTGCCAAAAGGTCTCAATATATAAGATGCTGGTGTCTGCCTGATCCCCACCTCAAACAGTCATCACCCTCAAGAACATCACCCATCCGAAGAACCATCTTCGGGCACCGCCCATCTTCTGTCAGAAAAAAAGCCATCTGAAATCACTCACGACTGCTTTGCCAATTCAATCGGACTTTTCAGTTCTCCTCAAATCGATACTGCCATTGTGCACCGTCAACATCACCATCATCACTCCCGCACTATTCATCGAACGACAGCATCAATAAGCAAGAATGTCGAAGTCAAGTGCCTCAGCCTCCGCGACTGCCTCAACCTCCGACACTGCCTCCATCATGAGCACCTCCTCAACCAGATCGACAACTACTCTTCTCAAGAAAGTCTTCCATAAGGGCTCTTCGCCAGCAACTTTGACCGATCGTCAGATCGCCGAGGCAAAGAGAGCTCGGGAGGAGAAGGCAAACTTTACTTCTGCCGCCGCTACCTACATGGCCCTTCGCTAGAGAATTCCCCGGAAACGAGCGGAGTACAAAGGGAGGAACAAAATGGGATAAAGACGCTGGAAATTAAATGAATGGACGAGTTCGCTTCACCGTGGAGCTGGACAGCAGTGATCATTCTCCCGCTACTTAAGCTCTGGGCATGTATTCAACGGCGATGGCGCTGAATGGATTTTTTTGCCGGCCGGTGAGCCGGAAAACGGAGTTCAATGGTGTTGAATCCTTTGTGTAATGCTGTTATCTAGACTGAAACCATGTCCATTATTCAATAATATTATCTTGCCTACTTCCGCTGTTCTGCATTCCGCCGTGTCGCCAGCTACTGTTGTTTCTCTCTGCTCGCATACCCTCCCAGCCACACTTGAATTCTGGTGACAGAAACTCACACTCCAAAGCAACATCGTAGAGCGTCCGGCCGGGATTTCCTATGAATATCAACTTGCGAAAGTTCATGCGCTGGCCAAAAGCCCTCTACCCACAGAATGCAATGGGAGATCGTGAAAGTGTTATTACCAGAAGTGTTCCGGAGGAAGGCGGACTGATGTTACGAGCTTGGGCGGGTAACCTTTGCCAGTGCTGACTCTGTCGGGAAGATAGCAGCACTTCTGCTATACATATCGAGTCAGCGTATCGAGAAGCCCGGGTCACAATCGAATACCTCTCCAATCCGGTGCTGCACCATTCAGAGAATCCCAACCGTCCGAGGAGAAGGCAGGCGGTGAGCTGCCTTTCTCACTTCGCAGATACCAATATTCCAGCCTCTTCGGGATAAAGAATTAGATCGCGTATAAATTACACGGAGGAATGACCTAGCACGTGGTCTGGCTTAATAGATCTACTTGTGCTTGTTGGAAGAAGCTGCGTTGTTCTCGGAGCTTGTGGGCGGATATCCATATTACACTGCACCTCTGGTGGATTTGTCGGACATATGCAGGACTTGTCCGTTAACCGTGATTAAGCAATTCTCTTGGTGGAGTTCACCAGCTGTTGCATTTTTCCAGTTTGCTTTCACCATCCATCAACGAAGCTGCTGAGGCACGTAAGTGGATGTCTATGCTTTTCGGTAGTTGTACTCATGCACGTCCAGCTTCCGCAGGGCCAGTTAATACTAAACTGGTTCCCGAAATATCTACACGTGCTGCTGATGACCCATGTTAACAATTCTTCAGCGTGGAAACCTGTTCCTATGCTGCAATGCATGGGCATTTGTTGAACAGCCTCAATTAGCCGCTCCTATTCGGATCACAGCGGCAGGCCAAGGTGTCGAGAGTTGGGCCATATCAGAATTTCGAGCGGACTCTCCCAGCCATTTTCTTTTCTCCTATGTCCACCTACCATGCTAAGAAGCGTCTGAAGAAATCGACCCAGGAAATCCCCTCTCCACTGCACAGACTTTTCTAACTATCCCCTCCACACCGACCATCAACCTGTTATACTTAAAGCTGTCGCTGAGCACTACACGCCCTACTCCCTCACCTACCTGCTGAAAGTTAATTTTAACTTACTAGTATCACGGCTTTTAACTAACTTTAGGCTTCCCGTACGTTTTCACTGGGTTCCTGGGAAGATCACAAACAATAACGAGGAAATCGATTTCTTGAGGTAAAACAGGGAGCTGCGCATGCCGCATCTAATCAAGGAGCAGAAGGAGCAGTTGGTCGATTGTTATGAGGAGGTTGAGCGGGAGAGGTGGAGCAACGTTGCGAGCAAGTTCAGGATGTCGGCGGAGCAGGTCGCGAAGAAATGGAGGACATTGTAGGGCACTGCTGCCGTGCATCGTTGGCCATGATCGACTCTGTTCTGCCCTGCTCTCAATGCCCTTTCGGCTCGATGCGCCTTTCTTGGGCTCGCCCCGCCCACTTAGCTGTCCTCGCTAGACACGCTTCTTGCTGGGATTACGGATTCAGAACAGTCAGCGGTGAACGCTGAGTTAGACTTGAAGTCTGCGCATTTGGAACCCTGCAGCGAACTCCAACAGCTCGGCGTCTCAATGATTCCACCTATATCTCTCAATATGTGCAAACCTCTTTTCTCACCATCACGGACGGGCGGCGCCATCGTCAAGACCACTTCCACTACCGATCCACTAGCGCCAATGGCTCTTCTTACTGGCATGTCTTCGGCTTTCTTCATGTCAGCTTATGGTTTCTTCATTACTTCCCCTTCTGCAGCTCTAACCGGCTTCTTGGCATGATTATGGTTGCGAGATTGCGCGATAATATCTTTTTGCCAGAACTTACATCACAGCTGAGTCTATTACTTGTTTATATAGATGATCCCGGCTTCTTCTTCATCATTCTCGGTGCACGGCTTGCTTGGAGATTCCAGTTGAGGATTTGCTCTTGCCGAGTCTTCTCATACCGTACTTGCGATGTTTACTGGACGGGTATGTAGATTTATTTGTGTGCTGAACTGCGGTAAATATGGCTTGATGTTCTGAAAACAAAGAGGGTTGAAGGTATTGCGACGGCGTCCAGGCTTTTGACGGACACTGATACGGACCACAGACTCAACAGGGGCTTATATAGACCTTCACTATGCAGCAACCACACTTCAGGATAGTAATAGAGGCATGTCATAGCGTTTGCAAAAAACGGCGTCTGTTCACATTATTTCTGGGAAATGGTGTTGAAGTGATTGCTGCCTGTGACGTTTGGCGACCGGCTTTAGATTCAAGCGTACAGGCGAAATGCAGACGGGAATAAAGCTTTTGATTGGCTATTAAGCTCAGGGAGCCAACGAGGCCTCCTAGCTTCTATGAACTAAGGAAAAGGAAGCGGCTGGCAATGCTAGATCCTCCGAAGATCTGCATGCAAGCAGAATCGTCGGGCGTCTTCTCTCAGCAACCACGAACGTCATGACCACCGGCCGATAAAAAAAATAGCACAGCACTGCACCTGATCGCCCCCAGAGGCACCCAGTTCACTCACCTTGATCATCTTCTCCCCACAGAACCCATGCCCAATCCAACCCTCCGGTTAGAGCTTCACCTGCGCTCGCGTTTTTGGACCACACTCGAATACACCGAAAGCCTCTGTGAACGATCTCGGCACCGTGGGCCGCCAACATCGCCCACAGCCATTATCCTATGGATATGTAGCTTCTCTTTTTTTTCCTTTCCTGCCGATATCCTGAATTCCCCAACCAAAAAAAGCCAGCCAACTCAGCGGAGCGGAACGCAGCTCAAGCCAAGGCCTTCAGCTTTCTCAGCGGCGAACTGCATGCTTCCCCAAGTACACGTCGCCCTCTTCGTATTTGCGCTGACAACGCAGAGCGCCATAGCCGCCGCCCTCTCTCTGCTGGCGATGGGCGTCACCACCGTCGCTATCGCTGCGTGAGTGTCGCTCACGAGCGGGCGGAAAGCCAAACGAACGGCCGCCAGCGGCGCCGCGGAACTTGACTTCCTCTTTACTGTTGTTGCCGTCATAAGTGGCCCGTCCGATGTTGCGGCGCTTGTGCGGCGCGATAGGGACGAGGTTGGGGTTGGAGAGGTAGTCCGCGGGGCTGTCGTCCTGGCGGGTGCGGCGGGAAGCCGGGGATGGGGTGCGGCGGCGCTGATTGTTGTAGTTGTACGGGCGCTCGTTACCGTAGCGGGGATAGCTGGCGCGGTAGTTGTATTTGTAGTCGTGCTCACGTCGGTTGCTGCTGCGCGCGAAGCCATAGCCGTCGCGGCGGTCGTCGCGAGTGGGCGTAGCGGAGCGGCCGCGGCGCTCATGTCCGTGGCTGCTGCGCTTGTTGTAGTCATGGTTGCCGTAGCTCGGAGAGCGTGTCCAGCGGCGGGTACGGCGGCCCTCTGGGGAATAGGAGCGGTAGCGCGAGCTCGAGCGCGAACGAGCACGGCGTCCGCGGTTATAGTCGTGGGCCTGAGAGCGGCTGCGGGACCGGCGCTCGTCATCGCGGTAGTAAGGGCTGGGTGAGCGGCGGCGGCGGCGACCATATCTGCGAGCGGGTGAGGCAGACCATGAGGAGCGGCGATACTTCCGGCCATGCGTGGGGGGCGACATGCTGCGCCTGTCGTCGGCGGCGTACTTGGGTCGGTGGCTCGTCTTGCTGCTTGGTTTGTCGTAGTCGTTGCGCGTGTGGTTGCTCATGCTGTTGTGGGCCTCGACTGCGGCGGAGTTGTTGCGAGACATGCTGGCGGAGGAAAGCGCGCTCGCAGAATAAGAAGATTGGACAGCCATGATGCTGGTGCCAGTTCGAGCCTGTCGGACAGGAAAACGGTGTTGGCGCGAAGTAGATGGCATATGCGCAGGTATCACGTGCACCGCATGTTGGCGTATCACTTTGGGAAGGAGCGGGCGTATCAGCATATTGAGCGTATTTGAGTGTTTCCTCACTCACATTCAGGAAAATTTTCGCTCGGGTGAACGCAGACCTGCTTTCAAAGCACCAACGCAGCCATACTCCCGCTCCAGTCAAACCACGAAAGTGAACATCATTCTCTGCAGGACCTCGTTTCTTGACTGAACATTAGAGACCCCAACAGCGCGCTTACACTGTACCCGCATCACACAGGGCCGCAGCGACTGGCCCATTGGCCCTTAAACGGCTGATGTAAGTACAGCGTCCAGCCCCCTTCCTCTCACACACATACGAACTACTGTCTCGACGAGAAACGATTCCAGTGCTTGTTGTTTCCTCAACAGCGGCGGTTTCTCCATGACTTCTTGCAGCACGAAGAGAAGCCATGCTGGCCAGGCTCTGTGAATCTTCCAGGCCAACATGAATCCGATAGTATTGAGTCTTCTGCTACGGTAGCACCACCTAAAGAGCTCTTGAAACTGCACAAAGCTCGTACCGACCTCTTGCGCCCTTGGTAATGAGACGCTCAATTGTTTGCAAGTTTTCTGTCCTGTTCCAAGAAGTGGCTGAACGGTGTCTCATCGCCTGCCAACTGGTCAGAGGCGTGCAACATGCAGGAAAATGTAGCTTTTGCTCCCTTATGATAGCGCGCATGTCGGTTGAAGACCTGCTTGTTCAGCGCCCCAAATCATCTACAAGAAACTGTGGAGACGAACAGCACAATCGCGCGCTGCTATTGGATTAGGTTCAATGACGACGTATCTTGTCAACGTTGGAAGAAGCATCTCCGGTCCCATGCCCGCCAAGAAGTTGTGCCGCATTGTGGGCCCCGATTCCGGGGATCGACGTAATTTTGATGCAAAGGGGATCTCGCGCTCTTACAGATCCTTGGAAACCAGCCGTAGATCCATCGTTCCATCACCCGTCGTGCTCATCAATCCCACTTGTTAGTCATATGCGGAGAAGCCGTGGGACGTGGAGTTGATTCTAGACTGGGTTGCGTACTCAGAAAGACGTATTGCAGAGTGTTCGGGCCCGCTTCCGGGCAGCCAGATGACGTTGCGGTCAGTTTCAGCCCTTCGTATGTTACATACCGCACCACCCGCTCATCGGCCATGCGGGTGCTACCGGCCTGATGGTGCAACGATGGGGAGAGGATGGAATCATGATAGAACACGCACGGATCCGACCTGACTAGCCTGCAGATCACCGAGCGGCGCGCGAGACCGCCCATCGTCCCGCGCAGCACACTCGCCCGCCCGCCCATGCAGGGATGCAGCAATAATGCAATTCTGCACTCGCCATCTGCGATTGCCATGAGGCGTGGCGGCCGAAAGACGCAACGGTGTCCCTGTTATTACGTACTGTGGCTTGAGCCCCTTGGCCGGTTGCCGAAAAGGGTAGTCGAATCCCTTCGTCCATTTTCTCGAGGTTTCTGTTACGCATAACATCCCGCACGCGCGGGATTGCGACGTGTACCGGTCAACGAAAAGGACCTTTTGCAACCGCCCTCGCCATCTCACGCCGGTCTGGAAGACGCAGCGTGCTCCAACGGCAGTCCTCATTCGCCGCCACGTGAAGAAAATTCCGGGGTGGATCTTGAGTAAGCGAGCGTTTAGGCTTCCCCGAAGCCGCCACTAACTGGATCCAGCTATTTACGGACGCTATCCAGGGATGTGGCTCATTCGACTGCGCTGCGCTGTCCGTGCATCTCCCGACGGGTTGCCGTCTCCTTCTCGGTCCTTCTACAGAGCGACGGCAACGACAAAAAGTAGGCCAGATGGATGAGGCTTGGCTTCCTGTTTCGAACTAGATCGTTATACATCGCGCAACTACCCTCCTTTGCCTCAAACTCTGACTATAACCCTCCGCCGGACCTGCAACGAGGAACAGCAACAGGCCGCAGCGAGCATCCCTTCTCCACCGCCTCCATCACGTCGATATTTTCCCTTTACGAGATTGGGCTTCAACGGCATATGCTCCAGCTCATCCGAAGCACCGTGCACAACCCCCATTGCGCCGAGTCTAGACCGGCCGAAATCGTGGCATCTGATATAAAAGGATTTCCGAAGGGCAGCGCTTTGCCAGCAAGGAAAATGCATCTCCGGATTCCCAAGTCTCCTCTTACCGTCATCGGCGACCCAGACCAAGCCTCCAGCGTGCCCCTGGCAGGGCACGTTGAAGTGGTCGCAAAGCCAATACAACAAGCGGACGTCGCTTCCATCCAGCTCTCCCTAGTACGGACAACGAAGATTAAGAAAGCTGCGGCCAAGACACAAGAAGCATTGCTTGCACCTAGGAGACGGTCGTTTGGCAACCGCAGCCCAACCAGAGACAAGCGGACATGCGTCGAGGAATTGATGCAATGGACCATCACCTACTCTCCCTGCCACTTGGCCGAAAACAACGCCTCCACTACCATGGACTCTAAAGGTACAAAGCAAAACGACCGTCGCGGCTTCGTACCCTTCAACATCCAGATACCCGGCCATCTACGCGCCACAACCTCCACCCCGCTCGGCAGCACGACCTACACCCTCACCGCCGCCGCCCTCTCCAAATCCACCGGCAAGCCACTCTTTACGACCGAGACCCCGCTCCACATCCAACGCACGCTACACCTCCCCAACGGCCCCGCCGAAGTCGTTCTCCGCCGGCGCTTCCCCGACAGCAGTCTGAGCACGCGGCTCACCCTGCCGGGCGTCCTCAGCCCGACCGCCTCCTTCCCGGCCAAACTCACCCTCTGCAACACCGTCACCCGCCGCGGCCGCACCGCCACGCACCTTTGCATCCGCCGCCTCGACTGGCGCATCGAAGAGCGTACCTCCGTTGTCTCCGCGGCTGATGCCTCCGCTGACAACCGCCTCCCGCTCTTCTCCGAGCTCGAATCCGGCGTCGTCCTGCCGGACGCACAACGGCGCGAGAACGGCAGCAGCAGCAGCAGCAGCAGCAGCAGCACTGGCAACACACACACCCGCAAGCTCGCCGCCGGCAAGTGGGACGGCGTCGACAAGCTGCCGACCGCGCCCACGCCCGACGCCGAGGTCGACGTGTCCTTCAACGTGGCGCTGCCGGCGTCGGCGCGCGCGGCGTGCGGCGTCGAGCCCGAGGGCGTGCGGCTCAGCTCGGGGAGCGGGGATGCGGCGGACGACCGGCCGGCGCTGGCGGTCAAGCATGTCCTGGTGCTCGAGCTGATCACCGTCGAGCTCAAGTACAGCACCGAGACGGGCGAGCTGGTCAACATGTATCCGTTCCCGCAGCGCAAGTTCGGCGCCGTCTACGACATCAATGTCTCCAACTGGGACTATGGCGGTGGCGCGAGGGCGCCTGGCGCCGGCGATGCTGGTGCGTCTGCGGTTGCGGCGGTGCAGCAGCAGCCGACGACGATGATTGCGATACCCCCCTGCGCGGAGCTTTTGGGCGAGATGCCGCCTTCGTACGACTCCGTTGCGGTCATGTAATATTCTGTTTTTCACTGGTGTTCTTTTGCAGCATGGGAATGGGCAAGCACTTCGTGCACGGATGCCGGAGTGGCAAAAAAAAGTTGTGTAAATTGGATTTCGGGAGTTCTGGAAAAGGGGGACATTTGGGCCTCGACGGCGATATCGGACATTGAATGGCAAGGCGTATAGAAAAAATTGCGAGCAATTTGTCTGGAATGGGCTTAGGTGGCGTTATACAGCAATGGTGTGCTCCTTGGCTTCCTTATTAGTGAAGACTGGGGCCGAGTGCAGCCGGTCAGCATAGATACGCGCGCGCGTACTTTAGAGGCGCGGATGAGTAATACTAATATGGATCACGAGACGATCGTGACTTCAGCTAAAATAAGAGAGTGTATTTGCGTGAAGTGGAAGTAGTAGGCAGGATTTACTTGCAGTACTCACTTGCTGCCTTATTTGCGACCGCCCTGGTGTCCGCAAGCGCAAAGCCAATAATCAAGCCAGAGGATCGGAAAGCAAAACTGCCGAACCACGCAGAGCATGCGGAGACATGTCCCATATCTACAGTCAGCAGCTTTGTCCAAGCCCATGAGGTCTTTCGGGCCTTTGTAAGCTCCCTGAGAGAACGGGCTCGCATACTTACCTAGATAGGTTATCACAGTTTTTACCAAAGTCCGAGCGTCCACATCAACCTTTTGACTGTTCATGAGAATGCTGTCCAAATGTAGAGTGAGTGGTTCTGCAGTAGGGGATTTCTCACAGGCTATGCAGGACTGCGTCGGACTCCTGGATGCCCTTGGCCTTCTGGCGCGTATGGCGGAATGAGCTCCGGGTAGAGATATTGTCTCATGAATGCTGTCCAATTAAGCGAGATACACAGATCGCCTGTGAATTTTCAAGCGTATGTGCAACTTAGTCATAAACATTGCCAAACATGAATTGGCCGTCGGCTCGGCCAACAGATCGAATTGACTGTTATTGAAAACGAGTTGGCGCTTGCACTTCAAATCTCAAGAAATAGATGCGAGGTGAAATTTTAAGGAATTCCAAATTGAACTCTCGATTCGAGCCTACGGTTCGGCTGCCTGGGAATCCCCGTGTAAGAAAGGGAGCAGCGTAGCCGCGCCCATCTCCTGACCGCTGCACAGGTTCAAAACCAAAGAGCTGACATAGGAGGAGAACCTATATACAAACGCCAACAAATCCATCAAACGTCATAATTATATGAGACTCCAATTTGCTGCCTACCCCAGGATGGAATCTTTGATATCATCGAAGGTCCGGATAGCTCATTTGCGGCAAGGGTCCCGCTCGAATGGAAGATTCAGCCAAATCGTTATCAACAGCCAGCAGATACGCTTTCCCCTATAAAGTTGCCATTCATGTAGTTCTTAGTCTGGATTCTTCTATGTTAAAGGCACAGTTTCCGACTGCGCTCAATAAGGTACAGCGTTGCTTCCAGCGGATCTCGGGCTGTTCAATAACCTGTCGCACCTCAAGTCTTTCAACTGAACTTTGAATCCCTCTGTTCATTTCGCAGAGTTATCTCTCCCAAGCTTGGACTATAACCTTACGCATAGAATGAGCTGTCACGCACCTTTTCGATGAATTTCCGGTATTCCTCATGCAAGTTATGAAGAAGTTCCAGCCTAATAGGCAGCTCGCATCCTTTCTGTAGGCCTCCAGTTTTTCACGTTCTATGTAAACCGGGGAAGGTATGCGATAGTGTCCGGATCATCATCTCCGATGCCGAAATCTTCTTTGACACCAGCCTAAACTGATGGGTTCGGTGAATCTTTGTACAACCTCCAGGGGCCGATATATTTTGCACACTTCAGGTGAAACTACTTGAAAGAGTCCTTTGAGCAGACCTTCCAGGCTTGTTACCGGTGAAGCTTATCTATTTTATCAAGCTTACGATTATCTCCCCGGCATTTGCTACCCTGCTTGCTTCGCGTTGGGTAATAACAGCCATTAGATCGTCAAAGTTGGTTCCGCCGTCGCGCCATTCAGGTAGGACTAGGTTATAGGCATATATGCTCAACCGCAATCTATACGCCCAAATACAGACATGTTCATAAGTTGATATACAAGAGTCCCGTGACCGAAGTGGCTAGGAGCCTGTGGAATATTACTGAAAGCCGTGTCTATTTGTTGTTATGATATTGCGCCGTCGCTTGTCTTACCTAGTCAAACCAGGTCATAACGTTTGTGGCCAGCGAGCGAATGGCTCACACAATAACTACCGAGAAACCCCTTGTTGAGTGTGATATAGGGGGGGGAAAAAGGAAAAGAAAACAGTCAGAAAAGCCACAGGCAGCCAGTCTCCGCTAAAACATTACTACGCTGCATCTATACAACACTGCTCCCTCCTTGCTAGTCGACATGGATGCTCCCACCGACCCAGGTTCTAGAAATGGACATGAGGCGGCACATCCTCCCTGCGGCACAATTTTAGCATTACATGCCACCTAAAACCAACAAGAGCAGAGTCCCCGCCCTCAGTCATATCAATCGCCAATCTCCTCCTAACCGCCCACTCTCCCCATCCCCCACCGAACACACCATCACCTCAAGCTATACCACACTCTTCCTCCCCTCATACACATTCGCAGTCACTGCGTTAACATAATACCTAAACGTACACGTGACCCCCCTCTCGCTCACTCCCGCCGGCACGCCCGCAATAGACGACCATGTTTTTCTATTGGCTTCACAGAGTCTGGATTGGGGTTGCCTGACGCGGGATTGATGCGAATGGACAGAGCGGCGCCCTACCATGGGCCCGTTTGTTCCAGGGCTCCTTGCCGGCCGTCCCGTCGCAGCTGTCAACCTCGCGTTCAGCCATGGGCCTCTCGGGTACGCGTGCATCGTCGTGCGTGACGAGGTCGTCCAGGAGGTTGCACTTGCGCCAGCCGGAGGCGGTCATAATGCTGTCGGCCATCCTGCCTTCGCCGAGTAATTGCCTGGACAAGAGGGCGTCCTTCTCGGTGGTAGGGGATGGCGGGATGTGCGTGAAGAATTGCGGGTATTGTAGTGTTGCTTATGGAGATGAAGGCTCCGGTGAAGGGGCCATCGCTAGAGGTGGTCCGCGAGGCGGAAAGGCTTGAATTCGTGTTTTCTGCATCTAAGCTTCCTGAGGGCGGGAGGACGGTCGGTGCGCCGGGTGATGTTAGATGGACTTGCGTGCTCGCGCCTCTCGTGCCGGATCTCTGCGACGGCGTGGTCATTGTTGTGGGCGAGTAATGCTTGGGGTCGGCGGCGGGCGAGGCCGTCTGTTCGAGGCTGAATTGGACGCCTACGCAGGCGGCGCAGGCGACGGAGATGGCTGAATATTCCATGTTCGGGAATTCTTGGTCGCTGCCAAGAATGAAGCCGGCGCAGCAGAGGCGGTTAGAAGATGGTGGTCGTTGATATTGAGTGGATAAATCCCCAGGGTGCATGAGTGTTGTTGGGTTTACTGCTGTTTGCCCGCATGAAATTATTATTGCGGTATTTTTTCCATTGGCTGATGCCGATGCGGCTAGAAGGACGGTGGAGGAGGAGGAGATAAAGTTTGGGAGAGTGTATTACAGGTCGGCAGGTCGGGGTGGTGTTATGGAGTCAGTGGCAATGCAGTTAAGTGTTAATACGATAGCAGAGCATGTTTAAAGATTACGGGCTTTGCATCTAATAACGAGAAGTTTTATGTACGCCTCATTGACAGTTATTGAGGTATTGGCAGGATCCGCCCTCAAGGCGGATGCGTGCACGGAGGATGGGAGATGAAACGAGTTCTTCAGATGATGATTGTTGATGATTCCTGCAAGATGGCCTTCCAGAGCTAACTAGGCTATCTACGCTAGTTGGCCTTCCTTCCCTGGACGGCCTAAGGCCGCTGCCAGCCCCAGGGAAGGACTTCCTCCCGACCGACTACCGCATCCTGACAGGTATATTGCTTTCTTTGCTTAGCAATATCCTCGTGAAAGTGGTATGGGCGTCGTCAACCGATGATCCCTATATCAACGGTCGTGTTCGTGATTTTATTCTACATTTCATACAAGATCTGCTCATAGACTCAATGCATCGCTCTTTCGAGCATGTGCTGGCATGCGGTTCGTATTCGGTCTAGCACTACACCGCCTCCTTCACCGGAGACTGAGTAAGTAGGCTCTTAGTAAGCAACATTATCATGATTGAATGAAGCAGCGACAGTTCACAGATGGTAACCAGTAACAGAACCGTCTTTCTTTATGTCTGTTACCGCTTGCATTTCGGAGGAAGTAAGTACCATTCTTAGGCCTATGATAAAGATGGCAAGTCATTGCCACGAATCACACTTCTATGAAAAGCAATCTCAGCCTTCCAGACCCTAGTATACTACATGTTCGCTCACTTATTTTTAAATGTGGGCAGATGACCAGAAAAACTCAGCAAAATCAAACGTCGAGGAACCACAGCCGGGATCTTTGGCGCGCAGACTCGGGGACGGCAATCTAAGACCCGCGGGGTCACAAGGCAGGCAGGGAGTGTGGGGGGGCTGGGGCGGGGGGGCCGAAACGTGCGGCACAGCATCAGAAGATTTATCTACGGCCCAAGAGCCCGGCGCCTTTTCTCGACTCTCCTGTACTTTTTTTATTTTCTCGTAAGATGCCTGCCACGTCGACACCCAGCAGACGTTCTGGCAATTCCGCTCTGGACTTTTCGTTCCGCACCGCCAGTGAGGCTTACGTTGCACCTGCGGACAAAGGTATAAGAAAACTACGAAAATACGAGTATCATCAATCACAATGCCACGCTATCACGGATCAGGACTCGAAAGCTCGATGTCGAAAATTTGGCGTGCCTCTCGACGTTCACGTGGACATGGCGCGCACCGCAATCATCAAGGAAAATCCGCCTTATCGTCCAAATCAGGCAATAAACATTTTGCCGCTACTCCTCTGTCGTTACCACCTGCCTGACGAGCGCTACTGGACACACATGTTCTTCGACCTGGTAGATATCAACGAGCATAACATCGTGTCCATCGAGCAGGACTTTCTTGTCAATCCGCAGCTGGCTGCTTTTCTGACAGCTTTCCACCGTCGCAGTCCCTCGAGCACTCCGCGCGGCGTGCTCTCCCCGAATACGGCGATGGACTATTTCCCAGCAAAGTTCACCATTTTGCTGGGCCAAAGGGTGCAATGTATCGCCTTTCAGTCCAACCAGAAGCGTTGTGAGTGGCTTGTGCACCCGACGAGTTCGGGAATGCAGCAGCTAAAGCGAGCAATGGATCCGGCCGGTGATACTGCATTGCTTGGGAAAATAAAGATTTTGGCAGAGGGGATGCTGTGCGATGGCCATCGCACGAATAGCTGGATAAATGCATATGTTGATAAGTGGGCTGGTGCGTTGCTGGAGATGTACAACGGGGAGGAACAAACGAAGTTCGACATTGCTTTACGAGGAGGACGTCCAATAGCGGCTGGCCTGCAGGACAACCTGGCGCCAGAAATAAACTTAAGAGAGGAGGACGAACCAGAGCCAGCGAACGAAACCCCACTTAGCTCGGGCGAGGAGGACGATACGGAGCTGGATGAAGAGAGAGTAGCTGAGGTGGACGAAATAGAACATACCCCTGGAAGGCACACGGCGCGGGGCAAACAATCCATTTCCAAGAAGCAGAAGGCCAAAAATGGCGAAGGCCATCCGTTATTCGAGCTGCGCCCCCTCCTGGTCTCATTACAAACGTCAGAAATAATCAAATCGATACCAGCAAACTGCGAAAAATTGGTACAATGCCTCCGGGAAAATTCCCATCGCAGAGGAATTATACCAAGGGCAGTCATGCCACAAGCGAGAAGGCTCCTGGAACAAGGCCTCCTTATGAAGCACCATTTCTCAGTCCGGCCTCCAGCGCAGAGCGCAGACAGGGCTTGGGAAAACCTTTACGACGTCCACCAGGAGGCAATCCAACTCTACAACGACCAAAATCCAGAATCAGCGTGGAATGGGGTGCATCATTGGGTTCTCCGCCTGGCATTTTCATCCAGGGAGGGTATGGCCGCCCCTTGCCCAGGCGTAGGGTGGTGTAACATTACTTCAGCACCCACCGCAAACTACTGCAGATACCCGTCAGAAAAGAGTAGGAGAGTTGATTATGCGATAGTACTTCATGCCGAGGGGCAACTAGAGGAGAGGATAAATGATATTTTGCGGAAAGAGGAGGGTCAAGCTCGCGGCGGCAGGCCCACGGAAGATCGTCGAACAAGCGGGAGCAATAAACGGACTTCAATCAACTTCGTCAACCAGGATCACGTCAGGACTCGACCGATTGCAGTCATCATTGAGACCAAGAAGGCCATGGGCAATGAAGATGAGGCGCTCAAGCAACTAAGGTCCTGCGCATCGGATCATTATGTGCGGCTGCGGCAGCTGATGAGGGTGACAAAGAGCCCGGATGCGGAAGATACGAGCAAACTTCCGGCCGTCCCTCTAATCCTAGTGTGCGGTCATGAGTGGAAGTTTTTCCTTGCCCAGGCTATGCAAAGACGGCTGCGTATTTTTCACAGCATACAAATGGGGACTACGGAAAGCATGGTGGGACTGTATCAGCTAATTGCTTCACTTCGGCACCTTGGCAAATGGGTGAGCGAGGTTTATCAGCCGTGGTTCCTGGAGGCTGTGCTTAGGGTTGAGCCCTAAGCTTGACTGATACCGTTACTGGTTTATGTTGCCTCTCTGTTGACGCACCCGTTTTTGCTATCAATCTCGCAAGCGGTCTGTAGATTTCTCTCATTGAATTTTGGAAAGACACAAGAATTATTTTTCTGGCGGGTGACAATTTCATATGTTCGTACACGCGATCCACAAGAAAAGCACCTTCTGAAAGACACCCAAAAGGAACTTATATTCTCTCCACGCTTAACATACAATGTTCCATGTTACCTTTCAGTGGCAGGAGTTGACAGATCGGCAATCAATGTTGCCCGCTGGGGGACCACAAAGACTGTTCAAATCCTACAACCGTACTCTCTCCTTCGGCCTCTTGTCTGCAAGCCATCCTTCGGTATCGACCTCGAACGTAGGCCAACCTGCCATGGATGGCATTCCGAACAAGTGAAGTTTCTTATCCCTCCCAGCATACCCGAAACCTGGACAGCCGGGCCTCAGGTTCGACGGGAATCATCCGGAGTATCGATCTCTCGAATTGCTAAAGATCGTTTTCTAAAGTTGTTCCTTGGAGTGTTCGCCATATCTTGATGAATACGCCTTTGTAGACAGGATTTGGCCAGCTTCACGTGGGCAGGATATGTGAACCCGGGTACCGCCGAGAGGCGACAGGCGTCTTTACCGATGTGTTTCTTCATCTATACAGGGCAGACCACGTGGAAAATGGCCTTCAAGAAGATATATCTTAACGATAATTCCTTGGCACTTAGACCTTGTGTTTCCTGAGTCACTACTTCCGGCGCAGCGAACGTCCGCGTGGCGGCCGGGGGTAAGTCTGCCTCTGATTCCGCGTCGACACTGGTCGACATCGAGAAACTTTCTCCGGCCGTGCTGTTGGGGATGAGTACTCGACGGACTGGAAATGCAATCGGCACTAGATCTATTGTATTAGCAAAAGCTGGAGCGGCCTATGAACTCAATGCGAAACGCTCAGTCGACTTCCCAGCTACTGGCGGATGAGGCATTATTCATGAAACCCAAAAATATGCTCTCACGCACCCGTCTTCAGCATGAAACATAATCATCCATAAACTTTTGCCGTAGCTGTGTCTATACCCTGTCTACTTTTCCGACCGTTTCCTCGCCATCCATCCCAGAACCCGCTCATCCTCAATTTCCCTTCAACTCCGCCAACGCCTCTCTCAACCTTTCCCACCCCTCCGTTCCCTCCCACGTATCCTTCCCGCGCGAACAAATCCCCTTGATGGCGCTCCTCGCTTTGAATTTCCAATCCCGCATCACCACCTCCCCACTCCCTGCACTCAATCCCTCCGTCCGCTCCATCGGCCCCAAGCTCTCATACGCGTCCACCAGCTCGATTGTCGCATCGACGACTTCATTCCACGCCTTCTCGCCGCCATCCGTCGCGCCAGCCTCCCATCCCGGCCGGCTCGTAACGGCGCGCCACGCCTTCTCGTGGGCGTCGAGCGCCTGCTGGGGGCGACGACGCCATAGGGCGAGGCGGGCGACAATGTTCCAGAGGGCGCGGCTGCCAGTGATGAGGGGCACGACGGCCTCGTCCACCATGCGGACGAGCATCCGGGCGGGGCCGGGTTTGGACGGGTCGTAGCCGTCCTCCTCGGAGGTAATGATGTCGCGGACGAGGGCGTCGAGGATGGCGGCGTCGACGCACTGCTCGCCGTCCGTCTTGCCGCGGAGGTCGATGATGCGGCGCTGGGCAGTGATGATGTCGGTGTGGCTGGGCGGAGCGAGCGATGCTGCGACGGTGAGGAGGTTGTCCCAGATGCGGTAGTTGTCGAACTGGAGGTGCGCGGCGCGCTTGAGGGCCTTGAGTGCGTCGCGGCGGTGCTGTTGCGGGTCTCTGCTGGGCTTGGTGATGTCGATGTGGTTAGGGTCGTCTTCCTCATCGTCGAGCTTAGGAGCGGGCGCTTCGGTGACTGCGCCGTCGCCTTTGGATTCGAGGCGGAGGAGGGCGGCGGCGAGGTTGCTCCACGCCTCTGCGTCGTTGTCGTCGAGCTGGACTACGCGGGTGAAGGCTTCTACGGCCCGCTCGAATTCGGAAAGCTCGAGGAGCGCGCATCCAAGAGCGAACCAGCTCTGCTGGTTGAGTTGGCTGACACGGAGCGATTTTGAGTAGGCGTTTGCAGACTTGACGAAGTTCTTCTGCGAGTACCAGTGGCGGCCCAAAGAACGTTGAGCCCGCGCATATCGGTTACCTGAAACCTCCCAAGCCTTCTCGTACATCTCAGGATCCTGGTCGATATCTCCCAGAATGCAGTACAGCCTGGGAGCGTCGGCTGGCGCGGGATCTCTTGGTGCACCTTCCCACTTGTCGTCTTCGGCAGCTGCGTCATCGTTTCCGTCAGTGGCATGAAACAGCTGTTTCCGAACAACTCGCTTGGCTTTGTCTTCCCTCTCCGTAGCAGCGTAGCAAAGTGCCACCTCGGCCCACATCTGCAGGCGCTCGTAGATATCCAGCGCAGAGCGAAGACCACCAAGCTTGACCCATGTCTGTGCCAGTTCAGATTCGAGCTCCCATCTTGTCGGAGCGCACAGTTGGAACACGTAGCGCAGACGTTCAGAGGCGGGGGCGGAATCTTCCTCCTGTGGACGTGGCAGAAAGGTCGGAGCAGAGCCTTCCCCCGAAGCGGTATCAGTGGATCCGTCTCCGGCAGTGTCAGCGATGACCTGATCGACGAGGGCCTGGAGTTGGAGAAGGCCACGCTCTGCTGTCCTGGACCTGTAGCCTTCGATCCTACTACGGACAAGGAGAGCCTGGGTGTAAACCTGCCAGTTAGAGCTTCCACCTTCCAGCACACGGGTTGCATAAGGAAGTGTCTCCTCTCTCGTCAGGCCGTTTTGCGGCGACGTGTTCGTGATCGAAGAAGCCAGAGAAAGCAAGATAATCGAATCCAGTGGGTCCAGCTTAGGTTGGTTTCCCGGATCCAACTCAGCCAAGCTCGGCGGCAAAGAGTTCTCATCCAGAACATCCGTCGACGACTTGGGCTTCTCCGAGAACGAAATCGACTCCAACAGCGTATCATCGTTGAGATCCAGGTTCTTCGGCCTCGTCTCCTCCCCAGGCTCCACCAGCCTCCCTTTGCCCTTCCCGTTCCCGCTCTCTCCCTCCCCGCCTCCCTCCCTACTCCTCGCCAACACAACCAGCTGACTCGTATCCTTCTCCTGCCACTTCGTCCTCTTCCCCATCAATCCCGTCAACGCAAAATCAAACTGCCTCACCCGCGCCGCCTCCTCCAAATCCTTCCTCGCCTTCCCCTCCGCCCCATGCACCGTGTGCGCCGCCGCCCTCTCCAGCAAAAACGGCACCCGTACCTCGTCGTCGTCGTCGTCGTCGTCGTCCTCCTCCTCCCCCTCGAACCACCTCCCCAACCCCTCCAGCTCCGCCTCCACCCCGCTCTGCAAGCTCGGCGCCACCTCCGCGAGGACGCGCTGCCGCAGCAACAGTAGCCGAAACCTCGCCCACCGCAGCACCGCCGCCAGCCTCCCGCCCTGCTCCTGCAGCGCGTCCGCGACGCCGGGACACGCGACGACGACGGCGTCGGCGAAGCACAGCAGCTCGACATTGGGCGTCAGCGGGTAGGCGGCGACGCCGTCGACGGCGAGGCCGGCGACGAGCTTTGCGCGCACCTGGCGCAGGCGGGCGGCGTCGGCGGCGACGTCGGGCGGCAGCAGGGCGCGGGCGGAGGAGAAGGGCAGGGGCGGGCCGGTGGCGTTGGACTGGAGGAAGGCGAGAGTGGCAGCGGTCGCGGCGGCGAGGAGGGAGGCGGCGATTTCCCTCTTCTTGCTCCCTTGCTCTTGCTTCTGCTCTGAGGACGGCGGCAATAGAACGGCCAGGCGGCGGGTGAGCCAGTCGGTCCAGGCGGGGAAGTCAGCCAGCGGCGGGACGTCCTTGAGAGCCTCATCTTCGGCGTGGCCGAGGAGGGCTCGGACGGTGGGCGAGCCGGAGAGGGCGGCCTCGAAGTTGCCGGATTCGAGGGCGGCGAGCTGGTCGTTGAGCGAGGCGGCCAGGTCCTCGGGCAGCGCGCGCCGGAAGAAGGCGAGAAAGGCGTCTGCCATTTTTTCCCGTTCCTTTTCTCTTTTCCTTTCTGTAGAGACGAGCCTGTGGTGTCTCCGAAGAAAGAGAAAAAAAAAAAAGAGCCAAGGGTTCGAGCAGGTGTATTATCTAAGACTCTGCACTCTGAAAAGTCAACAGCAGTGGCCCAGGTGCGGCGGGGAGCGGGTTCGAAAATTTCGGCCGAGGAAAAGCCGGTAAGGCAGCATTTTCTCAGGTGCTGCCCCGCCCCCACTTGGTCCCGGCCGGTCCCTCGCAGCAGGCGGATGCAGAGACAGAGAGCTCTTCCCCGTCCCTCGATCACACGAGCCAACCAACAACCCACAAGCACACGTCATCTGCACCGAAACACACAGCTAGACTACTGCAAGGACCGGTGATCTTGATTCAGGGCGGACAAGAAGCAAAACAAATCCCTAACTCGTCCCACAAGCCTATCGGATTACAGCCACTCGCCCCGCCTTGCAGAAGAAGGTTTCAGGATATTTGCAGTCCGGATATCGTGATTCGTCAGGACAGAAGAAGCCCACGAGCGACTCTTCCGTCCAAAAAGCCAGCAGGGTGCTTAAAAAGAAAATGAAGCATAGGAATGGCGAAAAGGCAAGAGACGCAATGCGGAAACCCCGAACAAACCCTCAGCACACACGCGGGAGATCCGCATACACGCTCTAATCCGAGTCGCTCGACGAGCTGCTGCTGCTACCACCCCTGCTCCTCGACCTGTGCTTGTGCTTATGCTTGTGCCCATGGCTGCTGTAGCTAGGCGGATACAGTCCGCCAATCGCCGCCGACGAACCGCCGTAGTGCGAGCCATGGTCGCTGCTGCCATGCTTCTTGTGCTTGTGCTTCTTGTCCTTCTTCTTCTTCTTATCCCTACCGACCGTCAGCACCCATAAAATCCACCGGGGCATCAAACAGAAAACAGGGGGGAAAAACAAAGAAAAGGAAAAACTCACTTCTCATGGTGATTCTCCAACACATTCGCCCCAATCGCGCCCGCCACCATGCCTCCCAGCGTCCCCAGCGCCCCGCCCCCCATCTTATGCCCGAGGAACGCGCCTCCGGCGCTGCCCAGCACCGTCGCGCCTAGCCCGCGATCGCCTTCTTGCGCACCGCCAGGAGCGCCGCCTTCCCCATAGTACCCAGCATTCTGACCCCCATGCTGCTGTTGGCCATACGCGCCATGCTCATAACCTCCGCCGTACGGCGCACCCCCCTGCGGCGGGGGATACGGCGAATGCCCGCGCTCCGCGCCGCCCTCGGTCGGATACGGCGGCGCAGCAGCGCCGACGGTGTTGTTATAGCCCGGCTGCGGGGAGGGAGCCGAGTACGCGTTGTGTGGCGGGGGTGGGGAGGCGTAGGCGTTGTGCGGCGGCGGGTACTGCTGGTTCTGAGCGTAGGGGTCGTGCAGTGGCTGTTGGTACTGCTGGCTGTTGTGCTGGCCGTACTGGTCCTGCGGAGGGGGCGGGTAGGCGGCCTAGAAGCCGAGTCGCGGTTGTCAGCGCATCTGTGTGTGTGTGTGTGTGTGTGTGCGCGCGCGCGCGTGGAAAACTACAGGAATGGAGGATAGCGGAAGACTTACTTGCTGCGCCGGATACGGGCTGTGGCCGCCGTACTGCTGCTGTTGCTGGTGGGGAGGCGGCGGCGCGCCGTAGCCTTGTTGCTGGTCGTAGCCGTAGCCGTGCTGGCCGCCGCCGTAGTAGTCGTTGCTCGACATGGTGCGGGGGAGGGGTTGCAGGTGGTTCAGGATGAGCTGAGAACAACACAAAAGACGGGGAGGCAGCCGGGTTTAATAGGAGAATTGCAGGTAACGTGTAAGAAGGACCAGGCGCGAAGGGGAGAGAGAAAGCGCGAGCGGCGCGAGATAGACGCCAAAGGGTCAGCTGCTTACATGCGGCATGTCATTTGGCGAGCTGAAACCCGAGGACATGACCCGGGCTGATGATGAGCTCCATCCTGACTGCCCGACTTGGGCATTTTGGGTCCAAATGACGCCCGCGCGGCTGTGCTAAGCCCCTCAGAGGTACCCGCTGCTCCATGACATGAAACCCGCGTCGGCTTCACCTGTGTCCGACGGCGAAATGAGGTCACCAACACCGAAACATGAGCCCACCGTTATGTCCCGCACCCCTCAATTCATACCGTAACTACAGAAGTACACATACCCCACGCAACACCCATTCCGCCTGCCGAAGCACCCGGCAAGAGTGTTGCGCGGGTGCAAGAACTGCGCGAGCGCGAGAAAGCAGTGCTAGCAGCAACCGCTCACCCCCAGCCAACGAGCGACACACTATTCTCACACTATTCAAACAAAAAGCACATCAAAGCGAGTAAAAAATACAGCACTAGCTCAAATCACCCCTCACTCCTCGCAGCCTTCGTCCCGACCGCCTTGTTTCCAATCATCTTTCCTCCTCGCGTCCCTCTCCCTCCGTCTCTTTTCTTTTTTTTCTTTCTTTTTTTTCTTTTTCTTGCGATCAACTCCAATGCAAAAAGTACACTTCATGATAACCTGCTCACTTCCTTCCACCCTTCTTCTTAGCTGCAACGACCTTGAACGCAACATCCTCCTTAGTCGCGCTGGCCTGAGCCGTGTTGGGACCAGACCCCTTCTTCGCGACCTCACTCCATCCACCGGAACCGTTGATGGGGCCGGGGCTGGAGGTGCCTGAATTCTCAATGATGCCCTTCTCTGCGAGCTTGCGACGGCGGATGAATTCCTGAGCGAAGTGGCGAGAATCGATAGTCTGGGAGACAGAGTGAACAGCTTCGGTGACAATGTCGAGATCGATGGGGAAGCTAAGCATGTTCGTGACAAACTCATCAGCTGGATATCAAGTTAGCTTCCACCGTTCCTCTGCTATAAGTGTGTATGAAATCTTACCATCTGTGCCCTTGATGAGGTCATTCCTCAACTCGTTCGCAGCCCACTTCTTAAACTCCTCCTTGGCATCGGGAGCGCCGACTGGGGGAGCAGCCTGGGTATTAGCACGAACAGGAGCGGCGGGCTTAGCCTTGATGGGAGGGATGCTACCGGAACTGGCAGTCCTGGTGGCAGGAGAACCAACAGGAGCGGGTCCAGGTGTCTTGATCTTTCCGCTGGCGCCAACCGTAGTCCAAGCGCCTCCGGGAGCGTTGGGAGCAACCGGAGCTTGCTTGCTGGCGAGATCAGCATAGCGCTTACCGCCGCTCACTGCTTGTGAGACAGCGGCAGTGGCGGCAGCACTAGCTGCGGTAGCAGCCGCTGCCGCTGCAGCCTTCTGCTTGCGAGCCTCCTCTTCCTTCTGAATCTGCTGCAGTGTCTTCTTAGCAGGAGCAGTAGAACTGGGCGTCTTGACCACAGTTGCCTTGGCCCAAGCAGACGGGGTACCCGGAGCGTTCACAGGTGAAGCATTGCTGGCCCAAGTGGCACTCGAAGGGAGGCTAGGTTGTGTCTGTGCCTGCTCGTGGGCAGCGAGGAATTCCTTCCGTTGTTGCTCGGCACGCGCGGCCTGAGCGGCAGCTTCAGCTTGTTCACGCTGCCTCGCCTCTGCCTCCTGGATTTCCTTAAGAGAGGGTCCCTTGGGAGCTTCAACAGTCTCCTTTGCCCACGGAGCAATAGAGGCGCTAGGAGTGTCAATAGACGGAGTCTGGGAACGAGAACGAGTCTCCTGGTGGAGGGCATCGGCAAGATTCTGCTTCCTCTGCGCAGCAGGCGCCGGAAGAGGAGAGCCGGATTGAGGCGGGGGGAAAGGCATAGGCATAGAAGTATCGACCTTAGCCCATGGCGACTGGGGAGCGGGCGTCTGCTTGGCTGAGGCTGCCTTGACCTGCTCGGTAAGGGAAAGCGGCTCAGAAGGCTTCGCAGGGGTCTCAGACTCCATTGCCATACTGGCAGCCGTCTGAGCTGGGGTCGAAGGCTCATTCCGACGCTCTTCCTCACCCGTCTGGTGCTTCTCCTGCTGATGCAAATCGTGTGCGCCATGTCCACCAGTAGCATCCCTCTCATGTTCATCACGAAGATCCTGGAACTGCTGGAGTCGCTCGGCAGATTCCTGGGCAAGCTGACCGTCGTTGTCCTTGGACTGAGTGTCGTGCTCATTCTGCTCGCGTTGGAGGCGAGCACGGTCATTCAGCATGTTAGCGACCTGTTGGGCGTGAGTACCATCCTGCTGCGGGGAGCCGAACGCGCCAGGGGCGGCACCGAAAGGCATTTGGCCAGTTCGGCCAATGTTCATGCGCTCTAACATGGCTGGCAAATCCTCCCTGGAGCTGCTTAGGCCTTCGACCCCCGCACCGATCGGCGGAAGGCCAGTCGACGCGCCGCCTGCACGAAACGAATTATCAAAGAAGCCAGCCATGCCGGGCATCGAGGCCTGGGTAGGAGACGGCTGGTAACCGCCTGGAGAAGCAATGCTGCCAAAGCTGGGCTGGCTGTGCAAACTATGAGCGCTGGAATGATGATGAAGTTGCTGCGGGTGCATACCCAGCTGCATCTGCTTGACAAGCACTTGCTGCTGGGCGAGGTGTTCCTTCTGGCGAGCCATGAGATACTGCTCTTCCTGCTTGCGGCGCTCCAAGGCATTCTGTTGCTCGGCAGTCAAAGTAGTGCCAAAGCTGGGGAAGCTGTTCGGGAACGGAGGCTGAGCACCTCCTGTAGTCAGGCCGGCGTTGGCCCAAGCGTTGCCAGGTTGAGTGGACGGCGGGCCATGTGGAATGCCAATCTGAGGAACGAGGAAGGGCTCACGAGAATTGCCGATACGGCGAATGAGTTGAGCCAGAGGTTCAAACTCTGGGTCTTCCTCCTTCTTGACCAGGAGCTCAGGAGAAAAGAAGCCGGCTTTGAACCAGTCATGCATTTCGAGACCGGTCCATGGGCCCTGAGCCTTACCAGACGGATCACGGTAAACCCATCTCATCCGATCAGGCATGACCATCGTACGCTGCTGCGCTGCAGGAGGCTGATTGGAAGCGGAGCTGCTGACAGGCTGAGACTGGCCGGGCAAGCCCTGGGAGACATGCTGGCCAACGGGCCCTTGCTGTTGACTGGTAGCGAGCGTTGGAGTTTGCGCGGCACCAGTGGTGGCAGATCCGAATTGGCCTAGGCTTTCCATGATATTTCCCTCGTTGTTGCGGAGGCTGTTAGCCAACATCTCATCGAATACGCCACGACCACCACGGAAAGGACTGTCAGTCTCCCTGTTACCCGTCAAAGGATTCCTGCCGAAGTTTGCATGCTGACGATCGCCCTCAGTAGAGCCATCATCCCCGCCGAACCTGGGCTGCTCGCTAGACCTCATCTGCTCTTGCATGGCCGTGGGGAAAAGGGATCCAAGCTTGCTGCCACGACCAATCGAGCCTGTTCCTCCCAGTCCAGAGCCAAAGCCACCACCATAGAGATTGTTGGGGCCAAGTCCCGCAAGACTCGGAGAGTGCATTTCGCCAACAGACCCAAAGTTGTTATCCCCGAAAGGCTGGTTGAAGCGTTCGCGGTTAGGAGTTCCAACAGCAGGCTGAGCAGAAGGCCAAGCAGACGAGCCGCCAAGTCCAGGCAGACCTGCCAGTCCACCAAGAGAGGGAAATCCCCTGTTCGGACCGACGCTCGAGGTTTGGCTACGGTCACTGGCAGCAGCCTCGTAGGCCGATGACACACGACCCATGTTGGCGATACCACCGAAAGAAGACATGCCGGGAGCTCCTGCAGGATCATTCATGAAGCCGCCAAGGCCAGGGAGGGCTGCATTGTGGATATCAGAGCCATCAGTGTCAACATCCTCAGACTCATGCTTTTCGTGCTGGGGGCTCTGGTATGGGTTCGTATCAGTGGGGCTCATGGGCTCGTTGCCGTGGGGACCTTGGTGCTGGGGAGTGTGATGGAACGCATCGCGACTCTGAAGAAAACTGCTAAAACCAGTGTTATCCGTGGTCATACCAAAAGCCGAGAAACCGGATTCGTCCCGAGAGTCCTGCCTCTGCGGAGTGCCAAAGCCGGTCATCTGGCGGCGCGGGGGGCTAGTATCCTGACCGCCGCCAAGAGCAGCGCTGCCAGAGCGCATGTTCTCATCTTCGGCATACGGATCGGTGTCATTGCTCAAAGGGCGGTTTGCACGAGCTTCCATCCATGAAGGAGTCTGCCTGCCTTGGTCACTCTCAGGCACCCTGCCCAGACTATTCATGGACGCCTTCTCCCTCAAAGTCCTTTGCAGATCCTCAGCACTGTCCTTGTTCATCAAGCCCTTGAAACGACTCTCGCCACGTAAAGCTGCAATGCCCGGTCTTTTGTCCGTCGGAGTGGAAGCTTGGCCAGTATTGGTGGCAAGCGAGAAATTCCCGAAGCTACCCATTGGCGAAAATCCAGCACTCTGCGGTCCACCACTCCACGGAGAAGAAGGGCCGGAAAGCCCCGCACTGAAGGGGCCAGTAGCGCTACGCTTCAAGCCGAAGGGAGAGCCTGAAGGATCGCCTGGAGTCTTGTCCTTGTCGCGCTCCTCTTGCCCAGCCGCTGGACCAACGCTGGGCTCCTTGTAGTCCGTGCGTCGGCGTAGAAGTGCAGGCGGCGGAACGGCAGCGTTGGATTCTTGAGTGAACCTGCCCGTGGCCGGCGAGGCGGCGGACGGGAAAGGATAGGCGTCTCCTGTGTCGCGTCGGCGTGTGCCAGGGCGATTAGTTGTCGGAGAGGATAATCCGTAATTACCTGGTCCATTGGCGTGCGAGACGGAAGTCTTGCGTCCCAAGCCATCCTTCGCGTTATTGTCCTTGTTCGCGTTCTGGTTGGGTATCTTGAGCGGCGAATTGACAGACGAGGAAAAATGCTGCAGACACGTTACCCTCTAATTCGCTAGCCTCCAAACAGCGCTACATCATTGCCGAAAAACGTGACGGTGGTGTGCGCATAAATGAGAAGCCAGGGGTGGCATTGGGAAATCAAGAGGAAAAAAAAATTCGACAGGTTGGGAGCACTGGGCGAAGACGGCTTACCTCTTTCTCCTCCTCTGTCATATCAACCAGACTGAGCGGCTGCATGGTGCCTTCTCTGTCCCAGCACACGTCCGGGCCAGGGGGGTTTTCCTTGCCTTGCTCGCTACTCCTACCCCAGGCCCCTCCAGACGCGCCGTTCATAGACTGCGGCTCCCAGCCTCCTGCGTACAGCCCCTCCAGTGCATCGTCAGAGTCGATAGGTATCTGGCGGAACAACGAAAGCAGAGAGTCCTTGGGGTATCGGTTCTCGGCGGTGGCAGTGCCGTTGCGATGGGGAGGAACGTAGACTCCAGGGCTTGACGCGTTGGTGCTGGGGGCGTTGGAGAGAGTGGTGGCGTGGGAGGAGCGGCGGAAGGTTTGCGTTGCGCCGTTTGCGCGTCGGGACCTGGGAGCGTCAGCATCACCAATGTAAGGGAAGGGAAGCGGTTGAGGCGCCTCGCTGCGGCGGGGGACAGCGACTGGGCAGGCGCGCGGCGTGGAGGTGGATGTCGCGTGGCGGGCAGAGGGGCGGGTGTACTGACCATTCGCCGCCAGAGTCGGTACGCGTCGAGTTGGCGGTGGAATTGCTGCCCGCGGCAGCGGATGCGAATGTGGAGGGAGCCATTTGGATAGCGAGGGATATGCAGTGGTGCGGCGTCGTGGGTCGCGATTGGTGGTGTGTGTTGGAGGTTGGAAGGACCGTGTCCGTGTGAGAATTGTGCGGTGCGGCGGCGACGATCCTGGACAACAGGCGGGCTAGCGCGCTGGGGCTGGGATTTCGGCGGCGGAGAGAACGCTGGAGATGCAGGCAAAGACGGGAGGCTGTCGCTGGGACTGCAAGCTGCTCTGGGAGCTGGGGATCGTGAAGCAGGCGCAGAGGAGCTCTAACTGCAACCAGCAAAGTTGATCCTCGACGAATTCTATTCTTCTGACGCTGCTCACGTGCGCCAAGCCGCTAGCCCGCGCCCAACACCGCGCCCGCCGCCTGCACCTGCAAAGCCCGCCGCGGAGATCAGGGGTGCTGCAACACCTGCTGTCCCGTGGCTGGCCGTTTCCGTGGGGTCCCACGCTCTCGAGATGACTTGTGGACCGCTGTGGTTGCTGTGTTTTTGGGGATGTGCGTCTATGACATCACAGCCGTCGGCTGTCCGCCATCACAACAACATTCCGCTGCATCCATTCCATGGTGGAAGACGTCTCCCCATCGATGACCAGCAGTCCCAGATATGGATTCCAGCAGCAGCAAAGACACGAGCTATCGGCCCTAAACATTGCTGTGCATATGTTCCACATTGTGCGTCCGTCGTATGCGGGATGATAAATTGCTGGTTCAACGGTACCACTAGCCAGAAGGAGAACGGGACCGGCTTCCATCCGTTTTCAACTTTGCTTGGTGAAATCAAACCGGTTCTCCCTTCGCTCTAAATCAAACCGCAAACCACCGTAGCCACTTTGCCCAATCCCATGCTCGCCAGTCTCCCAAACCGTCTGTTGCAGGCGAGCGTCGGCAGTTGTACCGGTGATACGCTAACTCAAGGCCATCCTTATGGCGCGGCTTTGCTCTATGACTAAGATCCCGGCATATGCGATGGTGTTGGATATTATCATCGGAACAATTATTGGTTTCTATCAATTCAATGATGCCGAATGCGTTTTACACCGTGTGAGTATAGCACGAGTCTGCCTACAGCTCCTGGAGAAAGCTTCTGCCCGTGGCCCGCTTCGGAGCTCAATGCGCAGTGAGACACGTAATCAAGCTCAGAAACAAGAGAGCCCCAATCCCGGGCCGTTGGACTCTATCCTGCCCCCGCTGTGCTGTCGTCGCCTGTCTTCAACTTGCTGCTGTGGGGGCCGGAATGTTAGCCCTGGGCGTGTGATATTCCGCTTGACACGAGCTTAACCGCGAGAAATCTATACCAACGCCTCCATCATCAAGCCCGCGGTCTCCGAGCCGATTCTAGACGCAAGAGAACCGCCGCCATGGGGCAGAGTGCTGACCTGTGATATAGGTGTACGCAATCGGTACACCTTGACTTCATACTACCATAGACGCATGTTTCAACAAACCACCTTCCTCATACAAAACTACCAGGACGGTGCTGGAAATGGTTAAGCAGGCATACTGAGGATTCAATCACTTCAACTAGGAGGCGTGTATTATAGATATTAGTAGCTGTTTGACGGTGTCGGCGACTAACTGGGGATCCTTGAACCACGGATTTCTGCATGTCGTGGTCTCTGAGAGAGTTGGAACAACTTCATCGAGTAAGTCATCACTCCTCGACACAACTCCCTGGTTCGAACTGCTCGAAAAGTAGCTTAAGATCTATGATTTCGAACATTTTCCTTCACTTCCAAACTGCAGAGCATGGCTGACCAGACGGATTCCTGGGTGGTCTATCCGCACGCTTACCTCGGATAGGTCGTCGGGAGGCGAGTGCGGCTAAGTCTGACAATCAAGAGATAGCCACGCGACTGACATTCATCAACAACATCACTGATGCACTTGATGCTCATAGAATAGACATCATCAAGGAGCCGACTCGGCTCCAAGGAGATCAAAATGGCACTTCCGGAACATAGCAATGTAGCTACTTTTCTGCCCTTGATTCTGCGTAGAATTACATGCCAAATGGAAATGGGTACGATAAGCACTTGAGATGCTGATTGCTGTTAACGTACCTTACGAATCCGAGAGACGGGCTGGGGAGGTGTTCGTTGTTTCTGTTGAGATTTCATGGCTATACCGGTACATCATCCAGTGTGCTAAATTTGATAGGGGAAGGCAAGCTACCACCCTAAAGAACTTCTATAAGCTCAGCCCAACCAAGTATGGCAGTCATTCCTCGCTTCCTCTTCATATGGGGCTCGGTACTGTGGCTCATTCTTATGGGGTTTCTTGCTTGCCTCATGCTCCCTATCGACGATGATTATGCTCTTACCTTGCCAAACTCCCTCTGTACCTCGTCCAACGTTATCGATGTTCACATGCACATGAGACGCGGCGATCATCCCGTTGAAGCTCCTAAGATCACCTGTGGCATCGGCGTTGGAAACCCCCAGGAATATTTTTGTGACGGCGCCCTGACAGAGGATTAGAACGCTGACGGATTCTGCGGCGTTGATTGAAGCACGCGCACTTTTCAAGTCTAATTACCCTTCAGGAGCTAAGTCATCAATCAATTCTCAAAATTATCCTTCGAGAAAGGATGCGTTCAAGGATGATGCCGGCAAGGGCTTCCTCTACTCTGCATTTTTGTCCTCGTTCAACCGCGACTGCGCAACTCCTGGCGCTAAGGAGTCGCCAATCCCTGGAGAAGCCACAGAGCCACCTACGAGCAGTGTGATGGAGCACATTGTTGGACTAAGCAAATTCCCTCTGTGCAATGAGGTAAGAGATTGTTTCTAGTCTTGACCTCTACCTGCAATCTATCAGCAGCCAGTGGATGCGGAGTGTAACGGCAAAGCCTGACCTGAAAACTGCGCCCGCCGTCAACGAGAACTGCTTCGTGAACCACTGGATGAAAAGTTCGCGAACTTCGGGCATTCCTGTCATTCAAGATTCACCACACGTTTACAAGCGGCGGCCCAACGTTCGCGTTTTTGTATAATGCAGCTCTAATAACAACGGTATCAAAGCGAAGGTCTGTAGAATTTATGTCAGATGCTCATATCCTACGATCAGGCTGACCAGAAGAATCCAGATGGGGGATACCTTGCTCCATGAGAGGAGGCTGTGAGCACCCTCTCTGGTAAAAACGCTGGTCTCGTCTACTTTATATTTGGGGAACCACACGAAATCTCCAACTATGTTAACCAGGAGGATGTGCGAGTAAAGCTCTGGTTCGCCATTGATGGCGTCAAAAACCCGTTAGCTGTCATCGAGTCGCCCTTGCCGGATGAGTGTGTCGGCCTTCAACAAAGCTTGAGCCTTTAATTTCGTAAGTTGCAATTATTTGCTTTTGAGTGAATGACGATCCTGTCAATTAAAAAGCACATTGCTCACTTGCGCCGCTCACAGAAACTTGTCCAGATAAATGAAAAGCCCAAAAGCTCCAGGGTATCATAGACGATATCGTGAAAACCAAGGATGAGTATTCTTTGAAGGCGCAAGACTCACTCGTGGCTAAAATTATTACGGCTTTTACTTCTCAAAAAGCGAATGCCATCAAGTTTCTCGAAAGGCTCAGACTCTGCGCGAGGGCACTTCAGAGAGATTCATGCCCTGAACAATGCTCATCGTTCTTTCATGCCCCTCTCATGTTTCGGGATTTGCTTTACAATAAATGTGGAGTCACCATCGTGGGCCACGGGCATCACGGAAGAAGCAGCGAAGCTCACATACTCAAACCTTGCTGGTGCGCCTGCCTACCGTCTCATCGTTGCTCGCTCCATCAAATCATCAGCCTCTTTCGCAGCAACAGTGAACGCCTACTCTTCCACTTCCTCACGGTGAATTGTCTCGTGGCTGACCTCGGAGGCGAGGATGTTGACATGAACTGCTGCATGTGGGACACGGCTGTGCTTCTCGAAAGGAGTTGAATATCGAGGCCAGATCAGAAGAACTCTTTGTCGAAGTCAATCCAAGCCGTCGCTAAGCTTTCACGGGCCACTTGTTTCAGTAGTCACATGAATCTGTATCATTTATCATTGTTATATAATATAGGCGGTAATTTTTCATGCAGAAGATGTTGTCGCCGTATCTTCTGACGTGGATGAGGATATCTTGGGTATTTATCGAAAATTTAGGACGATTGAGTGCACTCTGTCTGCGGCGGGCTGCAATCAACGTCTTCGGAGGATCACTCTTTCCATTGAATATACCCAAATCCCCGAATTCCGGGGGATATGGTGGCGAGGAATCCTTAAGACCAGAGGTGGGGTGGTGATGTGCCTGGATAGCACTTAGTATGAAGCCGCGCGTGTCTATTCAATTCTGGGCCTGATATGAGCGGCGGTGGAGTGGAGACGGTCAAATGGCTGAGCCTGCGGAAGAAGCAGTGATATCGTCGCCCTTGAGATCTTGAACTTGCTGTGGTTCCCTTTACCTACGTTTAGGCTGTAGGAATCGGAAATCCTGAACTTACACTTCTCGCTTTTGTTCTGGTTCTAGTAGACGGGAGACCGCTGATGGTAAGCATGTCCAGACCGTGGGCGAAGCCAGAATCTTCATCAAGTTTGCTGAATATAGACCAGTGCAGAGCGGGGTTGAACACAGGCCCATCATCGAGGTTGCTGAGGGTGAGGCTTGGTCGGCCACGGCCAAGGCTGTCAGTATCTTCCTGTTGATGAGAGCGACTGAAGAAGCCTATGGCGGATGACGGAAGGGGACGGTGGCAGAGTCTGTTAGCTGGGATTTGGTAGGGACCATGTGCACACTTTACTCGCTCATGACGTAGGGGCCGCCGCCACGCGCTTGCCCAAGTCGTGCAGGCCCGGTCAGCGGGTTTGTCGGGATTCAATATGCAGTGGCAAATGGAAGCCTTGTTCTTAGTGCCATCATGAACTGCAGCGAAAGACGGGCTGCAATACATCATGGTCCGGTTGAAAGCAGACATACCTACCCGACGATCTTCGCCATCGCCGAGCCAACCGCGGCTGCGAAAGCCCTGAACCACGTCTGCCTGGACCTCGCCCCGCCTCCGACTGCCATTTGGTCTCAAGCACTATACACACTCCTGGTTGGATGCTTGTGACGTCGTCCTACACGGTCGAACAACCTCACTCTATTATCGCCCGGAGGAGTTGGGCCCAAGACTTGGTCCTGTGTTGACCTCCGCTCCCGACAATGCCTACAGAACAGCAAGTCAGATGCTCTTCCTGCCCAGCGCTCCCCACCCTGCCTGAGGAGATGATCGATCTCATCATTTCCTTTGCCGACCACGGAACCCAGCAGCAACTCCGCCTCTGCTCCAAGCAGTTCTGCCGTCTCGCAACACCGAGATACTTCCGCCAATTCCGTATTCGGTTATCGCAGCTGAGTTTGGACGGTCTGATAATGATCGCCAATCACCCAGTCTTCTCTAAATATGTCCAGATTCTAGAGTACAACATCGAGCAGCTGCTGTGGTTCTTTGATTTCAACCATTTCCTGCAAGGGCTGCACCTCCAACCAAGTAAGTACGGCCCAACAACATCGAAAGCCCTCGCCGGCTTTAATAAAATCCATAGATCAACCATGGTACCCACCGCCCGGCCTCAAGCACATCCCCACCCAGTCCTTCACCCTCGCGGACCTCCACCAGATCTACACCCACTACGCCTCCGAGCGCGACATCAGCGCCCACTACCTCTCGCTCCTCCTCTCCTCCCCGGCCGACCTCCCCGCCAACCCCCTCCGCCACACCTACACCCACCTCCCTCGCGCCCTGGCCCTCCTCCCCAACCTCCACACCATCGCCACAAGCGCCGCCGCCGCACCCGCCACCTGGCGCAACCTCCTGTTCGACCCCGCCTCCTCCCGCCACCTCACCACCTCCACCCGCACCGAACACACCTCCATCCTGCTCCACGCCCTTGGCGGCGCCGCCTCTCTCCTGCAGCACCACGCCCGCACCCTGCCCCTCCGCACCCTCGCCCTCCCCTCCGTCGACGCCACGCTCGGCGGCGACGCGCTCGCGCAGCTGTGGAGCGTCAACGCTCCGGAAAACACCTTCCGCCCCGATGAGGGGAGGAAGTGGAGGGAAGAAGGAGAAGCCTTCTACGAGTCGCAGTACCGCCTTCTCGCACGCCGTCACGCACCTCACAACGCTCGACCCGGATCGGGTTGAGCGCCGACGGCGGCGCTGGGGAAGGAGCCTCGCGTCGGCCGCTTTTGCGAGCGGCGGGGCAGTTGCGGGAGCTGCTGGTGGTGGAGGGGAGCGGGGTGGCGGCAGGGTGGCGCGGACGCCGCGCCATGGAGGGAGAAGGACGTGTTGCTGGCGTTGTTGGGGCAGGGCGAGGGCGAGGTCGAAGACGGGAGGGGGTGGGGGTGGGAGGAGGAACGGGGCGTGCAATGGCCCTATATGCGGCGCTTGTCGCTGGGCGTGCAGACGACGGAGGAGGGACTGTTGGGCGTGCTGGGGCGGGTGGGGGGGACGTTGCGGGCGCTGAGGCTGTGCGAGGTGCGATTCATGCCTCTGTTGGGGGAATGGGGAAGTGCGTTGGCACGAGTGAGGGAGCTGTTGGAGCTGGAGGAGCTGGAGATGGTGTGGTTGCAGCAGGATGTGGCGTTTGGCGGCAGCGGGTGTGGTGAGATATTTGTTCCAGTGGAGATTTTCGCCGGGAGTTTGGAGGAAGAGGAGAGGCTGCAGATGCCGTATCTGCACTACGAGGCGCAAGTCGTGGATTTCATGCTGAGAAAAAGTGACGTGGGACCTGTCTACGATCAAGACGAGTTTCTGAAGAATCATTCAGAAGATTGCGAATGGTGCGCGGCAAGGATTTCCGAAAGAAATACGATAGAGTACAAGACCGCCTTCTAATATTGGGCCGGATAATAGGAATGCATCTGTCACATCTGCTATCAGCACAACCGTGGTTGGAAAGTTCCCAAATCAAGAGTCCTCAGGTTCGCACGGCATCAGGAAGGGAGGCAGGGGAATAAACTATCCATATAATAATGTGAAACCAAGTGCATTGACGAGCTGTGTAAATCAACGCCTGAACACCAATATCCTTCCCAAGCTATTTCCCATGGTATCGTTTGCAGCTCATCAACCCCCGTATGAAAAGCGACTTAGCCTCCAATAAGCAATTGGCAGAGCTGGAAAAATCAAAGGCGGTTCCAGATATAATCCGCGTAGAAGTATCTCGAGAATTGGGGATCGAGGGTAACAATATGAGCATCGCCTTTCTTCGTGTTGTGGATCGTGGCCTTAGTGTAATTCCCAGCAGCATCGGTCTCGGGATGGATGCTGAGGTTGCGATAGACGTAGAGCTTGAGCCTAGAGGTAGTGGTGCATCAGTATCAGAGTAAAGTGTAAGCAAATACTGTGTCTGGAAGCACAGCACTTACAGATCTGTCTCGGTAGCATTGAGATTGGCCTTCTTTAGGTCTCCACCCTGGACCCCCTGCGCCTCCACTTCTTCCAGCTCACCCTTCAAGCGGTCCAGCTCCTGCGCCAAGCGCTCTTCTTCGATTTCAAGGTCCGAAACCTGTTTGGCGACCTTGAATTTCTCTGTGTCGAGGCGCAGGATCTCTTGGGAGTGCACGGCTGGGTTGTGCGACTGGGTCGTGAGGTGGTGGTGGGACTGGAGAGAGCCCAGCTTGCGGTCCAGCTCTCGTATTTTCTCCTGTTCGGCAGTGATGTGGTATTTGCGGAAATCGTTCAGCGTCTGGTAAGAACCGGCAGCGCGCTTGAGGGCCTGCTTGTCGGGCGCAAGGTTGAAATTGGTGTAGCATTGGTTGATGAGCTGCGCAAGGGTGATCAGTGGAGCGGACGCAGAAGAGACCAGCAGGGCGGCATACACTGTGGGGTTCCTCGTCGAGCAGCATTTTGGCGTCTTGTGTGTGGCGGCGTGGTGATGAGCAGATGGCGATGTGAGCAGATGTTGACGGGTGTTTTGGTGAGCGAGCTCGGTTGCGGTGTTTTGGTTTTCACGTTTGCGGGCTAGCGGCGCTCGTGCGGGCTGTGGGCGGTCACCTTCCGCCCCCCGTACGTCAGCGCTCTCAAGACGCCGCGCGACCAACCGGCCTGCCGCAGGCGCTTCGCATCTCCCACGAAACACGCGCATTCGAACAACAGCGTATTTACCTGAGCAAAACGCGATATTATGGCGCCTTCTCTTCCCTGTACGTTATTCTGCTCCTGATCACCTTTCCTCGAGACGCACAAATTCCGAGCAGCTAATAAGATGCGCCCCGCCTGCAGACGCCGCTGATGCGGAGAGGTGAGCCTGCTCCGTCGGCACGCCGGACAGCGAAACCAGAGCCAAAGCAACATGCGCGCTGACCTACCTCGATAGTCCACTCAAGCCTGAGGAGCTCCAAGTCCTCCGTTCTCAGTATGAGAAGGAAGGCGAATACGTAGGCATCCAAACGAAGTTCAACTACGCATGGGTACGTTTTCCCAGCTGTCTGCCACACTCAAGAGTAGCTGGCATCTAACCGATCATACGCCAGGGTCTCATCAAGTCCACCCACCGTAGCGAGCAGCAGGAGGGTGTGCGCCTCCTGTCCGAAATCTTTCGGAACAGTCCCGAACGCCGCCGCGAGTGCCTATACTACCTTGCTCTCGGCAACTACAAGCTCGGCAACTACGCCGAAGCCCGTCGCTATAACGAGCTCCTCCTCGACCTCGAACCGGCCAACCTGCAGGCCGGGAGTTTGAAGACGCTCATCGACGATCGGGTGGCGAAGGAAGGCCTCGTGGGCGTCGCTATCGTCGGCGGTCTCGCTGTGGCAGCAGGTGTGGTTGGGAGTCTGCTCATTAGGGGCTCGCGGAGGAAATAATTTTACGACATGCGGGTGGGCTTCATGACGGAACGGTGGACTTCTGAGGGACCCTGGATTGGGCGGAGGATGTTTGGACGGCGTTGGGGAAGGCAGTACAGTTACACTCATACACGACTCCCTGTATCATAGCGCGTGGTTTGCAAGGCAACATGCCCAACAGCGTGTCTATGTGTCATGCTTGTCTCGTGGTTCATACAGAAGGATGTAGAAGTCGAGAGAAGGCCGCGCGGAACAAGGAAGTGAGCCAAGACCGGAGGCGCGGATACAGCAATTCCAGCTTTTGTCGGCGCATAAGATGGGCTGCGGAGCCAGCGCGGCAGCCAGAGTGGATTCTCCGCAACGTGGTTCCGCAACTGCGAGGTACATACATACAAAGGGCAGAGGCCGTGGACCCTGGACTGCGCGGGCTGACTCGTGCATGTGCCGTTGCGAAGCTTGGCGGCAGCGTCACCGTCCGGCGGATTGCGTTGCATCAAGACAGTCCAGCTCTCCCGCTCGCCCTCTCTTCCGCCTTTTACGCCCATCCTTAACCCTCTCACCCCTCCGATCCTACTGTCGCCTGTACAGACCCCTCTCTTTCTTGGTGCAACCGTCGCTCGCCACCCGCGTCCTGTGCGCCTTGCACCTCTCCTGGCCTCCCGCAGCCTGCACACGACCCGGCGTATGACATAACCCTGTCCGCTGTGCTTCTGCCGCCAATCCGAGACATTTGTAGTCCGCTGCAAAGCTACATACACCAAGCACCGGATCAGCCTCGCGCCTTTGCCCACCTGTATTTCACCTGCGACTCCGACTGCCCGCCGCTGTCCTTCTGCGCCCGCACCCGCAGCTGCCTTTGACCCGCAAAGTGCCGACGGGCGGCACCGTTTGCTAGTCTTGCACGCTCATTGCGAATTGCCACCAGCCCGCGCGTCGTGGCTGCGATCTGTCCGCCATGAGTGCCCCGCAGGCAAATCGCGAGATGGTCTTCTGCCATCAATGCGAAAACGAGTGGTATAGGGACGAGCATGGTCTGACATGCCCTGACTGTCACTCCGAGTTCACCGAAATTGTGAGTTAGGAGCACGTCCAACCCCGCCTTACCGCGCCCTGTAATTCTCTAATCTGATTGCTGGTTATGCGCTCTTGCTTCGAGAAACCGACCGCAAGTTTCCCTCGAAGGAATCCTTGCTGACAGTGAGCATTAGATTGAGCCTGACCACGATCCTCGCGATGACCACCTCGCCCTCGAAGGCGACGAATTCGAGGAAGAAGACAACCCCTTTCGCCACCATAACCCGTGGGACGTCCCCGATCCTGAAGAAGGTGTGCCCGACCCCAGCCACGGACTGCCTCCGGGACTACGCCTTCAGCGCAACGGACCGAACAGCTACTCCATTACTGGGACCTGGTCTACGTCTTTTGGAGGGCCTCGCGGACAAGGTCAGACACACGGCACTTTCGGCGAGCCTAATGCCTTCATCAATCCTCTCTTTCGCAACTTTGCGAGTATGATGCAGGGTATTGCTGGGGGCGAAGCGCGCGGACAACAAAGAGAACAGCAGCAACAGGGCCAGGGCGAGGGACAACCGGACTCTGCAGCGAGAGAAGAGACGAGATCAGGCAGTGGCCCGCGTTACACATACACATCAACCGCGCGGCTGTTTCCGCGAGACGCAAATAACCCCGGACCTCACGTTGAGCCTACGGATAGCCTTCACGAGTAAGTTTGATACATATGCTTTTTTTTTTTTTTTTGTTTGGTTTCATGTTCCCGCGGCCTCACCGGTCTACATCTGGCCCGCTCCTAAGAGGAATGGTTTGACTACGGCTTAGTCTTGTGAACGATGTCGGCGTCTTGCGGGTATCTCAAGCCAGAACGCCTCGTGAACGCCCGCATCGCCATGACTCTTCCGTCATCCATGCGCCCTTTGACGAGTCGCCTGATGAAGGGATCCGTAGAGCTCTACTGGACTTAGCTGCCTGGCATCAACAAGTGCTAATTCACCACAGGGTTATTGCTGGTATTCTGGGAGGTGGTGCATTCGGTCCGCCGCCGTTTGCTAGAGATCACGACCATGGCCCTGGAGTTCAAAGTGGCGAAGGCGGCATACCACCAAATCCGCTGGCTGCCTTATTTGCATCTCTTTTGAACCCGCAGCTCGCCGCTCATGGCGATGCCGTGTACAGCCAGGAAGCACTCGATCGTGTTATATCCCAGTTGATGGAGCAGAATGCCACAGGAAATGCCCCTGGTCCTGCTTCTGCTGAGGCCATCGCTGCTTTGCCCAAGAAACGCGTCACTCGCCAGATGGTTGGCGCCGGGGATTCGCCACCCGACTTTCCTGATGATCAGCTCCACGGCGAGTGTAGTATATGCATGGACGAAGTCCCTATAGGTGAGGAAGTTACAGAGCTTCCTTGCGGTCACTGGTTCCATGGTCAGTGTATTGAGGCATGGCTACGAGAGCATGACACCTGTCCGCATTGCAGAAAAGGCATTGAAAAGAAAGACAAGGAGGGCCAACAAGGAGGCAACGGACCTGCTGGCGGAGCAGCCGGCTCATCAGCATCTGGGTCTGGTTCTGGCTCCGGGTCCGGATCCGGCAGTTCCTCCAACAATACCCCAGGCAACAATGGCGGCAGCGGTGCGTCAAATCAGCCCGATGACAACTTCGTCCCCAACATGCCCGGTGGTCTCTACACATCATCATATCGAGTCAACACTCCACGTTCACAGAGGCGCGCCCCCTTGGACATCCCCCTGTTCGGCTTCCCGCACGCGATAACCTTGCCGCCTCTACTCTCTCCCGACGAACCCCTCGACGGACCGTCCATACATCACCATCGCCACAGTCACCGGTCAAACGAACCTTTTCTCCGCATGTATGATTATCCCTTCGATTATAACCACCCCTCCAACCATGGAGCAGGCAACACCACGATGCGCACCCACGTCATCGTGCACCACCAACAACGAAGGAGAAGCAGCCTCAGCCGGCTAGTCAGCAACGTCGGTCACAGTATGGGCGTAGCAGGCGGCGGCGGCAGTGGCGGTGCAACAGCAGCAGTCGCAGCGCATGGCAGCGCTGAAAGACCAGGCATCGGTGAGCGACTACGGAGTCTTTTCCGGTCTTGATGACCATAGGATTAAAATTGGTTGAAAGCGCTTTTTTCTAACTTACATACTCTTTTTGCTTGTTTCTGGGCTTGCAGTCGTTTAGGTCGTGAATATTGATAGCCAGGGAGTCTTTTTTGCTCTCTCTCCGTCTCTCCGCTCGATTCCGTCGGAATTTTGCGGCTCTCCGTTCCCCAGACTGCGGTTTTACGTGTGCGCGGATGGAATGGACGTACCTCCCTAGAAAAATGAGGGCGTACTTTTCGCTTGGCCTAGAAAGTGCGCATGCGGGGAAACGGTGGTTACGGCCGGTTTTTCTTTTCCGTTTATTCGAGGCTGTAGCTAGGTGTTGGAGTGATGGTGCGGATTGGATGGGGTAGGTAGCCTACCTTGGTTGATGGGGTCTATCGGGCTGGGGCTGGCAATCGATGATTCTGACTGCTTGCGGCTCTTCGTCGTCCGGATCTGGGTGAGTGAGAGATGTGAGACGTTTCTGTGCGGGCGTAAGGTTTGTAATGCGGGGGGCTTTTGATTTCGGTGGCACTGGAACTGCAATGGTTGTCTATTCTCAGGATTGCGAGGTTCGTGGAATAGAGGAAGGAATTGTAGTTCAATTTGTGTGGGGTTGCCCGAGGGTGGTGAGCTGTGGGGCAACCGATGATGGTGCGTTCGAAGAGTATATACAGCCGTTTCTTGGTTCTGGCTAGATTTGGACTTTCCGATCCCCCTGGCCAAGTTAAAGATGTCATGCGCCGCGGAACGGTGTTTACTGCCTGATCACGAAGGCTCGGAAGACAAGGCTTAGGGGGTCAGGATCTTCGGAGAACTTCACCATCAGCATCCACCCCGCACAGAAATTGGGAGATGAATCCGCCATCGCTAGGTATACCCACGCTATCACATTCGACTCAAACACACACAGTATGATACAAGTAAGTGAAAGGGAGGGACGGCGAACCAAAAGCCGCCGCCACCATCACCGATAGTTATAACCCTTCTCATAATAATTCCCATAGCAGTCGACCTCCCCATCCGCGCTCTCTCCTTCCACCCACCTCGGCCGCCTCACGACCCTGATCTCCCCTTCCCAATACCCCTCGACCTCCGGCTCCGCCTCGCCCCTCTCCAGCGCCGCCATGTACGCCGCCTTCCTGTCCTTTCGAAACGCCGCCAGCTCGGCCACGACATCATACACGCGCTCAGGCCTCTTCATCTGCTCCTGGTGCTGTTGCATAGCCAGCGAGCCTTGCTCTTCCCCCCGCGGCAGCCAAACAACCTTCTCTGCCATGTCCGCGAGCGGCAGCGTGCGGCCGGGCTCCAAGCCCGGCACGCCGCACTCCTCGGCGTCGCCGAAGAACGAGAAGTCGCGCTCGGCGGCGCTCCAGAAGGCCTCGGAGTCGGCGTCCTCGGTCGACGACTTGGAGGGGTACTGGCGCCAGGTGGTGGTCGGGCCTCTTCTCTGCCCCCCGCTCTCGTCCTCGGCCTCCGGCGCGGGCGCCATCTCCAGCACGATCAGCCGCAGCGCGAACAGCGAGCGCGCGTACTCGCGCTCCGCGAGCTGCCGGTCGCGGCCCGGCGGCAGGGCGTAGGCGCCTCGCGCGGCGAGGGCCGCGATGTGCGTCTCTTCGGCGCAGTCGGCGATGAATTGGGTCAGGCGGGCCGGGATGGTGGGGCATGTGGTGGTCAGCGGGACGTCGGTGAGGACGAGGGTGGAAGTTTTGGGGAGGGTGGAGGGGTGCAGGTGGGGGGAGGTGGATTGGCGGAATTCGAGGCGCGCGCGGCGGTCGGCGGCGGCGAGAGAGGAGGAGCGGTTGGGGCGGGTGTGCGCATCCAGGGTTGAGGTGGGTTCCGGGGCGTCATTGCCTTCGGTCCCAGAGGGAGAGAAGAGGTTGAGGGCTTCGGTTTTTGAGGCGAGGGTGATGGCAGGGTCGTTAGGCCTGCTGGTGTTGGGCATTTCTGGAGGGTTGACGATGACTTTGGGTTGAAGCGGAGGTGAATGTGGGAGGTCGCCGGGAAGCTCGAAGACCTGGTTCTCGTACGCTGGGAGCTCTGCCGGGAGAAGTTCGCTCGTCGACAGTTCGTGTACCTCACGGCTGTCTGTTGGTGCTTCGTGGACCTCATTGAAGCCATCGAGCTCATGTGCCGAGGCGGGAGCGTAGATGCCTAGATCACCTTCCATCTCTGCCCTTCCTACACGGAGATCTGCAGCCGAAGTCTCTTCTGTGATGACTGCATGGTTGACGCGGAGGTATGTCAAACGTGCGGAAGCGTACTTCCTGATGACCGGTGTCAGCTTTTCTGCTCCGGGCATGGCAAATTCCTCCTGAGGTTCTGGCTCTTCGAAGGAGAGCAAAGACAGCGGTCTTGGCTTCTTGGTCAGCCCCCGAGCCACAGTGCCTACGTCTAGAACATGGAGCTTCTTGGAATGTAGGAGTCCGGAAACGCCTTCTACTGTGAGGTTGTTGTCTGAGATATAGAGGTGTGTGATGCCGTCGGTGTACACGTCATTGATGAAAGTGCTGCCAGCGAATTCACCGACCAGTTTGGCCCTGAGGACCTCATCCAAATCTTCTTTGTCATACTGGTCGAACACTAGTGGATCCCGGACCGGAAAAGACGGTGACGCTGGGGAAGGAGGAAGTTGACCAGGGCTCATGGATGGGCCATCGGGGCGGTCAAGCCAAGACTTGGGTTTGATGTTGAAGCAGTTATCCAACAGGATTCGCGCACTGGCATCGGTCAACTGGTTATCACGGACATCAAGACTCTTTAACCGGGTTTTCACGGCGGTTGCGAGAGCTTCGATCTCTGCATCTTTCAGTGCAAGCGATCGTAGCTTCAGCACTCTCAGGCTATGACAGTACCTGAGGACCGATAACACGTCGGCACCCTTTGCGGACTTTGTCTTGGAAAGATCGAGATAGAGCAGGGCAGGAAAATGTTGCAATGCTTCGGCCAGGCCACTGTATGTGGCGTTGGTACAGGATGATGCGTCGAGGTAGCGGAGCCAGAACAAAGGGAACTCATGGTTCATCCGCGGAAGGCTGTCGGATAACGAAGAAAGCCTCAAGTTGCTCGGACGGCGAAGGGTGATCAATGCTCCATGGTCGAAAAAGGGCAGGCCATGGACGATCAGGGACTGTAGTCGGGGCAGGCGCTCAAGGACATCTCGCAGCCAGTCCGAGTGGGGGCCATCGTAGATCTCCGCATGGGCGGGAGGGAAATGGAGAGTGTGAGTCAGCTCCCTCGTACTCAGCCTCGCCCAGGAAAGCGTCCTCTTAAACCGGACCAGGGCGACTGTCGAGGTCAGTAGAGAGCGTAAGAGGGGTTTATATTAATACGCACCGTAGACCACGTCGTTCTCTACACCAAAGTGCGAGGCCGGGTTACCCCACAGTTGGCGGGTGAAGATACGATGCCATTCCCGGCAGACGAGGGCTGCTGAGCAAAGGTCACTGGAGGGAATATACTGGGCGATGATAGACCAGTAGTCTCTGGCATTCGCAGCTTCGTATGACGGTAGAACCTCGTTCATGATCGAGCTGCGTGCCGTAACGCTGAAGCCGTTGCACGGACGAACACGCACAGCGCGTGAGTAAGCTGAGCTAGAGAGGAACAAGGAGCCTGAGAACGAGGCTTAGGACACCAGCGGGTTTACATCGTGGTCGCGAGGTCAGGCTGAAGGATGCGCCAAGTGTTGGTGCAGACTCTATGATTGGTGGTGTTGAGCAGAAGCTACCCATGCGCGCGTGAGGCTGTGCTGGTCGAGCGTGCCCGCTTCGGCCGACGTCACCGACACGTGATTACTGACCTGTTCTGTGGACATCTATCACTTTTTTTTTTTTTGGACATAAATTCCGACAGGGACGGACGATACAATTGATTTATCCCCTAAGACCCAGTTCAGAGCGCCCTGACCAGCCAACTGTTCTACTTGTTAGCGCTCATCTAATCACTCCTGGCAAAAACTGATTTGACGAGCTGGGTGTTGGGACGAAGTCGAATCTGACCATATTTCAATTCGTCCTCATATCAGGCAATTATAAGGCTCGTGAGTTGTTTCATGAAAAGCACGAGGTTGTCTTTGTCGTGCTCACTCGTGAAACCGTCTCCATACTGCTCCGACGACAACAGTAATCCTGTGCTTGCCAGCCTTGCACTACTTCTTAGCCACGTGAACGTCGACATAAAGCCGCATTACTGGAAACCCCTCTCACTGTCTCGTCAGTACAGTATCGTACGGCGGATAGTGAAGCTCCACGCCACCATCTGTCTCCACAAGCACGAGCTTGCTCAAAGGCCACCCATTCTGATCAGTATACCTATCACAAAGCATCAGCACTCATCGTCCCGCTCCGAGCCAGGAATAAGGCGCGGGAGAAGTGGATGCCAGACTCACCCATCAAAATCGTACCAATCACACGTCTCTAACTCCGGAATCGCCCTCCACACCTGCGCGCCCGCCCCAAACGCCTCGTTCTCGCCGGCGCCCTCCGCGGGATTCAAACTGACGCCCGCCTTCTCCGAAAAAAAGCGACTCTGACTCTCTGCCGTCCACCCCAGCCGATCCAGCCCCTCTAATGCGCTCGTGCCATTCACAACCAATTCCCTCAAAAACAACACACCCCCCTCGACCTCCAGCCGCGCGAACGATTCATTGCCATTGCTCGCAGCCTTCGTCGCGACGTCCTCACCAATCACTCCGTCATCCCGTGGTACCCCGTACATCCCCGCATAGCGCTCACGTAGGCGCTCTGCGTACGCGCGTGCGAGCGCCGGCAGGACCAACGCGTGCACGCTGTCACGTACGACGGTGGGCGTGATGCGCGTGTAGTTAGGGCCGGCGGGCGCGCTTTCCTGGGCGAGGATGACGGTGCCGTAGCCGTGGGTGGGGACGACGTCGAGCCAGCTGTGGTAGCCGCCGCCGTCGCCGGATTTGCCATAGAGGCTGACGCGGGGCGGAAGGGCGGAGGGGGAGGAGTTCGTTGGCAGAGTTGTCGTGTCGATGACGGCGATTTCCCACCCGACGCCCGATTGCTGCTTGCCGTCGGGGAGGGCCAGGCGCGGTTGCAGCGAGGTGCGGCGTTGGGTGGGAGTAATAAGCTGCGGGGAGCGGGCGAGCCAGACGGCATGGAGGAGCTTGGTGAGGTCGTTGGTGGAGCTCTGTGGGGGTGATGCGTGTGGTTAGTGGGAGGGAGTTAGGGATGGATGGTAGAAAAGTGGGGTTTGGGGAGAGAGCGAGACTCACCCACATGCCCGCGGCTGGATCGTATCCGAGGCTGAGGACAAGATCGGCCCAGTTCTCGCCACCAGGAACCGTTATACTGTTGGTGAGGTCATCCGGGATTGTGCCAAAGAAGGAGTGTGTCATGTTAAGGCGTCCAAGGATCTCCTGGTTGGCGTATTCCGACCACGACAGGTTGGTGTTAGCCAGTTGATTATGGTAGTTCACTGCGGCAGCTGCGGTCACGTCAGCGCGTTGAGGAAACCCAATCTTTCACTATTCGATGCTCACATGCGAGAATAGAGATGCCTGCATTCGAGTCTTCGGGCAAATGTAAGCATAATTCAGAACAAGCCTTGGCTGGTGAAACCGGTGGCTTACATGCGGCCCGCTGCCCCGGAGCGAACATAAGGTTCCGTTGCTTGACATGCTCAATAATCTGTTCAGGAGTAGTGCTAGCCCACTTGGCGCCAATAGTCACTGTATTTGCCCTGGCAAGCCCAGACACCATATTGAAGTCTGTAGAATAACCTTCTCTCGGTAGTCCGGAGCTATGACTCGCGAGCATGGACAAAGTGATTTCACTACCGCCATTCTGCCAGTCGACTTCCGGTAGTCCAAATTGAGGGAGAGCTTGTCTGACGGGTGAGTCTATGCTCAACACCGGCAGCGTGTCCTGAGCTCTGCTCTCGCTCTCTACCATTAGGGCTGAGAGAGTAGCGATGCTCTTTGAGATTGAGAGCACGCGAAAGATCGAGTTACTGTTGACCTGGTTTGAATTTTGGCCAGTAGTATCGTTTCTGGAGGTCTCGTTGAATTTGAGCAATCCATGGTTGAATACATAAGCTTTTTCTGGGCTAGAAGCATGAACCTGGCATCCCATGTCAGGTTTAATATCGTCGAAAGTGGTGTAATCTTGATGCTGGGTTAAGCCAATTGGCGATGTAAGAGCAGCTTTCAAGCGAAACAACGGGGAGCCAAGATGGTCTCTCGGATATGACTGCATGTGGAGGGAGGTACGTGTGCATCCGTCCGTGATTCGCTTGGCTTGCCTTCCGTCCTTTTGCAGAGCTTGATCGCAAAGTGCATATGCCGACCATGTAGGTTTGGCTCTTGACTGGGCAAGGGGGGTTAGAGGAGGAAACTCACGATGGCAAAACTGAGACCGTCACGGGTGGTGCCGGTGAAGAGGGCTGAAAGGTTGCGTTCGACTTCTCTGAATGCAGCCGTCACAGAGGGATGTTTCAAAACAGCTGGATCAGACAGTAAGGCCGTCGGAAGATCGGGAATGCAAGAGGATAGTACGCTGGGGGCCGTGGTACCGAGAATGAACGCTGCGGAGAGCAAGCCCCGAGGCAGAACCCCCATCTTGCAACAGAGTGGGCGCAAGAGGACGAACGACAATAGAGGGGAAGAGTGTTCGAGGGGCAGGTAATAGAGTTGTATGGGAGGTCACGTACCCGGATCAACCCTACTTGGGCTAAAACAGCACCCAGGGTTGCTTACCGTTCAGGGATCAGCGCCTGCTCCCTGTATGACTTGTGACCGGCAGGCGGGTTCACGGGGCAGTGTGCAGAGACATCTAGGCGAGCGGGAAAGTAAAAGCATCGAGCAGGCGAGCGCGGCGAGAATGCACGCCAAAGCTTTATAGGGCCCTTATCTCGATCAGCGTCTAGGATGGTAGTACAGCTCCTGCCACAAAGAGTAGTCGATTGCATGGCATGTCTTAGGGAGAATGTGTTGGCGAGGAGAAGGCGAATGCGGCATCGCAGCTAATAAATAGCATCAGGCTAATCCGAGGAACAGCATCGTCGGCAGTGGCTGGGCCGCGGGCTCGCAGCTAGGTCGGGCCGCAGTAGTGCAAGTTACGGCGGCAGCGGGCCCGGGATTGTCCAGCTACCCAGCGTCGCCAGAGCCCACGCGGATGGCCATGCAGGCTGACGGGTGTCGCCGGGGAAGTCGCAGCAGAATGGCTGGAGGGCGAGAGAGACGTCGTGCAGAGGCCAAACTCCGGGGGGGAAGGGCGAGGCGAGCGACGTTCTTGACGACATGTCGGCCGCCACGGCGGACTTGGCTGCGGAGGAGGGAAAAAGCACCGGGGAGTCGGGCTGCGATAAGCTGCGGGGAAGCCGTATTCGCTGGGCGCGGCACGTGAGCTGGAGAGTGGCCGGAGGGCCAGCACAGCACAGCACAGCACAGCACAGCACAGCGCAGCACAGCACCAGGCGGCCGCGCAGAGCCGCAGGGCTCGACCCTAGGGCGGGCTCTCGTGATGCTGGGGCGAGGGTGGATTGGCGCTTGGATGCGATCTGCTGGGCGCGCTGAGCTAATCTCAATTTTCCAGGCACGGGCGTGTGATAGGGCAGGCGGCCTCTTCGCGCGGATGCCCGATAAGCCGAGCGCCGGCCGTGGCGCCATTTCCACTCGCTGCATCCATGGCGGCTCATTAATCCTGCGAGCACATATTACCACCCAGTCCTCCGCTGCCCGCGCTCTGTCTGGCCCGGCTTCCTGTCGTGCTTGTTCCCGCGACTGCGTCCGCCGCTCATTGACCGAGCCCTCGCCCTGCCTGTCGCGCCAGCAGCGGATCCTCTCCCTGCGCTGCTGTCCTGCTCTCAACAAGCCGCTTCTTCACCGCCAGCGCCGTCCGCCCACCATGGCTGCTGTCAATGGCAGTTTCGCCTCGCCCTCCGCCGACGCCCACTTCTCCCCGGAGCTGAATGCCGCCCAGGGCGTCGCCGGCCTCGCCGGCCGTCTGCTTGCGGGCGTGAACGCGTGGTCTGTTGTTATCACGCTGTTTGCCCTCTTGGTCGTCTACGATCAAAGTGCGTGAAGCCTCAAGCAATCTTTCTGCGCGCCCGCTGACCCCCCCGCCCAGTCAAGTACATTTCCAACAAGGGTTCCATCGCCGGCCCGTCGTGGAAGATCCCCTTTATCGGTCCCTTCCTGGAATCCGTCAATCCCAAGTTCGAGCAGTACTACGCCAAATGGAAGAGCGGCGACCTCAGCTGCGTTTCGGTGTTCCACAAGTAACGCGCCCCACGCCGCGCCGAGACTGTCGCACCTCTGATTAACATACTCCAGGTTCGTCGTCATCGCGTCCACCCGTGATATGGCGCGCAAGGTGTTCAATTCGCCCACCTTTGTCAAGCCCTGCGTCGTCGATATCGCCCACAAGCTGCTGCGTCCCGACAACTGGGTCTTTCTCGATGGCAAGGCTCACGTCGACTACCGCAAGGGTTTGAACGGTCTGTTCACCCGCCAGGCTCTGGCCATCTACCTCCCCGGCCAGGAAGAGATTTACGAGAAATACTTCCAGAAGGCCCTGGACATCACCGCGGAGAACGAGGGCAAGCCCGTGCCTTTTATGCACTACTTCCGCGAGTTCATCACGGCCGTTTCGCTCCGTACCTTCGTTGGCCACTACATCCCTGACGAGTCGGTCAAGAAGATTGCCGACGACTACTACTACATCACCGAGGCTCTCGAGCTGGTGAACTTCCCCATCATCATCCCCTTCACCAACACTTGGCGCGGCAAGAAGGCGGCCGACATGGTCCTCGATGAGTTTGCCAAGGCTGCTGCCAAGAGTAAGGTCCGCATGGCTGCCGGCGGTGAGCCGGACTGCATCTTGGACTGCTGGGTGAAGGCCATGTACGAGTCGGAGGACTACACCAAGAAGAAGGAGAAGGGCATTGAGGCCGAGAAGCCCGCCCAGGTCATTCGCATGTTCACTGACCTCGAGATTTCCATGACGATTTTCACCTTCCTCTTCGCCTCCCAGGACGCCACTAGCAGCGCCGCCACCTGGCTCTTCCAGATCATGGCTGACCGTCCCGATCTCTTGGACAAGGTTCGCGAGGAGCAGCTCCGTCTCCGCGATGGCGACAGGTCCAAGCCTTTCACCATGGACCTGATGGATCAGATGACCTACACTCGCGCTATAGTCAAGGAGACCCTGCGTTACAGGCCTCCCGTCATCATGGTTCCCTACCTGGCAAAGAAGGCGTTCAAAATTACCGAGAACTACACCATCCCCAAGGGTAAGTCAATCTTCATAAAGCATGACCTCATCAGACACCTAACGCAGACCAGGCTCCATGGTTGTCCCGACCACGTACTTGGCGCTGCACGACCCCGAAGCGTACCCCAACCCTGACTCGTTTGAGCCTGAGCGGTGGATCACCGGCGACGCTGAGAAACAGACTAAGAACTGGCTTGTCTTTGGCACTGGTCCCCATTACTGCCTCGGCCAAGTGTACGCCATCAACAACCTCATTGGTATGATTGGCAGGGCTGCCATGGATCTGGACTGGAAGCACGAGGTGACGCCGCTCAGTGAGGAGATCAAGGTCTTCGCGACCATTTTCCCCAAGGTGCGTTTTCCGCAATAGGCACACCGCCACAAACTCTGGCTAACTTTGATTGCAGGATGACTGCCGTCTGGCCTTCACGAAGCGCGCTTGATTGGGCGACGCATGATGATGATCATCTTCATAGGCGGGCCGGTGCTGATCTGGGTCTCGGGAGACATCCGACTGACCGGCCGGCATCCTTTTTCCATTATATCACCAACCCAGAGCCAAACTCACTAATATCTTACCCCCGTCATCCTCTTCATATTCGCGGTTACCGAGCATCATCTCGAAAAAAAAGGCTATCTTGGCATTAGAGCTCTTGGTTGATATCCCATATGGTTGGGAAGATGATATGCCCCAGTAGTGGAAGCTTGGGCCATGAGATCGGTTTTATTACGACTGGTTCAGCGGGTCATGTGCGACAAGTGATGCACGAAGCGCAATTTAGAGTAAAAGTTGTGCTTTTTGCTGGGTGACCTTGTTTCCTTGACGCATCAAGCCTGCATAATCGAGAGTGGAATTTTCCGGCTGTGACCGCTGGTGTTGAACCTTGGTCCATCGCGATATTTTGCCTCCTCTGCAGCTACAATTCCATTGCAACTTCAATCCACCGACGGAAAGCTTCAGGCTGTGGATGGAAGCGAAACTGTAGCGCCTCCGCGGCATTGCTTGCGCGTATTCCAGAAACCGCCTCCGCGTCCGGACCAAAGAATACGCGGGCGCGCTCTTTTCTGTCCGCGCACTTGATAGCTCGGCCGAAGGAAGCCGCCATTAATTTACCATTCGCGCTTTCTCTCGCTCAATCTCTCGCCATGCTTACCTAATCTCAGCTTTCGTGTTCGTTCTCCTGTCCTGAAGATGGTGGCAGCTCTCGCGTTCTCGCCATCGCTGCACTCGCGCTTCCTCGCGAGACCTGCCTATGACATCAACCGACCGAGCGCCCTGGCTGCAGCTCCAGTTCACTGACCCTCTCTGCCACTGACTCTGTTTCGCGCGTGCGTATTCTCGCGTCGGTGCTCTCTCTGCGAACGCTTGGGCCTCAGCTCGCTCTCACACCACAGCCCGTGGCACCGTGCACTTCCGGCCGGAGTGGAGTGGAGCGCAAAATGCACTCTCAGCTCCCCGAGCGCCCTGAGCTCCTTTTTATGCACAGTGCCCATGCGGGATCATGGACCCTGTTCATCGTTTTTCTTTTTCGTGTCTTTGCCTTCTCCCGTTGTTTGCCCGGCTGGTCTATTGGCTGGTCGACGCGGGATGGGCGGCTGCGAAGCCGTGTGGCTAGATGGGGTCTTTGCGTATTCGTATATGTAGTGCCATTCTTTTCCGGGTCGGTTGGTGTGGCCTTTTTCTATCTTTTGATTGGGTGGGGTGGTGAGGAGTGTGAAATGCTGGTGATTTCAGGCGTGGCCTAGGCCATAGGGGGATGAGGAGATGTGCCTATGTATGTACCAAGCTTTATAAGCTTTAGTAGGCGTCGCGCCAAGGGCGGTAAAGGAGTCCGGGCGGTGATGTGGAAATCTCCTGCTGATTTGTGCGCTGCTCGTCGTGAGCGCAGCGTCTTTCTCCCCGGTCAGCTTCGTCTGATATGGTCGAGAAATTGAAGCATACTCTCCCCTTTCTCGAAAGACATCTTCTATTGTGGTATGCCTCGCGGAGTTACTCGCACGCGTGATATGATTGCCTGATGCCTTTTACTCCATCATCGTCCTGGCCTTGTTCTGGGAGGTAGAAATATTTACTTTCTACCCGTTTTAACCTGTGCAATACCAGAGACCCTCCATAGTTCGTATGCACCCGATAGTTTTGTAGTCGAAAAGAGCATATGCACCAATCTCTCTCCCGCCGCGTCCACTCCTCATATGAGCGAGTGCCAAAATATCACTCACTCATTGCACTCCTCCCCGCTCCACACCTCCACCTCCATTCCAACTAACACCTTCAAACGGACCTCTCCTCTCCTCTCCCACAGCAGCAGCAATATCTCCTCTGTCATGGCCACCCAGGCCACCACCATCACCACCACCGCCGCCGCCGCCCATCGTACCAGGCACACTTCCTCCCATTCCCGGCGAATCCATCATACCGGGCGGACCCATCATACCCCGCGTACCCACGTTCCCGGATGAACCCATGTTCCCGGATGAACCCATGTTCCCGGATGAACCCATGTTACCAGACGGACCCATCATACGCGGCGGGCCCATCGTCCTAGGCATACCAGGCATACCACCACCCGTCGTACCAGACGAAGCCCGCGTATCTGTCGCCTCCCTCCCCGGCGCCATCAAAGGAGGAGCATAGGCATGCTGCGTAGTCCTCGGCACTTGCATCTGTCCCCGTTCCGGTCTCTGCTCCATCGACGACGACGATAGCACTGGCAGCGCGCCCACACCTCCCTGCTGCTGTTGCTGTTGCCCGTTCCGCACGAGTGACGGCGGCAACGGCAGCGGCGTTTGCCGCTGTTGCTGCGGTGCTGCCCATTGAGCAAAGGTGTCCGCAGCCTGCCGCCGCTGCGCTGCTACCCATCGAGCAAAGTTGTCCGCAGCCTGCCGCCGCTGCTGCGAGGACATGACCGCACTCATCTCAAGCATGCGCTTCTGCCTCGCCGCCAAGCTGCGGTGATATTCCACCTCGGACGGCGTCTTCGTCATTGCGCCGCCACCGCCGCCACTGCTTCCGCTTCCGCTGCTGCTGCTGCTGCTCGGGGTGTGTGTGAGCGGTGGCGCGGCGCGGCGCCTCGATGGTTTGGCAACACCACCTGCACGCCCGCCTCGACCCCGGCTTCCGCTCGCGCTTCCCCTGCCACTCGAGACGCTGCCTGCACGTACACCTCCAATCATCCGCGCGCCCCTCGGCGGCGCCCCAGACGGCCCGCGCGCGCGCGAAGACAGGCCCGGTCGAGGGTACTGCGTGCGCGTCGGTGCCTGCGCGGGGGCATTGGCCGTTGGGTGCTTGTTTTCCGTGCTCGCGTTCATGTTGCTGGCGTTGCTGCCAGTGTGCAGCGGATGCTGCGCCACGCCCATAGTGGCGAGGAGGTCGGACTCTGATGCATTGAGGGCGGAGGGCGGAGGGGATGGTTGAGCGTTGGTGGTGTACCGGAAAGGGGAAGGCAGGGAGGGGGGCTGGGAGGCAGAGGAAGTGGGCGTTGGGCGCGGCATTGTGCCGGTTTGCGTCGTGATGGTTCGACGGAGCGGATGAGGATGATGACGAGGCGGCGGTGCTGTTGCTGCCGGCATTGCCGTGGATGGTGGCGGCGGCGGCGGTTGTGGGGGTCCATTTATGAAGGCCATACCGCGGGCAGAGAGTATGGCGGTATGAGGGGGTGGAGGGGAGTCACGTACGAGAAGGAGTGAACGGCGGCGAGCGGGTGTAGGAGAGGGCGAGGACGAGGCAGACGGAGGAAGAGCGAGAGCGGGAGCAGGAGCAAGAGCAGCCTGAGCGGGGGAGTGCTCTTGCCGTCTGCTGCTGCTGCCGAAGCGCAGGCAGTGGAGCGCTGCCTGTGCTGCACCGGCGCGGTAGGCTTGCTCTATCCGCATGCGTTGGCGGGGAGGCGATTCGGTTGAGACGTCGACTGAAAGGGTCCTCCTTGGCTTTCTGGTGGATGGGGTGAAGACGTCCCTCGAGACATCGTTCTTGCCTTGCCTTGAACTTCCTTCCTGCGTGTCGAGGGATATGTCGATCGATTTCTTGTTGTTCGCTTCCTTAGATTTGCCAAAGAAGACCAGGTCCGCTCGAGAGAGGCCGTATACTCCGTCAGGTGCGTGTGGACGAAGTTGGTGGATTTGCGAGCTGTTTGGCAAGTTTTGCACGTTTACGGGCTTCAAGAAGCGCCGCGGCCAGCCCTTTTGCAGGAGGAAGCGGCGTGCCCTGATGAAATGGCTTGTGTTCCTCCGCGCGGAAAGACATTCTGGATAGAGCCCGGCGGTGGTTGCCTCCTCTATTACTCTCAGCGCCCGTGCGGGGGTATCTGGTTCAAGCTTGAGAAGGCTATGAACGGGGAATAGCGGATCCTGGAATCCCTCAAGAATGGCGTCAATGTAAATATTTCCAATTATAGTAAGCCGCATGATATGGAAGATGGAGCCGAACGTGATCTGTTTCATAACGTTAGTCAGTGCAAGGGTGAACTTTGGCGACTTTTGGAGGGCATTGTCAAACCTGTTCCTCTCCTGCTGGCTGCGCGCATACATGGCTATGTCCATTCTCCGCGTCATTCTCCATGCTCGATAGCGTCGAATCAACGTTGTACTGCTTCTGAAGTATTTCACTACGGGTTGAACCAGCCTGCTGAAGGGTCCAATAGTCGCTGAATCCACGGATCTTGACACACTTTAGCTTACCAGCCCAGACAACAGCTTCTCGAGCATCCTCTTGTTTTACCAGATCTCTCAGCATTACCTCGGGCCTTCCTTTTGTGCCATTGTTCAACATGAGCCGGACTATCAACGACTCCTGGGAGTTCTGCTGTCGCAACCTGGATACAGCGGTTTGCTGTGGAATTACAATAGAATCCTGCTGGCTCTGTTGATCATCCGATACCGGAAGATCTGGGCCCGTCAAGTCAACAACATCCCTTGCACTTCCTCCCAACCCGTCTTCCTGACGCTGAGCGCTTCCAGGTCGTGGTTGCGAGTCATCCAAGGGCAGACTGGGAAAAGGCGCAGGCGGCAGATTTGGGTTGTACGGCTTTGTCGGTGGTGGGAAGGCCGGGGGCTTCGACCTGTCCGCAGGCCTGATAGTTGATGGCACTGAGGTATCCGGCGCGTAGATCTGATCGAGCTCATCCTTAAAGCGGCGAGGTGTACGACGCTCTTGGCTCTTCCGCAAGTTCATGTTGATGGTGATGGCACGCTGGGTCCCGTGTCGACGTGTCTCAAATACTCGGGTTTGGTCGAGTACTTTTGCTTTAGGTTTACTCAGGAGTAGAAGCAAATGATGTCCTAGTGAACGCTGGAATTATTGATGCGAAGTTGCACAACTCTAAGAGCTGGGCAAGAAGAGCTCGCTCTGAAGTTTGGTAGAAGCGCTAAGTGCTTTGGCTCTGGAACTGTGGTTGTAGTCCAATTTTCTTGATCTGGGGGCTCGGTGCCGTTGTTGGAGGCAGCTTAAGATGACATGCGTGGTGTCGATGTAGTTTGAGATGGCAGTGGCATTGGAGAAAGTCTACCGAGGAAGATGGAATTCGATGGAACGAGAGGTGAGTTACTAGGAGCTGACGGCGTGAAGTCATTTTGGCTGCAAGTGCTCTCAGTCGGGATATGTTTATAGAGATGTAAAACTAAGTGTTACTAAATGGGGCAACTGCGGTTCAGCATCCACTCACTTCAAGTGTCCGACGAACACTGTGAATGGATTGTGACCGGTCTTCGATACTGCGGGTTAGGTTCATCTCGCGCCAAACGGGTCGAAAGCGTCCAAGTTCGGGTCTGTTCTGGATTATGAGAGCTGATGTCCCGAGAAGTGTGCATAACGCGTCAGGCGTGTATCGCTCCCAAGCCAAGCAAACTTGTGACACTGGGACGGAATCACAAAACAAAGCACAAGAAGAGCGAACTTGTTAATGTCGTATTCATGTTACTGCTCGTAGCAAAGCCCTGCTACTGTTCGAAGAGCAAGAACGCCACCGGGTATAATGCCATCTTCCGGTTCCAGACTTCCTTGCTACTATGGTATACGCCTGTCTATGGGTAGACCCCACGGTCAGTGGGTGCGCCTTGATGTACGCAAGAAACAATATGCAGGACAACATCGCAGCTACGGACGTTTTGAACGGCAGCCCAGCAGTACTCGAGAAGGCAAGCTTGACAAGTGTGACTTGCCAACTCGCTGGTTCAAAAGCATATTTGCCGCTTGACAATTCCAAGCTGCGATAAAGAATTTTTCGCTGATGCGTTTCACAAAACCTCAATCAATACTCTCAAAAGGCACGTGAGTCCGCCCTTCGAAGCGCGAAATGTCGTCGTCGGCCACAGTATCCACTTCCATTTCCTCATCGTAGGTATTTGCTAGCACCCGTTTCGTGCTGGACTGTGGGACTTGCGACAGACGGGAGGCGGCGTCTTGAGCAACGAGGCGTCTTGCAGCGAGGATGTCTCCGTAGGATTGTAGAACAGTCTTGAGGTGATCGTCAAAGTTGACACAGAAGCGTTGGCCTTGGACAAACTGCATGGCGCGTAGAAAGTCCAGGCTGAGCATCTCCATTATCCAAGCTACCACGACAGCGGCCGACTTCTCGTTGCCGGATTCGCAAAACACAAGCACATGTCCATGTTCGAGGCTACATTCACCGTTTCTTATGCGGGCGTTGACGTCGGCGAGGTGGTGGTTGATCATGTCAGAGGCTCGGCGGAAGGAAGCAATGAGGTCTTGCGGGGTGCGGATGTCGACGGTGTGGAAGACAATACCCATCTCGTTGGCGATGCGGGCAGCGGCATTCACGGGCATGCCGGCCTGCTTGACGGCGAGCAGCATGGTGATGTTGGACTTGCTCAAGAAGTCCCGGTTCTTGGCGGCGCTATGCGGGCCTGTACCTGAGGTTAGCATCGCGTGGGAAAGCGGGTGGCAGAGCATTCACGTACCCAGGAAGATGTAGGGTGTCACCAGCTGAGCGTCGCGGCGCTTCTCGTAGGTCCACTCGAGTCCGGCGTTCTGGGTGGTGAGCTCGCCGCCGTTGACGCCGGCCAGGAAATCCAGATTGGGGCCGCGGCCGTCGATGGTGGAGACTGAGGAGACGTGGATGGCATTGGACGACTCTTGACTGTTCACAGCGGGCGGCGGGATGATGATGCGCGGCGGGGTGGGGACGCGGAAGGCGTACTCATTGTTGCTGGCCCGTCTGAAGGAGCGACTCGTGTCGGAGAGGGCGACCTCCTCGGTGGTGGTCATCATGGCAGCGGGGTGCTGGGGCTGGCACGGAAAGGCGGCGGATACAGCTGGGCGGCGAAGGGGGGAGGGGGAGCAGTAGGGACGGAAGCGTCTGGACGGGACTCGCGCGGGCTCGGAGGGAGGAAGTTGCCAGGCAGCCGCGGCTCGAGGGCGCTACAGGCTCAGACTTCGCGCGGGTTGGCTCTCATTCTGGGCTGTGGTGTGGGCGAGGGAGGATCCTGGACGAGGCGCGGCGGCTTTGGCAAGGAGGGTAGGGAGGGCGGACGCAGAATGGGAAGTCGCACACGCGCAGCGCACACGGTCGTGGTCGAGGGAGTGCGCGCGCATGAGGTCAGAGTCCCCGATCCCAACGCCCAATCACCGTCGGCCCACCTTCAGTCGCCCGCCCCGCCCCGCTCCACCCCGACTTCTCAGGGCCACCCTCCGCTGTCCCGCCCGTCCAAATACCAATGGGCCAGAGAACCTTCGATGGACCACTTAGACAGCTGCAAGACGATGCAGGACGAGCAACACCACTGGTCCCGATTCCATTGAAGATAGCTCAAGGGGTTTCGAGCTCCATCGGATCCCACATTGACTCTAAACCCCGGATTCCACGCTTCTCATCGTGCTCATTTTCTTTGTTGTCAATTCGTTGATTTCCCACTGCTGTTGTACGCGCAGCTCTACACTCAATCTATCCTACAAGTCTTGCAGCACGAGCGTCTATACGGCCTGCGAAGACCTTGCCGCCTGTCGATGCCACCGCATCCTGCTCAGTTTCCATCCATCAACCTATCCTTGAGCTTGTCAACTTTCGTGCTGAGCTCCTGCTTCTCCTCTCGCAGCTCCTCCACGAGCCTTTTGTACCTCGTGATACTTTCTGCCTTCTGCATGAGGTTTTCTTCCCGCTCTTTGATAGCTTGGTTTGATTCTTGAAGCTCCTTCTCACGCTCGTTGAGCGCCTCCCGCAGCTCTCGCACCTTTTCCTGAAGCTTCTTGTTAGTTTTCAGCGCGAGGCTGAGTCTCTGCGCATCCAATGTGGTGTGTGCATGGCTTGCACCACTGCCGGCATCAGGGGGCTTGCTGTGGCCTCTGGATTGACCGTCTGTCGAGCCGACCGACTTGCCCGAAATCCCCCTCGGCTCGCCAACCATTTCGCAGTAATCATCCGAGTCCTCTGCCTTCGGAGCTGAATTTGCCGGTGCTATATTTTTGCTACCGCGGTCCTCGTTCTCGTCTTCCTCCACCACCGGTCGATATCGTTTGTTGCTTCGAGCAGGCCATCGCGGATAGATCGGGCTGGCTGCGCGGGTGGACGCTTCATGATCAAACGCCCGCTGCGGTCTCGCTTGATCTGCAGCCGCTGCTTCTGCGCCTGTCGTGCTGTGCGGCTCATGCTCGGCTGCCGCCTCTTCCTTCTCGCAGTTAATCAGGGCGCCCGGTATCATGTTTTTGTGCTTGCGCTTGCGAATATCATCCGAGATGAGACGGCAAACGTCAATCTCAGCTGCGTCGTTGCCCGGAGCTGTATTTATCTGCAGCGAGAGAGGGTCGACAGCGTAAGTCGTCCTGTTAGCTCCGGATGCTCTATTGGGGTCCTGGACGGTCACGATGTGGTTTGTGATATACTCGCTGATGTACAGGTCAGCAAAGCCGCAGGCAATATAGGTTGCAGAACGCAGTGGTCCGTCTCACAATCCCTCCCTCGACACATCGGTGAACAACCAGAAGGTATCAATCCTGACCCTCCAGTTCGCACTGCCGGCCGCAGACATCGGGAACCCGACTGCCCAGAAGGCATCCTTGAGCGTACGTCGATTTACGACACCGGCCTGCGAGGTTCAGGTCAGCCTCCAGCATAGCTCCGAGTATGCTATAGCACGCACAATTTTCTTTGCCTTCACTACGAAGGGCTTGCGCTCGACGGCGTTGAAGGCCCGCAGCTCAGCAGCGTCGACCAACGCTATCTGATGCTCGCGTGCAGCGTCGAGTATTCTCTCCCAGAGCAACCTCATGTTTTCCTGCTCGTCCTCGCGCAGCCTCCAGTTGCCGTTGGGCCGGACTTCGGTGAGGTCGCCTCGGGGCTCGGCCGGTGAGTCGCTGTTGCGTGCGCGCATCGCCGCACTTCTTGTAGGTTGAGCCGCAGGCATGGCAGCCTGGTCGTACCGTGTGGACGCTGAACTTCGGTCAGTGTCGACGGGTTGGTTGTGAGGTGAAGTTGATGTTGGTGGAGAGGGTGAGGACGCTTTTGTGTGCGCGTTAGAGTCCCCGAACCCTGGAGCGGGGGCAGCTGCACATGGTGAGTCACCAGGATCAGCACGGGTCACCGTGTGTGCGCAGATGTGTGAATCTGCGCGCAGGTGGTGTGAATGTAGAGCCAATGATGGTCGATCCGTGCCGGCGTGCCAACATTGCTTGAGGAACACTTCAGAACGCCTTGAATAAACGCTGGCCCCGCTATCGCCTAAGAGATGCAACAAGGCAGAGTGGTTACACCGTATGTCGATGTGGAAAAAGTTGGCAACAAAGTAGCTTAATTGACTACCTAGAAGGTGTGGAACCTATGCTCAGCCCAGCTCCTATGATTCGCAGTTTTCGCAGCAGTAGCAGCAGCGGGCCTAAGGGCCAAAAGCTGATAAAGAATCCTCCTAGCAACCCCGTGTTTCTCCAACTGAGCCATCGTATCAGGCCCTTCCCATGACCTGCAGATCTAGCGCAAACCCGGCAGTTCAAGCACCCCCCATTTAAACTTCCTCCCGGTTCTGCAACTTGTGCAGCATCTCGCGCACAACATTCTGAACGACGGTATCCTTGATGAGCGGAAGGATCTGCGCCGCGCGCTCCTCGACAGTCATGTAGCTATTGCCGTTGCTGGCGGAGCCGGAAACGGGGCTAACGGCATTGGCGCCTGCACGACGGAGCGGGATGAGGCTGACGCTGTGCTGCTGGCTGGAACCACTTACGAAGGGGTCCGCAAGTGAGCTCGAGCTTCTGACAAAGCTGAGCGGAGAGTTGTGAGTCTTGGGGCTGGCGTGAGCATGGGCGCCGCCGTGGTGCGACTGGGTGCGGTTGGAAGACCGAGAGTCGCCTGGGGACTCATTGCCGCCGTAAGCCTGGATGCCACCACGTATCTCGGTGCGAGCGGAAATCTGACCACCGCTGCGGGGCGGGCCGGCCTGCACGCACGGGAAGCCGCGCGGAGCAAACATCGCGACCTGGTGGGACGGACGACTGGAGGCAGGTGTGGTCGGCATGGATTTTGGCCAGAAAGCTTCGGCCACGGTCATATGATTGGCAGCAATGTCAGAAGTGACGAGCGGGTCGAGGTAGCCGAGAAGCGCGCGTGTGGTGATGCGACCGTCTTCGAAATTGTAGCGGCACATTTGGGGCAGCCCGCCAGGCAGAACGGTCTTGTTCGTGAAGAAGGTGATGGGCTTCTGGTCGTTGCTATGTTCCTCGGTTAGAAGGCTCTGTAGGATGGCATATGTCCGATCACTGTCGAATGCTTTTGGCGGGCTGGCAGAAGAAGGTGAGGGAGCTTCATAGAGATCATTGAGGGCAATGGCAGCGCGGACTAACAGGTGAGGGATGAAGTGGTCCATGCGGACAGTCCACAAGTCTTTCGTCGCCCACATCGGGTGCGCCTTATACCAAACGTAGCGGAGGGTGGCGTTGATGTCCTGGACGTTGTCGGTCTTGAAGGATTAAGCTTTTCTGAGCAGGACGTCGGAGCAAGACTTACGTTAACGGGCTGGTCAACGTCGGCCCTGTACACAGACAATATATCCATGTGAGGCGGATAGTATCCTGTGGGAGGAAGCAGATTGCGAGCCTCACTAATGAAGGCAGTACAAGTTTCTCGCAAATGGTTGGCAGTCGGATCATCCGGAGCGGCCGAGCACCAGTGTACTCGAAGCGCAGACATTTTCGTAGGAGAGGGACTGGGGACTGACGTGGGCGAGACGACGTTTGGTTTAGATGCGAAGGGAGTGGAAAACAAGCACGTTTGAAAAGGAGGGTGTGGTTGTGAAGAGGTGATGGAGAAACACTCTTCGAATTTGCTTCCATGTGCAAATGTGCGCGGGTGTTCAGCTGTGCAGGCTGACGTAAGGGTGATAATGGCAGGTGAAAGGCACATCTGGATTCAGAATTTTAGATATTCTTGAGAAAACAGCTGACAGAGCTTAGGCTGTCATGCTCGCTGAACTGTTCACATGAATTCCAACCACATACAAACACTGGCTTACACCAGAGCATTCAAGATCTCCCTCTGCGTCCCTGCTTTTTGAAGGGCGTCCATCCAAAACTTGTTTAGACTTGGATTCAGAGCCGCAGATACCACTGTTGACTTCCTGTGTGCCTAGCACTGTTATTTCAGATATTCTGACGCACTTCCTCACATCACCACTTACCATCTGAACTTCCCTGCCTCCTGCGCCAGATTCATATCATCCTTGGCTGCGTTTGCTGCCATCAGTTTCCTTTCCATTTGCTCTATTCTTTCTCTCAAGGTGCGGTTTGATGCCTCCAGTATTTGGTTCTTTCGTCTTTCATATGCCAGTTCCATCTTGAGACCCCGCATTTTTCGTCTTTCTTCCTCCTCACTACCTCTTCGGGGTGAGATTACCTTCATTGTTTCTCCTATATGCTTTCTTACGGGTAAGAGCTCTGTCCTCTTCTTCGGTGGAAATGAGCCCTTCACACAGGCATCCCCAGCCTCCTCACCATCTGACTCCGCATCCAGTAGCACCGAACCCGCCCATCTCGTAAACCCCTTCTCTTGATCCCCTCGCGCATGAACTCCTGACGATCTCCTCCGGCCTTTTACTGTCGCCATCGAGATGCCCGAACTCCTCTTACTCGTCCTCGCCGTCCCAACCGCCCGTGTCACTCTCACCGCCCTCGGAACATCCTCCCACCTGCCCCGCTGCGACTCTCCCCTCCTCTCGTGCACCTTTTGCCTGACCGGGCTCCTCACCATGCCCTCCGACACCCAGTGCGGGCGACTCACATACCCAACGAAATCCTCCCTCACCCCCATCTCCGCCTTCACATCCCTCCTCACCAGCCCCTTAAACTTCGGCGGACACACCCTAGCTTCCTCCCCCACAACCGGCACACCGCCCCCGGCGCAGAATCCGCCAAACTCGTACGACCGCGTCGTAGCCGCATTTCTCCCCTTGCCCGCCATCGGCACGCGATCTCTCACCGTCACAACAACCCACGAATCAGCCCACCCGGCGCCGCCCAAAAAATCCACGCGCATGACCCAATGCGTCGCGTCGAACCAGAACGGATACGTCTTGACCCAGCAATACACGCCTGCGTGTTCGAAGAACCGGGCGATCTGTGTTGATTGCTACGATTTTTTGCCGGTCAGCGCAACCGACAGAGGGAAGAAAGATAGAGAGAGAGAGAGAGAGAGAGAAGGGGGAGAAGAAAAGGGTGAAACCAAACTCACATCATGCCCACACCCCCGCCCTCCCGCCTCCATCGCGCCCAGCCATGCGATGCCAGCCGGGTTGAGCGCCGGCGCCCACGTGATGCCGCGGCCGGCGAGGTAGGCGAGGATGTTGGGGAGGAGGGCGCGGAGCTGGGGCGTGGGGAAGAAAGAGAGGGGGAGGGCTTCCCAGTGGGGGGTGAAGACGAGGGGACAGCGGGCAGGGCAGGAGGGTGTGCGGTATGCTGGCCCGCAGAGGCAGAAGGGGTTGTTGTCCTGGTTTTCGCCGTTATTGCGGCGGGAGAAGCTGTGGCGGTGGGGTGGTGGATTTTTAGTCGAGTGCATGGTTGAGTTGCTTGTTGCGAAGGAATCGGTTCGGAAGGGAAGCCGGAATATGTGGACATTTGCAGGCAGAAGATGGAGCACGTGTGTTGAGATTGGCCCTGCCTGTAGTGGGCGGGATACAACCACCTTTTGAAAATAGTGTGGCGTGGCTGTCGAGGGGAGGTGCTCGTATGTGGGGTGGCGAAAACAGGCTACAGACGGTTTCAGTTTCAAGCAAACAGGGGAAAGACCAACCGGCGCAAACACCGATGGAAATCTTAGCGCAATATAGATGCGGTAAAATAGAGTCGGGGAGCATGATCGCTTTGAAAGCCGCTTTGAGCTTCTTCGGGGTGCATGGCGTTGATCCCTTCTGTACCTAATCAGCGATGCACTGCCTACGAAGAGAAATGATGGACCTCTCCGAAACACAGTGGTGCCCAATTCCGGCCTGCATGAACCATGACTCGATGAGGATGGCTGTTAGACATTTTCTGATGCACATCATGATTATACCTGAAGCCATGATAGTGGCGGGGCCGCAGGCACTGCTTGTCAAGTACATACAAAACAGTGCTCAGGCAGGGATTCCAGGGCGGTAGAGTATGGAATCAGAGGCTACAAAATCTCTACCATGTTCTCCTGTAAATTGCGCCGCACGACGTGTTGCAAGGCGAATAAAGCTATGCTCACGATATGAGGCTTTATCCAGACTTCCATCAAAAGGCTGTTGGAAGTATGTCCAGGCGGATGACCCAGCGTCCCAAAACGATGGCCTGCGGTCGCGCTTCTGAAGCCAACGCCATACACATGTGCATGTGGATAAGCTGTTGCAGACGGCACTGCTCTCGATGTGATAGGTGCGCATGTCGTTCCGCACCAGGAGCTTGTTCCGGAACCGCACGCCGCATGCAGCACCACCAAACACCTTCTGCAATCCAATCAGCACGTAACGGCAACCTGAAACGAGCAGGCCCGACAGTAGGGAACACGCGAGAAGCAGGCAACCGATTGCGAGTCTGCGCGCCGCCAAACCCGGAAACAGAATGTTCGGCGTTCCCAAGCCAACAACATACGAGCCGAGTCCTCTCACTTCCCCAAGGAGCGGGCCTGTGGGCGGATCCAAACAAAGAGAAGCAATCCGCGCCTGGATTGGCAAAAACGTCAAATCAAGCATGCCGCCACATCCGAGCGCGCCAACAAAGGTATGTTACACAGTAGCCGTTGGCTGAAAACTCGCTTATGGTTGCATGAGTTTGGGAAAAGGTTGGTCAGGCCCTGTCAAGCTGTCCCGACAAGCTTTTATTCGAAGGTTTGGCCTCTTGGCGCGCATAATCTCGCTGTGCGTTGACGCTGTTCTTTCTTTAAGGGCACTTTTATTGCGCCCCTTGCATGTGTACAGCCAGGTATCTCGAATCTTCACGCACTCACTCCTGTCATTCCGCAGCCGAAGACCACTGATAGCTATGGAATGTTGGAAACAACCCATGAGAAAACATGCCTCTTGGATCTGTAGCAGTGTGCGCAACAGGAGAGTAGTGTAGGTGGCAAGATGAGATGATGGGGGGCGGAATGTATCAACGTCGCGGCAGGCCCCTCCTGCCTCGGCGGCCTACCGAAAGTGGTAAATGTTGTGGGAGATGGCTTGGCGAGTACGGGTGAGAATCTTCCAGATATATTCGCTGTCTCTGACGGTTGTAAGCGCTCGCAAGCGAAGACCAGTTGATTGTCGAAGGTGATCGTTACCAGCAAGATGCTCACTTCTTTGGTTCTCTTGCTCTATACTCAGGTGGCTCCCTATCTCTGGGATACCAAGGGCTCGGCGTCGAAGAAGTTTGGCGAGGACCCCAAGACGTTGCTGGGGTTGCTGGAGCGTGCAGCCAGGTTGTGGCCCAACCATGGAATTGCGTTCAAGGACCAAGGTTGGGATCAAAGATCCGACTTTTTGCCATATGCGGAGCTGATGAGAGAGGCCACGGTAAAGCATGCAGTTGATAGCTGGCACCAGAACGTTGCTAACAAACGTAGACGAATGCCGCCAAACTCCGGGCCCATGGCACCGTTGTGCCGCAAAAGCTTGTTGTCCTTTACTTCAACACACACAGAGACAACGTTGTGTGGTTTTGGTCGGTGGTTGCTGCAGGAGGCATACCGGCTTTGCTGTCGCCCCTGTCCAGCAATGAGGTCACCCTGGCTGGGGAGCTGGACAATCTCAACAAACTATTCCATGGGCCGACAGTTCTCACGACGAAACAGCTGAGCCGTCTCTTTCGGGCGATTCAATCCATCACTACCGTGACTGTGCAATCAATTGTGACAACCAAGGTTGAAGAAGGTCTCGGAATGGAGGCGGTAGACGAGGCTATCGGTCGCGAGGATGAGCTGGCCGCAGTCCTTTTCACCAGCGGCAGCACAGGATTCGCCAAAGGGGTGGAATATACCCATGCGCAGCTGGTTTGCTCCAGTAAGCTGAAAAGCACCTTCCATCAGATGGATTCGAGCAAGACATTCATGTCTTGGGTCAGTGAGTAGTTTTGATTGAGATTGCGGTGATCTTCAATTGACAGGCCGCCAACAGGTTTTGACCACAGCGCTGCGCTTTGCGAAAACCATTTGAACGCTCTTTATGCTGGCGCAAACCAAGTCATGATCCCAGCAATCGACTTCGTAAGAAAGCCCGGCCGGTTTTGGAAAGTGCTCAGCGATCATCGCATCTCTTACACGTTCGCACCCAACTTCTTCATAGCTGCCGCCACGCGTGGCATCAACGAGATGGACGAGTTCGAGAAGAAGCGAATGAGGTTGGATTTCAGCGAACTGCGTGTGATCATGTGTGGTGGCGAAGCAAATAAGACCGCGACATTGGAGGCTGCAGAAAGGGTCTTGACCGAATATGGCGCACCGAAGTGCAGCATTAAGGCGAGCTACGGCTTGAGCGAGGTAAGTGCGGCTTTTATTTTTGTTTGTGAAAGAAAAAAAGCTCGAAATGCTTACCATACCTCAAGACTTGCTCCGCGTTTTTCTACAATCTCGAGTCACCTACTTATGACGTGAGACGGAAATATCTCTTCGCCTCCGTGGGGAAGCAACTGCCCCAGCACGAGCTTCGGCTCGTGGATGAGAATCGCAAACAAGCCCGACAAGGAGAACCCGGTGCAGTTCAAGTCAGAGGAGCCCTTATCTTCAAGCGTTATTATAACAACGAGGCGGCAACCAGCGCATGCATGACGTCCGATGGCTGGTTTGACACAGGAGATCTCGGAATGCTGGACGATCAAGGCAATCTGCGGATTGTGGGACGTTCCAAAGAGATTCTCATTATCAATGGCCAAAACTACTCTTCTTTCGAACTGGAACACGCCATCGAGTCAGCGGACATCCCAGGCCTGAACAAGAGCTATACCGCATCTTTCTCCATCTGGACCGAGGACGCTAAAGCTGAGAGCGAGGATATTGTCATCCTGTTCAATCCGGTTAATGACATGGTGGAAGATTCGGATGATCTCCGCGACACCGTCACCCAGATCAATGAAGCCACGATCCGCTTCTGCCGTAAGAAGCCGTTGATGGTCGTTCCCCTGCCAAGACAAAAACTTCCAAAGTCGACCATCGGGAAGCTCTCTCGAGCGAAGCTGAAGAAATCATTCCAGGCCGGCCACTTTGACGGGTTCAAACTCACTGAGCGCCTGTCCCAGCCAAAGACCGCTCAAGGAGCTGCCCTTAGCACCCCACTTCAGAAAGTTCTGGCAAACGTCCTGTGCGAGGAGACTGGGTTGAAGCCTTTGCAGCTGCACCTCGATATGGCGATCGCAGATCTGGACATCGACAGTCTGGGTTACCTCCGTATCAAGTCCTCTCTCGAGAAGATCCTCGAATGTGAAGATCCGATCTCCATGTCGCTTCTTCTTTCATGCAGGACGATCCGCGACGTTGACAACATGCTCCTTTCCCTGGGCACGACGACCGCCGAATACGATCCAGTTGTACCGCTCGTCGCAACAGGGTCGAAGACTCCGTTGATTTTGTGTCATCCTGGTGGCGGTGAGTTCCTGACGTGGCTGGGACTGCTCAAGTACATTCCAGACCGCCCAATCCTCGCTCTTCGGGTGCGTGGATTCCACAAGGATGAAACGCCTTTCGATACGCTGAATGAGATGCTCGACGTATATATGGCCGGTATCAAGCAGCACCAGCCGAAAGGCCCCTATGCTCTTCTCGGCCTCTGCTTTGGTGGAATGCTTGCCTTTGAACTCGGCAAGAGGCTCGAAGCAGCGGGCGAGCAGGTGACGTTCTGTGGCGGTATCGACAATCCCGCCGACTTGACCCGCATCCAGGTGCGGGAGAAGCAGCGAAACTTCATCATCGACCTGCTGCACTTTTTCCAGCTCTTGGACCTCGAGACGGCCGTACGGTGGGAAGAGGAGATGGACGACATTCCAGACGAGAAGTTCACGCAGGCTATCTTTGCCCGCTTCCCTGACGGGACGCTCGAAAACCTTGACCTCACCATCCCCAAGGTGGAGACGTGGCAGCGAATCAACAAGAACATGCAGGAGATCACCCGGTCGTACGTGCCGAGCGGAAAGGTGTCGAAGTATGACCTCTTTTGGGTGCCACCGTTGCCGCAGTACAAGTGCTCGGATGAGCAATGGCGCCACGATTGGTTGGGGAAATGGAAGAACCACGTAACGGGTGCCCAGCAGGGTGATGTCGATGCGGAGCACTCGAAAGGCCCCTTGCGGTATCATCGTGTGGAGGGAACACATTTCACCATCTTGCGGCCGGAAAACATTGAGGTTTTCCAGATAGCTCTCAATAAAGCTCTGGAAGCAAGAGGGGCCTAATTCCTTCAAAGTTCTGCGGACGAAGAGGTCCATGTACTATATACTTTTGTGTTTTTTCTTTCGCTTCAGTAGCTCCATCTTGCTTCCGGGATTTAGGCGTCTAAGGCTCAAGCATGTTTTGAAGCCAACCCCTTCCAGACGAGAGTGGATAGAGTCAGCAATGAGCCGATCTTCGTACTATGGGCCCCGTGTGCGGTGGAGGCTGCGTGAGATTGCTTGCTCTGCGAGACAGCCTCCGAATGACAGCCTGGCGATGAGGATGACAGCGATGGTACGTCGCACCGGTGCATGCTGATTCGAGACCTTGGTAGCCGATTGAGGCAGGAATAAGGTGAATCATGATGGAAGAGTGAGCAAGATCAGGCGGAGTGGGGAACAATGATTCGCCGGCGCGAGCAGTCAATGAGGTCGCACGTCGCCCACACACCTCTCCCTTACCTATCTCTCCGTTGCTTCTCTTGTTGTTGCCTCCGAAACCAGCAATTGGGAGATGTTACGCACCTCTCGCATGCCGCCCCCTTCAAGTTCCACGTGACCCCGCAGCCTCATTCTGTGACCGTGCCTATGATTTCCGTAAATGTTCGTGATGCTCGCTGTCCGGATTCAAAAACATTAATTCTACCGCCAGATCACTAAAGAGAAGGTTCAATGCAAACCACGGTTTGAACATCCAGCACAATCCTTCACACTACCGTTTCTAGTGCTCATTTTCAACCAACCATTACGTCGCCGAAAGAACAGGACAGGAATGTGAGGTAGGCCCCAGGCCTCCTTGAAATCCGAAAATCAAGCGCCCGAGCCGGTTTCAACCGGCGTGTATGAGAGAGAAAGAAAATATTGTGCAACTTCGTCATCACTTGTTTAACAAGCTGCTACCGCTGTCTCAACACCTCTTTGAACACCAAGATCTTGCGGGATGGTGCGGCTGCGTTTGGCGGCATGCTCATTCGGCACCGCTAATGATGGTGTCGGTACCAGGATGCGTCGGTTCATCTCGAGGAGTGTGTGGTAGACTAACTTGATCGTTGGCACGGGAACTCCAATCTGGTCAGCCTGTCGGCAAACGTTCCCTGAATTATTCGTTAGAAAGTCGCGTCGACAGTCCATTGAGTATTTCTTACCGCATAAGGATTCCACTTCCATCGGCCTCCTCTTTCGTGCGTCTTGCAGCATCGAAGGTGCCATTGACGGGTTATTCCTTGCGAATTCAATCGTCTGGGCCGGAAGGTCATCTGAGAGCGAAACCCCGAGCTTCACTGCAACGTCGTACATTTCGGTCGCAAGCTGCCCCACTGTGTGCACATAGGGCGAGTTCAGCAATGGGTGCGTCTCGAGGCCGGAAATCGCCGTCATCGGATTCCATGCCCCGTTGAAGATTTGTTTTGTCCACCGTTCGGCCTGCACATCGCCGATCTGCTTGAACTTCTCATCCAGGGCGACAAACCTTTCGAGATTTGCTGCATCCACCCTCGCAGCATCGTCCCCACGCGGATCATACGTGCCAACGTGGAGGGCATGAGACCGAATGTTCGAGACTTGGTGGACGATGCCGGGAGCAGGCTGAAGGCAGCTGATGTAGCAGATGGCAGACAGGATCGTGTTGGTCCGAAATGCTCTTCGCAGGGGAGCTTCGACCCCAACGCCGTTCTGGGCGGAAACAAGTGTTGTATGTCTGGATACTGCAGGCTCGAGCTCCTTGATGAAGGAAAGCCCGTCGGAAGAAGTGACTTTGTTGGCGCAGACCACAAAATCGAATGGCATGTCGGCTACCTCGCGCATTGAGCGAATTACGCGGTAAGGCGTGAATTGGCCGTCACCCCACATCTTCGTCGTCAGTTGGATGCCTCTTCGCTTGACGGCCTCATAATTGGAACGGCAGACAACGGAAAGCCTAGCATTCCGGTTTTGGGCCAGCCTCCATCCTAATGTGGAGCCCACAGCTGTGTCCAGGATCAGTGGCTTGTTGACAGTTTCCCGTCGAATACCTACCTCCAGTCCCGAAAATCAGAATGTCGAGAGGTTTCTGAAGAGTCATTGTGTCAACTCCGACTCCCGTTACATCAAAAGATAAGAGTTCTAAAGGCTGCCAGAACCTATTGGAGTGGAATAGCCTCGCGGCATGGACGGGTGCAAGCAGCAAAGGGTGGAGATGGAAAAGACTGACGAACACACCTGGCTCGCAGGGAAGCGCTGCGACATCCAGCAAAGACACCGGGGTCCGCCCTGCATCTTGAAGCTTTCGCAGATTCCCTCTCTGTACCAAACAGAGCCACCGAACACGGTATGCCGCCAAGAATGGCCCGCCAAGCTGTGTGCCTCAGCCCCTAAGCAACGGGCTGCACTTCTCATTCAACAGCCGTTCTCAGCTTCGTGAAACTTCACAAATGCCTTTATGCACGCGAAGTTACGCTTCCGAACCAATTGGCTTCCTTCACGCCTCCCCACCCAACCTCACATCAGTTAATGCCCGCATCATCAAGGAGCAATCCGTTGTTCCCTTGCCCGGATTGAATGGTTGTATTGATAAGACTTTTTGGGTTGCACCCAATGTTTCCGCCCACAACGGCTTTCTGCACGGAACCACTGCCACTTAGACGACAGGGCGGAATGAACCAAGCAAAAAGTCTGAACAACACCTAGCCAGGCACAACCTGCCTCCCATTCGTTCGCCCGGATAAGGTACGGCAAGGCGGCTCTACCAATTGGTTGGGTCTAGCTTGCCGAAGGCGGTCTCTTGCGTGCTCTGCATCCAACATTCCGAAGCTCTTCCCGGAATTTTCTTCAAGAAGAATAAGTCAACCAAACCCCCACGCATCGGCGATCCGATGCACAGGGAGCGTTGAAATCTTCGTCCGAGGTACCAGATGGCGCAAGACTTCGCTCTGTTACCTGTCCTGGCCTGAGAATTGCTACTGATAAGGCTCATCTGCCCTGTTCCTTCGGAATGGAGACACATACAACATCTTTGTTCTGCGCCCAGAGCTCGTCCAAGGCCCACTCGGCTACAACCAAAATTTCCTTCCTCCGGAATGCAGACAAACGCCCAAGCCCAAAGACCAAAAAAGGCTGCAACACGAGCCGCCATCCCACATTCCGGACGATAGGCCTCTCGGGATGTCCAATTCCAGCCCGCGGAGATGTGCCGACGCCATCAGAACGTTTCGTGAGACGACGAACCGAGCCGGTGGTGCTTGGACAGTGTGCCCGACCCTCCTTGTGTACGGGATCAAGCATTCCGCGACGCTGATGTTCCCAGCGGCAGAAGTCAGGAGAAATGCCGCATTACCCAGTGTCCGCTCCCGATTTCATAGGCAGGTACGCGTCGCAGTGCCGAATTTTAACCTTCAGCTTGTCACGAACAACCCTTCAAGATTTGCCCGCTACGGCTCCTGAAGCGCTGGATGGCAAGTGCACATGCGCGTAGAGTTGAAGTACCTTTTTCGGGTGTAAGCGTAATCAGACTACAGAAATCCACGTCTAACCAATTACTCCGACTTCAGTTCATCGAATGACGCTCTGAAAATGTCGGCTCCAAATGCACACCATCCCACAAGAAGCGGCCGAGCTCGTCGCGACACGCGGCCTTTGATGGGTGATCACATGCGAGGATTCGAGAAGCGAAGCGGAACAAGGCAAATGATGGCTGAACCCCGCTCGCTTCAACGGAACATGCGAAGAGCCCCTCTACGACAAAAGCATGTCCAGTGCGGCGTAGTGCAGCGTGGCGCACCGCCTTTGCGCATTTTGTGCGTCAGCGGCAAGTATTGCCAGCGGCTCATCAAAGAAGAAGCCGAGGAATTGTTGCCGCCATTTTTGCAAGCTTCCGCCAGAACCTACTCTCCGCAACTGTTCGCTTTCGCCGCAGAACCTGAAGAGATGTGGGATTATTATCATCTTGGCTATATGCAGGCAGGGCCAGAAGTGGAACAAGCGTCTATCATCCTACAACTGTGATGCTTTCTAAGCACGTCTTTTCGTTTGTCGTGGATCAGCATGGTGGCCACTGGCGCCTTTTTTTGCCAATAACAGCGGGAAGCGCCGTTCCTCCGCTCGATATCGGCAAGCCCATTTCTCGTCTTGGTCTCTGGCGGATCGGTCTGGATGCCCATCACGTGAGGCTGATTTCTGAGAAGTCGGCCTTGAGAGCCGTTCATGGATAAATGGAGGAATCTCTCTCATTCATAAGCCTCTGCTGGGCTCTACTCGGTTTTCAGCTCTTTTGCTACGGCTTTGCTCTAACGGATCCTGCTTAAATTCATCCACCCGAAATGCTACTAGTCTCGCTCCAACGATCCCTCGGCTACTGCAACAGTCCAACATCCAACAAGACGTCATCGCCATGGATCAGTAATGCCGTTCCATCATCCTGTCATGTCTGTCCTCCATCTTAAAGCTCTTTCGCGGCAGCTAATGGCTCCAAGTGCTCAGCAGCTGCCGCAGTAGGCAGAACATTGCCGTGGCACGGCACCGCTTCACCCTACGCATTTACCACCGATGCCGGAGGATTGCGAGGCTGATGACTACGTAACCCTGCCGTGTCGAAGGGTTACGTCCGATTCATGACCAGTAGCCAGCTACTCGACCCGCGAAGGGCAACAATGATCTCTTGGCGCGTAGGCATTTCATGCCGCTCAAGTGATTGGTGGCCTCTTCCGCGTCCCACCCACGCCGGGTTTGTTAGTGGCTACTGGACGCTGCCGTCATTCAACGTTATACCCAGTGTATCTCACCGGCAGGAAGCTCTGCATCGCGTGATCAGCTTTCTGGAAGTACTCCCGGGGGGTTTCTGCCCAGCCTCTGCTGTTGTGCAGCCCCATCCGGCGGCCCGTCCCAGGCGGATCGCCCGGACAGCCTACGCTGATCCTTCCTTAGCCATGAAGTGCAATGGTTGGCAACGGAGACTAAGTTTATTTTATTGCTGTGCTTACCTTTGACACGCAGATCACTGTTCATGTATATGTACTGCAACGGCGCTTGCGAGCTCCCTCTGCTGCTTTCCTTAAAAAGTCCTCTAAGCTCGGCATACGTGTATATGTCAAGCAGTGGAGCTCCGTATCGTGAGAGATACCGTACCCGGAGTAAGGCGGGGCGCGAACTGCCGTCTTCAGCCTCAACCTCGCATTCTCATCCTCCCACCGGAGCGGCCGCCCTAACCTGCCCAAGAACATCAGAGCTCTGATCCGAAAACTGCCGGTAAGTTGGTATTGAGCCAAGCCTACGGCATAAGCTCATTGCTTTCAGTACCAAAGTGAACTTCTCGACCCCGATAGCGACGAGAGCTGGTCATCGTCGAAGCTCTACACTGATTCGGAGGCTTCTGAGACTCCATCACCTACTGGGGTCCGTTCCTACACAAGAGCTTCGTACCCGAGCCAAGGATTACTGCCCTTCTGTCGAGCTCGCCGCACCAGGAAGGCACTTCGATGACCTCCCAGAATGGCTCGATTCCTCGGGCCCATCTGCCAGACTCAGCCTCGGCATCACTAACCTATCAGTTGGAAATTTCTGAGCCCCAAATTGAAACCGGGTTTGAGCGAAGCCCGGAGGAATACAATGACCAAGACATTTACAGATCCATCAAGCCCCAAGAATACAGCATTTACGAAGGGTCGGTTCCCGCCAGAGCTTGCGCGGGACGACAGCTGGGTATCGCTTTGATGAAGAACGCCGTCTTCCCATTTGACCTCGATGTCAAAAACGTCAATGCTACTGGTCAACCGCAAGTGCCATCACACCCGATCGTATCCGAGAATGGCCTATACCTTGCGCCGCTTCGAAACCGCCATGAAGGCTCACCGACAGGTATGCCGCACGCCAACTCAACTCGGCAAGAAACAATGTCTCGAGGTGTACGGGGATCGCAACTTCTATGCCGTCCTATGTACTACTCTTCGACAAACCTCCCCAGCACAACAAGATCCAGCTTACACAACCAGCCCTTCGGTCACGCCGAAGCGTCATATCGCCATCTTCATCATCAAGGATTTGAAGGGACAACTCCGCCGTCATTCAGTCTTTGGTCCCCCGTCGACGGGTACGACCAAAATGCGCAATCAACTATACAGACACTCTCTATCGCATGCACTCACATGGACTCATCTGCCAGGTCCTCCCATCAACCGAGCCCATCACACACCGCAACAGCTCCCGCATACCCCACTCTCGGCCGCGCCGTCCCCGAGCTTGCGGAGCAAGCAAGCCTTTCGGACGCGCCATACAGCCACGACTCTCCTCATCCTTTCCCAAACACAGGATCAGCAGTAGCACAGGTGCACACGGAGCTCTGCCGTCTCGGCTGTGGAAAATGGTTTAAAGGTCGAGCTCCCGCAGACGTTAAGCACAACCGCAAGCGGCATGAGAGTGGATCGTGCCACTTACAAAAGACAAGGCCACCATCGTTCCAGTGCCGTGGCAGGCGCTGCGAGAAGAAGTACAAGCGGGATGATACAAGGAGGGAGCACGAGCGCAGGCACCATCATGATGAAGGTCTGCCTCCGCGATCGAAGACAAGATGCAGGAGAGGCTCTGAATCAAACTGATGATATAGGCGGCTGAATTTGTAGGCCTACCGACGCTGGTATACCCCTTTTTTTTTGGTTCTTTTTCTTTCTTGTGTTCCGTGTTACGAGGCCACGAATCTCTCTCTTTTTTTTTTTTTTTTCATTGCTCTATTTATTTATGGAGCTATAGCAGTATCAACGTTCAATCGACATCTTCACAATATTAGCCCATCCCCTGATATCAACCTCTGCAACCCAGGACATCTCATCATAGGAGAAACGCCCTGCGCGCAGCCTGTCATCCACACCTCGCGCAGAACAAACGGGCCGGTACATTGATCCCGCCCACGTAAGATGCCCGTAAGCGCGCTAAGAGCTTTTCGACATCGCGTTATGTCGAGAGCCGCCGCACCCTTCCGCGCCCCGCTCCGCCAAGTGAGGCGGGCCCCAGACGGTTCAGCCGGGTCGGACAATTTCAGGCTTTTTCTTTTGCGCCCTCAAGGCTGACGTAACGGAACGGCTTTTCCTCGTGGCTGCCTCGGAAGCGTGCCAGTAACAAAGGGACACGATGCTGCCGTGCTGACCCTGGATGCGCAGGCGGTCCTCGGGCATCCGAGACATTGTGAGGTCACAGCGACTAGAGAAGCTCTTTGAAGTTCGTGATTGCAAGGCTCCGACGGCCAGCATGAGCCGGGCAATTCGTGACGTCTCTGAATGGTTCTCGCTGAACGTGGTCCTGGAGTAACGACGAGATCGATGATGGCTGGGATGCGAGGCTGATGTAGAAAGAACCGGACTTCTCGTATGCATATAGGCATCATGGGGTAAGCTGCAACAACGGCCCAATTAGGGGGGGGGGCTTCCTTGCTACAGTACGTCCGCGGTGCCTTCAGCCTCCACCAGAGCGGGCAAATGTTGCATTTGGCGTGGATAATCATGTGAGGGGCAGAGAAGCGCCAGTAAAAAAGCAACGGCCTGAAACGCTGGAATCACTTTAATATGACGTGCTGAATATACTTCATACCAGTCAACAATGCTAGTATCTCCTGGGAGTGTGACAGCGCGGCAGACGTCGCGGTGTTGGAAGTGGACGCACGCAATTCTGGGAGATGACTGGAACCCCCATATAAAACCGTTTTGCAGACCTTGCACGTCTCTTACAGTTTTTACGGATACATCCCTGCGATAGCTTTGCCCCCTGCAACGAGGATATAATGCGCCTGTGGGAAGATCATGCAGAGGATGAAGCGATCCGACGCACGAAAACTCTTCTCCGTTTCGTTGTTCTCCGAAGATTGAATAGTAACATCGCACTGCACTCCCGGACCGCAAAGATATTTACTGACTTGAACGTGCTCGTCTGGGAAGAGAGTTGCGTAACGAAGCAATGGTAGCTACAGTCCGTTATTTCGAGGACTCCGCCTACGCTGAAACGATTCCACACGGCATGTTGCTGAATACGCTCCGTCGCATCAATATTTTTCGTATAGTGTGCATACTTGAAGTCTCAGCCAAGCCAAGAGAGAGCCTTCATTCATATCTGAGGAATGTTGGAACTCAAGACCGGCTTCTAATGCCTTCTTCAGCCTCACATATCTCGCACAGGTCTTTTGCAAGCTATGCAGAATCAGCCTCGATGGAGTTGCTCCCAGGAATAGGGAAGAAGTGGTGCCGAGAGCGCATCTTGGTGTGGCCAGAATCCACCATGCGCGCATGCTACTACAGAGCACTCGCAGTCAGGTCCATGACTCACAATCGCAAAATATTCCCCGCAAACCACTTCAACAAAAGTGCAAGCACTAGTGAGGGGGGTCCGCCTCGATGACACGGAGAAGAGCGTGGTTTTTTTTTTTTTTTTTTCCGCTTGGACAACAGCCCTGGAGTTGACGGGGAAGGCTTTTCGCAGACGAGGGTATCAACTTCATCAGTCGATGGAAGCGTTCCCGAGGAGAACCGCAAGCAGAGGCTGGATGATTTCCAGCCGCAGCTCGATACGCCGGTGATTCTTTTCACCATTTCCTGCGGCACGGTTGGCTTGGATCTCACGGCTTCTGCCAGAGCCTACTTCATGGGGCCGCAGTGGAATTCCACTGTCAAGTAACACGCACTCGCTCGCATGCATCGGCTCGGGCAGACCCGAGAGGTGAGGACGATACAATTGGTTAGCAAGGATACGTGCGAACAGAAAGACTCTGGTGGCTAATATCCTGCTGTCTCACAAAGCCTCCAGTATCAGCAACGCCAAGAGTAGGCTTGATAGCCTACGGTCTTTTCTGGCTTGATATGGGGTGCTGCCCAACGCCTATTCAATGAACCAGAGCAGCTTCTCCGTGAAGTCGGCGGGGTGTAACTTCTCCAGGTGGTCGAAGTGGAGGGATGAAAGCGGTAGAGGGTATGGTATGAGGAAGATGGACGGTCAGGACTCGGTGGGAAGGGAGGCGCGGTAACGGGTGAGAGGACGACGGAATGGGAGGAGGGTGGTGATTAGGTTGGTGCTGGTTCCGCAAACCTCGCCGCCTTCTTCTTCCTGCTAGAAGATTGTTTCCTTGTCGGAAGTGCAGAGTAAGAGCTCTGAGTGAAGGTGTGTCACGTTCTTCAAGGCCAGCTGCGCGCACATGAGGATCTGATCTGGTAGCTCAAATCTCACATATCCACCTGTTGGAACGAAAAAGCGTGACGCCACGCTCAGAATCTGAGCTGGCAGGCGTTTCTTAAAATCCAACACCACCTCTTTCTCACCTTCGCTGCATGTACTGGAGAAGAAGCCTTCGTTCCGCATCTGTACACTCTGTAGCGGTGCACCGTGAGCAGAGAGATTCGGAAAGGTCTACCTTGGGGCCATCTGTGTGTTGTCTGGGCCGGGGCTTCCATGACCGAGCCTTTTTTGGACGTCTGATGGCTCAATACGTCAGCTGTAGTTCACCCGCCTGGGTTCGATCGCATCCTAGCTACATTAGCCTTGGTTCTCATTCTTTGCTCCCCAATTTGCAGATAGACCAGAGCTCCGCCCGCGAATAGGATCGCAGGGTGGACTGCGCAGGCGTCGTCACCTTCGTCATCACTTGCACCCTTGTCCTCTTCTCTATTGTGGCGGGCGGTTAAATGTTCTGTTTAATATCAAGACGATGGCGATAGCCCTGGTTATCGCCCGGATGTTTCTGGCGGTATTATACTTCGTAGTGACAAGAGCGGCGGAAGCAATGATCCTACCCTCGATATTCTGTATTCGCACCGGCACCACCGTGGGGCCCACCGCCGCTTTTGCCATCCACTGGATACGGCGGTACCTCTGTACCGTCTTCCGCAGGTGGTTGTGCGCGGCATTCGACATCGGAAAGCTGTTGATCATTTCAATGGACACTGATCTGATTAGTGGCACCGCTGATCTCATCTGAAGTGAGGACGAGGATCCTCTTACCTACCTTCGCCGCGCCGATGCAAGCCTACTTCTGGGCTGATACTATTAGCGTCGCGAAGGGAAGCTGGTGTTCTCTCGCACATTTGGGCCCATTGCAGGCGCGACTGTCGGCTTGGCAATACGCGGCACGAGTTCTCCGATGGTATCAATGAGAAGGGACTTGAGTGGGCTTGTTGCGACCATTGTGTTATGAAATATGCAGCGAATTTATTCCAGGGCCTCTTGATATGGAACGTATCAGTCTTCACGGAGAACTCCCTACGGCGTGTCTATTCGGGGGTTCTTGCAGGTGCAGGATTTTCGAGTGCGGACCTCTCAGGTCCGTTTGGAAGAGACGTGGGAGGGAAAAAGGAAGAGCGGATGAGATAATTTAAGTATTTTGACTCGGACCGGATCAATAGCCAATAAAGCCAATGCAAAATTACTCCATGCAACATAACGACCAACCTTAGGGAGCTTTCGCCTCATGCCTGGACGTGATCTCCTAGTATATACTGCCTCCGTGATGTCTCTCCACACGTCTTGCCACATCAGTGCGGGAGTAAGAGGAACATTTATAGTCTACTTTGATGTTCGGAGGCTGACATGGAGATTCGTGTAGCCGAAACAGCGCAGGGTCCATCTCGGGTCCACTGTGCTGTGAAAAAGATCCACTTTTAGCGCCCGAGCAACAGAAAAAAAAAAACGTACAACAGCCGGGATTCCCCAATGGTCACCCACTTGAGTACTAATCGGCCGGTTCGCAGCTTGAGTACGGCTGAGCGGACGGGAAGCCCTATATTCTGCGACCTATGGTCGTACGTGGTAAAACATATGATAAATTTAGTAAATAAACTAAGCTTCTAAACCTTGGTGGACCCCATCCAAACTCCTCCGCAGCTACTTCGACTACTTGAGTGAGACGACTTAACCATTATTTCATCTGCATCCATTCCCGGCGGGACCTGCTCTTGCAAAGGTGCCTTCTGTCTCCCTGCTACGCTGAAACGCTCAGCTGCCGTGATCTTTCTTTGCCGGCATTAGGAGAAGATGTTAGAACTTGAAGAAGCGAGGACATAGTTTTCAAAGTCGCAAGGGCACTGTGAGAAGGCAATCGATTAGCGGGAAGGGGACTTCACGGACACCTGATTCAAACCTAAGGGAGAGAGTTACGTGTTTCATGGGGGTACAGGCAAAATTCTAGTGCAGCTAAATGGGTGTGACGTTGCCGCAAGCTTGTCTGATGGGAGACACGGTTGTGAGCATGATAGCTCTCACGCCCTGAACCAGAGCTGTGACAAGAAATTGTAATTTATGTGAAGGCTTCCGCCAACAGGCGCCTACATCTTGGTGTGTGGCTCACTCGTTCCAAATGCGGGTTAACGCACGATAAGACTCCTTGGGTCCACTCGGTTTGTGCGGGTAACAGTCAATTTCCCCGGCCTACGAACGGCCAAAAGTCTCTACAGCTCAACGCAAGTTCCAGGGAAGTTAGCCTCCGGTTTGTGAGGGGTTTGACGCCGTTTTATGCCGCAGGTATCCCCACATGCCAAGCTTTCAACCACCTGCCACCCGTTCAGCTATGCTTATAAGTTTTTGCCTGGCAAAGCCACTGCCCCACATCATCCTTGCCCTGTCACGGCTGTTGGCTTTCGTCCATCAGAGATTCTTCCTTGATTCGAGCTTTTCCTGCATGTTACATAAGGATCAGTTTCCCGCACACGTTAATCATGCTACAGGCTTGCTTGCTTGCCACCTCGATCTTTCAACGTCTTAATGCATTAGAATTCCCACTTACTCTTCGCGCATCATTCTATCCTGAACTCATATTATTATATCCCCTCTTTTACCACCTCTTATTCTTGCCCCAAGACTCCGGCTAGACGGCTTATCGGCAGTGTCCAAGCCCCAAACAGACTGTAACACGGACCTGTAACCAACCTATACCCGCTCTCCGCTTCTTATCTCCTTCCCTTTTAGTCACAGGTGTTTCTAATATAGTTCTGTTCATCTATCTAGTGAGTATATCGGACATGTAAGAGGCATATGATCCCATGCATCTCAGAAATTATGTTGCTGGCCGTGACCCGGTACAATGACGCACGCTATCCGCCGTAAAAGAGGTGATGATTTGCAACCGGCATGGAGCCTGCAAATCTTTATGTCATCCACTCCACCGAGCTAGCTGCGACGCTAAGCTGGTCTGCTTGCCTAGATACGGATAGGGTACCACTTGCTCGATTGGTGCCGCTATCGGATGGGAAGAGCTGACGGCCACGGATGCGATTGTGGAGAGGTAGAGTCGGAGTTATATGTCATGCTAGAATATCGACTATAATAGCAAGCATGGCACGGGCTTGCATAGGAAAAATGGAGCATGGCAGACAATCTGTCGGAAAGAGTCTAATTGACAACCCCGTACAATTGATGAAGGTAAGTTGGCATAGATTGGCATGTGTAGTAGAGAGAGGCCGTACGGGCTCCTCTTATACCCATTCTACCCAGATGCCTAGAAATCCTCCAATAGAACTAAGTTAGATATCCCAACACAATCTAGTGAGGTCACCAGGGGACGGGGCCGAGGTAAAACAAAGGTATGTAAGATGCTAGCTTGGAGGCTGAAGGCTGTTCTCCAATTTACCCAGAATAGTGAGAGGGCTCGGCAACAGAGACGATACCGACGTTTAAGACAGGATTGATAACTCCTATACGTTTGTTTTCTTTCCTGAATTCTTATATCTTTTCCCGCTTGTATCGTTCAAAAATTGCTTTCTCTCCCTTGCAAAGTAATGTACAGGTATTGTCACTGTATCTCAATAGTTTGTAGCCTGTATATGGCTAAGTGCGAAGGTACAGGATAAATGAACTTGGTTCGACTCAACTCTACCAATTAATTATCAGTACCATATTTTCTGGTCCGCAAATATCAAATATTATTCCAAGATCTGTTGAGCATTGGAACATCCCTAAGATCATAAGTGCGAGAAAACTTTCTTACACCATTAACTCGACGGTAGAAGTTGATCCATTTCTCTGAAATCCATCTACACGCTTGTCAATACATTTGTCCATAGTTTTATCCCCTATATTAGAGACTTATTATTCTGACCAGTAGATGAAACTTTCCTAAGTGGCACCTAATCAACATCTCCTGTATGAAACTGTTGGACGGTGCGAGAGGGGGTAGCGGCGCTGTTCGTGTTAGTTGAAGTCCTAAAACTGCACCCAAGCACCTTCGGGAAGTGTCGCCGTAAGAAAGGCTTTAGGTTTGGCAGGCTAGTGCAAATAATGGCGACATGCATTTCCACCACCCTAGAGTCGATGGTAGTATTAGAAAGGTGTTATATGCCGTGAATAGTATGGAGTAACGATACACATACCACCACATTATAACAAAAGCACCGTGCCATGAAATATCAATTTCATGCATTATGTCTATACTGGTCTTTAGCCTGATGATGCTAATGACTACGACGCTGATCGAGGTATTTAGCATATGCCGTACCAGTGGGTATACGTGTTGGTGAGCCTACAAACCACCGGTCATAAACATTAAAACCAATCCGATCCTTTGCCGTGTAGAAATCTGGACCCTCCAAAATATAAAGATCGGTATAATGACGATGAAAAAGTCCGTCACGACATTCATTATGCCGTTGAAAACAGGGATAGCGAGTTTACGGATGCATGAACCGCGTGCAATTCTTGGATCCCAGAATTTTGCCATCGGCCTGCAGGCGTATAGAAAAGAGAAAGAAGATACAACGCTATATATTGCAACAACCCACATAATGGTATAGATGACCATCCGGAGTCTACGGCATTGGCAGAACCGAAGGTAGAGGGATAAGATCGAGAGCTTGGAGAACATAACAGAGATCCCGCACATTGTGGACCCGATTGTGCTGACCTATGGAAAATTTAGCCGAGATGGTATCGGATCGAAGTGCAGAAGTTAGAGAATTTCCTCACTTTCCAATATTTAACGAATGCCTCAAGAGTAATATCCCATGAATGTAATCCTAGTCCATAGCAAGTGCCTAGACCTGATTAGACCTAGCATAAGTATTATTAGACATCACTAGTGGTTACTCACCGAGGTCGAAGGCTATACAAGATCCTAACGCTAGAAGCTAAACGTCATGAGCCTAAAATAATACTTTCCAAGGTTGTGTCATAATGATCCTAACCCATGCCAAAATGACCATGGCTATGTTATTAGCGCTAGCTACTATTTCGAATGTAGAATTACTTACAGTCCTCTATACCCGATCTTTTCACAAGGAAGCTTATGGTGTACAGCCGCATAAGGACAAATGCAAGCGATAAGAGAGTGAAGCTAATTGTTGTGGCAACCAAGACGTGCTTCGCAGACGGTGGGTCAGTAAAGTTTGGTGCTGTCCCCGGGGGCGGCGGAATGACCCCCATAGCTTGCTCTCGGCGAGCGTGAGGAGCATGATCCATAACAAAAGCTCTGGGTGAGACTGACTGACGGGACTCTGAAGGCTTCGCAGCTGTAGATTATGACAGTCGAGAAATAGATCCTTATATATACCGCTCACCATCTGACACAGGCATCCCAAAGTACTGCCATTTAAAATCTACACTCCCACAATAAGGCAGCTTTTGATCCGTCGCGGCCCCTAGATGCAGTAAAGGGTCATTCCCCTTCTCCTACAGAATCCTCGAGGGGGTGCGGGGGAGCCGGCACGACGGGGGCTAGCAAGGAATAGCCCTAAGCCACAAGAGGGAACTTTCCGGCCTGACGCCCCTACAAGGGATGAACACCGGGAGGTCAAATCAGCAACCAGACCGTAAGCCACAAGATGCGCCAGATTCTGCATATCGACGATCCTGGGAGACCCCTGCAACGTGCTACACAAATCGTACACGCCCGAACGACGACCATGCCTCATGTGGATTGCGATTTGTCCAGCACTGAACCTCAGAAATGCCGCAAAACTAATTGCTTTTTCTGCAAAGACTTCGATAATAATTTAACAGCCCATAGCATGTTTGTGCAACAACGCGCTGATTGGTTCCAGTCGCCCGGCGGCGGATGCGCGCGTAGGGACATGGCCAAGCGCAAGGGCAACCAAGGGCGGCTGCTGCATTACAGCTCCCACGCACGAAGCGGGCGATGGGCGAGCTATATGTGTACGCGGTGAATGTATCTTTCTGACTGGCAACCGTAGTTGGAGGCACATACTCTCATTGCGAGAGGGCATTCTGGCTGTATCAGTTTTGATTTACAAGAAATAGGACCCTCACCACGAGAGCATATGCAAGCCAAGGCGTGCAGGTGAGTCATACCCACGAACCATTCCGTCCGATCCACTGCAGAAAGCGTGAGCCTTAGCAGCGTTACACAGTATGATCCATAGTCACCTGCATTTTGCAACGCGTAACCAGGGTTTACGAAAACTTTCGAGCCGCAGGATTGCTATACAGACAAATGTCTTACATATATAAGGCGTGCTGACGAAACTGGTTGCAGTGCACATTCAGCTTAACGTTCCGAATCTCCAATCGGCTTCGTTAACGTATCAATTTCAAGCCTCTGCTATTTAGAAATGGAAACTTGAGGGCTGATATATCCCACGTCTGTGCAGTGCACAAGGTGTATTTCCGGCTGGCGTTTCATCTCTCAGTCCACGGTTCCACAAGCTAGAGAATCGACCGAGCTGGGACTCTTCTGATCTCTTGGCTACAAATCAGATCAAGAGACTGGACATCGTAGGGGTATTAAGGCACCCAGTTCCTAAATCGTTACACTTGTTACGCAGCAGTCCGCTCTCAAAAGAAGGTGGGAAAGCAGGAAAGTAATCTTGCACCCGCGACGCTACTTACCCTGGGCCTGCGCCAGATTTATACATTCATCGTTCTGCCGCGCATTCTGTACTGCTAGTGCGTCCATGCCCTTGGAAGTCCACGCAGTCAATCAGCAGAGGCTCGGGAGGAAGCGCGTCAACGTTTCTTTAAGGACAATCCATTCCGATTTGCGGTAGTTGTGCTTGCTGACTACCCTCACCCCTAGTCGTGAAAGAAGTGAGTTTTAATTCAGGTTTAGACATAGTTTCAAGAGGTCGGATTTTACACAGAGACCGTGCGTAGCCCACAAAGCCGATAACCCATCGCTCCTTTGTGGATTCAGGATTTCAGACGTGATGGTGGGCACAAGGTGTCGAGAGAATACTCTAGTACCAAGTTCCATGCCTGCCCGGGATGGGGATATAAGGGAACACTAAGTAAATGAAGTAGAAGGTGGGCGATTTTTCTTTTTATCACACCTCTACACAGGCTTTAGGGGGAAGAATGTGCTGTCGGAATATGCACTTAACTCTGTAGGCGCGCTCGTGAACAAAGCTTAGTCAATTATCCAGACGTAAGGCGCACTTGTATGTATAAATTCTATTCGCCCACCAGACATGGTAAGCAATATAATCTCGCTTAAGTAGGGGGTACCCCGCTAGGAGACATATAGATAGCATTAAGCTCTCATATTTAAGGGGGAAAGAGAAAAGGAAGGGGGACGATGAGCAAATGGAATGTCGCGCAAATTTCCTCCGAAATAAGTGCAGGACGAGGAAAGATTTCTACACCAGGAAGGCCCTAGAAGACTTTCGTATATGCTAGAGAGGTAGACGCATTCTCTTAGTCTGGTTTCCCAAGAGCCCACGGCATCACGGTCTCAACGGAGATTCGTGAATCGCCGAGGGCAACCTGATTCTATGAATAGCCCTATACGGCTCACACTCGGAATGGAATTTCAACTGTCTGTCGCAAAGGATGCTAATTATACTAACCAAAGTGAACAAAAGGTTTTAGTGGGCGAGTTTATGTCATAACACCATAATCTGCCTCGTGGATCGCGTTTGCTGCAAAACTAAGAGCTGATTAATGATGCAAGAGACAGGCCTCATACCAATTGATAGAACGGTGTGATCTGCATGAAGCCGGCGCGGGCTGGCGGCTGCCCATCATGCTGCAACCGGCGCCTAACTGATGGAGCGATTAATGGCAAAACACTAACTGCAACAATGATAGACAAGTAGGCTTGAGTGGTCAAGGTAGAGAATGTAAACGAGTCGTTAATGAGCTATTCGAGCATTCTCTGGCCTTATTTATAGTATTGTCTGAGCTATTTATTGCTGATTGTTGAGGTTTTGAACCTGATGAGAGATTATTAGATTGGATCGGTGGTATACTGGCAGTAATGAGTACCATTGGGACTAAACCGCGACACTAACACAGATGCTAGGACAAGCTTCCACTGGCTAAGCTGTCAATGATGGAATGAGGTATTTTCGTGCTTGGGCTGTGTTGCGCCGTGAATGCAACCATGAAGTGACAAGATAGTAGGCCCCAGTCGTGTATCGGGGTGCCCGAACGCATGGCATTAGGATAGGGCTGAGTGGATAGGCTTTTTCTTTAAAATTCAAGCCCTCCAAGTCGTCCAATACCTCAGCTATGACCATGTGTGCCGCTCTTTTACCTATCTAGTTAGTCAACCAATGACAGTACAATGATGTTTTTGGCCCACTAAATATGATACGCTGTAGCCCCTTCGTTCCCTACATGCCATTCCTTACTCTTCTAGCCACCCACTGCTCTATCTGGTACCCCTGTTAGCATAAAAGACCTACTTCTGGTCTTTGGTACAATTGCGCCATTTCAACTCTTGACCCTTCGATGGACGGCGCTGGGACCCAAGTCATTCGCTGTAGTTAGTCAGCTGGCATCTTATATATGTTGCGCCTGCCTCTATCTACCGATCACTACCCTGCACACTTCCCTCTAAGTCCTCTCCGTTTCTTCAACTTCTACTTCTTGGACAAAACTGGTTCCACTATTTGAATGCGTGTGATATTCCGAGACCAAACTACCAACAGCCATGAAGCTTACCAATTTACTTGTGGCCCCCGTCTTCTTGGCTATCGTCTCCGCCGCATATGTCTCACCACCTCCCAAGGATAATGTGGCTGCCCCGACTGCCCATCCTCACGTGGAAGAAAGGTAAACAAGAGAAGACGAATCAACTTGCATTATCGGAACGAAGTGCTAATATCTGATGAACCTCGGTTAGAAAACCGCCGTGGAAGTCGCCATGCGGCGGACCCAAGTGCCGCGCCAAGCCTAGGTACACCATTACGGTAGCCGCTGGATAGACCGGCGCAGTGAAGCGGGAGGCGGTAGATATAGATTCGAAATAGCAAATAAAAAATTTCGATTGCCGGATAATTGCCTTGCAGACCTCAAAGCGCATTTGAGAGATGCAAGAGCTTCTCAAGATAGCGGTGAGGATTATCGATATCCTGCAAGCTATGGTTGAACACGAAACCTTGAGTCGCCCAATCGTTACATGTGCCCAGTTCCCTATTCGTGAGAAATTGGGCCTGAACGGGACCACACCGAAGCTGGTACCATCCGTTTGCAGATCAGTCGACCCGTATGTAACGCAGAGCTGGGTAAGCTGCACTGTACGTGGAAACCTTCTGAAGCGATGCTGTTTAGCGGCCCCGATCAAGCGGCGCGCACCTGAGCGAAGAAGATCAACCGCAAACCACAAGTATTGCGTACGGCTCATACTGTATAGAAAGGCTTACAGGCGTCAACATAGAGAAAGAGAGATTACCGTGCTACTGGTGGAGCTTACCCCGTGGGAGCTGGGAATGCTGTGAATTGACACGTTGGATCCCGTCAAAACGGACGCGGTGCAAATGATCTACATGTTGATCTCGCCTTATACCCATACCTCCATGTCCGCTACTCTTTTCTCTCCTCAGTCCCACGGTCGCCGGTTTCGCGGGGTGTTTTGATGGTGCACGGACAATGATTTGAATGAAGCGCAGCGCCATCCACTGGTGTGTGCGGCGGGTCTCGTCCGTAATCTGAGGACTGGTAGCATGGTCTTTTAAGTGAGGATAATACAACCCCGTCAGCCCCGTCCAAGAATTCAGATTTCAGATGTCATTGGTACCTATCATCGGATGTGTTGTATGTCTCTTTGGGAGTGCGACTTAATGTTCAGCGTACTATTCGTGAGATGGTTTGGCCCATCAGGCAGCTGCCACGGTGCACCAAACCCACGTCTGTTTACTTTTGTTTCGTTATTGCATATATTGTGATCAGGCAGAATCAGTTCCACAACGCATTACAACGCGACTGACCGTGGACATTCTCTGAGATACTGCGGCCGCTTTGAAAGTAAGTAGGTTGTGAAAGGCCATTGCTCGACCCTGAATGGTCGGTGAGGTTCGCGAACAAAGAAACAGTTACTGTCACCATGCAAGACTAGCTCTACTCAATCGGCTATACAGGGAAATGCAGGATGAGGATCTGTTGATGAATGTAATCGCATTGTGCTGACGAAGCATGACCGGTGATATGCAGCATCGCTTCGGTACAATAACAATGAGGGGCTAGTGAATAAGCACTTCAAATTCGAATACAGCCAGCAGATCCTGTGGCAGCACGATGTCCTTTTCCCCTTCTGTGGCCGGGATCCCGCAATTTTGACTGTTTAATTTCGCCATCCGTCGACACGTAGGCATATTATTTCGTCCAAATGACTATTTGGCTGTGAGAAAAACTGCAAGTCTGCAGAACGCCTAACTCCCGTGATCTGCGGCATGGCAGCGAAAGCCACTGCCTGCGGGAAGCAAGGCTTTGGCACACGAAAATAGAGAGTGCTTGACTGACCCCGCTCGCTTCAGCATGTTAAAGCGTTTGTCACGGCTGAATTCGTGTTATGTGCGGCGAAGTGCAGAACGGCGCACCACCTTCCTGTATTCCACGCGTCAGCGGCGCCTTTGGGCAGCCGTGCGAACGTTCACAAAGCGCTCTTTTCAGGTGGAAATCGGGTATATAACGACCCGCTGATAGCTTGAAAGCCCTCGGCGTGTTGGCCTTTCGACGTTCTGCCCTGTTTGATTAGGCATGGCAGTCTTGTGACGAGCCAACGAATTCCATTGATGTGGGTCGAGAGGTTCGTTCATCTCGCCACGTTCTTTCAATGATATCAGGCAGTCTGCATGATTTTATGGCGCTCTTCAGAGCCAGTCAATGCCACCTCTCAAAAAGCGGGCAACCTTGCATGTCTGGATCAAGATGAATGTGCGGACTGGCTGACACCCTTTCCACGAGGCTGATTGCAGCTGAGCTTCGGCTTCAAGGGCCTCCCCTCCTTGTCTAAGACCTTGAATCGCCTTTCCGCCCTTCATATGAAAGTGCCCGCATAATTCGCGAAGGACAGATTCCATCCAGAGGTCAGTCACGCCACAAATACGGCTGATGCGCCAGCGAGTCGGTGCCAAGCACGCATGCTCGTCACTTTTTCGCGCCTTTACATGGCCTCACATACCCGCCCGCGTCTGAGCAGGTAGGGGGGAACCGCCTCTGCCTGACAGGACGTTGATTTCTGCCTCGGCATCCCAGAGTTCTGTGACTTACGATGCATAGCACCTGCCTCACGGGCAGGGCCTACCAAAAGGCATAGAGTCTTCGCACAATGCCTGTGACCTACGAATCCGGAGGACATGAAAGGCTCCGCTACGACAGTTACCGAGTTCGCTGAACATGTTACGCCTTGCTCCCGGTCTACTTTACCCGGGATGTGACGAGTCCTGCAGCGTCAGCATCTATGAGCACTAATAGCAGTCGGTCGCTTTTGAGAAGCGCAGAATATCAGTAAACAATTAGAAGGCTTGTACCCGAAGGAGCCGTGTTGCAAGTTCAGGAAGCCGGTTACCGTTAGGGACGCTTGGGACCGATGGCTCGGAGGATAACATCTTACCTGCATGAAAATTGTCCGAATATCCATCTATGATCCTTGCCGTGCGGCTGGTTGTCTCTCTCTTTCGCCAGTAGCGGGCCGTCCCACATCTGAGGTGCCGATGGACTTCTAGCAGCTTTAGATAAAGGCAACGATCCTTGTCGGGCACACTTCAGGGACTTACTTCATGGTCAGTCCGTTGCTCCTCTTACAGACAGTTAACCGGTCAAGCCAAAGGCTTTGCGGTATATCTGCGACGCTACCTTCCGGCTCGGTGGTGCTTTGTTCGTTCACGATGTAATTGAGGTTCAGCATTGCTTTGTACATCATGTTAGTATCTCTTCCATCATCCCTCATAGCCTGTTGCGATTGTTGACATCAGCCATAGTGTCTAACATAGAGCTCGGGGCTCTGTCAACGGCCGAGACCCACACCAAATTGGAATTACTATTGATGTTTTAAGCGTCCTTTTGGGTATTGCGTACTCATCGATTGCGCTCGCCTATCGGCTGATGCGGAAAAGCCGCAACGACTCATCAAAAAAAGGAGCGTCAGAATCCAGAGAAACTCGAGAGCATTTATCATAGCCCTTTGGAGGACTGAGAATACCTTTATCACCTCCATCACCTCCATCAAGCTCCCGTCACGAACTCGACGCATCTTACATTCTGGACCATCTGCATCTGTCGAGCTCGAGACATGAGCGCCTTTGTCAATCCAACGATTATGTCTAGAGCTGGACTACAAGTTCCCGGAGCGAGCACCTATCTTAACGAACCCATGGCAAACGCTACCGATGAATGGACAGAATATAACCTCGGGCCGAAAGAGCAACAGAGCCAACTTTGTTCCGAGCTGTGTGAAGCAGCTTCGTTCTTGCAGGAGGCCTTTGCAATCAATAAGACGGAGGCTTTCACACAACGAAGCAGCTGCTTCACGTCTCAAAGCAATCTATGGAGCGAGGTTACATTATCACAGAGTCAACAACCTTTGCATTCTGCCCATCCCATTGAGGCGAACGACTTCACTTCTGCAGATACAGAATATACCTGTGGAACAGGGGCCAGGATGTATTATCATTCAAACCCACCTCTGATGTCAATTTCCGTCTCTGCTCTTAGCCACGAACATGACTCACCGTCTGCTTACTTCGAACCTTACGTAATGTGTCCTACCACACATCTATGGTTGTCCGAAATTATGCGTTCTGGTCAATATACCTTCTCAAGCAGTCCTTCATCTTCGTCTTCTTACGCTATTGGTCTCTTGGCACCGACCGCTTCAGAGTCTGAGCATGACGGGATTCACGTTGTGGACCACGTTCATCGCGCCTATCATGCAGCCTCCAAGGTGTCCACGGTTTCGACAGCTCCCCAAGAACAGCTTTACACGGAGTTCTGTCACAAGGAATGTGGAAGACAATTCAGCGGCCGCGTAGCTGCGGACGTAGGACACAATCGTCGGAGGCACGAGAGGTTCTCTTGTCCTTCACTCGAAAGTAGACCTCCTCAATTCCGCTGTCGCAGCCGTCATTGCATAAGTACATTCAGAAGAGATGACAGCAGAAGAGAACACGAGCGCCGTCATCATCGCGATGAAAATCTACCGCCACCCTCACGGACGAGACCTTGAGCGGTGGAGGCAAGGCTGCTAAGGCCTCCCTCAAAAAAAAAAAAAAGAAAGAAAGGAAAAGAAATTGTTGAGAGATAAGAACAACTGACTTCCCCGCCTTTGCTATTTCCCGTCTTGAAACAAAAGCCGGAAGGAGCTTACCCTCAGAAAAGGTTTATCTGGCACCTCTGATGTGTTGTTATGGCTTTCAAAATTCAGTTTTACGTGGAAACGCCCAACTGCAAGTGAGATGTGATGCATTCATGCATAATCCAACCAGCGAGTAGTAAGAGAGAGCGCGCAGATCAGTGATGGAACCGTAGTTTTATGCATGAAATGGGCCCGTAAGCATTTCCCTGCACGCACCAGTCCATTGCAGCCAGCAAGGAGGGGCCGCGTCGTGCGTGTCACTCACGGCCAATCGGACAATATCGATGCGGCGAAGTCGTTACAGGCAACGAGGATTTGATGTGCCTGTCCATCTGCTGCCAGTAAGCAACAGGGACATCTTCGCTGCGTAGCAATTTGCAGTAGAGGCTGACCGCTCATTGCTGAGACTTGTGCCTCTAGTCCCCATGCGAGCGTCAGAAAAGTCCCGAATGGTGGGCATCCTGACCGGTGCAAGCGACATGCGAATAAGCCCGCCCATCCTTGTTCTCATGACTGCAGAAGTCGACATGGCAAAGGATTCGAAGAACATACACGGTGGACCGGCAGGCTTACGGGGCGTCTTCGTATGCGCTGGAAAGGTACCTGACCGCAAGAAGAGGAACGTTTTGCTGGCTTTGAAGTATCCAACGCCATCACGCACATACAGTCAACTCAGCTCTGGACCCGTTCAGGTCACTTGCGACTGGGCGATCGAGCACCGCTGGTGCAACATTTTGCAGGAAGCCAAGGAAACTACGTCTTATTATCCGTATCTACTAAGGCCTCGCGCGAGTTCCAGAGTGAAGCAGATCACCAGCCAATCTCTCCTTCTCTCCACCACCCCTGTCAGCCCGGTCCAGCCAGCCTCTCCGCCTCCGTCTCCGCCCCCACAGCATCTCGGCCCTCTGTTGTCAACAAAGCTCCCACCACTGGACCGCCTTCCTCGCCCTTTCCACTTTCCACCCGCTCCTCCGAGAACGGGCTCTGCAGCCCCTGTCCGGCGATCCACCCACCCCTGCGCCCATCCTCCTCGGCCCTCATCCTCCGTTCTTCCTCGATCACGCTACGCATGCGCCGTCTCGGCGCCTCCGCCATGCCATCCTCCCCCGTGCGGCCACCCCACTGCGCCCTCCGCGTGTGCTCGACCAAAATGCTCATCTCCCACGGCTCGATTTCGCGCAGCACGACCACGGCGTCTCTGTCGGTCTACGGGGGGCGGACGCGCGAAGAGCAGGTTAGTCACGACAGCGTCGAGGAGGGGGTCGCCCTCCTCCGGGCGGGAAGTGCGGACGGGTGCTTTCTTTGGGGTGGGTGTGGCGGATTTGGAAGCCTCGGTGGATTCCGTGGCAAGGTTTGTGTTGTTGTTGGTGGAGGGGGTGGTGTGGATGTTGGTGGTGATGTTTTGGGGCAGCGCTCGGATTGGGCAGTGGTGGTACTGTTGGGCGGAGGGAAAGTTGGGGCTGTTGTGGCCACTCACCCTATCCCACTCCCACGGCAGCCCGTAGTATGACAGCGTGTCCGGGGAGATGTGGTTCTTGTGTATTCTCGTCGTCCGCGTGCGGTGCGGCCGATTTCGTTGGTGCGGTGGTAAGGGCCGCGGCCAGAGGGTTTCTCTGGTTTGGAAGGGGAAGGGCGGGTGGCGGGGCGGTGTTGGTGTCGACTCGCCATAGGCAGTGCGGGTTGCTTGGAAGGAGTGAGGGTGCAAGTGCGCACCATACGGTGTTGATGCCGGAAGCTGTGAAAAGGCCATGGCGTATTCATCACCAGTCGGTAAAAGGGAGAGCTGTGCTGGTGGTGCCTGTCGATCGGCAGGTTCTGAGTTTCCCGGATGTTCTGGGATAGGATCTGGTGAGCTCCCTTGTGATGGATGTCGTTTCTGCATCGATGAGACGCGGCGGTGGCGAGCCATGAAGCTGGAGACACGGCGTTTGCCAGCGGATTTTGGCTTTACAGGGGACCCTTGACCCCTTTTCGGTACCTTGATCACATTGATGTCGTTATGATCCACCGTTGTGAGCCTCAACGTCTTTGCAAGGCGGCGGAGTCTAGAAGGTCGTTGCTCCAGACTAGTTAGTGTCTCGACGGGTTGAGCCGTGTGTCCCCTGCGCTTCCAAGTTGCTGCGGCCACAACTGGGTGGTATTCTGTTGAGTATTCCCAGGGTGAGGAGTGCAGGTTCTGGGCATCCGTAGGAAAAGTGGCCGTAATTGGAGTCTCCGGGGCTATTTGGGATACTTCTGATGGCCTGTTTGCTGATCTGTTCGCTGATCCGCCACTTGCCCTGTTTGCCGGAATCTGAAGGTTGCTGATCTTTTGCGGAGTGTCCCTCACAACTTCGCCTGACTCATGCTTTTGTGCTTGCTCCATTGGTTCAAACGAAACTCGCTGACCTTTTCCTTGTTGTGCATCCTCCGCCAAATCTGGCTCGATGCCCCAAGCACTCGACTCAATCTGTTCCCGTATGCGGCGCTCAACCAGACGAAGCCCGGAATTCAGCCGTTGCTGGATCTGGAAGATCTCGTTTTGATGCCGCTGATCCGCTTCCATGATATGCTCACCCGTTTGGCGGTAAATCTGGTTCATTTCATCCTGAGCACGATCTTCGATCTGCCTCGCCTCGTGCATTAACATTTTTCGACCTTCCTGCTCTTTCTCGTTCTCAATCCGCAGCTGCGCCTTGTACTCCGCTACAGCCGCTTCCCTGATTGACTTCTCCCATGTCTCTTCTTCCTTTTTCTTTTTCACATACTCCTCGATAACGGCTCTCCTCTCATCCTCGTCTATCCTACGATTTTGTAATAGCTCTACCTTCCGCATGAGGTTCTTATTCTGTTTCTCCAGCGCGTGTAACCGCGATCCAATGAGGTCATGGTCCCAACCCTTGGCCTGTGCGCCCTGATGAGGGGTTTCAGTGGCTTCAGGTATGCCTGCCTTGGCTTTCCCGACTTCATCAGAAGATTCCTCCTTGAAAGTCGAAGAGTTGTCTTCGATCCAAGTCATGTTCGCGGGGTGCGCAGAGTCTGCAGCCGAGGATCCTGCTGCAGGGGCCACCGTTTTGGAAAAGTCCGTCCTCCGGGGCATGGACCCCTCATCCTCATCTGCCATAAAGCTAGCATGAGATTCGGAGACTGATAATGCCCGAACGACGTAGTCCCGGACCAGACCTTCCTCTAGTTCAGACTGATTATTTTCAAGAGAGGTAATTCCGTCACTACCCATAAATGCATCGGCGCCTTCGGCTCCTGGAGTCCCCGTAACTGCCAGTGCTTCTTCTGACTCAACCTGAGTCTCTTTGCTGATAGACTTCCAGTTGGAAACCTGCCCTGTGTTGGCGGTACTGCTGGACACTTGTCGTAAACTTAATATATTGACATCATTCTCCAGGGCAGGTGTTGGCAGCTCTGATGCGGGACCTCGTTCGATTTTGTCATCCACAAGAGACTTGATAGCGGAGATCTGTTTTTCCAGGCCTTCAATGTCTTCCGATATCCGGGAAACTGTCGCACGTGCTTCCTCTGCTCTGTGAAACGGTTGTCAATGTCTACCACTTCTAGCCGTCTGGGAACCTACCGCTCGCCGCGGATCTGCCCGCCGTCCTTCAAGAGAGCATTGATCACCCGCAGCCTGATGTAAATTCCGTCAAACGACTTGACAACCGCTTTATCAAGGTCGTTTCCAGGCTGCTCCAAAACTTCCAGCGCACCGAATCTTACGCCAATCTTCTCACCCCAGCCCTGAAACCTGGAAAAACAATCGTCGAGTTTCCTCAAATGCTCATTATCTTTTCTTGTGACACTGTCGAAGTGCGAAAGCAATTGTTGGTGCTGATGCGTGAGCGTCCCGCTGCCCATCTTCATTTAAAAGCGAGGAGGAAAGGGAGAAGTCCGCATGAATGAGAGAAGGAACGGGGAGACAGTGGGAGACGCATGTGATCTCAGGGCTCGGAAGTATGGGCCACTTAAATCATAGAAAGACCTTCCGCACAGGAATTGCCGAGACTCCATGGAACGAGTTAGCGAAGACGGTGTATTTGAGTGTTCCAGACTGCGCCCGAGCTTATGCAATAGCTCTGGGCCGACGTCTTTGGCGTTCAGCCGAGCCATACACCAATAAGGGTAGCCGCACACTAGTGGACCATAGTTGATGACAGCTTTCTCTCCGAGGAAGGATACAAAAACGTCTCTGCATCCTTAGTGTACCATGCTCTGCCTGGGCATTACTTCAGCACCCGCTGAGCCTCCGCTGCTTTCACCATATCACTTCCCAACCTTCCCGCCGCTTTCTACCGGCGAGAGAAGTTGACCGCAAACGATCTCTCCAGGACTGTTGATATCCATGATTGCACTCACATCATTTTAGCTTATGTCCCAAAGACTACAGCAGTGACTTTTTTGCGCCTCATGTTCAAACGACGATACCACTCTTTGATGTTTGTACTCGCCCCATCTTCCGTCGCAAAACCTAATCAGCCGCAGGAACTGACGCTTCAGCCAGCTTGCGAATAGGTGAGGGAGAAGTTCAGTCATCATTCAGATAAGTATCCAGTAACCGTGGTTTGCCCATTCCTGACGCAAACGGAAACATCACGGGATGCTCACCACGTCTTCAAATTGTGCTCAACTCAAATCCATGCCAAGAATAAGTTCTCCTTCACTGAAGCACCGTTAACGAAAGGTGATCCGATAAGAAAACAATAAGGAGGGTAATTAGGCCACCAGAACTCACACCCAGAACCAATATGAATTCTGCATCACCAAAGTGGCCCATGCTCTTTGTCCACTGTCTATACCCCTCGCATGCTCCGCCTGCCATACCAATCTATCCAGGACACCACATGGAAACCATAATTAGAATATCGAGCATCACCTCGAAGCCTTCCCTTTCCACTCATTCATTGCGAACCAGTCCCTCCTTTTCTGCTCTTTCCCCACCGCTTTGGCACCCGACACAACCAGTACAAACCCAAAGCCCCCAACACATTGACGCCCACATACGCCCACAAAATCCCAAAATTCCTCCACGCATACCGAGACTCGGCGCCCACGCCGCTCAAAAACGTGTCCGCACTCGCCATCTTGCAATACGCGCACTCGCCGCCAGGCACTCCTCCCGCCTCGACCAAATACCCCCCGGCAACGCGCACCCACGGCGCCAGAAACTCCTCACACGAGGCCCCTGCCGGCGCGCTGAACCGCAGGACCTCGTTCTCCGCACACTGAACCTGCGCGCCGCTGACGGCCGTGCTCAGCACCGCGGAGACGAGGTAGGTGAAGGGGCTGAGGCGGTTCATCCACAGCCAGCCGCGCGGCAGCAGCGGCGCGGGCGGCAGCACGCCGCAGAAGACGAGGCTGAAGCTCATGCACAGCTGCGCGAGGTTGCTTCCGGCCTCGGCGGTCGGGCTGGGCGCGACGAGCGCGGCGGCGAGCGTCGAGGCAAACAACAGACTCACCCACACCAGCAGCCACATGAGTCCGGCGCGCTCAGAGCCGGCGTCAGCCGCCTGCGCATTGCGGTGCAGGCCGAGCAGGTAGTAGATGGGGTGGTAGATGAGCAGCGAGGCGAAGGTGTTGTACGGGATTTCGGCGATGATGTTGGCGAGGAGGAAAGCTGGCCAGGAGTAGGTTTTACTCGGCCGCTCACGCGCCTCGTAGAGGGTGCGCTGTGAGATGAAGAGCGGCATGAGTTGCTGCATCAGTTGGCCGAAGATGGTGATAAGCATGAAGATGGCGAACATTTGGTTTTGGAGGCCTTGGATCGTGTTAGGTGAGTTGAGGAAGACAAGGCCGATAAAGAGGGACTGACTTTTGTGTTAGCAGCCATCGACTGTGTGCTTGAAATCCTATTGACTTACCGAGCATAGACACAGGGAGAACTTGGAGTAGATGTATGTTGGTGTGCGCCAGTACTGCTCGAATACGCGCTTAGTAACTTCGCACATCTGGGTTGCGAATGGCGCCGCGAACTGCCGGTCCTCCTCTACCTCGCTGTCTCCTACATTGCTTTCCTCGGTCTTCAATCCAACGGGGCTCTCCTTCAGTTGCAGCAGCTCATTATGCACAGCGTCGTACTCGCGGCTGTCCCTCCACGCTGCCGGCCAATTCACGTCAGAGCTGCAACCGGGAGCAGCCCCAATAACCTCCAATAGCCACTCAGCCGGATTCGCTGCTTCCGGACACCGTTTGCTCTCTTCACATCTCTTTTCAAAATAATCGATTACCGTTCGGGAGTTCACGCCAATATCCCCAAAATAGACTGTCCGCCCGCCTTCGTGCAAAAGCAGCAGGCGGTCAAACCGCTCAAACAACATGGCAGAGGGCTGGTGAATCGTGCACAACACGGCTTGACCGGCCTTTGTCAACTTCTCGATCAGATCGCAGATGGCCCATGAAGTCTGCGAATCCAGGCCCGAGGTAGGCTCGTCCAAGAACAGGAGGGCAGGTTTGGCAGCGAGCTCCACGCCGATCGTGAGTCGGCGACGCTGTTCGACATTAAGACCTACATAGACGTCAGCACCAGCAAACCTATTCAAAATCTTCCGTCGGACCCTACCTTCTCCAGGTACGCCGACAACTGCATCTGCATACTCCTCCATTTCCAGGAGCTTGATCACTTCTCGAGCATAATCCAGCTTCTCCTGCCGCGGCACGCGAGCAGGCTGCCGCAGCAGTGCGCTAAAGTTCAGTGCCTCTCTTACAGTAGAGGTTTCCAAGTGAAGATCCTGCTGCTGCACATACCCTGTTGAGCGCTGGAAATTGGTGTTTCGTGGCAGCCCGTCAACTAATACGTCACCAGTCACTACGCCCATAGTGGTCCGCGCGGCGAGGTTATCCAGCAGAGTTGTCTTTCCGGCGCCAGATACACCCTAAATAATCATGTATCAGTAGAGCCTTACGCGAATTGGTCGAAGATGCTAACCATCAGGGCGGTTAGAGAACCCGGCTTGATCCAACCATCCACGTTATCAAGCAGTCGCTTATGTCCGTCTGCTGTCTTAATATCGTAACAGAGATTCTGCCAATGGAATATGGAAGTCTGCTTCTTGATCGAGCCCATTGCAACCGAGTTACCGATTACACTATGCGGTTGTCGTCTCCACGCAGCTTCGATGTCAACACCGTGCGGCTTTGGTTTGGGTGCATGTCCGCGCCTGAAGACGAGGACTTCTCCCTTCGACCTCTTCTCACTGATGTACTCCGTCGCCACCAAATAGGTGATCATAAAGAGAAAAATGAAACCAATAACGACAATAAAGTCCCTGTGGTCCTGTTAGCAAATCTCATACATGCGATCAATACGTTGCTCGGACGAGACTCACCTCCACCGATGGGCATACTCGTATTGGAACGCAGACCTGAGATACGCATCCCCGTCCACAAAATCCGCTCCAAGCTCCGTGCCTACGGTATCACAGATGCGGTTCTCAGGCGCAAGGTCAGGATATCCGGGGACGAAGCTGTTGCACCGCCACCTCCGCCCATGGAACTCGTTCACCATCAGGGCCTCGAATCCATACGCCACAGGGTCCACCCAGTTCATCCATCGACACCACCCACGCATATAGCCGGTTGGAATAGCAAAGCCTGTGAAGATGACAATAGCTAGGATGAGCAAAGTCGCTGGTACCATGGCCTCCGAGATGGTCCGTGAAACGGAGGCGATCGTACGGAAGAGCATGGACATGGCGAGCGTAAGGGCGAAAGAGATGAGCAGGAAAAAGAAGAAGGCGGAGGCCTCACGGCGCAGGTTGGTCATGAAGTAGAGCGCGACGTTGAATATGATGCAGTTGGCCACCTTGTACGGGATGTCGGTCAACATACTGGCGATGGCTTCGGCACTGGGGTGGTAGAAGGCATAGCGGGTGTGTTTTTCGACAATGGGACGTTGGGCGTAGAGCGTTAGGATCTTTTCTCAAGTCAGCGCCGTGTGCCCCTTTTAGCCTTTTGCGACCTGGTAATGAACATACCTCCAGAGCACTGCCAAAAGCGTTTAGTAGGATGGCGAAGAATATGACAGCTCCACGCTGGAACAGATGTTCCGAATCATCCTTCAAGTTGTAAAAAACACTTCCGATGATCAAGGCCATGACGGCATTGCCGATGAACTGCGTAATGGTCAGGCTCGGGTCGGCTTTTAAGCGTTTGATGCAACGCCAGAGGCAGAGCCACACTTGTTGCCCATAGGATAGGGTATATGGGGATCTCGTGCGGCTAGAACAAAGCGTTAATTGGAACATCTCCTCACGACATCAGCATCACTTACGCCAATCGTGACTTTTGCGCCTTCTTTGACGCAACAAAGATGTCCAGATATTCTCCGCCAAACGTATACTTCTTGTCATATTCCCTCAGATCCTGTAAGAGCCGATGATATTCATCGCTCGCCTTCCACAGGGCGGCAAACTCATCAGGAGTACGCGGTACACGATTGTCATACCCTTCCCGCACTACCCTCTCCTGCGGACTAGTCATTGACGTGAGGAAATCTGCAGTAGTCTGACGCTGCGGGCACTCGAATCCCAGGTTCACGAAGTAACCTTTGGCGGCATCACAACGGCCAAAAAAAATCTGGCGTCCCTCGTACAACACCGTCACCTTGTCGAACACCTGTAGGCCGTTAGTAAATGAAAAGGCAATCTTCTCCGCGTGACATGGGACTCACGTCATACGTGCTCTGGCTAGCTTGATAAATAGCCACGCACGCAGTAACCCCCAAGTACTCCGCCTGCACCCTCAGATTCCTACAAAACTCCAGCGCATTCGCGCTATCCAGTCCCCTCGTGCTATTGTCCCAGCACTGCAAAGGCGCCCTACTCAGTGTCGCCTCTGCAATGCTCACGCGCTTGCGCTCGCCCCCGCTGACACCGCGCACATACTCACTGCCCACTTTCGTATTTACGGTATGACCAATCCCGAACATGGCCATAGCAACGTCGCGCATATGCTCGGCCCAGGTCTCGCGCTCCACACCACCAGGCGCATACCTCGGAGCGCGAGCGCGCGCCGCAAAGAGCAGAGTATCGCCGACAGTCAAGGAGGGGAAGTGGACGTCCTGCTCAGCCGTGTAAATGGCATCTCCACGGAAACTGCGGTGCATCTGATCCGCACAAATACCTGCGCACCCCACATCAGCCCCAACGCATTCACCATCGACCCGCACGGAGCGCGAAGCAACAAAATGCCAGGACCCAGACTTACCCTGATAGTTCAGATAACTGCCCGCATCGACCTCCAACCCGCCCGTCTCCCCGGCCACCGTCTTCAACAGCGACGAGCACCCGCTCCCCGGCGGGCCCAACACCAGCAGCATCTCCCCCGCCTCCACCACGCCATCAAACCCCTTCAGGACCTCCTTCCTCTCTCCTCTCCCCCCGGTGCAAAACGCAGACCTCAATGCCTCCACCGTACCCAGAGCCAAGGCATTCCCCACCGTCCGCTGACACGCGGCCCCGCCCGCGCCGTGATCCGCCTCCCCGTAGACGCTCAGATTCGCAAACGCGACGCCCGCAGTACGAGGCGGGAAGATGTCGGGCTGCGCCGCCTGCACGCGCAGCACCGCCTGCGCCCACGCGCGCGCACAGAAACGCGGGCCCTTGGGGTCGAGCGGCGAGCCGGGCGGGGGGCGGAAGGGGTTCTTGTTGGCATCACTTCCGCTCGCGTCGACGTACGTCGGCAGGGCGGAGTAGCGGCGGGCGACGCTGTGGATCCGGCGAGCCGTGCGATCTTTTTGGCGGTGGGGAAGAGGAGGGCGGCGGTGGGTAGCGGACGGGGTAGTGGTTGGCTTAACTGCGCTGAGGACGCTGCCGTTTTTGGCGTTGCCGTCCCCGCAGCCGCTGGTCGCTGGTCGGCTTGTCGTGTGCGTCGTCCATTTGCTGCGCCCGCTCTGCAGGCTTTGGCGGTCGTCGTGAGCGGTGTCGATCAGCTCGATGCGGGAGTAGTCTTCGAAGAGGCCGCCACCCGTGTCGTCGCGGCGTATGGAGTCGCTATAGCGGGTGCTGGTGTCCATTACGTCGTGCCAATGGCCAGACGTGGCGATGGATTGCGAGCGGATGTGTGTGTTGCCGTTGTCGCTGTCGTTGTTGCGCGTGCGGCGTAGGATAGTCATGCCGACTTGCTCGACTCCATCATCATTGGCGGCGCCGCCGCCGCCATTGACACCATCGCCTGAATCGGCGGATATCGAGGCACGGCGGCTACGGTTCAGGCTTCGGAACGAAACCATCCGAGACTAGAGGCGTTTTGGTTTCGATGGTATTGGAGATCAGCGAGTTTCTGGGAGGTGAAGAATGGATGGAGGGCGGGACACGTATGTTTTGCTAGCAGACGCAGAGGGGACGCATTTGTCTGCGAGAGGTCCAGGGAAGTACAAAACTTGAGCATTTTTCCATTGCTAGGTTGGAGGAAACCCCGAGGGGTTGGAACGCTTCAATCCAATGTACCCCTTGCCTTGAGTTCATCAGCTCCCACCACCCCAGAGCGTGAGCAAGGGGGAAGAATGCAACATTGGAAGAGGACTTTCCGTGATCCGATGAATGCTTAGCCAACGTAAGATATGCGGGTATATGGCAGTTCATGAATAGAAGTGAAGTGGTGGGCATCCCTTCCCCAATCCGCATGTTGGGCTACTCCCCTGTCACGCGAATGGGTCGCGAGCTTGACAACCAGCCACGGTGCGCAAACATGCACGGAATGGGTAGAGAGAGGTCTGGGGGGTATTCATGGTGACACTAGTCTTTCTGAGCTTCGGTTGTCCCGTGATGAGATGGTTGTTTTGATTTTCAGTCTTCAATTCACGTCATCAAAATCTTCCTGCAGTGCGTTCATGAGCCTCGATCATTTAAACTGCGATTTTGGCCGACTTCATAACTGTGCATATGATTGGAGCTAACAGCTTGTCAACGGCAGTGGCTCTGAGTACGTTCCGAAGTGTCCGGTTCTCACATCTCGAGACGGGCAGCGTCATCTCGTAACATGCCGAAGGGTTTGCGGCCCGGCACCCATCTTTGACGATCTCTTTTCTATTTTTTTTTATGCCCTATTCCCTCGCCCTATCGCCCCATCCGTAAGCGAAGAAGTAGCGAAGGCAAATCAAAGGAAGGGCCACCGAGCGGTTCTACAAGCGAAAAGACCAGAAAACGGTCCAGCACCTATAATACTATAGCGTTATCACTTGTAGTAAGGCACTAACCATTAGCGAGTATAGCTGGCAGAAAAAAGTGCATTGCTAAAACGGAGAAAGAAGGAAGATGATCCGTATCGCGGAAATGGAAAGGAGTGACACGCAACGCACCTTGCCTTTAATCGCGCCGACTTTCGAGCTACGCCGCATCGTCTACCTGGAACCGCAATGCGCAGACCATGTATATCTGTGTGCCATCGGGTGAAATTCCCAATTTGATGTTTGATCGGTGGTTTCACCCCGGCCCGTGTGACTCACGCTGCGCTGGGACGACAAAGGATGATGAAGAGGCTTTTGTGTTGTTTTCCTCGCCCAGAGTTCACAACGCCCACCAGAAGACTTATGGAAATATGGACCTTGAAGTGCCATATTTTTTTCAGCTTGTCGTGAGTCTTTGCACACTTTGCCCACCTGCGTTCCCTCATGGCCAAAATATGCCTCGAAATAGACGTTCAGATAGACCGTCCAGCGCAGGTTTTCCGTCTCATATGGCTCACGCTCTGATGCCATCCATCCGCCATGCACACCTCTGAAGAAGGCTCCTCATCCTCCAATAGCCCCCCCTCGTCTCGCTCACCGCGACCTTCGCCGGCGCTGCATCTCGCGTTCAATGCATCCAACACCCTCGCCCTCCCGCCGCCAATGGCCGCGCTTTGCAGCGTAGCAAACGCACTAGCAGCAGCGACGTGCCCGGCCGCAGCCTGATGTACCGCAGCCAAAGACCCTTGTTTTTTAAGCAAAGAAAAAATTCAGCCTGCGCTTCTTCGCTCCCTACCAGCTATTCAAAACGCTTTCTCCGCCCCCGCCTCCATACACTTACCCGCAACAGGTCCACTTGCACCAAACCCGGCCGCGCGCAGCAGCGGCCCAGTGACCAGTCCGGGCGTAATGAACACGACGCCGCTCACGACGTAGAAGATGGTCTGCAGCGGGTGCGCCGAGATCCAGCGCCGCGACTTGGGCGGGGAGGCGCTCCCACGCGACAGCGGCGACTGCAGCAGCGTTGACAGCGAGCGCTGTGCGTTTGCCGCGGAGGTGTCGACGGATTTGCCTATATCTCGCAGTGCGGCACAGACGGTGGGGTTGTCAAGGAAGCAGGCGGCTGGGGGGGGTTAGATGGCGATGCTGTTGTGGCGGGGACGGCTTTTGCGGCGAGGGAGACGAGGAGGGGAAAGACGGCGGGGGGCTTCTTGTTGGCTGTCTCGGGGCGAGACGGATAGCTATCCGCGCCGTCGAGGGTGGTGGAGGGGAGTTTTGATCAAATACGCGCGCTGGTAATACAGGTGCGGCGGCATTTGCGGAAGTGAGGATGGGCACGTCAGGTCGTAGCGGGTTGGCCACTAATGGGAAGGCATTGCCGCCCAGTGAGTGACTTCTGCGGCGACCGCGCAAACGCTGCTTTTCATTATGTTGTGTTGCTACATCTGGTATCCTCGTGGGAGTGAGGAGCATGTAGGCCTCCTCGCAGCGAGATCCGACAAAATAATTTGCTGGGAAGAGCCCCGACTTCGGAGAATCCCACATGTGCTAGACCAGACTGCAAAGCCAAATGTACTCTGTAGCTGTCGAGAAGTTGATGTCATGCTTGCACCAACGCGCCTGCGCGCTATCGAACAACGTTGGCGAGAACGCCCTTTAACTGACGTGTCAGTATAGTCAAGCATCCCCAAAACGCTCAAACTAGCATGGCTGGTCCCAACCATTCCTTATCTAGCCGTACCTGTCAGTCCTGCGCAGAGACCGGAAAAGACACGCAGCAGGGATCCCGATCCTACTTTGTCTCCACGCATAACAGCGCACCGACGTGTCCCCACAGCAGAAGATTCTAGACCACACGTAACTCCAAGCGCGCACGAGCGGTCGATCGGCTCCCCTCAGGTAAAGACAAGCCGCTGGCACAGATTAAGAGAAAGCGAGATGCCGCAGAGTAAGCCACGGAGGCGCAAACGATTGGACGGGGCGCCTGCAAGCGCCAGGGGCACGCCTCTTGCCATGCGCAAGCCACAAAGACTGGGCAGGCACCTCAGCACTTGGCACGCATGCATCTGCAGATGCACATGCGCGAGCTTCAAAAAAGAACAGCCAAGCAGAAAAAAGACCTGACGTAGAGAGAGGAGTGATTTTTGGGGGGGCGAATCGTTGATTTTTAAAATTTTCTAGGCGGAGCATCGACATAGGAAAACGACTTGATGCTTCCTTTCCAACGAGCGGATGAGAAGAGGATATATGTGATGACAAACTTGAGATGGTGTTCGTCCTCCCCAAAAAGACAGCCCGACAAAAAGCGTGAGCTGCGTGAAATAAGTGATACCGGCTGAACCACGACGTTTCTCGTGTGGCAGCCATAACAGAGAAACAAGAGGCTTCCCATCAAAATAACAAAAGCCGATCGATGTATACAGTAAATGCACCCAATAATGCATCCTTCCTTTTTTTTGGTGCGCGAGAAGGTCTCCCACATTAGAAGAAGACCTTTTTTCCTCCCGTTTTTCCGTGGATGGAGATGAGAGATCAAAACAAAGCGGAGGGTAGCAACGCCATCCGTTGGCTGCTGGGAAATCGACAAGACAAAAAAGACAACAAACCGAGCGATCTCGCTAAAGGTACTAAAAACTCCGATGTCCGTGCTCGCTAAAAAAAGAGACGACAGGTGATATGAAAAAAGCTTTTGGGGTCGCTTGGTGTGCTTCCGTTCCAATTTGCGACAGAGAAGCGAAGATGTTCAATTTTCCGGAGACCGCTGTAAAATAAAAACCGAGAGGGGTATAACGACGAGGGAAGACGAAGGGAAAGTGCAGCACAAGAGTGCTTACACATCCTGCTTCCCCTTCTTTCGCGACTCGTGTACGCTCTTCCGTGCGTCCATAGACTCTTGCATCGTCTGGAAGGGGCGGGACCGCAGACGCTCACGGATTTGGCCGGTGGAGCGGGCGGCCCACGCGCTGTAGCCGTGGGGGCTGAAGGGGAAGAGGACGAGGTTGTCTTGACGCTTGATGAACTCCTCAGGCTTGGGTGCGGGTGTCGAGGCGATGATGTCAATCTCGCTGGCAAGCTGGTTGCAGTAGTCGTCGAGCGGCAGGTCGTTGACGTCGTTACCGAACGGGTTCTCAATCTCGCGACCAATGGACTCGAAACCCAGGATGATGTACGCAGCAGCCATGGTACCAGGAATGGTGATCCACTTGAGAGTGGGCCACAGCTGGAAGGGCAACATGAGGACGTAGAGCCATGCGATTTGCGAGATGGCGATGGTGTAGGCAATCGGGAGAGGGGTGTTGAGAACACGCTCGGTACCGGCGAGGATGTCGTTGAGCTGGAAGATGGATTGAGTGGCTTGGACCTGGTGGTAGCCCTTGAGCTTGGGGTCCTCACCCTCGGTCAGGGTGTCGATATAGCGGCTGAGGTGGTTCAGAATCTCGAGGGGCAGATTTCCAAGCGGCTTCTTGGCGCGCTTGAGCTGCTTGCGAGGGTTGGACTCAGCCATGGGCACACCGAGGTACTCGCCAATAGTCTTCCACACTGATTTGTGTTGCGGGAGGAAAAGGTCGGGGTCTTCGGCTTCCTTGGCGTAGGTGTCGAGATGCTGGATCAGGCCCTGCAAGTCCTCGTAGTGCATGTAGGGCTCAAAGCGCAGCTTGTGCTTCAGGGCGTTGGCGAAGGCGACGATGAGGTTGAGGCCGGTACTACGAGTGTGTTAGTGGTGGCGTGAATGGACCCTCAGCGCCTGACTCACAGCTTGCCCAGAACATCTTCCTTTCCTTCTTCGCCCTCGCGCTCGCTCGCAGAGACCCAGATCTCACGCGCCAGCGTCTGCGAGACAAGCATGAGCTGGGCCCAGTAGCGGCGGCCTTCGGAGTAGCGTTCGTAGGCAGTGGTGCTGCGGAGCGAGATGGCGAGGGAGACGACGAAGCCGAGGACGGTCAAGAGAATGTTGTCGACACCGAGGGGATGGACGAATTGGGAGACGCAAGAACTGTATAGAATTAGCACCGTGCCTTGAAAAGCGCGAAAATCAGCATTGCAATGGCACACAAAACACACATTAACGTCGCCCACAAACCACAGCAAATGACTGGCAAAATCAACTCCGGGAAGATGCTTCCATGCATACGCATGAACATGGGCCACTTTGAGTGCTTGTCGATGGCGCGCGGCCCTTCCTGGAGTGAGGTCAGCGCTGGCGGCACAGAGAGAGGCGCGGAAGGCGTACGAAGTAGTCGTCCAGGTCAATGGTCTTTGAGCGCTTCTGGCGGTACTTGATCATCTGGGGAGCAATGTGTCCGGGGGAGAAGGCGGCCTCGAGCGGCTTGGTCTCGATGTCGAGTTTCTCCTGCTCAGTCACGGCGGTGCCGTTGCTGGACGGCGGAGGGTTGACAGAGGGAGCCGAGGGCGTGGGCTCGACCTGGTCGGCGGACTGGTCGAGCCTCACGGAGCGCTGGCTCACGGTCTCTGCGCGTGCGCGGCGCACGTTGTAGTCACCGCCGTCGGCCATGTTGTCGTCGGGCTTGGCGATGGGTTGATGGGAAGAAGAAGAAGAAGAAGAAGAAGAAGACAGGCGAGTCTGATGACGCGTGTAGGAAATTGATAGTGAACGCGGGCCTTTAAAAGGGAGTGCAGGACTGGGGGATTGCCGGGAGTCGCTGACTGGAGAACAAAAAGAGCTGGGTGCTGGGAGGCTGGATGGGCTTTTATTCTTCGATGATGGGCGTGGCCCCTGTGGAGGAGCAGGGCGAGGGCTGGAGAACGCCGATTGGCCGCAGCGAGGGGAAGAATGGCGCGGGCCGCAGGAATACCGCGTATGCCACAGGCAGGCAGGCCTCCGGCTCTTATTATGAAAGGGCAGACAGGGAATCGCAGAGGCCGGCTTATTCTTCGACTGTTCGGGACGCCTGAAACACCGCACCTGTGCAGCCTAGCACGGGAAAAGGCGCTTTTGAAACGTCCCTCCGTGCAGCCGCGCGAGCGCCGCCCAGCCGCGTATCGCCTTGGCCGGGCCATTGGCATTAGGGTGAGGGAGCTCGAGGTCGTGGGCGCGGCCGGCGAGCGCAGGTGGAGCTCGCGCCGGGTGTGCGACGCGCAGGACCCATCTGCTGCCGATCTGGAAGCTCTGGACACCGCAGGGCGGGAGCGCCGAGTGCACGCGGGTCTGGTGGTGATCGCTACGCGTTGCCTGGTGCCTGACTCAGTACCGCCCAAGTCACCGCCAACGGCCGCTATGGCGTCGCTCCCGCACCTGCCCTGCGCCATCATCTGCCATCTCACCACTCACGGCGCCCTCGCCCTGCCCTGCCCAGCCGTCGCAACCACCCCTGCCCCGGCCAGCCTCCCTCACCAGCGCTCCCTTCATGTGCCTCAGGTCCAGATGAAGTGCCCCTGAGGGGTGCAGCCGTCCAGGTGAGCTCTGCGTCACACAGGCGCCGCTGTCTGGGGAAGAGAAGCGACCGCCTGTGTTGCTCTGACAGCTCCAGCAAGCACCAATCGCCGCCGCAACGCCCCAGCCGCCTCCGCGTCCGCTGCGCCTGGCATTCTTCGCCGCGAGGCACGCCCGACCTGCTCGTACTCCTTCATACGCCGGCGCCAAGCTTGTACCACGAGACGCACTTTTCGCGTCGAGAAGCCTCCTTGCCTGGCCCGGCGTCGCCTGCCGTCCCTTCCCCCGGGCGCAGAAATCCCCAGAATGGCCGCGTCGGTGGAAAGAGCCGCCACCGCCGCCGCTGCCCTTTCCCCTCTCGCTCTGCTGGAATCTTCTCCGACCGCGTCCGCGTGAGGCTGTGACGGCCTAAGGATAGAAACGAGGCCACCGACAGACGCACACCGCGCTTTACCCGCGCCCTTCGTCTCTGCAGGAGGCGCGTGGCTGAAGCAATCGGCTTCCGTCAATCCGCAGCCGAGCCCGCCGCCGTCGACGCCCTGTCCGACCGCGGCTAGAACGCGGCGCCTACGTCGTCGGCAACGGTGTCGCAGCGGCCGAGTCCGCACCTCCACGTAAGGGCACACACGTCGTATTCAGGCCGCGCACACCTACCCAATCGTCGTGTCTGCGCCCGCCCGCCCGCCGATCGAGATCCCCTCACCCACGCAATCGCGCGAAGACAGTCGCCTGCTGCTATTTTCGAATCGTCGTCCTGGCAATCGATAAAGTCTGTTGATCAGCCGGGTGGCGGATTCGTGCAGATCCTCAGGCCTCGCCCACGGCCTTATGCAGTACATGCGTATTCGATGTGGCGTGCGTGTTGACATCGTTCGACTGGATGGAACGCCTCAAGGTTGTGTGCGGAGACCGCCGGAAGATTCTGGGCATTGCCATGCATTCATTGTAGAGGAAACCACCTATCTCTAGAGCTGCGTAAAAAATAGACGCAGCCCGTATTACGCAACCGCCAAGCAGGACCCTCCTGGCAAGCAAATCTAATGGTTGGGGAGTGCGAAAGTAGGCCCAACACAAGGACCTTTGATCGCTCCCGATCACCCTCGCGGTGCTACGGCAAGGAATTGTGCTAAGAACTTTTTGGCTCTCTTTTCTGATACAAGTCCCAAGAAGGCGGGGTAGCTCGTGCTTCCTTTTGCCTTTTTTTCCAGTTGTTTCCCCTAGCACTCTGTTTATGGTTAGTGAGTTACATCATGAAACGAGAAGGCGACATGCCGTCTTTTCTTCTTTGTTTTGCTCTCAATGTGACTCGATTTCCAAGAAGTCGGGAGGCCGTCTTTTCTTCCGACTATCTCGGAGTAGGACAACTGCAAAGCCGTTCCTATGACCATTAACGCAATTTCGACATGAAGTTTATGCTACAGCTCACTCAGGCTTCCTCGTTCCGGCTATCTTATCGTCATTTCGCGGCCTTTTTCTTTTCTTTTCTTTTTTTTTTTTTTTTTGCTATCAAAACCGACACACCGTGGACGCTTTTCCGAAGAAGCTCAATCCCAGTGCGGTGGCAAAACCCGAAGCTGCCCACTGCGTCTTCAATATTCTGCATCATCTCACCTTGTTCAGCAGCTGCTTCGACCGATTCGGGTTCTGGTGAATGCTGAAAGAGTAAAGGTGCGGTTTCACATCGCATCTACTTCAGCATGGTCAGCATTGTAAAAAGATAAAGTATCAGCGCGGAAAGAGTCGCCAGATATCCATCAAATCTACCAACCCGCTGCTGTATGTTTCCCTCTTCTTTGAATAGTGAGAAGAGCCATAGTGGAGCTCGTGCACGCTCTGCCATCCCACGATCTTCAAGTCCTGGAACGCCGGCAACAGGGAAACCCCACCAAGTGTCTCGATCATTTGAAGCGGGATTCCAGTTTTTTTTTTTACCTGGTTCCCATACGCCCTTAGCCAGTTGGCCAGCTGTCCTCCGACAAAAGTCTCCAAGCATCGTCGGGCGACTGCACATTCGTATCCAAAAGCGGCAGTCTGGGGCTCTGAACCGTCAATTACGCCCTCCCCACCAACGGAAAATATGGAATATCCCAGCTGATTCCAAGGTCACGTCGCCCGAGCAGGGCGAGCCAAGAACGGCTTGCTTCAACATGGAGTTCGAGACAGGCGGTAAAAGCACATACGCCCTGTCCAACACCCCCGCCTTCCCACCTTCTCTCTCTCTCTCTTTATCTATCTATCCCCCATCCCTCCCCTGGAATCGCAATTTGGCGTTAACTTCTTCAGTGTTGATCGAGCCCAGTGGTCCGTGGCAGGTGAGGCGTCGTCATGGTAAATAAGGACAAGGTTGTCCAGCTGCAAAAGGTGAGCTAAAGAAATGGCTGTTGTATATGTGTCATAGGATTCCTTTGTTTCTTGGATCTTTGGACAAACGCGCTACACCTTCAAGAGCACCGCCATAGTCCTTGAGCTCATCAATGGCCGAGGCATTGTAACCCACAAGATATGTCATGACGCAAAAAAGCATGCTTGCATGGCCTGCCAACCTCGTTAGTGCTATCGATGGTGGGTTGCTTGCTAAGGTTGCTTCTGTACTATATGATAACACAATTCGATCTCTGTAAAACCACTCGGGATCGGCTGGATTATAGCGTATGACGTACTTCCATGGCGGCTACGCTCAGTGGGGGCCCGCTGTCGACCCCGCCATTCTGCGTACATATGTCGAACAAAAGGTTACGGATTGCAAGAACGGTGGCCCTACTACCACTGTGAGGTACGCCAGCGGTGCCGTAGCCGTTTGAAATGGACTGTGGGTTGAGTTTGTCTCCCTCGGCCATTTTGTCCGAATGCGGGTGAATGAGGGCATGAATGTCGTGGATAATGCCAAAAAGATTTCAAGCCTAAAGATGACCTTGATAAGGATTCTTCTTCACACTTATGGAGACCGTAGTGCGGTTACCGGTATCCGTTATCAGGTGAGTTTTACGCGGGGTGTAGCTAGGCTTCGGCAAGTCACATGACAGGAATTTAATATCCGGTGGACCCTCGACCAGCTTGGTGGCTGAGGAAGTTACCGCGATTCCGCCTCGCCCATCGAGCGACTGAGAACCTGCCCACTCACCATGACGGATCCATGTTCTGGTCGTCGAGCGCGGTACTCGGCGAGCAGTGGCGCGCTCATGTAGAGTTGCATAGCCCTGCGAAGGAGTTTCTCTTCAGGATCGACCGGTGCAGCAGGTTACGGGGCCAGCTCTTCAGACACACTACATTTCAATATTTAATACTCTTACAGACTGAAAAGCCCTTCAGAGCAGTGTCAGAGGCCTCCTAAGTGTTCAGGTCCACCTGATCTGCTCAATTAACGCTCTCCAATGCCGTCGCTACGATTCCGGAGATGCATCATCGGGCACTTTTCATATACTGTTGGAGTTCACTTCCACCTTATGTATTTCTAAGCAGCACAATCACCGATACGCTCCCCGCACAAATATTGAAGGGTCGGAATATAACCCGGACTGCTTACATAGCAGCATAGAACTGTTTATAAAGCCTGCTTCGGGTACTCTGCCTATGCACTGTGCCACTCAACCAGAAAATTAAGCTTCAGCAAGAAGATATGGCACACGCACTTATCCTTGGTGCCTCCGGAATCTCCGGATGGTCGCTTCTGAACCAAGCCAGAATCTATCCCACACCTACGACTTTTCCTCGCATCGCCGGCACCACGAACCGCCCGTTCACTTTGAAACAGGCTCACATTCCGGAGGATGATCGTGTGAAGATTGCTCCTGGAATTGACTTTACCGAGTCAGTTGAGGAAGTTGTGCGCGCCCTTAAAGAGAAGGTTCCGGATATTAATACAGTCACCCATGTATTTTTCACGGGTAAGTCGCTGACATGATCACATATACATGTGAGGTACCACTAAGGAGATGTCAGCGTACATTCAAACAAATCACTTCGAGACTCTGAAGAAAGTCAACACTAAGCTCTTGGAAGTTGCGGTTCGAGCTATTGAGGCCGTGTCCCCTCGGCTAAAAGTAGTCGTGCTTCAAACCGGTGGAAAGGGGTAAGACTTGATTTTCCCACCCAAAACATGCACCAAAAAGCTGACTGGGTGGAGTTACGGCCTTGAGTTTCCCAAAGAAGTCGGCATCAAGGCGCCCTTAAAAGAAACTAACCCCCGCATTCCTGAGCCCTGGGCCAGCAATATCTTCTACTACACCCAGTACGAACCTGCTTAAGGAGCTGTCCCGGGGAAAGCCCTGGACTTTCTCTGAGATCCGCCCGGATGGCATCGTGGGCTTCGCGCCCACCAACAGCGCCATGAACATGGCCCAAGGCATCGCCATCTACCTCACCATCTACCGCGAAGTGAAGGGCGCCGGCGCGGCCGTTCCGTTTCCTGGCCATGAGCACGGCTACTACTCGACTCATTCTGACACCTTTCAGGACATTCTCTCCAAGATGGAGATCTATGCCGCCCTCAACCCGGACAAGTGCGGCGGCGGCGGAGTTTTCAACGTCGCCGACGGCAAGGCTGCGGCCTGGGCGGAGGTGTGGCCGCGCCTGGCGGAACACTTTGGAATCATTGGTACGGGCCCTGCCACAGGGACAGACAAGAAGTCCATGGAGGAGTTCGTTAAGGAGAACCGGGCTGCCTGGTCAGCGTTGGCGAAGAAACATGGCATCAAAGAGGAAATAGTTGATCAACAAGGGTGGGGACACACACATTTCATGCTCGTGGACTTCGATTTTGACAGGCAATATGACTTGTCGCGGTCGCGCGAGGTTGGATTCTCGGAAGAGATTGATACGGTTGAGGGATACATCAAGGCATGGGAGCGCATGAGAGATGCCAAAATACTTCCCACCCTGTAATTACGAGTATTACGATTTTAGTGGCACGGGACGAATTGTTAATCTAGGATAGAACTTGTTCAAGTGGCGAAATTTCTCTAAGGGATATATTAGCACTCATGGTCTCAAGATTTTCCATAACGAGGCTGTGCCCATTATCGTAACGGATAGGGTCGCTGCACAGCTGGTGTGGATCCCTAAAACTCCCCGTGCTATCAGGGAGCATGGCTGGCTTCAGCAAATTCATTCTCTGGTCAGGTCCACAACTTTACTAAAGGCCTTTCCAGTGACGGATGATTTGAACGTGAAGGAAAAAAAAAAGCATAAATGGAGGGAGATGATGGCCACTGGAGGCTTCGGTGGTCTGTTTCGGTGTTCAAGCATCTTCCCGCAACAAATGTATCAGAAATAAAGAGCGAAGGATTCGAGAACTGCAAGAGTTATCAGTAGACTGTGTACACTATCCCGTGGCCGCCGTACGCTATGAAGCGGATGCTACGAGGAGATTATGTCGGGTTTCGAGTCAGTCATCTTGAAAGGTAGCAGAGGCATGATTGCCGTGTTCAAATGTGTGTATACAATGCATCCAGTCACGGCCCTTAGGGTTATTGGGATGTGAGTAGCTGAAGTCAAAGCCGTCTGCCCCTTTGGTACTAGTGTTGGCGCTTACCGTTTCGTCGGGCTCTGATGATTGGCTGCGTTCTGCTCGAGCTGGCTGGTGGACGGCAAACTCCTCCCTTGACTTCTGAATCTCTTGATTTGGCCACGTCCTGCAGCTTCCACGTGCGCAGGGGCGTCTTGATCTTGCGCTCGCGATTTCCCTCATTTGCGGGGAAAAGGATTTCCTGACCCGGACTCCGCGGACGAACGCTCATACCCCAGCCCAGTTTGTGTACCCGCAGGGTCGCCTTTTTCGCAATTTCCTTTGCGTCTAGGTGGGCCTCGGCAGCAATGACAGACAACAGAGTCCGCCCGCCGAGGAGCCGTCGCCATATCACCACTGCCTGCTGGCCCTGTCGGGAGGACAAAGTCAAGGTACCGCCCTTCATCCAGGCGGGCAGTCCCAGACATCAGCTCATGTTTTCCGCCTTCACAGTGTGATGGAGCGACTCCGGAATGTCAGCAGTGCATCGCCAAGAATCGCGAGTGCGCGTATGCTGGAGTTGATAGGAGAAAGTAAGCCTGGCCATTTCATCACCTGCCCGCGTCCACATCTCCCCATCTCGGCATAGATTAAGCAGCGAAATGCAGCTAACCAGAGCAGGCTATCGCTTCGCAAAGCCGTGGAAGCTTTTTCACAGCGAGTGCGGCAGCTTGAGGCCTTTGTCCGTGCGCACAACATCGCTGTCCCTCCAGTAGATCCAGAACATGAGGCAATATTGAGCCAACTTTCCTCCATATACGCCCCCGAGCCTGAACCAGCTTCTTTCAGTACTGTTCAATCGAAATCTCCCGAAAATTCCTTGAATAAGCAGCCGCGGACCCTTCCCAATGCCCCGCCAAACCTCAGCATCCCCGCCGCCGATACAACACACAGTCACCACATGTCAAGCCTTGCGCCTTTGAGCATTGCTTCTCTGCCACAATACGTCCTACACGCAAATGAAAATGGGCTCCAAGAAGCTTCTGCAAACATTATCTTGCAAGCGGATGTTTCAGATACAACATTACCGTTTAATCATTGCCTTGATGGTGACTGGGTTTGGAATCACTCGGCAATGTCACATATTGACAATGATATGGATATGGATGGTTTTGGGTTGTGGGCGCCGAGAGTTGATGGGCTGTTATCGCACGCTGACGCCGTAGGCAGCTCCTCAGACCCTTCTGCTTCTACATTACTCAACGAAGAGGAGTCCACGGATGACGAAGATCAGTCAGCTGTGACCAATCAACTCTCGGCGCGATTGGGTTCACTGCTGATGACCGACAGTGGAGAATGGCACTTCTACGGCGCGACATCGAATCTTAACTTGGCACGGGGCAAGCTTGCCTCAGCGCTGTATGCCAAACCCAACGAGAAAAGACGACGAGCGCATGTCCGCCTAGAGGCTGCTGGTATTGATCAGGCCATCAGTAGTGAGCTCGAGGACCATCTTCTGCAACTCTTCTTCACGTGGCACAATCCAAGTCTATACACCGTTGATCGGGACATTTTCAGCAAAGCCCGCAAAGAATATGCAGAAGGGTCTCAGGAGACACCCTTTTATTCTTTATCCCTTCTTAACGCCATGTCTATCCACCAGGCTCCATGAATCTTCAATGCAAGACTAAAAGGACTCCAGGTGTGCGGTCGGCGCCGCATTCGAGACGCGTAAGCGCCCGGATTTACCCTCACCCCTTGCGGACTTTTTCGCGAGCCGCGCCACGACGCTCCTCGATATCGAATTGGAGCATCCACGCATTGCTACTGTTCAGGCGCTTGCAATCTTAAGTAGCCATGAGGCGGCATGGACACGGGATACTCAAGGATGGCTCTTCAGTGGTATGGACCTTGCTAACATCCGCAACTCTGGTATTCGAATAGAATAACACTGATTCGCTGTTCTAGGTATGGCTCTCCGACTTGCAATTGACTTCGGCCTGCATGTCAATGCAAAACTATATGTTGAGGCTGGGTCGATGTCACGGGACGAGGCAAGAGGTCGAAGCGTAGCTTTCTGGGGTGCTTTCGCCACGGACCGGTAAAAGCCTTACGCGTGCAGGCAGTCGCTAAAGCTTGAGCTGACCTGGACATCAGGATGTGGGGCCTCTACGTTGGAAGGCCATTCCACAATATCTCGCCAGCCATATCCATGGAAATGCCAATTCCCTTCTCGCAAAATATGGAGAGATACTGGACACCAGTGTCACGCGGCCGGCACGGCCCGGAAAACGACTTGCTCGATAACCAAGAGGTTCTCGTCGAGAGATCTGCTCAACTATCTAGGATTACGTCTCCCCTCGAAGGCTCTTTTTAAGTGGATTGTCTGCATTTATGAGCAGCCAGAAGCTGATTCGTGTAGATATTTCCAAGCGGACGTGTCGAAAGGGGAGTTACAACGACTTGCAGAGGACACTTGGGAGAATTTGCTTGCTTGGAGACGCAACCTACCAAAAGAGATTGACCTAGATCTTGACAGCCCCATGCCTGCAAAATGCGTTCCCCATATTCTCGTTTTACAGTAAGTTTGGAGAGCCTTAAACCGCAACTTCCGTTTCTAATCTTGGGGAATAGTATGCTATTTGAGTATCTTACCATTCTCTTACACAGACCCTTCGTTGCTAAGCGTTACATCCAACCATATCCATTGGTCGGCCGTGGACGTCAGCACGCACGGGAAATGTGTGTCAGAGCAGCATCCCGCATCGCAATCCTCCTTTCTTGGTACGAAGAGCGGTATTCGCTCAGCTACGTCAACATACAGGTAGTGCAGATCACGTTCAGCGCCGCGCTCATCCTCGTCTACGCTACTGTGTCTGAGGGCAATCCCCAGAGCCACCGAAAATTGACTGGCCATCTGGAAATGTGCTGTCGTGCGCTGTCGGAGCTGGGCAATACTTTCAGTAACGCAACTCGGACACTGGACGTCCTTCTTCACGTTAAAAGGACATGGCAGGCCCTCCTCGTCGCAGCATCCACAGGATCGAAGCGCCGTGGTTCCTCATTCGTGACTGACGCACACGCGAAACGATGGAGTACATCAAATGCGGGCAACTCAAGGCCAGGGTGACCTCTTGGCGGGGAGCATTCGCTTCTAAATTGCAATTCTTAGGACCTTGAATGAGTAACCCGTGTTTAATTCTCTTTCATCTCCCGCTCTCAATTGCCCACGACTACTTTTACCCCCAACTGCGCGTTCGGGCGTTGGAATCCGAGGCGGGATCGCTGGATTTCTAGATGAGCAACACCACTACCGCCCAGGGCGACACGGCCCTTCCTTGCGGGGAGCTTGTGGCCCACTTGCCCACATTTGGAAAGGATGAGCACTACATGCAGGATGAATGGGCATCCGACTATGCAGTTTGGCGAATGCCGATGATTCACGGCCGGGGTATGGCAACAAGCCGGCCAACACCTATACCAGCTTGCGTTGATCCCAAGCTGAAATCCGGTATAGCCTCTTCTCAGGTCATCTATGGCTGTTAGTTTACAAGCAGCACAAGAAAAATGAGCAGCCAAACAAAGCCTTTCCTCAATTCTACTACTTCACCCCAAATCATGCGATCACAATAGGAACAAGCGCTATCATCATCAGCCGAGGCCCTTCGACATTGCTATGGTACACAAGATGAATGTATGGCTTCCATGACTGGCGAGACGGCGTTGGAGTTCGAATACGTATCCAGGCTGGTGAGTTTTCCGGTGCTGCTCAAGAATGATTGTGGATTTATGGAGTACCACTAGGCCTCTTTTCATGTTGTAAGCAGTTCATTTGCCACCCAGCCGCCGCCTGCTCTGAAAGTCAAGCGGCGATTACGGCGTGGCCAGGGCGACAGAGGACATTAAAACTAGTGTCGCACATCGCAAAGTGCTACTTGTTGGAAAACGAGAAGCCTCGTAATAAAGTTGACTCACGCGAGCTGAGAAGCTAAATGTGTTGGTAGGTTTTCACGCTCACATTAGGTGACGAGTATGATGATGATGATGATAATTCATATACCCCATCGGCCTCCATGAACCATAGGGACAATGAACGCCACTTTAACACAAGATACGTATTATGCGTTGACCGCTCTATCCCTTGCTTTGCACTCTTCAGTAGGGCACATGAAATGTCCACAGAAATTTTTCCCCAGAACCTAGCATGTATCTTGTGCTTCACAAGCGACGGGCACATAGTTGCACAGCCTACAAACCCCCAACAAATGCCAGCCGCCAAGGAGCTGAAAGCCATGCAGTTGGATCGAGCAGAACGCTCCCACCCATCTATTTAGCACCTTCAGCATCCTTCCATTGGCGGAGCTTTTGGACAAGCATGCCTCCAGTAACGCCATTCCAGTCTCCCTTGTCGAACGAAATGAGCGAGAGAATCTTGCCCTCGCGTTATGCGACATTAGATCTGCCAAAGGGGGCATATACTGCCGGGCGAGTAACAGAGGTGATGTGCTGCACAAGCATTCCGATGCGTTCCTGACGTGGCCGTTGCTGACGTGGCGCACAGGTTACGGTACCACCCTCGTTCCCACCACTTTAGGGGAGCCTCGCTCTATTAAGACAGAAAGTGTGCCCGCAACAGTGTAGCTTGTTAACATCAACGTTTACCAAGGCACGCATGAAAGCTCCTCCTTATCTTTGTCAAAACCCCAACGGTAGCTGAGATCACAAACCGCAAATGGGCTTCCTTGGTGGATTCGGTGTATCGGCAGCTGATGAGTGGATACTACAACTCTGGAATGAGTTCAACGCATGGCTCTCCACCCCATGTAGGTTTAGAGGCTGCATTATTATTCTGTGCGATCGTATTGCTGAAATATTTTTTACAAGGTGTCTACTGGACATTGATTGCATGGGTGATTACATTTACCGTGCTTATGTTGATTGGGCTGTCCTTAGGTTTCGGGCCAGCAGGTATCCTGCCGGGTATGACTACGATAAGTAAGATGCTCCCAAAGCATAATGCTAATAATTTATCAGGCTCCGCCGCGGCGGCATTTCAATCTTTCGTCTACGGCGGATTCACACCCGCTAGTGGAGTATTTGCCACGTTGACTAGCTTAGCAATGCTAGGATACCTAGCTCCTGCAATGGCAATGATAGCAGGAATACTTGCTTCAATAATTGCCGCCATTGTATGGAACACTTTTTGACCCAGTGGAGGTATGCTCCACGCTGATATCGAAGATATCGCTGTGTGTGATGAATGGCCAGAATGCAATATTGCTAAGTTCAGAGAAACTCTTCGTCAGCCAAAATTGCCATTACCGGCTGTACTCGTCGTCGTGTTAGTTTTTTGCAGCGGTAGTTTAGTATCCTTGAGATGCAGCCCATCGCTGTACCACCAGCCCTTGAGCACTCGTGGCCCACTTCATTGTATACATTCAGTAGCTTCAGCATCATTCAATAAAGCAGCAGTGCATTTGATCCCATACTGTTCAACATTATTCAATGGATCTGTGGAATTTGCGCTTGATCAGTCATAATTGATGAATGAATGACTCGATTGCCCCCTTGTTACTCAGCCGCTCGTAGCGTTAAGCCACGACGGCTCATATTGAATTACTAAGCTAATGGGCTCATCGAATAGCATGAGGAGGTAACCGGGATTATTTTCCATTAGGAAATAATAACTAAACCTATATAATTTGGCCTATACAGGACTAATAGCTCTATATTAAGTTACCCACTAAGGTGAGAGTCTGCACATGCAATATGATTCCGCTCACAATGGACGATATAATACTAGATTCTATGTTTCATGGGCTGATAGTTACAGGACATTTGGACGATAATAATAGCATTCATTACCAGACTATAGCTGCAAAGATACTAGGATTAGCCCATTCGTGCTTACCCGAAAGGATTTCCCCGCTAGTTGCTAGTCCGGTGTGGTTGCGGCCCGACACTACCACGTTGTTCTGGAAAAGAAAAGATTGCATGACAAGCTTCACATGACGGACCATGCACATACAAACAAGTCATTCGATGGTCGTATCAAACATCTCCAAAACGCTATCCAAAAGAAACCACTGCCTGCCTCCTTTGGCTGCACTAACCCCATCACAGCAGCCTCAACCCCACGGCCTCCAGCACCCTGCCCCCCAACACCAAAAAAAATATATATATATATTGCCTACACTCAAACAAACACCTCCACAACGGGTCCCTCATACCACCGCCTCGCCCACCCAACATAATACACAGCGCCCCCCACGACCCAGGCGCCCAACACCACACTCGCATAATTCATCGTCCCGGCGGACACGGGAAACGTGCTCGGAAAGGTGCTAAACACCATCGCAACAACCAGCCACACGCAACTCGCCGCGTTAGCCCAGACGCCGCACCACCCCAGGCGGAACGCCGCGCCGGCGCTCCTGGCGACGAAATCAGACCCTGCCCTCCTGCCGTACAGCAGCATGAAGACGATGGGCAGCAGGTAGCTGGCGTACATGCCGAGGATGGCCATGGAGAGGATGGCGTTGAAAGCCGTGCTGTTGCCGAGGTAGATGAAGCCGAGCAGGGCCTGCAGGACGCTGGTGCAGACGATGGCGCGCACGGGGACGTTGTAGGTGGGCGACACGTGCGAGAAGTAGTGAGAGAATGGCACCGCGGCGTCGCGGGCGAATGCCCAGGCGGTGCGGCTGGTGGAGGTGGTGCCGGCGGCGTTCGCGGCAACAGCGATAAGGGAGCTGTATAGCGGCGTTAACGCTTATTGTCCATTCGCAGGGAGGGAGGGGGCTTACATGAAAAGAGCGAGAATGGTGGCGCCGGCGCGGGAGTCGGTGATGTTGAGGAAGAGCTGCATGAAGGGGAAGCCGGTCGGGGAGGTGAGCAGGTTGTTCAGGTCACCGAGGGCGAAGAGCATGACGAGGCAGTAGACGAGGCCCATCAAGCCGTTGATGACGATGGAGCCGAGCATGGCGAGCGGGACGGAGCGGGAGGGGTTGGGGAGCTCCTCCGCCATATGGGCGGCGGCGTCGTATCTGCGAGATGCGTTAATATGATATTTGGGTGTATCTGCCAGACAAAGCGACGAAGCTGATGAGAGAATGACTTCCTCTCGTGAATGAATCCTAGGATATAGGGCGTCTTCCGAAGCAGCAAAGGGGCAAACTTACCCAAGAAACGGATACACTGCGCTCAACATCCCGACCAACCAACTCACGCCATCATCCTTCCATCCACTCATATTTACCACATCCTTGAACACATATCTCGCGCTATGGGCGCCCTTGTCACCAATTCCCATGACGCCCATTACCACGACGATGGCGACGAACCCGATCACGTGGGCGACGCCGCTGATGGTGTTGGTGTGCGGCAGAATTCGTGACCCATAGATATTCACAACGGTACTGTAGGCGATGACGGCCCAGTAGAACAGCATGCCCTGCCAACGCTCCGGAACGTACGAGCCGCCCTCGCCCTGGTTGAGGGTGATGTAGCCCTGAAATTGCAGGCCAGCGGCGAAGGCGGCGGATGCCGTCAGCACAACTTGTCCGCCGATGTTGATCCACCCGGTGAACCACGAGGCGACGAGGCGGCTGTGTGAAGGGGAGAGGGAGGCGACCCAGTGGTATTGGCCTGGGACAGTTAGTGGAGGTGTTTCTTTATTTTAAGTGGGGGAGTCCAGAGGGGTTGTTAGGTGTCATGGGTGAGGAATGGTAAAAGAATAGTCTGAAGGATGATGGAGGGTAGTTCTTGTGGCTCTCTTTGTGCAACGGGGGTCTTCCCGGTTGGCTTTAGCTTCCCACCATGAAGAGCGTGACTACGTGAGAGCGCAGGAACATGATTGATGAGCGCCATGAGGAAGATAGCCAAGCGACAAGGAGCGGAAAGAGCCAGCAGCACGGACGAAGAGGGAGAAGAGGAAAGGTAGCAGTCACGACATACCTCCCGCAGTCGGATATACTGACGCGATCTCGGCCAACGACGCTGCCGTCAAAATTGTCCCAACAAACGCAATAATACTGTAACAGCTATCAGCACACTCTCACTGCCTCCAAAGCCCTCCAGCTCTCCACACCATGATAGTCAAAAGAAAAGGACATCCAATGACTTACTAATTATAAAACAAACACGGGGCGCCGCCGTTCGTCAGCGCCTGCGCGACCACGGACGACACAGCCTCCCACGTCGCCATCAAGCATACCAGCAGCGCTCCCAGCGACCACACACCGAACTCGCGGCGCAGCTCCTCGGCATGGCCGCCGTTCACCGAGGTCGGCGATAGCACGGCGCCGGACTGCAGCTCGATGTCCGCGGCTTTGATGCTGCTGGGCTTCGCCATCGAGTCGGCGGTATGGGTTTTGTGGAGGGAGGAGGGCATGCTTGCTTTTGCTGTTGTGGATGTGGAGGTGTGATGGGACGGGGATGGCGCCGCCAGAGATGCGTGGAGAGCGTGTACGGGCTCTCACTACTCCTGCTCTGCGGAAGGATATTGATGTAGCGCTCGGTCTGTATTGATTATGGTATGTGATGGATGTGATGGCGGATTGACCGGTGATGTGGTCGGGAGGTTGACTCGTCGGATCGCTTTGGCGCGTGTCTAGGTGTTGCGTTTGGTTGCCTAAGCGGGAAGCGGGAGTGGCGGAGAGGAGTGCGGACTGATGCGGGCGCGGCCCAGAAGCTAGCCGTAGAAAACAGAACGAGTAGCGAACCAGGGCGAACCGAACCAGAAATGTAAGGTGATAAAGGTGTTGAGCGAGGAACAGTTCGGTGGTGTGACGGGGGATAAGTAGTGTGTATAAGCGTTTCCAACCGTCGGTCCTTCCGCTACCGCACCGGTGGGCCAAGCTTGTGGCAATTGCAGGAGACAGTACGCGGGAGGATATGCCGTGTGTCTCTGATACGCATTGACTGTGACCAGCACAATGGACTAAAATGAGGTGGAGCACGAGAGTTTGCTATCTCGAAGATACAGAATAACGGCGTGACTGGGGCCGGCGTCGAGACGGGGAGATAGAGAGATAACAAGCACTTGAGTAAAGCTATTGCACGTTCCTTTTCTTCCCCGCAAAAGGGCCCAAAGGAGGGAAAACGACGGATGTGCCAGGACCAGCGTGCGGAGACAGAGATTCCCTCAATTACGCCAAAAAAAAAAAAAGCGCGTGGTCTCTTCCCTTCATCGTATCTGAGGCTAAGTATTGCCGGGATGCCCTCGGTCATAGCGAGCGTTCCGCATGTTCGAGGCACGATGTGCAGCCACCAAAGTTGCGAATGCGGTATCAAGCGGCTCGTGTCTATAATCCCGCGGCAACCATTGGTCCAGAGGCGCCTGCAGGCAGCCCTGTGTAGGACATGCACGTCTCAGAAGCTGGGGAATTGTTTCCGCTTAGCCGCAAGTATCGCAGATCCGAACCTCCCTCCTCCGTTCATAACCACGACCGCGAGAGAGAGCAGAGGGATTGAGTTGACTCCGGCATCGCGCAAATATTGACAGAGATAAGAGTCGGGCGAGATATGCTTCTCGTAGAGATAACGGAGCGCTGATATCGGGACCTGAGCGTTGCAATTCTTGTGGAATCTGGGCTGTCAGGACCGGGTGGGTTGGTTGGTCGTTGATGTAGAGTGTTCGCTGTGACTTTCCTGTGCGGCGAGACGGCGGAGGCGGCAACGGAATTGTGGGGTGTGGAGGCGGCGGAATCTTTCCACGCGTAGGGCTGTGTCAGGGCCGGCCGTGATGTGATTGGCCGGAGCGGAACGGGGCCCGATAAGCCCTTTTGGTACTGATGCGCTCAGTTGGGGAAACGGATGGGAATTGAGTAGACGCGTTGATTATGCTGCAGTCCACATAAGAGTGAGATTGATAGAAAGTTTCACTGAAGGCGTATGGAAGGTAAATTCAAAGGAGACACGGAGATATCCGCGCAAGGCCAGCCACTGACCACAAAAGTAATCGAGGAACCACAGATGAGAGAAAACTTACTTGCAAGTGGATGTATTGAAGCTCCATTCTCACTCCAGTACGGCGGACGGACGATAGACTTCCATCCTATACACACAGAGACACACACACACACACACACACACACACACACACACACCCACGCACCTTTGAGGGCATAGGAGACGAGCATACATAGAAGAGGATAGGTCACACTTATATGCTTCACGTCTACATATATCAATATACTTTTACACCTGAAGTCACCCGATCAACGCCTTATAATCACACGATGCCAATACCCAGCCCAGCCCGTCTCATATCCCTGAATATCCCCCTCACTCCATTAATCATTTACAAGTTCCCTTTAACGCAACAGCTCTTATTCTCCTTGTACACCTCCACACTCGCCAGGTTCTTGTTGCTCGGCACGTCGATGGCGGGATTGCCCTCGAAGAAATCCGCCGGCCTCAAATTCACCTGGAAAATATCGGCGGGCATGACGGGCCAATCCTCGACACGCGGGTTATGCGTGAGGCCGAACACGCTCCACACGACGACATCGTCATTCTCGACGTTGTCCTGGCGCCTGACGGCGTCGCCGACGCCGTCGACCTCCTTGGTGCTCTGTAGGGTGAAGCGGCCGCCAGCGTACAGCTCGTCGTCCTTGTACTTGGTGACCCACACGTGGTGCTTGGCAAACTCGGCGCGCTTGCTCTGCACGCTGTCCGGGTCGGCGAGCAGGAGCTGTGTCGCTGGCGGCGTAAACTTGTAGCCGACGGGTTTGCCGCTGATGCGGTTCTTGCGGTTGGGGTTGACGATCTTGAAGATGCGGTTGTGCTGCGGCGCCGCGTCGGCCCACGTCGACGTCTTGATCGGCGTCTGGCGGATCTCGTAGTAGTTGCCGCGGGGATTGGTCTCGGGGTTCATGGGCACGGCGTGGGATTCCTCCTGAATGACGGTGTTGGCGTGGCCGTCGATTGCAGGGTCAATGCGCGCTGCGAAGATGTGCTGGTGGTTCTGGGCGAGAGCGCCCGGGTTAACGACGTTGCCGTAGTTGCTCTGCTTGCCGGGGTCGATGTTGACGACGCTGACGATACCGGTGGCACGGGTTTCGATGACGATACCACCCGCCTGGTCGAACTTGTAGGCGAAGATGTATTCGTAGTTGGCCAGAGTGATGATAAACTGGACAACGAGTTCACGGTTACGGGTGACAACGGCGCGGCCGGTCCTCCAATTGGTGTGCTTCCAGCCAATACCGTTGTCTTGCTCGTGCAGGCAGATCACGTTGGGGTGAGCGGTGGGCTCGCCATCACGACCGATGATAACAGCGTCGAAGTACTTGATGACACCAAGGCAATCGCAGCCAAGGGCAAGGTTGTTGCAGCAGTTACCGGCACCTCCATCTCCAAAGTCGAAGGCCTGCTTCCTCTGGAAAGGAGGACGCTGTTGTCAAGGTTAGTCCTCATCCGCACAACGAGACAGAGAGAGAGAGAGAGAGGGAGAGAGAGAGACATACCGCATCAGCATAAGGCACGGTCATCTCGCTGATGCTCAATCTGTAGAGCACACTCCTGCCCTCGTACCGCAGATCGTGAATCGTGGCGCCCTCGCGAGGGCTGAAACCCACCCTGAAGCTCCACTTCTGCCACTCAACCAAGCTTTCGTCGGTGACTTTGAAAGACGGACCATCGGGCTGCTGCACGTTCAGAGGCTTCAGATCCTTCCGAGTGCCATTCGGTAGCAGCTCTGGCACATACTCTGACGTGGTGCAGTGGTCGATGACGTGGGGGCTGTTAGTCTTGTCGGTAAGGCCGTCTTCCTTTCCACCGGTGGCCAGACGGTCGATGCGGATAATTTCCTGCTTGTGGGCATCCATGACAGGGATAAGTGGCAGAGGGTAGGCGTAGAAGTTGGAGTCAGGGTTGCCACTGCGGGTGTCGTTTGCGAAGATCAGGCCCTGGAAGTAGCGGCGGGGCTCATCCTCCAGGTCGAGGCCGCCGTAGGGCCACGGCTCGATGACGACCTCGAAGCCCTCGGGGAGCTTCAGCTCTGCAATGGCTTCCTGGAACAAGGGAGAGGCCTTGCAGACGTCGACGAGGGTGTCAAACTCCTTCCTGTGGGAATGTCAGCAGACTTTTTGCTTTGATGGGCCGAGTTCACGTACATGGTCAGAGCAGCCTGGTGCTGCTTGCCAATGACCTCGTGCTTCACGCGAGCGGCACGGTTCACGTCGACGACGGACTCGTGGTACTCGGGAACCCTGTCGGAGCCAATGACATCGTACTGACACTTGGCCAGCCGCGGCGGTCTTGGGGTGGTGGGTGATAGGCGGCCAGAGTGCTCGAGCTCGAGGAACTTCTTCAGGTCGGCCTTGGCGGGCTCCTGCAGGAAGATCTCACGGAAACTGATGGTGACATTGGGGTGGGACTTGATGACAACATCACGAGCGCGCTTTGTCTCGTCGATGGAGAGGATGGCGAGGGGATGGGGGACCATGGCGGCGGACGTGTGTGAGGAACGAGCAGGGAGAAAGGACAAGAGTGTTGGGCGTGCACAAAGCAAGACGGCACAACTGGGTATCACAGGGAAGGGCGAGGGAAGAGACCTGCCATCTCCAGGGCACGATGTCGGGGAGGGGGCAATTTATAGAGGCCGGCAGCGTGCAGGTGTCGGGTCCCGATGCGGCAAGTCCAGCCAGCGGAGGCCGCGGGACTCAGGCTCGCCATAGCCTGCCATGGCGAAGAGAATGGACCGCGCTGTGCAAGAGGCCGCTGGACGCGCTGATAGCAGCACACATCAGGGCGCCCGAGTTCCGCCAGGCGGGCGCAATCGCACGCCGTTCGTTGCGGGGAAAGAGCAGGAGCCACCAGCGGAATTCCCACTGGACGCTCCGGCTGTACTTGCCGCAAGCAGCCTAGCGGCGCTGGATCTCGCTGTCGTGCGCCCGCTGCGTGAGTGCGTGCCACGAGATGCCGCTGAAGCCGTACCCAGTGCTCGATTCCTGTTCGGACGCGTCGCGTCCTGCGTCGTGCGGGGTGATGCTGTTGCTTTGCCGCATCTTCTTCCATCTGTGCCGTGGATCGGTTCCGCGGGTGGGAGCCTTATCGCGGGCTGTGGCTTCGGCGTCTCGGTGCACGGACGCGTCTTGTGGGCGAGCAGGTCACAGCGAGCCCTTCTGACCACGCCCGACGCATTGCAAATTGCTCCAGCTGCTATGCCGCAGACAGGCCCTGAGCCAGCTCTCACGCCACCGAACACGCCTTACGCAACCACCAGGATTGCTTATCCACACGTCATCGCTTCCTGGACATGTCCAATTGGTTGCTCTAACACTTCCGCCCGTTCTATCCATCTTCTCGCGCCTTATCGGCCACCTCCCCACCAGCTCTTTTCCCTTCAACTTCATCATCACCACCTTCGACATCTTCAACATTGTCCTCGCTGCCCGCATCCTCACCAGCTTCCCCCTCCTTCCCCGCTGTCCTCCGCAAGTATCGCCCCAAACTCTCGCACAGCCTGTCCAGCACAAACTCTGCCTCACTCATCCCGGCCATCATCGGACTATTCTCTCCAATCCAATCCCACTCCACCAACCCTTCCGTTTCCTCTTCCACCTCTTCCTCCTCCTCGTCGTCTTCCCTGCTTTCAGCCGTGAATCTGATCAGCCGCGTGAACTCCACCCACTCCTCATACGAGTACCTCTTCGGCCTCACCCTGTCCACATCCTCCTTCAAGTCCTTAGCCACCCTGCGTATAGCCTTCGCCAACCGCCGCGCGAGCACACCATCGTCCTCCTCTTCCGGCCCAGCCTCTGCCGCAATCGACGCGAGACTGCGCGAAGCATCCGCATCCGCAGCATCCACGTCCGCATCATCCTCGGTGCCGGCATCCCCCTCCCCCTCCTCCAACTCCGCCGGCGGGCCCAAGGGAATCCCGCGCCTGACGCGCCGCCTCGCGGCCTCGCGCTGCAACAGCCCCAGCAGCCGCGGCTGGCGCTCCAAAAGCCCTTTCCACACGCCTTCCCTCGGCAGCACCGTCACGTCTGCCAGGCGCGACGTCGCGTTCTTGAACCCCGAGATGACCGTGTCGCCCATATCCGAGATCAGTATCGTCATGGTCGGCACGGCGACCAAGCTCCAGACGACGAAAAATGCGCGGCCGGCGTTGGACTTGGGCGCGAGGTCGCCGTAGCCGATGGTGAGCAGCGAGATGTAGCAGAAGTACAGCGACTGGAAATAGGTGAGGGACTGCGTTGCTTGCTCCGCGCGCCAGAAGACGACAGCTCCGACGCACCACAGAATGCCGAAGGCCAGGATCGAGAGCGTCAGCGCGTACCACCGCTTGAAGCGCGCGGTCGAGTGCTGGATCGCGCGCATCGCTGCGAAGCGGTCGCGCTCTTCGCGCAGGAGGAGCAGGCGGCGCGATCTCCGGAGTTGGTTGAGCGCTGAGGGGATGACGTGGGGGCTTTTCTTCTTCTTTTTCTTTTGCGCGCGGTGGCCGTGCGTGGGGATGCGGGTTGCGGCGGCGCGGTCGATCGGGTTGAAGGGCGCGGAGATGGAGGGACGTTGGCCGGAGGCGCCGGGGATGTGCTTCTTCTCCGCGGCGCGTTGGCGCAGCTCGAAGGAGGAGCTCACGGTGCGGGAGAGCGTGCGGCTGCGCATCTTGTCGATGTGCTTGCGCACGACTTTCTCTTGCCCGAGGTCCGTCGTGAATTTGTAGATGCTGGATACAACCAGACCGAGCATGATGATGCCGCCAACAGAGTAGGGGAAGACGAGTCCGCGGGTGATGTCGTTGGACGGGACGATGTCGCCTACAGGATGATAAGTATGCCTTGTATGTGGCGCGTGAAGGGAAAGCTCAAACATACCGAAGCCGACAGTGAGAATCGTCACATCGCAGAAGTACAAAGCGTTTGCGAATGTCCATTCGTCCTGTCCGTGCTGTTGCTCTATCCGAGAGAACACACCACCGCCGCCGGCAAGCCAGACGAAGAACATCATCGTCTGGAGAATGAGAGTCCGCTGAGAATCGGTAAGGGTGAACTTCTGCAGGTAGTGACCACGCCAGTATCCAACCATGTTAATCATCAAGATCATGGAGCAAACGCAGTAAAGCACAGCGGCCATGACGCCATACCAGTACCCTTGCGTGTATGTCTGGTTTGGCCTCTCTGGCGGAACGTAGATTTCCATACAAGCGAGATCCGCCGTGAGCTACCGAAGTCAGTTGATGAATGAAATAGAAAGTCGTACGACTTACTAGACCAGTAGCCACATACCACATGATTATGGTCGTCGGCAACGAAACAATGTAACGGACCTTCTGCGTAAAGTTCATGAGCAAGAAGAAGTTCCCCACAAACCCGCATATCAGCGACGCTGCATTAATCCAAAACGCCCATCTCGGGTCCTTGAACGGCACGCCATCCAGTTCCGGGACGACCTCACCATCCACGACCAACTCCATCCTCCAGTACGTGACCAATGCGGCGATCGAGAGCACATTCGCCAATGGCCCAAGCGTAGCAGCAAGAAGCCTGTCGTCCCCTAATCAGCACGTGCTCCACCAAGACGTATCACTCCACCTCTCAGACAGAACTTACGGAATCGCCGTGCTTGCAAACCACCAATCACTGCGAGCCAAGCCGTCAGCAACCAGATCTCACAAGGGCTTGCCATGCAGACGTACTTCTTACTCCCGTCCTCCCTCTTCCGCTCCCAAAACCTGCCCAAGCTCCGCCACGACCACTTCCACCTCTTCTTCTTCTTCTTCTTCTTCTTCTTCATCCCCTGCCGCGTGCGCTCAGCCGCGGCCCTCTGTTCCAAGCGTTCAGACAGCGGGATGATCGGCTCCGCAACTGCGATGTGTTGCGGGGGCGGCGGCTGCGTGGACGCGCTGCCCGCGCTCTCCGGCTTCTCCGGGAGCGAGGCGGTTGTGGATGAGGGGTTTGCGGATGCCATTTCCGAGCTCTTTCTCAAATTCTGGCGCCAGGGAGAGAGAGAAATAAATACACAAAAGCCGAACTGTAATCGCGACGAGAGACAGCTGAGGTCTCGCGAGTGCTGTGGAATGTGTCTCTGTTATTGCGCTTCGCGCACCTGCAACGCGCTCAGCACCGCCGACATAGCCCGGTCGTTGGAGCAGAAGGGCACAGCAGTTCTAGAGGAGGGAGAAGAGAGATGACTGAGGCGCTAGGAGACGCGCGGTCTCAGCTGCGGCTGCTAGTAGGGCGACGCGATAGTGGTAGGGCGAGGGTAAGGGCTCTGTAGGTGGAAATACAGAAGTGGCATGTTCGAGAGACGGCGGCCGTTAGCAAGACGGCGTCAGGCGGGGCAGAGAGATTAGTTCATGTGAACGGGGTGGGAGAGCTAATCAATAGCGAGCAAGTGTATCGATGGCTGGCTGCCCCGCGTTCGAAACAAGGCGTCCGCTGAGGCGGAAAGGTTACGCTTGGGGCAAGCCACATGCCCAGATGACGCAGGGAGGGATCGAGACCGATCTCCGCTGCCGCCGCAGATCTTTTGGCGCCATCAACTCCTGATAACACATCTTTAGGTTAAGATAGTGAGCGTAAGCCCAAAAGTATCTCATTTCTTTTTTTCCCTCGCGGGTATGACATGGCAATAAATAAAAATCATGATGGTATTTACACAGCCGCGCTCCGTTTCAGCTCGGCAATAAATGGACTACGGCGTCCGTATTTTGTTTGGGACGCACATGGTGAACCTAGAACCCTTGCACTCTCCTGACTCGGTGCTTCAAATACTAAACGGTCTTTCACACGAGGCTCTCTATTGGGCCTTCAACTTCTCCGTAAGCTCCGGGACCTTCTCGAACAGGTCGCCAACTAGACCAACGTCTGCAACCTGGAAGATGGGCGCATCCGCATCTTTGTTAATGGCAGCAATGACCTTGCTGTCCTTCATACCGGCCAAGTGCTGGATAGCACCAGAAATACCAGCGCAGAGGTAGAGCTGAGGTGCGACATTCTTGCCTGTTTGGCCGACCTGAAGACTGTTGTCTGCAAAACCGCTGTCTACCGCAGCGCGAGAAGCACCGATCGCGGCTCCGAGAGCGTCGGCGAGCGGAGGCATCAAGCGGTCGAATTCCTCCTTGGACTTCAGGCCACGGCCACCAGACACAACCTTGCTGGCAGTAGCCAAGTCGGGCCTGTCAGACTTGGCCAGATCCTCTGAGACCCACTCAGTAGGGCTCTCAGCCTTGGGGTCAACCCCCTCCTCAATCGCAGCACTCCCCCCCTCAGTCTCTCCGGCAGGGAAAGCGGTCCCACGGACGGTTATGATCTTGATTGGGTCGGAGGACTGGACGGTGAGGATGGCGTTGCCGGCATAAATAGGGCGAACGAAGGCTGCGACAATCAGCTCAGACATCCAGCTATTTATTCAAGCGCAAACACTCACTGTCCTCGCTCTCAATCGCAGTAATGTCGGAAATCTGCTGCACATCGAGCAAGGCGGCTACCCTCGGCAGAAGGTTCTTGCCGAAGGCAGAATGCCCCGCAAGAACATGAGTGTAGCCACCCTTTTTGATATTCTCGACCAGCAGCGGTGCGTAGTTCTCGGGCAATCCCTTGTCGTATGCGCCGTTCTCGATGAAAATGATCTTCTCCAGACCCTTAACCTTGGCCGCCTCATCGGCGACAGCCTTGATATTGCTGCCAGCGACCAATCCGGTAATAGAGCCGCCCAACTTCTGCGCAGCCGTCACGGCGGCCAATGATCCAGGGTTGAGCTTGCCCTCCCTCTGCTCCAGCACAGCAAGGGTTGACAGTAACCGCGCGATGAAGGACTGGTGGGGTAGCGAAATCGGGCGGACTGATCTGAGCTGGGTACGCGCTTGGCGGAGCGCAGTGTTGCGCGCGGTCGAGAACATTGTGGCGGCAGGCGTGCGCAGAGAAATGGAAGAAGGCCGGATGAAAGGCGAGGGATGACGAGGGCGAGGAGATGGGCAGCTTTTGGAGAGCGTCAAGCTTGAGCTCCGAGAGTCGGCAGCAGTCCGAGGTTATCCACAAGAGCTTCCAGATGCGCCTTGCCCTTTTAGTGATAGCGCATCTTGGCACAGTCGCGGAGAGACGAGCGGCGCGCTGAAGAAGTTCACGTCCCAAGTCCTCTACGACGCGCATCACCCGCCATCACCCTCGCGCCCTCCATCACACTTTACCTCTTTCCGCTCGACGCTTCACCGTTACGGTCGCGTCTCCGGCCGCATTTCGACGCTTCCGCGTTCCTCCCACCAGTCGCGCCGCATCGCGCCTTCACACCCCCAACGTAGCTTCATCCCCAGGACCGTCGCGCCTGCCCAATTCTTTCCCGCATCGCTATGGCCGACGAGCTGCCCGGCGCCGACAACTCAGCCGTTCTTTCTCAGGACATTGACGCGCCTTCTGCTGCCGACGAGGGCACTGCTGACGCCCCGGCCGCCGACTCTCAGAACGAGCAACCCGCAGGTACGTTGTCACAATACGTGCTATCTTCTTGCCATCGTTTCTGCTCCGCACGATAAACACCACTTCACTTTCGTCTGAGAGTGGTCGCCCTGTCGCGCCATCTGGTCTTAGCACGTATGACGAAAGCTTCGAAGCCATGCCTCAAGAGCTCAGCCGGCAGAGTCGTCGTCCGCAATCTTCCAATGGCACGGCTGCGGAGGTTAGCCCCTCGGCATCGTTGCCCTCGCATCCTTCGATACCGGGCTGGTTTCCTTCGTCGCCAGACTGGGACGCGCTAGATGAGTTGGGTAAGCTTGCTGCTGCGCATGCTGTGCCAGCACATCGGCCGGGGCGGCTACCTCACTTCGAGAGCTCGGTCCTAACGCATTTACGGCAATGTCCCACAGCAATAACACAGCTCTTTTGTGTGATTCGATGCTTTCGTGGTTAACATTCTCATACGTTTTCGCCGTGCGATAGCAGCTTCGGCTGTGGTTTTATCTTTCCTTCCGGTGGACGCTAATGGATAGCTCGATGCAGACGCAGATACCGCCATGGCAGACGACTCGGCACACAAGGATGATTCCACTCCCGCCCCGGTTTCCGACAACCCCCTCGATGCGCCTGAAGGGCCCAGGCCAGGGAATGAGGATGCGGATGCTGCCGAGGATGAGGAGATGGGCGGTATGGATGATACAAAGAAAGAGGGCGGGAGCCCGGACAAGCCTGAGGGGGATAATGCCGACGCTGCCGCGGACGACCAGCCTATGCAGACCAAATCCGCCTTGGAAAACCAAGCACGCTCTCACCTCATTGCGCAGACCCACGCCATCATCCTTCCGAGTTACAGCACTTGGTTCGATATGCACGCGATCCACAACATTGAGCGCAAGGCTCTGCCAGAATTCTTCAATAGCAGGAACCGGAGCAAAACCCCGGCCGTCTACAAGGATTATCGCGATTTCATGGTCAACACCTACCGGTTGAACCCGGCCGAATATCTCACCGTCACGGCCTGTCGCCGAAATTTGGCGGGTGATGTTTGCGCTATTATGCGTGTGCATGCCTTTCTCGAGCAATGGGGCTTGATCAACTACCAGGTCGATCCTGACACCAGGCCCTCCAACATCGGACCGCCGTTTACCGGACACTTCAAGATCACCGCCGACACCCCTCGTGGTTTGCAACCACACCAGCCCGCGCCTAAGTCTCAGGTTACGGTTGGCAAGCCTCTTACCGCCACCGATCGTCTCGCGAGCCAGACACCTGCTTCTAAGGAAGATCTCAACCTGGAAATTCGCCGCAACGTCTATGAATCGAATGGAAAGGAGGTCACACCGGCAGATTCCAAGGATAAGCCAGCCAATGGCGAAGGATCCACCGCTAACGGAACACAGCTAGCTGACAGCAAATCTTTGGTCGATGCGCTCAAGGAACCAGGCCGCCAAGTGAACTGTTTCTCCTGTGGCATTGATTGCACCCGCGTGCATTACCACAACACAAAATCCGCTCCTCACTCGGCTTCCGGTAAGACCGCAGCCATGCTGAAGTATGATCTATGCCCGAACTGCTTCCTAGAGGGTCGTTTCCCGTCTTCGAGTACTGCATCGGACTACACTAAGATCGAGAACGACAAATACTCGGGCATTCCTGACCGGAACGCGCCTTGGACGGACGGAGAGACGCTGCGCCTTCTTGAAGCCCTGGAAATGTTTGACGAGGATTGGAACCAGGTCGCCGAGTATGTCGGCAACCGGACAAGAGAAGAGTGCGTGCTCAAGTTCTTGCAACTCGAGATCGAAGATCAGTACCTTGAGGAGCAGGAGAACGCGAATAAAACGGACCTCACGGGTGGCAATCTGTCCTATATGAGCAACGGTCGTTTGCCATTCTCCCAAGCCGACAACGCCGTGCTGTCAGTTATGGGCTTCCTTGCCGGGCTTGCGGATCCTGCGGTCACTGCTGCAGCGGCTGGCAAGAGCGTGGATGAGATGAAGCGTGCTCTTCGAGAGAAATTGGAGAAGGGCGACGTTCCAGCGAGTGAGACAGAGAAGGGCAAAGAAAAAGAAGCTTCCGCAGCTCCTCCGGCAGCCGAAGCACAGGTAAAGAATGAGGACAGCATGGATGTTGACGCGAGCTCGCCTCAAGCAGCTGGCGGTGCTCAAACGGAGTCCAGCAAGTCCGCTAACCCCTATGCCACGGTGCCCCTGGCTCTTTCAGCCGCCCGTGCTGCAGCTCTTGCCTCGCACGAGGAGCGTAATATCTCCCGCTTGGTGTCGAGTGCGGTCAACATCGAGCTTCAGAAGATGCAGCTTAAACTGCAACAATTCTCGGAGCTGGAGCAGGTTCTTTCTGCCGAGCGCCGGGATCTTGAACGCCGCCGTCAGCAGCTCTTCCTAGACCGTCTTTCATTCCAAAAACGCATGCGGTCAGTTGAAGATGCATTCAAGCGTGCTGCTGCTGCAGGCCCCCAGGAAGGAATGAAGATTGTTCAAGAGGCGGTACACGGCGCTGACGCGTTCGGAGAGAAGCTTGGTGTTCAGAAGGTCGGTTCTGGTGAAGAAGGTGATGTCTCGCCGCTGAAAGAGGGTGATGAGGGGTTCAAGAGCCATGAAATCTAAGCGCTTAATTCATGCATCGATGAGAAAAAGGGGAAACTTTACATTTTCGGACTGTGTGCATGAAAGGGATGAACAACGAAAGGGTTGGAAAGCTTAGAAAGGCGTTTTTCTTTTTTTTTTTTTTTTCCTTCACTTCTTACCATTTGCTAAAGTGACGAAAGGTCCTCCAATTGACTTTTGTGTGGACACCCGGTCATAAGGAGGGGAAACTTCGAGGCGCTGGTGGGGTTTCGAAACTTTTTTGTTGCTTCACCTTTTCCTTTTCTCTTGCTGGGAGAATCAGAAATAGTATATCTTCTTTTTGGTTGCCCGTCCGCCCCTTCTCCTCTATTGTTGGGGTTTATCCATGGGTTTGGCTTGGGAGGTCTACTGAAGAGGAGGCCTTGTTGAGGTGGGCGGATGCGGCTTTTTGTTCGTTGTTGTACTTCAGTAGTATTACTTACCTTCCGAGAATGATAGTTTCTGCTTGGGGCGCCAGCCTGCGGATGGCTAGTGAGATGATGGGATATATGCTAATCTGAACAGGGCGGATCGCTTTGCTGAGGCGACGGTGCCTCGATTCTTTTACACTAGCTAAGTGGTCTCGAGACCTGGATATTGTTGTTCCCTCAGTTATTTTGTTAGTTGGAGTCACGGTACCGCTTTGATTCTTTACAAAGACTATACTTGCTGACTGCGGGTCGTGCTCGCGATGTTAGCGTGGACGTTTGACTGTACCGCAGTTTTTTGGATACCTTGCAGGCGCCTGATTGGCTCTCTCTCTCTCTCTCTCTTTGTGTGTGTGTCCACAAGTCCAACAATAAACAATAAACAATAGTTAAGAGTTCATCAACCAACCAACCCTCTCGTGCCGAAATGTGCGCGTGTGCTATAATAAGTAGGGTACCGTCCACGTACCCCCGGGCGAAGACAGACACACACACACCCACCCACCCATGCACGCATACAATCTTGACACCAAATGCGACAACCACCTTCGCGGCAATCTCCCTCACAGTGGCCATGCCTATCCCCCACTATCTGTGTAATTATATGGTGTTCTTGTCTGTTTTTTTTGTTTTTTTTTTTTTTGCGTGCCTTTCCGAGGCAGCGCGTCTAGCGTTCGTCCCCGCAGAGGCGACGGCGGACTCGACGCCCACGTCGATGCTGTGTAGTTTCGAAGGGGAGAGAGGAAGTGGGCAGGGGTGGGTGGTGGAGAAAGGTGGAATGCGGCAGTGACAGCGGCGGCGGCGGGCACGCCGAGGGATGAGGGATGTGGCCGCGTATGTGATCTCTCTGCGGCAGGTGCGGCAATTGGTAGGTTGTGGGTAGGTGTTGTTGGCTAAGGGGGTTAGGGTGGACGTGGAGGCGGGAGATTGAAAGGTTGATGATTGAGGGATGGCGTGGGAAGAGAGCAACACTTAATGTTTTTTTTTTTTTGACTGTGCGCTGTGTGATATGCGGAGTCTGTAGTGGATATTTGCCGCAGAGGCAGCGCGGCGCGTGGAAAAGCTGGGTCGTGGCGGAGTTGTTGATCCTCTCGCGACGGGATAGGGATGATGTGGGTCGCTTTTTAGCTTGGTTTGGGCTCATAGGCTTGGGAGGACCTCTTTTTATTCGCCACCATGCGGATGATGAAGGCGCCCATGGCGCGTTCTTTTAGACCAAGGTCTTGCACTATCCCCATGGCTTAAGTTGCTCACGTGGGTGAATCTACTGGTCAGGGCATCGACACGAGTCTTCAAGTAGGCTACTGGACCTGTACCGCCGATGGAAGTGCTCGGGGATAACTAGTAACTATAGACGATGGATTTCATGCTAATCTGCGAGCACCGCCCCTGATCCCTTCTTTTGAGCGAGTAGGGGAGGCTGCATCGGGAGAATAGGGCATTAGGGATGAGTTTAAGGTCAGGAAACAGTAAGGCAGTCTTGGACTTATTCAGCGGGTGGAATTAGATGTCTCTACACGCCAACGGCCACGAAGGTGACAATGAATTGTTCACAGCTCATCAGTTGAATCTTGACAGAGTATTGGTTCCGTCGAGAAGGATTATCAAGGAAACGGTTCCGGCCAGAATAACAGGCACACTCGACACCCCAATGAGAAGCATGACATTGTCGTGCCGGGGTCCAAGGTCTGGATCAGAATTGAAGAAAGCGGATGCTCCATGGTGATTCTATTCAAGAGGTGGATATTCATACACGCAAGCACTGCAGTGATGGCAATTTTGAGAAATTCAGCCCTTGAGAGAGATTTTACTATGCCGTTGAAACAAGGCAACCACGTCTTCCTTATACAACGATTGGTGGAACGGAGAACAGACAACAAAACGCATCCGATCTGGTACGTCATTGAAGAAGCATGTCCAAGGTCTCCTCTCTGAAAACTCACGGCAGTTTCCTGCTTAAGTTCTTGTGGTAGATAGGATATCAGTGCTGTGCCGTGCCTTTCGTCCTGCGCTTTTTACAATAGCGGCAAAGCTGTTAAAGAGAAAATCGAGATACTTTTCAACCCCGCTTTCTTGCGGAGCCACCATCACCTCTATAGCTCTTTCATCCATGAAACCGGCAGCTATGTGATAGCGGCCGATATAGATAGTTGCAAAGTGGTGTTTGCGTGCTTGGTTTGGTTTTTTTTTTTTTTTCTTGGGTCCCGCGGAGTCTTTGCAGCCTTCGGATTTGCTTCTGCAACAACACAGCCGTGACATCAATCACTGCCGTGTAGCTGGGGCAGCCATGCGTAGGCCTCCTTCAACACCTCACTCAGGTGTAGGCCTCGCTTTCCAAGAAGCTCAGAGGCTCGTTGTTCTGTGTATTAGGAATGTTTACTTTTTCGCAGGGTGAATTTGGCTTACTTGGTCCAGCTGCGCTGCTGGATTCAACTTGGCCTTCGTTGGATGTTAGCATCAGGGTGGCTTGTTCAGTGCACGAGATTCTGCGTCGCGCACCAACCTTTTGTGCACTCGGCTGCTAAATGCTCAGCAGGCAGGCCAACCAATTGGTGTATCAACCGCTTCCGAAATTCGCCAACCACGCGTCTTCAGAACCGCATTAGTCCGACCAGCACAATCTTCTCCCCTCGCACCGGCTTAGACCATTCTCGGACGAAGAGGTCAACACTGCTTAGTCCACTGCCAGCCCTAAAGTGGTAGCGGAGCGGGTGGCTGCAGCTCGGTAGTGCGAACTGTTCCGGGTACGGCAATAGCGGTGGAGAAAGGAACTCAAAGCGAGGCAAGATGGCGTGTCGTACCGCCTTTCATGCGCGGCCAGGCGGCAACGGCGTTTCATTTCTCTTCAGTGCTAGCGTTTCTAGTCTCCTTTCTTTTTCGGTGCTGCTTTTCTGCTCGTCTAGATGCCTAAGGCTTGCGGCGTGGCTTGCATGCGAGTGATGTCGGGCGGTGTGCGGGGCTAATGCAGGTACGGAGTAGCGCCCTTTCTTCATGGAGGGGGCGGAGCCTCGGTAATTGGCGATCGGCAGGTACGTTACTTTGCTGTATCAAAACGGTCAAGGTGGGCAGACGCGAATGTGCAGAGGTGGGGAGTTGGGAGGCCGTCTGGAGTGTGAATGTGCAGGATCGCTTGGTCACACTCATAGCCCAATAGATGCTTCGACTGCGTCCGGCAGGGGCATGTGACAAGGCTTTTGGCATCAATCCTGAATGCATCGACGAAGCGGCGGACGAGGATCGAGACTCCGACGGTTGTGCAGAGGACGCGGTGAGAAACGGCGGGTGGGAATCGAGCGTGAAGAGATCCACTACACGCAAATGGCCACAACTTCCTGTGCGACAGCTGGCCTCTCATTGGGGGGGTACATCGCACTGCCTTCCGTGCTGTCCGATAAGGCAGCGATGCTGGGCAATGCCTGCAGACCGATCGTGTCATGGCGAGCAGGGGACTGTGGCGTGTGGTGACGAGAATTGGCAGTCGCCTGTCGTCACCGGCGCGGCCTCACCTTGCTCCTGAGCGGGAGACTAAAACGTCTTCCAGAAACGGGAGCTGTTGCGGATTGACACGTGCGTGTCCGCCGATCCCGTTTCGCAGGGCTGCGGGTCGGGGGTGTTTGTCTTCTCTCTAACTTCTAGCGTGCTGCTGGGGGTGGAGTGTGGCTCGTGTGGTCATCAGCTTACTTGCTCGTGCCTGTCGATCAAATCAATCGCACGGCGGAAGGCCTCGTGGCTCTCGTCGCGGAAGGCAGCCCACCGATCCGGGAGGCCAGGCCGATCGCAATGCACAATGACGGTGGCTCTCTTCTAGCTTTCGACCGGTCAAGGGCAGGGATGGAAGAGAAAGAAAGTTCAGGCGTCTTCCTCCTTTCGGCTTCTCCGCAAGCCCACAGGCTCGCTCGCTTAAGCAGACGTGCAAGGATCACTTTGGCCATTTTCTCACCTTCTTTCGTCTGCCTGGCTAGTCGAAACACTGATGAATCGAGAGTGGACGGAAAGCTTCGCAAGAGTGCGCACCCTGACCGGTCCGGTTTGTCTTTGGACGACCAGCTCATCAGCTCATCAGCCCATCAAGCGGAGACACGTGCGGCGAAACATCCTCATGAGATGCGTGACCGGGGTATGACGTCGCTCTGTGTTTGAGGATTGTGGAAGCCCGCCCCCTCCCTCGCACCAAGCCCTTTCTCTCCCCTCTCCCCTTCTTGCCGGGCCTGCAGAAATGGAGGTGTCCTGCGTCAGATGCTCCCCTGGAGTACGCTAGGGAAGCGCTTCCGCATCCGCGGCGGGACGGGTCAAGTCAACTTTAGCCCACTTGTCTCCGACGATCCAGTGGTCGCCCTACAGCCTTATCTTTTCTTTTTTTTTTTTTTTTTGCCCGTCGCAGGGCTAGTGAGCTGGGATGATGAGAGAGACGGTAATCCGTCGGCTATTCGATCCCGCCGTGCCGCGCAATCCCAGGCCGGCGCGAGAGAGAAATGCCATTTCTGGCCCTTGGCATGCGCTTTGGCTGGGCTTGTCCGCGGTTCTCTTGCTCGGCTGCGTACTCGCGACATAGATGGGTACCGCTAAATGGCCTCTGTTAATGCTGCATGTCTCTCGTCTTGGGACAGAATGAGCGGTGTGTTTTGGCGTGCCGACCAAGAAAGAACAACCTTCCAGCACGACCAAAGTCAATGGACAAGTGTAGACTTTCTGGAGACGGGCGCATAACGGCCGATTCACGGCCGCGAAGCCTGTCGCGTGCAACCGTCGGATGCTGTTCCGGGCGGGGCCCGTGAAACTCGTCAGAGATGGGCGAGCGAGAAGGAGCGGTGAAGGCGACGACGAGAGTGTATCAGGCTGCGAAGGACGAGAAATGCTCAACAGAGCGAGCGGGGGTTCTCTCGTGGCGAGGGCGCTGCTGAGGCTGGCTGTGGGTGCCGGGGAGGATGATGGGGGAATGGCGCGGAAGGGCGGTTGGCAGGCGGGTGGAAGTGGGAAGTGGGAAGTGGAGGGGCTAGTGGGGACCAAAATCACGAGGCAGCGCAGTAGAAGAAGCAAGCTAAGTGGTACGGGTCTACTTCTTTTCTTAACGTGATACATTATCCATTACCAAGACTGGAATAGGACATGCTGACAGGAAGGAAACAAAAGCGCTTTGGTGCTTGCGCGCGCGCTGGAATCTTTGTTGTGGAGTCTTGTAGGAAAAGAAAACGAAAAGGCAAAGGAGGAGGGAGAGAGGGGAAAAAAAAAAAACATGCCAAGCAAAAGGAAAAGAGGCTGAGACAGGCAGCAGCGGAAGGGGAAAGGGGCGGGATGACAGTCGACCCGTTCAGGGCAAACTTGAATCATGCAAGCCACGCCAAAGCCAGGAACGCCAGAAGTATTTTTGCAAAATCGCCCGAGCCCATTCGCCAACGCGTGCATAGAGCCCCTTTCCGGTCTAGGATATCGAGCGCCGTTCCAGAAAAGTCAAGTAGATTGCTTTTTTGTCGCAGGTGAGGGAAAAAGAAGAAGATGGAAGCCGCAAGGAACAGATAACCGCCCGTGGAGACCGATCCGATTCGATTGTGATGCAGAGCACGGGGCTCCGGAGCAGCCGACGAGCGCCGCGAACGCCGAGGGTATTGGATGCTGAGGAAATTAAAAAAGGACGAAGAGAGGTGATGTTCGGCGACGGTGTTTGCGGAGCGAGTGGATCTCTCTGCCCTGCACGCATCCCTGCTGGCTGCGGCGATGAGCGAGTGCAGATCGGCGCAGCTAGCGAGGCTGCGTCGACGTCAACACCAAGATTGCAGGACCAGGCCCGCTCACGCCTTGGACGAGCACGGCCGGCACGTCTTGAGCTTGCAGCGCTGGCACTCGAAGATGAACCAGTGCGGCCCGGAGTGGCACATGTTGCAGATCCAGTGGATGAGCGAGTTGTCCGACTTGACCATCTTGAACGAGTGCTCGCAGTTGCCGGCGACGGCCATGGTGGAGGGCGGCGGGCGAGGGGCGGGGCGGGAGCAAGAGCTGTGCCGTCGGCCGTCAGCGCTGGGCCGGCAGATGGGGGAGGGAAGAGGCCACTCACGCAGGAAGAGACAGCTGGAAATTCGCCGATTCGCAGGCGTGGGTCGCGAGAGGGAGACTGATCTTCGATGGCGGCAGATCTCCAGGGCGCCGGCCGGGCGGGCTTATATACGGCGGCGGTTGGGGAGGAATGCTCGTCAATGGGGCAGGCGGCGGACGAAATTGGACGAGATACACGCCCGTCACACGATGGAGTTGCGACTCTATATCAAAGCCGCTTGCCGACGGTGCCCGATGCGGCAAGGCGGGTGGAAGCTTGTCAGACTAGGGCGTCGTGGCCCGCAGCCGCGGCCATGGGTTGCAATTCCAGGTAGCGGATCCCAGTTGCAAAGGAATGCGGGCTCATTCTAATGGCGGTGGACGTGTCACATCGCCGTTGAGCGCGGAGCGGAATGGGCGCGAGAGTCCTGGCGACCTGGTTGCGTTGCCTGAGACAAGGCTCTGCGGTGCGATGGCCCGCGACCCTGTCGTTCCAAGCCCCTGGTCAGCGGGCCAGAGGGCTGAGCCTGGCGAGATCCGCGAAGCTTGGGGCAAGCGTGTGCGTGCGCGGGATAGCGATGGTGGCGATGCAGCAGCAGGAGGAAGAGGAGCAGCAGCAGCAGCAGCGCGGCAGGCGGCGGCGCTGAGGACTACCTACCACCCACCACCCACCGCCCACCACCCCATCTGCGCTGCCCCGCTGCCCGCAGCCTCGTCTCGTCCGTCCCATCATCCCCGCGGCGCGCATCCGCTTCAGGCGGCTGACGCAGGCATGCTGTGGCCGCCGTCCATTACAGCATCGTCGACGAGGTGGGCGTCGCCGCGGAGGAAGCTGCAGCTGCTCGAACGGGCGGCGTGCATGCAGCCACCGACGCCGTTTTGCGCGGCACCCAGGCCTGCGGGTCCCTGCCAGATCCGCCCACCCTCTCTCACCACCACCACACCCACGGCCACCATCGCGCCGCGTCTTACTCCTCCTCCTCCTCCTCCTCCTCCTCCTCCTCCTCCTCCTCCTCCTTCTTCTCCGCTGCCGCTGCCGCCGCCGCCGCCGCCGCCGCCCTGCGCCGCGCCTCCAGCAGCAACTCCGGTGACGGCTGCCCACGCCCGCCCTGCCGTGCCGCCGCCAGCACCCCGCCCAGCCCGCATTCCAGCGGCCGTATTGGTTTCGCCGGCGCAGCAACGTGCCAACCTCACCCGCCACAAGATCTCCAGGGGCCGATCTGCCTGCGAGATCCCAAACGAAACCCGGTTGCTGGTCATGGCCCCATCAGGAACACCGCAACCTCCATCTGCGCCATCGTGTCTGACCCGCTGCCGCCCTCGCGCCGCCCGGCAAGCCCTCCAACTGGTCCACTTCCCCTGTCACTGCGCCAAGCCCTGCGGATCCTCCCGCCGCAAGACCTGCCCCTCGACGACTTCCACGCCTCCGCCCCCAATACGACCTGTCGGCCACCCGCATCCCACCATCGCAGACGCTGCCCCGGGATGCCCTACCTCTGGCCCGGTTTCGTCCTCCCTTCAAGAATATTCCGCGCTGCAACATGACCTCTATCCCTCGTCTCCCCGACATCCCTCCACTGGCACCTGCTGCTGGCAGACACTCCTCACCCGAGTCGTACCGCATTCCGCTACCGTGACCCTTCCCGGCGCCCTTGCCAGCCTCGACCCGCCCAAGTAGGGCAGCCGGCTTTCTTGCCTTGCCGTTTACGTCGCCCGCTCGTCTGGTTTGGGCAGTCTCAATCGCGCTGTACCCGGGAAACGCCGCGTTCCACCAACCCGGACGAGACCCTCCGCCTGCGCGCTGCATTCCTGGAGATCTCTCAGATATGACACACATCCGCAAGGCCAGGGGCCCCGGCAATGACGCGCAGAAGCAATGGACGTCGGCCCGCCGCAAGCAACCCTACCCGTGTTCCTGCCAGGTTGCTTCTGCATCTGTTGTGCACGTCGTACCGAGATTTGATTGTGCGCTCCCGATCTGGTGTCACTGCATAAGCGAGCGAAGGAGCAAAAGCCTCGCCGACCAGGGGGAATCGCGCACTGTCGTACCGCCAACTCGATCGCCGAGTCCCAGCCGATGATGATGCCAAACATGCCCCGGCTCGATGGATGCTGCTGTTGTCTCGCGGATGCCCTGCTCCTCCGCCAATTCCGCTTGCCTCACTTCAGCCTGGTGTTTTCTTCTGCCGTTGATCGCATGTCGCGCAATGCTCGTCTCCTCAGCTTCCTGAAGAGGCAACCTAAATTCTGGCGGTGTAGGCAATTAACGATTCTCGCTCTGCTTTCGCACCTTTGCAGCTCCCTCGTATCTCCACGGACCTTTTATCGCAGTCTTGTACCAGCCTCACCGTCAGCTGATGGCAATAGCAAGAAAAACAAACCGCCTCAGATTTTAGTCTTCCCCCGGCCACCTTGCTTCATCCATGTGGCAGAATCTCGGGCCCTGACTCTGGGAGCGGGCGGCGAGGAAAAAAAAAAAAAAACAAATAGGCAGAGGCAGAGGCCCTTCGCGAACAACACCATGCAGTCCGTCCTGCCGTCAGCCTCACCAGCGCTCAGTGCCAGGAAACCCGGTAACCGGGTCTTTGTTCCTAATTAAGCAACTTTGGCCCACAAACCGATTGTGAGCTTGCACCTCTCCACAAAGCCACAAAGTTCTGACGGGGCTGTGACACCGCTTCACCGACTCTATTCCAACAGCTCAATCGGAGATTTAAGAAGCAGCCACGGCTTTATTTCCCTGCGCCACTTCAGAGAAACAAAGGCGAGGAGGGCGTCATTGAGGCTTCGGAATCTTAACCGGTCCATACGTGCAGTCAGTGATGTCCTAACCGAGTCCACGGATACCCTAAACTCCCCTGCCTCTTCCTCCCCGCTGGCCTGGTCTGACAGCTGCTGTACCACTCTCGCTTCAGCAATACCGCCGGGTAGCCATCACTCCGCCGTGCGTAGCACCCGGGCTTACGCCCAGCAAATAGTTGAGTAAATGGCCCGTGAGCAGTGGGAACGTCCGCAGAGCCTCCTGATTATTAGGCATATTGCCGCCCGCGTGACGCTAGCGGGGGGTTTTCTGATGAAGCCTCCGTTTGGAAAAAGCCCTCTAGTCACGTCGGCGTGTCAGAAGACGTCCGTTGTACCGCCGTCATGCAGGTACCTGGCGCCAGCGGCGGCGTTTTGGTACCCCTTTTGGCGTTTTGGCCCACTGCTAAAGCTTTTTCACGGCGGAGGCGCCGGGGATACACAGCGCATACGCCATGTCCGCCGCTGCCGCCTGCGGTGCTACATCTGCTGGCCCACAAGTATTTCCCGATGCAGGTCACTTGGCCAGAACAGTCCTTGGAGAAGCTGATACAGATATATTCTTTTCGGTCACGGTGTCATCGACTTTGTCTTTGGTGCGAAGAGGTCTCGTTTCGGTTGCTATGTTGCAACCCTTGTGGCTCTTTTTCCCGTCTCCTCCGTTCGTGAGGGATCATGGCTTTCTTTCAAGCCTCTGTTGTTACTCGTCGATGCTATTTACCCTTGAATGCTGGCGTTGCTCTACACCATATGCCGACTCCGGACTTTGCTTCCCAGGAATGCATGGATCTGTCGGGTTAGGCCCCAGCATGAGCAGCTGTGACTAGACGCAACCTGCAGAGAACGCTGGCGGAGGCGCGCATATACGTCAGTATTCCTTCGCGGTAGAGACTGGCGAAGAATTTTTCATTGTTGGTGCGATCTAGGCGTGTTCTGGTAAATTTTGTTTTAATTCTCTTTTGTGCTGTTGCTGTTCGTTTCTCTTCACTCTCATTCCCGTCTCTCACGCCATGATAAAATTTATCCTCGCTGATTCGTACAAATACAGCATGGTGTGCTTTGTGATATGGTAGGGCGTCGTGTCAGTGACCACGACTAGCAAGGGCCTTAGAAACTCTTTAACTGAATTTGACCATCGAGCATGCCGGCCGGGGTGAGCACATCATGACTTCCCGCTCTCGTAGCCCCTCTTCCTGGCTTTTGCGTTGCCCTCGACGGCCTTTTTCTTTTTTTCTTTTTTCGTGTGTGGGTCTGGTGTCGTCCTGCGGACGACGGCGTCGTATTTGCCACAGGATCGATGTGAAATCATTGTGAACCTGTCCGTCGGCGGAGGAGCTCTTCTCACTCAGGGACGACCAACGCCTTCCCTCATCCTTTCTCCCGGCCCTGCGCCTGCTATGGATGCGTCGCTCTGTGTAAGCTGGGTCGGAGTGCCGTTCATGCTTTTCTTCTCTTTTTGGCCTCCAACCAGTCACGAGCTTGTTGACCGTGCTTGGCCTGGTGTCAGCTGGAGCGAGCGTGTGGTCTTCAGTCTTATGAAAGAAAGGAGAGGCCGAGAAGATCGTCTACTGCCGGCGTTGGGTGGGAGGCTTGCATGGCCCGTGATGCCCGGGGGTAGCAGTTTTGATTTCCCTCTACTACAGGGGCTCTTCTGAGACAAGGTTAAAGGGAGTGTATCGTTGGGTGTGGGGTTGAGGCGGGCCACGGTTCCAGCAGGGTGGAGTGGCGAGCACAGATACAGCCGTTGTGAAAGGCTGGCTTGTGGTGGTGGGAGAACGTGTCTGTGAGGTTTTTGAAGTGGCTCGACCGGAAAGTGTTCGGAGGCAGGTCGAGGCCTTCAAGTGGAAGCTCAGGAGAAGCTCATGTTTGTGCGTGGCAGCCTGTATCACCTTATACTAGACATACCGATGAGCAGAATCGAATATTTTTTGACCTTTTAGTGTGTGTTTCGCTTCCGAATGAAGCTCATGTTCCGTCTTGTCGTGTCTGTTGGTGGAGAACCGCCCATCCTGACGATTTCTGTCGCGCCGTGCAGTGCATCTGGTGTGCGCTACTTGATACGACCTTCCAGCTCCTTCTATCCCAGTCAGACGTCGGTGGTTTAGTGGAAAGGTGTGTCGGTGCTCCGCAGGAGTGACGGTATCTCTTTTCTTCGGGAGGTGCCCGCATGATGCTGTCCCCAGTTTAAAAGGCGGACTTCATGCGATATGGTCGGCGAGCCCCAGGTCCAGTTCCTGGCCAATACAAGTCTTTATGATTTCTTCCACTTGATACTCCTTCTTTGGCGTGGATGCGAACGTATGGTCGCTTTATATAAATGGAAAAGATAAGCATTTGTAGATCTCGAATTCGATTACAATACAGTATGCCTTAGTAGCCCCAGTTCTCGTAGATTTACAACAAAAATATATGTCCAACTCCATTCTCCTTACTGCTTGTATGCTCTCCATCACTTCACTGCCAATTGTCTCTAGAGTCTCTCCTGCTATTCAGTATCAATCACGCTGCATTGGTAGTTTGATAGCAAGGCGTGTCGGTGCAAAGACTGGAGCGGCTTATGCCTGTCAACATGCAGGGCATGTCCCACCCCTAAATACCAGGTATGGTTCTTGGTAAAATGCGCTTTTATTTGTGGTTTGGAGATCTGTGTCTTGTTTGCAGACGCGTGCAAAGCTGAGTTTTGAGATTCGGGAGAATCCTGATAGAATGGGACGTAGTTAACGCAGGCTGACACACCTATTGGGTGCAGGTTTTGCAAGTTCCTCTCTGGATCAACGTGTAGTCCAGCTCAAGAAACCCTGCTGCGGGGGTTGCCTGCTTCCATATAGGGCAGGATTATTTCAAAATCGACGAATTTCAACGATGACTGATACTGTTTTTACGCGCAGATTGCTTCTTCAACGTTTGTACATCCCCGTTACTGCGTGAACCTGGCAGCTGGCTTCGCAGATGAAGGCGCTGATTCCTTCGTCGTGAATGGCAGAGGTTCCGATTGCGTGCTTTCCCATCCCCGATCCAATTCATCAACGCCTCGCGGTCCTCTCACTCCAGTGGCTGTTGTACAGACCATACTCAACCTCACCCTCAGCCCCCTTCCTTAGGCCAAGCCCGCCCACGCCGCACTCATGCGGCTGCTTCTCCTCCAACGAATGAGGTTCCTGCGCCAGTCTCGGAAACACTCGTAGCGCATTGTTCCGCCCAATATCCACCAAGTCGCCGGGACTGATCGGGACGTGCTCGTCAAACCACACGCAGCCGTTCGGGATACTCTCGTACGGGTAGTCGATGGAAAAGAGGATGCTGCGCGTCCCGATCTCCTGCATCGCGCACAACAACGCCGGCGTCGAGAAGTGGCCGGATGTCGTGATGAACAGTTGCGTGCCGAAATAATCCCTCACCAACCTGTCCTTGCGCATCGGCATATCCGGGAAGCGGGCGCGGTTGAGCTTGTGGTCGATGCGGTAGAGGTCGTACGGGCTGTCGCGCTTTCCCCCATCCCATGATCAGAGAGCCCTACAACAGCCCAAGAGGGGGGAAAGGGCGGGAACAGAAATGGACGCTCGCACGCACAAAAAAGGGGGGCAAAGTCGGAACTCACATGTGCTCCCCCATATGCCCAATCACGATCTTCAGCCGCGGAAACCGGTCCAGCACCCCGCCCGTCACGATCCCCAGCACGTGCATGCTCACCCTGTTCGCGTACCCCAGCGCCGAGTACGCCAGCCACGGCCGCCCCTTCCACATCTGCTCGTGTATCAGCGGCGTCGCCGACCGCGGGTGGATATACACCGGACACTCCAGCTCCTCCGCCGTCCGCCAGAACTCGTCGTACGCGTTCCCGTCGTAGAACAGCATCTCGTTGCCCTCCTCCCCCGCGGACTGGAAGTCGTTCACCAGCGCGCCGACAAACCCGCTCTTCTCCACCCAACACCGCCGCAGCTCGTCCGCCGCAGCCGCCGCGTCGTGCATGCTCAGCGCGGCGAAGGCGGCGAAGCGCGTCGGGTTCTCGGCGACGGCGGCGGCAAGCGCGTCGTTGGCGGTGCGGGCGAGCGTGGCGGCGGCGGAAGGGGACGAGACGCCTTGCGGGCCGGGCGCGGAGAGGGAGAGGGCCATGAGCGCGACGCCGTTGGCGGACATCTGGGCGAGGCGGGTGCCGTGGACGTCGAGGAGGGCGGCGCGCAGGTCGGGCCCGATAACGCCGGCGGGAGCGAGGGTGGTCGGGTCGGAGTGGGCGAAGAGGGAGGGGTGCGCCCAGGCTTCCTCGAGGGCGATTTTGTGGTGCATGGTTGAATGTGCTTTTTTTGCTTTCCCTTTGTGAAAGGATGGCAGGGGAATGATAAGAGTGGAATTGGGGAGGCGCTGTAGGTCTGAGGGAATGGAGAAGGGAGGGGATTGAAAATAGGAGAGGGGGTGATAATTTCTTAAAGAAAGTTGCGGAGAGTGAATCGCATGGCCTTATCCCTGTTGCCAGCTCCCGACACGCACTCCGTCGTCATAATATAGTTGTTGCCTACCAATTGCTCATCTGTGCCGGGAATTGGTTGGACGGGGAGTGGGTATTGAAGCGTAGGGACGGGAAGTATGCGCGGGGATGCCCCATACCCCGCATGCGGGGAGCACATGCAAGAGACTGATATCCCCCACAGGGGTCCAAGGTTTGTTGTGCATGCTGTATATGAGAAGCTGCGAAGGTGGATCAGTGGACCAGCGAACCTTCAGGAACAATGATCTTGGATCGCTGCTTGATGATGGTAGAAAGGTCAGCAAGTGTACGTGGAACAAGCAGAGGGCAGTGCTATTAAAGAAAATGCGGATCCACGAAAATAACTGAATATAAACAAGTGCACTCTCCGTGGATGAGCGTGTAGTTTCAGTGATGAATATTTGGTCGTGTGTATAGAAGAATTGCTTCAAGTTCTTCGAAAGAAGAGTGACGTTTACCACCTTCCCAGAAGGAAAAAGGAAAGCGACCTTGCAATACCAGGAGGAGGAAAGGGGAGTGCGATGGACAGGAACGAACCAGACGTTCATCGAGCAGTCTCAAGCCCGCGTGTGGCCTGTCCCAAGGGGGTGGTGTTGCGTCGGTACTCGTCCTTCGCTACCGCTTTAGCGCAGTGCAGATGCGTTTCCCACTAAGCCACCAGCGCTGTTCTCGCTGGTAGAGACGTACGGACAGACCGCATCATACGGAAAGCGAGGGCAGCATACAAACGGGGAGGCGTATAGCCGGCTGCGCGCCAGGCGGACGCTTGCATGCTCGGGCAAACAACCACCACGTCGACCGCACGCAGAACCTTCCGACAACATTGCAGGAGCAGTGTCGCTTCACTTCAACCTTGTGTCAGCCCATTTTCTCTGTTGGATCACTATTACCTTTGTAGTGCTCGAGCTCTCGGAGCCTCTGGCGCAGCGGCACAATGCGGGAATGCAGCCGTGTGACTCCCCCCCACTGTATATCATCAGCTGCAGTGTTCAGTCCGACCTCATACAAGGCTCGAGATCACACCAAGACACACAGAAATCCGCAACCGCCCGTCCCCCTCGTCGAGACACGTTCCGGGCTTCTGCAAAAGCAGAGTGGCGACGGAGCATTTACCATATGAAGAGCAAAAGGGACACACGCCAATCAATCTAGGCCACCCATTATTTCACGCGGCCATTCTTTTGCCCCCTCCCCATAATGCCCTCCAGAAGCTCCTGAACTCCAAACGGCAACGAGCGTCGCGATTACATCTGAAGATACTCCGTACAATACTCCGGGGCAACACACCTGCGACTACTTGGCCACAGTCCAACCGCCTCGGGTGTGAGTCAGGGCGCAAGGGAACAAGGCGACGACGGGTCGGAACGGGGAAATCTTACACACCGCCGCTGATCCCGTCTCCCATCACTCGCAATCAGGTGTTTTTTCCTTCCTCTTTTCACTTTGATTGCATGTACGCATTTCCCCCGCGAGCCGGGGATCGACGAGCGAAACCACGTGGCTGGGAACACACCTGACGAGCCGGCGCGGTCCGGACGAAGTCTTGTCACGAGCAGATTATGGCCGTGGTGTTCCGGTTATCGCCATCAATCATCGCCCCTCGAAGGGAGGGGCAGGAGATCGAGAAAGAAAGGGGAGAACGCCCGAAGAAGACGATGCGTGGAGGGGCCACTGGGGCAAGGGCGCGACTTCGGTTGAAAGGCGTGCGCCTTTCTCGTTCTTTCTTTTTCTTTTTTTTTTTTTTTTTTGCAGGTTCGCCCGAAGAGCGGCAGCCGGGGAAGCGAGATTTCTCTCTCTGGGAAATGACAGGTCGTCAGGGAGATCGGCCGGGAGGAAAAGGTGCGGCCGACCCTTGCGATCTGCGGGTTCGTTTCGAGTCAGGTGGTGGGGATACTGTGGTGGTCGGCGAGCTGAGAAAGAGGGCGGACCAGCTCGTTGCGATGATCACGATGACAGCGACGACGGCAGTGAGACGGCGGCGATTCCTGATTTTCTTGCTCGCTTGCGCTGAGGGTGGGTCGGGACTGGTTGTGACGGTTGTGGGATCGGCGTTGAAGGTAATCACTGCTCTTTATGCGTGCCTCTGCGGTTTTTGAGAGGAGAGAGGCCACGTCCGGCGCTTGTCTCTCACAGCCGGAGCACCGTCCGCGGAACGTTCCGCGAGGGAGGGCGGAAAGCCAGGAGAGCGGCCATGCTAGAGGATGGGACGGGCCTCGACGTCTCTTTTGTCTCGTAGGGACATCCATGCCCTCGGGAACCGCCAGGGTGCGGTCCACGGGGGCCCACTTGAAAGGTGGGCCACGAATCCCTGAGTTTGGGTAGCATGTCTGTGGGGAGAGGCTCATGGGTCGCTCTTGAAGAAGGTCGATGACGCGCAACAAATCATCTCGGACGATGATCAGGCCCAAGCGAGATCCTGAATCCGCAGCTCGCACGCGGGGGAAGCAAACCTACGAGGTGAGTTGGTTATGCCCGCCTGCTAGCGCCGAGAGGAGGTTGAGGTAAAGGATCGTGAGCGATGAAGTCTGGCCCTGCTGCATGGCCGGCCCCCAAAAGAGGCGTCTTGGCCTCCGGGATTGGGTGGGTCTCACGCGTTCTCGAGCGGATATTCACGGCCGCGAGTGAGACCAGGCGTTTCGAATACACCGCTGTTTATTCCGCATGTCCAGTCGCGAGCTTCGTATAGGGAGGTGCTGTCTCTTTAGGATCCCTTTACAGGTTGCTCAGTAGCGTCCAACGTGTTGGGAATGAGGCTGTTTGGTGACGTGCATGCCTTCTGAATCCAAAAAAAAAAAAAAAAAAAAGTGCCGACAGGAAACCAGGGGCAGGCCGATTCGGTAGATGGAAGTGTGCCGGGAAGTTTCCCGGAGAGCTTTCCGGGCTACGAGAGAATAACACGATTGGCAGATGGAACTGCTCCTGAAGAGATGCAATGACCAATGGCAAGTGTGTCTGGCCTCGAGCTATTGAATTATACCATTTGTCTCGTCTCTCTAGTTCTGAATGAAGTATCGAATTGGGTATCGGAAAATGATAGTGAGAATGAGGAAAACAAAGGAAAAGATAAGAAATACGCCTTTCCCGCACACGCAAAGCATTATCATTCCCCCCGCAAACCCCGCCGTTGGCTCAATTCCGAGGCTTATGACATGTAGCGGGCTTGCATGCTGTTGGGCGCATAGTACGCGATCGCGACATTTCGAGGCCCCATTGCTTGATTCCGCCCCCGATCTATCCATGTCTCTGCCTGCTCGAAGCCTTGGACATCGTATTCTCTCAGTTGCTCCGACTGTAGACAAGCTGACGCACGGTGGGTGAGAGGATTCTAAAGCTTCGGCAGAAGATGCACCCAACCCTGCCATTTCGGCAATAGAAAAGGCAATGATAGTGTGGAAAATCCCAGCTAACGCAGCGAGGCTAGCACCTCGTATGATCGCATTGAGGCCATGATTGACCGTCGGCTGCGGCAAGCGGTCAGGATGAATGTGTCGAGGGCCCGGCTGAAGGGCGGCGCGAGGGAGCATCTGAAGATGTTGTCGATGGGCCGGTCGAGGGTCTGTCACTGAAGCCCTCGTCCCACTCTTCGGCCATGATCTCCGGGAACAGGGCCTTGGTGGAGATGCCGTCGACGAACTCCTTCCAGCGGATGACGTGGGTGCCGGCCTCGTTGAACTCCATGCTCCAGACGTATTCATTGGTCCACGGCCCGGAGACGGTGGAGCCGGTGCAGATGACCCAGAGGCAGATCTTGCGGGAGGGAAGGTCCTCGATGATCTCGTGGACGGAGATGTAGAAGCTCTTGAAGGTGTTGCGGATGAAGTTGAGGGCGCGCTAGGCGGCGTCGTTGTCCTAGGCCAGCATGCCCATTGACTTGGGGTAGATCTCGCGCCAGCAGCTGCGGTCTCGCATGTGCCAGACGGCGCGCGTGTCCATGCGGTTGAGGGCGTCGACAATGGCCAGCGCCGTCTGGCGCTGGCGCGACATGGCCGGCTGCTCTTTGGCGGAGGTCGACTTCTTGTCCTTCCACAGCGGCATGGCTGCGCGGGTTCGGGGCGGGGGGGTGTTTGGTGCTGCAGCCGGAGCGGAGGGGGAGCAGAGATGTGCAGGCAGGGCTGAATGAAGGCCAGAAAGCGGTCGGAATGCGGGGGAAGGAACCTTGAAATGTGAGCTGCAGCATGCATTGGGCCACCGTCCGCCGGGCCAGGCGGGCGCCCGGCCCCCTGCACTTATCAGCGAGGCCGGAGGCAGCTCCTCGAACGGGCTGCGAGCCTCTTCGTGCCACGCACCAGCGATCCCACGCTACGATCGCATTGGGCGAAGATAGCTTGGCCTTGGGGTGAGGAGGCAGCGAGTCGGACCGTTAGGCTGTGCCGCATCCGCCTCCAATTCCGGAAGCGGCACGCTGAAAGAGCCGGAGTGCACCCCTTGCTGCGTCAGAAGCGAGCCTGCTGCCCCTACCGGCGCGCTGCAGGACCGGCTGCTGGGCTGAAGAAGAGCATGTTGCCCATCGTCGCCGCAGTCTATGGCCAGCTGGCAAGTCCAGTCCCCGCCATGTGCATCGCCGCTTTGCCCGGGCAGGACTGGGGGGGGTCCCAATTACACTAAGATCACTGCACGAGTAAGCAGGATGTTTGCCGAGGCTTGGTCTCAGATCCGCCAGCCACTAAAACCGGACAGCCCTAGTCTGCCTCTGCACTATTTGGAGGCCGCGCGTGGGCCCTGTTGCTCTCCTGAGCCTCTGCTCCCTCTCTACGTTGGATGCACGCAAGGGGCTATCCAATTGATAAGAGTCCTCGAGGATGCCATGGTTGGCGCAAAGCCTCTAATGCACCACTTGAGGGCCGTATTCGGCTGGCGCGGCCGGGCCGAGTCTAGCTTTCCCACAAAGGCCTCACCAGAAGCTCCAGCTCTCCGTCGAGCCCATTGCTCAATTCGTCATCCTCGCGGCACGATTCCGCTCAAAGGGACGCCGCTGAAGCCTCAGGATACCATCTTCCGGGCCAACAACAGTGCGCACATGGATCACGTGGAAGAGCTTTGATTGCATTCACAGAGCCCCGGGGAAAGCCCTGTGGCAGCAGATGCGGGCAAGGGCAAAGCCAAGAAGACAGCAAAAAGGTCTAGAGCAGGCGGTTTGGCTGATGTGAGTACAGCCAGAAATGTGACGCACCTTAAATGGAGATCCCATCCGAGCAAATAAGGTGGATCTGCGTGTCAAGCACAGAGTCAACCTAGTGCGCAGGCAATCACCCGGCACCGTAAAAGTTCAACGTCTCTCGGGCTGAAAGAGGACGGGAGCTGCCGGCTGCACTGCTTCCATCGGGGCAGCCAATTCTGACGGTTTATGGCGCAGCGTAACTGCCACGAGCGTGTGAATATGCGGCTGCCGTTCTCATTGAAAGCATGCATTTTAGAAGAGCTCTCCCTGCGGCTTTAAGAAGAAGGCTGAGACCCCCTTCCCCACTGCCGGTCACGCGTTCTTGGGGCCAGATAATGTTGGCCCAGCTGCTCATGCGCCTGAAAGAGCAAGCCCAATTTCCATCGATGGCTCAGAGACCAAGGAGAATTTGGCCTTCCATATCTGTCGTCGCTCCTTCTCCAGCCTTTGACAGGACACCCTGCGTGCTGTCGATGCCGTCCTCCGGCTCGCCTATCGCCATGACAGGTACGGGTGGCCGAGTGATACGGCGCTGGTCTGCTAACAGAAGTCCAAGCTGTGCGCGAGCTCCCATTGGCCAGCGATGACTGCGTCTTAGAGTAATGTTGGTTATGAGCAGAAGATTTGGGCGCTCGATCTCAACATTTTAGCGCAGCCACGTTTGGTCGTAGCATGCAATTCACTTCTGGTCTGCCTTCTATTCCCTGCTTCATTGGAATTGACTGTCCAAGTGACCGGAACCGCTCTTTCAGCAAGATTCGCCTAGTGAGCGCGGAGTGCCGGATGTTCACTGGTTTCCATATTTGGATAGCGTAGCGTATCCGGTTACCTGTATGTTTTGCACCCGAGCTCACCTCCACTCCTTCCTTTCTTTTCTTAACGCACACCAACAACTCAATCCAATACAGCCGCCACGACACCGACCATGGTTGCAACGACCCCCCGCGAGGACCATGTCAACTTCCCGCTCCTGCTCATCAGCATTGTAGCTGCACTGCTCGCCCTCATGACAACGTTCCTCACAGCTCGTTTCTACGCCCGTGCGCTGCTGCGTCACATGCTCCGCTGGGATGACTGGGTCATGCTTGCAGCATGGGTGAGGGAAAGACGACATCAGTGTTCATAAACTCAACCAATTCTGCGAGGAACTACTTACTGTACTTCTCTCGCCCTCTAGTGCTTCATTGTAGGATGCAGCGTCGATATCTGGTTGGGGATTCAATATGGCGTCGGTCAGCACTACTGGAACTTCGAATGGAACCCTTTCCTCGGAAAGTCCTTCTTCGCATACACCCTCTGCTGGTACGTTGGCACTGGCCTAACGAAGATATCTGTGCGCCTTGGCTACCTCCGCCTGTTTCCAGGCCGCGCAAACCAATGGTTCTGCCACGCCACCATTGCCTTCTCCGCATGCCTCGCCCTCGGTGCGTCAATCATAGCTGTCTTCCGCTGCCAGCCCATCTCCGATGCCTGGGCAAAGAAGAGCACCCACTGCGCTCCCTACCTGCCCGTCCAGCCGATCATATCAGCTTCCGGTGCCGCCATCAACGCAACAATTTTCCTCTGGAGCCTCCACTTGGTCCCACGGCCCCGTCGCCTCGAGCTGGTTATACTATTCGGTGTTGGATGCTGGTAGCTTTCAGCCTCGCTTCCTAGACAACACGCACACAGCTGACAAACGCGACCAGCATCACCTTCATCACGGCCTTCCGCATCGCCTGCGACGTGACCGACCTCTTCCGCGCCGACTAGCGCGATTTCTTCCGCGACTACGCCTGGTTGTACATGCTGCAGACGTTCGAGCTCGACCTGTGCGTCGTCTGCGGCTGCCTGCCGACGCGCAGGCCTGTCTTCGCGAAACTCTGTCCCTGTTTCTTCCGGAAGAGGCCGCCGCCCGTCGAGCAGCTGCCGGGATTTACCAGTGTCCCTTCGGCTGACTGAGCAGACGTGTCGTCGGACGGGAAGAGGATGCCGAAGCCGTCGACTGATACCAGATATACGAGGGACGTGGCGCTCCCCGTGCTGCCGCCTCACCCGCATTTTCGCTCCAGCATCACTCTGGGTAGCACGTTCTGGCCGTCGGCTTACTCGTTGGCGCTTCCAGGTCAGTGCGGTCCGAAGCAGGGTGACGATCGCCAGCCCCGAGGCGAGCAAGTGGTCGTAGCCGGGTTGATCAGGACGTGGACAGCTGAAGGAATGGGCTTTGGAATATAGATTTGGATGGGAATTACACTGGATCTGGGATGGGCCGGAATATTGGACATTATCGGGAGGAGCCTGAGTCCCTTCAATACTCCACTGGCGCAGTGTATAAATTGGAAAAGAAGACCCGGCTCTCTGAAGAGAGAGCGTGCGGTCTTGGGCGTTTGGGTCTAGCCTGTTTGGGTGGAGTGAGCCATCACTTCTAGCTTCGCAAATGCGAGATCTTTCTCGTCGCTCATCTCATTATCATGATTTCCCAGCCTCTTACCTGGTGAGAATCCTACTGGCTCCGACAGGGTGGGGTGCTATGGTCCCACTAAGCTCACTGATTTTTCCCAGTAGATTTCCGCCTCCACAACGCGCGGACCCTTAGCAATGATCTCTCGGAATTCTCTTGCAGGCGTATGAAGCAAAGCACCACGCGGCTTTGTCACCACACCTCAGTTCCTTTTAACTTGTCGTAACATGCCGGGCTCATCCATGCAGTGAACTCATGATGCTTATTCCCCATGTCCTTAATCTAATTATTGGCAACGCGGCCCGCCGCCACAGCAGGTTCTGCAGCAGCACGTATTTGAAGTGTCCCTTCTGTTTTGATGACAAGGAGCAATAAGCATCTAGACCAGAGCTGTGCAGAATAAGCGTCGAGACCCACTAGTTTCGTCAGGCAATCAAAAACTTTCTGACTGTGCCTATGTGGTGGGACTCCGATTTGTTCAAACAGCACACCACTCGATTCGGGAAGCAGCAGATGCTGTGTAATAATGAAGAGAAGGAGTGAGCACGCGCTGCCGCATCTGAAGTGATGGGTAAATGTCGAAAGGCGCAAGTATGGAACGCCTGAAAGAAAACAACAGACAGCCACCCAAAAGTCAAGGCTACGTAGCCACACTGTTACAGAAGGTGCATTTTTACTTCCCGTCATCTCCACATGGCGTGAGAATCATGCAGTGCTCGAAGCCTGTGCCCATGAAACTCGTTCCCCCTTTATGAACGAGGAACCTCACCAAAAACATGCCCTTGCTCTCACCTCGCCCATTCGGGCCTCTTACCAGACCGCGTCAGCTCAGCGCACCCCAGCGAACCCCACGGCCGGCGCCAAAAGGCGTGCAGCCCGCCTCCACTTCCGCACGCCACCACGTAAACCTACCGAATCCGGCTAGTCACGCGCTTAGCGCTTACCCACCGTCTGTGTTCGCAACCACAAGGCAAAACCGCTCCTCCGAAACCTTTGCCTTGATTGCCCACCACCAAAAGCGATGCTCAACCAGTGTCTCTCTCTCTCTCCCCGGGAGTGAGAGACATCTCCGACGCTGTCCGCCCGTAGGAGCGCCGCCAAGCTGACCCCGGTTCTTCGCCGTTCTTCGGTCTTCCCGTGAGCGGAGGCGTACCTCACCTCCGCAGCCTCCTCCTCCTCCTCCTCCGCCGCCGCAGCCCGCGGCATGTCTCGTCCATGGAACAGCACGAGGCCTTGATGGTGGCGCGCCGCAGGAACGAGGCCTGATGCCGGACTTCGGCGGCTCGTGGGGCCGAAGAGCAGTAGTGTCATCCGCTGATGCAGACTGTCGGCGTGCCGGATGAAGAGAACACTACATAGAGATACGGCCGCATGAAGCGCGCGGCTTATGAAGTAGCACCATCAAAGACGAGCGAGGACGGTATTTTTTGAAAATTGGAAATCGAGATCATCGAATGCCAGACGAAATGAGCACGTTTCCAAGTGGTGCCTGCCACCGTCCCCCCGGCGGTCTGCAGATGAAGCAAATTCATGCGGTTCCAAAACAAACTTCCAACGTCCGACGAAAGACCACTATTCCCGAAGAGCACCTCCTTGCTACCACGTGGGAGAATCCTTCCGTAGAAATATTTGTGTATGTAAGCTAAGTCCATCATCACCACCACCGCCCCGCCGTACCTGAAAACAAAAAGGCCCGTCCAATTCCCGAATGTAAAACCCACCTGACACTGCATCCGTTCCAAGAAAGGGAACCGACGTACACACACCTAACCCCTTTGAGCATAAGCGTGAATCTACAGGTTATATATATAAAAAAAAAAGACGTGTGAGAAACGTATCATCCTTGCAAGAGAAGTGAAAAGGGTGTTCTGGTTCCATCTACGATAGCGCATGCGCGTCCCAAAGCTTGCCTCACCGTCAAACTTCCTGTCAGAGGACTAGACAAAACGAGTCTGTCTCCAAACGATAAACCCCAAACAAGCAGCCCCTACCGAGTGGCGGCGCATCCGGGTTTCCCGTGCCAGCTAAGCCCCCAAGAAAAACATGTTACGTTCCATCCCGACCCCTTCCGTACGGTTTATCCAAACCAAGTCCTGTGCCCGATAAACCAGCTTAGCGCAACCAGCCAGCCCAACCCAATCCCTACGTCCATAATACCAAGCCCAAGAATACCGCCCTCCAACTTACCACATCCAATCAATTCGATATGAGACGCATAAGTAAAGTATGACCCCTGCTCAAAGAGAACGAAAACGTGCTGCTGTTCTGAACACGATGATGATGGTGATGATGATGATAATAAGGAGATATGCAAATATTGGCAGGGGTATCAAACAGATGGGCCGACCCAGGTAAATCTTAGTAAGAGGAGGAGATAAGCTATGCCTATGCTGCGTTATGCTGCAATATGCCGGATGGTTTAAAAGTATGCGTGTTGCTGATGTAAGATCCAAAAAAAAAAAAAAGAAATCTCAAAGGAAGGCAATTGAAGAAGAATGTGTAACATCGTGCGTGGCTCGTGGCGATTGTAGTCTGGAGGTAAATTTTCGTTAGGCGGGTGTGTCGCTGTTAGTCGTAATAGAGTGAATTAGAACGAGAATGATATGAAAAACGCGGCGGACTACGGACGACAGGGCTTGGCTGGAGAAGGAACGGGCTGAAGGTCGGCAGTAGCATGCCTAGCTCCGTCTCAGAAGCTGATCAAACTACCCTCCGTAAAGCTCTCCTTCTCCGCCATCACACCCCAGCGGCGCGGAACCGAGTCCAGGGTCGCACCCCGGAGCTGGGCCAGAGGAGCCGCTACGGGGGTAGGCGCGGGCGGCGGCACGTGTTGTGCGGCATCGCCGGCGTCGAAGCTACGTCTCCTGCGCACAGTGCGCGTGTCGTTGAGCCGCTTCATGGCAGGAGCGAGGCGGCGCATCTTGGGCCGTTTGGCGCTTTCGGGGTTCATCATGGCGCCGACCCATTCGAGCGCTTGATATTCCGCGGCCTCGTCCTCCTTGCGGCTCTCGACGGTGCCGAGCGCGCCAACACCCTTGAGAGGGTGGCCGCCGCCGTTGGTGAGACCCGAGTTAATGCGGTTGTCGCGGTGGCCGCTGCTCAGGCCGGACAGCAGCTTGCGCCAGGAGGTGACGCGGTCTAAGTTGGCGTGGAACGAGTGGTCGTGGCTGAATTGCGCACGGTAGCCACGCAGGTTAGTCACCGTCTGGCCCTTCCCCACAGTCAGCATCTCCAAAAAGACACAGCCCAAACTAAAGATGTCGGCAGAGGTGCGGTAGCGATGGCCTTGACCATGGCGCGCAACAACTTCCGGCGCAGCGTAGATGTAGGCTGCGTCGCTAAGAGGTCTCATGTTGTTGTTAGAAGGCAAAGCCAGGTTGGTGCCGGAATAACTACGGGGCGAGCCCCGAGGAGAGATGCTTGCACCATCGGTCGAGATGCCGAATGCCGAGAACAGGATCCTGGATCCATCCAAAAGGATCTTGTTCGGCCGGATGGATTGGTGCATCATATCCATGCTATGGATATAAGCAAGCGCTTGAGTTAGATCATTGATCCACGTCAAAAGCAGACCAGGTCGCGTAGCCGCCATGGGGTGCCGCAGGTACTCCTCCAAAGTCAGTTGAGCCTGGGTGGTCACGAAACCAACAGTGGCGCCGTGAGAGTAAGACGAGACGATCCTGGCAATGTTCTGATGCTCGAGAGTCTTGAGCTTCTGGATTTGACTGAGCAGGCCCAGCTTTTCAGCATGGCGCTCGAAAGTGAAAGATTTGCGAACAAAAACTCGTCCTTTGTCGTCACCCATCCAGCGAACCTTGTCTACACTCTTCTTCTCCGAGCCTGGCGCAGTGATGACGCCCACTTGGCTCAGGGGAACAACCTCCCGCGGCTGGAGATCGGTGTGCTGGCCGTTCTGGGGGAGCTCGCGGGTCATCACTCGCCATTGGTTCTCGACAATCTTCTTCGGGTTAGTGGCAATACCTTCCAAATCCGCCTCGTGAAATGGGAGCTTCGAATCCTCGAGCCAGTAGAAACTAGCGCGTCTCCAAGCTGCAATGTCATCGCACATCAAGAACAGCAATGCAGTCCTGGAATTGCCCAAGGCCCAGGTGTAGGCACGCTGGCCGGTGGACCTTTCCCAGCCCTGCCGACTGATGAGCGTAGGGGACTCCCGGTGCACATACTGCTTCTCCAGAGCGGGAGTAAGGATGGCGTTCGCTAGGGGAGCAAGACTGACGCCCTGGCCAATGCTTTCCCGGAAGGGGTTGGGGGTAGGCGTAGGTGCCGGTACCAGATCCGTGGACTTCGGCTGCTGCTTAGCGTCGTCGGTGGGCGAAGCAGGACCGGGCGAGCCCATGGTGATAAACAAGGGCTTCTGGCCGCTGAGGGGCTGGGGGGCAACGGGGGTCGCGCAACGGCTGGTAGTTGGTGTGACACTCCGGCTCAATGACGGCGGCGTGGGACAGGGCAGAAAGCCAGGCGGCGAGCCGGACGAGCTCTCGGTGTCGGGCGACACGACGCTGACGCTGCTGGCCCACGGGTTGTTGCTGGTGGGCGTCATGCTCCGGCTGGCCGAGGACGAGGAAGAGGCGCTTGGCGAGGGCGGCGAGCGCGGCCAGTCCCAGGTGCGGTCATCGCGGAAGTTCGAGACAGACATGGTCTGGTGCAGGAAAGGGTGCTTGGAGGTGGAGTTTGGCGGGGAGGTCGGCCAGCCCGGCAGATAATGTGAAGCCTGCATTGTTGCGGGGGGCGCAGCGCGATTGGACGAGAGATAGAGGGTGGTCTAGGCGGAGACACGACCGGAAAGCTGGGGAGATCACACACACTCACACGCGCGCGCACACACACACACACACACACGCGGGCGCCGGTTCACAGCGCGGGTGCGACGGTGGACATGACGGGAGGAGAGGAGAGCGGAGAGAAAGGGCGCGCGTGCCTGGTCGGGCGCGGGAGGATGTAGTTGTACGGGGCATTGGGCTGGGGGTTCGCGTGGGCGATGCGCTGGCAGCAGGATATCTGCAGGCCGTGGAGTTGGGCTGGAAGTTGGGCGAGTACGCGGCGGGCACGGGAGGCTAGGCCGATTCCCGACATGCATTGTTACGTGGCTCACGCGAACTCGCCGCTGCGCAGCGACAGCAGCCGAGCGCTCGCAATTGCCGCGCTCAGCTGATTTGGTGCAGAACGCAGTGCAGCCGGACGAGTCGCGGGGCGCTGCGTGTGGAGGAGCCGCAGACGGTGTGCGCGAGGGTGTGCGGGTGGGATGGGCGGAGGGCGTGGACGGCCGCCGCCGCCGCCACCGCGCATGCGCTGTGTTTTTGGATGCGTTCATCGATGCATGTCGGGCCCACCCCACGCGGCCAGGCACGATGCGATGCGCTGCAGCGAGAACAGCGGATGCGCGCGTCGCGGCTCTCGCGACCCATCTCACCTGCACCCGAGTCCGCGCCCGTCCCCAGCGGCGCCACGAGGCCAGCCCACTGTTGAGCCGCAGCCACACAGAAGCCTGCATGGCGTGGAGGCAAGGGTGCGACACTGCTGAAGCTCGTTGGCGCTTTGGACCGCCCCGTGCTGGGCCCCGCTGCGCCCGCCCCATTGGCCGCTGCCCGCCGCCGAGACAGCGTCCGCGGCCCAAGCTGTCGCAGCCAGCGCTTCGCCGCAGCCTTCGCCCTCGTCCTCCACTGGCCCTCGTCCAAAATTGGCCTGCTCAGGCCCGCCGGCCCTCCAAGAGGCGGCTGTCCGGCACAGGCCGAAGCTTAAGTCGATCAGCGCACCGCCCCATCGCATCAACCTCCAGGCCTTCCCGCGTCGCAGCCCGGTGTCAACTTCCATTCCTCACTGTGCCATCGTGACGGCGCTTGTCACGCCATGATGCTCCTGTGTCTTGAGTCTCTCTCATGACAGTTTCCACCACCTGTCCAAGACCGGTTATTGTCATGCTGTTCATGCAGCCTCTTCTTGGCCTCATCCCTCCACTCTCCCGACGAGCCATCTCTAATCCTTCTCTTCTGCCGTCTCCCGGGTAAGCTGCTGGCCAGCCTCTCGTTGTTTCTTCCCGTAGTAATACACCAAACCCACGTTCATTCTCCCTCCGTCCTACCTAATTAGCTCCAGCCACGCTGCTGGACAGTCCACCATGCGCCTTCCATCTGGCCTAGTCGCCAGCCTCCTCGTGATCAGTCAAGTCGCTGATGCCCACGCAAAGTCTGCCAAGGGCCATCTCCTGCATGCCCTCCGCCGCCGCTCCCCAAGCTACGAGGACACGATGATGCGGCAGGCCCACGAGTTCTTCCACGCCCTGGAGGCTCGTCAAAGCGGAGCAACAGCAAACCCCAACAGCATATCGACTACCCCCGCGTCCAACGGCACCGTCGACATTCAGCAATGGAACACCCAGACAAAGGCGGCTTGCGACGCCGCAATGGTCGGTCTGGCCATGCAGCCGGACAACCCGAGCGGTCTCGCAGTCTGCTACAACATCCCCTTCTTCAACAACCGGACTGGCGTCTTCGAGGCTGAGCTCCGCATGTACAACATGACGCCTCCTTTCGACCCGTGGACCGGCGTTACCGCTGCCGACATCAGCATGACTCTGTCCTACCAGAGTGCCACCGTGCAAGCCGCCAATTCCTCAAACGCGCCTCCTTCAAAACGCGACCTGGACTCCACTCTGGCGTGGCCACCGATCAAGGTTCGCGAAATCGAGGTGACGGAGGAAGACTCGCTTGCTCGGCGTCAGTCAAGTCCCGGGGGCCCGCAGGAGATCAAGGTCCTCATGTATGTCGGCCAAGTCAACCAGAACATCCTGGACAGCACTCAGTCCGCGTAAGTATCAGTCTACTTCCCACCGCTCAGGACCAGGCTAACCGACCCTCGCAGTCCGGAAATGCAGGACCTGCTTGTGCCGACAGTCAAGCTCACCGCCCGCTCTCCTCAGGACAGATCCCCTCTCGAAACCACCGTCTCGGCTACCCAGGCCTCGTTCCTCAACGGTGTCTTTTCTCAACGCTCTACCAACACCACGTCTGCCTCAGACGCTTCCATCTCCAACGTTGCCAATGCCGTGTCCTTCCTCATCCCCGGCTACCGCCTGGCGCCTTTGGAGGTACCCGGCCTCAGCTTGCCCATCCCCCTGCTCTTCCCTGTGGGCATGATCATCACTCTCGTCTGGGCTGTTGCTTTCTTCGTTGTCGTTGGCTATGGCACTGTTGGGCGCATCCGGTTCAGGGATCAGTACAGGAGGAGAGTGAAGGCCAGCCAGGCCATGTACCAGAACAGGATCTGAGCAGTCGATGTCATTTCAGCGGGTCATTTCACGGCGTTCGAAGCGTGCGCATTCGCTTTTCTCGTTTTAAAAAGAAAGATACCCTGGAGGTGTCTGCCTTTCCATTTTCCTTTCTCACAGCGCGGCCACTTTCGTACGTAGTAATTTTTTCGGGGCCGAGTAGACGGGGCTGCTTGGCCATTTGCGGAGGATCTGGACAATCTGGGTATGACTGTAATGAAGAGACGGTGTGCCGGACGTCGAACAAGACAGGTAGATGACGAAGGAAAAAAAATAAAATAAACTAAAAAACGACTACACGGCCATTACTCACACTGCCCTGCGTCCTTATCTAGAAGCCGGCTGCCGTCGGGATAAGCTCTTGAGCCGCGCGCCTTTACCTAGAGAGGAGATGGTTATCGGCAACTTGCACGTCCCGTTCGGCTGCGCCCTATGCACCCGCGAGCGACAACAAGCTCCGCTTCTCGGCCCCAAACGTAGCCATCTGACTCAGATCTCAGGACTGGGAAAAGAGGAGTCAAACCTCCATGCAACTCGGGTATAAATTCTCCGGAACCGTCAATTCCTCCTGATGCATTGCATCTTTCCCATTAGCCTTCAGTGGGAGCCGAGCTTGACGTCATCTTCTAAGCTGCCCCTCGTCGCGAAGCTGGACCCCGTGATATCTAAACAGCATCCCACTGCACGACCACCATGGGCGAGATAGTCAACTCCACCGCCTCGCCGTTCGGCCGCAAGCTGCGCAAGGACTTCTTCTTCGACGAAGACTACATCAACATCAACCATGGTCAGCCAACAAACTTCAATTCCAATGCCAATCGCCCCCGCAAGCCCCCACCTTCACCCATTACCTGAAGCATCCTGTATCGCTAACTCTCTCCTCGCCCAGGCTCCTTCGGCACCTACCCCAAGCCCGTCCGCGAGGCCCTGTACCACTGGCAATCCCTCGCCGAAGCCCGTCCCGACGAATTCATCCGCTACACCTACCCAGCCGAGCTGCGCAAGGCCCGCGCGTTGATGGCCTCGTACCTCAAAGTGCCGCTCCCAACCGTGGTCTTCGTGCCCAATGCGACGACGGGCGTGAACACGGTCCTGCGCAACCTCGTCTTCGCGCCGGGCGACGTGATTGTCTACTTCGCGACCATCTACGGCGCGTGCGAGAACACGGTCAAGTACATCTGCGAGACGACGCCAGCACAGAGCGCCAAAGTCTCGTACACGTTCCCTATCGAGGACGACGAGCTCGTGCGGCGGTTCCGGGAGGTAGTGGCGCGCGAGCAAGACGCCGGCCGCAACGTCAAAGTCGCCATCTTCGACACAGTGGTCAGCCTGCCGGGGGTGCGGCTCCCGTTCGAGGCGCTCACGCGCGCGTGCCGTGAGCTGGGCGTGCTGAGCCTGATCGATGGCGCGCACGGCATTGGCCAGGTGGATCTCGACCTGGGCGCGCTGGATCCGGACTTCTTCGTGAGCAACTGCCACAAGTGAGTCGGACCCAAATCCAACATCCTCCTCTTCCAAACCTTCCAAAAAGAGAGAAAGGGGAAGAGCAAACACTAACACCGCGCCCTTCATCCACCCACAGATGGCTCCTCACGCCGCGCCCCTGCGCCATCTTCTACGTCCCCATCCGCAACCAACACCTCATGCGCAGCACGCTCCCCACCTCGCACGGCTTCGTGCCGCGCCCCGACCCGACCTCCACCGACCCGTACATCAACCCGCTGCCGCCCTCCTCCGCCGAGGAATCGGCGTTCGAGGAGAACTTTGGCTTCTTCGGCTCGCGCGACAACTCGCCGTTCCTGTGCGTCGCCGCGGCGCTCGAGTACCGGCGGTCGCTGGGCGGCGAGCAGGCCATCCGCTCCTACTGCGAGGCGCTGGCGCGCGAGGGCGGCGCGCGCGTGGCCGCGCTGCTCGGCACCGAGGTCATGGACAACGCGACGCACACGCTCTCGCGCTGCTTCTTCGCCAACGTGCGGCTGCCGGTCACGCTCGCCGCGTGCGAGACGGCCGCCGAGGTGGCAGCGGCCGAGCGCCGGAAGAAGGCGGTCGACAGGGCGCAGGTGCCGAGCCTGGTGAAGAACTGGGTCGCGCGCACGCTGGTGTTCGAGTATGGCGGGTTCCAGGCGCTGATTGAGTACGGCGGCGGGTGGTGGGTGCGGTTGAGCGCGATGGTGTATTTGGAGATGGCGGATTTTGAGTGGGCGGCAGGCGTCTTGAAGGAGGTTTGTAAGAGGCTGGAGCGGGGGGAGTGGTTGGAGGATGTGTGATTTTATTGGGGCGTTTCGCCTTTCTCTTACTTGCTGTTGATGTTTCTTATGTGGATTGGGTTTCGGTTGGCTATAAACTAAAAAGATGAGGTATCGTGTATTTGCGATAATACGTTAGAGCAAGTAGGTTTTCTCCATGAGAGTTTAACGTACTGCAGTTCGCGCCTCGAGCCTCTTTTTCCCTTGATGAAGGTGTGAGTGTTTGGGATGAGACGGGGACGGGACGCGCTGCGGTGTGCATTCCCGGGACGTATGACGTGCGGAAGGCGCGGGTGACAAGGATATTGAATACTTGGCTGGCTTGTTGGTGGTTGAGAAGAGCAGTATGAGGGATTACTGTGTTCTCTTGGACTGGCACTTCCACGCCACCTGCTTCTTCCACTGCGCACATCTGCGCACTATCGCCATCTTCCGTCCATCAGTCCTTTTGCTTCTTTCACTCTCATCTCTAAGGCTGAGGTCCTTCATCCTACCGCTTTCTCTGGCCCGCTTCTCCGGATAGAAAAAGTACTGATTCCGGACGTCCTAAGATGGGTCGCGCGGGATTGAGTCAGAACCAAGCCTGTCAACCGAAGACAACACCCAATCACTGAAAACTCTAACCACACTCTCCCCTCACTCCATTCAATCTCCCAGCAGGGAAAAGCCACAGTCCTATCAAATTCGTTTTTGTCATTTCTGATAGCTCTTTCTTCCTCCCCTTGAACCGTTCCTGCCTGCTATTTCAGGCCCTTGCCACATACACAAGCCACCCCAATACTAGCACTAGAACGACAAAGAAAGACAACCATAGGGTATTTATCGCAGCACACCCGTCCCCAATGACAAAAGCAAAGGCCGCTCAGGATCGTAAGTATCGCTAAGAAAAGAAGAATAACGCCCCTTCCATGCATCCCGTGCCGCCGACCAATCTATAACAAAACCCAGTCATTGCAAAAAGAAGCACCGGTAGTCAAAACGTGTGCTGAGCATGCTGGGGCCATTATCCCATGTGGCACCAGTGCTTTGCCAAAGAGACAAGCTTCATCCGACGAGCTTCTGGCGCCAGCGTCGTCCATGTCACTTTCTCAACGACATGAATTCAGGGAAGGAAAAGCTCCGCATCCGAATACCAGCAAACAACAAGAAACTCCGAGGCTGAACGTAAGGCGGCGCCAGATGACATCGGCCGAGGTAGAGGTTAAGTGACGCCCCCGAGCAGCCGATGGCGGAGAACTCAAAGTTCAACAAACAAGGATCATCCCCTAGTAGTTATACCGGAGGCTCGGGATCCACCCAAGGGTTCGAGTCGTAGATATCCAGTAAGCTAACGATCATATATTAGCAAACGAGCTTATTGACCAATATACTTCGCCCTGGAGCGATTGGACGGGCCAAGAAGTAGTTGAGATAAAAAAAGAACTTTTGGGGAGAAATAAACTTACACATAAGTCTCGAAGGGAATGCCGCGGGGTTTGCCGTAGTCTTCTGACAGCTCAGGCTCGAAGCTGACCTCGCTCCACGTGCGGAACATCTTGCGCCAGTAGCACGCCTGCGCCGCGGGCGTGAGGTACTTGTCGCGAAACATGGCAACGCTGTTGTCGGCAATGCGCTCCGCCTCGTCCGGGTGGTCCAGCAGGTACTGCATCTTCTCGCCCAGGTCCGAGAAGTCGTATTTGACTGGAACATAATTTCTCGCCGGGCCTTGTGCGATGAGAAGCTGGTGGTGCGGCTCGACCCAGTTGAGTTCGGGGATGATGGGCACGCTGTGACAGTTCTGGAGGTATTTCAGACGACCGGAATAAGAGCGGCCTTGCAAGCTTGTCAGTGTGTCTGCGGGTGACGATGATTGTATCGGGCGGACCAACCTTCGGTGTGAAGCAGGTACTGCCACTGGCAGTGGTCGGGCATGATCAAGAACTTCTTCTCGATTTCCGGATCACTCCAGTCGAAGGGCTCAATGTCACTCCAGGGTTTACCGTGCCATTGCTTGATCAGCGCCTGGCGCTGCTCCGTGAGAGCGGCTCCTCTCCAGACAACCTTGGGCTTCTTTTCGCTGAAAGCTTGAGCCTTTTCACGCACGCCCATCTGATTCCGCACGTCCTGGTATGCGCCGACGGGTTCGGTGGGCCACGCCCAGTATCCAAAATCAGGCATCAACCACACATTCTCCCAAGATTGCTGGCGAGTGAAGCCCCAGACCACAGGATCAGTGTTGAGGTTCTCCTCGTCATATACCCAGTCGTCGACGCTGAAGGTAAATTCGATGTTCGGTAGGGGTCCGTTGTAAGCGGTGATGGCACGGTGCATGTTGTGGAGGACAGCAAGAGTGCGTTCGCGGTAATCACGACGGTGGGTAGTCCCTTTCGTCTCGAGGACATAGAGCTTCGGCGTGTCAGTCCCGGAGTGCGGCCAGAGGGATTAGTTGTGGAAAGTACCTGGTGGTCATAGATCATGCATCGCGTGATGCCTTCTTTGCGCCAGCTCATGTCCAAATCTTCCTTGGTGACATTGCCCTTGTTCCTGCGAACCCTGGCGGCCTTCTCGATTTCGATCCAGAGATTAGGGAACGTCCAGTCGCACTGCTCCTCGGACAGACCATAGTTGCGGGCGTCACGAGCCGGGTGGAATCGCCAGCCCTCGGGGGTGGGGGCGTCCTCGAAGACGGAAGCGAGTGGGATGGCGACAGACTGGTTGTTGTAGACGTCGAAGGGGAAAAGATCCTCGGCGGTCTCTGGGAGGACAGGAACGGCATCTTCGACCCTGAGCGAGAAACGGAGCAGGAAGAGGGTGAAGAAGACGCAGAAGCCGGCAGCCAGCAGCATGCGGTGGAAGGTGGTCAACATGGTGGGACCGGGACTCTGCCGCTGCCAGAGCGACTTTGTCAGAGGGCTTAGGGTTGGTGGTGGTAAGGAATGAGGGGAGGGGAGGGGAGGGGAGGGGAGGGCGTTGGCAAGGCTTGAAACGCGCCAGGGCGGTCGGGGGACACTGGCAGCGGGCCTGATCGGTGCAGGATGAGTGTTTCGCGGGTTGATCGCCTGGAGCGGATCGCTGCTAAACTCAGCGCTTCCGGCAGGGTTCTGGTGTCGCAAGGGCTGGCCATCCTCATCACTGGGCCATCCGCTTTTCATCTCGCAGCCACCGATTGGCGAAAGAGGCTGTTTCGTTTCCTTTGGCGAAGCTGCACAAGACCACCGGCGTCATTCTGCCCTGGCGCGGCAGGCAAGGAGCCGCACGCAGAGGCCAGAGCATGGGGAATTCGAGCCAGGAATCTGCAGGGCCGTGGTGCAGGGGTCGGCGCGATCGAGAAAGGGGAGCAGAGGACCCCGGGGGCGGGAGAGCAGTGTGCTCGCTCGCATCGTGCCGGCCAACTGCGCAGGCCAAGCGGAGGCGCGTGAGGCGATTGGCGACGGAGGCGGCGTGGAGAGAGACAGAGCGAGAGAGGGTTGACGCGATTGACGCGAGCCGTGAGGCGGGCGGGAGACGCGACACCCGCCACCCCGTTGCCGCCTCGGCTTCTGCGCCCAGCCCTGTCGCCGGCATTCACAGCCCGACCGGGACCAGCCATCGCTCTCCCTTCCTCGCCCTCGTCGCCTTCCCGGCCCATCGTGTCCGTCGTGCGGCAGGCCTGCCCGTCTCAGCACTGTATCTGCAGGGCTGCGCAGGACAACAGCGAGCTCAACGGACGCAGAAGCCTCTCCCAACCCGCTCTCTCGCGTCGACCACGCCCTTCATTACCGCGATAAGACACATTCGCCGGTGGCGGGGTGCAGAATGCCCCTCACTGGTGCGTCTAAACCGTGTCGCTCCACCCCGAGGTCCGTTCCGGTGCATGCCATTTCACAGCCACGGATAAGACAGCAGCCCACCGGCGAACGCAACAAGAGAGTCCCATAACGTGGTTTGCGACTAAAGAGAGATCTATCAAACAGCGGCCTTCAACTGCTTTGGGCCATACCCTTGACATCTGGCCATGCACTCTATGGTCTGCAAACTATGCCTACCAGACCATGGCACCTGTCTTTCGAGCAGGCAGTCAGAACAGACGCTTGTTGCAACCCGTACAATCTACGACATCACATGGAGTTCTAGCGCCCCCAAGGCCCGCTGTCCTACGTTCACTTTCACACAAGACATGGGATAATTTCTCCACAGCGGTGAATATACAATGGTCTGATAGAGCACACACATCACCTGGCAGTCTTCTAGTCAAGGTGCTTGGTGTGCCTGCCACGGGATGTTACTTGCCAGCGCTGAAACCGCCGTGTAGGTGAGCATCGCTGCTTCCCCGCTCATCTTGATCGACAGCAAACAATCGAGCTTAAACCTCGTCAGCGGGCAGCTGCCACCAAAATGGTAGACAGCATGCTAACTGTACAGGCCAACCCCGGGCAGAAATAGTCAGAAGTCCCCCAGCAGCCTGGACATCTACGGGAATAGTAAGCAGCACCCGACTGTCGCACGTGCCGCACATCACGATGGAAGTAGAATGGAGCGGTGACATCTGGCGTCCACGGGACGCCGCAAGAGATTGAGGGCTGACAAGGGAAGAAGGCTGATCACCTTTGCAAGATCAGCAGCTTCTGGTTGAGCTTGAAGCAAGTCCTTTTGCGGATGACCTTTTCGGGGAACAAAAACTTGCCCTGGGTGGAGTGTAAGTGGGCCAGATGCTTTATGGTGTTGATGCAGACAGCTTGCCCCTTATCCCTTTAGCACAAAGCATCACCTGTGGTGAAACAACCCTCTCGCTCACAGGCCCACATTTGTGGACGTGGAGTTCACCGCTGCCACAAAATGTCGTACCATGCGGGGGCATAATATCAGCGCACGTTTGCTCAAAAGAACGGATCAGGCATCCTTGGAATGCCAGGGGAGCGCTTACACCTGGCTGCCGCTCCACTACAGGCTTTTACGTATTCTAGCGTATCTTCTGGACCCCTCAACGATCCGGCTCTAATTGGCCATGTCCAGACCTGGCAGCATACTGGAGTCTGTCCTGTATCCAACATGCAGTAAGCGATAGTGTACTCTGGCAGCCGCACTGACTCGACTGTGATGGATACAATGAGCTCTAGATGCCTACGAGACCGCACCGCCAGACAAGACCGCGCTTTACTTACCAGTCGTTGGATCATGGGACACAAATTCCTCCTGAACACTTGCTGCTATAACCTAACTCCAGCCTCCCACTGAGTCTATATCAATGAGCGAATGCTGAAGGTTTAGACTCTGGGATGAGCTGGCGCCAGCTATAGCCCCCGTTGCACAGTTTCATCTGAAGTAATTGTGTCCGAGCCAAGACTTCCCTAATTGCCGCAAACGGAATGTGCAGACGATGAAACAGAACATCTCTCATTGACGGTTTATGTCAATTCTCGAAAGACATCCGCAGTCCTGCACATTTGGGTTGCGGAATTCGGGTGCCCGATATGCGTGTCTGCCCTCTCTCCCCCCGGAAGTGTCGGTCGGAGGATGTGCTGGCTTGATAACGTTGATACGAAGGCTGAAGGTGTGCACCGTCGATCATAGAGTGCTTGAGTCGTACATCGATCTTCTGGAAGCTTGTTTCCGTAATTGGGCCAGCGTGCGGCGGGGATAAGGTCAACAGATGGTTCCCCCTGATGTAACACGGTCCGTGCGCCCTTCCCGGACTCTGCCCGCACGTCATCTTCCGCTAGTCAAGCCTCTACTTTAGTTCCCCGGACGCCTTCAACACAGCCTCTTTGCCGCTTCGTATCCAGCAGTTGTCGGTCCACCTGACATCATTGTAGCTGCAGTGGACGACCCGTCACTGTAGCTCACCCGAACTGACTCTGCGAGATGACCGCTGGAGGCCTTCATCATTCGCGGCAACGCGGCCGACCTCGTGTTCCTGGCCGGTGGACGGAGGGTGATCAAAGCTGGGCAAGGTACTACTGTCATGATGCATGGCGTGTGCCGCTCTCCTATTGACGACTATCCGCAACCCGCAAAGTATAAATACAGCCGAATCTTCCGCTTGGCTTGATATTCACCAGCCAAGAACTTCACCCCCTGCAAGCACCTGAACAGCAAACTCTGAAGATCATTTCATCAACAATCCTCAACCGCCAAAATGCAATTCTCCACCAGCGTCCTTGCCAGCCTGCTGTCCATCTCTTCGATGGCTTCCGCCCGCATCCTCGGCATCTCTCTCCCCAAGCAGGTCGCCGCCGGCCAGAACTTCACTGCCTTCATCAACACGCTGCAGTCCATCGACATCCAGAGTACCACCGACGTTGCCATCACTTTCGGCGCCGCCCCGGCCGAGTACGCCCTCCAGAAGACCCTGGGCACCCAGCTCCTCGGCCAGAAGGCTCTTGGACCTGGTAAGTCATGCTCGAACTCACAACAGCAAAGCCGCATGCTAACACGCTTCGCTGTAGAGCTCTCCAACATCCAGACCAACATCAGCATCCCCCTGACCGTTCCCGAGTCCTTCCAGCAGGGCGAGACTGTTGTTACTGCCGCTCTGTTCTCCCTGAGCGGCTCTCGCTACAGCGGTGTCATCAACTACTTCAACGTCACTGTCAACGTTGCCAGCGTTACCGATGCCAGCGAGTTCGTCAGCAGCACTGGCTCCATCATCGTTTACTAGAATATCTTGCATCATATTTGGAGTTTCTTGTTACGTGCCTGAATGGCAATGAAGTAATGTCAAATGGATAATTACGCTCAGCTTTTGGTTTCGCTCGCGGTAGATTTCTATGTCTAAGCTGATTTCGAAACGTTGATTTTCCGATCCTCCCGCTCACATTTATGCGTTGCCATAAGCCATTAGGTGGTCTTTTTCTTTTTTCGAACCAGACCTCTTTCTATGCGTTACAGTCTCCATTGGCTTTATGCTTATTGTGAATACTCGTCGATCACACTCTTCGGCTTCTCAAATTTGCCAATTGGCTTATACTCAAGGTCATCAAGACCAAAGGCTCTCGGTCCTCCCAGCTCTATCCCACGAGTCGTAGACGTCCACTTCTCCGACGCGGTGATACCCAGCACGATGACCAAAAGCCCGTATCGATATTCCGGGGTCCCGATGGCTTCTCCGTTCTGCGCATCTATGCAGGAAATCAAATCCGGTACGATCGCTAGTGTCTCTTCTGCGCCGTCTTCCTTTTCTTTGAACGCTGCAATGTTCTCGTTTTTGAACGGGATCTTAACCCTGCCTTCGAACTCCTTCTGGCTAGTTCCTTTGTCGTTGATGTCGGCGGCTTCGATTATGACTTCACCGTAGACGTGGCCGTTCCGCAGCGTTCGCTCCACGCCAATAATTTTGCCCTTGAAGAGCACTTTGGCGGAACCGCTGCCGCCAACCTCGTCCACTATCGATTCGGCTACTGTGTCGATGCGATTGGAGTGTCGCGCTTTGTGAACGGCGCGTCCGATGCGCCAGGATAAGGAGATGGTGTGTTCAACTACCCATCTCTTCGCCTCGGCTGCTAGTCTGTCAGATCTTTTACCCAAGGTTCGGATAACGCTTGAGCTCACCGCCAGTTACAGGCCCTTCAGCGCAGCCAACGTGAGATCCTAGCTCGGACAAACCCGCGCGGAAGACTCTCTCAACCGTCTCATCACTAGTGGCTTTGGTCATGAACTGGGAAACAGTCAGAATGCGATGATTGGTTCATTACAAAATGTCCCAAGACTTACCACGACGTTACCATTGCCATCGCACATGGTCGTGGGAGAAAAGATTGTCTTCCTCTCTGCGAAGACTACTGGAGTCGTCTGCCACTTGGTCGGATATGCCCTGCCCATCCAGTCACCATCCACAGTGGGAATATCCATGTTGCTGCTTGCACCCAGGATCATTCCTTGCAAGCCGTTGCCACCGCCGATCTCGAGAGCAATCATATGCGTGGCCTTGTTCTTGATAAGCCCATAAAGCTCTTCCTGAGCTTCCATCATCCTGCCTTCCAGTCAGCACCCGAAACTCAAAAACGTTTTTGATACTTACTCGTCACCCGCAAGCTTCTCAATCCCAACGGTCGGCGAGCCCGCACCTCCACCACAACCAACAAGGTCCTCATCTTTCAAGTCATCCGGACTAACTACCTTGACAACCGCACCGGCCCTTAGCATGCTTCGCAGCCGTAGCATACTGGAATACGGGCTTCCACCGCCTCCAGTGCCGAGGATATAGCAGCCTGTTGAGATCCAAGCCAAATCGGTTTCGGAAATATACCACACCCTCCCCTCTACCCTCGGCCTGTACGCTTCAAAATCCACCACCCCTTCTGCCTTCGCCTTCTTTTTCTTCTCCTCCCCGGCGTCCCCGCCTGCCACCCCCTTCTCATACCTCCATTCCCCATCCACAACCCCACCCCTTCAACCCCACATCCTCCCCTCCTCCCCCGCTTCAAACTCCGCACTCCTCTCGTAATCAAACTCCCCCGCCGCGCGCACGACAAATCGACTCTTACACGCCACGTACTGCAGCGGCAGCTCTTCCACCTCGACGATGCGCACCCCCTCCCTCCTCGCCCCCGCCTCGACCGCCCGCTCGACCGCCAGCGCCTTCAAGTCCTGCACCCACGCTTTGCGGTCCTTCTTCTCCGTGCTGACCACGGTGTCCACCACCGCGCTGACGCCCGCCATCGCCGCGCCGATAGCGTTAGCGACGCCTGCGTATCGGGGCCGCAGGACGCGCGACGCGCCGCGGAGCCGAGCGGGCGCGAGGATGGCGCCGCCGCCGACGAGGAGGACGGGCAGGGGCGCGGGCGCCGTCTTCATGGTGTCGATAATGGACTCGAGCATGCGGGCGACTTCGTGCTGGAAGGCCGCGACGTCGGCGGCGGGGATGCTGGCGCGCACGTGCGCTGCGTGGGTGCCGATGGCGAGGGAGGCGTCGGCCGCGACGGTGTAGTCGGTCGCGGTGGGCGTGGGGCCGCCGAAGACGAGGGCGCGCGTCTGGATGGCGTAGCCGACACTGTCGGGGCCGATGGTCAGGGCGTTGGTGGTTGCGTTGCTGCGCCGCCGGACGATGGAGCCGCCGCCGAGGCCGATGCTGGGGGAGATGGCGGGTTAGTGGGATGTGTATAGAAGGTGACGAGGATTGGCTAGACAGTAGGTGGAAGGGGGTAAGAGGAAAGCAAGAGGGAAATTGGCGAGTAACTAGAAGATGGTAGTCACAGGGACGAAGGTAGTATGAGGATAGGACGGAAAGATGATAGGATGGCTACAACGGGGTGGTTGTGCCCATGGCCCTACTACAACCAGAGAGGGGCTGGAGACATACCTCTTCACATCTGGACAAGAGAAGTTCATCCTCACACCGGCGAACTCACTGAACGCTGCCGCCTGTCTCGGAAAGCCGGTGGCCAGCAGCAATCCCACATCGGTCGTCGTCCCACCCACGTCCACCACCATCATAGGCTCCCTTCCACCATCCTGCTGCTCACCGGCCACGAGGAAAGCCGCGCCTCTCATACTATTAGTCGGTCCACTGCTAAACGTCCTGATCGGCAGCTGCGCCGCGGCCTCGCCACTCAGAATAGTGCCGTCATTCTGCGTAACAAACACCGGGCACTTAAGACCAAGCCGCTTGACCGGCTCGCGGAAAGAGCGAATCGTCCGACGAGCAAAGGCCAGGATCGCCGCGTTCAGGATCGCACCATTCTCGCGCTCCAAGAAGCCCAGCTGCGCAACGTCGCGCGAAAGGACGATGGAAGCGTTCGGCAGACACTCGCGCACGATAGCGGCGGCGCGGGGCTCCTGGTCGTGGACGACGTCAATGGGCGAGAAGATGCCGTTGATGACAACGGCGGAGATGTTCTTGGCGGCGATGGCGGCGCAGACGTCGCGGATCTCGGACGCGTCGATGTCGGAGATGGGCCGGCCATCCACTTCGAGGCCGCCCTTCACGAGCGCGTAGTGGCCGAGGATGAGAGTGCGCAGGTCGTCGGGCCAGTCGACGCAGGGCGGAGCGTGCTTGCCGAAGGGGCCGGAGAGGCGGATGACGGCGACGCGGGAGAGGCGGGCAGCGTCGCGTTCTACAACGGCGTTCACGAAGTGCTGATGTGGTGATCAGCTTCAGGCGAGCGTACTGCGCTAAGGTGACGGCTGGAGGCTGTGGGGATGGAGATTCTGAAAGCTGATTACCGTGGTTCCAATGGTCACGCTGGCGACTTCGTCCGGGTTGATTTTTGCCTGCTCAAACATGGAAACAAGGGCATCGTTGATACCGAGACTGGGGTTTGTAGTGGTTGGAGCCTTGTTCCTGTTCGGTCTTGAGTCCTTGCTCTTCGGTATTTCGTTCTCGTGGTATCTTTACCATGCAATTATTCCCTTGTCTGGCTGAGAGGATCGGAGAGGGTCAAGGATGACACCATCAGTGTTCGTGCTTCGACCTGTATGTCAGCGAATTCTGCCATTTCAAAACCCTGATATGGTGGCACTGACCCTCCGACATCAATGCCAACACGCAGCCTCTTGGCCGCCATGGTGATAGTTCTGACTCCGGCTTTTGCGCGGTTGGCTTACCCGGAGGTGAATGAGGTTCTCTGAAAAGATCCGGAGCTCTATCGTTTGAAGGAGTCAGGATTTTTGTTGTATAACACCTCTCCAGCGCATACTGCGAAAGAACGCTTGGGCACGTAGGCGGTGGTGTGTAGTGGAAGTCACGGGGTGAGGGTGGGCGGGGATGATCGGCTTCTTCTGCCCCGACCGGCGCAAGCCAGTCCGTTATCACCATCAATCCAGCCCTTCGGATGTGTCCTACCACAACTACCTGCCGTCCCAGCTACACGACGGATGGACCTTCCATGGACCGAGTCAGCGCGGGGATGAGGCGAGGCCATTGACATCACGAGCAGTGAGCTCATACCGACCATGCGTGGGCAAATCGCTCGCGGAACTTTCTCTCGGCAAGAGTGCGCTTCTATCGACATCCGACATGGAGAGCGCGCACAGCGCCAGTGAACAAGTGGATGGACGCTGCACGGCAGATCCTGGGATGCGCGGTCGGCGCGTGGTGAGGGGCAGCCGACGCGTCGAATCACTGCCTTTTCGGCTCGGCTTCGACCCCATCTTTGCACTCACCACTGACTCCCGATAGCCAAGCACCATTCTCACTCGATAAGGCCCCAGGAACAAGCTCGTGGAGCTTAGCGGCAGCTGCGTTTGCCACAGGCCGGCATCTTATCACGACAGCACGCCATGTAAAACCCGCTCGCGACCCCTTCACCTCCCGCCGAACTTACTCCCGTTACCGCCATGGCAACAAAACTACGTTTTCGCGAGCTCAAAGAACAGGCCAAGCTCCGCGGAAATGAGGCAGAGCATGAGGAAGCCAATTCCTGGAGCAATCGGGATCTGATCCCGTTGCCGCCGTCGAGGAGAACCTGGGGTTGGTTTCATTTCTTCGGCTACTGGGCAATCAGCAGCCTAAACGTCACTAACTGGCAAAGCCCTAATACTTTCTTGAGTGGGTATTGCTTCTGCTCCTGTCCAAATTGCTGGCTGACCGCTCCAGCTTATGGTCTTTCCGTCCCGCAATCCTTGGCCGTCATAGTTATTGGAAGAGCTCTGATCAGCTTCTTCTCCACCCTGATTGCTTGGTGTGGTCTGCGATGGCACATCGGCTTCACAATCCAGAACCGATTTACTTGGGGCATGCGCGGCAGCTATATCCCCCTGCTACAGCGCATTCTGCTCAACTTCATCTGGTGCGCTGTTCAGTGCTGGAATGGAGGCCGGTTGACTGCGTAAGTGAGTCTCGGTAATGTGGCACTGGATCCAAAATGCTGACTGCACCTAGTGTCTGCATTACCGCCATCTGGCCGTCTTTTGCAACCATGCACAATACTCTGCCCTCATCAATGCCTACCACAACATACCAATTCGTCGGCTTTATAGTCTTCTGGTGCCTGTCCTTCCCATTCCTTCTGGTCCGGCCCGAGAAGTTCAAACTTCCCTTTCAGATCACGTCGATTTATTGTGGTGTAGGCATGATCTGCATGCGTAAGCTATCCGTGCTGAGCTATATTACTTTGTAGAAGCTGACTCGTCGCAGTGATTTGGTCTCTCGCGGTCGCCAAAGGCGTCGGCCCTCTTTGGAGCCAAGGACAGACTATCCCGGCAACCTCATCATGGAATTCTTCCTGGCTGATGATGAGAGGGATCAACCAGATGATCGGCGGCATCGCCGCAGGCATAACCAACGGCTCTGACTTCTCCCGCTACGCTCGCGGACCAAAGCATTATCTTGCCGGCACCATCCTCTCTGCATGGGTGACCGGAACCCTCGTCAGTCTCGTCGGCCTGGTCGTCACCAGCGCTTGCCAAAAGATATACGGTGAGATCTACTGGAACCCGCCCGACCTCCTCATGCGCATGATGGATTCGGGACATGGCTCCTCCAAGGCCAGAGCCGGCGTGTTCTTCCTCTCTGCCGGTTTCGCACTAACCGGCATGTTCGAAAACGTGTGCGGCAACGCTGTGGCCGGCGGCATCGATCTGGCGGGCCTCTTCCCCAAGTACATCGACATCCGGCGCGGCGCCATGATCACCTTCATCGCCGTCTGGATCGTGCAGCCGTGGCAGCTGATCAACAAGGCCGCCACCTTCGTCTCGGTCCTCAGCTCCTTCTCTGTGTTCTTGTCACCCATCATGGGCGTCATGGTCTGCGATTTCTACATTCTTCGGCGCGGCCGCATCAGGCTCAGCCACTTGTACCGCACACACAACACCGACTACTGGTTCTGGAAAGGTGTCAACTGGCGTGTGGTCCCTTGCTGGCTTGGCGGCTGGGCCCCTACTATCGGTGGCCTTGTCGTGACTGTTCAGGAGAAGGAGAACGCGCCCAGAGTCCTGTACGAGCTCTACTTCATGGCCTTTCTGATAGGTGAGCATTCCATGAATTACGTAACATCCGGAGGGCCTCTGTGCTGATATATCATAGGATTCTTCGTCAGCGGAACACTGTTCTGGATTCTAAACACACTCTTCCCTTATGGTGGATATGGCGAGTACGACGAGTCAGACGTCTACGGCACATTCACTCCCAAAGAAGCTGCCGCCCTGAACGTGATCCCGGCCGATATTGGTGTGCAGGAAATTCAAGGATACAATCCCGGGTTTGAGAAAGAACCGAGAGAAACTGTGATGAGCAAAGATTGATGATACTTTCGGGATACAGAGGTATGTCGAGCGGCCTTCGAAGGCCAGCATTAAATACTACAGATATTGTTAATGCTCCACTTTTATCTCTTCAAATTCATATACCGTGCCCTGTTACTTATACACCGGCTGAATTCCCCCAATAGGAATCTGGAAGTAGGCCATGGTTGCAACCTAATGCGATATATCAAAATTCCCTCAGCTATAGTTTACTCATGATTAAACACACTCTTACGGTAGCTCCGACGGCCTTGGTTGAACTGGACGCTCCGCAGTTCTTGCAATGACCGGCGTTGCATGTGTCTCATATAAAGCAGTTCCCATATCCAGCTCATGCCGCCATCGCTCGTGCGCTTCCACCTCTGCTTTCTGCTGTCCGATTTCCTCCTGCACACTTTCTGTCACCGCGGCCCTCGCCCGTTGCAGTCTCTTCCTCCTCGACAAAAAGGAAACCAGAAGCAGTGCGGTTAGAACAGCAATGAAGCCAACCACAATACCCGCAATAGCTCCTCCTGAAAGGCCGTCCCCGCTATCATCAGAGGCACTATGAGCTGCTGCACCAGTAGAAGCCGTTGAGTCATCACTGTCTCTGGCAACCCTCTGCGAAAAGATTGTAGACAGTTCATCCGAACTCCAGCCTGCGGCCGGGAAGTTCAGAACAGCACCTCCCTTTGAACTGAACGTATGCAAGTCAGTATGATCCGTGTCCCGGTGAGCGTGGAGGCTCTTGTCGTGTTGCACTTACTTCCCACCGGTCATCGCCGTCACCGTGTCTGGCACGGAATATTCCAGTCGCGGGTGGAATTGAGTCCGCCACGTATGTGTTGAAGTGTCCAGCACTCTGATCGGCGGATATGTCTCATTGCAAACGTCGTTTAGAGACGCCGTAATGCCAAGCCCAAGGGTAGCGAGGCCTCCTGTCACAATCATCTGCGAATCCTGCCACATGCGCACTTGTGTCGATTGCGGCCAGGGCTCGGCTCGACAGCCTTATCTGGATTGTTCGAGGCGCAGACCCGGATCCAGCGGAAGGACGGCAAGCTGAGGACCTAAACGTCTTTGAAAAGCCCTGCCATGGAACTGATCCCACCCGCCGGTCATCGTGATCTGGAAGCTTGAATCATCTGGGGCGGGCGAGACGCCGGCACAGAACTCGCTGCGCTTCTCTGGGATGTCGCCGGTGGCGTTGTGACGGTACCTATTCACACACGCACCAGTCAGCACCAGCGCACCGCTCCTCGTGCCGTTCGAGCAGCACAACAGGCCAAGCCACGCAACTGACCAAGTATTGGAGAAGACGTCGTACACATAAACGTCGCTGAAATCCCGCTGGTCCCACTCCCAGTCTCCTGGGCGAACTGGCTGCCCTCGTCCGCAGTGTCGTACCCGCCAAACGCGACCAACACGCCGGCCCGGCCCGCCCTCACGAACACCATCGCCCCCTTCAGGATAGCCGGGCCCTGCTCCTCCCCGGACCGCGCCGTCAGGAAGCTCCACTCGGGCGGCTCGTCGCCCGCGCAACTTCACCGTCCCATTATCCGTCCCGTTGAAGGCCATCGCCCACCCGCGCGTGTTCCACGACGTCCCCGTGCGGGGGTTGGCGCGCGCACACCCCCTCGCTGTTGCTCCCGAACGCGATGCGCCCGCCCGCGATCGTCTCGAGGCGAAGAAGGTGCCGGCGGCGCCGCCGCCGGACTGCGGGGTCTGGCCGCCGGCAGGGCGTCGCTGGGGAGGAGGACTGAGTGGATGAGGTCGGTGGAGATGGGGCCGTGGACGTCGAGCGGGGCGGTGGTGTCGGTGAGGCGGAGCCAGTAGAGAGAGGTAGTGTTGGTCCAGGTGGTGGTGGTGGTGCTTGAGGCGGAGGCGGAGGTGGAGGAGAAGGTGTAGTTGCCGCTGGACCAGAAGAGCCGGTTGTCGAGGATGGCGGCTGAGAGGTGATGGTGAAATGGATCAGCGTGTGGATTTCGCACTCTTTTTTTTAAAAAAAAAAAAAAAAACATTTAAAGGGGTGGGGGATTAGGAACTCTGATCTGTGATTTACTGACTTCTTGGATCAAGCATGCCGCATAATGAGCGTGCGCCGGTAGATGAGAATAAAAATGACCATATCAACCAATGAGATGCTGTTCTCGTCACACTGGACCGTGGTGCCATCTTCGTGGTCGTCCTTGTGGCAAAGAGCCAAGCACGAGCCTGTGGCAGAATTGAGAATTGAAGACGGGTCCACATCCAGGCTGTTCTTTTCTTATCATCCGAGAAATCATGGGTTGCGGCACAGCACCATCATGAAACTGTCTTGTAGCCGCCTGGGGTAATCCGACTGGGATGGTGATTGGGCTCGCTAACGCTGTTGAAGTCTGCGGCGCTTCGCGGCATTGCGGGAGAGCCAACCGCACGCGAGCTCAGGCGTTAACCATATATAGTAATTAGAGGACATTTAGGGAAAGTTTATTTAGTGAGGCCAGATAGATATTTTGATGGTCCATTGCATGCATATAAGGGTGCAGAGAGGACTCAATTCTTGAGAGTCCGGGGCCGCTCTTGAGGCCGACGGGTCATCGAAAGGTGAGCGGAGAACAGCAGCTCATCAGCGTGGGCCTCAATTCTACGTAGTCGTCATTGATATTGGACAGAAGTCAGACTAACTTCATTACTCACCGCAAGAGGCCTAGGATTTTGCAATGTAGTGAGCAAAGGAGGAGCCAATTGTCAGCTCTTAAACCCATCGAAAAACTGGCATCCCAGAAAGCCTGCTCAATCCTCATTGGCCTTTCCTTTTTCTTTTTCTTTTTCTTTTTTTGGCCACAGAGTCACCATCACTTTACGCGTCCTTACAGTACATGCCACTTCCAACAATCCAAGGTATCTCTCTGCATTGCAGTTCCTCTCAAGACTCCGCACTTAATGATACAGGCCCTGTTGTATTCCTAATAAAACACTTTCCCTACCCATCGTCCTGGAAAACGAGCATTCCAGATGCTCGAGAAAAATCAACACCGGACGAGTCCAAAATGCAAGTAAACATCCCATCCGAGCGTCATGCTTGGGGGCCTTTGATTTTGAGTGTACGGCCTTCCCGACGAGTGCTCCCCTTTGCCTTAGAAGCGGAATAGCATCTTCAGCAGCCTGCCCTTATCGTCGTCATCGTGGTCGTCGTGTTTCTTGGCGACAGGGCTTCCTTGTCTGTAAAGTTGTCAGATCAGCACCCCCGAACCCGTACGAGTCTCCTCGGCTACTTACGCAAAGAACAGGATCTTGATCGCAATCGCCAACCCGGCATGCAGCGCCACAACCACAATCAGCAGCATCTTCGACGTCTTGACATCCGTCGCGCTCAAGACGGGGTTAAGGTTGCGGAATAGGAAGAAGGCCGAGACACCAAAGCCCACGCCGACGAAGACGTAGTTCAGGACTAACAGAAGCAAGCAACGTCAGCATCCGCGCGCGCACATACACACACACACTCTCTCTCTCTCTCTCTCCTTCTCCCTTTTCGAATGTGACCTATCCAAGCACTTACTCTGCACCGGACTCCAGCTAATCAGCGCGACGGGTATCCAAATAATATTGGCATACCCATACAACGCCCAACACTCCAACACATTCGCGCTCTCACTGCCAAACCACCTCAACACGCCCCACAGCGCCACCGGCACCACCAACGTATACCCATACACGAGCCCTGCGCCGCCACTCAGCAGCCTGAAATCGTACGGGAAGTGGTCATCGCCCGAGCGCGCGAGGTACTGGCTCATGGTCCCCGTCAGGAACAGGATCATGACGACCGTGGTCGCGATCCAGACGGGGCCATACAGGTCCGGGTTGCCGTCGAGCACGTCGAGGAAGTTGGAGCGCAGGGGGAAGATGGCGGCCCCGCAGCGCTTGAGCACCTCGTTGGTGTCGACGTCGAAGAACTGCTGGTAGTAGCCGATGCTCCAGAGGTAGCGTTTCGAGCCGGAGGCGCCGCCGCCGCCGGGCGCGCTGCGCGAGGACGAGGATTGCGCGCCGCCGAAGGCCGAGCTGCGCGAACCGCCGCGGCGGTGGCCGCTCGAGGGGGCGGTGTCCGGCGCGATCTTGCCTTGGTCGGTGCTGTCGAAGTCTGCGCGGAGGGTGCCTGTGTTAGCTGGAGAGGGCGGAAGGAGGTAGGGCGCGGGCGGAGCGTACTGGAGGGGTGGAATTCGAGGTCTTCTTGCAGGTCGGTGTGGCCTAGGTCGCCCTGGGGTTGCGGCAACGCGCGTCAGCTGCGGGAGAGTCCTTTCGGGAGTTTGCCTGCCTGGCCGCGAGCAACGAGCAATTGCGCGGCGGTGGGAGGAGAACGCACCTCAGAGTCGACGTCGACGACGACATCGTAGCCCCGGTTCGACATGGTGGGCGGGAGTCGCTGGGGAGGGGTTTTGGATGCTTGCGAGGCGGAAAAGAAAGGGAGCTCTTTGGTGGTGGAGCTGCTTGGAGCTTCGTGGCCGGGGCGATGAAGGCGAGCTGTCAACTTGATGCTTGCGCGCGAGTCATGCCGAACTGCCGCATTATTCGTTGCCGCTGATGGTACGCGTTTCATGCGCCTGAAACGGCCATCGCCCTTTCCCGGCCATGCAAGGGCCTTGTTTCATGTCCATCACTGCGGATCCCAAGTCTGGAGCGCAGTGGGAGACAACAGCTCACCAGAAACTCCCGTTGCACCGCAAACATCGACATTTGATAATACATGCTATGATAGTTTTGCTGTGTTGATGGCCGTCTATCAGAACACGCCGCCCCCAAAAGAGAACGAGACCACACCTACCGGGCTACCGATGATGCGGAAGCAAACCAGAATGCCGACCCAGGAACAAACCGGAACTACAGATAACCGACGGATGCAGCCGTGTTTATGTGAGTCCGAACGTTAAATGCAACAGGTAGGACGAGGGGGAGTGGAGTGCCAGGATTAGGGTAAAAAGACATGGTAGAAGAGAGTGCGAGAAAAACAGGCCGCTAGGCACACATCTCAGAGCACTGAAAGAAATCCCCGGCCCCGGGCCGCCGAAGGGACCCAAAACCAGTTGGGCCACCACCATGCTGCCTCACAGGACCGGAGCCAACACGCTCCTCAGCCAACCGACAACTCGTCCCGCCGCCTCAACCATCTCATCATCATCATCGGCCCATCCTCCATTCATCCCCGCGGCACCATGCGCCTCCATCTCGCCCGCACCGCTCTCACCCAACACGTCCTCCGCACACTCCATGAACCTCCGCCTGATATCCTCGCCCGCACCGTTCGGACCGCCCCGGCACACGATCTCCAGCATCGCGCACAACAAACGCTCCCCCTCCCTCCCCAGGAACCGCACCAGCACATCGCCATCCACATGATACGCCGTCCTGCGCTTGAGCCCCGTCACATCCTTATCCGGATCGAGCGCTCTCAACAGCGCCTCCGCGCTGCGGTCTTGCGTATGCAGGCGCGACCCCTGCGCATGCAGCGCCGTCCCATTCGTCCTATGCAGGCCTGCACCCAGCGCAGGATGAGGCGAAGCAAACGAGCTGCTACTGGATGAATCGGCCGGGGTTGACGAGCTATCGAGGTCCATCTCGGCAGAGAAGTCATTCTCGCTCAAGCCATCGACGTCCATCAAGCTATCCGCTGGCTGGGGGCTCGCGACAGCCTCAATATCCGTGTCATCAAGCAGGCGGACGGGCCCTGCGATCAGGCGGTGCGACAGGCCGAGGTTGACGAGCGGCACAAGCATGCCGCCGGGCCGCTCTGCGCGCTTCTCACGGTCCAGCATGCAGCAGAGGTTCTGCAGGAAGCGCAACAGTCGCCAGGCCCGCTCATCGACGAGCGAAAAGCCGAAAAGCGTGCCGTCCGAGGCCGCCCCAACGATGTCGTTGACGAGGACGCCCCTTGCTGCGATCGCGCCCTGCGAGTGGCTCTGGTGATACTGGAGCGTCGGTCGAATGAGGCCGCGGCGGAGACGCATGACGCTGCGTGGTAGAGAAGCTTCGAGGAGGGTTGGGGCGGCGGTTTGGTGCGTTCGTTTCCGTGGGAGGTGGAGGAGGGTCAAGGATCCGGCTTTGTCGGCGACGAGGACAAGATTGGTGGAGGGCGTCTCCGGCGATCTTGACGGCGCGAATAAGCCATTGTTATGCGTACCGTCAAATACGTTTGAAATAAATTGATCTGCTGCAGCGCCTGTGGCTTCGTTTCTTGGACGATTTGAGATTTGAGGGACGTTGAGTGGGAGGTGGAATGAGGTGTCGCGGGCTTGCCGGTCAGAGAATAGAAGTTCGAACGTCATCGAGTTGGTGGATTTGTCATGATCCGCTTTCAAAACGATGAGCGAATCGCATGCGGTCGATACGTAAATGAAAGGCGCTTCAGTGGTGACGTAAAGGCCGGGTGATGGCAGGTCATGCTCGCCAACTTGTTGAATACTACTCCAAAGAACGATTAGAATCCGATGCCAATATTTTTTTAGTAGCAAATACTCACCGCCTGGTGTCCTTCAAGTACTGGTAGACGACAAGCTTCCGCCCGTAACACACCACAAGGAAATTGGACGGCCCGTAGCTGGCGACGGCAGTGACTTGCTGTTTGTAGCTGATTTCCTTTGCTATTTCCAGCTTCGATTTACCGTCCTTTTTCGTTTCCCTGATGCACCGCACACCTCCCTTCCGGCCATCGCCCTCGACTGTGCCGACGACGATCTGCGGATATTGTTTTCCGTTGCTATTCTCCAAGACCCAGGTGGAGAGTGCATTAACTCGAGCGGTGGGTGGAAGTTTGTACTCGGCAGTTGGCTCCGTGCTTGTTGCACTTGGACCGTCTTCGTACATTCGGATGTAGCTTTGAGCAAACCGGCGCTCACGGCCATCTCGCGAGACGGGATCAAATGTGTGTGATTCCAGGCATGCCACAAAAATAGCTTTCAGTCCTTCAGAGTATATGACTCTGTTCGGGGTTCCTAGAGTCGGGATACTCCTTGGGACCATATGTCTTTCTTCTTCCAGCTGCGCGACCAGGAAGGAAGTCCCGGATATACAGACCAGAGCTCCGCCAAGATCACGGATCAAATAACTCTCGCGTGGTATTCTGCAGACGGTGGACACTGGACTCTGCTGGAAGTTGGGCCGGTTACGATCAGTAAACCATATATTAGTGACCTCCAAGCCAATGGCACGACCGTTACTATAGTCCAGTCGGTAGAATTCCGCACCACAAGTGGCGAATGCAAGGCTGGCGCCACCTTCAGTGTCACGCATGACAGATGCCGGCGTGTGGCCCAGAGTTATTCTTCTGCTGGCGAAGATGGCTGTGGCGTCGCTGGACTGGCTGGGGTGGATTGAAGACGCTGATCTTGCTCCATGGAGCTTCTGCGCAAGCTTGCTGGGCGAAAACTCAATGACGTAGAGATCACCACTTCGAAGACCGCATACGACGGCAACTTCGGCTGCTGCTGCATTTGACGGGCTGTTGTGCAGAAGCACGGCACTTTGACAAGCATTCAGTGTTTCTTGAGTGGAATCATCTTGCCAGATCTGGTGTTGTTCTAACAAGGGTCCAATACCACCGTCTTCCTGAATCTTGTACAGCTGAATCAGCCCGTCGGTAGTAGCCACAAGAAGCAGGCCAACCGCGTCATACTCCAAAACCTGGACGCACGTGGGATCTGCACTCAGCGCCACCTCCCCAGTAGACTCGAATTTGACCTCATCACCTCTGGGTCCTATCCTCTTGGCTTGCAGTGAGAATCCGTCTTGTCCCCGGATACCAGCGTACACAGTGGACCGATTTGGGAATACCGAGGCTGCCAGAAGTGTTTCCTCGGATGGTATGCTCCAAGAGCCCCTCCTCGGCAAGGCTTTTTCGGGGGAGAACGTGTCGAGGACTATCAACGCTCTGGGTGTTACTTGAACGGCAAGACCATGCTCGAGCGTGTCTGATATTAGCGTCTCATTGTCGAAATCGATACCCGAGTTTTGCTCGTCGAATTCGGGATCTACATCGGAAGCATCTCCGGCAATGTGGAGAAGGATGCTCGAGGATGGGTAGGACAGCAGGAAGTACACGCCGTTCTCCGAAGAATCTGGAAAAGGCCAGAAGCCAGTCACACCCGCAAGATCTTCCTCCTCGAACGTGAGGCCCAGCTTGGCATTCAGACCAGCACGGATTTCGGTTATCGCACCGTGAGGGTGCCTGCCGGAGGTTGCTAATACCCGTCTCCGACCGCCACGGATCGGATTGCTGGAATGAGATCCGTCTGCGAGAATCAGGTCCAAGGTAGGCGACCAATTCTGGATTGCGTTGATGAAGTCAGGCTCCATTATCTGCGCTCTCGTTCGTTGGGAGCCTTTGCGGTCGTTGAACTGGATCTCGTCGCGCCACTGGCCAATCTGCCGAGATGTTATGCATGGTCCAATCAGGGATGCGATGCAATCTTACCTTGACGATCTCGCCAGGGGACATATCACCGGCAGTCACGAGAACGTCGGGAGTATCCAGATAATATCCGACATCCAGACTAGCGAATGCGGAAGCAACATTACACATGAAATGACCGGCTTTGCTCGTCAACGCGCCACTGCGGGAGTTGACCTGCATGTAGTGTACAACGCCGTCTTCACGGACGAGATAGAAGTTCTCTTCCTGTTTGTTGTTCCAGATCCAATTGCGCCCAGTCCTTGCCCAGCTTGTCCAAGTGGGAAAACGCTGCGAGTTACCTGGATATCGAGGACCTTCTTCCTTTGACAAACTCACAGAACTTCTTTTCGGGTTGCCCGTCATGATTTCTTGGTGAAGGTATATCTCCACATGGCCCGCAAGGACAAAAGACGGCCCATGCTGCAAAGGAATGAGCAATTGGGGATTGCGCTGGTCTGACATGCTCGTCAGCGACTGGGCATGACAAAAATCAGAGATGACTTACTGTGATGCAACGGGAAGCCCTCAACGACTGGGCGAATGTGAGAAAGCCCCTGTCTGTGGTCCCACTCGTAGCACGACATGCGTGTCTTGCCGTCTCGTGAGTATATGACCAAAAGGATTACATGATGTTCATCGTCGGGTTCGGGGTAGAGAAATTCCATCTTGAGGATGGTGCCGGGAATAGCAACCGGCCGCTCTGACTTCAGCGGCGTCCAGTTTTGGGTATCATGGTGAAAATTATTCCGCAGCTCGGGCATTGGCTTGGCTGCGTAGATGAAAATGGAGCTTTCGGAGGCGCCCACGGCGAGAGCTCTGGAGCGAGGATCTACGGCCAGATGCTTGCCAGGCTGTTCGAGCAAGGATGCGTCAGGAGAGAGCGGTATACAGCTCTCCTTCCATTCGACAGTTCCATCTCGTTGGGGGCGAGCGAAGAGAAACAGCAGCTCTTGCGACTCGAGGGTGAGCACGAGCAGCTGGGGAGGAACAACCTCGTTCCAGTCCGTTTCCGCGGGAATCTGGGCCTTCTCGGTCATGGGCGGGTGGATGAACTTCCTGGGCTCTCCGAAGACCCTGGCAGCGCGGATGCGGGAGCCAAAGTCGGCCTTGGTGCTGACATGCTCGAGGTGGGCATTGGGCAGAACCTCTTTGAGCTGGATGAAGTCCTCGCCGATGAAAACGACGTCGTTCCTCTCCCGGTTGCGCACGCGGGCGGGGATGATCCAGTTGACCACAGGGCTCTGCAGGACGGTCCTGGAGAGGAGGCCGACGACGGGCTGTTCCATGGGGGGCTTGGAGGGGAGGGGCTGGGGATGGGACTCGCGCTGGGAGTTTTGGTGCAGGATGTCCTGGACGCTCACCCGGCGAGTGACCCACTGGCCGTTTTCAAAGACGCCCGTCTGCAGAGCCATGGCGGGGGCAGGCGGCCCTGGGGCTTAACAGAGCGAGGGTGGCAATAGGCGGATGGATGGAAAGCTGGGCCGGGATGGGCTCGACGGCCGAAAGGCTTGGGACTGGTAGGGTTGTTGAGGGCCGTTGGCTCGCTTCCACCGCAAGAGAAAAGGTTTTAGAGGGAGGTGAGGCCGGGCATGCAGGTGGTTGAAACAGGGCACGGCGACAATTGCAGTGACATGGTGTCTCGAGCGGTTCTACAGCCTCATCCAGCTAGGCAGAAGCGGCGGACGGGTGGTGTTCGGGGCGGGAGCAGCGTGGGCTGGGGCTCGCGGGGCGTCATGAAGAGAGCGCGCGCGGTGCTGTCCTGCGATGCAGAAATGCAGCTGGTCGAATTGGGGAGCGCGCAGCCCAGGGTGCGCGAGAAAGCACGCGGGGCGCTGGACGACACGAGACGTCAGCGCGCAATGTGAGATGTCACAAATCCGCGATAAGTGAGAGCGCGCGCGCGCGCGGCAGAAGGGCAGCGCTGTGGTGGGCGCGCCCGCGTTGCACCCGCTGGACAAAGCGCAGTCAACAGGCAATCCGCCTGTGTGCGTGCGTGCAGGCTGGCAGACAAGCTGCTGAGCCGCGCACGCAATGCGCCGCCGCCGCCGCCGCCGCTGCCCCTGCGTGAGCTCAGTGATGTCGCAGGAGCCTCCGCCGTCACCACCAGCCCGCCAGAGTCGAGACCTTGGGCCGCCATGCAGCTGCTGCTTCCGCTCTGCCCGTCAGCGTCACGCCAGCGCCGCCAGCTGACCCTCCCGCCCACCGACACGCGCCAGAGCCGCCGCAATTGACGACCTGCCAGCGCTGCTCCCGAAGCCGTCCCGCGCACCAAGGCCCGCAGCGCTCGACCCGCCGCCGCCCGCCGCCCGTCTGCGGAGCTCCAAAGCTCCGCAGATGGCCGACGACCACCAGTCCTCCTCCAGCCCGCCCGCCCCGGCGCCCCAGAGCAACCTCCCGCCGGCGACGCGCGACCATGGAGATCGCCGTCTGTCGGAGTCGTGGGCCGATCGAAAGGCGGCGCAGATCCGCCGCGCATGCAGGGACGCCGACCTCGACACCCTGACCGACCTCGCAACCTCCTCCGCCGGCCTGCTCTCTGACTGCCTGCGCCGCCATGCCTGTATGCACACCCGCCTGCCAGCCTCCCGATCCGCCATGCGCTGACAACAGCCAGGGCCGCTGCTGCTGGGGGCCCAGCCAAGCTCCAGCGCCGCCTCGTGGGGCGAGCTGAAGCCGCACCATGACGAGGACCAGGTCCGCCTGGACGTCAACCGCTCCTTCGTCTACTATCCGCACGGTACCTTCTCAGCCCCAGGGCCGCGCGCACCGTTGCTGACGCTCCCGTAGACCAGTCGGAACAGCAGATCGAGAAGCGCAAGGAGGAGCTCTTCGATGTCATCGCCGAGATCCTGCGCCGCCATCCCCGCCTGTGCTACTTCCAGGGCTACCATGACATCGTCCAGGTCTTCCTGCTGGTACTAGGCCCCCAGCTCGCCGTTCCTGCTGTGACCCGTCTCTCCCTCCTGCGCATCCGCGACTTCATGCTCCCGTCGCTTGACGCGGCTATCGCCCACCTGAACCTGCTCCCGTCCATCCTGTACAGCGTTGACCCGGCGCTATGCAAGCACCTGCGCCCGACGCAGCCGTTCTTCGCCCTAGCCGCCACAATCACCATGTACGCCCATGACATCCAGGAATACGGCGACATCGCGCGCCTCTTCGACTTCCTCCTCGCGCGGGAGGCCGTGATGTCGCTGTACCTCTTCGCCGCCGTAAGCGCACCTGCCCTCCCCTTGTACCACCGCGCTGACACAAGCACCCTCTCCCCATTCAGATCATCCTCGCCCGCCGCGACGAGCTCCTCAAGATCCCCGCCGACGAGCCCGACATCCTGCACTTCACTCTCTCCAAGCTGCCCGAGCCCCTCGATATCGAGAGCCTGATCGCCGCAGCCGTCGACCTCTTCGCCAAGAAACCCCCCGAAACCCTGCCCTTCGGGGCCTGGCGCGCCATCTCGCCCTACAGCGTGCTCAGGACGACTCGCCAGCCGCGCGCCCTGGCGACGCAGACGCTGGACGAAGCCGAGGAGCTGTTCGTCAGACACGAGAGGCAGATCAGGCGCACGCAGGCGCTGAAGGCTGTGGCGGGCGGCATCAGGCGCGGATTGTGGCGGTACAGGCGCCCGGCTGGCGGCCTTGCTATGGCTGTTGCGGTTGGTGTGCTTGCGTGGTGGCTCGGTAGGTCCGATCAGGGGGCGACGTATTTGTCGAGTGTCCGCCAGACGCTGTCCATGTTTGTTGCGTACTATCGCTAGAGGGGGTTTCAGCATTGCGGGTACGCAGTTAGGAATGGAGCATTTGCTGGCTGTAAGACTAAATAGGGCAAAATCGGCGTCAAGGCGAGTTTTTGTGGAGCATGTCATCACAAGTAGAAAATGAAATTCATATGTCTAAGGGTCATTTCGAAATTTTAGAGCTTTAGTCCCTAGCCTTATAATATCAGATGTCAATACAGCTTTCGTAATACAGAGCAGGTGGTAGTGCACGCATGCTAGAGGCTAGATCGGCATACTCGAAAAGAGTGCGAGGTCTGGAGGTGCGTGCTCAGCGCTTGTCAGCGCCTGTGGGAACTTCGAGGAGAGTGCAAGCAGGCTCATGCGATTCCCCACGGACTTGTAGAAGTTCGCATGATAGAATGCGAGATCGAAGGATGGAAACGGGTTCCGTATCCACCTTGATGATTTGCGTAGAATGTCTAACACCAAACACCACAACGAAGTGTTTGATACTCGCGCCGAGCTCTTCTCACCTTTGTGCCCTAATGAGTAAGCGCAGCATAGAAAAGTAAAAAAGAAACCCCGGCGCAATGACGTCGAAAAGGGAAAAAAAAAAAAAAAAAACCAATGTCACAGCATTCCGAGCCTACGAGTACGCAGAGGCATTCTTCCAAGATCGGCTCAAATCCAATTTTAGGGATTTTCGGTCAAGGATACCGGTTTTTGTGTTATCGCTAATCTCGTCCCTGCTCGAAATTTGCCAGTAACTGATGTTGAAGGGGTTATATGTCTTGCGACACTTAAAACCAACACAACCACTCAGCTTCGTCAGGCGCGGCGACGTGATTGACTCTTTCGCCTTTCGTGTTATGTACTCCTACCATAATCACTCGTACGAATCGAATATGCCAAGAAGTCACAGCACCCGTTTGTAGTCCGTCCAGCCGTGCTGACCGGCATCGAGCTGGTTTCCCCAGGCATGGGACAATCCTTCTCGTTCGACAGCGAAAGTCCAGATAGGAGAGAACAGACTGAGCCTGGTAGCGAAGAAAAATCTGACAACAAATCAAGTCATTATACTCTCCCCAGGGCATCCGTATCTACACACGCACGGCGCCACATTGAATCGCATTCCAGACGCACCCGTCCGATTCCCACCTCACACCCTCCGCCCACGCCCACGCCGTCTCAACACCGCACACCCACCATAAGCAACCCACGCACTCACGCCATCCTGCCGCTCCTCAACTCCCTCGTCTCTCCGCAGTACCGATGCAGCCCGGCCCCCTCCTCGCACGCCTCTGCCTCCGCGTGCGCCGCCCCAAAAACCGGCCCCAGTCCCCTCCCGCCTCCTGCTCCTCCTCCCCTCCTCCGCCCCCTCTCCCCCACCGCCGCCCACCCATCCCCAGCCCGCACCTCCGCGCCATCCAACAACACCCTCACGTCGGCGAACCCCTCGACGAAGAAGGCGTTCCCCCGCTGCCTAGCCGGCGACGCGCCGTGCAGGGCCCAACCAACGAACCCGCGCAGCGGGACGGCGAGGACGATTGGCGGGGCGATGCCATTGGTGGCGGGGCGATGGCGGTGATGGGAGTGGCGAGGCGACGACGAGGGTGCTTCCCACGGGAAGAGGGCGGGGCGGTAGGCGGTTGCGGGTCGGCGGGAGGGGGGCGGGGTGAGGACGTCGAAGGTGAGGGTTGTGAAGGTGGTGAGTGGGGATGGGGCTGGGGATGGGATGCTGGTGCTGGAGTGGGAGTAGGAGGAGGATGGGGACGAGAGCGACGACGAGAGAGAAGAGATGACGGAGAAGATGATGGGATCGCCGAGGAATGATGGCCCGTGGGTGCGGAGGCGGGCGAGGAGCTTGAAGAGGGCGCGGTGAAGGGTGTAGTCGCCCGCACCGTCGGGTTGGCGGGCGTAGAGGAGCGAGGAGGTGGTTGTGGAGGAGGAAGGGATGGTTTGTGGGGTGGCGCGGAAGGCTTGGAGGGTGGTCGGGGCGCGGCTGGAGAAGGAGGAAGGGTGGAGGGTTTTCACGGGCGTGGTGAAGGCGCCGCTGCTGCTGGGACTGTGCTTGAGTGGCTGCTCAGGTTTGCCGAGGACCTTGACGGAAATGTGGACGCCGTCGTAGTGGGTGGAGCGGGTGGGTACGCAAGTCCAGTCGAGGAAGAGGTACTGCTCGTTGCGCAGCAGCAGACGGAGGGAGCAGACGAGGCGGCGCTGGGCGCGCAGACGCTTAATGGCGGCGCGCACCTCGTTGTGGAGCTGGTGGCTACAGCATAGGAGAGCAGTGCTGTTGATGGGCGTGCTCCGGGGGTAGTGGATCAGCTCTTCCCCCCACGAGTCGTATTTCCGGTAGGCGGCGGCAATGCTGGCGGGCGAGGTAATTGCAGGCGTAGGATGGGCGGCAAGGAGGGAGTACTCCCAAATCAGATCGCGAAGCTCGCGAGGAAGCTGGAGGAGGTGGGAGAAGGTCGAGCCGGAGAGTGTGGGGACGGGGGTGGTGCTCGGGGCGGCCTTCATTTTGGGCAGCCTGAGGGCGACGGCGGTATCAGAGGCGCTGGGATGCATGGCGCCGGATAGCGCCGGGAACGAGCATTGTGACGACGAGAGCCGTGTGGGCGTGCAGATGACTGGACAGAGGCATGTTGTTGTGGGCGGTGAGGGTCACCGGCGGGGGGTGTGATCGCCGGGTAGTGAGCGCGGGTGGAAGTGCTTTTCCAGCCAGCCGAGCACGTGAGCATCTCCCAGCTTCACCTGGCAGGAGCTCGAAACTTTTCTCAGAATTTGCTCTTGCTTCGCTCTCGATCCGGCATTGATCTTCGGCACTTGGGTCGCACTGCCAGCAATCGGGCCAAGCCAAGCAAGACTGCTGACGTTTTCCGCACCCGCGTAACCATTTCCTGGCCAACCTCAAAAGCTTGGTACTGCCGTCCTGCGTCTAACTTTCGGCACTTAAGCTTTCCTTCGGCTGCTGCCTCCTTGTAGCGACCCTGCAGAAGACCCGCCCTGAAACCCTCCACCTCCCCTCATCTAAACAACTTCGCCACCCGTATCCCCCTCAACCACCCTGCCTCGTCTCTCCCAGAATCTCCGGCCCAAGCTATCCGTAGAAAGTAGGTGGGGTGCTGATCAGTCGTGCCCTGGTCTCCGAAGCCGTGCAATTTGGGGGACTACATGCTTAGACCTCATGTCACTTCCAACTCCCTCCGCCGTTTCGCCACTCTTCGAGTTACTCTTTCGGTCTCGCGCTCTACATCCTCAGTCGCTGTAGCTCGTCCTCCAAGAAAGGACTGCTGCTTTCTTTTCCTACTATCCGACTTCTCTCTTTTTGTCTGTTCCCTCTCCTCCCTTTCCCGCACCAGCTCAGGATCCACTAGACTTCCGTATATCTTGTCAATTGGCATATTGATGTTGCGCTCGAACACGGCAGACCGCTGCCCTGGCGGCGATTTGTATGCCGTACCCGTCAGCGTGCGGAGATCCCACTCGGCTCCAGGAATCAGCTTCCCGTTCACCCGCATCTCGATGCCTAGGTGACACTCAAATGCCGGCCGTGCCTGCGCTTGCAGTTTGTTGCTGAAGAGCCACTCGTCGACCAAGAAGCATAGTTGCTTGGTAAAGAGGCGCGGGTCGATGAGGCCGCCCGCGTAAAATCTCTGCCACTCCTCCCAGGTCTTGGGTTTGCGGACTGGACGGCTGCGCCGTTCGATATCGCGGACTTGGTCGGTTGGAGAGGAAGGGGGGATCTCGCAATTGAAGGTAACTCGTCGCACGCTGCGTGTTCGGGGCGGCGCCTGCGTGATGTGGAATTCTGGGTGGCTTCTGAAGCCCGGGCCGCGTTCGAGAAAGCGCTGATGAATGTAGAAGTAGTACCACAGAACACGGGGATACCGGTCTGGATGGAAGGTCTCCAATATTGATTGATCTGGCTCTCCGCTCTCTTCGCAGACGTGCCAAATCGGCGGCTCTCTTTGGCAGAGGTGCATCGTCCAGTTGTCGTAGTGCAGCGCGTTGACTGGCAGACACAACCAATCCAACAGCAGATATTTTTCCCGGTACACGGTGATCTGGAGATCACAGTCCATGCGCCGCTGGGAGTAGAGGCGCGCGATGGTCTCGTGTATTTCGGCATTGACCTGGCGGTTGGTCTGTAGAAGCGGTATGCTCGAGATTCGGAGTGTCCGCTTGGGCCAGCCGATTATGCGTTCGTCTTCGTTGGTGCAAAAGAAGTAGCGTTCGTGCCACTCGGGATTGTCATGTGGGGACCCCGAAGGCGGCGGAGGAGGATAGTCAGGGAGTGTGAGGCAGAATTCCCAGATGAGGTCCCGCAGTTCTCGGGACAAGTCCAGCAAGGACGGGCCCATTGCGGAAGCGATTTGGCCCTCCGCACGGGGTCTGGATCAATAATCGAGGCCGGAGAGAGACGGGGGACGCAGGATGGAAGGAGTGGGAAAAAAAAAAATCAGGGAGCGGAGCATCGGAGGAAAGCCGGAGAAGCGGCTGTGGACAAGAAATGATATGGAGGCGTACGCCAACACGGCTGTGCCTCAGCGGAAGAGGCAAACAGAAGAGGGCAGTAAGGAAGGGCAACGATAAGGTTTTCACTGCCATAAATCGATCGACGTGTCCCACGCACGCACACAGACGACCCCGGCTGGCAGAGTTAGCCAGCAACAAAACAACTTCCAGCAGAACAGCTGGACGGGCATGCACCCATGGCACATGGCGCATCGGTCCGCGGCCCCGGCTGAGCCTCTCCGCCCCTCCGGCCGTGCCATGCCTCTGCTCCCAAGCCGTGGCCGCCCTGGCTGGGCCTCAGACCCCCGCCGCACCTATTTCCTTCACAAGCACCGTCGATCTTCGGCAGTCGTCGGCACTCGGCGACAGCTGCCAGGATGTGAGTAGCTGATTCGCAATGAGTCAACTGGAGAGACACAGGTAACCGTTGGCCGAGGGCGCCGCTCAGTGTAGATCGCACGCCAGCCCAGCGAGGTCTCTGAAACAGCGGTCCTGCTCACAGGCCAGCCGGTGGTGATAGAAGGCCACCGCGCCGGCACGCAGCAATGGCCGTGGGCGCGCCCACGGCCCCCGACGCAGCACCGGGCCCCCGGTCTCAGCTGGGATGGTGCAGCGTCCGAGGCGGCGGCGACTAGAGCGCCGGTGGCCCTGCATAGCCGTCCGCCTGCGCCGAGAGGCGCCGTCTGGGATGGATGCATGCATGTGCGCAAACGACGTATCTGCCGTGTGCGCTGCTGTATCAAGCCCTCTCGTCCCCCGAGACCAGCACGCATGTCGCAGCAGGAGCGCCAAGCCGCAGCGGGCGGCTTAATCATCAGCCCTCTTGCCCACTCAGCAGCCCTCGATCCATACGCCCGCCCGTCACGTGCCGGCGATCCCCCGCCAAATCTCTGGGGCACAGCCGCTTCAACGTCCTCCCTTTTCTCTCCAACCGCATTGCTTGGCGCCCCGCCAGAAACTTTTTTTCCTCTCCCGTGCCCACTGCGCCGGCCCAGCGCTGCGGCTCCGATCCGGGCTCTCTCTGGCGGCGAGCCCGGCGATCGAGGCGTCTGGCAGCCTCTGCGGCTGCTTTTGCGCGAGACGAACAGCGCACATCGCCGCTCAATGCGGCCGTCGGCCTGCCACTGATTCAGGCAGCAACTGCCCTTTCCGGCATCATTCACGCATCTCCGGCCTCGCGCAGAGCATCTCCCAATTCCCATGCCGTCCTCATTCTCTTGCCTTGGCGTCCTCGCAACCCCTCCAACAGCGCCCCTGGCTGCGTTGAGACTTCCGCCGCTGCTCGAGGATCCCTGCACACCTCCCGCAGCCTCGCGGAAATAGCTAGCAAGGCGCGAAGATCACAATGCCACGAGCGTCTCGGGCTTTGGCATGCACGGTCAATCCAGGAACTGCAGCCGGCTCCCAAATCTAACTCCCCGTGCATCTCCTGCGCCTCACAGTTCATTCGCCGACAGGGCCTCTGCGCCAGGCAACGGCTTTTGCATCTCGCTCTGCCCCAGGCGGCTCTGCGCCACACACACACCTAACCTCGGTACCTCAGACACGTCCGTTCTCTCCATTTCTGGAACCCTCAACCACCGATGCTCAGCACGAGGCTAACAGCATCATGCATGCCGACCATCGATATCTCGAAGACACTGATCAACATGACCCCAGCGGCAAATCGAAGAAGAGGTGGATGAGGTGCTGAGAAAGACGGCTAGCACGGCGAAGACTGATAACTCGGGCCATTGCAGCCACTAAGCTGCCCAAAATTCCGCGGACTCGCACGCTCCTACTACCATCCGCTCCCACCGCATCACTTGCCATTGGTAACGGAAACTGGCCTCGAATTCACTCGGCGCTTCTCTCCAAAACACTACGTCATCCACTTCCGCTGCTACCGCAATTCGTATGTGTATGATTTCGTCATAATACCGACGAGCATCCGACAAGCTTTTTTCTGTCATCAGAACGCATCTCTTCGCCCAGTCAACACCACGGCTACATCGGTCCAGCCGTTCTACCGAAGAGAGAAAAATGTCCAACTGCGAGTCCGCACCGTAAACCGCCGCTGAAATCTAGACGCGGCCCACCGGGTGACCCGACTCGGGGTCTCTTTGAGCCCCCTTTCGGTCGCCCGCGGGAGGGCCGGCTACGGGACGAAGCGAGCACCCAAGGCAAAATACCAAGCCAAGAAGACTGGATCGATCTGGCCGTCCTTCCATCTGCTGAACTCTGATTAACGAGGCCGCATACTAACTCGGAATGTGCGCCGAGACTGTTGGATGTACCATCGCTTCTCCTTTGGGCGAGCATGAATTTCTCGCATAAGTGATACCGAAAGAGCCTTAATCCGATTGCACCATCTCACGCAGTTCACTGCAGTCAACCCAAGGAAATTGCCGCTAACCTTCACCACCTCTTTTTCTCCCACTTCCATCAATGAGAAAATCTTGCTGCTTCCTCGAGGCGCCTTCGGCACCTTCGGGATGGAAATCTTACGTGCGTCGCAAGCCCGCCCAAGAAGCAGTGAGCTTTGGGCCTTTACGGTTTTACTACCGACTCGTCACACAGCCATGTCACTCGGTACCATCTGAGACATTACTATTGGGCCTGCTTGCTGTCCATCACATATATGTACGAACACATGCAGCCCGTGCAAATAAAAGCCTCTCGGATAAGTTACCGAAAAGACAAGCTGTTCCGCCAAGGTCCAGAGGCAAAACTTTCTCGGTCATAATTACTCGCCCTCGCTGATAAAGAGAGTAAATTGTCTGACTAACAGGGAGATATGGGGGGAGTGAGGTCGATAGTGAGATAACTGCATTGACTTCGCATAACACGTCGCCATTGGTTCGGCCTGCTGTCTCCCAGTCAAACATATTGGCAACAGCGGAGGCGGCAATCCTCTTAACAGCGCCCCTTTCACGCCGACGAGTCACCTACCTCGCCCGTCTCTGCCATTCATCTGCCGATCAGAAGTGACAAATGCTCTCCCACTGCTATTGCTCTTCCAGTTCGATCATCACTGCGCCGACGGCCAAGCTTACCAACTGCGGCTCTCGCGGACCCCATCAAATGACTTATGGGCAACTGACGCTAGAAGGTCCACGCGGAAAAAAAAAAAAATGAAATAAGGAGAGTCATGAGATCAAAACGAATTAACCCAATCCATCAATATACTGAACTATCTGACACTCCTCACATCGTTCGTCCTACGACTCACGCTCAAGCCAGCCACAATCCCTCCGCCACCGAAAGTGTGGCCCCCTCTGCCGCACCAAGCCACATCAAGCCACGTAAAACAACGACACTTCATCCACACAGTCCACAGCAATGATAACAGCACATGCGAGCACATTCCCTCCCGCCCGCAGGCGACCTCTACGAAACGATACATTGTCCTTTCCAAGACAAGGCAGTCAAAGAAACTAGACCTGTCGCGAGGAGCCATTCAGGACGAAATTCTCAACACCCACCCCTCACCCCAAATTGACAACCCCATAACAGCATTCCTTTCATATAGTCTCCATGGCATCACTATACCCAGGCGCACACATACACACCCGGCCCGATTAACAAGCACTTCGAGCCTAGAAAGATCTAACGATCCCCCACCAATGCAACCGATCACCAATCCCCTGCCCTCTCCCCATGCTCGGAAGATAAGGAAAGAATAGAAACGAAAGATCAAAACTGCCGAGAAAATTTACCGCCCCACATACACCTCAAGTGCCGAAGAGAGTGTGTGTGCGTGACAGCGAGGGAAGGAGAAACAAAAAAAGAAAAAAAAAAGTTTAAAACTCGCAAAACCCCCTGGTGTGTGGGGACTTCGTTACTTTGGAAAGATGCTGCCGAGGATGCGGTCTGCGATGGAATAATGTATCACGGAGAGCAACGCGGAAGAAAAGGAAGGAGCACCTCGGGAGACAAATTCCGAATAAGACGAGACGGAAAGAGGGGAAGAAAAAGTTTAGTACTTACATAAAACAAGGCGTCCCGAAGGTGTCTTAGACTCGGAGACCCACACCACGCACAGAAGGATGAAAAGGACGAGACCCAATGATCACCGAAAAGGAGAGTAACAGAAACAGCCTCGCGGCAAGGCAGAGCGACTTCGGAATCATCGGGTAGTCAAAGAAGTCGCAGGGCGGGTAAGAGCGGAAACGCCCGTGGATCCGAGTCAAGAGGTCGAGTCATCAAAAGATGACACAGAAGCAGACAAGCAGTCTCGGAACGATTCTCTATGATTAAAGAGATTTTGAGAGAACATGTGTGAGAAAGGTAGCCCACATAACTGTCTCCACGACTAAACCACAGATAGAACAATTAGAGCGCGCGCAAGAGCGAGAAAGAAAGAGCGAGAGGCGCAACAGAGAATAATTCTGATAAGCTAAGGCTACTTCATCCACCGCTACCGCTCCCACCGCCGTTTTACAACAAAAAGCCGAGCCTGCGGACTACCAGGCCAACGTAAAGAGCGCCTTTCCCTTCCCACCACTCGCCCATCACGCTCCCTTGGTGCTGGTATTGTCGTCTTTCCCTCCCGTGCAATCGGCGTAAAAAGCCCCAGAAAGCAAAAACCTCTCATCATACCTGCTGAAAAGTGTTTGCTTCCGCAGCCAAGAAAAACATGAGCCGGGGACCTCGGAAACGGATCGACCGGGAGCGGAAGCGGCCCGACGCAAGAGGAAGGGGGCGGGAAAAGAAGAGGAAGAGAAGGAAGTCCGCTCTTCGGCACATTCTTCGGTACTTCCTTCCGCAACAGTCCCCATCTGATGGCCGCACGTACGCGGGCCTTTTCCTTATTGGATGCCCGCTCGTCCACTCGTCCGTTCGGTCCGCTTTTGCTTGATTGCCTGCCTGCAGCAATGCCAAGAAGAAGCGTAACTTACAGAATCCCACGAGTTGCGTGCATCTCTCTTTATCGACGTAACGGCTTATCGCTTCGATCCTGGGGGTTTTCGGGCGAAGATGGAAGAGATAAATAGAGATTGAAGCAAATGATCAAGTCCTGCAAAGGAACGAAGCACAAATCGTGCCCAGAAGTTAGCCGATGTTGCTCTGATGATTTTTTGTGTGAGGGTAGTCGTCTGCAATGTCTTCTCATCACATGTCGCCTGTTCAATCTCTTTTGTTTTTTTTTTTTTTTTTTGGTGGTCGTTTCAACGGAACCTTCCGGACTTGCCGCGTCTCTTGCCGGCTCCGCTGACGACTTCCGCAGTGCTGTGGGGAGCTATGGGCTTGGAAATGGTGTCATACCAGTCGACATCGCTCAGTTGAAGTTTCCTAGCGCGTTGCGTGCTTCGGTTGTTGCTCGCTTTGTCGACACGCGGGACATTGTAAGGATTGTGTTGTTTCTCGAGACCACCTGATTGATCATCAAATGAAGTGTTAACACTGTTGTTCTTGCTTTGCTGAAGATTGGTGTGATTGATGTGACTGGTGCTGTTGGAGCTGAATGAACAGATGTGCTGGTTGCCGCCATTCTGCAGAACTAGTTTGTTCCGCCGAACACCTTGTTGCTGATGTGGCAGAAGATGTTGCTTGTTGAAATTTGGAGTCAGGGAAAGGTTAAAATCACCATCTGATTCGTTCTCATCACGAAGATCGTAGTTCAGGACAAGATTTTTGATGCGCTGCTGCTCGGCGCGCTCGGCCTCTTGTTGCGTGCGCATGGCAACAGCGAAGGTCGAATCTGCGGGTAGGTCGATCGACTTGGTCTGCAGATTGGAAGATTAAAACGTCAGCAATGCTCCGCATGGTAAAATGTTCAGTGAAACGCCAAACCTGTTGCTTATTGCCCCTCCTACTCAACAGTGCAAACTTCATGGTAGGTGGCGCTGGTTCCTGTTGCTGTTCGTTGTTCTCGTCGTTTGATGCAGGTGCATCGCGGCTGCGCTTCATCGGAAGAGGCACGTCGAACATGGGCTTGCGCTCGAACTTGCGAGAATCTAGACTTTCAGCCATCATCTTTGCCAATTCACGGTCAAACTCTGCATCAGCTTCAGGATCTCTTTCATCCTCAGGTCGTGTCACGACAATGTGCTCCTCTTCATCCTCGGATTCAGAATCGCTCGAGCTCTGGTCATCTTCTCCAGGGGTCTGCTCGTACGTTAGAGGAGAAAGATTCAGAAAAACGGGTAGGGCACCGACATCAGCGTCTTCTCCGGAAGAAGCGTCATTGCGTTCACGAGCTTTCAGCTCATCATCGTCGCCACCATCGCCATCGTCGCCATCCTCGGCACCCGAATCATCATCCTGTTCTTCTTGCTCCGCGGTAGGTCCTGACGCTTGCAGTTGGTAGTTGGCCTTAACGGCTTCGGCAAAAGTATTCCCGGCCTCTTCTAGATTATTGGCAAGCTTCCATTGCGGCCGTGTCATTGCGTAGGCATCCTGCACCATGAACTCGATATCCATAGGTAATTGATCCTTGGTGTGAATGTAGTACTGTCTACATCAGCGAGAGATCTAGAAACTCCAGCAACAGACTTACCTGAAAGAAAGTCAAAAAGAAGTCGAGCTTCTTCTTTGCTTGACCCTTGTCATAGTACATGCCGCAGGTTTCCAGGAGATTGCAGACGAGGCGAATGCGGAAAAAGTCGTCAGGTGGATCCAGGGGATTAATCGCGCCGGGCTTGGGCGTGCCACCCTCGTGGCCGAAAGTCACGATCTTGTACAGCGTGTCGAAAATCACGGGTGAATCGACCATCCGGTATATATAAAGCTCGCCGAGATACTTCACCTCAGCAACACGGCGCTGGTTAAACTTGAAATCGTTCAGTTCCAGGCCGAAGGTAATGTTCTCGAGCAAATCATCAATGACTGAGATGCAAAAATCCTGGTGATGTCGGTTTAAGGACCCGAGGATGACGGCAAGAAGGTGAATGTTGCTATACTTGATCTTGCCTGGTTTCGTGAAGATCTTGTGCAGCATGTCGACAACCTCTTCCTCCTCCCAGTGAAGCTTGCGGATTTGCTTCACGACCTTATCGAGGTTCCTCTTGGTCAGATCGAGGTAGATCAGCTTCCTCAAGAATAACTCCAGTGGCGTCCTTTCCTTCTGCTCGATAGCCGCTCGCTCAGGAGGGTTGACGTAATACATAGCATTCTCAATCAGCATGCGTTCTTGCTGGCCAAGATGAGAGGCAGCCTTCTTGCGCTGCAAAGTTTCGAGGAATGAAGCCATGCGCGGGGAGGTCTCGGGGTTCCGTAAGAGGTACCTTCCGCAGTTCTCTAGCAGGTTGCAGATGATCTCAATGTTCATGCGCGAGAAGTCATCCAGGCTGACCTTAAGGCAATGGAAAATGACATGCTCAGGAACCGCACCGAACTTGGTGAGCTCTGCAAGGTAGCGAACGTTGATCATGCGAACCTGACCCAAGAAATCCTTCTGCTTGCGACGTTGGAGGCTACGGAACTCGTCATCGAGGTAGGCCACGATGCCCTGGATGACATCAGGCATGTACTTTCCGAGGGTAGCGACAAGCCTAGCGTAGAGGGGAAGGAGATCCGTGCGTCCCTTCGGGATTTCTGACACGGCCTTGATAAGACGATTTCGCGATGCCTTGGAGTTGAGGAAGCAGAATTCGATGGCCGTATCGTCCACCTGGTCTTTGCTGACGAACTCCGGAAGCCTTGCCAACAACGCATCGACCTGCGCGCCAACAGATTTGTTGGCGATTGCCATGGACTGGTCGTCGTTCTCAGAAGGTTTAGCGTCCGCAGATTTCGCAGGGTCCTCCTTCTCTTTCACGTCAGACTCAACCCGCTTTCCAACCTGATCATCTCCATCGCCCTTCCTCTTCTTGCCGTCTTCCAATAGAATTCCGGGAACACGGTCCTTCAAATCGATGAGGTTCTCATAGAAACGGCGCTCTTCTTCATCCTCCCAGATTCCTGGGCCTTCGCCTTGCCCCCGCAGATATTCACCAGCTTTGACCAGTCCGATGCTGCCATCTCCAGCATTGTTGGAGGTATCCTTCTCTTTCAAGTCCGGCATCTCTGCGCCGATTGCATCCGCCAAGACCTGGGCGTTGGCTAAAAGCTTCTCCTGAGCCTTGACTTGCTTCTCGTAGTTGGCCTGACGATCCTCAAAAACCTCGCCCGACTTGACATAAGCTTCAGCGTTACGGCGGCCCTGATTGACAAGCTTCTCCTGGTCGCGCGTAAGATGTGCCTTTACATCTTCGAAGTATCGGTTGAGGATATTCTTGAAGCGCTGACGTAGTTCGGGCGACGTGATGGGCGGGTCCTCCGAGTCATCCTCATTCTCCTCGTTTTGTTCTTCCGGCTTACCACCCGCAGCACTGGTCCCACCGTCCTCATTGACGGTCTTTCTACTATCTGAAGAAGCCAGCTTGGTGCCAAGTGTATCCCAGGAGAAGCTCTTGACGAAGATGACCACCAGCGGCAGGTTAACGTGCTCCCGGTCATGGCCCAGCATATCCTTCAACACCTCCAACGGGAACGGCTCGGCGTCCGCGTTATCCGCACGCGTGCCATTGGCGCTGCTCTTGCTCTTCGGTAGGCCGTCCCCGCCCTTTAAGCTCTCCTTGTTCTTCGCGGCCTCCTCCGGGCGCACGACGTCGTCCAAGCTCCTCAGCACGCCGACAAGCCACAGCTCCGTTGCGACGCGGAGCAGGATGCGCTGGCGGGCGAGGCGCTCCTTCTCCTCCCTCTCGCGCACGTCTTGGGGCAGCGACTTCAGGTGTGACTTATCGGGCGTGGCAAGCCCGCGGCCGATGTGCCAGCCAATGTACCCGGTGAACTCGGCGGGGCCGAAGCGCTGGTGCAGGGCGCTGACTACCTCAACGCCCGTGGCGATATCGCCGGGCGTCTTGAGCTTCGTCAAGCCCTCGTAGCACGCAGAGATGATCTCCGACAGGTACTTATGCAGCGACAGCGAGCGCACCTCGGCCACGAACGTGTCCTTGGACGCCCCCGTCATGGCCGTGCGCAGCCGCTTGATGAAGGCCGTGTTCTTCTTCATCGACGAGTCCAGCGAGCCTTGGACTGGGAAGACATCTGTGGGGAAGTAACGACGCGGTCTTTTGTCAGCGCCGGCCGTGTACGGGCCGGGAATATATTATGGGTTTTGGGGGCACGCGGCGTGTTGACGCACCTTTCTCACCCGCCCAGGCCTTGGTGTTGAGCTCGCGGAGCTCGCCTGCTTGCTGTCAGCCGCTGGAGAATTCCACAGGTATGCGAAGGGCATGTACGTTTGCGTTGCCGCTCCATTCGGGCGCAGTATCACTGGGGTCGATCGCGGCGGGGTGAGGTGCAGGTCAGCGAAGGGCGAAAAAGTAGGCGCGACGTCGGGGTAGGTCCAGCAGCATAGGAAGAGCGGCTGCGACGGTCGCAGTATAGGTGGGGGGGTTTGTCTCTGCTCCTGGAAGCTGCAGGTTGGGCCTGTTGGCGGCGTTTTGCGTACCTGCAGAGGCGCTGGCGTGGGTCTTTGTGGAAAGTCGAGCGCGTTCGGGCGGCGCTGGTGACGTCGGCTTGTCGGGCTCTCGCCGCCCTCTAAGCGAGGGGCAACCACTTCTGCGCTCCCTTCAGGTGATCAGCACCCCGTCTTCTGGGTCCCTGGCCAAGTCTAATGTGACTTCACTGTTCTCAATGCTTGAATGGGGTGCTATACCCAGACAAGCAAATGCTTCTACTCCTCCTACGCGCCGACATCTCATCAGGCCCACCAGCTATAAGCATTTGTTTGTTTATATCCAAGAGCGGAAAACTATGAAGCTTGTTTATGCGCATCATCGCTTGTGTGTGGGGAAGGAAATAAAAGCTTTTCATTTCCTTCCCTCATATTCCATACAACTCGACAAACTCCACTAGATAGAATCCCCCGTCCATTATCACGATCATCAACTATACAGTATATCATGGACTTCCTCCCCAATCGCCAAGCAACTCGTCAACCCCGGGCTCTCAATCCCCAATAGATTCACGAACCCTTCAAAAGCCTCCTCCCTCTTGATATAAAAGTCCTGAAACCCGCCCTTCCCACCAATCTGCGACACGCCTGCCCTCCCGAGTTTCGGCCGCATGCCCGCATAGTCCAGACCCACCGCCTCCGCATCGATGCCGGGCAGGTACAGCCGGATGTCCTCGAGTGCTGCGGCGAGGTTCTTGTCCGACACATTCAGGTCCGTCGGGTCGTCGACCCACTCGACGTCCGGGCCGAAGCGGACGCGGCCGCCCATGTCGAGCGTGAGATGAGTGCCCAGTCCGCCCAGGCCCGGACGCGGCGCCGGGTAGACGAGGACCCTGGGCTTGGGGTGGGAGGCCGAGTAGGAGAAGTAGGAGCCCTTGCAGAAAAAGGGCGTGAGATGGCGCTCAGGGGGTAGGATGGAGTTGGAGAGGGTGATGGCGCTGAGGCCGGCTGAATTGACCACGACCTCAGCGGTGATGCTGGCCTCCTCGCCGTCGGGCGTCTTGGTGGTGATCTCCCAACCAGCAGAGCCGGGTGCTCCACTGGTAGGCTTCGGCGTGACGCGCGTGACGGGCGAGTGGAAGGCGATATCGCCGCCGGAATTCTCGAAGTCGCCTTCGAGGAACTGCATCAGCGCGTGCGAGTCGACGATGCCGGTGGTGGGCGAGACGAGGATGCCGGCCTTAGCCTGGACGTCAGGCTCCTGACGACGGGCGTCTTGCTGGCTGAGGAAGTGGGTGGGCACGCCGATGGCCTTGCAGTGGTCGTGCGTCTCTTCCAAGCGCTTCAGCTGGCCTTCGTCCTGAGCGACGACCCACTTGCCGCAGTTATTGTGCGGGATGGACATGCGCTTGCACAGATCGTAGAGCATCTCCTTGCCCATGACGCAGAGCTTGGTCTTTAGCGTGTCCGGGCCGTAGTAAAGGCCTGCATGAATGACCTGCGGGCAATGAATTAACACTCTAGGCTGCCATTCGAGACTCATCGACCAGGTTTCCAGAAGGAAAAAGAAGAGCGTAGGTTGTACTGCTGCTCGAAACTGCGAGCATTGGAAGGTCTAAAACCATACCTCAGAATTACGGCTGCTCGTCTCTGTACCGACGGCCCCGTGTCTCTCGATGAGCACGGTTGATACACCTTCCTTTTGCTGCAGCCGTCTTGCAATGGCAAGGCCTACAGCTCCGCCGCCGATGATTGCGTGGGTGAAGTCGGCAGCAGCATGCAGGCACGCACTGCTCGAAAAGGCACGCCGTGTGATTAAAGGCCGCACAGCGGCAGATGCGGAGGCGAGCATCAACATAGCAACTGAGGTTAGTCGGGCATCAAATGTACCGAATCACCTTGGCAAGGTCCCTTGGGCACTCTGACGCAGTTCTAGTGGCGCACGGGATGTTTCTGGGCGAGTGAAATGCGAGCTTGCTTTTTTGATGGTGATTACGGCGGTGGTTGACGTAGCGGCCATCGCTGACCCGGCGAAGTTGAGGCTCGGCCGACGGGCCGCGATAAGATAACGTCTCAGCTTCAGGGACCCGCTGCAAGCACGCCATCGTAGGGCAGATTTGCTGCATGGCGTAGATCGTCTTGACCGCCTCACAGCAATAATGAGGAGCCAAAGTCCATTGATACCGTCTTGCAGATGCGCTTGCAGGTACTCTGCCACAGGGCGCCTCCAACTTCCTCATCAAGAACCCCAGTCTATCAGGACTTCTACGGCCCAAACCGCACTGCGCAGGTGCATTCCATCAGCATCACAGGCCCCGGCCACGTCGCACAGAACTCCCAATCTGAACCCCACGCGCCCACCGCCGACATGCAACCCTGCCAGCCATCCGCCTTCCGCGCAACACAGCTTGAGTTACACAAGGTCCACTCCCATTTCCACGAATTCCGGACGCCCTCCAATGCTCACAGGGGTCGCAGTTTTGTCGGGAATGGAGACGTTACCATGGAACCAGCCACTGCATATCCTTCCGACACACAAAAAACCGGGTTTGAAACGGCCGCCGGGACGGCTTCCGACGGCTGCATCCCGTCGCCTTGCCCCAAAATCTACCGATAATTGGGTCTTCGGTCAAGCCGGTCGTCTCCGTTCCGATCCTCAGCTGCCGAAACCACCTTGCACAGCTGCCTCAGCCATGTGTTGCACCAACCGCTCTGCGAGTACAAGACTCACCGGTCAAGCGGTTATAATAAGTTGCAGGCATGCAGACCCGCCTCCAGCAACAGAACTTCCAGGCAGATCCCTGCTCCTGGTGGGTCGCTGAAAAGCACTCTCAAGCTAGCCGAACGCTGCAGGCGCCTTCCATTGAAGGCGTTTGGAAATTTCGTGTAACCTGTGATGCTTCCATCGGCAGATGGAAAGAATTTCCGCAGCTAGTCCAGACCAAGCCTCCCCCTCCCCCTTTCTACTGTGTCATCGGAGCATTGCTCGATCCCTCCTTGCACTCGCGTTCCCGGCGGTATTGGGATTGTCGATGGCTGTCATTTGCGAGTGGGGCTATCTTGTCCTCCAGCGGAATTCCATATCCGACCCCGAATTGCAGCTAAGAAGCCCTAGACCCGCAAGCGAAGGTTCTGAAGCTGCTTTTGCCCGCCAATATGCATGTTTCATGAAGGTACGCCCTCATACTCCCATCCCTCTTGCATCCTGCGGCGTCTTGACTTTCTGCTCGACTGTCTGTTCCCTGCGCACTTCACAAACAGAGTAAGGACAGTGCATACAAAGACGATGACCGCTGCCACTGTTGGGACGACAACTAGCCGGTTCTCGTCTTGGTCTGCTGATCTGCTGTACGGGCAGTTTTGGCTAACCCCTACCACCCAGCAATCTGTGACGTCGAGACTATTGAAGTTGACCCAAACAGACGCAGCTCCATTGAAGTCTTCTGGATGTTCGTTGGCGCGTGTCTGGAGGGCATCGAAGAGGTACCGGTTTTCCAATGCGGTTCGGGGTGCATCGAAAGATGACCCACTGGGGCATATGGAGTCTGCGTCGGTGTAGCTATCGCTCGGGTCGCTGATGCGCCATTCGTATGGGTTGCTGCCCCCAACACGGCAAGCTGCATGATGTTTCTCAGTACAGTCGGTGAGCACCCAGCGGCCGTGTGTCGAGGCCTGCATCGTTGCGCAACGCAGATACGAAGCATTGTCGGCCTTGTTAGTTACGTTCCGAGGTTCGTTGTCTGCCCAGCTCCAGATCGAGCTGTACGAGATTGTGCGATAGGGCTCGTACGAAGTATCTGCGGTGTCGAGAAGCGTTTGATTGAGTAGTGGACTGATACCACATGAAGTCATATTGGAGATATAAGGCAAGGTCGAGTTCTGTGGCTGCGTAGATATCAAGTCTTGTATCGGCAAATTTGACGACATTGCCCAGGACGAGTTGGTGGATCCTGTCAAGTATGTAATATTTCGATCGAAGAAACATCCATTCGTGATGGTGCCCGCTTCGCTGAACGCCAAATTCTGAATTGACTCAAAGGTTCCTTCAGGGAAGAGGATCGAATTGTCAGCCTGGGTATCGTAGCCCGCCATCTGCGTGTCTACGCGTCCAAATGACGCAAGCAGCCTAAGGTGGTCGGGTCCAAACTCAAGCACGCCCTCACTGGGCCACCCATCCGGAGTGGACGCTACATTGTCATCATTGATGATCTGAAGGTACGGTAGGGCAGGCTTCAACCCAGGATCTTGAGCAGTATCGTATCCAAACCAGGAATTATTTAGATTAGCACGGTCGTCGCGTAGCTGTGTCGGTGTGTAGAGGTATGAACTGAGATCAGCGCTCAAGATATTAGATAGTGTGGTATTGGCAGTTGGCAACTGAGAAGCATCAGGGGCCACTGCTGGCGCCTTTGCGGTCGAGTTAGATGCTGCGACGTGGATATTGAAGATTAGGTAGATTAGGGAAGCATTAATGGTGTCGCCTGTGGCATCGAGATAGTCCGCAACGAGTGAGGAGACGGTAGACACGTTCAAGGAAGACGAGCAGTTGTACGAGCTCGTCTGAACTACTCCACTGCCGGCTGCCTGGCCAGTTGGGCTTGCCGACACGCTGGGCTCAAGCACGGTGCCGGTGGGAGACGAGCTTGGATTGGTTGAGGTGAGGGCCGACGTGGACAGAGCAGTTGCCTGACGAGGCTGAAGACTGGCGGTGCTCATGGCCACCGAGGAGAATGCTGCGTCAGAGGTCGAAGAGACAATGCCGACTGTAGCATCGTCATCACTCGATGCCGACTCGGGGATCTCGACGGGGCAGAGGCTCCAAAGGCCACGGCCGACATCCCAATAGAGGTCGACAACAATGCGCTTGAAGCCGAGGGCCAATAAATTGGAGAGACAGAGTCTTGCGGCAGCGTCCTCGTATGCGCCGCGCGAGAAGCATGCCTCACTAAGAGATACGGCGGGTTGAGTCACGTAATTGATGGGAATGGCCAGGGCAAGGTCTCTCTGGGACTTCAGGGACGATCAGCATGCAGGGCGCGTGATGGGTGGTGAGGCGTGCGGCCGAAAGCGGCGGAGCAGAGATGCGGAATTGAGAAATGGGGATGTCAAAAGAGGACTCACCAGGAACGCTATGCTCCACGGCAGCACGGGCTCGGCGCCGGCGGAAGGCTCATACTGACTCGACATGGAGTGTGGCGGCGGCTATTGGCCGCTGGGACATTGGAAAGGTCTGCAGGTGTGGGAGAATGGAGCTGAAGCACAGGCAGGAGACGACACCATCTTGTGCCGACGGCGCACCGGCAGCGGTCCAGCGGCTCGGTTGGAAGAGTGCCAAGAAACGGCGCGCAGCGAGGACGGCGATCGCTCGTTTGGGGGCCGACGATGGACGTTGAGCAGGGCGTGATGAGCGGCGGGGCCAGCGGGCAGGGAGTGAGGTCGGCGGGCGGGTGCATCAGTCAGAGAGCGAGCGCGCGAGGCCGGAAAATCCTGTCCCGTCCACGACATTAGGCGTCATTCTCGCGCGCCGATCGCGCGCATCATCTCAAGCTACAGCAGCGCGCGCTGTCCCTTGGCAGCACAGCGCACTCCTCCTCAACACCCGCCCTGAAACCCAAGAGCCGGCCGCCCCATCATCCCATCGCGGCCGGCGGATCCCGCGGTGGCTGCGAAGGATTGGAGGGAAGTTGCCGCGCGGTGAGTGCCGCGGACGCCGCCGTTGTTGACCAGCACGCGTCGCTGCGACATCCTGTCCTCCATGGGATGGCATTTGCAACAGGCATCCTCGACAGCGCGCCGGCACGCCGTGTTGACCGTGCGGGCGCCTCCTCGTGGCCGACGATAAATCCTTCACGCCAATGTTCCGTCACTCACCGCAACGTGCCCCTAGGCTAGCCCGCTCCACCCCTGAGCAACTCTCATCTATTGCCCTTTCCAGCAGCATGTGAGAAAAATTGTACAGCTGCCAGCACGGTGCCGCCGGCGGCCCTCACCACCGACGACGCGAGAAAGCCAAACAGAACGACATGAGGTACGCGCCGACGACCCCCACACCTACCTGCCTCCGGCCACACCAGCGGCGCCCAACGAATGCCGCTTCAGCTGACCCACCCCGGCCTCAACAGCCACCCACTCACGGCTCTCAGGAGCCAGCCTAGCTCGACGGCCTGCCCGGCTCGCGTTAACCGCGATCGTCGCACCTCTTTCTTCGGATGCTGCACGCAAGCAAAGCGCCCGCCAGAAGCAACGACGGGCGTAATTTCCTCGCTGCGGTTGGCATTAACAGCTTTCCTCAGCGAAAGCCGTCAAGTCACCACAAGCGCCTGCCCCGCCGCCCCGTTTTCCGCGCTCCTTTGGGGCGAGGGGGGGGGTTCTGCGGAAGGCGTGGCAATCTGCCGCACCCCTTGACTGCCCGTACCGCCCTTTTCCCTCCCGCGGGACGCGACGCGCTCCAGAATAGTCGCCACCCGTCTGGCCGGGCTGAGCTGGGCCGAGTCGGGCTGGCTGAGCTGGCATCCAAGAACGTCTGTCGTCGCTGTTTTGACTCTGCGGCCGCCCTATCGAGAGTGAGCTGCCCCACCCGCACTCCTCTCTCACAAGATCCCAGACAGCAGCACTACTGCATCAGCCAGTGATGTCTCCAATCCAGGGATCACGGCCGACCGTTTCGTTTCCAGACCGCTGCATGAACCGGCGAGCGTCATCAGTAATCGAGATAGCGACTGCTGATCCAGCCCAACCAGACCACTTTCTCATTCCCTTCCTTCCGGGTGATTGCGGCCCTCGCTAGGGCACTCCTGCAGGTCCCAGTCAGTAAACTTCGCTGCCCGCGCCTTCATGCAAGTGACCTATCCGCCATTTGCTTCCCTCCAACAATGGCGCCGTTGCTACTGCTGGTGCTGGGCCGGGCTGGGCTGGGGATGGGCGGCACCGTTGGCCTTGCGCCCACAAGCAGCCCCATCTGGACCGGCGACTGCGCCCAGTCTTCCCCATCCAGAATCCGGAATCTCTCTTTTCGGCCAGCGCGCAACTGCTTTTGACTGGATATGTCCACAAGGTCATGCGGGTTGGTGGCCGCTCCGGCGCTCTCCCTCTTTCCTTGACGCCGCGCCCACCAGCGAAAGGCGGGATCGGGAGACCATTGTCCCGCCACTTCTCTGAGTCTCACCCAGTTTTTGTCTGGCGCTTGCGTTACGCCTTCTTTTCGCCGCCTTTCCCTCTTGCGGCCGCCTGCCAAGTCTTGTTTTCCCTCTCTCCGTCTCCTCTCTCTCACTTCCTCACTCGCCCGAAGTGTGTTCCACAAGCGTGGTGGCTGAGAGGGTGTTGGAGATGGACTATTCCACGAGCTACTCGCCTCTCATCTCGTCCACGCGTGTGTAGACCATCGCGCCGCGCGCCGGTGTTCACCCAGCTTTATTGTGATTCGCAAGGTAGCTGTGCCAATTGTTCCTCCCGCCTCAAATCAAATCCTTTGGTGCATTGAATAACAAAGCCCGGATCTCAGACTCAGCAGTAGTAGGGGGCGGCGGTCATCGGCGAAAAGCACGACTCGACCCAATAAGCGGCCACCTGTGACTGAGCCTGTTTGCTAATGCGAAATTCGCACTAGCTCTCCGCACCGGCCCCTCTGTCACCTGCAAGGAATACATCCCAGCCTGGTGGCTTCTGCCTGCCTTCTTTTTCTCTCGCGGGGAGTTTTCTAAACGTCCCTAGCGCGGTCGCGCTGAACCGTGGTTGGCAAAGGAGACGGATTCAGGGAAAAGGTGGCGGAGATCAGGGTACGTCACAGGCGGTGAAGGATCTCCGGGGAAGTCATTGCTATTGTTCATTTGGCTTGTAGTCAAGAGATGCTCAACGCCTGGCGCTGAAGCATAAATCCTTTGGCGAGCGAAAAAGATCGCCAAGGGGGCTTCCTCTCGGCTCTCGGCTCTGCTTATTTGCGTTCTTAGTTTGGGAAGGGAACGGACGCGTCGGAGGCCTATTCTCGTCGCCATTTAGTTTTTGGTGTGTGGGGTGCGTAAGGGGTGGTGAAAGTATGTTACCCGCTAAGGCATCGCGAAACTTGCGACTGTGTTTCGAGGTACGAGAGAGAGGTAGACAGAATGAAAAAGTAGCAGGTTCTGCTTGCCCTGGATCCGGCCCGGGGGAATTCTAGAATTCCGGAATAGCATCCGGAACTGGGCTGCCGGTTGGCATCGCCTACCGAAGTCTTGCCAGTCCCCCGGATTCGACCTGTCGAACCGTTTGTCGTCCGGATCGGAATGAAGGGATTCTGCGGGGGACGGCAGGGCGCAACTTTCGGTCCCAGGTTTCTTTGGCCTACAGCTGCGGTGAGGTAAGTGTGCCGTTCATTCTTTGCGAGCACGGGATACGAGAAACAGTCTCGAACTCTCTTGCATGTGGGCGTTGTTTGGGAGAGGAGGTGGCAAGGGCCCGTAAGCGCAGGTACGCGATGGGCAAGGCGTTTTCTTTTTTCCCCCTCTAGCCCACGTTTTCGGCGTCGGCGCCCTCCGCTTGCGTGCACTATGAAGAGATGGTGGTGTGAGTGCTAGCTTGTGAGTTGCTGCTTTCCTGTTCTTCCGCTCTCGCTTTTGGGGTTCGCGTGAAGTTTGTTGGCTTTGGTCGCAACCACGAGAACGTAGGACGAGGTGTTTAATTACATCACTCAGCCACGCAATCCAAGGAAGGGAAAGGAAGGAGTCGGGAGGGAGTACGTGGGGGTGTGGAGCAACATGTGGGTTGATTGCACAGCAGGAAGTCGAGGTCCAGCTGTTCGATTGTTTTGAGTAAGAATGATTTTCTGTGGTTGCACGAAAGTGAGAAGTACGTGGCCTATGGGGTATAACGCTGAAAGCTTCGAGAGGAGAGCTACTAGTCGAGGCGCATCTACGATGGAGCGCTTAAGCAAAGACTTGGATATCGAAGGACATACATTGTTTTCCTGGTTATCTCCAGGATGAGAATTTCTGCAAACTATGCCGCCCAGGTAGATGGTAAAAAAGATTCGTAACAATGTTTGAATATGAAAGCCCCATGCCAATTAAGACAACCGTTTGCCGCATGCAGGACATCCACCCAAGCCCGACCGTCCATCCCAGGTTAAGAGAATCGATGAACCAGTATGTGCAGAACTGGAATAAGAAGCAGTAGAGAACAGAACGAACCACGACAAATTAAAGTATTAGATGAACCAAAGATTGCAATTCAGATCGTTGCGCCCAAATAATACCACAATAGTCGGTATATATTGTCCGATCGCCATCACACTTCCTTCTCCCCTTCTCCAACCATTTCATTCTGGCCGTCGCCTGTTGTGGGCGATGTACCACTGGTATAGTGCGTATGTATGCTGAAGTAGAAGAGAAATTTTGGGAAAAACACACAGAGAAGCGGAAAGTGTGTAATGATTTTGTATGTGCGGAAGAAATGAGAAAGACCCAAAGGCGCCGATGCTATGCAACAGTGAGTACCCCTGCCGGATCCCCTTACAGGGGAAAAACTCAAAAAAAAAAAATTATGGGAGCCATGGCCTAGTTCAGGATGGAAGCGACTGCGTTCGGCTTGCTGATGGGGCTTCGCGGCTTCATGGGCGGTAGGTAGGGGGCCGGTGCCAGTGTGACTGACACGCTCTGTGACCGCGCCGGGTTCTGAACCAGCTCGCTGAAGCTAGGTAATGCGCGCTGTAGCGGACAGTACGAAGGCCGGTGAGGGATGGATTGGACGGGGCTTGCACGCCTCGACGAGTCGCCACTGGCAGTGAACGGCTGCGTGAGCAGAGGCAATTGCCTGCTGACACCGTTCGAGCTGTAGCTGGGCTCACGGAAGATGGGAGATCCAGCGTTACTGACGAACGCGGGCGGCTCGGGCAGTCGTAGTTGCTCACGCTTGCGCGCCGTCGCATCCTGATGATCGGCAGAAGATGCCCGGACGGGGGTGGAGTGCGAATGCTCATCGTCAGTGATGAAAGAACCGTTGCGAGGGAGATAGGCCAGGCTCGAGCGGCGGCGCTCATCACGCCTGCCAATGAGCGGGGGAAGAGGGTGCTCCAGAGGCGAAGCCGCGTAGTGAGGAGACCTTGACTCGGAGCCGCTGTCGGTGATGAGCGACGGGGCACCATCAGTCGAGAGCACAGACTGGCCAGACGGCGATGGGATGGGAGTGTCGTAGGCACGCGCATAAGGCTGCGGCTGGATGGAGAGCGGGGCAGGGCGAGTGGGGTATTGTTGCTGGTTGTGGTACTGCTGGTGTGTGTAGGTGGGCGAGGAGTGCTGGTACTGGGACTGATGGTGGTGGTAGTGGTTCGCATGGTGCTGCTGGACGGTGGCAGTCTGAGCTTCGCTGCGGCGCCTTTCAGACATGCGCCTTCGCCTGTTCTGGCCACCATTCCACCAGTTCTTCACGGCGTTGTCGCTGCGGCCGTTGAGTTGGCGTGCGATCTCGGCCCACTTCTTGCCCATCTCAGCGACCAGGCGCTCAATGACCTCGCCCTCTTCGGGAGTGATGGGCTCGTGGTTGAGCGTGGGCTTGAGGTTCTGGTGGAAGCGCTCGCGGCATTGCTTGGGCGTGCGGGTGCGCAGCATTTGCGATATCCGCACCCAGTTGTTGGCGCCCTGCTGCGAGACGATGGAGAGAAGGAACTGGTCCTCGGCCTGCGACCAAGGCCCACGGCGTGCGTTGGGGGCCATTTGGGGCGCGAGATTGGAATTGGGAAGTCAAGTGAGAAAGGCGCGACGGTGGTGAGCTTGGGTGGTTTAATAGCGAGACCGGCTCGGGCAGTTGGCGACGGTGTGCTGGGAGAGGGTCAGGCTCGAGTACGGGTAGGACAGTGGAGGTTGGGCAGACAGGAAACGAGAAACGGGGAGGTTCTTGTATTACCTGGTATGTCTCCAGAGGCTCGAGGCGGAAGCTCGGTGGGAGTAGTGGGCTGGCGGGGAGGAAGACGGCGATAGGGTACCACGGGGCTGGGAGAGCGAGGCGGAGGAGGGTATATGAAGGCTTGGGTAAGACGTTGGCTTGCAGCACAGACTGGGCCTTGAACAATGGTTCGGGAAGAGAGCGCGCCTGGCTGGCTCTAGGGTCCGGGCAAGCTTAAGTGGATTTGACAGAGGCTAACGAGGATGCCCCTTTGGGTGGTCAATCCGTGCGGTGGCCGCAGCCTCGGTGGATCCCAAGGTCCCAGATCGGCGGGTAAGATATGTTAGATGTGCAGATGTGCGACCAGGGTGGGCGCGCGGGATGGAAGGGAGGGATCATGGGAGCTGGCGCTGGCCACCGCGCTCCCGGGGCGCCCCAGCGATGCGCCGTCCCGTGAAACCGCGCTCCTTGCGACGCGGCCAGCATGAGACAGGCTGGAATGGAAGTGTCAGGCCTAGCCACACTGGGGGTGCAGCTGTCAGCCAGCCAGCCGCGAGCTGCCAGAACGGCCGGGCAGCCAGCGAGCGAGCAATCCTCCGGCCAGCAAGCGCGCCTTGGCGCCCATCGCCTCTCACGCGCTCCCGGGGCCTGAGCCTGCGCTGCCAGCCTGCTGCCGCCAGCCGACTGGCAGCCCCGGTGACAGCGCCGCGCTGCTGCGTTGGGGCAGTCGTTACGTCGACGTCGCCCAGCCCGCCCGACGGCCGCAGGGTGGCATTAGAGTAAGCACCAGCGAGCGAGCCAGCGCAGGGGCGCCCCGCCGCCCAGCGTGTGCGCTGCGAAGGCCGCAGAGCGCAGCATCGCGTCCGAAACCACGGCGCGCAGCCCGTGGAGCGAAAGGGGCCAGCCGTTTGAGCGCGGCTTGGCAAGTGTCCCGCCGTGCTGGCGCGGCTGCCGGTGCTGGCTGCTGTGCAGATTTGGGGCGATCTGGCGGGCCGAGCGCTTCCAAATCACCGCCCCAAAGCGGCTAGCCGCAGCGCCGTTGCGGACGCGCGACCATCGTCATTTCGCGCCGCCCGGCGGGCACTCAATCTCACCCGCACCCCAGTCGCACGCACGCGCCCTCGCCCTCGCCCTCGCCCTCGCCCGCGCCCACGCTCGCCTGCCCGCCCCCCGCCGCAGCCCACTCGCACCCACCGCCGCGCACCGCACCGCACCGCACGGAGCCCACGCCCGCAGCCAGCGCAGCGCAGCGTCCAACAACCAAAGCTCGCACAGCAGCTCCCCCAACGCCCGCCGCCGCGCAGCCCGAGTGAGTGCTCGCTGCCCCGTCCAGCAGCCCGCATGCAGCCGCCGGCCCTCCCTCGCGTACTCGAACCGCAACGGGCAGGCCGCTAGCCGCGTGCGCGTTGGCTGTCATCCAGCTCGGTGGAACCGCAGCAGCAGCCGTTGCACTAGTCGGGGAACGGCACGGCGAGCGTGCTCTCGCCCAGCGCAGCGTCCCAGGGTCTTCAGCAGCCAGATCGCGGGATCGGAAATCTGAGGCCTGACGAAAGAGCACATCCTCCGCGTCGTTCCCCCTTCAGGCCTCCTAGCGCGTCATGTGCTGGCCTGCCCGTTGCTCGATCCAGCTCCCCGCTACTCCCTGCTGCCCGCTTTTGGACCAGCTCAGCTCTCCCCAACGGCCGCCACATCGCCAGGCCCTAATCGCAGAAACCTGCTTCGCGCGCCTCCTGACATGGGTTTCACCCGCCCATCTACAAACCTAAAATATTGATTTGGCATTCTTTTTCGGGGGCCGAACGGCAAGGGCTCAGCCTCGCGCCGCAGGGGTTGCAACGGGGGTTGGTGAGACCGCGGCGCCGAGGATGCAGAGTGGCCCGAAGCTTATATGGATATCCCGTTCACAGCAATCTACGTGCCGCCAGAGTCGGCCCTTATCCCTTGCGCCTGACCGCCTGGCGCTGGGCGGTGGACAGCCGATCCACCGACCGGGACCAAGGGCAGTCAGTCAACGTGCCGGAGACGACGTGTAACAGCCCCAATCTCCGGCCCTGCAAACAATCATGTACGCCCGCCGTTTTTGCTTTTCCTGGAGCTCGGCGCAAAGGCGAGCACACTGCAGACCTGTACCACGCGGCATGCAAGAAATGCGAGGGCTGCGCCATCCGGTTGGACGCGCGCGGCGGGACCTGAGACGTGAGAGAGCCACAAGATGCTGATGGCGAGCTGCGGGCTGCAGCTTTCCTGCGCGTTGGAACAACGGCCGTCCCGACAATTGCTGGATGGCGCCCACAACCGCAACCGCGCAAAAACTACGCCAGAGCGACGTCACGCTCACGGCAGCCCGCACGGCGCCGCCAGCCCGGACGCGAGCGGTTCTTTGCACGCTGCACTGCGCGCAAACGCTCCTAACCTCCTCGCAAACGCCGTGCTCGCCGCCCCTCCCCCCAACCATTACTATCATGCTTTCCTCATCGGGTAACCGGCTCAGCTTCGGTTTCGGTCCGCAAACAGGATAGCAAACTCAGAGCCTTTCGCTAGCCGCCACAGCATTTGAAATACCTCTGGCACACTGACGCCTTTTCGCCCGAGCGCCATGGCGCTGCGGTAAAGGCCCGTAAGCTTGGTGAAGGATCGGGCGGAAGCCCTTGCTGGCGCTGCGGCGCGTGGGGCTCGCCCTCTAAGTGAGCAGCACGCGACGCAAGGGCGCACCTTGCACATTCCCGTCGAGATCCTACGGCTGATGAGCGGCGCGGCGGCGCTGCAGGGCATCACGGACGTACAAAACGCACATGCACACACGACTACTCACCGTTCCCCGTGATACCGACCGGGGGGAAGCGAGAACGGTGCAGCGTCAATCTGATCGCGGAGGGCGCGCGCGTAACCAGGCCGGCGGAAGCGCCTCCTATGCATTGCTTTTGGGGCGTTGGTTACTTTTTCTTCCTGCGCTGTTCGAACGGCCCAGGAAGTATTTCATGGGCGACATGGGGCTGCTCCTGTGCTGCTGCTTCGAGCAACATTGCGCGAACGGCACGGCCACCAGGTGCCCCGTTCGGGCGGGATGCGATGGGATGGCCCGCTCTGCACCAAACCGGCGGGCTCTTGAATCAAGCGCGGCTTCATTCGCGGCCGAAACGCGAGGCACGAGCTCGAGAGGTCCATTCGCGTCACGGATATTTTCAGCAGTGCGGCGTGCGTACGGATTTCAGCCAAACGAACGGGCACCGACATCATGACTCTCCTTGAGCTTCCACGGCTGTGGACTGAAGGAAGCCTACTCCAGCTGCCAGGATGTAGCGTCATGTCGACTGCCATCCAGGGGACCAACCGCAGCAACCAGGCAGATCGCCAGGCGGACAGTCGATGCGCGCTAGCTTTTTTGGGCAGCCAAGTCCGGGGAGCGCCCAAGCAGCGATCGACCAGTTGCGCATGAAGCGCTTGTTTAGGCTCCACCGTCGTCTACCCGCCAGCGCGAGCAGACGATGAGCCGAATCGCCTGCAGCCCCTGTCGCCATACCGCCGCAACTTATTCTCCGCCAGCGTGGCAGGAGTGCGAACCCACATGGCGACAAAGGAGTTCGCGACTGCTGTGGATAAGGCGGCCGCGGATAGCCTCCCTTTGGACGGCCGCACAGCGGTGCTGCATCGTGCACATGGTGGGGCAGAAGATTGGGCCAATCAGCGCCCCTAAGCAATAAACGATCCCAGCTGGCAGGTCCGGGCTGCGGGGATCGTCCATGATCTCAGTTTTCGGCCGCTCGGGAATCTAGTGTGACCGTCAGATCTACTGGGATCTGGATCTGAACCTGAATCTCACTCACATGGGCGTTTCGTCGCGGTGCGACTGAAGGAGTACTGAAGCGCACACTCGTACACAGAGAGTAGAGACATAACCCCGGGACAGTTGCCTTTCGTCGCCGCCCTCCCGCCTCCTTGGATACTGCTGATGCATCCCGCAAAGCGCACAAAGCTTTGAAAACCGCGTTTGCAGCTGAGGACGGGAAAAAGAGAGCCGGATTCCAGGGGTTTCTGAGGCGATTAATACCGTTTCTGCTGTCGCGGTGCTGTCGACGAATCGGGTGCGCAGCGCCCTCTCCCTCTCAGAACGCCGCCAATGGCGGTTCTCCTGTGTGCTCAACGCTGCAGGGCCCGCTTCTCCCGCCTCTCCCGCTGACGCACTCCACGATTCTCTGCCCGAGCGGTGTGTGATGGCTGCTGCATGTGTGCCTGGGCCCGCTACCATCGATCGCTGCATCTCGCGTGCAGCAAGCCCGCATCGCAAGGGAGTAGAGAAAGACCTCGACCTCCGACCCAGCGTTACTCAAGCAAGCTGGAAACGCCTCCTGCAGATGCCCGCCGACAAACGTTGCCGCTTGCTACTGGGTTGTCGCTTTCTGCCGTGCGACGCATCTGTTCGAGTGTTTGACCAGTCAGGTAGCTTTCCGTGACTCCTGCGCGCCCTTCCACGGCGCCCCTCCTTACGCCAGCGTGGGGTGTGCAGTGGTGCGAACACCGTTAACCCTTGCACGCTTCAGCCACGGCCCGCTTCTCTGACTGAGCAAATGACTACAATCCGTTGGCTCTGGTTGACATGCAAAACCAGGGCGGCCAACGCGCGAGCAGAGGAGGGCTGTAGCGTTCTCCCGAACAGGACGGCGGGGCGAGTCTGGACGCACTCCCCCCTGCGGTCGAACGAATCGCTCTGGCTGAGCTGCCGTGTTATCGCAATAGCATGCGACAGTGCAGATTGCGGGCACCACGAGAATAGCATCAATGGCGTTGGCTGAGCTGGCTAGTCCTATACGCGTGAGGCCGACAGCCACTGCTGCGTGGCGCGCAAGAGACTACAGGGAATGGAGCAGTGATCATCGCAGATCTTGATCGGCTGGAGCCGGGAGTCGGGCGGGCGCAAGCCTCCGGGCGTTTTGCAGTACGGTAATCGGTCACACAGGCAGGCCCATCAGCCGCTAAGTGGCTTCACGCGGCGGCGCCTGTCTCCCACGGACACGACCCCCGAGGACTGAGAGAAGCTGGCAGCTGCCGGCCGCTGGCTGAGAATGCCTCGCACCGGCAGGGCTCGGCTCCCATGGATGGTGCCAGTGCCAGCGCCAGTCTCGGTGGTGAGGGTCGAGGCCCGGGCAGCGCAGGATGGGCAAGAATGATGATGCTCGGCCATGCTGGCGGGCTCGACATTTCCTGTGCGCGGCGGGAACCCTCCGCCGAGCGCGGCCGCTGCCGATCATTCATTCTGCTGGAATGGAGCTATCATGGACACCCTTTCCATCTGGCCAATCCATGTCATGCATCGCAAGCGCCGCCAGCACTTGCGCAAGCAAGCACCACAAGCTTGCTCGGGCCTCGCAGAGCTGCCTCTAAACATGACAGAGCTCCTGCAGATCATGACCGGGGCGCGAGTCAGTGATGCTCGCAAATCTCTGCCGCCCGATGGGAAAAGAAAGCACAGTCAGAGCGTGCGGTGCTCGCGCTTGGCCTTCGCGCTGTGGAATCCCCGTCCCCGTTCCCCGTCCCCGTCCCCGCGCTGCTGAGCCACAGCCCAAGCCAGGAGCAGTGAGTGCGTGCGAGGATGTTGTGCGTTTCATGCGCCGCTGCCGCCGCCGCCAACAGCTGCTGGCCCCGGGAACCCACCAGCGGCCTCATTGCTCCACCTTGCGCTGCTCACCGCGTCCGACGGTCGGGCTGGCGATGACGCTCTGCATCGTTTGCCTCATCTCATCGCGCCCGCCCTCGTATCGGCGCTGTCTCCTGCACGCGCACGTGCGGAATGCTGCTGACCGCGTCGCTCGCTTCATCATTTCGCGCCCTGCTCCAATCGCAGCTCGCAACCGCCTGCTCGCTCGCCCCTTGACGATGACGCCAAGCACAGAGGACTTCTAGAAGACGCGTCTTTTCCAGCTGCCCCACCCGCCGACTGGCCACACGCCCTGCCTCGCTTGCTACTCAGGCATCACTCACCCTAATCACGGTCCATCCTGTTTTGCTGGTGTTGAGGCCAGAGCCATCGCTCATCTCATGCCCGTCTCGCAAAACTAAGCTACATCCAGCACACCTCCTTTGAGCGCCCCGCGTTCAATTTACTGCGGAATTTCCACCACTAAAGCCCCGTCACCTATAGTCTCTCGCCTCCCTTCGCGACCAGGCCACCAACCCCTCAATGGTGATAGTCGCCCCGAAAGGCAATGGACGAGAGATGAGTTGGAGTAGCAAACACACACACACACACACACACACACACTATCCCCACAATTTTCATTGCCCTCTGACCCACGACTCGCTATCCCCTTCGCGTTCGCTTTGCACGAGTCAAGCTGTGCGCTAGCTGGTGCTTCCATTGCCCGTCGCTCTGTTTAGAGGCTTGTGGCCCCCATAACTCAACCGTCCAAGCTTTTGCGCAAGCAGCCGACCTTGGGCTGCTACCCAGGCCTGTCCTCGCCTGCGCCAGCTGTCCAGCAGACGCTTTGCGGAGTCCACCCCGAACAGCCCCTCCCGAGCCCGAGCGCTTCTGCTTCGTTCCCTTTCACGGGCCCACATGTCGTCGAGGGCCAGGCCGCCGCACTGGGCCATCCCATCGCGCACACCGAGGCTGCCCTACCATTTCCCGAACAGGCCTCGTGTCGTGTGGCTGTTGCGTCCTCGGCTCACAGCGCTCTGGTTGTTTTAAGGTTAACTGCTTAGGTGCCTCTGCCCCGGTGCGCATGTCGCTGGCGACTTAGACTAGCTACCGGCGACAAGCCGGATCGCGAGCCGAAGGACAGCGAGACCATTCCAATGCTAGACACAGAGAAAAAGCAAAGTCGTACTGTTGAAGGTGTTGGGCATGGAGGCAGAGCTCGACATTACGTCGCATGTGGTATGTGCTGCGGCTGCCATCTTTCGCGCGTCTCATCTCAACGGTCCTCCACTATATTGCGCAATGGGTAGCGCAGAACAGACGGCCGGATTTTTCCCAGTACACTTGAAGCACCGGAACCTGTGACAAAGTTATTTATTGTTCTGTCCTCTCGGGTAGGCAGGGACGGGGGTTCCGGGGAATCTTATCAGGGGGGTGGGCACCGGAAAAAAGGTTCTGAGATGCAGGTTCATTGCAGACGGGCTTGTCCCTGTGCTGAGGTGGAGAAAAAACCCCCATCCCATGTTCCCAATAGCTCACCCTGTCAAGGTCGAGAGTCCGCAGTTCAGCCACGAGATATCGGAAGTCGGTCAGCTGTCTTGTTCCCGCTGCATCTAGAAGCTCGAACCCTCCCTGGCTGCTTTTTGTCTCGCCCCGTCATTTTCCTTCCCCCACTCGCTGACTGAAGTTTATGGCCACAGCGTTCATCACATATTTCGTATCCCCGGTCGGCACATCGGGTTGTTCAGCGCTTTGCACTCTAAACCCCCACCTATCAATTACTTTGACTCAGCTCTCACAGCTGTTGATTTGCGCTGATCTCTAGCAGGGTCAAGGCCTGGAGATTAATTTATCGCTTCGAGCGCAATATATCTAAAACGTTGAGATCTTGCTGCACGCGCTTGTGCATCGCCCCCTTCTATTTCGAGCATCCAGGCACGTACCTATTCGACAGTGCTTTACCACGGTGGATAGTTCAGCTTGGGGTCCACCTCACGTACATGGCCCACATCTCTGCCAGTGCCTCGTTCGGGGACGATGGCGGGACGGGCGACCCGGCGGCGGGCTGAGCTACCCTGGTGCCGCGACGGCACCGCTGGACCGATAGCCGAGCGATCTGCTTCAACCTCCTTCGAGCGCAATTCGGCCCTGAAGAGCATCAGCGGCAGAACATATCGCAAGAAAATGGCAGGGCGAACATCGGAAGTTGCTCCGAATGGCTTGTTGTATATCCTGCAGATGCTGCAAGGGACGTAGCATCTGTATGTGCCGCCTCGCCGCTCCCTGAATCGCAAGCAGCCAGCCAGAGTTGCCAAAACGGACATACCTCAGGCCCGGCCCACGGCGCGGGTTCCGATCAGGTCATTCTAGATGCCGGATGATGTATGCCACGCCATCTCTGACCGGGCAACATGAGTAGTGTATCTGCATCTCCACATGCGCTTTGGGCGGGCGCTATCTCAGATCGTCCAGACATGACGGCTTGTTTCTGTCATTGTGTCCCAATTCGCTCACACATAGAACAGATTTCCGCCGAGCCGCTCTTCCTAAGCCCAGAATCAGGCGGCACCTACTCCTTGACCGGCTGTACACAACAGGACCCGGAGTCTCACATCCATCAAATCTCGGTGGCTGTATATACCGCGCATTGAGGCAGTGGCAGCAAGGCGACGACCAGAAGCTCGAGACTCACACCATTGCCATATTCGCCACCTACAGTAGACAATACCAGCCTCTTGTGAGTTCTCAAAATACCTAAAACACTAGATCCCCGAATCCTTCCCGCGCGTACTTAACCGGTCTGCCGACGGCACTTCACCAAGTGGCCGTTCTCGCACCTCCGGGGTATGCAGATGGCTCCACATCCACCGCCCTACAGGAAGGATCCCTTCTTTATTCTGAAGCACACTAAACTACCCATTTTGGGCAATCAACACTAACCCTGACCCTCGTCCTCTTACCTTACGCGTAGCGCATCCTGACACCGCCCGCCCGTCAGGAAACGGCGCGGCCGGCCCAATCGGACGGGCACCGGAGCAAAGACACGATCTGTCGTCCGGAGGGCCCTGCATCTACCTTTCGCCTACCATCTCGGTGGGAATACGGCATGCAAGATTTTAGATCGTCTCACCTTTAGCTGCGCCTTCCCGGCAATACTACCGCAACCTTCTCCTACGTACTGCCTTATTCCCTACCTTTTCTCTTTCCGTCTCTTTCCCGTTTCTCTCACCTCAAACATTGTACGTGCTCCACAGCTACCCACTTTGAGGAGGGAGAAAACCTTATCACACTTTGAGGCCACCTTTGGGCTCTTTCAGCCGTTGTGGCTTTGCTCTCCTGAGGACTCAGAGCCTTGGTCGCCTCCTCCCTTCTCCCTACAATATCCTTTCCATTCGATAAAGGCTGAGGCAAAGCAATAAAGTATATCGTCCAGCAAAGCATGGCGCCCGAAGCAGCGGCGGGCGGCTATCATGCAAGCGATCCAAGGTAGATGGTAGGAGGATCATCAATCGCGCGCATCCGCAGAGCCTTCTTTCTCCTTCTTATTGCAACGGTGGTAGTAAAAAGAAAAACTGAAGAGGTGAATTTTTCTTTTTTTTCTTTTTTTTTTTTTTTACAAAAAAAAAGCGGTCCAACCCAGAGTCATGAGCACCATGCCCTGTTGGTCTAGATGAGGGACGCCCGCCTGCCTTTCATCCGTGACAGGGATGCACATATGCACGCCTTCGCTCAGCTTTTCTGACTTGCTCGCTTGCTTGCCTTGCCTGAAAGGGGCAGGTAACTGGTCATGCGTTGGGGGATCTCTCAGCCGTAGCTTTGCTTTTCTTTTTTTTTTTTTTTTTTTGCCGTTTCTTCTGGGCTGTTGCTAGTACGCGGCTTCCTATGACGGCTCGGCAAAGGGGACGACGCGTTATCCGGACTTGCGTCCTTTGCGCTAGTGGCCGAAAAGAGCGGGGAAGGAGGGGCGGGAGGGTGCAAGCCTCAGACGTGCTCCTCGCTGGCCGTCGTTCTTTTTGTTTTGTTTTTTTCGGTCCGCTATCCGTTTTGACTAGTAACCACCGGCTGCCGCATCGCTGCGCCGCGGTACCCGGCATAAGAGAAAGGGAGGCGGAGATATATATATACCCATGTTGGGGTTGGAACGGTTTATAGTTAGTGTTGTTTGTGGCAGTAGCTTCTTTCGTCTTCTTGCTTCAAGAGATTTTTTTTTTTTTTCCCCAAGCTGGCGCTTGTCGCCTTTTCTCTTTCTCTCGGCAGGTCCGCAGGCTTGTGAGACAAGGACGGGCTGTTTGGCTGTTTGGAAGATTATTTGGAATCATTCCTTTCCTTCCCTCTTTCGTTTCTGTCCTTTCTTCGCTTTTATGGCGTTGGGATGGTGTAGCTTTTCCGCCTTCCCTTTTGCCTTTTATCGTTGCAGTTATGGGGCTTTATAGTAGCTTCGGCATACTTCATCGCCTATTTTTTGTTGAGGCTTGCCACTATGGCAGTGTATGTGGGAATGTACGCCATGGCCCAGGATGCACATGACCAGGTGCATATGTGTGTACACACATAAAACTTGAGTAAGATATTGTGGCCGATGGTGAGGCTGGCTGGCTGTCGGACCGGCCGAGCCCCTTGTTGCTGACCCTGAACCGCATCTGTCTGGCGGAGAGGAAGGGTAAGAAGAACGCCACGAATTCAAGCGTTCGCTGTGTTTCTTTGCACATGCTTTGGCATGTGAGCGAAAGAATGACGACGACCGTGACTGTTCTCCGAGACATGGCGCATCCCGCCGAGATCCCGACATGCTGACACAGGGCTCAGGAGGAAAAAAATAAAAATAAAAACCCGAATACCCGAATGACGGGGGTGCTCTCTGTTGCGGATTGATGGGTTATCTGTGTCTGCATAATAATGCGCTGTCTGAAAACTCGTATGTAGGGTACGGCATACGAACAGAGGGTACCTGGCGACAAAACACTGGTGTCTGGAGTAGTGACGTTGATGGTGAATGACGCATGACACGCAGACACAGACGCAGACGCAGGCTGAAGGGCCGCTCAGCGGCTGATTCGTAATGCTAGTACGCCGTTTTGTTTTGCGACGCGTCGTCTTGCTTTCTCTTGCACGCTATATTCTCTAGTGCGGGTCGCTTGAAGCCTTGACCGGACCTACTCTCCGGGACCTTTGTTTTCTTTGTACCTCTTTAGTAGTTTCGAAACGGCCGCTAGAGCGCATGGGTGCCCAACGCTCTTGTCTTGTCTTTTGTCAACCATGGCTGCACTTGCCAGTTGGTGGGAGCCTTTCGCGGTGCTGATCGCTTGTTAGAGAGAAACACCGACGCCGTCACTATTTGTGGGAGTGGCCCTGTGTCTCGGAGAGATATGGTGCGCCTTGGCGGATGCGATGACGATGAGGGCAACGCCGGGGCTTTTTTTTTGCCGGGTGAATGGGAGGAGGATTGTGGTGAGCGATCGCTATGTTTTTCCAGATGAGCGCTGATGATCACTGTGAGATTGCCTTCTTCACCTCGCCGTTTGGATATTCTGCCTGTCAGTGTCCGTCGATTGGAGATGGATGTCCCGCGTGACTGGACGGCACCCCTTCGTATTGGTGGCAGTTGCCCGTCGGCCAGAAGCCCGCCGGGGCTCAGCCTTCTCATGCGACGTGTCAAGTCGTTCTCTGGTAACTGCACAATGCTTGCGATCTCCTATGGTTCAGAAATCGTATACGAGATGAAGAGACGTGTTCTTCGTGTCTCGCCATTCACCATCCTGGTGCACTGTCTTCCTCAATAACAGTCTTCCAGGCTAGGGAGTCATGGAAACATGCCTCGATCGAAAGATGAGAGCGCGATATGGCAGCCTTGCCAGACCGTATGTCCCCCAACTTTGTTGAGTCACTCATGGCCCTTCGAGCGAACTACAGCATTGGCGCACCATCACGACTGGCCGAGCAAGCTTCTGATGTCAAACTCTGACCACTACGGCGACTGCGCTTGAGCTTCCCCGCCCAAGATACGGAATCGACGGCTGAGTCGATCTCTCTGGCGACGGTCTGTCTCATAAGGCCAAATGTCGAAGTGTTGGGAGGCAATGGTGTGGCGGAACCATATCGGTGCACTATTAGCGGAAGACGGGATCTGCATCGTTCAGATCCTACTTCAGAGATGCATTGCCCGTAGGGATGGAGTTAGAGCGACAGGGGCTCTATAATTGGCGGCGTGTTGATGTTCGTTCGTTTGTTCGGGAGATATGGTGTTTCGGCCGTGATATTTCCACAGCATTTGATGTTGATTTCCATGCAGGACATCCACACATCAAGTCCATGGAATAGGAGGACTAGTCGCATTTCTCCGTCATTCGGAGGAGTAAAACACGCCGGCAAAGATGTGTGCCGTCCTCTCTATCGCAGTGCATCTCCGTCTACCCTGGTAAGATCATACGACTTACACTTTTCTATTTCTCCACGGCGATTGTCAATGACCTCTTGCTCGTGGGTGTCTCCGCTCGAATATCCAAACATCCACTACGAATCCCTTGACTCCCCCGGCGTAGATGAATTCTCGTGCTACACGTGCCACTCCTTCACGCGCGGAGGCTTCCTTTGAAGCACCTCGTAAGCGACATCGGCCGGGAATACCACACAAGACCTCGCTCCGTGTCGAAGATGACACCAGTCTCCGTTGCTGCATCACGGCGACGCAATGGGAAGGTGAGACAAGTAGCGCATGGAGCACAAAGCAGGCAAGTGATGTGGATGCAGCAACAACAACCAAAAATCCAGGAGACTTCCCAACGGGCGGGCAGGAACCGATGAGCGAGAAAACAAGGGAGACCAGGGAGCGGAACAGGCGGACGCGAATAGCCACTCAGCAGAACCAGTGAGTTGCCAACGAACCCAACAGATCGCGGCGGCGGATAGCTGCAGCATCCCGCTCCCTACCCGCAGTAGGCTGCGCCCGCCGGTCAGCCATCCCACCCAGCACCATCTAACAGCCACAGAAACAGCCTTCCAATAGCGTGTGCTGCTTGCCGCCGTCCCACCCTCCCTTTCGTCCGCCAACCGGGGCACATAGCGGCGTGCATGCATTGGGGACGCGCATGCGTCGCTGCGCACGATTGTCAAGACCATCTCGAGACGGGGCCTGTGCTCATCTCCCAGTGCACCGATTCCATCATCATAGCGATGTCATGACCTTCCATTCCGGGTTTTGCGAGGAAAATGGAAGGATCGGAACGCGGCGCAACGGTTGCAAGGGAGGGTGCGATCTCACCTCCCTCAGCGGCAGCCCTGTCACTGCCCCGCGAGAGATACAACATGCCAGGGTCGAAGACAATGTGGCGATGACAGCCAGATGCCGCAGCAGAAGTGGTGGAGCCTGCGCGTCCTTTTGCGGGTTGGAGTCGAGCGCCTCTATACGCACATGCAAAGGATGCAACAACAGCGGTCCGGTGCGTTGCCCCCCCTCCATCTTCCCCTCTCCATACATTAGCAAAGATTGGGCGGCGCGTGCATGAGATGATGCATGATTGCCGATTCCGAGTTCTTCGCTCCAGCAAGTAAAATAGATGGAATACGAGAGGAAGTAATGGAAGTGATGGAGCCAAGGCGCCCCGACAAAATCTCTCGCAGCTCAGTGGGCCGCGGCCCCTCGTCGCTCTTCCCACAACGCCTGCAGCATCGCCAATCCCCCTCCGCCCATCTCGCAACGGTAATCGCCTACCGCAAAAAGCAATTAAGGGTCGAGAGATCGAGAGGTCCCCTGCAAGAAAACCGTTTGCCCTGTTGCCCGCGCTGCGTCTTAGATCCTCCACATCCCTGCCACGCCACAACTCCCATCCTCCCCAAAATTCGCGCGGACACGGCTTCTTGAGCCTCACATCCGCGGCGGCCATCGACTATTAGAAGAGCAATTTTCGGTCCGAGTGGCACGGCAGACAGATGGGGGAAACGTAGGCGTCATGAGGCACAGCAAGGGACATGTCCGATGCCGATTCGATCGTGCTGCGGCAGCCAATAAGATCCTGGACGCACCCTACTCCCTCCGCTCCGGAATGAGGCGCCAGAGCCGTTCTACGACCCGGGGACATGGTGATAGCCGTTGCGGGTTCAGTTAATTTGCTTCCCGCCTCGCCGACCTCCGTTTTTCCTTTTCTTTGCTTTTTCTGCCAATCTGTTCCGGAGCTCCGCTTTTCCCATTCCTTCTCATTGCTTTTTCCCCTGGGGCGCGGCGGGCTACATGCGCTTGCACCAGACATACCGAGGTAGGTGAGCGTTCATGTTTCTCGGGAGGCTATCCTTTGCTGTAGTGATAATGCAAGGAATGCATATACGGAGGAAAACCCGGCAGGCGGAACGGCGCGGGCAGGGAGGCCGATCAATTTTCCCGCGAGAGGATGCAAGCGTTGGAGCATGTGCGCATGCCTTCTTCCCGTCCTTGGTAGTACAGCATCCAACCCTCCACACTCCAGGTATCTCTCTCTCTCTCTCTCTCTGCCCAGCCGCCCTTCCGCCAGCACGAGCTTTGAGCTTGTAGCCATTAGAGTCCAGACCCTGCATGTCTCATGTGCATCAATACGAGCGGCCGATGCGCGCTTGCCTCATGATTCGGCGCCTTTAGTAACGTCCTTCACCATCGAGCCATTCGAGGCGGGAAGAGTAGGGCAATCCGTCGCTGTATGTACCGGAATCCCGGCGTAGCTACCGTGGTACTTCTCATCACTCCCCACCGCCTTGGGTTTCTACCACCCGCGTCTATGTGGACATACATATATGCACTTGTATTGGATGCCGTGGCAAGTCTGGTGTCAAATGCGGGTAGAGATGGATATTGCGCTGTCCTGCTAGACAGGTGCACTGCAATTCTTCTCCCCTGCGACCTCGCAGGTTTCGACAAGCGCATAGGCGCGTCAGAGCTCCTTGTGCGTCCTTATGAGCCCACCGCTTTTCCGCACATCGGGATCTTTGCGAACAGATACACTTCACAGTACTCCCCCGTGGATTCCCCAGCTACGGAAGTAGGAAGAGAGTCACCATGATACAGCTAGAGCCTCTTTGGGATGAGTCTCCGGGCTTCGACACCAACCCGAGACATCATCAAAAGAAAAGAGAAACAGACGTGAAAGAAAACGCCATACCCGCTTACATGCCTACCCGTTGCAAGACAAATGTGCACTCCCTCCAGTATAATAGATCAATTTTGCCGTATGCGAAGATATACCATTCGTGTGATTATTCAGCCCCTCAATTCACTGCCCTTTGTCTGTCTCTATAATCCCGCAGGGCAGGTCTAGAACAACGCCTCCGAAGCAGGCGCACTACAAGCCCACAAGCACTGCATGAAAACTCGATTCCGACTCCCAGGAAACTCTGTCGCCTTCACGGTACATGCAGGCGTCAATCTGCATAATGCAAAAGTACTTCCGTATCCGCTCCCCTCCCGCCCGCACACCAACCACACGTTACGCAACATCCTCTAGGCGGGATACATATTAGGCGGCCTATCAGAGCGCAAATTCCGACTAGCAATGTCTAACAGCACGGGTAGAAAGCATGATGCAGCTCTTATCCGGCCAGAATACCTACCTTCAAACCACTCCCGGCAGCAGTGGAGCGTGCACAACGTACACACAGGCTTTCCACCAACATTCCTTGGCACACATCCTGCCTCCATTCAGGCAGATCCACAGCCAGTCACCGTAATCCTCTGTCAACAGAGGCGGAAGAAGGAGGAAGACACTCTGAAACCCTCAAACAGAGCCAGCGCATCGCACATGCATATCGCCAGCGAGTCGCAAAAACTTCTCAACTTCCCTTCCCCCTTCCCACTATCCCTAACAGTCGCCTGTATGTGATATGCATGCACTTACCCGTATCTACCACGCCATCGCCCGCCCTCCCTTGCCCTTTTCATGCCCTGCCCGTCGACAACAACTTTGCCCACCCTCCACCAAATGCCCTCTTCTACCTTTAATACCCACACAACTCTCTGGAATGCCTTGCATCTGCTCCTTCTCATGCCCACATACAATCATCCTCGAGAACCTCACTATCCTAACGCCACGACCCAACCATTCCGACCCCCAGAACGAGCATATGAGCCTGCCCTCCGCTGCCTCTTCGCCCACCTCCAAACACGCACTACACCCATCGACCTCACGCCAAAACCCCTGTCTTGAAGCCCTGCATACATTCCCGGCAGTACCACCTTCCGCACCTGCCCACTGGCCCTATGCATGAAGTTTTCTCCGACCCTCGCACTGCTTTCCCTTTTCCTTCATGTCCCACCTTTCTCACACCTCGCTTATATACTTTTCTCATGCCGTATGTATAAACGTAGATCTTTTCGTCCTCCACATGTAACATATCATTCCCGCCCCACCGTGCGCGTGCACGTTCAAAAAAAAAAAACAAAAGCAAGGAAGCGACCGTACGTTACACACATCCACACACGCATACACCCGACGCAGTGCGGCAAAAGCAAAGAAAATAAAATAACATTAAAAAGGAAAGGAAGGAGAGCGGAGGTGCGTTTCCCGGAGCATGTTGAGCCGGTGCATGCAAGTGTATGATATAGATGATGTAAATGACAGAGAAGAGATAAAAATCAAATGACTTAGCAAGCTGCTCATCAAGTCCTCGATAAAGGTAGTACGTGAAGAAGGGGGGGGGGGGGGAACTATGAGACGGATGGAGTAGAAAGATGGCCGGCCGGCTTGTAGGCAGAGCGTTACAGGAGAGACGAACTGCCCACATCCGACAACAGCGCCGCCGTCCTTCACCTCCTCCTCAACCTTCTCTCCAATCGGTAGAGCGCACATCTGTGTAGTAAAATGACGCGGTGCCAAACCGACACTGCACGCACGTGGCCCATGAGACAAGCATGACGAACACAGTCAAGAAAAGAAACGAGAGACAAATGAGGATGACAAGTATCGTGGTTGTTACTTTGAGGACGGCTGTGCAATGTTCGCTGTCATGAGTAGTGGTAATTGGCAGTATAGTGTTTCGGGTGAGGCTGAAACAAGTGTGCGGAAGTCAGACGGAAAAAGCCTATCATCATGTACATTTAAGAACGTACGTACATATATCGGGAGAGAAAGGTGAACCAGAGTGGCAAAGAAAAAGGTCCACAGATCCTTCGTTACTGCTCGTGCAGTGCGAAAAAAGAAGAGTCGGCCAGGTGAAGAGGTGATTATCTTCTATGCCGCCTCCCGGTGCCCTGGGACGCATGAGAACATAAAGCAAAGAGAGCCGCCTCGTGAGTAGATATTTGGGCTTCAATACCGGAGCTTCGTCAGCGCTAGCAGGTAGCCAGCCTTCTTTTCCATCACGTAGAGGTAACTGAAGGCTATCGAGCGGGCGTGAACGTAAAAATTGTATGTTGAACTTCCGCATGCACATGACTGCTCCAACGCGCCCATACGTGCCTGTTTCCCCAACCCAAAGCCCAGAGGCTCACCATTTTCGCGCAGCATGCGTCGTGGCAGCATCAGCACCAGTAGCAGCAGGATGCTCCGTGATTCTAAGTCCCGCAACACAAAACCACCGATCTGCATGTAAGCAGCCTTCGCAGTCTGAGACTTACCAAAAAAAAAAAAAAAAGTTCCTATGACGGTTCTCTCTCTAACACACAGACAGTCTGGTCACTCGGCTATGTGTCGCCGTGAGGAAAGAACAGTGGGGGACGACTGGATTGACGCGCAATGTATGCAAGAACAACACCACACAAAGTAGAAAAAAGAAACAGGTTAAGAGTATGAACGAGAATAGTGGAAGAGGCTCGAGACAGGTGCGAAGAAAACACGGAACTACTGGGTGTGTGTGTGGATGACAAGCAACATCCGTGACACAATCAGCCGATGTAGCGAGAACATGTTCTAGCAGGCATAGGAGGAGGTGAAGGAGACGGAAAGTCTAGAGTATAACAGCCTCAGCTTCATGCAAGACAAATGATGGATATCAGCGCGAGGTGTAGTGAAGAGAAAAAAATGCCCACATAGTAAGGGGGCATCTGAGAATTAAGCAGGGTATCTATATGCGCATAACAGCGCTATCTTACGAGTAAGAACCTGTGGAGAAAACAGTAGCCACAGTCCCCAGTTGGAGGGATTACGGGGGTGTCAAAGAACGTCCATTCATCGTCGCACCCAAACAAGAAAAAAAAAATTCGTGAAGGACGCACCCCTATAACTCTCACTCGCTGAGCGGGCAGAAACATCATGGTATATCTTTCCCTTCCCCGATCCAAGGAAATTCGACAGTCCCAGTGACCACAACGCCAAAATGCAACAAACAATATGGCAGAAAACAATCAGATCCATCAAAGTAGCGACGAGGTGTGGATGACAAACAAAGTGGTGTCCAACGGTAGGTTGACAAAGAATCCCTTACTCCTACTATCCAGAAAAGTGTCTTACCCGGTCTCAAAACCGGCGGATATTGCCCTCGTACGGGGAAAAAAAATAACAAGCGGATATAGCGCGTGCGTCGCCACCTCGTCCTCACCACCGACTTGGACGCTGGACTCAAAGACACCTGAACACCGACCCCAACGCGACAGCGACGTGGTTTAGCAGAAAGAAGAGCCAGAATAAGACATGCAGAGTAAGGATATAACAAGTCGGGAAGAATGCTAACACGAAGCATCAGAACGACACTCGGAAACCGTCGCAGATCTGGTGGATGTCCCCTCCAGCCTCAATGCGCACGGTACTGGAACCCCGAAATCCGACCTGTCTCAGCAATGATCCTGTAGAAAGCCTATCCTCGGCGTTGCATTCCAGTAATAAGCCTTCATCTCGATCACTTTCATCCGAATTTTTGTCACCTTATCGGTCGACTGTATGACCACCATGTAGGGACAGGCAGAGCACCTGTGGGACGGCTTCCTTTGAGCCAAATGTCACCACCTTGGCCATTGACCCACCGATCCCAGGCTGACTCGTATGCCTCCTCGAGGTCGGTGACCCACCTCTTGGTATCGAACAGGGCGGACCCAAACCTGCTCTCGTACAGCAACCTTCTCAAGTCTGCCAACCGTCCACTGATCCTGTGGCCGTGGTATCTGATGCTGCTTCCCAACTTTATGGCAAGGCGCTCGTACTCTTCTTCGTTCTGGGCGATGAGCTCCTTCGCGGCTTGTTGCCCGGCGTCATTATCCGGGAGAGCGCCCTTGAGAATGGATGCAGCCATTCTGGAACACATCTTGTACGGATATCTCGGGAGCGTGAGCAGGGGGGTGCCACTCCAAAGCACATCAGCAGCTGTTGTATGTGCGTTGCACTCGGGCGTGTCGAGGAAAAGATCGCAAACACGAGCACGCGAAATATGCTGGTGCTTCGGGGCGACGTCGGTGAAGATGACACGCGAAGCAACCTCAGGCCCAGCCCAAGCGAGCGCCGTCTGTTTGAGATGAGTCTCACCGACATCTGGGAAGCGCAGGAGCCAGAGGATGGCTTTGGGCAAGTTGGCGAGAATCCGAAGCCAGGTGCGGAATGTTGTCGGCTCGATCTGTGAGATGCGTTAGCTGACTGATCCAGGACAGCCTGAGATTTTTGAAATGTTCACCTTATACAGCTGGTTGAAATTTCCGAGAATGATTACGTCGTCGGGCAAGTCTGGAAAGATCTCCTTACGCATCTGCCATCGCCTCAGTTGTTCCTGTTCCCAATCGAGTTGTTCGCCGTGGACATCCGGAGCGCTTTGGCGGTGGTCGCAGCAGAAGAACGTGTTCTTGCAGTAAATGATATTCTCGCCGTACACCCAGTCATCTTGGTCACCGCCGCTGTTCTCATCAACAAATTGGTCTTCGAGATCAACGTTCCGTCGCCACGGCCGCAAGGTACTGGGCGGCACCGCGGTATCATCTGCCAACAGATAGTCACACCATTCGGCCCCAAGAGTACCTGCAAAACCCATGAAGGACATTTGGATAGGCGCAGGCCGAGCAGCAAAAACTTCATTGCGAGCGCCGCGGGTGTATCCATTGAGGTTGATGAGGATATGGATACCGTCCTTGACGATCTGTTGGACCAGTCTTTCTGCCGACCAAGTATGCGCATCATAGAAGACTGGGGATTCTCGCTCGATCTGCTGCCGATGTGGGGAATTGTCACTCATTGTCGTGGCATAACAGTACGCTTTAACGCGGGCGCGGTTGTGCATGCCAAAGACAGACTGCATCAGATGTGCCAGAGGATGGTTATTGAAGTCAGAAGAGACGTAGCCAACTTTGAGATACGGATTCGGTGGCGCCGGAGGCTCGAAAACGGTCTGAGGCATCCACGGAGCCTTAAGAGTTGAGACTGATATTCTTAGTCCGTTCCTTTGCGAAATGAGCCGGATCTGTTTCGCTGACATGGGGCAGGTGAAGGTATGGAACGGTAGGACCGTCGGAGCGGTTGGGACGGTAAGGCTTGATGGAAGATACGGTCGGCGATAGTAAGACGGGTTGCGCTCTTTGCCTCTAATCCATCTGTCGTGGTACCATTGCCAGGCAAGTCGTCGGATGGCCCGCTCGGCCAGACGAACGAGCCTATGGCCCTCCCATTTCTGCCCGGACCAGCTTCTCAATGTCCGTTTCATCTCCTCAATCCGCTCTTGCGCCTCCTTCTGACTGCCGCTTGTGTAGGCAAGAACGTGCATCATAGCCTGCATGAAGCTGGCATTGAGTGATCCGCGTCCCCAGTCTTCACCTTCCGCGAGTTGTTTCTCGACCAGATCCACGACACGCTTGAGCCAACCGGTACTGACTGCGCCAGGCTTAGTTGCATCGAGAAGCATTCCGTGTTCGTCTACGTGCCAACGGTCCCGTTTGCCCCCGTCGCTCGCGATACCACCTCTGCCTGCCCATCCACAGACGGAGTTTAAGGCATTTGCCAAACCACACACGGCTTCCGCAAATTCAGGATTGACCTTGACCGCGCGTTTGTAGTAGACGATTGCATCGGCGATCCTGCCATCGTCTTTGACTGCATTGGCTAAGTTTGCCAGAGCGATGTCGAAACTGCCGTCGCAACGAACAGCCTGTTCATACATTGCAATGGCCATTTTCAATTGGCCGAGATCCTTCAAGAGACTGCCTAGGTTCGTGTATAGATGAGCATGACCGGCATCGAGATTGAGGCCATAGTTGTAGTAAGCCAAAGCCAGAGCAATGCCACTACCTGGGACGACTCCAGGAATGCTTGTCTGCTGTGGGTCTTGATAGACCTTCTTCGGAGGAATGGTTTGCTGGACGCTAGCCAGAAGGATGCCCACGTTGTTGGCTGTGGACGGACTTGGCTGCAGCGAGAGCGATAGATAGTAGAGGGCGAGAATTTCGCGGACACCGTAGGCAGATTGGTATGGCGCTTTAGGCAGCCCTGACGCCATCCCATCTTGGAAAATCTTGGCCAGGGAAAGTAATGAATTACTCGTGGTTGAAACCGCTGCCTTCTTGGCCATTCCCTTGTTAGGGATGTACCGCAGGCCAGGGAGGTCCCCGTTGTTCGGGAACGCGAGCTGGGCTGTCCTTAGGGCAGCAACAGGCGGCAGCAAAATTGGTTCGGTCGAATTCGATGCGTGCATTCCAGGAGCGGCGGTCCCAAACTCGTCCTCGTCAACCACTCTCAGAATATGCTTGATAAGACTGCTGATGCCTCCAGCACGCTTGCCAGCGCTGATGAGTACGGCATTTTCGAAAGCTTTAGCTGCACCGGCGTTGTCTCCCATACTATACAGCAAATTGCCTTTTGCATGGACAAGAGACAGCATGCGACCGTTTTCTGATCCGGATATGGCGAAGCCACTGGTCCCAAACCCGGGCAAGTCGGATCCAGGCACGTTGTTGAGGTCTTTCGGAAGGCTGTCTTGATCTCCATCGTATTCGAAGACGGGTTTATCGGACGCCTCTGACTGTGGCGATCTGCCTCCACTCGAAACATCGCTTCGCCGGTCGGAGTGGGTGCTTGGCAACTGCAAGGAGCGCTCAATATGATCAATGATGCTGACGGCTTCCTTGCCGCGGTGATCAGTGCAAAATAATTGAACAAGATGCTCGACTGCTTCAAAATATGAAGGCCGCAGTTGTATCGCCTTCCACCAATGCTGCTCAGCCTCTTGCTTCCTGCCAAGTGAATGAAGCGTAGCGGCAACGTTCGACAACGCTTCAACGTGGCTGAAAAATTGTCAGCTGATATCAATCAACGATTAGCAAAAGGTGAAGTAGATGATAAACTTACTCTGGGTCGATTTCCAGAATCTTGGAATAATAATACAATGCTCTCTGGAAGTCGCCCAACGCGTAAGCGAGGCAGCCCCCGACCAAAATTCCGTCAATCCATTTCCAAGAGCTATCTTGGCAATATTGAGTGATCTGGTCAATGGCAGACATTGCAGTGGAAGGAAGATCGCGCGTGACCGAAGGGTACATGGACGAAAATGATGTACCCGACATTCTCCGTAGACTCCGGTATGCGTCAGCTGGTTGCACCGGCTGTTGAACACCTAAGCCATTAACCATGGGTTGTTGCCACGATGATCGTCTTTGGTGGTCTTTCCAGAACGGCGTCCGCACATTCGCAAGCGCCGAGCTCGAGTCCACGACTCCACTATTGTTGAGCGCATGTTGCTGACGATGATCAGATGGTTTTGATATGCTTGAGAAATCCGCCCCGGGCTGGCGTGGCGGTTTTGGAAAAATACTTGGCTGCAGCTGGCCGTGTGCATTCCTCCCATGATGGCCGTGCCTCCGCGAATGGTGATGATAGCTCAAGAGTTCGACGTAAATCTGGTGAGCCCAATCCAGCACCCTTTCTCGAGTCTGAGCGTTATTGGAAGCGGACTCAAAATCCGAGGATGTCGTTGCGAGAGGTGCAAGATCTCGAGAAGCGGGGTCCGCAGGACGATACGAAGTTGACGGGTGAGCTAGAGAAGCGCGCTGAAAATTGGCTTGGTTACTACCCTTTTGGTAGCCGTTGTGAAGAGTATTTTGGTTAGATCCGAGAAATTGCGAAGTGTTTTGCTGCTGCCCAGAAAGCCATTTCGGATCGCTGTGGCTGTTGTAACTTTGCGCCAAGCCAAATGATGTACCTGGCGCATTGTACCCAACGGCACCGGGTGTCAGGGAATGGCCAATTTGCGGTTGTTGTGGTTGCGCCTTCCAGTTGGTAGCATCCAGGGTTAAGTTTCCCAAAGGAGGCCAATTGCCGTTGATTCGATTGCTGAAACTGGATTGCTGGTGATTCCAGGTAGACAGGGGCGCCGAATGGAAGCGAGGATCTCTAACAGCGGCTGGACGATACGGAACATACGTGCCGTCTGGCCAATACGGCCCGTAGAGGCCGGTTTCATTTGACACGGTGGGTCCCAGTGGGGTTTGCAGGGGCGGTTGCAACGCGACTCCATACTGTTGACCCATCTGCAAGTATTGTAACTGCTGCTGAGGTGTTGGCACCTGGTTCAGCATCGAATCAATCTGTGGAAACTGCTGCTGGCCTCGTTTCCGACTCACGTTTGGAGGGTCAAAGCTGAACTGATTGAGATCCCAACTGTCACCGGGCAGCATCTGCTGCTGAACCTGACTATGCGAGCTCTGTTGCATCATGGAAGGCGTGCGGAGCGGGAGCTCCTGCGAGTGCCCATATGGCACTGTGGGTCGTTGCACCGCTCCATCGACCGACGTAACAGGAAGCAGAATGTGCTTCATAGCGTGCGGTTTCTCGGAAGCGCTACCGTCGTAGGCTTCAGGGATGATACCATTCGGAGTTTTTCTGCGGAGCATGTTCTCCGACCGTTCCGACTTGGCCTGTTCTTCCTTCGGAGAGCCACGGACAGGATATGAATTAGTTCGTTGAAGGGGATATGCGTACTGCTGAGGCAGCTGCAGGAGGCGGTCTCGGGGCACCTTGTCGGGAAGGGAGCCCATTCGAGGCGTGGTCGGCAGGGAGTTGTAGTTTGCGTATGTTGGATTACGGCCAAATGGGTGGACTGGAGCCTGGGGTTGCGGGGGGTATTGTCGTATCGTCGTCATGTCTATAGAGCTACTGGTACAGGTGCTGGGGAAAAAAAAAAGTACGTCGACTATCAAGAAGGGCCGCCGACGTGCAAAGGCCCGAGAGATAAGATCAACGCTAAAGGGTGTTCAATCATATAGGCAGTCTATGAAGAACGGCTGTGCCTATTCCTTTGCGTAGAGATGTCGTCCCGCCGCCTACGCATGGCATGTCGTGTACGGCGCGTTCGTTGTTGTGGGGTCCGGCCGTCTCCACTGGCGAGAACCAGCAGAGATCCCGGAGGTCTGTTCGACGATTGTGGCACAGGCTCGGGGCCAGTCGGTTCAGACGATGTTCGCTGACGGCAGGCGACTCGTTCAGCGGTAGGGAGCGAGGGGAGGCAGAGAGAGCGACGAAGGACAGTGTGCGCCGGCGGTGTAGAAGACAAAGCGTCAAGATAGGTCTCAGAAGTTGAGGTTATGCGGGTGGTGAATGCAAGGGAGCGGCGGCTCTGGCTGTCTGACGGCACACGACTCCGAGGACGGGAATGTATCACTCAGCAGCGCGCGCGGTGCCGCGGCTGGGCAGCGCGTTGACAGGCAGACGGTCTACGGATAAGCTGACGCTGACGGAGCTGTGAGAGAGATGTTACCGGCTTGCGACGGTCGCGCGGCGGGAGCCTGATTTGGGCTCTACTGACGCGACGGCTGGCAGCATCCAGGACGGTCACACGGTGGTGACGAGCGGCGCGGGCGAGCGCAGCTGGAGCGCGGGCGGGCGCAGCAGCGCACTTGTAGCTTCGTGCTGGCAGGGCGCGGGTTTAGCTGGCGGACGGGCGGGCGACTGCCGGGACGCACGTTGGGGGGTGTTGAGCTGCGGGCGAGAGCTGCTGCAGCGCGCAGGCGGAGGACAGGTCGGTGGATGAAGAAGACAGGGCCGGGGGAGAACTTGGCGTGCTCATGCGTGTAGCGTGGAGGGCTGCCGGGCTGGGGATATGAGCCTGCGCCGAGAGAGCGCCCAGACGCGCGCCGTACGGCGTCGCTGCAGTGCTTTTTATCTGATCACCTGTGGCGCCCGCGGAACCCTGCCACCACGCCATGGTGAAGGAAGTGATCGGCCGCCGTTGGCCTCTTGGTCCCACCGATGGCACGGCGACGCCAGAGTGTGGAGAAGCAACTTTCCATCCTTGCGCGCCTGGGTTTCGGATGGCACGGAGTGGGCCGCATGGCTGACTCACGACACGCGTAGCATGGAAGCTGCTGGACCTTCTGTCGCGCGAATCGAATCGGTGAGGCATGCGCAGACACAGCGCGCCCCAGCCCGCCAAACGCCAAACGCCAGCCTCCACGCAGCGCCACCGCTGGTGACGAGAGCCTCACTGATCGCGCCGCCCGCATGCGGCCGTGGTCCGCCTTTATTGAGTGCATGCATTGAGGCAAGCTCACTTGATGCCGCCTGTGCCACCCGCCTCAATGTAAGGAGCCCGCCTGCGCGACATCCTTCACATGGCCTGCCGAGTCCGCGACGTTGAAACGCTGATTCAGAAAACAGCAAAGGCTTGTTGCGGGAAAAAGCAACCTTGTGCTGCCTGCCTGACTTTTGCCCGACAGCCTTACGGATGACGTTGCTGCTGCTGCTCCTGCTTCTGCTGCTCCTGCTGTGCTGCTGTGCCGCTGCATGCCGCGCACTGCAGGCGAGTGCGCACTTTATGCACTGTGCTTATAATAGCCTGTCTGCGACCCGGCCGGGGCCGTGGTTGGCGCTGCGTTTTCTCAGGCAGCGGTAGTAGCACCTTTATATGCCAATCGCCCTCCTCCACACCGACTGACTAGGCTGGCGCACTTAAATCTCGCCGCGTCCCGCCTATCCCCAGGATTCGACCAGGACTTGCTCCTCTTCTGACTCTGCTCTTGTCCTGTCAGCGCTCAGCGCACACGTAGCCATGGGCCGGTGTTTGATGGGTCGTCTTGTCAGGTGGATCCGATCGACACGGCTAGTTACCGTCGAACTGTCTCATGACTTTCCCAAGTACTCCGTGCCTTGACATCAAAACGCCAGAAGGCGGTCAAATCTGCGAACTGCTGCGCCCTCCGTTTCCACGAAATTGCCGCACGTGTAGGTGCTATCAGCATATCCCAGCACAGCCGCGTTGTGAATGAACCAGCTGCTCGCGGTGCCTCGGATACAGGCCTTGATCCACTCCGGAGCTATCTCCATGACGCACGTATACTCTTCACGCTATTTGAAGAACCGAGGAAACCAATACTTTTCTGAACTAACGGCAATTTCCGCACTTCTGTAGCATTCAATATCAAGACTAATTCAGGAGTCACTTCGTATCGGTATGTAGACCAGAAGATGGACCGCTGCACCCACAGCCCCGGAGGGCACGGTGTCGCGGTGAGTATAGGTCGAAAATTCTTCTTCCTTGCACCAAAATAGGCCAATCCCATGGATGAGAAAGTATGGGCCAGAGTGTTGGCAAGGTTCATAGCAGTCACCGAGATTGCAGAGGCACACTTCGGACCCTAGACGATCCCGCTCCTCGGCGAGACTGTATTTTTGATTTCCCTATCGCCGCCCAATGACATGACCATCGTTATCGCAGACCATTATGCAAACGACGTGAAGTGGGCTGGACTATTTCGCTTTTGTGGGTATCTACTCCTCGGGGACTGTAAAAATATTAGTACTAGCTCAGGTTGCAATCGATTGGTCAAGCTCACTCTCGATCTCGCCGGCCTCAATGTCGTCGGAGACGTCCTTGGGCGAACGGCCATCGACCTGGCAGCCGGTGGAGAAAGCAGTACCAAGGATCTCCTTAACGGTGCCCTCAAGAGACTTGGCCATGGACTTGAACCTCATGGTACGGGCGATCTCGATGATCTCGTCCAGAGGGATGGACTTGGTGTGCTTGATGTTCTTCTCCTTCTTGCGGTCACGCGGGGGCTCCTTGAGAGCCTTGATGACCAGGGAGGAAGCGGAAGGAACCACAGAGACGGCGGCCTGACGGTTCTGGATGGTGAGGCGGACGGTGACGCGGAGACCCTTCCAGTCACCACTGCAATTCGGTCAGCGTGTGGCTCGCCGTGGTATTCTTGCAGTGGAAAACTTACGTGGCCTTGGCGATATCTTCACCGACCTTCTTGGGAGATAGACCAAGAGGACCAATCTTGGGGGCGAGGGCAGACGAGGCACCAACCTCACCACCCGTGGCCCTCAGGTGGATAATCTTGACCTCATTGGGATCGAACTTGGGACTGCGAGCGCGCGGGCATTAGCCATGGAGTAGTAGCCAGAGCCCGAAAGGACGATACTTACGGCATGGCTAGTGCTGTAAGGTAGTCTGTCTCTTTCGGTGAGGTCGAAGATGTCGCGGGTGCAGAGGAAGAGTTGCAGCGCGATATCGAAGGTAAAAGTGTTTCTCGGTTAGGTTGTGGGGTCTTGGCGCGAGCCGGCTTGGCGCGCTAGCGGATGCGGCGAACACCATGGCCGCCCGCTCGCGGTAATGCGATGTGTCTTTAACCAGACTACGCAACCGCGACCTTTCTCACCCGCGCGACCCTCTCGCTCAGGAAGTGTGTCTGCTCAAGGCTCCGAATCAACGCTCTTTATCCGCGCCTCGAAACCCATCTCTTCCTCCAGCTCGCCGTCACCGTAACTTTCACTCTGCCGATAATGGCTACACCTCCAAACCAGGGTCCGGCTGGACCTCAGGCTGGACAGCCAATGCCAGGCCCGATGCCGGGTCCTGGTGGTCCTATGCCTCCTCCACTGCGTCCCGGACAGCAGCCCACTCCGGAACAAATCCAGTTCATGCAGCGCCAACTCGCTGCCGAGGCCCAGAAACACGGCATGACCGTACCGCAATACGTCGAGCAGCTCAAGGCGCAAGCTATGCGCCAGCAGCAGATGATGCAGCAGCAGGCGGCTCAACAGCAAGCCCAGCAGGGCGGCCCACCTCCGCAGCAGGGACAGCCGCGGCCCATGCCTCCCGGGGCTCAGCCCGTCCAACCTGGCCCTCCGACTCCGCAAGCGCTCGCTGTCGCCAACTTTCTCAGAAGCCAGGATCTTAAGCCCCGGACATGTATCTTCAACGAGAAGCGCAAAGACATGTTCAAAGGTAAGGTTCACCTTCGTCACCCTCTTGACAGGTGTGCTGACTTCACACCCAGTCAAACGCGCCATTCGTGCTCTTCATTCCGAGGCGTACCAGAAGGCCCGCGCAAAGAACCCTCTGCTGCCAGCTGTCACTGACCGTGCTTCCGCCGAAAACGCATTCAAGCTTCTACCTCTCTCTCTCCTCGCACTCCGCGTCTCTAAGTACGACCCCCACGAGGGCCATGGCCATGGCAAGAAGAAGCGGGTCAAGGGCCTGTGGACGGTGCGTGTGGAGCAGCAGCAGAATGCGGATGATGATTCCCACTACGTATGGCTGTACGAGGGCTCGCAGTGGAAGCAGAAGCTGTATGCTCTTCTCGCTTTGGTCGCCGTTTTTGCGGTCGTCATGTTCCCACTGTGGCCTCTGGTTATGCGTCAAGGTGTCTGGTATCTCAGCATGGGTATGCTGGGTTTGATTGGTCTTTTCTTCGCCATGGCCATCTTCCGTTTGATTCTGTTCTGCATCACCGTCTTCATCGTCCCGCCTGGTCTTTGGTTGTACCCCAATCTCTTTGAGGACGTCGGGTTCTTCGACTCATTCAGGCCAGTATGGGCTTGGCAGGAGGTAAGCTTATCACTACTTGCTTCTTTCTTGCACATTTGATATCTTGTGCTGCGATCTACGGTTCTTTGAATAATGCTGACTCGTTCACCAGACCGAAGAAGATAAGAAGAGGGCAAAGGAGGCGAAGAAGGCGAAGAAGACGGAAAGGGCCGCAAAGAAGAAGGCCAAGGAGGCCGCTGCTCATAACCACACTCATCCTCACAACCACAACCACGCGCACGGACCTTCCCCCGACGCCGTACCACCTGCACCTGCGGCACCCGCTGAGGCAGCAGCACCCTCCGAAGCAGCACCCGCTGTTGCTCCTGAGGGGCCTGTTGATAGTGCCCCTGCTGCAACAGGTGTTGCACAGCCAGCAGGTGAGGCCCGTCAGCGGATGCAGGCGAGCGTGGAGGAAGCCGATGACGAGTAGATGTTCTGGCGTCTATTGCGTCCTTTTTTCTGATTCCGTGTGTTAATAATCTCCGTTTGCGAGGCAGGGCCGGCCTCGGCACGTGCTTGAGGAATGTGACAGGTGGATCCAATAGCCTCGATGTAGATCATCCAATAAACGTATCTGGAGATCAGCTTGGGCCTTTTTGGCTCGGATCAACGGCAAGGATAGCATCCGCCCATTTTTCTCTCGTGTATTGGTCGCCTTTTTTTTTTTGCTTTCGTAGGGGGCGTCCGAGGTGATCTTGATCTCGGAGAGAGTGGTGTTGTGGAGTCATGAACACTTCGATTGAAGCGGGAACATTTCTTCTTTGCTGGCTTCTAGAACGATCATGAAAACGGTCTAGCATTATTCATAGAGACACCTCTCATGATAGCAATTCATGGCCTGTACAAATATTCTGTCATGGCCCCGGGTCTCCCTTGCTTATAATTTCAGCTCAACCGGCGAAACCATACAGATGATGCGCATTGTAAGGCTGTCACTGTTGAGCATGTTGCTTCATTCTACTAGTCATGGCACCTTCTAACGTCCGAGCCCTCGCAACGTGCACCATTTCCAACGACTGCGGGATATCTGTCTGTTTACTCTCCGGCGAGATCCATGATATAGCCACACGCTGATCTTTTCCCCGGTTTTACGCGCTCGGTCGAAACCCATCATGACAGCCGTGTTCGGCGCATCTATCACCGCTCGCGATCCTTGCCACCGCGCGATCGTCTGCACATGGTCACTGCACCTCCGACTTTCTCCCAGACGCCGTATCAGACAAGGATTCGGTCGCACCACGGGACAGGCTCATGCGTATGCAAGTGCGTAGGCCTTTCGAAACCACGTCGATCAGATAAGGGCGTCTCGTGCGAGCCCTCTTGGGATAATCACTGCCGGATAGTGACGATACTGGTCGGATGTCGGCTGCTGCACCGCTCGTCCCAAGCAAGCACAAGCATATCGGAGAACATAGTTTGAGCGCTCATCTGGATGGACATGCTCGGGCCTCCTTTACCGTCAGTCGTTGGTCTGGACCGGAATCCATACCCTCAACCTCCAGACGGTTAGTCCCCACGCCGCCACCAGCATTCTGATATCCGCTCGTCGAGTGATGCTCAGTCACCGGGACGGAATGTGATGTGTTATGGTGGAGGCCATGTGACCCAGATCTGCACGCTCACTCGCGCCCTGCCTCAACAACACTGACGGGCGGCCTTCCAAGCAAAGCCTACGTCCGCTCTCAGAGCGGCGAAGATACTCCCCCTTGTCCAAGCTTCGCTCACCGTCCCGCCAGCCCTCCGATGCAATGAGGTCGGGGCTCCAGGGAGGCGAGACTCGCATGGACGGGTGCGTCGACTCGGATTTGAAGTGATTGCGGACTTTGCAAAGTGAAGCGCAGGCGAACATTGTGTCTCAGTACTGTTGAAGGGGGGTGAAAAGGGGTAGAAAGTTGCCTTCGACGTACAAATTTATACTGCAGGGCTACAAACTGATAATAATACGGTACGTGATAATGATTGCCAAATTTGGAGAGGTCTTATGCAAAGCATATAGGATAGAACTTCCGACCAGTGTGCAATGTGCAATGTGCAATGCAATGAATACGGTAGAAAGCGCATATGTAGCGACACCGATTGCGAAGATTGATTTCACAAAAAGCATCGCAGTATCGAAGAGTGGATCAGTCTCTCCAGCGCCCACCGAGAAGGCCAACTCACAGCAGCCACAAAGCGAACCGAGTCGACACCTCAACCACATCTGCCATGCCCAGTACCGAGCGAGCACTTTCCTGTCAGACACCCACGACCCTATCAGTCAGCCACCGACCGTTTCTCGCCCGGCCGCTGCCCGGCCGCAACGCCAGCCAGCCAGCCATGAACCGGATTCAAACCCTCCCCCTTTCCCACGCCGTGCATAATCCAGGCCCCACCCCCAACAAACTGAAACAATAGTGTTTCTTCCCTCCTCTTTATCCTCACTCTCCCGCACCACGTGTGAGGTGTGCACCCAAGCATCCCGCACACCTACCTACCCATGGCTTTCACCCGCCATCAACCTCTCGGCCACCGTTCCGCGTATGCATCTTAACCGGCAAACCGTTATAACCTTTCTTACCACGAACCGGTAAACCTTTCCTCCCTCTCCCTCCCCCTCTCCCCTGCCGCGCCAACCCCCCCCCAAAAAAAAAGCACTCTTCCAGCACGAAAAAAGCTACACACTAACGCCTCAGCACACACTCTCGCGGCGCGATAACACTACACCTGCGCGCCACGATCCGGGGGGGAAAAAAGAAAACCAGTTGGGTACCAACAACTAGCTTTACGTAGCTTTTGCTCGCTCCGGTGACGGTGTGGTGGTAGTTGTTGCGTAGCTATAAGATCAGCGACATTAAAGCCCCGCCCGGGCGTACACTACGACGGCCGCCATTGATAAAGGAGGCGGAGTATAGCACATCGACTTTCCCCGTTTAGCCGCGCTCACCAGCGTGCCTGCCGCCCCATCACGGTCCCTATCGCGTGCTCGCGATAGGGAACGAACGAACGAGGTGGGGGTGAAGCGGAGGTGAAGGCATAACACGAGGCACGGACGCGCGTTGGCGATCTCCGTGGTGGGGAAGAGGGAGCAGAAGGGTGATGGGAAGGGGGAAGAATGTGGGCTGCCGCAGCGCGCGAAGTGCGTAGAAAGGAAGGATTACCCGATACAGAAGAACACGGGGACGGCGACGACGACAGGAGGAGGGAGACCCGCGTGGTCGAACGACGGTGCGGGAAGGAGGTGCTCCGTAGACGAGCGACGCGCACGACGCGTCGGTGTCAAACCGCCACCGCCCGCCCGCATGCTTTGTGGCTTTTTCGTCCCCTCCCTCGTATGCCAAGCGGGAGCGCACGCGGAGAGAGCAATATCGATGTCTCAGCCGGGCGGCAATTCGTATTGGCTCATCCGCAGGCGGAACGGCCGGGGGGAATGGGGAGAGCGGCGCAGCCGGTGGATCTTGCCAATCTAAACATAAATCGCAGAAAATGAAGGCCCACGAGTCAAGCGAAGAGATTGAAAGAAGATTTCGATTTTTATTTTCTCGATTCGATTTTGCCGCGTAGTTCATGGGGAGGCTTAGCCCCGAGCGTCCGTCGCTGTGGCAGATGCTGCACCTTGTTCAAGGATGGCGCTTGTGGCGGCTGACAAGGGCGCTTTCTTCAAACCACCGGGAAAACCCTGATCTGATCCCAAGGTAAATCATCATTAGGCAGCCACCGAGGATGCCTGTGCTTTCGCAGTTACTTTTCCAACATGCAAAGAGTTGCAACGGCTGGAAGGGGAAAAACAATAAGGCTAGCTCCCGCCAGTAGTCACCCTTGTCCTGCGCCCCAAACTCCAAACTACACCATAACACGTCATCGAAAAGGAACATTCCTTAGCATCACACTTGACACAAATGAGCATGCCGTTAAAGTCGCTTATTGAAGCACGTCAATCCATCGATTCCGTTGATGCCCAATTACACTGCGCCGTGCTGTTTGCTAACGGAATGCCAAGAGACCCAAAAATTGGAAACCGAAAAACCGAGACATGGAACCAATAGGAGCTAAGATTGTCAAAACGGCGCCACGTTAGCTCAGGAGGCAGTCGTTGCAGCCGTTGTGCTACCTCCGGCATCGTCAGTAGCGGAGCGGTTGGTGGTTGTCCCGGTCTCGGTGGTGGCTACATCTTCCGCCGGCCGAAGAGGAGGGCTAGAGAGGTTGGAGCTGATAGCGGGAGCCTGAGGCGAGCTCGGATTCAGCTCGTGGAGTTGGCGTTCTATTGAAGTCAGTGGGATTTCGAGCCACGGAAAGGCCCTGCTTACCAAGCTCACGAATCCTCATCTTGAGCATCTGGTTCTCCCGTGTCAGGTTCTGTGTCTCGGCCTGATAGAACGCGCTCTCGTCTCGGCTGCTCGAGCTGCCGAGAAGCCAATCTCCACTCTCGCTATGATGGGATGTCGGACGCAATGCAGGACTGCCGGTCCGGCTGCTATTCCGAGACTGTCGGTGGCTGCTGTTGCGTGAAAGGCTGCCCTGGCCTGCAGCGGCGGGCATCGGCGACCGGGCGCGTGGCGGGGCAATCTGGGAGACATTTGATTGAGACGCGGTAGCCGATTGGGGTAGAGATAGAGAGCGTTCGGAGGAGGGCGTGCTATCGTCGATCGCGCTCTCGCGGGGGCCTGAGGCAGGTGGGGTGCTGTCATGGGCACGGAGAGAAGCGATTTCTGCCTGCTGGCGGCGGATCATCTGCAACAAACGGTTCTGGAAGCAGATAAGGCGTCAGACCTGGCTTCTGCACGGTTTTGGGGAGTGGTTTGACGCACCACTTGAGCTTCCTGCTCGTTTTCGAGCTCTTGGTGGATCTCGCCCAAGCTCGGAGCGCGGTTGTGCGAGGGACTCGCGGGCCATGATGGGCGGTGCGAGTGCAGGGTCGGGCTCACTTGCACCTCGGATGGCATGGGCAGATTGGGGTCCATGAGGTTGAGGTTCATGCGGACGCTGGAGCGGCGCCGACTTGTGGAATTGCGCTGGCTGGACGAGGCGGAGCGGCGCTCTTCGTGGGCATTGATGGCGGCAGCAGCGGCCAGCGAGTGCGGGGCCTGGTGCGGACTGGGGGAATGGTTTTCTGAGGCCATCTGGGGGACTGCGCCCGGGAGCGAGTTGATGTCGGGCATGGATTACAGCAGCAGGATCTCTTTGTACGCAGTGCTGGCAGCCAGGACCGGTGGAGTGCGGCGACGAAGTCTCCCCACCAACATCCCACCGCGGGCGTGGCACCTGCATGCGTCACCGGCCGGAGTGATCAGCCGCCCAGCCAGTCCCTTACAGGCGACCGGGGTTACACCTTGAATTACCATTAGCGCCCCCTGAGCACCATATGTCCATCGCCTTGGCTTCTGCAGCGATCGACCATGTTATGCGGTTTAGTAATACGGTAATTTGAAAACAAAGCCGATTGGGACCATCCTGTCACACAGCACCCTGTCGATCAAGACTCACAGCAGAAGTGTGTGTGAAAAAAAAAAAAAAAATCCCAAAGTCACTCGCTACTTCGGACAGCTCCACTATTCGCTGGAATACGACCAGAGTGGCTTAGGCAAACAGTGCGTCTTGCCAGGTTAGATGGAACAATTTCCAATTACTGCTGCCTGAGGGTTACACGAAGCTGCATATCTAAATGGCATCCACACAACCTGTTGAAACATTTTGATTGGCCAGCTCCTGTATCCTATACGCCTCAACGCGTGAGAGCTTGACCGCTTTCACTGAGGCTGCATGTAAAGATGCGTACTGGGGTTGTTTCGCATATGTACTGCCTCAGGAGCTGGCGATAGGCTGTCTGTGGGAACATGACCACCGAGGCCTTGGCCGATGGACATCAATATGCCACTGTCTGCTCACGGGAAATTTGCGGCCTTTCCCTTCACTTCCGTACTCTCTTCCCCCAATTCCAGCCCCTGGCCACTCCTTTGATTCGTTGTCTCTATTTTCCGTTTTTCATATCTATTCGTTGCGTGTGTTCGCTTATCAAAGACGACATGGGCTTTAGAAAGGCCCGGATGGGTTGCGTAGCCTACCGGGAACGGTACGCCACTTCATAAGTTTATGTGCAGTCGAAGGCTGCTGGCATCGCATTTATTGCCATTTTTGGCATCTCAACCATTCTCCACCTCTGCCAGACGATAATGAGTTGTCAATGCTGGACAATTCTGTTCGTCATCAGGGGCTTAGTAAGTCTGCCGCCAATTGGCTTCTACACGAGCGTTTTAATGTTGAAAAACACCTTTCTGCTCACGCGGAGGGATTAGATTGGGCAGGCAGACTTTGGCCTGCGATATGCCCATACAAGGACCACAACGCGTGCATGATACAGATAACCACACCAATTATCGGTATGGCCCCAATCCTCACTTGCTCAGCGGGCGCGAACGTAGGCACGGCACTGTCATCGTGGTTTGAACATTTGATTCGCAATGAGGAGATTTACTGACGACCGACGTTCACCACAGCCTCGTAGGCTACGGGTGGCACCGCACCCGGTACACGCACCAAGGTCGACGGCATCTTGTTCCAGGTGATTGCCATCACCATCTTCTGCGGCCTATTTGCATTTTCTGCAGCGCTTAGAGAAGCAAGGAGGGTTGTCACCGCGGCTTTAAGCTGCTGGTCACGACAGGCGTGTCCATCTTCTTCATCTGCGTAAGAAATTCTACCGCGAAATTGAGCTGCTGCAGGGCTAGACGGGGGACCTCATTATGCACGAGGTGTACTTCATACTTGACAGAGCTATGATGGTTTGTGGCGGTGGTGGTTTACAACTTTGTGCACCCCGGTTGATTCTCGGCCGAGAGCGAGGCGGGAAGGGTTTTCCACCGGCTTGCGAAGGGAAGATCAAGTATAACGGGTGGGCGTGATGGGTGAAGAAGGGGTGTTGGGGAATGCTGAGAAAGTCAAGCGTGTGAGTGTGCTCGGCGGTTTTAGCTTGGAATGCGTTTGTGCTTCTGGGTGAGGTCACGCGGGTTACGTAAGGTAATTGTCGAGACCCTGGAAAGCATGTATTCCCGTAGTTGCCGCAGGGATCTCAAGTGTAGTTACGTATCTCCTGCGCTTACCAGCTCTATAGTATTCTCCAAGTAAAAGAGCGGCTATCCACCGAATGCCCGGCCCCAGCGGGTCGTTACAAAAGAAACAGGGGGGATTCCGGCGTGGGCGTGCCGACGAAGCACCTTTTCGAGCGCAGCACGGGCCGGGCGTCGGATGCACGCGATTAAGCCCCGGCCAGGCACACAGACAGGCACAGCACAGCACGCACAGCACGGCCGCCGTTCAGGCACACGACGACCGCCCGGCCGGTAGCGTCTTCTGGCGGCTTCTTTTGGCACGCCCGTTATTAGCCCCTCCCCAAAGCAGCAGCGCCGCACTGCCCACGCTCAAGCGCCGAGCGGGCGTGAAACGAAGCAGCTCCTGGCCGCTAAGATGAAACCGCGCACCAAAGCCTACAGTTCCCGGGCCACCGCCCGGCCTCCCTTTTGACTTTCAAGTCTTCTGGGAACCGCCTTGCCTGAGGTGGCATATTGCCTTGTGCCGCGCCGCCTGCCTCGACAGCTTGCGGTACATGGATATGCCCACCGCGCCGAACTCACAGCCTGGCAGCCGACTCGTTGCCAGCCATCAACCGGGTCGCGCGCCGCTTCAAATTCTGCCGTCCTGTCCCAGGTAGATTGCCCTCGAGCGTCCTGTGTCACGCCCGCCGCCCGCACGCTCCCGACTGCTATTCTTGAGCTCCTCGGCCTCCGACTTCAATTGCTGTCCCTCGCCCACCGTCACCGCCCTCGTACCCGCCAGCTCCAGGCCTCCAGTCCTCCCGGCAGCCCGGCCGAGTGCATGTCTCTCTTTTCCGCAATCTGACCGCGCGTCCGTCCGCCGCTGTGCCAGTCATGGCCGAGGACGAGAAGGCCGCCGAGTCAATCGGCTCGCGCCGTGGCCTGAAAAACCTCCCGCCCCTCCACACCCAGGTCGAGCGCGTCCAGGTGCCGCAGACCTCGCGCTGGAGACGATCCCGCCCCGTCGTGCTACCACCGCCGGCGCACAAGGTCGCACCGCCGCCGTCCCAACCCGCGCCCGACCCGCCGGCCAAGCTCGAGCATCGGAAGTCGAGCATGTCATTGTTTAGTCTCTTCTCCCGCCCCAAGGTTGAACGAGCACGCGGTCACCACGAGAGCGGCCTGCCCACTATCCCGGATCTGCCCGAGGCGAAGCCCACCACCGCCCTCAGCCCCGTCACCGCGACGCCGCACAGCACCCTCAGCAAACCCGCCGACGCCCGCCCCATGGCCCCCAAGTCACGCGGGGGCTCCTTCAACCGCCGGTACAGAGCTGCAGGCGCGAGCAATTGGGAACCGCCGCCGCTGTTCCAAGCCTACCCCCAGGCGCTCAAGCATGCGACGCTCCAGGCCACCAACACCTCGGCCGAGGCCGTCATTTCCGCCCAAGCACACAAGAGACAATACAGTATACTCAAGGAGAACCTCCAAAGCAAGCTGGACTTGTCAGGTGCAGGTGACGAGGCCGCTGCCACAAGTGAGAAGCTGCAGAAGCGGGAGAAGAGGATGTCGACGAGCTCGTCCCAGGGTGCTCCAGACTTGACTCAGAAAGTTTACGTGCTGGCCACATCTGGTTATTTGCTTCAGTACTCCGGCGAAGGCCCGTCTGACAGGATGCCCGAGAAGATTCTGCAGCTAGGCAAGGATTCGGCAGCCTTTGCGTGTGATTTGATCCCGGGAAAACATTGGGTTCTGCAGATCTCGCAATCGACAAGCGACGATGGCACCGTGACCGCGCAGCAGCCGAGATCTTTGTTGTCACGACTGCGCATGCAGGGCGCGGCGGCGAGGAGGACTGCTACAAGCCTGCTTTTGGTTTTTGATGGGCCCGAGGAGATGGGTGCGTGGTTGACGGCTATCAGGCAGGAGATCGATATCCTCGCAGGACGCCGGTCACGAGCAGAGATTGACCGCGAGAACGGGCAAGAGAGCGGGCCTCGCAAGATCACCAAGGTTCCCAGCCACCGCTACATGCTCCAAAGGGATCCCGGCCGCTTTGACAGCGAACGTTCTCCGATCCCTTCCCCTGTTGGCTCCCCAGCACACCCTAGCATGGAGTGGTCTGCTGCTTCTGCTTCTATGCACAGGAATGTATCCGATGCCGCTTCTAGCACCTCCCGATTCGCTTCAAAGAGGCAGTCCGTGGAGGTTTCGTCTATGGCCACGACCTCGGTTTCCTATGACGGAAGCCAGCTTAATCAGCTCAGAGAGGACTCACGGATGTCTATGACATCTAACAGGACCTCAGGAACTTCTCCTGGAACATCGACAGGGCCTCCATCGCCGGTAAGAGACTCCACACCTCTGCCGGGAGACGAAGCACAGCGGAGTCCGACGACCCTGAAGTCATTCTCCATGAGCCCCAACGCGAACTCTCGACGAAGGTCTATGCCGATGCAACCGCTCTCTCCCACGAACGAAGGCCAGCCCAATCGGTCCCAGAGGCATTCTACTTTTGGAGCTGCTCTGACGGGTGCCCGCCATTCCCCTGCTCCCTCTGAGGAATCAGGTTACAAATCTCCTACCCCTGACGGATCCACACCTAAATCAGTGAAGAACCGCATGTCATTCTCCCGGCCATTCAACCTGCAACCATCGCATAGCTATACCCCGATGCCTACGATTCGCAGCGCTAGCGCACCTCCTGAGAAGATGTCTATTCCTGCGGGCCAAGCTGTCTCTACTGATACAACTGAGTCGGTGCGCCCGCAGTCTACCATCAGTGGCTTGCCCTCGGCGTCAACGCTCAACTCTTACTCCGTAAACCGCCAGACACCATCACCCAAGCCTGGATTCCGCCCTATCCCTGTTAGGACTTCTAGCTTTATGCCAGCGCGCCGAATCTCATCTCTCGGACCCGCACTCCCTGTGAACGTTAACCCGACTCCGGCCCTGAAGCAGAGAGCGTCTCAGCCTCAATTGCCCACGCAGACACCGCCCCAGCCTTATACTCTCGCTCCGAAAATCGCTCTTCCCCCTATGCCTGCCCCACCACCCACAACGCAGCTGCCACCCACTCCTCCACAGCCCCAGCCCAAGCAGCAACCCGCACTTCGCCGCCCGACAAGTATGCAAATCCGCTCCGAGCCGGCTGCCTTTCTGTCTACTCGCCGCCCTATGGGTGTCTCGTCGCGCAATCGATCGCCTTCCATCGAACCACCTGTCAGACCTTCGTCAGCCCAACCTCCCGGCACTCAGACCGGGCCCGCTAAGACGGAATTTCAGCAAAGATTTACAGTGCAACCCAGGCGTTCGATGCCCGTGCTTGGGCTACCGCCACCAGCGCCCCCACCAAATATGCCGCTGCCTGCTCCACCGCCTAATGCGCCTCTTCCTCCTCCACCTACTTCGGCTGGCTCGACAACAACCATCAAGACGGCAGTAATGGCGTAAATACAACGGCCATCCTGTTTCCTGGGAATTCCAAGGTTTGCTCCTTGTTCCGCTTCGTTGCCGGTCACTTTCTTGTCCAACGTTGGAGGCTTTGCCACGACCATCGTTGGTAATGGCTAATGGCTAATGCCGACGTGGAAAACGGCGGAGCTTCGTCTCTAGCCATTTTCCTTCTACGTGTGAATATTGAACTGATCTATGTCTGATCTCGCATCAACGCATCTTTGGGTTTTTTTCTCTTCTCTTGTCGCAGAAATCACTATTTCGGTTTCTACACAGTGTGTTATTGTTGACTATTTGGCTCTCTTCGCTATCCAGATGGTTCTGTCTGAACAGCTGGAATTTCGTTTGCTGTTTCCAAATTTGGACAAGATATCCCCTTGGTCTCTTTCCGTTGGCGTTGCAAATTTTAGGGTTAGCATAAGGGTTGGATACCTCCTGGTTGGGCTTTCTACTTTTATAACGGCGCTACAGAAAGGAACATGCATGTATGATAGGTAGTTGGGGCGGCATAAAAGTCGAGAATGCTACGGTTGTGTAGCAAGTTGGCTCAGTATCACAGGTATCATCCACAGATTGGATCAAACTTTTGACTTTTTGATGCCGTCATACTTTCTTTATAGCGCGAAGCTACCATTGGGCAGCGTTCAACATGCGCGATGATATCAAGGCTTCGGCAACGATGGAGAAAGCAGACCGGGAAAGTCCTCTGTCCGCTATCAGCACGTGATCTTCCGACAGGGCAAGGGAGACGGCGATTGAAGCTTGGGCACACGACCAACACCCCCGAGAACGAGCGACGGCAACGATGCTGCGCTCACTTCTCAGGCCAGCTGCCATATCCAAACATGGCAGTAAAACGGCCTCCGTGAGCTGGCACCAAGCAACCCTGCGCGGGCGACCTCGACAGCTGCAGACCATGAGGGTCACCGATGATGACATCGCCCAGCTCGCTGCTACTCCACTACATCCTCTGACGCTCGCCGACCTCGTCAAGTACACTTCACCCCCGCCGTACCAACGATGCGAGAGCTGACGAGTGAATCTCCGGCGCAGACATGGCCGTCCGCCGCTCACGGCCGAGCAGCTCTTCGACTCGGCCAACTTTACGCTCTCGATCCTGCCCGCGCGGCTGGCGCACCGGATCCAATCGCTGCGCAACCTCCCCTACATCGTCGTGTCGAACCCGCATGTGTCCAAGATCCATGGCAACTACCTACACTCGCTATCGACGCTGCTGCCGTGGGCGGAGAAGCGGGTTGAAACGCTCGAGGACGAGATCCGCTTCACCGAGGTGATGGCGGACCTGGTGCACACGCACGCCAACACCATTAGCATCCTTGCGCGCGGCTTTCTCGAGGCGCGCCGCTACATCAGCCCGCAGGAGGTGACGCGCTTCCTCGACGAGCACCTGCGCGCGCGCATCGGGACGCGCCTGATCGCCGAGCAGCACATCGCCCTGCACATGAGCTCGCAGCCGCACAACGAGCTGGTGGGTCCGGAGGAAGAGGAGAGCAACTCAAGCACGAGTAACGGTGGACACAAGCCGTCGAGCTTCATCGGCGTCATCGACACGCAGCTCCGGCCCGCCGACATCGTGCGCCACTGTGAGGCCATGGTCGCCGAGATCTGCGAGCTCAAGTACGGCGTGCGCCCGCGCGTCGTGATCACCGGCGAGCCCGAATACGCCTTCGCGCACATCCCCATGCACCTCGAGTACATCGTGACGGAGCTGTTGAAGAACGCGTTCCGCGCGACGGTCGAGCGCGGCATGGAGCGCGAGCCCGTCGAGGTCACCATCGCGCCCCTGCCCGAGACGCCCGCCCCGCCCCGCCCGAAGGCTCCGCGCGAGGCTAATCCGACGCATGGAGAGGAGGCGGCCATTACGAATGAGGACCAGGGCAACGCGGATCGCGCGAGCAGGACGGAGGGCGTGCTTGAGAGGGAGATGAGCGTGCCAGCGAGGAAGGCTGCGACGGCGAATATCAGGCCTTTGGATCAGAGTACGCCGGGCGTGACGATACGGATTAGGGATCGTGGTGGCGGCATCTCACCCGAGAACTATAATCGTATCTGGGAGTACAGCTTCACGACATTCAACGAGGACGATGCGAGGGCATCGTTACACGGCGGCGGCGGCGGAGGGGGTAGTCATGCGTTGGATGCGCTAAGCGCCATTTCGGGACCTGGTGGTGATGCGGGAAATCCAACGGGCAGCAGTCTTGCGGGCTTGGGGTATGGTTTGCCCCTTGGCAGGGCGTATGCGGAGTATTTTGGTGGTGGGATTGCTGTGCAGAGTCTGTGGGGATGGGGGACGGATGTGTATTTGAGCTTGAGGGGTGTGGGAAAGGTGGGTTGAATTGTTGACAGACTGTTAGGGGTAAGATGGTGGACTGGAAACGCGTGTAGAAGCAGTTGTAGCTAGGCATTGCATCGGGACGGCGATGGGACCAGCAGGTAAGGCTTATGGCTCATCAGTTTGGGATCGTCTTTCTTGCAGGCCAAGAGGGGGAAATAGTCATATTATGGCGTGAATGGAATTGGGGCGTTTGGGAGTATAACGACAAAGAGGATGGAGGGAAAAACTAAAATAGCATGGATCCATGGCCAGTAAACGCGAAGTCGATGGACGGTCCATAAAACGCACAAAGGACTTTGGGAAACTCAATGATTACAAAATACCAATGTTGGTGGAAGTGATTCGAAACGGCAGGGAGAGAGACTAATCCCATTTTCTAGCAGCATGGCGGCTACAGAAAGCTTATAACCTATCCCTTTCGACATACATTGCATCCACCGTTCTTGTGATATACCGCAGCTCATTGATCTCGATGGTTCATGGGTGAAGTAGAAAAAGGTCATCGATAGCTTTGGCGCGCGGAAATGGCACAAAGGACTCCAATCTGCCTTCGAGACTCAGCCATCCATGAGTGTACATGCTTCTAGAGAGCGACGAGCCAGGAGATGGGCCGCGCAACCAAGTTCCATCGCTCAGACAACAGCTGAGCCTAATGGCATAACTATCTGCGGGGGTGGACGCACAAAGGGAAAGCTCGTCGGAAGGGCTCAGCGCCGCTGCACTGCATTAAGATAATAACATGAGCAAAAGAAACAGAAACAATTGATTGATGGAAATAATCCTTTTATTGGCTACGTAACTTCCTCCGAACCGGAAATCAACCTCGCAACTCGAAGAAACAAAACCCCATCTTCTCCTCTACCGCTCAAATGGACTCCCCACATGCAACCTGGCGTTTACCAATGCCATTCACAGCAGCCTTCCATTCCAGGGCAATGGCCGCAGGTCTGGCATTCTTCGATCTCTCCATCGTTGGAAGTGTTGCACTGGCAGCAATCCCAGTAGATTCCGTTAGGCATGTTGGTGGTCGAAGGGAAGAGGTCTGTGTAGAGTCTGTGAAGGTGTATCAAGTCTTTAAAGCGCTCTTCTTAAGGGCGAAGAAGTTTTGAGCCTTTGATTGTTGAAGTGAGGAGGTGTGATGTCTGGAATCTGACCCGGCTTCGTACTGAATTTATTATGTTTTTTGAGGGCATTATTGAGATACAATTCTGAGAATAGCCTACGTAAACATGAGCTTTGAGTGATTGTTCAGATCAAACAGCTTCGCTGAGCCGGAGAACAAGGAATCTAGTTCGCAATGTCCTAGGGAAACCAGGGTACAATACAAGAGTCGTGCCACCCGAGACTGTTCCATTGTCTTCACAAAGAATAGGATTCTCTATGAAGAGGAATTGGCACGTATCAGATTTTGTTTGTGAGGAGTGGAAGCAGTCTTCTCGACGTAGGCGTTACCAATCTTCGGAACACTTAAATCCGTATCCCTTCGTCTGCTGGATAGGTACTACATCTATGGAGAGCTGTAATGCTGCAGGGGTGGTGACAGGGGCCAGAACACCAAAGGCATCTGAGGCCATTTACAGGCCAACAATCGCGATAATTTAACCAAAACGTAGTGTTTTGGCGTCGCGTAAGTTGTCAAATGCAAATGAGGCTATTCGCATTGATATAAAATTGATTTACAGCCCAAATCTTGGTGTTTTGGATGCAAATCGCGACTAAATCGAACCCAAACTCCCCCATCGAATTCAACTACTTCCTGTCACCCGATTTAAGTGATTCTGGAAGCAAATGCCCTCACAAAGGTTCAAATTACACAGCCCACAGCCCCAGATGGGCTTTGGTGGTCGAATGTTGGTGGAACGCTCTTCAAGTGGCCTTCGAATATGCGTTGATTTGCGCATGCTCGCCATGCATTCACTGCAGTTCCTTTGGATTTTAAGCCTCTCAAACCGATGTTCCTGGCGTGGAATCTCGGGGTGACGAGGCTCTGCTCGTCCACGGCGTCCATCCACGCGTTCTGAGCGTTCAAAAAGCTGTTCCCAGAGCCTCTGTCGGAAGTCATTTTGACATGAAAATGGAGGCTCCTCGTCGTCTGCCAGGCCTCTACAAGTGAGGTAATACGCGTTTGTAATCGATGACTGGAAGAGGAAGTTCCAAAGAGGCTTCCACGTTCGATAACAAAGCCGTCTGACCTCGCATTCGGCCTTATCTTGGTCAAAACGATCGACTGCATTCTTATTGTGATTGTAGTCGTCTGCCCACTTCGGAATCTCCATATCTTGTTCCACGTTATCGCCAAATGGCTTCCGAGTAGTCTTCGAATTGGTGGAGGTCTTTGCGGGCCGTCGTCGTCGTCGAATCACCCATTGTTTGCCGTCGTGAATAGTGCTCATAAACAGCACAATCCTTGCGTCCTGCCAGCCAAATTGCACTGACTGCTTATCCTGTGATAGACAGCAATACTGCGTGCCCCATTCTATCTGTCCTTCATGTTTTGACCTCAAATCTCGAAGCCTTTGATCCAAGCCACAGTTGTCTTCTTTAGTGGTTTGCCCCTTTTTGGTTTGCCCCTTTTTCGTGGCCGCCTTCTCTTCATTCTTCTCACGCTGTGTCTTGCCCATCCGAACAGTCCCTGCAGCGCCAATATTCTCGTTCCGGAGCGTTGTCATGAGCTGCGCAGAAGTGAACAGATTATCCATCCACACGATGTATTTTGGGCTATCAAATGGCAGCTCATACGGGCATAATTGAGCCACCAAATCGGGTACTACGGCAGCCGTCTGTGTGAGGTTGATTCCGTACTGTTCGGCGGTGTAATACTCGTCGAGATCCCATGGCCCTTCGCCATTTGAATGGAACATCCAATCGGCCAAAAATCCCTCGTTACAAAGCGCCCAAATCTTGTACCCAATCGGCGTTGGTTTGGAGGGAATGTTGACTGTTTCGGAGGCTCTGCCTTGGAAGCCTTGGATCGATTCATCCACTGTTAAATGCGTTCCCATACACCAAACAGCTTTGAAGTTAGCCCGGAGCTTGTCAGATAGCTCTTGCACCTTGTCAAACACCTTGAGTCCGGGTTCGAGGCTGTGAATACGAAAGAATCGATCGATTTGTTCGAACCGAAGCTTCGCCATTCGTTCTGCGACTTCCTCGTGTCTCCAACCACCCAGTGGCGTCCTCTGCCAATAATGGGGAACGCTGGGAGAGTCATGAATGCCCATAAAGATCAAAATAGCGTAATATGCGTCCATTTCCCTGTGTGTTGCGGGATGCCATGGCCGTTCATGTGGTTCAGATCGATTCTCAACCGCCCAGGCTCCTGCAGCGTTTGTGTACCCCAATAACATGTCTCGAATGTCATCTGTGAACACGAGAGACCAATGGCCCAGCGCATCATCTCTCTGGAGGCCAGATGGCTTTGGTTTTGGGTGGCCACGCGTGATGGGATCGATTTGAAGAGGCTGGAAATCGGGGATTGGCCAAACCGGAGGTGGAGGGCTTCGTTTGCGTTTTTTCGACTTATACTCAAGCGTATCTTTTGGAACAATATCTAAATCGCGTTGAGACATGTTAAATTATCTTGCATTCGAATATTAAGCGACAAGATTGAACGTAGAGTGAGTAATTCAGCGACAACGCGTCGTTTTGGCCGATATTTTACGATGTAAACAAGCCCCTGGGCGCTCGGCCCCTTTTTGGCACCGAAATCCTAGCGATCTAATTGGTTCGGCGCTTTACAAACTCCGATCTTGGCACGCGGGAGCTAGACCAGTTTGAGCTCTCCATAGATGTAGTACCTATCCAGCAGACGAAGGGATAGGTGCTTGAGTTTCGTACGCATCTCAGAATTCGCTGTCACAGCCCTTTCGAGCTCTGATGACTCACTAGAGTATGTTGGAAATTTGGAAAGATACGGAATATTCCCCCATCTTCGCCTGCGCCGCCAACGAAAGGCTAATCCGGAGCCAATGTGCTCAAACTCTACAGGACGTATGGCGTGTTCCCATGCTACGGATACGCAGCCAAACAGCCCTATGGACATAAGCTCAAGCCGTCTATATGGCGCGAAGACGTTTCGGGAAGTCCGTTGATCCGAACGGCCGCCCCTGCGTATTCAACGTCGAAACCTTCCAACACACCGGCACCTAGATCGTCGCAACCTTCTTTACGCCTCACCATCTCCCTACACCCTTTCCAGACGCGCCCAGACCATAAATTTAGACCTACATCACACGTCATCATAAGCCACTCCCTGCAATCACGATCCACACCAATGCAACAGCAGGGCCAACCCAGTATCAGCCCACAACTCAAACCACACGTTCCCCCTTTACCAGTCCACAAAAACCGACTACGTCACTTCTGTGCTTGGAAAACAAGCGGCTACGGCACTCTCGCACCGCCCTCTTAAGATTCTACGTGTCCGTGTGTATGCTACTTTGTGACCAGCACTCCTTCGAAAGGGTCCGTGTCGACCGTTTCGTCAGCCGAGGCGTTCGCCTCAAACCTCCGCGCGCGCGCTCGGACGTCATGATCTGTGTATACGTGGACGGGCGTGTAAGGCTGAGGAGAAATGTGGTAATTCGGTGGCGCAGCTAGGTGACGTTTTTATTTATTAATTTTTTTTTTTTGGCGCGGCTGTGTGTTCCATGTCCATGGACGCGGCATGCCCGGAGGTGTTCGATGCTCTAGGCCACGGCCAATGCATCGAGTTTCTGCACTAGTTCTTTGTGGGCAGTCCTCCTCATAATTATATACTTTTATGCGTAGGGTCATTTCTCGTGGCGCTGCGTCTTATAGGCCTTCTTCTTAAGCAACATATTGAGAAGGACTGTTGGAACAATCAAAGCAACGGGTCGCCTATTGTTGAATTTGCGATCCCCAGTATGAATGTCCATATTTCATTTTAGATAGCTGAATCAAGCACACCGGTTCGACTGGCTTTCAAGTCTAACCAGAACTAGTAAAATGTTGGAGCTATAAGGTTCGCACATATTGTCTTCAATGGGGGTTTCCTTGATCTGTCACGTGTCATTAATTTTCACCACCAAACCACATCGTCGTACCACAGCAGTAACCGCGACCATGCATGGAGCGATGAAAGACTCATTCGGACTTAGATTCATTCCCATGTTTTAGGTGTTCCACAATCGTGGGACTGCTTCCGCTCAGCCAGCCCTAAATGCTGTGGATACCGACCTCTAATGAAGTCCACACGCGATTCAGCCTTCCTCCTTCTCCTTCATCAAGCGCCCCACGCCGCCTCACAATAGCCCGCGCTTCGGGCCTAACTCAGGCCCTCCAAAACTCCAAGGAGCCCTCCTATTGGCAACGTCCGATCCTTATTTCCCCCACCACCCTCCGAATCTCCCTCCCATCCCACCACGAACCCGAAACTACTTACGCAATGACATCTTTGCAGCAGCAATCTATGCATCGCATTGACAGCCGAGCCGGCACATCGGCCGCGCCCACCTTTCCCCCGCCGACCTCAAACAAACGCCCGGCCAAGCCTTTCTAGCCAAACAAGCCGCGCTGGCTGCCTAACGACGGGCCTAAAAAAGGACAGAAGAGAACCAGCCCGCCCCCCTAGTCTCTCGAAAACCGCATGAACGGCCCTTCGTTCCAAAAAAAAAAAAAAATAAATGCAGAAGTAGCGAAAGGGAGATCAAGTCTATCTTCCACCATAGAGGGACCCTCCTCCGTATTGCATCAGTATTTCCCACTGCTCTGCAAGCACGCGGCCAAAAAAAAAAAAACAAAACAAAACAAAGAGGAAGACAGCTAGACCGCCTTTCGGGCAGATAACGGCCAAAGCAAAAGAAAGGCCCCACAGAACGAAAAAAAGAAGGATCGACCCGCCCAACCCCGTAAGCGAAGAGGAGCGAGGAAACCCTTGCTCGTGTTCTAGATTGCAACGGATAGATGACAACGGGGCCGTTTTCGTTCCCCGCAATTCTTCCGACAGCCCACGGCCCCTCCTTGATGGGTGTGCCCATTCGCTGCTGCTCCATCCGTCCTCGGTCTCGGAACACGAGAGGGGTGCCTGTTCTGCGGCGATTGCGGATGAAAGGAGAGAATGGGGGAAAAAGTTAAGGAAAGGGCGCCGGGCAGGTGTTAGGTGGCCCTGTTTCAAAAACATCGCTCTCTTCCGCGCACACACACACACACACACACACGCACGCAAGAACTGTGACAGCAGACACGAATGCGCGCTACTGTTGTTGCATTGCTCGCGTATCTCAATCCTATTTGTGGATCGTCTACAAATGGCGTTTGGCCATCCACCTTATCCTCCTTCCCTTTCATATCCCATAGTAACCTATTACTTCTGTGTGTATTAGAAGAGGGCCAACGGAATTCCCGAATAAACCCCTCTTTCTTTTTTGTGTTGGGGGAAAAGGCACAGGAAGAATAAGAACCCTGCTGCCCCGGGCTTTCGCAGGGTCGAAAGAATATTAAAAACGTGTATCGCGTGTTCTGCGTATATGCCATGGTATGTACGTACAAACTTAGCGTACGGAGAGACGAAAAAAGCCATGAGGAGAAGCCGCCCAGGCAATTACCTGGGAGAGCAGGAAGCGCGGAGGAAGCCATGCATGATGTTTCGACCTTTGGCGGCTCGGAAACGTCTGAGCAAAGGAAAGAGGAGAGGTAAGCGAAGCCACGTAAGCGGCGGCGTGGAAAAGAGGCGTAACTCTTTCAAACCTCGTTCCACAACAGTTTCTCGCTCTTCCCCGCCTGTTGAAACTGAAGAGATGCAGCTCGAACACGAGACGTTGGATTGTAACGCCTCAACAACAACAGATGTTCTCCGGCTCTTCCCCTTCCCGTCCGAAACCTGGCAAGGCAAAATTCTTTCCCCACATTTTTCTTTTCCGCACGCGTATTAAACTTTATTTGTAGCCGAGAGAGACTTTCTTGTGCTTGTCTCGTCGAGTGATGTAACAGTCGCATGTAGTAGCGACAGCGAATAAGACCCAGGTGTGAGTGAGAAGAAAACACGAGTATACTCGAAAAGCACACGGCTTCCGGTTGCTCAAGAAAAACGCATACTTTGTGAATTCAAAAAGAACCCCCTTTTACCATGACTTATGTGGATTTTGCAACAGGATAAAGACCAGAACAAAAAGCTGTATCGCAAAGCGCACCAGTAGTGTCTGTCCAAAAAAAAAAAAAAAAAAGTAGTGTATAAAAAAACAACCAGTCCCCGCATTTGCCAAAGGACCTCTCTATGATGCACCGATGCAACGCTGAAACGCAAGAATGCGGATGCCCTTAAAGCAAGAAAAAGGTTGGTCAGGCACGCGTTGTTGCAGCTGCGAAGCGCGCAAACCCCTCCAGAAGATAACAGCTGTACAGTGAACGCGTAGACCGTTCGTTGAAGAAGCTAAAAGAAAATGCGGATCGACCTTGTCGCATCCTGGGTATCTCTATGGACTGCCGAGCGGTATTTGGAGAGTATGTGGAAGAAAATGTGAGGTTGGAAGAGTGTGATGTCTATCCAAGCCGACTCGACTCAGGCGACGGCTGTGATGTCCGAGGCAGAGATTGTGGAGTAATTCAGATGCTCCACTATCCATCCTTCGGTCCGTTCGCGCTGGAGATCCCTAGGTGGCGGCACATTCACTGAATTGGCTGGACTTGCAAGATAGTCGCATGGGCGCGGCTGTGAGTTCGAAGCCCAGGCGGGTGACATTAGCGGTAGGTGCCAGCATGATGCGTGAAGCCGTCCAAAGTAATAATAGCCACCGCAGCAGCTGGGCATTGCTGTAGCCATCTTCCATCGTCTCGAGTGGTAATTGTAAAGGGAAAAAGATTGAATCCACGAAATATCCTCGTGTCGGGTATTGCGTATTGCGTGTCAAACAGTCGTCATTTCATGCAGAAGCACCACGCGGTGCTTCTCGAACGGTTGTAAAACCGTCAAGACCGGCGAAAGCGCGAGCGGCGCTTATTGGCTGCTGTTTTTCGCGTGGAACTCTTCGAGGCGATCCTTCAACCATGGCGGGATGGAATCGCGGACAGCTTCTTGCATTTGCTGGGCAACGTAATGGTTGTAGGTAGAACGCATCTTCACGAGCTTTCCGGCAGCCTGGCCGAGGATCTCGTGAGCCTTGCCGGAGAGGTGGAAATCGTCCCTGCACGCGCGTCAGAATGCAATGTAGTTGCTATGAAGGAATTTCACTCACCAGAAGAGGTGGTTGCGGGGTTCCTCGCAAACCTGCTCCTGCACACCCAGTTCCTGGACCGAGTCCTCGTCTTGCGACTGCGGGTAGATCAGAGTCCTGCATGGGGTGGTGATGTCGCCGAACTCGGGAGTCCTCTTGCGGACGCTCGGGGGGTTGGAAAACTTCTTGGTCGCAACCTGGCTCTCCATGAACTTGTCGGCCTCGAGCAAGAAGATGTGACCGCCCATCCAGTTCTTGGCATGGCTCTCGAGCCTCTGGTTCCAATAGGCAGCGAGTTCGATGGCCATGCGGTGGCGGGTGGTGTCGACATCAGCGCGGGTCTCAAGCTCGAAGCGAGGAAGATGGGTGACATTGACGGCCTTGGGAAGAATGACCAAGATGGGTGCCTGCATCCAGGAGTGGATGATGTCCAGCTGGCGGAAGAGGTGCTCGATGCTCCTGTCAATGGCGAAGAGACCCTTGGCGCGCTCGAGCTTGGAGTAGTGGAAAATGTCGTTGACACCGAACCAAATGGTGAACAGAGTCCACTCCTTGGGAGGCTGGATGGGCCACATGCGCTTGAACCCCTCCATCTTCACGAAGTCGCGGACCTGCTGCTGGAGGTCGCGCAGAGCGAAGTCGGTGAAGTTGTGCGAGGAGGTGGCGTTCTGGAAGACGGCATTGTCAAGGACGGCGCCAACGGTGTCGGTGTAATACTGGGTGACCTGGGGCGGCAGCGAGCGGGCGTAGTTGTCTATCGAGTCGCAGAGAATCTGCGGGTTCGAAGCGAGTCAGCGGGCGTGTTCACGGGCTGCGATGTGTGGTGGTGCCAAGGAGGCTTCGCAATCAACGTACCTCTTGACACAGGGCCTCTGGCCAAACAGGACCGCTGGCGGGATGTCTGATGGGCTCGTAGCCGGGCGGCGGCCCGTTGAGGATGTAGCGGCCTGTATCCGACCAGGAGTCGCCAAAGGTGACGATCCTGCGCACCGAGCCGGACCACGACTTCTGGAACTGGGTGTACTGGCGGGTCGAGGGAATGACCCAGCCCAGGTAGAGGATGAGGGTGACGGCGAGGGCGATGATGACGGAGCAGCGCGAGAGAAACCTCATGGTCGGCAACGACTTGTTAAGGTTGTTGTTCGGGCGGCGGACAGAGTTTGTGGGTGTCGCAGCGTCGAGGCTTGTTGTGGGAGGGAAAGGGGCGGGCGGTAGGATCGGCTGTCGGGATGAGCGATTGACTGCGGTGGGCGCGGTTTGGCGGGGGAGCGACAGAAAGCACGAAGCTACAGACTCGGGGTGGGCATGGCCAGGTGGATGCGGATGGAGCAGCAGCGAGGAGAGGGATCGAGAAAAGATGTCCACGCAAGCGCTCCACCGGCGGCGGCCAGCCCGCGAGCCCCTGACTGGATCACGATGTCTCGGGCGAAATCATTGCCCGGCATCCCAGCACCCCAGCACGCGCCGCCGCACCCAGCCATGTCAGCCGTAAGATTACGCCAGCCATGCCAGATGCGCGCCCGATAGCCCGCGACACCGCCCGCAGGGCGCACTGCCTCTGCCTCTGCCCTGCCCGCGAGACGCGGCTGGCGGCCAGCCCGCGCGGGGCCAGTGCTGGTGCTTGGTGCTGGCGCTGGCGCTGGTGCCGGTGCCGGTGCCGCCTGCACAGAGCCGCCGCCCGCCAGACTCGCGCGCCACCGGCCTGGCCGCTGGCCGCCAAGCCCTGCCGTGTGCAGCCGCGCGCGACGGTGCTGCGAGGCGACCAGAGGCGACCAGAAGCAGCCTCAGCGAGTCACGCCCGCAATCTTCGCCGTCCGCAGCCCTGGCCCTCGTCCTCGCCCTCACCGCATGCATGACGCCATCCGCCGAAGAGGCTGGCCGGATCGCCCGCGGTAGGCCCCGCATGAGGGAAGACCGGCACCTCAACTCCAAACCAGCCTGCGTTTCCCAGCCAACTCTGCGTCCATCTCACATGCAACTCCACCCTCAGCCCGCCCTCTCCCAATCGCTGCCCGCCACAGGTAGAGAGCTCTTCCGCGACTCCCGCTGCCCAGCGCGTGATAGTCCACTCCTGCCGGTCCATCCACCGCCGCGTTCATGCAGTGACGCAGGTGGTTCTCGTTGCCGCGGCGCCGCCCCGTGGAAGTGCCGGTTTCGGCTCGACTGAAGCCGCTGCCGCAGTACCGGCCTCAAGCGCAGGCCGTTTTCGAGTGAACCAGCCAGCAGCCGTCTCCGCCGCGACTGCTCAGCGTTTAAGCAACATCGAGAAATAGCGCCCTCAACCGCTGCTGAAATGAGCTACGGCTGCATAGCGCGGCTGACTCCACTCTCAGCGAGGAAACCACAAGCCCATCTAGGGACCAGCGGGGAGGAGCCTCCGGCCAGCTGCGAGGCCAGTCCGTACCAAACGTTAACATACACTCAGCAATCCTCTAACATCGCGATGCCACTCTCCCTCCTCGCTCTCGAATTGGCGTCTGTGGCTCTTCAATGTTCGCAGTCTGACCACTCGGGACCCCGCCTCTACCGTCCTGCAGACCGCAGTTGAGGTGTCCATGGCTCCCTCGAGACATCACCCCATCCGCTGCGTCTGCCCGCTTGGCGTGCAGTAGAAGCCCGCATGCTCATCCTGGGACGAGCTAATCACCCGGACGGCTCTTCCCCGCTTTCCTACCTTCCACCTACCCCATCCAGCCTCAACGTGTATCAAATTCATCCCCGCGCACATGTTTGAAAACGGTAATTGGATCGGCCGGGTAGACCAAGACTGTGCTTTGCCACTCTCGCGCCATGCCCCGGACGGGGATCGCAGAAGCTGCAGCAAGCATGCGTCCTTCATTTTCGCCTCGCGCACCACCCGTCATCATCAACCACCTGCCGGCTCTGCCTACTTGTCGCACATCCATGATCGACAGCCACGCGAAATGCGGATGTGCGGTAGATCGACATAGTCGCCCCTTAGGACGCGTGTACCGCGTTTTCTATTCAGCACCAAGCCAAGAGAGACGAGTTCCAGAAGCGAAGCAATTTTTTCTTACACAAGCATCACAGCAGCACGGCCCCGAGCCGGCGTAATACTTACCTCTCGCCTCTTTGCTCTGTTCCGCAGAACGAGCATCAACGAGTCTAATTGGCGGCACCAACAGTACGGCCGGAGAACAATGTTCGTGGTTGATTGCGGTGCAGTCCTTTTTTCCTTTCGCCCGCTTTAGCCGTCTTGGAGCACAACCCTTTTTCGCTAGCGGAGAGACACGGGAGCGTGTGCGCGCCGCTTTGGCTTGTTGCGCCCCAAAGGCCGCTTGCAGGGGTGGCTGATCCATGCAGTCTGTTGGGCGGGCGCCAGGCCGTGTCTGGGGAGTCGTTACTATGGCTTTTTACCCAACACCAGCCACAGGATCTCTGGTCCGCGTTGCCGAGCTACTGACGAGATGGGATCGGTTTTCCTCAACCGATCACACTCTCTGTTCACTCGCAATTTCGTTCGTCGGGTGCGTGTGTCGCAGCGCGGGGTGGAAAGTTTATCAGTTGCTGGTCGCAGATAAGGTTATGGTAGTCACCAGCCGAACGGGAAGTTCGTTCTTATGGTCGCCGTCGAACCTTGCTTGTGATAAGGTATTATTGGGACCGGGTTCACCGAGCCTTGGCATTAGGTTCCGAGTGAAGAGACATGCAGCAGTGAATCCTTCGGGCGACGAACGTGGATCCCATACGCAGCTATGGTGGCTGTAGAAGCACGTGATGGAAACAGCCGCAGTCTACTCACACTCCTTTCGCAACCGTGACCCGCACAGACCAATACACCAAGCGACGAGAAGATGTGCGATCAAGCTTTCTTCTTCGCAATAGGATTTGCGTTTGCTCGCAGCAGGTCCCGAGAAAGCTTCCCGGTCATTCACCAACTCTTGACCAACGAAATCCCATCGCATATCCTGGACAAACTCTCGGAAAAAGCTTGAGCATCCTGCTCGTCACAGCACCAGCACGAGTCAAGAAAAAAAACATCCCAAAAAATGCGAAAGCATGGAGAAAAATCAGACGTTTGACAGCCGGTCGCTCGCATGTGGCTGGCTCGCCACCACCCGCCCGGCGACTCAACGAACGGCAGGAGGCCCGGTTGACGCAAAAAAGAAGCAGTAGGTAGCATGCGATCGGAGAGGCTGTGCAAAGACAAGAGCCTCACAAGCCCCGATTTTTTTTCGGCCGATCGTCCAGCAGGGCTGGCTGAGACAAGCGCCCCGCTGCCCTTCCCGCTAAGCCGTGTTCTACATCCCCCACCCTCTTTCTTCCGTTAGGAGAGCCCTCTGTTCAGGCAAGCTCCACCGCTGTCGCTCGTATTTCGCGCTTCTTCTCCTTTCTACGTATAACCGCCCTTTTCCCCCCCCTTCACGTAGGGCGGCGCCACCCACAGGGCGATCGCCGGGAAGCGAAGAGTTAGCAACAAACCCACACACACACACACCCTCTCTATGTGTTGTGTGGGCCGGGCGCATGACGTCTGACGTCGCATGTAGTTCCGCATAACCTGCCTTCTTCTCTTTCCCCCCGCCGCTTCTTTCCCCTGCCTATAAGCGGCGGTCTTTCTGGGGGGCAATAACCCGCGCATAGCATTGTGGATGATTTGCTTGGCTTCTATATGCACATTTAAGGGGTGGTTTTGGGGTGGTTGCATGAGCGGGTATGTTTTTTTTTTTTTTTTTTCAACTTGATGTTTGTTCAGAAAAGAGAGAGAGACACAGATTTAGGGGTTGGACCGAAACCAGAAGTAAAGCCGTTTCGTAGCATCCCGATTCACTGTCTTCCTTTCGCCGTTTCTGATCCGCCGGCTGCTGTTCGCCGAACGCGGTGGCGAAAAGAAAAGTGGTATGCATGTACCACGTACATCCCGTGAGTTGAGGTACTTTTCCCTCTCTTTTTTTTTTGTTTGTGTGTTCCGCACACAACTACGGTTCATGCGGGGATTGGGCGCTGGAAGGGGGCGGGGGTGTGGGATTTTTGCGCTGCGCTATTTTTGGGGCGCGCGAAAGAGAGACCTGGCGAATGGGAGTTGTTCGGTCGTCTTTTGCTGTGCTTTGCTTTTATTGGCAAGGTTTGGTGGTGGATGCATGGGCTGGTCGGTCGGCGCCAGTAGGCCGGGCTGCGCTTTCATCGGCTTGTGCGAAGCACTTTCGTGCGTACCGGGCGGGGCCGCGGGCGCAGGCCGAGTCTTTTGTACAGTACCTACTGTAACTGCGATGGCTGGTTGGCCCGGCCGGGTGGCTGAGTGGGCGGAGGGATGAAGGGCGTTGCGGAGCAGCAAAGCAAAGCGAGCGTGTCTTGTGTGTGGCTGTGCGTGCAAGAAGGGTGGCATTCGGACGCGCCGGCAAGCCCGGGGTGCGGTCGTATAACGCAGTGGTAAGTTCCTGCAATGCAACTCTGCCCTTTCTTTCGCTCTCGCTATACCGAGGGCTCGTAGCTAATGGTGCGTGAGGCGTGATCCGCGCACTGCGAAATCTCCCCCAGGAGCAATATCCTTTCCTCTGAGGGGTAGAAGCATTCATCCGGATGTAAGTGTTATTAATTTCTCTAGTTGTGTATGGATGTTACCCCCGCACGCATATATTTCTGTAGGGTTGTTGTAGGCGGTTTGACAAGGAGCTCGTTTGCCATGCACGGAATTTTGTTATCCGCTTTGCTGGGCATATGCCGCACGCGTAGATCCCATTGCTCGAAGATTCCAGTGCTGTGCATCGGATGAGGCACGTATGCGAAGTCTCGGACCGAGCAAGTGACGAGTGGGTCGGATTCCTTTCGTATCACCCTTTCACGTAAAAGGGTTGTCATCTGGGAGGGTGTAAGAGACCCGCGACACACCACTGAGAAGCAGAACCGTAGAAGGAATGACTAGCATTAATTACTTCTCATGTCAGATCAAACACGCCATCACTGTTAAATCCATAGAGAAAGACCACCTGCCAAAATAAAAGATAATGACAATAACAATAAGAGTTTGCACGGTTCCTGCTCCGTATGAACACTATCCCATCCTGGTAGAGAACAATCACCCATGTGCAACGCCACAGAGACAGAAGAACTACAAGAAAAGCAAAATGCCAAACAGTATATTCGCGTGTTGAAAAAGGAGTGGACTTCGCCCTCTTTCTTCTCGCTCCTGTCCCCAATAAAAACACCCTAATTTCTCCAATCATCCCCAGGCAAGAGGGCGCAAATAATGATTAGTTCATCCTCAATACTTTCGCGATACTTGAATACGTCCATGCGTTCATATACCCCTCCGCATGGCAAGATCTCGAAAACAACAATGCAATCAAAAACAAGGGCCAATCCTCAACATCATGACTTTTGAGACCGTTTCCGTTGTAGACGCTTTATTACCGGACGATGTGGGAAGAGAGAGGAAAGTGGGAAAAGCTGCGAACCCGTCTACATGTTCGCCAGCTCATTATCGATCATCTGGTCCAAGAAGACCCTCCTTTCGCCACTCAGTTGAGTCTGCAACCTCTGCTCCGTGAGCGCCTTCAGTTGCTTCTTCGTCACATTGTCGAGGTCAACATCTGCCAGACAATCCCTGATCGCATGGACGATCTGCTCGTCCGACGGTCCGCTGGAGGCGTTACGGAAGTCCATGTTACTAGCAGGTCTGTTCTGCGACAGTGGGCTGCGTTGGCGCGGGGCGTTGTAGGGCGAATGCGGCGTTCCGAGCAAGTGCTCGTTGCCCTGTGGGAAGGCGGAAAGCGAGTTCATTGATTGGCGTGCCTGGTGCTGGTTTGCGCCGTAAGGAGAGCTGTTGTAGGTGTCGGACATGTTACCCATGGACTGCAGGCGGCTGTGTTGACCGCTGCCTTGCTCAGGCGTATCGTGGTAGCGGCCCATGTTTGAGTAACCACTCTGACGCTGTTGCATGGCTGCGTACGGCCCGGGAGACTGCGGGGGCATATGCATGGTTCCACGTTGACCGTTGAAACCGGTGAGGACAGTCGAGGCAGGCTTGACAGAAGAGTAGACGGATTGCATGTCGTTCATCTCGTAGGCATCATCCTCGTAGGGCATCATGCCCTTCTCTGGAGCAAGACCACGTCGGCCGGGGAGGCTGTTGGCTGCCGCATAATCATCCCACCTCTGGAGCGGGATGCTTCGCGGATCGAATCCTTCATCCTCCTCAATGGCGACAATCTGCTTTGTACCCTTTTCGCCGATGACGACGCGGGTGTTACCCCATGAGAAGTCGTCCTGTTTCCAGAAGGAGTAGACAGGCAGGACCAGCGAATAGATTGGGTACGCCATGATGTAGATGATCATCCAGCCAATATGCTGCCACTGTCGCTTGATGATGAAAATGATTGCCTGTAGACCGTATACGGCAGCAAGCATGATTATCGAGATCAATGGGAACTGACCGTCCTTGGCAGCGACCTTGTAGATAAGGTAGACCAGGTAGGCGCAGGTAGCGGGCAAAATGATGGTTCCGAAGAGATCGACGAAGACGACAAAGCGCATGGAGAAACAACAGAAACCGCAAAGATCCTTAAGCCAGACAAGCTCAGCCAAGTTGTGAATCGTAGAGTTGATCCAACGACGTCTCTGGGAGAGCAAGACGCTAAAGGTTTCGGGCGCTGCTGTTTGGGCATACGCATCCGGAACGAACTTGAATGACATGCTTGGGAAATGCTTGGTCATGATTGTCGTGAGATAACGATCCTCACCAAGCGACAGGAGGTTTTTCTTGTGCAGTGTGTCGACATCGCAGTCGGCGTAGTCATTGATGACCTTGTCGGAGATAATCAGGGGTTTGCCCTTGTCGGCAGTCCGCAATCGGTACATGCAGAAACTACGAATCGTTAGATAAAGTCTTATCGAAAGGGATCAATGCAACCTACCATCCTGGCAAACACGTCACACTGCCAAACAAACTCTCAAAAGCTTTGGCCAAGTGATGGGAAATGTAGTACTCGTAGACCTGGATCATCGTCCACCAACTGCGTTCCTCGTTCTCCAAGCTTGTTTCACCGCAAATACCGATGATCCGGGAGTCGTTGGCGCAGCTTGCGACGAGACGGTTAAGAGAATCTTCCCTGACCATAGTATCGGCGTCGACCATGAGTACGTATTCGTACAATTCAGGGTCCACACCGATGATATTGTTGATTTGATGGAACATCTCCAATTCCAGAGGGGACATGGGAGCGCGGTGGTGAACACGGTTAAGGAACTGCATCAGGAGAATTTGAGAGTCACGCTTTCCACGGTTTCCTGGCTTGGACTTCTTTTGCTCGGACTCTTTGCCGACCTTGACGACGACGAGGTACGGCACGACATTGCCCTCATACTCGTAGAGGCCAGAGTATACTTTTCCGTAGTTGAGCTGCTCAGCACCGCGACCGACAGACTTGAAAGGGAGTGCAGGAGGATCCACCTTGGGGTCAACACCAAGGATATCCAGGACGATCTTGGGAGTAGGCCTGTCGTTGCCACCACCGACGATCATTCCGTCACAGATAACGCAAATCAGCTTTCGTTTGTTGTCGTAGGCCAGAGCAGTAAGTGAATCAAGACCCTTGCGAAGCTGGTCCTCACCCTCAGTGTAGGCTGGGACCTGACAGATGACGAACTTGTCTTGAGCTACTGGTCGTCTCTTGGATCCAAGTTGCAACGCTGCCAAGAACTTGATCAAAATGACCGCGCAGAGGATAATGGTGAAAGCAAGAAGGATGTAGTTGTTAACTTGACAACGGGGAGTTTCGCGAAAGTCCGTCTCACCGACGTAGAACATATTATCGATGCACTGGAAGTTCGGCAGGCGAATACTCTCGTCCAGTTGGTTCCACTCGTCGGTGATATCACCTCCAGGGTTGTTCTTGAAGAGGTTCTCCACCTTGCTATCGAGGTACTCGTAGGTGGAATCTCCATTCATCTCGTCTTGGGTGTAGAAGTAGTTCGTTAGGTCATAGACCTTTTCATCGATGATGGCCCACTGTCTCTGGATGTTTTCGCCTTGGCTCTTGACCTTGCCTTTGCTCCATACAAGCGCACCCTTGTAGTACTCCTTCATTTTCGGAAGGAATTTCTTTGTGTACCAGTCTTCCTGGTGCAGAGCAGTGTTGGGGTCTGGCATGAGACGCGGACCAGAAGTATGAACAGCTGTAGGACTGTCGGTAGTTGCAGTAGTGTCGTTGAACCGGAGCGCTCCGATGGTATCGTTGATCTTGAGGTTAGGGCAAGCAAGGGCAACCGGAGGAACAATGTAAGCGTCCAGGTTCTTCCCCATCAGCGGCTCCATGTTCGCAGTCGTTACATCGTAACCCGTGCGGTCACTGTGCTGAATCCTCCAGAACTTCGAGATGTCGTAGACTTTACCATGGTGGCTGACCCAGAAGTCGCTCCTGCCTTGATGATAACCGACTTCCTTCTCGTTCCAAGCCTTGTCGTAGTTGGGGCAAAGGAGTCTGCCAAATTCGATGATGTAAAAGACGACGATACCGTTCAAGAGGAGAATTAGAAGAACCAGAACAAACTTTTCTCTCCATGCCTGCCGGACATCGGGACGCTTCATACGTCCGACGTGCGCGAGCAGGAAAGAAGGGATCCACCAGGTACAAGCCCAACAGAAGCCAACCCACATACGCCGGGATGTGGTGATAGGCTGCTCTGTGACAACCTTGTTGTCACCAATCTCCTCGTCACCGTAATAGGTGACGCCGTGGATATCGTCACCCTTGCTTCCGAGACCATAATCGCCGCGGCTGAGGTTGGCGTGGCCCGACATCTGAGTCTGAGCAATGGACCGAGCATCGGCAGTGCTGCGGGGTCCCTGGTGGACGGAGGGCTGAACTTGCAGTAGGTTGTCCCTGCTACCTTGTAGTGTGATTTCATCTCCGCCATACTGTTGTTGGCCGAAGAAACCACTTCCAACGCTGGGCTGGTGGACGGAATAGCCACTGTCAAGGACGCCAGATCCCATCATACCAGCCATACCACCCATCATAGCAACATCGGGACCCTTCATATCGCGCATACTTTCAGCTTCCCACCAGGCCGCCTCGCGGATCCAAACGCGTTCAGTGCCCAAAATGACTTCGCCATTGGTCCATCCGCGCTCCATGACCCAATTCTCAACGCCCTCGCGACCGTCCTGGCATCCGAGAGGAGCATATCGCTGGACAAACTCCTCGTAATCGAAGTCTGCCGTGAAGTCGAGATTCCGGTTGCGGCGGTTAGCCCACTCGGGCAAACGCCAGGAGCGAAGCTGGCGTGAGATTGCAGCGGCCGACCAGCTGGGAGTAGAGCCGCTGCTCTGTAGCGTAGCAGGGCCATCATCGGTGGGATGAAGAGCGAGGTGAAACCAAACCCTGCTGCTGCTAATAACAGTGGGGAGGTCGAATCTGCCGTTCTTGCCCAAGACCACACCTTGTCCAGAGATAGGGAGCAACAATTTCTTGAGGAAACTGTCTTCTTCGGCTTCGAGCGCAACCTTTTCAAGAACAGCTTCTCTGGTATCACGCTCCTGCTCGAGTTCGCGAGCTGCCGCGCTATCGGAGATACCCAGTTCAGCTGCACAATCCTGGACAGCTGTCTTCATCTCGCGAAGGACAGAAGAACCAACTGGCTCCATAGGCACACCGTCTTCCTTCATCTCAGCGTTGATGCCTTCTGAATCATCGAAGACGGTGCGCAACGCTGCTGCCTTGCCAAGATCGCTTGACGGGATCTCGACCACAGTGATACTAACGGAGTCGCCGTCGTCCTCCCCTGAGTCCGGCGTGGGAGCTCCGGAGCGGTCATCGTCGCTGTTGTTTGAGGAGCCAGCCTTGACACCACGCAGCTCTGAGCGGATAGCCTCGTTGGCCTTTGCGATGACCCAGTCGACGATAGCCTCGTAAAGGCCACTGATGAGCACCTGTCGCTCGAGCGTGTCCAACTTCTTCTTCAGCACCTCGGGGTCAATGTCGAGAAGGTCGGCAAACTCTAGGCAGACTCTATCGAGGACTTCCTCGTCAACGAGGAAACCGAGGGTGTCTCCGAGCTTCAGAACACCGGCGAGTGCGCAGAGCAGATCACGCTGGTTCTTGCCCTTGATGCCGAGCTGCTTCAGGTTCTCACGCCAATCCTCTGCTGCCGCAGTGTCATCGGCAGTGGGAAGATACGAAGGAGGGTAATATGTGCCCGACTTCTTCAGAAGCTCATAGTCGGAGTTGGGCCTCAGGTCAAGCGTCTCCTTCTCCTGCTGCGAAGCGGTGGCCAGATTAAGATAGTAGAAGACGTCAAAAGCGCGGAATCCGGCCTGACTCGGGACATCGACGAGACCTTGCTTGGTATCGATACCGGACGTGGAAAGAGCGAGCGTAGCTCCGGTGATGGCGCCCTCAAGGTTCAATGTGAATGTGGCAGCGAGAGACGAGTGGCGAGGCAGAGACGCGTTCTGGGGGGTGACGCAGTGGGTAAAGGCGCGAAGGACGTTGAGAGAAGTGTAGAAGCTTGTGGGAACAGAGATAGGCAGGGCAGAGACGAAAGGAGCCAATAGCGATGGAGTCGATTCGTGCAGAGAGCTGAGCAGCCCATGTTAGTGAGGCATAGCGAGTGAGCGCCTGAGGCAACTTACCCTAACACAATGCAGCCATCCTCTGCTCTCCTGCGAGCATGTTCCCAGGCCTTACGACCAAGTTCCACGTCCACGGTTCCTCCAAAGCGGCCGTCCGGGCCGACCTCTCCGGCGGTTACCCAAGTGTTGACGACCAAGCTCGTGCTGGCCTCAAGGTAATAGGGCTCGCGCTGGGCGTAGGCAGTGTGCAGGGCATTGAGGAGCGTACTTGTCGAGACCTGGTGGGAGGGATTCTGCTGGCCGGGGCGCGGCGTCGAGTTCGACAGCGAAGAAAATGTCGACATGCGGTTGTAGGCCGCCATGGCGAAGGCGAGGGCGGGCTGCCTCCGTGAAGGGGATGGGGGCTGGGGGGCCGTACACAGGCTCTGCGAGTTGGCGATGCCGGCGCGGGCGGAGTGGGATTTGTGGAGTGCAGTTGCTCAGATGCGCGGGCTTGGGGCAGTGGTGGTTTGGGGCATCCAGGTGTAGCGACGGGAGGAGGTTTGGTTCGATCGTCGGCGGAGCGTGCCACAGGCCCGGCGGGTGAGGGGAGCGGAGGGTGGGTGAGGGCGAAAACACACAAAACGAAGGAATTCTGAGAGCGACCGTGGAAGATTGGGGATTCAGGGAGAGCGGCGGAAGCAGTTCAGAGCCGCGGCGAAGGCGAATTGGTGGAGTGCAGCGATACGGTCTCGCCAGCGGGCGGACGAAAGCAAGAGAGCGGCCAGAAGTGGGCAAGTGGATCTCACGTCCCCCCTGTGGCATGGGCGAGTTGCAACCATCCCGGGGTCTAAACTTAGTACGAAGAGCGGCCTAGCGCAGGTCAACACGAGCTCATCGCGTCACTCAATTCAAAACGCGGTCGCCCGCCGGCATATTTCACGCCGTAATAATGGAGGATTTGCGCCCCTCGCCGCCCCCGTGCCGCTGCGAGGCTCACGGCGGCCGCGACGCGCTGCGGCGATGGGCGCGTCCCCGGTGTTGCGATGGCTGAGGTGATTCCGGATCTGCAGCCTTTCCCGCCCCCCGGCGCGCTCGCCTGCGGTGTTGCCGGGGTGAGCCGTGGACTGCTCGCCTCGGCGACTGGCGGTGGATGGATGCGCGTGGAAACACAGGCGCACATCCGTGCAGACGGGGGGCTGTCACCTGGGCTGGACAGCTGAGGCATTTTGCTGCAGAGGCCTGCCACACGCTGCTGGCCAGCGAGGCTGGGCGGCGGGCAGAGAGAGCGGCGGCTGGCAGCATCTGCCAGCGAAAAGATGATCGTCTTTCCCCGGATTTCTGCATCAGGCTGCTGGCCCGCCGCTCCTTACGCCCGCGCTGTAATTATTAATTTTCGGCATTTCGGCGGGCGCATGGAATAAAACGGCGCAGCCTCACGGCCGCTGGCCAGGTCGTGGCAATTCGTGATTCTCGTGTGGCCGGTCGGCCATCGCGCTAAGAATAGACTTAAGCAGCGATAGGGGGCGCTGGATACGATCCACCTTAGCTGCATTGGCAGCAGTCCAGTGCATGTTTCGCCTCTCTGCCCTTGGACGCCCGACCCGTCTTCTCAACACCACCGCCCGCCGCTGCCGCCCTACCTCGCCACGGCTCTTTTCCCCTTCGTTTGGCTGTGATTGTGCTCTGCATTCCTCTCGTTCCACGCTCGCTTGCCGCCTGCTGCACCATCACCCCCGCCCCAAGCCGAGTGCATTCCACGCACTTCGCGCGCCGGCCTCTCCCCACCACCGCTTCATCTCGACATTCTTACTCCGTCTCCGCGCCTGCACCAACCGCAGAGCTCCTCCGAACACCTAATTCCGCCCGCCCGCTACCAGGGACGAGGCCGCAACCATGGCGCTCAACTCCATGGGCAGTAACGCCCAGTTCGCCCAGGCTTCCCTACCCTCGTTACCGGCGCACCTGCAATCGGACACCCATTTGACCGCCCATTTGGCCAGCCGCTTCCACGCCCACTATCCCACCGCCCAGCTCTCCTCGCATGCCATAATTTCGCTGAACACCTACACGTCCTCTGCCCATGGCCCGGACGGCGGGAGGGAGGGCAGCGCCATGGCTGCCACCCAGGACATGGCAAAGCGGGCCTGGGCCAGGCTAGGACATCGCAGCGAAAACCAGGCGATTGTATTCCTGTGAGTTTCGTCCGCATAGAATGTGGCTGCTGGGACCGACTGACATTGGCGATCCAGTGGTGAATCTGGCGCTGGAAAGACGACCCTCCGGTGCCATCTTCTCTCTGCGCTCCTATCCTTCTCCTCCACACCTCTTTCTGCAAAGCTGTCATATGCCTCCTTCGTTTTCGATACTCTTACCAGCACGAAATCGCTCACCACGCCCATTGCCTCCAAGGCTGGTCTTTTCCTAGAGCTGCAATATGACACTTCCTCTTCCACACATCCGATGCTGATCGGTGGCAAGATCCTCGACCACCGATTGGAAAGGAGCAGAATTGCATCCGTACCCACCGGTGAGAGGAGCTTCCATGTGCTTTACTATCTACTTGCGGGCACGAGCCCGGCAGAAAAGGAGCACCTTGGCCTCAACATCGGCATGGGCGAGGCTGGGAGCAGGATCTCCACTGGAGGCGCTAAGCGATGGAGATATCTGGGTCATCCTACCCAGATGAAGGTTGGCGTCAATGATACCGATGGCTTCCAGCAATTTAAAAACGCCCTGAGGAAGCTCGAGTTTCCGCGTAGTGACATCGCCGAGATCTGCCAGATCCTCGCTGCCATCCTGCACATCGGAGAGCTGGATTTCGTCACAGGCAAGTCCACCACACCTACCGGTGATGACAGCGGTGGTTATTCGCATGAAGGTGGCGAGGATGTCACCGTGGTGAAGAACAAGGGCGCTCTCCAGATCGTCGCGGCTTTCTTGGGAGTTCCCCAGGAAGACCTGGAGGTGAGTCTCGGATACAAATCCAAGACTCTCCACCGCGAACGTGTCACCGTCATGTTGGACCCCAAGGGCGCGCGACAGAATGCTGATGAGCTTGCGCGTACCCTGTACTCGCTGCTGGTGGCTTACGTCATGGAGACCGTCAACCAGAGAATTTGTGCGGTGGAGGACTCGGTTGCGAATACCATCTCCATCGTCGATTTCCCTGGATTCCAGCAAGTCTCTGCCACTGGTTCCGTCCTAGACCAACTACTGAACAACGCTGCCAACGAATGCTTGTACAACTATGCTCTGCAGAACTTCTTCGAGAAGCAGGAGGAATTCCTCTCTGCCGAAGAAGTCAGCATTCCTCAGACCAGCTACTTCGACAATTCAGATTCGGTCAAGGGTCTGTTGAAGCCCGGTGTTGGTCTTCTCAGCATTCTGGACGACCAGATGAGGCGTGGCAAGACTGATCTGCAGTTCTTGGAAGCTTTGAGAAAGCGGTTCAACAACAAGAACCCTGCGATCATTGCCGGTAGCGCTACCACTATCGTGCCTGGCAGCAACTTTGCCACGCACAATGCTTCTGCGGCTTTCACGGTCAAGCATTTTGCTGGTGAGGTTGACTATCCTGTCGAGGGCTTGCTGGAGGAGAACGGCGATATCATTTCCGGTGATATGTTGAACCTCATCAACAACACCCGCAGTGATTTCGTCCGCGAACTTTTCCATCAGGACGCCCTCAACACCGTCGTTCATCCCAAAGAGAGAACTTCCGTGGTTCAGGCGTCGGTTAGCTCTAAGCCAACCAGAATGCCCAGTATGGCAAAGAGGAAGGGTGATCGCCCGGCACGATTTGGCTCAGTCCGTAAGCCCGCCGAGGACTCTGATGATGACGCTCGCAGCGAAGTTTCCAGGTCCAATAAGCGAAAGGCAGCTGCTGGCAAACAGGCTGGGGCCGCTGGCCAATTCTTGGTCTCGCTTGACAATATCACGAAATCGATCGCCGTCTCAGATACGAACCCTTACTTCGTGTTCTGCCTGAAGCCCAATGACAGACGCATTGCCAACCAGTTCGACAGCAAATGTGTGCGATCTCAGATCCAGACACTCGGTATTGCTGAGATCAGCCAGCGGCTTCGGAACGCTGATTTCAGCATTTTCCTTCCTTTCAGCGAGTTCCTTGGTCTGGCCGAAGCCGACACTGTCATAGTCGCAAGCGAACGGGAGAGAGCTGAGATGGTATTAGATGAAAAGGGCTGGGCTTCGAACGAAGCAAGAGTCGGCGCCACTGGAGTTTTCATCAGCGAACGTTGCTGGCTAGAGATCGCCAACATCCCGGATGTGATTCCGGCTGGCGGCAGCCGCTACTTGGGCGGAGAGACTGATACTGGGAGTGGTGATAGGTTGCTCACTCCTGGTGATGCGACTAGGGGATATGGTGACTCCCGTGTGCATCTCATCGGCTCTCAAACTCCGTCACCAGGCCAATTGTACCACGATGACAAAGCAAGCTACTTCGGCAGTCGCGAACTTGATGCACGTTCCGAAGCTGGAGCATCAGCGATCAACGGCGGCGACATGTTTCGCAACCTAGAGACCCGAGAACAAATGGCAGAGAAGGGTAACGAGGTCAAAATGGAGGAGGTCGAAACCCACAAGGAATCTGGGAGCCGCAAGAGATGGATGTTTTTCGTCATGTGCCTTACTTGGTGGATACCGGATTGGGCTGTTCGGAAGATCGGCAGGATGCCGCGTCCAGACGTCAGAACAGCTTGGAGGGAAAAGCTGGCCATCAACATGCTCATCTGGCTGTCCTGCGCCTTCGTCATTTTCTTCATGATCGGCTTTCCCGCACTCATTTGCCCGACCCAGCACGTCTACACGGAATCGGAACTCACCTCGTACAACGGAAAGAACGGCAAGGGCTCGTACGTGGCCATCCGTGGTATTGTTTACGACCTCGGGGCTTTCATGCCTGTTCATTACCCAAGCATTGTTTCGACCACTCAGTTGAAGAGATATGCTGGCAAGGATGCTACGAATCTCTTCCCAGTCCAAGTCTCCGCTCTTTGCAATGGCAAAGATGGTTCCATCCATCCAGCTGTCCAGCTCGACTACAAGGGCCACAACTACTCGAGCAGCGACAACACCGTCAGTACTACGGATGACAATGCGAAATACCACGACTTTAGATGGGCTACCAACGACAGCCGGCCTGATTGGTGGTGGGAGCAACAGACCTACTTGAAAGCCAACTACAAGAAGGGTCGTGTCGGTTACAGCGCCCAGTACGTCAAGACTCTGGCCAAGAAGCAGAATTCTATTGCGATCTTGAACGACAAGGTCTATGACTTCACCTCATATCTTGTTGGCGGTCGCAATCCCCAATTCCCGTGGTACTACAATGAATCCAGGACTGGCATCGACTCGAACTTCATGGATGATCAAACGGTCACTCTCTTCCAGACCAGGGCTGGGCAGGACATCACGAAGTACTGGAATGCGCTGAACTACAACACCACCATGCGTAATAACATGCAAGGCTGTCTCGACTACCTCTTCTACGTCGGCGATGTCGACACGCGTAACTCCACGAGGTGCCTGTTCGCTAAATGGCTTCTGCTCGCTATCTCAATTCTCTTGGTCAGCGTCATTGCCTTCAAGTTCTTGGCTGCCCTCCAATTTGGAAGGAAGAACGTTCCTGAGAACCTTGACAAGTTCGTCATCTGCACTGTCCCTGTCTATACTGAAGATGAAGAGTCACTTCGTCGTGCCATTGATTCCGCGGCCCGTATGAAGTACGACGACAAGCGCAAACTTCTCTTCATCGTCTGTGACGGTATGATTATCGGACAGGGTAACGACAGGCCGACGCCAAGGATCGTACTCGATATCCTGGGCGTTTCAGAGGCCGTCGATCCCGAGCCATTGAGCTTTGAAAGTTTGGGAGAGGGCATGAAGCAACACAACATGGGCAAAATCTATTCTGGTCTGTACGAGGTGCAAGGCCACATCGTCCCTTTCATCGTCGTGGTCAAGGTCGGCAAGCCTTCGGAAGTCCAGAAGCCTGGCAATCGTGGTAAGCGCGATTCTCAAATGGTTCTTATGCGCTTCCTCAATCGCGTTCACTACAACCTGCCCATGACGCCGATGGAACTAGAAATGCATCACCAGATAAGGAACATCATTGGAGTCAACCCGACCTTCTATGAGTTCCTACTGCAGATTGATGCCGATACCGTCGTAGCACCGGATGCCGCCACTCGATTTGTCGCCTCTTTCCTTCACGACACCCGCCTGATCGCCGTCTGTGGTGAAACTGCGCTCAGTAACGCAAAGCATTCCTTCGTCACCATGATGCAGGTTTACGAATACTACATCTCGCACAATCTCACGAAGGCTTTCGAGTCTCTCTTCGGCTCCGTTACTTGTTTGCCTGGTTGTTTCTCCATGTACCGCATTCGTGCAGCTGAGACTGGCAAACCCCTCTTCGTCAGCAAGGAAGTCGTCGAGAATTACGCTATCAACCGGGTCGACACTCTGCACATGAAGAATCTGCTCCACCTTGGTGAGGACAGATACTTGACCACGCTGCTGCTAAAGTACCACTCGCAGTTCAAGACCAAGTACATTATGCGTGCTCATGCTTGGACTATTGCTCCGGACAGCTTCGCAGTCTTCATGTCTCAACGTCGTCGTTGGATAAACTCTACGGTACACAACCTGATGGAGCTCATCCCGCTTCAACAGCTCTGCGGTTTCTGCTGCTTCAGTATGAGATTTGTCGTCTTCCTTGACTTGCTGTCCACGATTGTGCAGCCCGTCATCGTTGGTTACCTCGTTTACATGATCGTGCTTCTGGCGATGAACCCAGGCACCGTCCCCATCATGACATTCATTCTTCTCGCGGCTATTTACGGTCTTCAGGCTATCATCTTCATCGTGCGCCGCAAGTGGGAGATGATTGGCTGGATGATCATCTACATCCTCGCGACTCCTATCTTTTCTCTCGGTTTGCCGCTGTACGCCTTCTGGCATATGGACGACTTCTCCTGGGGTAATACTCGTATCGTCACCGGTGAAAAGGGCCAGAAGATTGTCGTCTCGGACGAAGGCAAGTTCGACCCGAATAGCATCCCAAGGAAGAAGTGGGAGGAGTACCAAGCCGAGCTCTGGGAGGCTCAGACCCAACGCGACGACCGCTCCGAGATCTCCGGAGTATCGTACGGTACTAAATCCTACTGGGGCGGCAACGGCGGCCCTGGATCTGAGTATGGTTACCCGCCTTCTCGCCCGATGTCTCACCTTGAGCCGCCGCGATACAACAACTCCCGCCTCTCGCTTGCGCGCTCTAATTATGGCGGCTACAACGATGGCATGGAAATGTCCGATATGCACCTGCCTAATGAGGACGCGCTGCTTGCGGAGATCAGAAATATCTTGAGCACCGCAGATCTCATGACCGTGACGAAGAAGAGTATTAAGATGGAGCTGGAACGCAGGTTCGGCGTGAACTTGGACCCGAAGAGGCAGTTCATCAGCAGTAAGTTGCACCACAATCTCCTCAGCATGAGATCAAGTTACTAATTCCATTCTTTTACAGGTGCAACGGAAGCTATCTTGAGCGGTCAGATGTAATTGTATTTGCAATGGCGAAACTTCTTGCTTTTTGGCTAACAGGCGCTCCCCTCCTTTTCTGTTATACTCCGCTATCTAATGCATTGCCGCGACAAACCAAAAAGGGAATGACGAAGGTTCTTGGGCTAGTTGTTTATTGTTTGTTTCCATTCACTATTAGTACACGACGGAGTGGATAATGTGGGAGTGCCGCAAATGAGATGATCACACATATACGCGTGCGCGGAAAGTCCTTTGGTGGAGTTGCTGTTGCTGCAAGCATCTCTTTTTCTGTCGATATTGTTCGCACAGGCATTATCAACAACGATCATTCTTAGTAGTGGGGCGTTTGTTGCGAGTCTGGGATTTTCTTCCTCTTTGGGTATATCGTCGTCGTTCCTTTAGCACATGTTTTGGAATCGTAGGAGGGGAAGGACCGGGGGTTTTAGTAAGTAGGAAAGTAAATTTATTCATTACTTACATTTGTTGTTTCCGGGTTGGTGTATACTCACCCCCTTTCAACTTCTGCGTATTGTGTGATTTGTTATGGCCTGAGATCGGTGCTCACGGTGATTGCGATACCTATGTGCGGATGTGGGATGTGGCTAGCTGGATGGCGGAGAGGTTGGTCGGTTTCTGATGCGTGAGAGATCAGCTTAGCCGCCACGACAATGACGATGAGATGACGGTGGTGTTACTGGGGATGAGGGGAGGCCGAGAGAGTCTGGACCATGCACGACGTGTGATCTGCCTGTGCGTCTCAGATGTGTTGCGGGGATGATTGCGTAGGGCTGATGCGTAAGTGCGCAAGGCTAGGTTCTCACGGCGTTGCTCGTTGCTGGCGCAGCATGGGCAGGGCGGGGCTGGGGCTGGGGCTGACGTGGGTGCGGGGTTGGTGGGAGCTGAGTTAGCGGGTTTTGGTAAGCTGATGATGAGGAACGGTGTGCTGGCTTAGTGATGGGAAGGAGTACGTACACAGTCTCGGTGATCCGCGTCTTTTCTGAATGGATGGCGAGAGAGGATGTTTCTGACGCGTACGTACTGCTTGCGTGCAGGGGAGGCAGACGGGCCACAAGTTATGCTGTTCATTCCCTACGCAGAGCAGTCTGGCTCTATCACATGTCTGACGGCAGTCGGCTATCCCTGAAGGGACGCAATCGCCCTTGTCGAGAGTGGTGAAAGTACAGTACACACTAAATGCTATTTCTATGCAGCACTTGAGACTGCACGCCCATGCAATCACCGCACCTCAACGTTGAGCTGAAGATTCAACATAGAATCCTGGGCTTCTTAACCAGGCTGCCAATGATGTGGCACGTGCGCTGATGAGTCGTCGTGGCTTCAAAAGCTTAAAGTACTACCTTTAGGAGAACCTGAGCATCAAATATGCAAGCCGCCCGTGTCTTTCCTTCACTCTTTAGAGTAATTTCTAAGTATAAATGTTGAGTAAAGGGAACGGAGCCGTATCTTCGGGGCTTCTTCGACTCGTCAAACCCAGTGAACCTTGTACGCTACTCTTGGAGACGAGAAGGGTGGATAACATCAACTTATTTGATCATTGGTCAGAAGCGTCAAGGATAACGGAAGATTTTTGCGCCGTTAACAAGTCATCCAAAGCTCAACATCTGATACTTGGTAGAGGAAAGCGGTCGGGTTAGCTGTTTATTCTCCCTTTTTGTAAGAACGTAATCTCACAGATATGATGGAATCTGGGAATTGGGCTCTGCTAGTGATGTCCATCATCATTGACAAATTGAAGAATACACCGGAATGGGGTATATAGATACTGGCCACGGCTGATAGAGTCTACTGAATTATGTTAGAGAATGCGAGGGTGCTATATGTGTGCATTGTGCCATCTGGGCTTCACCTTGCGTCACGTCCTCAACAACGGAGGTTATAACGGATATGAATTTTTGGTATTGTTTTGTTCATCTATCGAGAATTGTAATGACTGCCTGGATTCCGGAGAGTTTCGAAACGTCAATACTCTCCGAAGATTGCCACTGTGCCTCCTAGACAGAAACGTTGGGAGCAGGCGGCTATCTATTAATTTACACATCCGTAAAGTGTTACGGCACAGCCTTCACAGGGTTAGGAAACTGCAGAGTAGGAAGACAAGCGGGGAGCGCAGCTGCGGCACGGAAAGGACCCACAACGGAACACGTGGCTCACGTGACGCCAAGAGATTGATCTGTTTGATCTCACACGCCTCAGGCATCCACGGACAGATCAACCAGATCAAAGGCACCATTGATCTGTCGGTACTCTGACCCCTACCCAGATCAGGTACAGATCAATACTAGATTGTAGACCTTTCCTACGTGTATATAAACCACACTCCTTAGATAGCTTTGACCTTCGTGGTCAACTTCAATAACAATTCGCACATTGTTAGTAACACGGCCTTCGCACGCAGTGCTCAGTCTTGTCACGTGTTCGACTTGCTCTCACCCTCTTCTTGTACCCACTCAAGGAAAACCCCCTCGACAGGTTTTCTCCCTCTTTGGTGTTTGGATCCTTAGAGGCAGAGGCCCGCTCGTTACATAAAGGCAACCGTGATTTCAGTTAATTAGATTATCTAGATGTAAGTATTAACATTAGTTTCGTAATATAGGTCCGAACGACTGCTGCAACTCCTCGTACTTATTCCTTGCGTTATGTAAAGACCGAAGACTTCACAATCCAAGGCATCGGTAGTAGTCTCGGAAATTACGCTTGAGATTACTCCATTTTTATTACATTCGGCGCGAACGAATTTTAAGTTTCATTCTCGCTGTGAATCAATTTTAAGCACCCTCGTCTCTTGGCATCAAGCTTTTTCCTCGAGAAGTTACACACTAAAACCGACTGTAAAAGGGGATAATAAAGCTATTATTACATTTTGTCGCTTGAACCTATTATTCTTGGCCTTTTTAGTTTACTTTTTTTTCTAATTAGCTTACTTCGTGAGCTTTTATTTAGTAGTTCATATCATATTATCTCACGAACTCCTAACGAAAAGTCAGCTTCACACCTCCATGGAGGAGCAGGGCCGTCAAACTCATATACATGTACCATTATCACTATTCTCCGGTAAAAGATTAATGTCTCAGTCGGCATTTCAATCAATATTATATTAATACACTGCCTTCCTCTCGACCGCGGGCCCAGCATTCAACTCCACCGCCACGACTACTATTCCCGGACACATCGTTACCGACGCAGCGGCACTCCCCACCTTCTACATAGCGGGGTGGCAGTGCCATTAATGGCATACCTCACCACCAAAGCGGCGCTGAGCGCGGAGGATACGCTGGGGGTCTGGGAGAGGATTAGCCGCCGTTGCTTTAGGCGATACATTAGTGGGTGGTGCCGCAGCAGTAGCCGCTACCGCCGTCCTCGTCGGCGAGAGCACAGTTAGAGCGGGAGTAGAGGTCGGCGAAGAGGAAGGGGTTTGGGGCTTTTCGTCTATTATAAGGGGTTAAGTTGTTTAAAAGGGAGGAGGACATAGTAGCGGGATTTGTGTGGCGTGAAGACCCCCAGATGATTACTGACTTTGAATATTAGATGATAGCGTTTATATATTCTTTCGACGTAAGCTGCGTTTGTGTCTTTTAATTCACTTTTTTTTTTAATACCCGGTGATATGTAAGTGGGAGGCTAGAGACGAAATAGAATGGAAATCTAAGAAGCCGCTAGATACTTAATGTGGAGACCCCAACAAAAACAAGTTCAATAAAGTTAAGGACAGCCTTCCGTGCCTTCTTAGCAATGTCTATCTCGAACTAAGAACCCTCCACCTTTGCCATAAGTAAACAAAGTTCTGATGAGCCTTCGCCACTATATATGGAAAGGAGGTAGCTAAGAGACCTAATCAGACCCTATAATGCAAGAGGCACTTCTCAGGGACTACTAGAGTCCGTTAGATGGGGAAGTATTAATAGCCCGAAAGGGGAAACGAAGGAAGATGCTACCGATGACTAAGACCGTGTACGGCGACCCGTTGGGCGGCAATCACCGAACTATTTTTACTATGCTTCGAGAAAAATTTGCGGCGTTGCTGCTCAAGGGGGATGATGCGGAAATGGCTGTAGCGTTATTTCTCCGTCCGCATGATAACTAGTCCATCGCCCATACTTGAGTCGTAACCCTCGCGTGCACCATTAGCGTGAGTGGACCACACGCACGAGATATACCCAATGCTTCATTATCTATTGACTGCGGATCCACCCAGCTTCCTTAATTGGGGCGTCCTCCGTAATCAGGTAAGCCAGCACAGGGCATTGCATGCATACCAAGCACATGATTGGGAGAGTGAGAGGGGAGGACGAAACAAGTGAGGAAGCCAAATACCCTTTTCATGAACGCCATGTTGCAGCGAAACTACAGGAAAGGAAAGTTAAGAACAAATGCTACTCAACCGGTCCGTCATCTGCAAGAACAGACATGCCTTGCAGAAACACGAAAACTTTTGTATTTCATGACCATCCGCTCATATTTTCGTTCCCACAATGCCACCAAATCACCGCCAATTGAATTATCTAGGGAATATCGAACATCGGCTTCAGCTTCTTGATAAGGGCCCACTCGTCCATGCTGACATCGCTCCTGAAGAATTCCTTGAGAGTATCGATGCTCTGTCGCGAGATCAGACTGTAAAGAATGTCCTTCTCCTCGAGATGGCGGCCATAGAGCGGTTGGTTAGGGCCCTCGATTTTGACGGCGACGGATGGCTGGCCCTTCTTGCAGACCGAAATCTGCTTGTGGTCGCGCTCAATAGACTGGACACGGCCGAGGTTGATGATTTCCTTCTTGCCAGTATTCGGGTTTTCCTTAATCGCGCAAATGGGCGTGAGCAACTTGAGGTTGCCGTCGATAACATCGACACCGATAACGATAGGATCCTTCTTGTTGAAGACGGCAACGGGGCGCAGGACGCAAGGGAAGACAGCATGCATCTTACTCTCCTCCTTACGCTGTTCCTCGAGCTCCTTCATGTGCGCTGTGAAGGAATCGAACAGATGGTAGATGATGTCTGCCTCGAAAATCTTGATGCCCACCTGTTCTGCGTACTCCCGCGCTTCCTTGTCGACACGCACGTCGAAGCAGAGCATGACCGCGTACTCCTTTGCCTTCTCAAGCATAATACCACACTGCATGACGTCACGCTTGAAGACGGGACCAATCGAGATGTTGGCGACAGGAATCTTCGACACCCGCAAGAACTCAAGCAAGGCTTCGAGCGAACCAAGGGTGGATGCTTGGACACTGACACCACGTCCAGTCTTGGAGATACGGGAAAGCAGTTGTTCAAGATCGCCCATAACCTATTCATCATTAGCATGCTGAACAAAAGTTGAGGTGCATGGAGAACCAAGCTCACCTCTTCCTCAAGATCCTCCTCATCGTCATCAGGACCGACAACCATGAGGCGGGACCCGGCGACAGCAGTGTCGAGACCATCGGCAGCAATCTTGACACCCATGGCAGCCTTGATTTCTTTGTTGTGAACATATTGCGATTTGATACGCAACTCCTTCATTTCTGCTGGTGTCAGTAGCGCACGAATGTTTGTCGATATAGGCCCTTGGGTTCCGCAAAGCACGATTCTGTCACCTTCACGGATGATACCGTTAGACAGAATGACATCGATGGTGGTACCGAGACCTTCGACAACCTTGACTTCAAGAACTGTTGCCTCAACCTCAGAGAGATACATCAGGCTGTTGGTCATGCGCTCTTGAGTGAGGGTGGTGATGAGCCTGAGCATATCAGGGATACCCTCACCCGTGTGGGCGGAAGTGGGCACGAGGGAGACGTAACGGGCCATGTTCTTGTTCTCATAGAACAGCTCAGAGTTGAAACCCTGCTCAGCGAAGGCAAGCTTGGTCTTTTCGAGACGGTCCCTGAATTCGTTTTGGACGGCCTTGTTCTGGAAAGATAGTGACTCGCGGAAGCCGTTGTTGTCAATCTTCTTCCAGCCATAGAGACGGTCGATCTTGTTCAAAGCAACGATGAAAGGCGTCTTCTTGTCACGCAACAACCTCATAGACTCAAGAGTCTGCGGCTCGAGACCGTGCATGATATCGACAACCAGGATAGCGATGTTGCAGAGGGACGAACCACGGGAACGGAGGTTGGTGAAAGACTCGTGACCAGGCGTATCGATGACCAAAAGACCAGGAATCTTGAACTCGAACGAACCGTCCTTGTTAACCACGTTGGTCTTCTTCTTGAGGGCGTCCACGGGGAAGTAAGTAGCACCAATCTGTTGAGTGATACCACCAGCTTCGCCCTCCTGGACATTGGTTTGACGAATCTTGTCAAGCAACTTCGTCTTACCAGTATCGACGTGGCCGAGAATACAGCAGATAGGAGAACGGAGGTTGTCCTTTGATCGGGCGGCCAGGGCAGCCTCGTGCTGTTGCTTGCGGCGTTCTGCGGCGGCGGCCTTGCGTTCTTGCTCGGCCTTCTCCGCGGCAGTCAGCTCCTCATCGGAAGAGTCATCCTCAGAGTCTTCTTCAGATTCCGATTCAGAATCATCCTGGTTAGCCGCTGCCTTGCCGTTGGCCTTGGCGGCAGGCTTCCCGTTTGCTGCGGGCTTGGCATCCTCTTCATCCTCACTAGGAGCGTCCCAGCTGTCTTTGACACCATCGGTGTTGACGTTCTCTTCTTTATCGGCCAAAGCCTCCCAGTCATCCAGGTCGTCGTCCTCTTCTGCCGCCTTCTTGGCCTCGGCCGCCTTCGCCTCAGCCTCCTTACGGGCCTTCTCAGCCTCCTCGGCCTTTCTCTTCTCTTCTTCTTCTTCCTTCAGCCTGAGCTCCTCAAGCTTCCTGCGAGCCTCGTCCTCGGCCTTGTCGTCAGGCTTGGGAGTCTCTGCGGGAGAAGCCTTCTTGCCCTTCTTTTTCTTGTCGTAGACGGGCTTCTTCTTCGCATCGGGGTCTTGGAGACCGGCGACCTTGGCGCCGCTCTCGATCATCTGCTTCATACGAAGCTCGGCCTGCCTCTGAGCTTCCTTCTGGGCCTTGGTCATGTATTTGCCCTCACGCTTGAGCTGCTCAATCTTTTCCTTCTCCTTCTGCTTCTTAGCAGCCCTAGCTTCAGCCTTCTTCTTCTCCTCCTCTTCGGCAAGACGCTCCTCTTCCTCAATGCGCTTCCGTTCCTCCTCTGCAAGGCGGGCCTGCTCCTCCTCGAGACGCCTCCTCTCCTCCTGTTGCTTCTGGAGGGCAAGAAGCGCCGGGTTGAGCTTCTTCTTCTTGCCACCAGCAGCCGGCTTCTCAGGCTCCGGCGCGGGAGCAGCAGCCTCAGCCTTAACCTCAGGCGCCTTCGCCGCCTCAGCCTTGGGAGCCGCAGCGGGCGCAGCAGTCTTCTTCTTGGCCGCCTGCTCCTTCTTGCGCTGCTTCTCGCGCTCCTTCTTTTCCCTCTCCTTCTCCTTCTTCGACTTCACGCGGCCGCCGGCACCTTCGTCGTCCGACCCGCCGGCGTTCTCTTCCTGCTGCTGCTGCTTCTGCTGCTGGCCACCCTTGCCACCCTTGCCCTTCTTCTGCGGCTGTCCAAACAGATCGTCGTCGTCCATGTTGGCCTCCTCGGGCGCCTTGGCCGCCAGGTCGTCCTGCGGAGTCGCGACGCCGCTGGCATCGCCGGAGCCGGGCGCGTCCTCGCCCTCGACGAAGTCGTTGACGACCTTGCCCTTCTTCGCACGCTTGCCCTTGTTCTTGCGCAGGGCCGCCAGCAGGCCGCCGCCGCCGCCACCGTTCTCCTCGCCCTCGGCCTCTGCGTCCTTAGCTTCTTCATCCTTCTTCGCGGCCTCGGTGGCGGCGGCTATCGGGTCGATGGTCTCGCCCAGCTCGGCCTCCCAGTCGTCTTGCTGGGCCTTCTTGCCACCCTTCTTCTTCGGAGGCATTGTGGCTGTTGGTGGGGACGGTGCTCGTGGATAGAAGGTGGATAGCGCGGTGTGCTGGCTATCAAGGCTCGTTCTGTGGGATCGACGTCGTGGTGGTGACAGTCGACGTGGGTGGACGAGCGATCGGCGAGGCTACGTGCTGGCCAAAAGTTTTGATGGCTCCGTATCGATTGGCGAGAGCGGGCGGCGGGTGGACGGGCTAGCTAAAGCTCTTTCTTTCTCGCCCGCTTGAGGTGGGTGGCGCGTGCGAGGGAGCCGCAGCACACGGTGTTGCCTCGGGAAAATGGTAGAGAGCGCGAGAGAGAGGCGGGCGGGGGTGGGTGGGAGAGCGACGAGGCTGATGGAGGCTCGTGGCTGCTCTTGCGACGTCTGGCGTGCTCCCGATGGACAAGGCCCGGAGTCTTTCTTTTCTGCAGGCGGTGGCGAGATGGGAATTTCTCGCGGATTGTGGTGACGGCGAGGCGGGCTGCTCGGTGCCGCCGCCCAGTTGGCGGGGGTGCCTGACTCAGTATGTGTGTGGACGTCAGTCCGCCCGCCTGCCTTTCAGCAAACCGCTCCTTTCACTGCTGCCTTGATCCGTGTAGTCGGATGCGTGGCAATAACAGTCAGAGATCAACTGCCAGTGTCGCCTGCCAGTCTATTATGCACAGAGCGTTATTCGATGGCTTAGTCCAACTGTACAGGCCACAAGCGTCGACATATCTCGGCATCTACATTTCACTATCCTATCCATCAATTGCTACGCTGATTTGTCCGAGGTGCCATAGAAGGGAGAAGCGTGAACATCCTGCAAGAGATTGGGAAACGCAATATCTTTCTGTTTCTTGCATCCTTGCACAAACGCCACCTTGACGTGCGAAAATGTCAACCCAACGGCTACTCTGCGTGCTCGTATGCTGGTGGCCACCGGTCCTATCGACCGCTCGACCGCTGTCTGTCCTGTATATCGAGGTTACAAATGGTTTGTTGCGAGTACCTCTCAATTCTTAGGTCTGCTTCAGTGAGAATGGCTTTGGCCTGTCGTTTCTCTAAAGCACCCACAGAGCCACTTCGTTCTCGCAACCGTTTGGCAGGTGATCATATCTCAAACGTCTTTAGCGAATTTCTTTTGCTGAAGAGCGGCGCGTTTTCAGCAGGCATATATTCCAGATAATGCTGGAAAAGGCAAAGATGTGAGCAATGCCGGGGCAGTACAGTCAAAAAGAGCTTTCCACATATTTGGTATGATACAATGATTCTTGCGTCACAAGCTCACTACTCCACATTAGCAACGAGCTTGGTCCGTCTTCCTTTTCCCTCATTCATCGCCCTCTCCCCGCGCATAACTCGAGACATGTTCCTGTCTTTTTGATGCCGTTCCCGCCCCAAATGCCCCCGGGCAGACATTCGAAATATGATTGCATAGAAGCGTAGTTCGATATTCCATCTTACACAATGATCTCGCCCGGATCTACCATATTCGGCACCCACTTCTTGTTCGCCTTGTTATCCTCCGTCTCGCTGGGCTTCGTGACCTCCAGAGGGCTGTACAGATACCAACTCTTCAACGCCGCAGCCGTCGCCCTGAACCTAGCCTCGTCCAGACTCGCACCAGGGCCCTCGCCCAACTTATCCTTGCCGCTGTATACGCCCACCACAAACACCGGATGTCTGCTATCACGACCCGTCTCAGCGAGCAAGCGAGCAACGGGCGGCTCGAACCCCTCTCGCGCACACAACTTTGACAAATCGCGCGTCGGCACGCTGAAGTCGAAGAGGCTGGCGATATCGAGATGGCGGCTAAGGAAGTGCGCCTGCGCGAACTTCTGCGTCGCAGCGCGCCCAGCGTGCACGTATACAGCGCCAACGACAGCGCGCACGAAGCCGGCAGCCGCCTGCTCGAGCGTCGCGGCCTTGGAGCGCAGCGGCTCCTTAGTCATGGCGCGCCCGCGCAGCTCGCCGAAGGCGTCGTCGTACACGATCCGCGACGACAAGCCGCGCCGCCACCCCTGCGCCTTGTTCTCGTTCGGCCGCCCGGTGCGTCGTCGGTACGGCAGGAACTCCGTGTCGGGTTCCAGGTGTGTGAATTGGAGGAGGCCTGGGTCGACCTCGCCGCCGGGCGTGGCGGCCGTCTCGACGCCCCATTCGCGCGTGACCGTGGCCAGGGCGGCGTCGCCGACGTAGGCGTTCATCGCGGAGAGGAGCACGGGCATGGGAATGCGCGGGTAGTGGCATATGATCTGCTCGCTGGTGTAGTAGCCGAGAAGGTCGTTGCCGAGTGTTGCCAGCGCGCCATTGTTGAATTCCGGGTTCGAGTCGGCGGAGGGGTCGATGAGAGCACGGGCGAGGGTTTCAAGAGGTAGCCGGGATGGCAGCGAGAGACGAGCGTGGAGGGCAGAGAGCTTGGCTGACTCTTGTGCCGCGGACACCGGTGGAGACGGAAGAGACTCAAGTTCTACGGGGACGGCGGGCTCGGGCTCGGACTCAATTGGCGCTGTCTCCTCCTTAGGCTCAACAGGCTCGGTGGGGGGAGCAGATGAGGAGGTCGACTGTAACCGGTAAAAGGGTATTTGACGGCATTGGGGCTGGAGCTGCTGCTGTTGCTGCTGCATGAAAGGGCATTGCGGGCGTGGTCGTGTGAGGCGCGTCAAGACGCGGGCGCCGCCCAATCTCTCTATCCGTAAACGCTTCATGGGCGGCCGTCAAATCAAGGAAGAGCCGGACGCGGGAACAGGGCTCCGGTGGGACGCGGTGAGTGGGCGTGGTCGCTGGTCAATTAATGCAGTACTCCAAAATTTCCTCGGACGCAGCTCGACTTCGACGAACCGCGAGACCCAAGCGTTGTTACCGTATGGGGCCTAGCAAGGTCGTAAAGTTGCTCACTCAGCGGTAATTATCGCAACACCCGATCGTCAACCGCCTCTCACATTGACCTGTCCGCCCCGACCCAGCCTAAGCTTCCACCCGCACTCCGATCCAGACAGAGCTTCCAACGCTCTCCCACAGCGACCGGAACGCAATTGCATACCACACACCTCACCATCCACCATGGGCGGAGGCGGAAAGATCCCGTACGTGCCGCCCAATCGCATCCCTCGTATAATCAGCAACGCGCATACCGTTCAGTAGCTGGGCCTCTGCTGAACGCAACGCTTCTCTCTACAGGTACCCCAAGCACGTCTGGTCCCCGGCCGGTGGCTGGTACTCGCAGCCGAAGAATTGGAAGGCAAACACGGCGGTCATGGGCGGCGTTGTCATCGGCATCACAGCATTGGCTTGGTACACCAGCGCGCAAAGGGAACAGCGTTCTTCGTTCCCTGAGCCTGGCAGGTTCTTCCCCAGCAGATAGTAAGGGCTCCATCTGTTACAATCCTCAAGTTCTTCTGGACTCGGCGCTGACGGATATTGCGTAGCTGGAGTAAGCAAATCATCGAGCACGAGCGGAACCAGAAGCAGCAGGAATCATAGACACCGAAACAAGAATTAAAGACTTCCAGAGCGCTACATAATCGAAAGACTGTATTTTGAGCCGTACGGAGTCCCAACCCCTTCGGGATACAGCACAGCAGTGGTCCTGTGATATACATATCATTGCCCAATGACGGCAATGCAGGACTCGGTGCATCTGTAGGGGTGATGTTCATCCAAGAAATAGCGGGTATCAACGATTGTCTAATGGGTTCTATGGCGCTATATAAAGAGGGACCGCTCGAAATATAGGCAGCGCTGTACTCAGGTGAACTACAAGCACTCAATTACTTTCCGGTACCCCGATTCTCTCCCTGAACTCCCTCAGTCTGTCTTCCACCCTTACCCCATTCCACTTCTCACACTCGCCATTCGCTGCTCTCTCAACAACTGGCATACCGACCTGCTCAATCGCAAAGCTCGCCGCGATCGTCCCCCAGATTGCTGCCTCTTCAACATTCTGCACGCCCGGCGTGTTGCCGCCACGCACTAGCCCTACGGCCAATCCTCCCAAGAAGCCGTTGCCGCCGCCAGTAGGATCCACCACAGCATCTGCAGACGTGTGGAAGGCGGGCAACCAGATCTTCTTCTCGCGGGTAGCGACAAAACAACCGTCTTTTCCGCATCTCACCACGACCGCTCCATTCCCTTTCGCTCCCACTCCAGAAGCCAGCCACTTCTCAGTACATTCCTCCACCGCCTTTCTATCCACTTCTCCTGTCTCCGTGACCGTGCTCCGCGCAAAGTAGCCGCCAAGTTCGCTGTGGTTGGGGCTTACCACATCGACATAGCGGAGAGCTTGCACGCACTGCTCGTAGTCCTCGGGCGTGCAAAAATCGGGCACTGGCTCCCAGATGAAGAGGGGCGGGTTGACCCAGCGGTCAGGCGCCAGACACTTGCGTTTGAACAAGATGTTGGTGACCAGGTCGATGCAGCGGGTGGAGGAGCAGATCAGGTGGTATGATTTGGAGAGGAGGAGCTCGGGCGTTAGAGCGTCATGGTCGATGCGCAGCTTTTCGGTCGTGTAGCGGAAGGCTGTTTTGTGGTCAGAGCATTGCGATTGACGAGCGGTGTGCAGCGCGGTGACGTCATGCTGGAGAAGAACTTCAACTATAATAATGATAGACAGGATGAAGGGGAGTGGAGATGATTGAGAAATTCGAAAAGGCGAGAGAACATGGCGAGTACTCCGGGCGTGAGTGCTCCTGCGGCAGAACAACAAAGAGACATGTGATACCCAACAGTTCCAGGCTCAGGGAAACTCCAACATGGAACTGTTGGAATGAAGATGTAGAAAGAAAATACCAAAGCCGTAGGGGCAATCCATACTGCTACATCTGGTAAGGCTGCACAAAAGTGGGAGGAAAAGTTAAAAAGAAAAAAAAAGAAAAAAGAGATACACGTGAGTAAAAGGCCAAGTTGCGGTGAAGATGAGAAATTGCAGTCCTACCTCGATGCTCGTTCTCCCCGTAGCCGTTCCAGCCTCTGGTGGTCAGTCTGTGAGGGGTTTCTCTAAAAAGACAGCTGGTGTCCCATTGTTGGATGGTCTCGCGGACCTCTGGCGGAAAATCGGAACCGCAATCTACAATCCAGCCAACGGAGCGCGACAACGGAGGAGGAGACATGATGCGAGCCCCGATGGCAGAGTAGGCGCCTGCACCGCCGACGACATCTTTGACGGGGGGTCTGGGAGGCTTGAACTCGATGTCATCTGTACACGGCGGGCTCAGACTGTGCTCTGGACCACGGTTTGCTGTTTCAGGCAATATTTCGTGCTCGTACCCAAAATGAACATTCCCAACGACACGAAGTCGATGGTCACGTCTTCGTCTTCGGCCATGTTGATGTAGAAGAGGGTGTCGAGGAGGACCTGGAGCGGCAGAGCGGGCACTGCAGAGTTGGCGCGCTCGCGCTGCACCCTGGCGAGTTCTGGAGAGGGCGCGCGGTGCATGAATGGAGGGTTGAGATGCAGCCAGACGGGAGCAGGCGAGGCTGCGCCTCCGGCCGCATGGTGGGCCCTGGGGCCGGCTCCAGCACCGCTGCACAGGCGGCCAGGAGGGCGGCGAGCCGGGGGCACGCGCTGCCTCAACCCCCGTCGCCGCTGATCGCGCACCTCGCCCTCAAGCCCGCAGCAAACGTGTCAAACGTGTCCCACGCCCTCTTTGACCGGACGCCTGCAGCCCGTCTCAGAGCTGGAGCCCCGACCCCGACGCGCGCGGAACAGCTCCGGAGCTCCTGCACCCGGCTTCACGCCCTCCTCGACCCCCCAAGTCTCGCCGACCACCCGATCCCGCCGTGAGCAGCCAGCAAGCTCCAGCACCAGCGCCTGCCTCGCCTCGCCGCCCACTGCCCTTGCTAGCCCGCGCAGCAGCAGCAGCGATCCCCGCCATTGCCCACGATGGCGCAAAACAACATGCACAATCTGACCACCCTGATCAAACGGTAACTCCACACTGCCACCCGCCATCATGCCCGACGCGACCAAAGACACCCTGCTCTACCGCCTCTCGTCGCCCGCCCACATCCCCGACGACGCGCTGACAAGACTTGCCCGCAGGCTGGAGGCCGCGACCTCCCGACTGGAGGACATTGCCTCGTCTACCTTCGACAATGTCGCCGCCGGCCTCCAAGCCCCTCCGCCTGCCCAGCCGGCCTCTGCTGCCCCAGCTGCCCCGAAGGCCCCCTCGGCGCCAGCCGCTCCTGGCGCACCTGCTGCCCCCGCAAAGTCCGACGTGCCGCCCATGCTCGCAGCCTTCGATGCGTTGCTGGACAATGAGTTGAAGGACTTCGTGGACAAGAGCAAGGGGATTGACGATCAGATTGCAGAACAGGTAGATACAATTGTGCGCGCTGTCTGGGAACTTCCTGCTGAGACATACGTGATGTAGGCGAAAGCACTCTCCGACGCCTTCACTGCGCAGCGCCAATTCCTTCAGGTCTCCACCCTCGCAAAAAAGCCCGATGTAGCTTCCCCCGTCTTCCTCGAGGTCTTGAAAGACCTCCAGAGCGGGATCGAGAAAGTGGACCAGGTCAAGCAGATATCCAAAGACCCAAAGCTGAAGAATCACCTTACCATGGTTGGCGATGGTGTTGGCGTTCTTGGCTGGGTCACAATGGACTCGAAGCCGGGCGACGTGGCTGCCGAATTGTTCGGCGGCGCGCAGATGTACGGCAACAAAGTGCTGAAAGAGGCCAAAGAGAAGTGCGTCCCAAAATGCATGTGATTGAGGATGAGGTGCTGACAGGTGCTCCAGTAACACACCAGAGCATGCCGAATGGGTCCAGTCCTTCTATAAGCTCTTCAAGGCTCTCATCTCGTACATCAAGGAAAGCCATCCTCAGGGCGTGCAATGGAACCCGAGCGGAATCGACGCTGCGGAAGCCCTTCGTCAAGTAAAGTCAGGAGGCGCCAACAGTGTCTCGGCAGCACCCCCTGCTGGTGGTGCTCCTCCACCACCTCCGCCGCCGCCGCTTCCTACTTTCGATAATGCTGCTCCGCCACCTCCGCCGGGTCCAGCACCGGTGGCAAAGAAGGCTGCGCCAGACATGGGCGCGGTCTTCGACGAGCTGAACAAGGGAGAGGCGGTCACTGCTGGTCTACGTAAGGTTGATGCTAGCCAGATGACGCACAAGAACCCGTCCCTGCGCGCCAACTCTACTGTACCTGAGCGCAAAGACAGTACCGGCTCCAGAGGCAAGTCCCCTGCGCCTCCGGGTAAGAAGCCGAAGCCGGAAAGCATGCGGACAAAGAAGCCGCCGAAGATGGAGCTTGATGGGAATAAGTGGATAATTGTATGTGCCGTCGGTATCTATGCCACTGGGCACGTTTCTCTGACATAATGCTCTCTAGGAAAACTTCGAGGATCACCCTGAACCCTTGGAAATCGAGGCGACCATCGTTCAGTCCATCCTCATTACAAGGTGCAAGCACACGACTATCCGTGTCAAGGGCAAGGGTAACGCCATCTCCATCGACAACAGCAGCCGCACTTCGATCGTGCTGGACTCTCTGGTTTCCTCGGTCGACGTGATTCGATGCCCCAACTTTGCGCTGCAGGTTATGGGCACGCTGCCTACTCTTTTGCTCGACCAGGTCGACGGAGCCTCCATCTACCTGGGCCCTGAGAGCCTGGGCACGGAAATCTTCAGCAGCAAATGCACCAGTGTCAACATCAACTTGCCTCCTAGTGAAGAGGACGGTGATTACACAGAACACCCCATTCCTGAGCAGTTCAAGACCTTCATCAAGGACGGTAAGCTCATTAGTGAGATCGTGGAGCATGCTGGTTAAAGGGAGACTTCATGGAAGTAATGTTATCATCATCATCATCACAAAAAGAAGGGGGGTTAAAACTGTGTTGGAAAAATGTGTACGAGGTACGAATTGCATGGAATTGGGGACGGCTGAGAGGGGAGGGCGTTGGGTAGATTTGGGAAAACGCTGTTGTGTTTCTCCGAATTTGCCTCACCATTTTTTTTTTTCTTTCTAAATTTCTCCCCCTCTGTCTTTTATACCTTCTAGTTTTGCCATAAGAGCCGGGAGATTTGCTACATACTATAGACGTGCCAACCTCTTGTATAAATCGACCGTTTATTTGGGTACCTAGGGTACTGTGCTTGGTTGTTGCTTGTATATGAGAGGTGAAGCGGAAGAGGGGTGTTGAATTTGCACGTTAGGTGGCTGGGCATGATGCTCTGTTCATTTGTCCGACGTTTGGCTTGTGGTTGCACACGCCGCGAGCAAATACGAGAGACACTACGTAGGCATGTCATTTCGGGGGGTGGGGGAAGGTGTTGGACGACACCAGTGGTTTTTTCCTGCAGGGGCTTGCTCCGGGAATCGCGGTTTCGTCCGAAGGTTGCCACGGCACCGGCGTTGAGGTGGTTATGGAGACGAAGCGCAGGATTGGCAGTGGGCGGTGAGAGAGGTTAGCTGTGAGATGAGCTGAGGCGTTGAGGGTGGGATATGCGGTCCTTGCGGATATTCTTGGAAGTGACAGTGGCTGCAGCACGGGCGGCCCAGGTGGTGGCAAACACTTCCCCTGTTTCGCGAGCTTGGCGTCTGTTGCCTTTCTTGCCTTTGTTTGGTCGGTCAGACGGGCGGCAGCTGCTTAGTATCTTTTTGTCCCCTGGGAAGATTTTACGGTTCACAGGGGCCGTTGGTGATGGTGTGGTAAGGTTTTTGGAGTGCGGTGGCGTCGATTGGGGTCGGTGGAAAGGAGGGCGGAGAGGTTGAGGAGAGATGTCCAATTTGGGGAGGGTACGTCCAAGTGCTCGGGAGAATAGCAGGCTACGTCATACAGAGAGGGTGGTGACAGTGGAAGTGAGTGAAATGCTGGCGCAGATGTGTTCGAGGAACAAGGTGAGAAGGATAATTGCGATAGGTATTGCCTGTCTTTGTGCTTGTTAACGGCGGCTTCGGAGATATTTGCTCAGAAACGGTGCCGGAAACAAAAGTAAGGGTGTCGTCGAGGGCTTAGGGTGCTAGCGTTGCTGAGTTTTGTTCTGCTTTGATGATCGAAGGACGGAGCCCTCCCCTGCGGGCTGGTTTTGGCCGATATGCCGCGTTGCGTCAGGTGTAATTGCCTCCAAGGAATTGAAAAGGGCGCCTTACCGTGCTGAAAACAGGTTCTCTCCGCAGTCATAGGTTACTACATATGTGAGCTGAATGTCAATGCACTGAGGCCGGATATGTCAAAGTACTGTAATCTACGTAGTCATTTTAAGGCGGTGCAGAACACTACTGGATATCTAGATCTGCCTTCAATGGGTTCTTCTTGAGCTAGTTAAAGATATTGTGTCCAGGCTCTTGAGACTACTACGGAGTTGTGTTAGATCCACGCATGAAAGGGTTGAATAAACGGCTGCTTTCATCGAAACCTAGCTCCATTTAGCCGATAAATTGCTCTTTAGCTATTAGATACTGATTCCGGGGCTCGGAGGATTATCACGGGGACGGCGGAACGTGCATCTGTTCATTAGTGCTGAGCTGTTGAGAAAAAGCAGCATTTGGGCCTTGCGCGCGTAACCCGCCGGAGTTAAGGGGAGTCAGTCTGCAGCGGGTCTACAGGCCCGTGTGTGGACAATCAGCTGGATAGTGAGGACAAAACCTGGAAGATCCCAAGGCTGACCCCGCTCTCACGTCAGATAGCCTTCAACTTAAAAGAAACGTTCGGCAATCTTTCACGAGCGGCAGTTGCCTGGCTCAGAGCCAAGCCTAAATCCTCCATAGCCCCTTACAATGTGATTGCTCCGCGGCTAATCGATTTGCTCATATTGAAAAACCCCCAAATCCATGCCCCAGAAGATGGCGTGCGCAGCACATACTGTGGCCCAGGTCGACATGTGTAGGCCGATCTGTACAACGCTGGCGCATTTTTGTGCGTGCATGCCGCATGAAGGGGCGTTCTCAGCCGGCAACGGTGTCCCATAGTGAGCAGATGTGGTTGGATTTAGCGAAGCGGGGGCTACCTAAATCCTGAATTAGCGTGGCTTTGGGTTTGGCGCAAATGATGTAAGCGCAGTTGCGACGGTGTGCGTGTGATACGGCAACGAAGGCGGCCGGGCTGGCATAGTGGAATGAAGAGTCCAGCCAAAGGTATGGCTGGTGGTGACACTGATTGTCGGGGAGGGAAAGGAATATGCTCGCTCCATGGTCTCCTGATGTTCGGGCGAGAACCAGCACTTTCCCGCGCCAACACGGCAGAGACAATGCGAAGGTCAGAACTAAATACTCAGGGTATTCCGGATAGGCGTGACGCCGGCTTGCAGCAGCTGATGCCAATTTAACGGAGGCTTCCAACAAGTGCGTACGGCCGCAAGTGAAGCAAGATAGCCTCGAGGTCGCCAACCAGACGGAAAAGCGGTGATATGGCCGGCGATAGCCATGGTTAATATGCTTGATCGGCTGTGGAACGTTGCGCGAGCTAGGTGCTGTCAATCACATGGCTGGTCATGGTTTGTGCAGCTGTGGCTCAGGCGCAAGGGCCGTTGCCAGGGGCCTCTGCCGGACGGCCCAACGGGTGCGAAGAGCGACTTGGCAGGGCGTGCCAGGAAAGAGACAGAGGCAATGGCGTCCCTTTCCACGTCTGCACGAGGCGTATCTCCCAATAGCGGAGGGCGACGCTGTGGCCCGCAGGTGCCGAGATGAGCATGGCGGCAGCCGCGAGCATGCAGGCAAGCAAGCGCTCGCATGGCTGAGGACGAGCGGGCATGAGCTGCAGAGACATGGCTTGGACAGAGCACGGGAAGAAGCAAAGGAAAGAAGAACGGCAGAAAGGAGGGTGGGAAAGACTGGAGCGGAGAGCCGCGCCGTGCCGCAGCAGTGGCCCACGGCAGCATTCCCGCCTCGCTTGCGGGCTCCACCTTTCACGCCTCTCAGCAGAGGTCCCGCCGCCGCCGCCGCTGCTGCTGCTGCTGCTGCTGCTGCTGCCAGAACGCTTTCCGCCGCGTAACACCCCAAATGAGCTCGAAACCCGACCATTGGCAATCGCAGCATGCGTCTACCCCGCCCGTCCCCCTGAGGCCTGAGCCCAGCAGATAAAAGTTGTGCACCCGTCCCGACACTCTGTTCCCTGGCCCCATCCCCGCCGTTTCTTTTATTCTCGCTTCTGCAAGAATGCCCCTCCAGGTCCTGATTGTCGGTGCCGGCCTTGCAGGCTTCTCAGCCGCCGTGGCCCTCGCCCGCCAGGGCCATCAGGTCGACATCTTCGAGCGCTCCGCCTTCTCCAACGAAGTCGGCGCTGCCCTCCACTTTGGCCCGACCACGACTGCACATGTCTTCCCGCGATGGGGCGTCGATGCCATGAAGGACTTCCAGGCGTGCAAGGTCGACCGGTGGTCGAATTACTTGGTGAAAGACGGCGTCATGGAGCCCGCGAACGACCGTTACGTGAGTGCCTGCACCGAGACACCCCGCCGAAGCTCGCACACTGACAACACACCCAGATTCTTGAAGACCGGCGGCGCGAGCTGCACTTCGAGGGCGACGAGATCATGTGTCACCGGGTGGATGCGCACTCTGCGTTGCGCGAGAAAGCGCTGTCGTACCCGAACTGCCGGCTCCATCTCTCGTCGAGCATCCAGGCTGTCGACCCCGATGCTGGCGCCATCACCTTGAAAGATGGGACTGTGCATCGCGGCGACGTGGTTGTCGGAGCAGACGGCATCCATTCGCAGACGGTCCAGGCCATCGCAGGCCCGGAGTGTGTGCCGACCCGCGCGGGCGTCAACATCTTCCGCTTCTTCGTCCAGGAGGACGTCGCCCGCCAAAACCCCCTCGCTGCCAGATTCCTCGACGACCACAACTACCCCAACGCTCACGTCTCTTTCCGCGGCACCAATGGGTCTGTCTCGGTCATCTACACGGCCAGGAACGGCTCCTACCTCAACTTCGGCCTGCTATTCCCAGCCAAGCTCGCCAAGCGGGACCTGACCACCATGGACTGGCATGCAAAGAGCGATCCCGACGAGGTCGTCGGCATTTTCCACGACCATCCGCAGTTCTTCAAGGAACTCATCTACCTGGGCGAAGACTTCAAACACTGGGCCTTCCCAGCTCGCGACCCGCCCAAGTCTTTCGTCAAGGGCAAGCTTGTTTTGATTGGCGACGCTGCTCACCCCCTGCATCCGACGCACGCCACCGGCGCCGTCCAGGGGGTTGAGGACGCTGCATGTCTCGGGGAGCTGTTGACGTCAGACGCTCAGCCAAAAGACGTCGCCGAGAGGCTGCAGCTCTACAATGACCTTAGATACGAGAGAACCATCACTCTGAAATTCGCATCCGAAGTTGGCGTTCTTGCCGGCGTCGACCCGGATACCCGGCTGGAGAAGTTGAGGAAGTTTGTGCCGAATGGGAATATACCCGAGGATACGGATAAGTATATCTGGCTTTATAACCCTGTCAAAGAAGCCCAAGATGCCCTCCGCGCCCTCCTCAAGAACAAACAGCATTGGCTGAATTGCGCTGTCATGTAAATCATTCTCCCCCAACGTCACCTAATGTCTTTTCCGGTCTGTATAACTGTTCTTCAGGCGGCCTCTTCTGGCGTCATTCCCGCTTCTGTATAGATCGAGTTCCCTCTCACGCTGAAACTCATTTTCATTCCCACATGTCCCCCGCACCAACTCTCCGAAATTCACTCACCGGTGACGCAGATATTACACACTATGCAACTGATGTGCTGCGTTTCACACATCATGTTTCACGGACTCTGCTGACTCACAGCTTGGCATTGGCCACGGGATTCCGTCCTGGGATGGTGGGGAAGACGACTAAGGTCATACACTTCCATGGCCTCTTTCCGCATTCGGAGGCGCTTGGACTAATGCGGCGCGGCCCGCATAGCCACGCATCGTCAATCTCGATGAATTGTTCCGCAATAAGGCTATTCGCCTGCGGATCTCTCGTCCATCATAGAAGACCTGCATCAAGCCAAGCGAGACGCCCTGGTTGTCAATGTCGGCAGATACATAGGCCCTGCCGATAATCTTGTCGGACGAGTACTGTTAATAGATGTATATCCGTTCGATAGACATGCAGCGCGTGCTAATGCAAGTAAGCAGCATTTGGATCACGATTTGTGGTAGTGATGACCAGAAAGACGAGCCTGCAAGTCCACGAAATATGGAGCTTTCCCGGCATTCGGACGTTCCATTGGCTATCACTGAGCATCACTAAGCATCAGTGTACGCAGTATTTTGGGTGCGTCGCACACATACCGACGTGAAACGGCGGATTTAGTACTCGAGATGGCAACTGCTGAGAGAAAACTTGAACCAATGCTGGACGCGCCAGAAGGAGGAGTACGCAAAGAGCGTCTCTATATGAACCAGGCGGGGTCTGCACTGCGCCCCAATGCAACGTCCCCACCATTCCTATTTCATACCCGAGCGCTGTCCAGTCTTCCCACACCATGAAAGTGCCTACCGATAACCTGGTGCCGGATGCGGTACCCGCTGCGGGTGCCCTGACTCGACATCCCTTCTCGTTTCTCGCTGGACTCGTAGCGCTCTGGTTCTTGGGTCTCGGGATCTACAGGCTATATTTCCACCCACTTGCTAAGTTCCCCGGCCCCAAACTTGCCGGATTGACGTGAGCGCTACCTCGATACCGTTGAACCAGAGCTTAACCGGTCGCAGCTACTGGTATGAGACCTACCACGACCTCTACCGGAGAGGAAAGTATACAGAAACTCTCTTGGACCTCCACGACACATACGGTAGGCTGTCCAGCATTACGAACAGACTGGATACTGGAGCTACACTGACGCTGAGCCTCTCAACAGGACCCATTGTTCGCATTAATCCAGAAGAGCTTCACGTCCGCGATCCCAAGTTCATTGACACATTGTACTCTTGGAACTCAAAACGGGGAATCACTGCCTGGTTCACAGGTCCATTTGAGTATGGATATGATCTACCCTTGATATGCTTCAACGACTAACAGGCCGCAGTTTCGAAGGCGTATGCTGCTCCAATCCATCGATGCCCTCGAAACCCCCGGTTCTCACTCACGCTTCTCACAGACACACTTTGGGTCCCTTAACCATGACCTCCACCGAACGCGCCGAGCCCCTCTGAGTAGGCTCTTCTCGAAGCCCATGGTGATCAAGCTTGAGCCGCTTATCAAGCAGAACATGATGAAGCTATGCAACAACGTCGAGGGATTTGCCGGTACGGGCAAGCCACTGAAGCTCGTCGATGCCATATCGTGTTTTGCAACAGATGTCATTACGGAATACTGCTTCGGTCGGAGCTATGGGTTCTTGAATGACCCGTCCATGGAAAAGAGTCTGTACACAGCTATACATGGAGGCATGGATGCAGTCATTGCGTTCAGGCATTTCCCCTTGTACAAAAAGCTGTTCTACAGTATACCTACGTATGTGTTCGTCAACTCACAACAGTGAGACTGTTCGGCTAATTGTAGCATTGCAGATCCATTATGAACCGCATGGACCCGGACCTGGAAATCTGGAGGGCTTTCAGAGTCGTGCGTCAACTTTTCTGTGCCCATCTGCAGCTGCCTCTACTGCAGTATACTAACAAACGTGCCGCTGTCAGGATATCCGTAGTCACGTCCGCAAACTCAAGCAGGAAATTACCACGGGCGCGTTCAAAGCGTCGGAGGCAACGCGTGCTACAGTCTTCACCGAGATACTCAACAGCAACATGCCCGAGTCCGAGAAGGACACGGAGCGTCTCAGCCGCGAAGCGCAGGCCATGGTCCAGGCGGGCATAGAGACGGTGTCGTGGAGTACGTTCTTCAACGCTCCCTTCCACCTACCTCAATCCCCTTCCTCCACAGCCCCGCACTCTGTGCCCTTCATGCGCCTCAATCAAAGACGCAGCAAGACAACCTGGACCGCCAGCTAACATGAACCCAACCACAGGCCTCACAACCAACCTCGTGTACCTCCTCTCCAGCCCCCACGCCCTCGCCCGCCTGCGCGCCGAACTCCACAGCGCCATTCCCGCCGATGACCCTTCCACCCTGCCCCCCTGGACCACGCTCGAACAGCTGCCTTACCTATCCGCCTGCGTGCGCGAGGGGCTCCGCCTCGGCTACGGCGTCGTCACGCGCTTGGCGCGCATGCCGGAGACAGAAGCGCTGGCGTACAGGGACGAGAAGCGCGACAAGACATGGATCATTCCGCCCGGCACGCCCGTCGGCATGTCCGCATACCACGTGCATCATGACGAGAGCGTCTTCCCGCGAAGCAGGGAGTACTGGCCGGAGAGGTGGTTGGAAGGGGAGGGAGGAGGGAAGAACAGGGGGTTGGAGGGGATGTTGTTGAGTTTTTCGAAGGGAAGTCGGCAGTGTGTGGGGATGAAGTGAGTGTCCTTTGAATTCTCCTCCCTTTTTTGACTATTTCTTTCCACTGGGGGGGTTTCGCCATTTTCTTTCTTTCGACTTGCCTCTTCTTTTTCGGTGCCTTCGGGTGGGGATGCTAACCCTAGACATAGTTTGGCGTATGCGGAATTGTATATTGGATTGGCGACCTGGGTCCGCTTTTTTGGAGACAGGCTGGAGTTGTTCGAGTGCGGGGTGGAGGATGTGCAGTGAGTGTTACCCCTTGTCATTCTCTTTCCCCCCTCCCCTTTCTGAATCGGGAGAGAGGCTTCGGTATGCTGATGCGAGGCTCTTCTTTCAGGTACCATCACGATGCCTTCCTGCCGGCGGTGAGCCCAGAGAGCAAGGGAGTGAAGGTTTTGGTGAAGCCGAAGACGACAGAGGTATCATAATGAGGTGGACTGTGGATACTCCGTTCTTCTTTCGGTCTTTTCACTTCGTTCACCATTCGTTCGCTCTTTATTCATTTGACATGCGAAGAAGCTCCACCTCGGGGAGTTTCGTTCAACAATTATTCTCGTACCAAAGAAACCAGTCGCCTCATACCTTGTACAGCGGATCACTCGGGACGTGTGTCCAGCGGGCGGTTGTCACTGTTTACCTAACTGATCGACACCCGGCAGATAAGGCCCGCCGGTTGGAGTAATTTCGGTATCTGCCCTGGGACTAAGTCTTTTTTTTTCAAAAAAATAAAAGATCTAGTTGCGTGTGAGCATACTTCATAAACTCAGTGGCCGATTGCCGCGATCTACTCATTTCCGCTAAAGTGTATCGATTGACAACGGCATCATTGCAATGCAAAGGCCTCGTTCAGGGAGCCACACCATGCCAAGAAATGTTCGGAATGTCGGTCGATTTTATTGACTTGTTGTCGAACAACACGCGTCGGCCATCCGTCCAGCACGTGATATGATATCAGGCTACGTCACGGCCATTGGTCCGGCCACACACACGCGAGGAACATCATTGCCCGAACCTCGACCAGGGCTAACGTGTATACACAACACGACGCGTTCATCAGAGAAGTCAACATTCGAGCGGACGGCCAGACTGCACCCATTCAGACATGTTTTCCTTTTTGGGGCTCCGTCCCGTCATGATTTTTTGACAGTTGTCTAGCGCGAGGCCATCTCTTCTCCCCACAGATTACAACGGAACCCGAAAATAGTAAGCAGATTTTGTGGAGCGGTCACAATAACCCTCCTCCCGCTGTCGATCATCCTCGCGATCCCAGGAACTTGTGGATTCAACGTCATTTTCCTCAGCAACAGTGCCTGAAAATCCCGCGCAGGATCATCATCACTTCCACCTCTCACTCGTCCAGCCTCTCCACAAGCACCCTGCAAGGCACAACAGCACCGGTGCGGGGCATGCAGCGCCTTGTGGAACTCCTCGCTCCCGTCCTTCCGCGCTACCAATCGCCAGCCTTGCTGTTACGTGAAGATGGGTGTGTGGAGAGAGCTCCTCTGCCCGCCCGTCTAGCCAGCGCAAGGGCCAGGAGTCCTTCGTCAATGGCTCGGCAGCTCATCAGTTCAGCAGAGATATCCAAACTCGGAGAACTTGGCGCCATGATCCTCACTGACGTTACCACAATCAATGCGATTTCCACAGTTATAAGTAGGCGTCTTGCAGCTCGAGTATCACATTTTCACGACCAACAGTCCATCGCTCTTCTCCTTTCCTCCTCCTGTCGTTAAGGCTGTCTTAATTCTTATCTCAAGTCCCATAATGAAGTACGCCTTCTCTCCGCTCGTCTTCACACTGGGGGCTTCTGCCGCAGTTCTCAAGCGGTCAGACTGCTGCTTCCAGCTTACCGCGTCCGGCGGTGCATCCGGCACAGTCGGTCAGCTCAACGACGGCCAGAACCGCGTCGGCGGAGACTACGATGCAGCCAAGTACTGCATCAACTCTAACGGTGGCATCACCGACTCCAACGGCCGCGGCTGCATCCTCACCCCTCCGACCACACAATTCCAGTGTGACGAGGGCGCCTCGCCTACCACTGGCTTCTCTATCGGCCAGGGCGGTGAGGTCACCTACAACGGCAGTACTCAGTTCTATGCCTGCCCCGCCGCGGACGGCGAGTACAACATCTACACCAAGCCGGTCGAGGGCCAGGACAAGTGCGTCGAGATCACGCTGAGCACCAGCGGCAAGTGCGCGTCCGGCGGCCAGCAGGAGTCCTCTTCCGCGCCCGCCCCGAGCACTACCGCCCCGAGCAGCGCTCCCGTCCAGAGCAGCACTCCCGTCGCCAGCGCCCCGCCCGCGAGCACCCCGAGCCCAGTTGCTCCCTCCAGCTCTCCTGAGTCCGTCACTTCGGTCGTTGTGACGCAGACCACGACCGAGTGCCCCACCACCTCCGGCGCTGCTAGCACTCCCGTCCCTAGCGCCCCGGCCCCAGAGCACAGCTCCTCCGCCGCGAGCCTGCCGCCTCCGGTCCAGAGCCCGCCGCCCGTCCCGTCCTCGGAGCAGAGCCCGCCTCCCGCTGCCACTACGCCCGCGTCGCCGGAGCACACCACCTTGACGACGACGCAGGCCGCCTCGACGCACACCTCGGTCGAGAGCGTCACCGTCCCGACGCCGTCGCCCAGCGCGCCCGCGCCATCCCAACCCGCGGGCACGCCCAGCTCCTCGGCCGTTGAGTCGCAGCACTCGTCCGCTCCCACGCCCGCCGGCACCCCCACGCCCAGCTCGAGCGGCAGCGGGCAAGCCTGCCCCACCGACCTCGCCGGCGACTACCAGTACCCGCACCTCATCGTCCCCGTCAACGCGTCGACGCCGTCGACGGCGTACGGCACGCAGTACGACGGCGCCATCTCGACCACCCCGCAGGTGTGCTCGCTGTTCAACTTCGACATCCCGTCGGACTGGAGCGGCAGCACGTGCAGCAGCATCTTCCTCCTGCCGCAGAAGGCTGAGCTCGAGACGAGCGACTACACGCTGGCTGGAACGGGCGAGGCGGTGTTCAAGAGCCTGAAGGAGGCCGCGAGCGAGAGCACGAGCTGGGAGAACAAGCCGCAGGTGGAGGCGGAGCTGGGAGCATGGGGAATCGAGTCGGGCACGAGGTTCGTCGTGAAGAGTGGCGAGTGTGAGGCGGGTAAGACGGCGGCGGTGGAGGTGTGCGCGCAGGGCGGATTGGCCCTGGAGTGGTTCCAGGATTGGAACCCGAGCCCGATTGGGTTGTTTGTGAGGAGGTGCTGAGGGCGAGCGGGAGACGATAATGATCAGACGCCCTGAAGAAGGAGCAATAATGATTGAATGAGGGGAGGAAGTTTGGGAAGAAATAATGAGGCTAATTTTCATCAGCTGTATTTTCATGGTAATACTTTTTTTTGGGAGCTGTTAAGCTCTTCTCCGAAATGAATAGTCCATGTACTCGGAATATAAAATAGAATAAAAACCGTCTGATAAGGGAAAAATTCATGTCAGCAGTGATCTCTCAAATGTCCGCTCCAGGAGCTTCCTCTTCAGCTTTAGCGAGCATGCCCCGCATCATCAGATCGTCAGCAATGGTAGACAGGTCTGGTTCCCTTCCTGTTAAACATTCAGAACAACAGAAGTTTCGTTTGCCTGCCAATATTGACTCCTCGATTGCCATGCGCTCCGATTTTCCCGTGTTCGCGGATTCATCCAGCCGACTTCCCTCCTCCTAACCGAGACCTTGGCCTGCATGTTATATTGGAGGATTCCATGGGGACTTCTCGGAGCAAGCTGGGTCGACAAAATTCGTACTCGTATAGCGTGTAGGCATTATAGGTAAAAGGTGCGAAGAGGGGTGTACATGTATGCGCGCAGAAGAAGAAGACAACCTCACGTGTTGCTTGACGTGCCAAATCGCCAAAGGACTTCTCGATGTGGCCAAGACACCCTTCCAAGGCCCCGGTGCACGAGCTTCTCCAATGCAACCTCATAATTTTATCCCCCCACCCACCCAGTATCTGAGGGAATTGACGGCACCATCCCCGGGTCCCAGCCCGGCGACTCATTGCGCGCCGCAGATCTGCCGCGAAACAGGAAAAAAGTCTAAGCAGCTCGCTACCGTCGACCACTTGGGGACAATGCCACCGAGGAGAACCACACATCATACCCGGTGTAGATATATCAGCTGAACGGGCTTGCCGTCCAGCCATAGCAGCGCACTCACGCAAAACTCCGCGCCGGCGTTCTCCGCGCATCGACCGCCGCAAAACTGCCGTCCGGCCGTCCCGCAGGACCTACGCCATCGGCGGCACATGCTCGGCTACTCGTGTGCTGTGTACTGGGACCGAATAGCGCGCTTCCCCACGACTTCAGCCGCGTATTACAAAGCTATAGAGCAGTTGTGCCGGACTGGTGCCGCGGTGCTAACGGCAAGAGGAACCATCTGCGATAATGCGGGGTCTGGAATGTGGAGAGGCCGCTCAATAGGGAGATGCGAGTAACTGAACCTGGGCAGGTTCGCCGACGAGGAACAGTTCCCGGAGCTCGGGAAATGCAAGGCCGGCAGCTGTGGTAGGCGTGTGACCGGTCTGCGACGTTGTGGCTGACTCTTGGGCACGCTCTTGTGCGGCGGGAAGAGAAGCTTGGGGGAGCTTTGGCGAGAAAGGGCAGAGCGCCACCCGAGGGCACTACTACGCACACGCAATAGTGGTGACGTCGGTGCTTCTTTTCTTTCACAGGTCCCTGGCTCTATTCCGCTGCCTTTTCCCGTATTCTGCGTGGGATCCTGTTCGGCAAGGTCAGAAAAAAATAATCCATGGAAGAGGGGTCACACATTAGCCGTCGCCAATCTCCATGGCCGGCGGCCAGCGAAAGACCTATAAAGAGCAAGCCCTGCTTTGCGCGGACAGTAGCTGTCCCTCAGGCCAGTCCCGCGTGTGCTCGAGGCTTCCCGCAGCAATTCCAGCCATGGCAGCCCGTTCCCCGACCTCCACCCTCCCGCTTCTCGCCCTCGCGCTGCTGTCATGCCCAAAACCAGCGCTGGGCCAGGGTAGCGCCGTCCCAGCATCGCCGGAGACGATCGAGGCGCAAGAGCTCTTCTGGTCATACAACCGCTCGCCGCCCGTCTACCCGAGCCGTGAGTACTGTCACACGAGCCATTGGCCCCCTCCTACGCCCTCCTACGCCATCCCCTCTCTGCCGTCACTGACTCCAGGAACTCACAGCCGAGGCCAACGGCACCGGCGACTGGGCGGCCGCCTATGCCTACGCGACGTCCCTCGTCGCCCAGATGACCAACGACGAGAAGCAGAACCTCACCTTCGGCTTCAGCACCACGACCAATGGCTGCAGCGGCATTTCGGGCTCCGCCCTGCGCGTCGGGTTTCCCGGCTTGTGCTTGAACGACGGGCCGGCCGGCGTGCGCGGCACGGAGCTCGTGAGCGGGTTCGCGTCCGGCGTGCACGTCGCCGCGTCGTGGAACCGGGATCTCGCGAAGGCGCGGGGCGTGGCAATTGGGCAGGAGTCGAAGGCGAAGGGGGGTGAGTGATGCTTTCGAGGAGTGAGGTTGTGGAGGGAAGTGCGTTGTGCTGACTTTTGCGACAGTGAATGTGTGGCTCGGGCCCGTGATGGGACCGCTGGGGAGGACGGTGTTGGGAGGACGTAATTGGGTGAGTGTTATGTGACCTCGTTCTTTCTTTCTCTCCTTTCTTTTTCTCCCTTTTGATGGATGTTAATTGACGGTTCCTGTAGGAAGGCTTCTCCGTCGATCCCTACCTGTGTGGTATCCTGAACGCCGACACTGTGCTTGGTGTGCAGCAGAACGCTATCGTGTCCGCCAAACATTACATCGGCAACGAGCAGGAGACGAACCGTAACCCCTCGACCACGACGGGGAATGCCTCAGTGTCTTCGAATATCGATGATAGGACTATGCACGAGCTGTACCTCTGGCCATTCCAGGATGTTGTCAAGGCCGGCGCAGGTATATCTGAGAAGTCTTCGTCTGGCATAATGCTCGGAAGCTGATGGTCATCCAGGCTCTGTCATGTGCTCATACAACAAGATCAATGGGTCATATGGATGTAGGTGTTGCAAGAGGGCACGCATCGCTGGTATCATTCACTTACAATATTGTTAGGTCAGAACAGCAAGGCCCAGAATGGTCTCCTCAAAGGCGAGCTTGGATTCCAGGGCTTCATCGTAAGCGACTGGGGCGCGCAACACGCAGGCATCGCCAGTGCGGATGCAGGCTTGGATATGGCGATGCCGAACTCCGATTCCTGGGACGGCAACCTTACCATCGCGGTTGATAACGGAACGTTTGCGCAATCTCGGCTTGACGATATGGCAAAGCGGTAAGCCTCCAGCAATGGCCCAGCGTCTTCCAGGCTGGCCTGTTAACGCTTCAGTGCAGTATTGTGGCCACCTGGTACAAGCTCGCCCACTTCGAGCCCGGCACCGGCGTCCCCTACGACCTGCTCTCGCCGCACGAAGACCAGATAGTCACAGCCCTCTCGCCCGACTCCAAGGACACAATATTCCAAGGCGCGGTCGAGGGCCACGTCCTCGTCAAGAACGTCAACAACGCCCTTCCCCTGAAATCGCCCAAGATCCTTTCCCTCTACGGCTACGACGGCCTGGCCCCGACGGCCGTCAATCCCGGCAGCGGCTTCAGCAAGTGGACACTCGGCTTCAACAGCATCAACATCTCCGACGCGGACGTGCTGACCCTCTTCTCCGGCAACCTCACTGATTCAGACCTCCCGCAAGCGGCCTACGGCGGCACGCTCATCAGCGGCGGCGGCAGCGGCGCCGCCACGCCGCCCTACATCTCCGCGCCCTTCGACGCCTTCGCGCAGCGCGCGTACGCGGACAGCACGCAGTTGTTCTGGGACTTCACGTCGCAGGACCCGGCGTACGAAGCCGGGTCGGACGCATGCTTCGTCTTCATCAACGCGTTCGCGACGGAGGGCTTCGACCGCACCGCGCTCACCGACCCGTGGTCCGACACGCTGGTCGCCAATGTGGCAGCCAAGTGCCCGAACACGATCGTGGTGCTGCACAACGCGGGCATCCGCCTGGTCGACGCGTGGATTGAGCACCCCAACGTCACGGCCGTCGTGTACGCGCACCTGCCCGGCCAGGACAGCGGCCGCGCCCTCGTCGAGCTCGTCTACGGCGATGCGACGCCCTCGGGCAAGCTGCCGTACACGGTTGCGAAGACGGAAGATGACTATGGGAGCCTGCTCGAGCCGGTGCGCGCGGATAATGTGTCGAATTACTACACGCAGGCGAACTTCACCGAGGGTCTGTACCTGGATTACAGGTACTTTGCGGCCCGGAATATCACGCCGCGCTTCCCGTTCGGGTTCGGGTTGAGCTACACGTCGTTTGAGTACAGCGCGCTCGATGCGCAGTGGAGCGTGGCGGCTCCGCCGGAGGCGGCGCCCGCTGGCGCGATTGTCGAGGGCGGGCTGGAGTCGCTGTGGGAGACGGTGGCGACGGTGACGGCAACGGTGACGAATACGGGCGACTACCGCGGCGCGGAGGTGGTGCAGCTGTACATCGGTATTCCGTACGCGGATACGCCGGCGAAGCAGCTGCGCGGGTTCGCGAAGGTGCCGTTGGAGGTCGGTGCGAGCGAGGAGGTGACGTTTGCGTTGACGAGGAGAGATTTGAGCGTGTGGGATGTGGAGAGCCAGGGGTGGGTGCTGCCGAGGGGGACGTACCAGGTGTACGTGTCGGCGAGCGTTGAGGATGTGAAGCTGACGGGAAGCTTGGTGGTGGGTTGAGGGGCGCTGATGAAGGCATAATGTGAAAGAGGCTTGGCAAAGGGTGTTGATGTGTTAAAGAAGTAATGACCGGAGTAAAGTAATAGTACAGCTGGATGAAATGAAAGGCCGCCGGTCAGCGTAGCTTGATACACACGCACTGAATCCGACCAGGACGGATAAAATATACTCATCCCGGGCTGGATAGTGGTCAAGCAAGAGTGACCTATGGCTCATGGGGTATCTGTAGCAGTCGCTTGGACGTACTGGTAATGGTCATTGAAGTCGAGGAAACATCCCGTCCGGGCAACTGCTTCACCTTTCACCCAATGAGCCGCGCAGCACATGCCGATGATGCGAGGAGGGATGGGAACTGTGGTCAGCCACCGTGCAGCGGATTCTAATGGTCTCCAATACGGTCAGTCATGACATCCGCTTCTGTGGCCGTTAGCTGATTTTCTGGAGAGCGGGCGCCAGGAAATGGACTGACACCGCTGGGCAAAGTGAGAAAAAGGACAGCGGGTGTTGGAAAGAGGAAAGAGCACGGGCGGCAGGCAGCAGCCGGGAATGAGTCGTCGAAAGTGGTTGCCGGCACCGCGGACTCCACCCACTCCACGACGCGTCCACTCCAACGCGTCGTCATGCTGTGCTCGCTCGTGTTCGAAGCAGCCCGAGTCATATACACCCTCCGCCGCAGCCTACGCCGCCCAGCTGTCCGCGCTGCTGCATGAAAGCGGTCAATTACCTGGCCCTACAGCGTCTCGGCTTCTGGCCCCCATCTCTTGTCACTCCTTCCATTCAACACCACGACACAGCCGCGCCCATCTGCAGCTCCGCTGATGCCCGCGACCCATGGCGTGAGCCTTGCCGCTCCCCACCAACGCGTCTACGCCCCGCTGCCATTGGCCCGCGCCGCGACCACGTCTCCCTCTGCGCCGCGCCCGCGCAGCTCCCCGCCATGCCCCAACCGGCAGTCTCCCATCCCGGCTGCCATCAACCCGCCTTCAAACAAGCGCGCCCTCCCAGCTCGCCGGCTCATGCTGCAGAAATAGCACCGCAGCAGGCCTCGCCATTGGCCCCGGTGGAGAAATGCTGTGCTCGCTTGTTTGCACCCCGCAGACGGTTGATGGGCGGCAAGACCGAGGGGTGGGTGAGGCACAGCACAACAACCAACGCTAAAAAAACATCCGCAGAGTTAAGGAACAGCGTCCATCCCGGCAATCGCGCACGGCCCGCCCTCGGCCATGCCTCCCTCAAACAGTTGACGAGATGATGCGCTTTCGCCATCACGGCTAAGCACCGCCGGCTCCCGCTGCGGCGTTGAGCTTTCGCTTCGCCGCGGAGCCGTGGAAAGAGTAGGAAGAGCAGGGTGTGCATTGAACGCATGGCCCGTGAGGTGCAGGGTTGGTTGTTGCCTTGGGCGTGTGGAGCCTTTCCGATTGCCGCCCACCTCGACCTGACGATGGAGCGTCGTCGCTCTTCTCTTCTGGAAGCCTCGTTTGCGGCCGCTCGGCGGTTCGTGCTTCGCAGGAACTGGTCTGCCGGCTTGTCGCATTCCGCCATCATGGAACTGCCCTGCTATCTTCTCGAGAGCGGCGTAGAAGTGGGCGGCGTTGGTGTTGAATAAACTCTTCATTTCCGCCCTCCCAGAGACTACTTAACCCTGCGTCCCTCGCCCTCGTGGCCCTTCCATATGGCATCAGTTCCCTAATCTGCCATTCTACATACACAAGACCTCTTTTCTTTTCTCACGAATTTCCTCACTATACCTTAATTCATAACCTAATACTTCATCTCCTCTCTGGGCTCCTCTTCCTTCAGTCCTCATTTCTCCCCTCCGAGCCAGGATGAGCCGCTTCTCCTTCTCAACCACCTGCTCCTCGCCGACCTCGACCCACTTCTCCACGCCAGCAACCTCGCCCGCCCTCCCTACCTCCGCAACCCTTTCCCCTCACCACTCCACCACCACTATCTCCGCCCGCCGCCACCACTCCTCCCGCTGGCCACCCCTATCCCCCGACGGACTCCCCCGCTCCCCCAACCCGAGCAGCCGCTACTACCATCCCCACCAGCATCTCCACTCACCCGCCACGACTCCCGCCATCCCGCCCTCCACGTCTCCGCGCTTGGAGCTTGCACCTCAGCACCACAGCACGTCGACACGGCCCAGCTCGACGTCTCCAGAACTAGAGATACAGGCGTTCGCTGCGCCACAGGACATTCGGGCAGACATGCCGGAACCGGACGCCGAGAAAACGGAGAAGGGGTTCAAGCGCTTGAGGACTACCGTGGGCAGGGGCTTGCGGCGCTGCTCCAGCTGCTTTAAGAAGAGGCCGGATCATCCGGATGAGGTGGAGGAGGTGCCGAAGCCGCCGCATTGGTCGGAGTATTGAGGGCAGGGCAGTGTTGACTGTGGAATTGGGCGGCTTTTTGTGTCTTTTTTTAAACGTTGGGTTTGTGGTATGGGCGGGCAATTTGATTACTTGGGTGGTGGCTTTGAGCGTTCTCTTTCTTCGGTTTCGTCGGTGGTTTTCGTGCTGTTTGGCGGGCAGGTCTTTTGCCTACTCTCGTTCGTACATATCTTATACCCTGGAGGATGGTGATCAGCGTCGTGGGGAGATGCTGCTTGCTACCGTCACGGTGGTTCGATATAAAATTCTGCTTTTCTGTTACTCGAGTCCAAGGTCGCTGTCCAGATCATCCTGCAACCTGGACCAGTACGATCTCATCGCTGGTTGAAGATTCCAGGCGCAGACAGTACACCTCTTTCCAGTTCGTTTGCCATGCAAAAAGGGTTCCGTACCAGGTATTCGCTCCTCTTGTGAATCGCGGACCCGCACGCGGCGGCTCGACTCAAGCACTGCTTCATTTGTCCTTCACAAGAAACGGCTGCAGATTTCACGCGCCACGCAGCCGCAGCCGCGCCACCGGGCAGCTTGTGCCGTCCTCCCGGCCAGCATGTCTCGCTTCAAGAGGCCAGTTGCGGGCCATTGTGGACGAGGACATGGTTGAGGGCGCAGCACGGCTCAACAGCGTTTCCCAAGGTCCTCATTCCTACAAATAGGGGCCCGCCATCATTCTACTGAATCGATGACCTCCTCCTCCTCCCAGAGCACCATAGTACCATAGCTGGCCGCAACGCGACATAACGAAAGAGCGAGCCCGGGGACCTTTGCAAAGTTCAGGCGGGGAATGTCGCCACAGAAGGCCTCTGAGACACCACTGTGAAATGCATTGCTTCACATCCACACCCTTCAGCATACCGAAGGAAGGACTTTTCAGTACCATTTCACCTCCTTGCCGCTCCTCTTAGCCTGGGTCTTGAGGTATGAACACCCATTCCGAAAACCACGGAACGAATCAGCCGAGCAAGTTGCGCGTGAATTTCGTTAGTGGGGCTACGCGGTGAATCTACAATTGGGTCTCTCGCAGTCTACGATGTAGGATTGGAATGAAGCCCAAACATATTCATTGCCAAATGAAGTAAGGCCTGGTCTTGGAAACCGAAGGCAGGGTTCGCCGTTCCAGGCACGTGTCTGAGAGGGTATCTGCCATCGGGCCACTCACTATGATCACACTGCTCGCGAGAGACGCACGTACTTCCTCTTCTATGCTCAAACATGTGTTTATCAGCTTCCTGGAACCGAAGCCTTGCACTGTTTATTTGGTCCGACTGGGCTTATTCGGTCTTCTCCTCGCGCCAGTCTGCCGTACACGTGCGGTCAAGTAGCTGCAGATCAAATTACACCTCCACCACCAAAAAAAAAAAAAAAAAACTCTGAAAGTGGAAAGGACGATGAATAAAAAGTTCCCAACAAAATATATATTGCAGCTTCACCGCAGTTCGAGCGAACGGCTTCCGCGGGGGGCTTCGTGGGGCGCCCTAACGGTGTATGCGGCCCGCCTCCCTGGCCGTAACGATACGCACGCCTCACATCGCTTTTGATTGGCTTCTGAGCGTCACATCCACGAAGTAAAAGATGAACCATCGGTTTGAATCTGTGTACGACACTGCCTGGCTGACGAGCGGACATGCTTGGGACATCTTTTCTCAAGTCACGCTACCGTGTGCATACAGCTAACGACGAGGGGACTGAAGCATTCACCTGGGTGGAGATGTATGTATGTACTTCAACCTCGCAGTCAATTCCAGAACAACAATCGCTCACTTCACCAAGTAGGAGCGGTGATGTAAAGAAATTGAAAACACCACATTCTCTCTAAGCTACAAGCATAAAACGCACCAAGACCTGTCAAACGAAGAACGTTAACGAACAAGAGCTCTGCTCCCAGAGATATATAACGCCCCGCGCGTATGATCTTCCGTTGCCCCCTGCCACCATCCGTTCTACTTCGAACGCAGTCTCCACGATGGCTAACCACCATACTTTTTCCGGCTTCGATGATGCAAAACGACCTAAACAAGAAGTCATCCGCCCCATATCCTCCTCCAGCCACACCTACACATGTTCACATAAAACCCGTCATCCATTACCGAAGACACATTAACCACCCCCCAGCCCCTTAGAGTCACTCACCATCATGATAGTTATCCAGCCGTCCAACTACCTTCCGACCTTACTCCCCCTCCTCCCAAAAACACTCGGGCGCCTCTCCGTGCCAGGGCTACCTCTCTCAACCACCAACGCACCCGCCTCGATACCGACCTTGACCTCCAACATCCGCTGCAGAAGATTCTGCACACTGCGCTGCAACTCGAGCCCCATATCCCTATTCAACAGGCCGATAACCAGTGGTGCGAAGACCTTGACATGCTTCTCGAAGTCCTGTTCAGGGAAGCCCGCGTACCCATCCAAGACATCGATAACCACAGGGCGCCACGTGACAATGTTGCGCTGCTGTGTCTCCTCATCGAGCTGGATATAGCTGGTTACGATGTCGACGCACAGCGGGATGAGGGCCTGCTCGGTGTTCGCGCGGTTGAGTCTGCGCTCGGAGCTAGTGTCGTGGTACATGCGGAAGAGGATCGACACGTATACAGCCGCCGAGCCGCTCTCCTGCTTGAGCAGATTGGGTGGCTGCTTCATGAAGCCCTCCCTGAACAGCTTGGTGCGGAGCCCGCGGTCCTCATTGAAGCGCTTGGCGAACTGGTACGACTTCTTCAGCAACATCATTAGTCGCAGCAGCTGCGGCGACGGAATCTGCGCATACACGTCGTCGTTGGAGAAGAGCTCGTTGACCGTCTCGATCATGAGGAGCTGGAGCACGCATTTGGTGATGATCTGGTTGAAGAAGCGGCGGCGCGCTGCCGTTACTACCACTGGCGCTTGCTGGAGGCCGTCGACGGGCCTGTAGTCTTCGAGGTCTGTGCGAGGGGAGCCATTGGTCCCGTCATCAGAGACCGCTGCGGAGCCACGGCGAGGGCTCATGATGCCGTTGATTCCAAGTGCATTGGGGTCCTCGATCTCACTTCTATCATCTCCTGAGTCTAGTGGGAGGTCCGAAAGGCTCTGGGTATCGGACATTGCTTTCGGCGTCTTCGAGCCGTTCGCAGCTGGGGTGTAAGATCCGGTCGTAGCTGCGGAGAACAGCGCAGTGGCTTCTGTTCGCTGGAAAAGGTCGACAAAAGCGCTTACCACCTTCTCCCAGTGGTCCGGAGTGAACTTTGTGACGTTCTGGTGCACAAGTTGTTGCAGACAGTTGCTGCCAATTCTGGCAAGGGTATCATTTTCCTGGCAAATGCAGAGCGCCAGGAGTTCAAGGAAGCGATCGAGCATGTACTCAAGAGATTCAAAGAAATGCGTGAAAAGGGCAATCATGTGCCGCAGAGCCTGAATGAAGGTAGTTGAGAGCCACACAGTGAGTTCTTCGTGGTTCAACGCATTCGACATCTCAGACTTGGACCTGAGAACCATGAAGATGGGATAGAGAATCTGGCGCCACAGAGTGTCCCAGAACTCCCGTGGGAATGCCGAACCGTATTGTTGCAGCGTGTCGAAAAGATATGTTAAAGCCCTATAAAGCTGTCAGCACAGGATTTTCTTACTGACTATTCATGACAAAAAATTTACCGTGATCGGACTTCCAGATCCTCTCCAGTCATCAGGACATCGTGGTATGCGAACAATACAGGGAACCAGAATTGTTCTTCTTGTGTTTGCCGTGTGGGTTGCTTTGGAACTCCGGCAGCCTGTGGTTCGTCTTTGGGTTTATCTGAGTCGACAGATAACGGGCACTCGGGAGTTCTCAGCATCTTGGGAACGGTCGACTTGAGGGTTTCGATGGCTTGCAATGACTTCCTTTGGAACTTGTGGTTTTTCGAGAATTCGGTCAAGCAGACAACCAGGTCGGCAAAAGCGCCTTGGGAGATGACCACACCGAATCTAGTATTGTAGACTTGAGTGATGTTGTCGAAAGCAAGGTTGACAATTCCTTCGTAGGGCTCCTTCGCCGCCACAGTGAAAACACCGAACATGGTTCGCCAACCGCTCCTGATGTTCTCTCCTCTTGCCTGGATCATTTGAATCAGACACCTTAAGACCATATCCTTAACCGGAACGACGCTGGTGTTCTTCATGATGTGCTCAAAGGGCTTCAAGAAATCCTTCTGGAACTTGAAACCTGGCAGCTCTCCGATCTCCATGAATTTCATGGACAGCTGGCGTAGTGAGTTCAGAGCGAAGAAAACGACGTTAGTGTTTGTGTGGCAGCCGACTTGATTAAAATGCTCGCCAAGGATTTGCCAGATGTTGGTCCACTCGAAACGCACACGGTTCATGTTGTAACTCGAGATTTCTACCAGCTTCTGAAGGCTGTAGGTGCGAGGCGATTCGCTTTGACCAGAAGACTGGATTTCCTGCCAACTGACTTGAGTCAAGGCTCTCACAAACTGGACTATTGCTTCTCCTGAGAGATTGGCAGTGTTTGTGAAAATCCTGTCAACCGCGCGGACCATGTCTGCCGACCGACTTTCTGCAGCTGCCTCGGACTGGTAGAGGTTTGAAGTACCTGACCTTGGCCTATTCTTGTTTGGCACCTGCAGAGACCTTCTTGATGGTGTCGATGAGGCCTTAGAGGATTGAGAGTTACTGCGCATCAGGTCCGGCACAGCGGTATCTTCGATGCCCGCGGAAATCAATTGGAATCGGTCCAACTGACTGATATTGGTGAGAATGTCCCGCCAAGATTCCTTGAGACGGTCGCCTTCGTGCTGAGCCACATCAAGTAGGGCGTACAATGCCTCAATATTCTTAGCCTTCATCTCACTCAAGTTGTAGAGGTTCGTAAAACGAGACAGGGAGGCGACGAAGGCTTGGCGAGGATCTTCTAGATCAAATAGACAAGCAATCCGAATGGCGAGCTTTTGGCCTTCCATGCACAGCTTGATCGTTTCGAGATTGTGTGTGTCTTGGGCAGGACCAGAGAGAGCTGTGAGGAAGGGCATCCAGGTGACGTGGAACATGGGACCGACGTGTTTGAACGATGATGCCGGAATGAACTTTGAGACGGGGAACCGAGACGGGCCGCGTCGCTGCGCTCTGAGAAGGCTCTTGTACAGCTGCTCAGTTCTGTTCGCCATTTGCTCGGAAGCTTGAATGTAAGCTTCTCGCTGCAGATCTCTGCCGACGTTGGCGAATGCCTGTCCAAGGTTACCAAGGCCTCCGCCCTGGTTAGGCTGCGGAAGTTGACCTAGGTTTGCCGCGGTTTCCCGTTCCGTGTCGAGTACGATTTCATTCTTGGCAATCTCCTCGAAGATACCCCTGAGGTACTCATCCGGAAGGTCTGCATTATCGTTGATGCCTCGGTTGTTCTTGATGAAATCTTCGGGTGTCATCCGGGCGCCCTTCAGTTTCGAGCTATGCTGATCAGTGTTCAGCATAATCACGGAGTACGCCAGGACATAAGCAGTATCTGCGTTCGCGAAGGCACTCGGGTTTCCAGTCATGTATCGTTCAGCAAACTTGAGCATGAAACGATCAATCTTCTGCGCCTCTCCCGGAAGACGGAAGCTCTGAAGGAAGCGCCGGAGAGCATCGACGAACCTCGTCCTATTGAAATCCATTAAATCGACAAAAGCGTGCATGATCTTTACGTTCTCCTCGTCGCCTTCTCCGAGATATTCGCCAAGGGCCTTCTTATCGATCTGATCATTGGACAAGAGAAACCTTGCGATGTCCTCAGGAGAGTCAGAGGGGATAAATCCATCTTTGAGCAGAAGTTTCATTCCTTTTTTGGGTTTGTAGTTGAATTGACGAATGGCTTGATTCAATGCCGTCTTACGTTGCTTAGCTTTCTCCAGCTGGCTCGGGTCGTCTTCAGGAACTGGGGTGCCAGGTCCATTGGGAGAGTCGATAGCTGGGGAGGCTGTAAGGTTTGCCCGAGTGTCGATAGAGTCGCGGTTGTCTTCGTGGGATGATCTTGTGAGATTTTCACTAACGGCGGCAGCGTCTGAAAGACTTTGCTGTGACCAGTTGACGAGTGAGCGGAGGATCTCGACCAGGGCTCCCAGAGACTCTTGCTTCAGAGAATACTCGGGCGGGAACCCCTGGTCCGCCTCATTCCCAGGTTGTATCGACAGTGTTGTAAGCGAAGGCGGAAGAGTCGCGCGAGCCTGCCAATCTGTGGGACTCAGCGCTTGCTGCTTCGCGTGGTACTCCTGATATGCCTGTTGTTGCTGAGCTGTGATTGCAACTGGCGTGCTTGAAATCCTTGAAAGGTGCTCTACGATCTTCTGGAAGTGGTTATCCAATGCTGTCCTGTCGCAGTCATAGTTGAGATAAATTTCGACAAGCGCCCTAGGATCGCCTCCAAGCCGGTGGAGAATCTGGAGAATGTACTGCTTTTGGAAGGTAGGTGCGCTACGCTTCTCCAGAATAGCCAGGTAAATTTCCTTCATAAACACCTCAATCTCCTTTTTCAGCATCACCCGCAGCTGGTGGAGCATGAGCCAAAAAATCTCGCAGCTAATCTCGAAAACTTGCTTCAACGAGCTAGCTCCGTTGCGACTCAAGCTGAGGCAGAGATATTGCTTGATGGCCTGTACAAAGGTTGTAGGCTCGGCTGTGTTACTGCTCCTGATAGTGGCATAGGGGGAAACGAAGACAGCAACGTTATTGTGGAGAATGGTGTGAATTATGTGGAGCGACAAGAGTTTCGACCGCATGCTTTGAGAGCGGACATTTTGAGCCTCCTCCAGTGGAACGGCCTTGGTACTGAGACGGCACATGGCGCGGAACACCAGATACGCATCCTTGACGTAGATCTCATCTTCCTCCTCTTCCTCGGTGGGATCCGTGCTTTCTTGGCCATCCGAGGATTGAAGAGTGTTTGCACGAGACGGCGCACGACGAGTTTTGTTTCTCGTGACGAGCGTTGGCGCATTGTCTGCAATCCTCGCGTCATCGAAACTCTTGCGGTTCTCGAAGCTCTGAAGGGTAATTTTGGCGCTCTCATCTTTCTCGACCGGCATATCCGAAGCGTTTTCAGAGGCATCTCCTTCCCGATCATCATCCCCGCTGGCTTCCACCCCTCCCATGTCACCTCCTTCCGGCGATACGTCGCCAGAACTATTTTTTTGCAGGGATGACTTGGAAAGATTGATCCTTGCTTCCTTCACGCGTAACCTTGACTTTACTCGCTCGAAGACCGTCCCGACCATTTGGGTCAACGCACCCTGGGCAACTTGCTGGTTATTGCTCGATTTTGAGTGTAGGAAAATGTTGTAGGTCTGCCTGACAGCCTTCAGCAGACCAGCGCCATGCACGACTATTTTGTCGTTCAATATAGCGGAGAGGAGAGACTTGAGAATTTGCAACTCGATATCCGCATGTGTAGCATCCATCTGGAAACAGTCACATATTGTGTCGATGGCGCGGTCGATGAGGGCTGGCTGTTCCGGGGAGCCGGCGGGCTGCTCAGAGGGGTAGGAGAAGTAAGAATAGCTGATGAGCTTGCCGATGCAATCGAGAGCGGCAGTGACGACTTGGACAGTGTTTGCCTCAGTGGCCAACTGCAGCGGCTCAAACAGGATTTCCGGGTCGATGCTTGCCGGGTCACCGTCTCCCTTGATGGCCGACAGCGCCTTCTGAGCTGTGTCCGCCAGTTTCTTGGTCCTCCGCGCATCCTTCGAGGCGGCGATTGTTTCCAGCGCCGTCACCACAAACACCAATGAGCTGCGGGTTGTTGTCCGAGCGGTCGCATTCGTTGCTGCTGTCGATTGGGAATCAGTGCGCAGGCGGGCGGACGGCGACGGCGGCACGACATGGTCGGAGGACTCGGTTGGCGGGCGGTCTTGCTGATCACTGGGTTCGCTATGATCTTCTGGCAGCGATATCGTCGGCGGCGCAGGCTGCTCTGTTCGTGGTGATTGGGGCTCATTTGCGTGCGTGTCATCTTCAGCAGGCTCCGCGACCGGCGCATGCGCTTCTGTGGGGGCCTCGTGCTCTGTATCCTCGAGCTCTTTCTTCTCGCCCGCTTCCTCTGCTGCGTCAGGGCTTTGCGTGGGCGCTGAATGCGAGGAATCAGCTGCATCTGGCTGAGCGGGCTCGCCGTGCTCGGGATCCTCGCGGTTGGGAGCTTGCTGCTCCTCCCTGTGCTCGTCTGACGGGGCTATCTGGCCGTCCCTCGGCGGCTCGTTGTCGGCCATGGTGTCCAATTCGGGGGGCGGGGTGCAGTCGCAGAGACAGGGCTCAGCGCATCGCGGGGGGTGGGTGCTCGGGCAGACGCGGCGGCGGTGGCATGAATTATTTGGAGCTGGGAGGGCCAGAGTGCAACGTGCCTGGTAGGCTAGTGATGTAAGCTGTCCCTATACGCGCAGCCCAGGGCTCGCAGGGCTCGCGGCCCTCAGTGCCAAAGGCTTGGCGCGCCCGGCGCGGCTGGTGGCTTCCTCCGAAACGCCGTGGCCGCCCGTTCGGAAAGCCCCAGCGAAAAGTAAAGCTGTTGAGCTCGAAGACGGCGACATCCTCCACCACTCTTCACTTCATCCCTCCAACCCCCCAGATTCCACAGGGTCACACGGCTCCGGGGCTGCTCCTCCCTCCTACTCTTTGCCCGCTGCTTTCGCGCCCGCCACAGCCTCCACTCCGAGCAGACAGCCCGCCCACCACCACCCGCCCGCGCCGTCAACATGTCCGCCGCCGCCGTTCTTTCTCGCAGCTCCGCCCAGTCGGGCCTGCGCGCCGCTGCTGGTCTGCGTACTCTGCAGAGGTCGCCATTGTTCTCTGCGTAAGTCGTGCCAATGCCTCTCAATGCCGCCGAAGATTTGCTTACCGTCGGCTTTTCCGCGCCGCAGACGATCGGCGCCCGCTATCTCAGCTCTCGCCCGCTACTATGCATCCAAATGTTGGTTCCGCCGCCTTGACTGCGCTCAATGCGCAAGAGACGAGTGCTAACATGATTTTCCGCCAGCTTTCCCCCCGCACACGGTCGTGAGCATGCCCGCACTGTCGCCGACTATGACTGCGGGCAACATCGGCGCATGGCAGAAGAAGCCCGGCGACTCCATCACTCCTGGTGAGGTTCTCGTCGAGATCGAGACGGACAAGGCGCAGATGGACTTTGAGTTCCAGGAGGAGGGTGTTCTTGCTAAGATCCTGAAGGACTCCGGCTCCAAGGACGTCGCCGTCGGCAGCGTAAGCACAATCCCGGCCACACCAAGAACACGAAGAGTATGGATTGACAGGACAACAGCCCATTGCCGTCATGGTCGAGGAGGGTGAGGACGTCTCAGCCTTCGCTGATTTCACTGCCGAGGATGCTGGTGGTGACAAGGGCGCTGCCGCTCCCGCTACGGAGGAGCCCAAGAAGGAGGCTCCCGCCGCGTCTGAGGCTCCGAAGCAGCAGGCTCCCGCCGCCGTGGAGTCCGAGTCCACCGGTGCTCGCCTTCAGACCGTCCTCGACCGCGAGCCTATCATCTCTCCCGCCGCGAAGAAGCTCGCGCTCGAGAAGGGCGTGCCGATTAGCCAGGTCAAGGGCACCGGCCCCGCCGGCCGTATCACCTTGGCCGACATCGAGAAGTTCCAGTCTTCGGCCCCGGCTGGCGCAGCCACCGCTGCCTCCTACCAGGACACTCCCGCCAGTGGCATGCGCAAGGTCATTGCTACCCGCATGACCCAGTCCCTCCACGAGAACGCCCACTACTTCGTTTCGTCCACCGTTTCCGTCAGCAAGCTGCTCAAGCTCCGCACCGCCCTGAACGCCTCGGCCGACGGCGCGTACAGGCTTTCGGTCAACGACTTCCTCATCAAGGCCTGCTCCGTCGCTCTTAAGCAGGTCCCGATTGTGAACGCTTCTTGGATTGAGGAGAACGGCCAGTCCGTCATCCGCCAGCACAACAACGTCGACATTTCGGTTGCGGTTGCCACCCCCACTGGCCTGATCACTCCCATCGTGAAGAACGTCACTGGTCTCGGCCTGCAGTCCATTTCCGCTCAGGTCAAGGACCTTGGCAAGCGCGCCAAGGAGAACAAGCTCAAGCCTGAGGAGTACCAGGGCGGCACTTTCACCATCTCTAACATGGGCATGAACGATGCCATTGACCGCTTCACCTCGATCATCAACAGCCCCCAGGCTGCCATTGTTGCCGTTGGCACCACCAAGAAGGTCGCAGTCCCTGTTGAGACCGAGGATGGCACTGGTGTTGAGTGGGATGACCAGATTTGCCTGACCGGCTCCTTCGACCACAGGGTCGTTGATGGTGCCGTTGGGGGTGAGTTCATGAAGGCGCTGAAGAAGGTCGTCGAGAACCCTCTCGAGCTTCTGCTATAAATGGACTTGCAGGTGCAGGAAATGAAACAGAAAGGAGCAGGGAGAATTCAGGGAGCAGCAAAGATGGGAGTGGTGTTTTCAAGAAGAAGGTGGTGTTGTGGCTCTTGGGTAATTTTTGTGTAAATGCATCCCAGTTCCACTAACTCGTCGTGCATTGGGGTTGGTTTGCAAGGAAGAAACACTATATCCCCTCAAACGTATTTCTTCTCTTCAAAACCTTGAGTTCTAGACTTCTTTTCAATTTCTCCTTTGTATGAATCATGTAGGCAAGCAGGCAAGCAGGCAAGCACTTCTGTCGTGTACGCGTTACCGTGTTTCTTCGTCTTTTCTTGCAATGGAGATTGCTGCGTTCGTCTTGCGGATTTAAAAGAAAAAAAACTAGCAATGGTTTCCCATCGCGATCTTGCATGTCATACGCAGTCATAGGCATTGGACTTCCTGCGAGGCTGATATGAGATGTTTTCTTCGAATTGTTGGGTTCCGCCCTCCGCGCCCTACCCTGCTTTTTCCGACGCGGAGTGCCGGTTGAGCTCCCAAATTTAGCAGTTCCGACGCCGTTCGGGATCGGACTTCGGAGAATCAGATCGATTTGCGCCGTGCGGCAGTGTGACACTGCTCACTGTCTTTCTCATTCATCACCGCCATAGAAAAGTCATTGTCCGGCATCGACCATAAAAATGGTATTTTTGTTTCTTTTGCTTCTTGTTATTACCGTAAATTTTTGTGCTTCCGATATCTAGCATGAACGCGCTAGATGCTCCTACTGCGCGGAGCCGTTGAGGACACGTCCCATGCGGCGAACAACATGCATGGGAAGTGGAAGCACCCATCCGGACGCAAATGTTCGACAGAACCGATGGCAGTTGCGCCTGGATGACCGCGTCCACTCTCCATGGCTGGCGACAGTTTTTCGTAAATGCATGCCAACCGCTCAGTGTTACAGGCCAGCTTGACTATACTGCCGTTTGGAGCATTTCTGGTGCATCACGGCGCCTACTAAGCGTCGAAACGTGGGTTGGGGGCCCAGGGACGCGATATAGGTCATCAGTCACTTGGAAGCTACCGGACCGCGCAGCGGTTGGTCAGGTTCCGCATGGGGTTTCACATTCCATCCTCTACGGATGGCCATCCGCACTCGCTATCTCGAATTCTTACTACGGCACAGAAGGACTATGATCACTTATAATATCTCTAAGATCAAAATGATGCATAGTCACCGGCTATTGGAGGCCTCTTCAGGGAGGAACGAGCAGCATCGAGCAACACAAGCAACTGGGCCAGCCGCGAGAACCAACAACTCGGACTGCTAACATGTCAAGGCAACGTAGCTGCAGGCCCAACGAACGTTGGAAAAGAACAAGAACAGTAACCCATAGGGCAAGGGTATCATTACGTCCTTTCTCGTTCACTGCGACTGCATATTAAGCCGGGAATCAATCAGAGAATTGCATCGTGCAAAGTCTGAGGCCGGGGCTTCTTGTCCTAGCATCCACAATGGAAAACCTGGGGCAATTGACCGCCAGGTGCAGAGCTTTAAATGCAGGGTATTTATTATGCGTTTACAAGTCATAGTAGATATACAGTTTAGCTGTACAGGTAAAATAATCTTTTTTGTTTTTTTTTTTAAAGAAAAAGGACCTCGACCCTTGAGCAACACACAGAAGAAAAACAGTACTACTCCGGGCCTTATCGTCTCTCTGAATTTTCTCCCCTCTACAGAACATACCTGAACATTACATTCTCCTTGTCCGTCACATTCTCGAACCCCTGCACCTTACTCTCCTCCTCCATCGCCTGGATCTCCTCCTCGCTCTTCCCCTCCAACAACTTATCCCTCTTCTTGTTCTCCCTCACATACAACCACCTCAGCACCAAATTCAACACCAAGTTCAGCACAAACCCACACAGCATCGCCACAATTCCGCTCCTATACCCCGGCGCTTCGCTCGCCTTGAAGCACTGCGGCCCCGCAATCTGGCCGACGCAATAGCACACAAACACCCACCCACTTGCAACGCTCCTCTTCGTTGAGCCGGCCACATTCGTCGACAGCAGACCCAAAAGCACCAAGAAGCCCACTGGATACGTCCCCAGCAGCCACAGTCCCACCAACCGTCCCCACCTCTGCCCCTCCGCCAACCCATTGATCAAGCACGTCCCGACAATCGGCGGCACCATCGCCACCGCCCCGACATACAAGCGCGCGCCCTCGAACCTGCTCGCGAAGACGCCCGCGCTCAGCTGCGCGACCGTCTGCACGGCGGCCAGCGGCATGTTCATCAGCGTCGTCTGGAGCGGCGAGAAGCCGAAGCCCTGAATGATCAAGCTGCCGAACGCCAGCCCGCCCGACGCCAGCGCGTTCACCAGCGAGATGCAACCCAGCAGCACGACCTTCGGATCGCAGGCCGCCTCGACCACCTGCGCGCGCACGAAGGTGCGCGACTTGGTCCCCGTCCTGTTGTCCACGACGCGCTGGACGGCGACGACGCGCTCCGCGGGCGAGAGCCAGCGGCACGACGGGGCCGCGGGGCCGTCCGGCACGACAAGCACGAACAGCACGCCCCACGCGACCGTCACGGCGCCGAGGATCAGGAAGATGTACTGCCAGGAGGCCAGCGTGGAGGTGGGCGAGATGTGCCCGATGCCGAAGGCGATCAGCCCGCCGAGCAGCGAGCCGACGCCGAGAAAGGAGATCCAGAGGGCGGAGCGGGCCGCTTGCTCGTGGCGGGTCCACCAGATGCCCGTGATGGCGACGAAGCCGGGCGAGATGGTGGCTTCGGTCACGCCGAGCAGGAAGCGCACGGCCGCGAGGCTGGCGAAGGAGGTGCAGGCCGCGGTCGTCATGAGGATGGCGGCCCAGAGGATGATGTTCAGCCCGAGGAACTTGGCGACCGGGAAGCGCTGGATGATGGCGACGCCGGGGTATTCGGCGAGGAGGTAGCCTGGGGGAGCGGGGCGTGTTAGTTTGTGGCATCTACGTTTGGCTTGGTAGAGCCGGAGGGGTACGGGCTTACCGAAGTAGAAGATGCTGCTCGCCCAGGAGTAGTCCTGGCCTTGTAGGTTGGCGTCCTTGATGATGCCATAGACGGACGAGTAGCTGAGCGAGGTCTTATCGATGAACTGCAGCGCGTAGGTGATGCACAGGAAGGGCAGGATGTACATGTCAATCTTGCGCAGCACTCGCTTGGACACTTCAGGGTCGACTGGCCCGCTGGTGAGCGCTGCGGCGGCCAGGTCGCCGGCTTCGTCGTCGATGCGCAGACGTGATTTCTCCTCGATCACCGACTCGTCCACGGCGCCGCTTTTCTCGACATCGTTGCTGGCGGGAGACACGGTGAGCTCGTCCTTGTCTGCCATTGCTTCCAGCCTGTCGATTCTCGGTGCGGATGCGGATCGCAGGCGGGAGAGTACTCAAGCCATGGCAGCGGCGCGTGTATATGTACATACGCAGCTCAGGCGCGGCCGATCAGTTGATAAGGTCGCGGCGGCTTCATCTTCAGCGGCAGTGAACACGGCACTGACTCCATGTCTGGGGCCGGTGGCCGAATCACTTATCCGGCATCTCGCACGCCGGGCCGGAGTCCTGATGCAACCGTGTGATGCGGGTGTTGTCGAAAGTGGGGGACGAGGTGAAGGGAAAGAAGCGAGCGAGGATGCTGGCTGGCGGCCGGCGGGCGGCGCCGTGCCTCAGGCGAGCCGCCATGCAAGCGCCCGCTCCCTGGCTCTGCCGTGCTTCGTGCTGCGTAATCTCGAACTCCTTTATCCTTCCGCTTAATCCCTTTCACGATTCCTTGCATCGGTCTGGCGCCTGCCCTGTCGAGATGGATGAGGACTGGGTTTTCGTGTCATCGGACACGGCTGCGGACGCGCCTTCCAGGCCCGACTATCTCGGCGAGATTAGTGACTACATCGACAGCATCGCAGACTCGCTGTGGCCCATCAACAAGAAGATCCACGATAACCCGGAATTGGGCTACAACGAGCACATTGCCCACGAGGCTTTGACCTCCTTCTTGAAGACGCAGAAAGGATGGAATGTCACGCCCTCTGCGTATGGCATGGATACTGCTTTTGTTGCTGTCTTCGAGAGTGGCAAGAAGGGCCCTGTCGTCTCTTTCAATGCTGAGATGGGTATGTTCGATGTCTGGTATTGGCTGATGTGCCGACGAGTGCTGATACACGTTACGGGCAGATGCGCTGGAAGAAATCGGCCATGCATGCGGCCACAACTTAATTGCCATGGCTTCCCTGTCGGCTGCACTGGCTGCAGCTGAGACTATGAAGAAGCACGACCTACCTGGGAAAATCGTCCTCTTCGGCACTCCAGCAGAAGAAGGTAAGCCTGAATCTCTCAGTACTTAGTCTTTTACGTTACATAGTGTATTCCGCTCGGATCCCTTAGTTCTACAACACCCCTCTTTCTTCCTTCTCTGCTTTCCGTTCTTCCTCTTCCATCACTTCAAAGCTGCACTCGCTATAACCCAGTATCTGACCAAGAGTTCCCCCAGGCGGTGGCGGCAAGATCAAACTCATCAAAGCCGGCGCCTACAAAGAGCACAAATGCGACGTCAACTTAATCTCGCACCCGGGCATCACGCCCGACTGTGCTCTCATGCGCACCTCCGCCTATCGCGTAACCAAAATCTTCTACCTCCATCTCGAACAACACTACAACTGACCTCACCACGCAGAGCTTCACCGTCGAGTACTTCGGCCGCGAAGCCCATGCCGCAGCGTGCCCCTGGCTCGGCATCAACGCGCTCGACGCCCTCATCACGGCCTACACCTCTCTCTCCGTGCTGCGCCAGCAAACCGAACCCGGCGATGTTGTAAGAAGCACACCGCCCCTCTCCTTTCCTTCCGCAACAAACTGCAAGGAAAAAAGTGAAATAAAAGAAACGCTCACACCACGCGCCCCCCCTTGCAGATCCAAGGCGCCATCACACACGGCGGCCTGCGCCCCAACATCATCCACGCCTACGCTGCGGGCACCTTCGTCGTGCGCGCCCCGACCCTCGCCCGCTGCGCCGCGCTCTTCGACCGCGCTCGCGCCTGCTTCGAAGCCGGCGCGCTCGGCACCGGCGCGAAGCTGCGCATCACCGACACCGGCGCCTACGCCGACCACGTGCCGAACAGGGCGCTCGCCGCGCTGTACCGGACGCACTTCAACGCGCTGGGCGGCGCCATCCCCATCCCTGAGGTCGACGAGGTGGCGGGCGCGACCATGGCGAGCACCGATCAGGGCGACGTAAGCCATGCGCTGCCGAGCCTGAGCGCGGGGTTTTGGGTCCGCCCCGGCGAGCAGGGCAATGGGCCGCATAGCCCGGACTTTGCGGGCGCGGCGGGGACGCGCGAGGCGTTTGGGCTGGGCCTGAGGTGTGGGAAGGGGTTGGCCGGCACGGCGGCCGAGGTGTTGGGGAGGAAGGGGTTGGTAGAGGAGGTGTGGCGGGAGTGGGAGAGGGAGGTTAAGGGGAAGATGTTGAGGGAGTGAGTGTCGTGCTGGATGGAGACATGGGGATGGTGACCGTTGCAGGCATCCTCCGCTTCCACTAGGGACCGGGAGGGTGTGTCTTCGACTTCCAGTTGCAGTTCAGATTTCCTCTTGCCTTTGGAAAGATGTTGTCGAAGAATACGAAAACGAGCTGCGTGTTCAAGAAAAACTACATAGCACCGCCAAGCAGAAACGATAGAACGACACCATTCCCGCCAGCCCGTCCATGTCCAATCTCGACAAAAAGCCATCCTCTATACCTCTTGGCCATCCCCCCTTTCAAGTTCTACTAGAGTTGCTCTCCGGCCTATTCCTTCAGTAGTTATGGCAGCAAGGCTCGTCCTGCGGAGTCGCCTCCTGGCGCTTCGCAGGGGTAGGAGTAGTCTGGGGCTCACGCCTCACGCGAGTGCCCTGAGGAGCGCGCTTGAGCTGTATACAAAAAAAGGGATGATGAGTTAGTACACTATCGGAATCTCCTGTACCACGAGAGTTGGACGTCCCAGAATAGAGAGAGAGTTAAAACTTACAGTAATAAGCGTGCTCGCAGGCTCGCGGCGGAGGGGCACTACCTCGCTCGCAGCACCGGCGCCGGGCAGTTCTTGCGGGTCGCGGGCGACGACAGTGGGCTGGACGGGAACGGTCACGGCCTGAGGATCGCGGGCGGCGACGGTGACTGTGACGCTCTGGGGGTCGCGGCCGAGGATGGTGACGGTCTCGCTCTGGGGGTCGCGGCCGAGGACGGTGACGGTCTCGCTCTGAGGGTCCCGAGCGGCGATGGTGACAGTGACGGTCTCGATTTGGGGAGCGCGGGCGACGACGGTCGTGGGGCCTGGCTGCTCGACGGTGGCGGTCTGCGGAGCGCGGCCAACGATTATGATGCTGCTCTGGCCCTGCGGAGCACGCGGGGCGACCTGCGTGGGGCCGGGACCGGGACCAGCGACAGTCGGCTCGCCAGGTTCCTGGCCGGCCGTGGCAGTTTGTGGATCCCGGGCAACGATTACGATGCTACTTTCGCCTTGCCCTTGGCTCTGCGGCGAACGGCCGTTGATGATGATGACGCTGCTGGCCGGAGGCGGATTGGGCGCCACGGCGGATTGCGGAGCAGCGGATGTGAAGGCCGCGAGAAGGATGGCAAGAGAGATGGATGACTTCATTTTGCTGGATGTGGTGCGGCGGATGCTGTGAATTATTGGAAGTGATTGAGGAGAGAGGAGAAGATGAGATGGATGGTTATTGTTCTGGATAAGGGGACAATGGCAACTCTACAATGGCCTTTTATATACATCGTGGGCACTCGTACATGCGTGGTAGCAGTGACTCTTGCCGTAGCACTCCGCCGATGGACAAGAGGAACTGGCGTGGATCTACCTTGGTGTCTTGGTGGATGCGACGTTGTGCGGGCATTGGTTTTGCACATCGTGCGAAGCATTGCGTGATGTGTTCAGTTTCAGGTGCTCGAGAAGCCATTGGCACTTACCTGTGTGACTGTACGCATAACGATGTCCAGGTTGGTGTTGATGGGCAGTCTACGGTTGAGACAGTTGCATGAGAATGCGGCACGGACCATTACCCTGGCGGGAGTTCCCAAACCGGCAAAAGAGCCCTAACTACTGTTTCCTGTAACGGTTACAGCCAAGTTTGTTTCTTGGCGGTTAATGGCCTTGCGTATTCGTAATTCGAAAGTGCAGCCGGGCGTAACCACAATGTTCGGTTCGACCCTACACTGCCATGAGTCTTTTCGAAGGAAACGAGCTCAAAAGAAGGAGTAACAGAGATGCACTCTGAGCCTCGAGCGAGATCTGACTAGACGAATTTCGATATGTACTTACGCTGTGTCCTTTTCTTGATGCTCTACCTTTTTGCAAACCCACTCCACCTTCTTCACCGCCGAGGACAGCCCCAGCGTTGAGGTTACAGCTAAGCGCCTGGAGTAACCTCCGCAATGAAAATCTCATCAGGTTGAAACCCGGCGGGTCCCCCGGGACTGATCCGCACATGGGATGTGAACACATGGGAAAACCCTACGAGGACTGTTGACGGAAGAATTTGCCTTGCCGGAATCCGCGGAGGTGAGTAGAGATCACACCTGCTCCCAAAAACCCAAGAACTGAGACACCCTGAGGCTGAATACCTATCACATCAAGGCCGCTCGATGTGGTGCTGATAGTCGCACAGAATGATACGATGGGGTTGTCAAACTTTGGGATCATCCCATTGGCGAACTCGCGTGGTAATGACGACAACGCGTCTGTGCCACTGGTGGGCCGACTCTCCCCACACTGCTCCGGGCGGACCACAGTAAGCTCCCGAGCTGTCAATTCCATCGATATACTTTGTAGATATACTTTGGTAAGGCTGAGGCAGGGACTCTTCCTTTTTGCACGCCTCTAACGCGGCCAATACAAACATAAAAGTTGCCAAAGGGATGCAGTAAATTCTGGGGAAAAGCCCTCGACCTGGAAACTCCGTCCAGACCCAGACAAGGCCGCGGGATCCGATGCTACTGATATGACTGGCGTGTGTCTCTGAAGTGCAGATAAGTGTCCCGGCCAGTGCCGAGCAGTCGCCATCCGAAGGATGAACGGACCAACCCGAAGAGAATTATAATACCTCGCCAATAACAAGCGAGAGCTTCCGGGATTTCCGCTCTCGGGTAAGGGGGAAGCACCTGAAAAGATCAGGCCGCTGGGCGATCTTCGTGAAGTTTATATTGCGGAGTCGCAATCGGGCAGTGAATAGCGCTGATCCTGCCGGCTTCAGCCTACCCAAGCACTTGGTCATGGTATCCTGAGACACCAAGGTCCGGAGTCCACAGCCTCGTCGTAGAAACCGGCTCACCAGTCATCCTGAAAATGGGAAAAGTAGAGTAGCATCTGCACTTCAGGCGTTCTCTGTGTCTCGGCCCAACCGCGGCTTTGCGCCCATTGGCCAAAGTTGTCGACCTCTATACGGGCAGGTAGCAGCGCTTGTGGTAAATCAGGCGGGCCAGAATATTCGGAAGGCTTTCCCACTATGTGTGCAACTGCCGCGTGCATCTTCACTCAATGGCAAGCTGGAAACGCGGTACGGCGTTAGTAAGCGGTGCATCTTCCGGGCAATTATCTTGGTACTACTCTCGCATACACTGGAAATCATCGAGCACTAGTGTGTCGCAACATGGAATGATTTTTGCGAGGTACAGCATCCGTTCGGGTTGAGTATCGCAGATGGGTTCAAAAATCAGTATCTATTAGCACGCTTGGATTCCGCAAGTTTGCTGTCTTCGAATGCTCGAAAAGTGAGGGCGATCAAGGTTCAGGCTCCTGGCATAACCCCAATAACCTCCTTCAGCACCTCTGGGACGATCTTGCTCGCATCACCCTTGAAGAACCAATCCCCCTCTTTCAGGTTCGATGTCGCACACTCCTCCTCCGAATCCTCCATATTGAAAACTGCGATCCTTGCTCCTTCAACCCTTGCGGCGTGGATGTAACCAGCAGCGGGATAGACTTGCGCCGTAGTCCCAACTACCAGCATCAAATCGATCTTCCCATCATCCATCCAGCTATGGATCCGGTCCACACACGATCGATCCAGAGACTCTCCGAACCAAACGATGTCCGGGCGCAGGAGCGAAGCGCACAAAGGGCAGTGCGGCAGGTCTTCCTTGACGATGTGCTTCAGCGGTATCCTCGCATCAGAGACATCGACATCGTCGGGCAGCTGCAAAGCGGGCACAATTGGGTCGGTGAAATTATCCTTTTCTACGTATGAACACTGGCTGTTTGAACATTTGATGTCGAAGAGCGACCCGTGGACCGGCTGCAGGTTTTCCGCCGGGTGGTTGGCACGTTGGCAGAGGCCTGCGACAATCCTTGGGTCAGCAGCCACTCAGCCACGAGGAAGTGGGATGTGAGCACCATCGATGTTCTGGCTAATGGCGAGATAGTCCGGGCGCTTCTTTGCCAGCTCGGCCAATGCGACGTGGGCTCTGTTGGGCTTCGCCTTCAGGGCACAGTGCCGCCTGTAGTTGTAGAATTGCCATACAAGGCACGGGTCCCTGAAGAAGGCGCCGGGCGTTGCAAGAGTCATGCAATCGTACTCCCTCCAAAACCCCCCGGCGCCGCGGAAGGTGGGGACGCCAGAGGCTGCTGATAGGCCGGCGCCAAATAGAGCCATGATGCGACGGGACGACTTAAGACATTCAGAGAACGAGACATAGTCGTCCAGCGAAATGTCCACAGACGCAGAAGGGAGGGTGCCAGTGCGAACCTTGCGCTTCTGCTGCTTGGCGTAGGCCTTCGACAGCTCGTTGGCAAATTTGGAGGGCAGCTTGGGCCGTGTGGGGGCGGAGGTTTGTGGCGTGGATGCGAAGTTTGCCATGGCTGGAAGGGCGATGATTGAATGGAGGGCGAGCCTAAGGCGTTTTATTGCGGAGACAACGCGACGCAGGCAGCAGCAGTGGCGCTGCGTCTTTCCAGTGCACCCTGGCGACTCCGTCAGCAACCCATCCTTCGTGAAGCCCGACAACTCTAGCGCCGAGGACCCGCAGTGGGCGAGATGGAGTGTCTTCCGGTGAAGGAGCGGAGGGAGAGGGGAAACGGAACCGAGGGCAGCAGATGGCCCTGAGAAGCATGCCCAAAAGCAGTTTGGCGCCCTGGCCCTGGCCCATCTCCAGGCAGACAGCTCACGGGCCCTCAGAGACAAGCAGAGCAGCTAAAAGGCAAACGGCTGTGTGGGAGTGCGCTTAATACACATGATCGGAATCAACCGTCCCACCTTTTTCCACCGCGGCAGGTATTTCGCGACTGAAACAGGCACGCGTCCAGTCTGGCAAGCTGTTCATGATGCATAAGCTCTCGCCTCTTGCCCTCGACATACAAATCCGGAAAGTCACTGCTGCGCTGCTGCAGCAAGGCAGCCGCAGGCGAAGCATAAAGATTCAACCGCGTATCTTTTTTCTTTTTTTAGTTCGTCCAACACTGCACTGCCGTTATCCGTCGAGCCCGGGGCGATAGCCGGTGGCGCCAACGAGAACCGAGCGCCTGGGAGTGCACTCTTGAAATGCGAAACCGAGCGACACCGTGCGGCCCTCGACCTATATCCTTCGCCGCGCCTCACGCTTTCCCTGATGGACCTCTCCTCTACTGACTACCTCAGAAAGGTTCGTGGGAACCACCAGACATGGCGCTAGGCGCAATTGCCATTTCTCTTGTCGCGGCAGCTGTTCTCTACTTCGTGGTCCGCCTGCGCCAGAGGCGCGCTCTCTTGAAAGGCCTGGTATGCATCCATCCCATCCGGTACAGCACTTTTGGCAGCTGACAGCAGTGTTGCAGCCACAACCTCCGGGCCACGACCCGCTATTCGGCCATGCCAAAATCATCAAGGAATTGGCGGATGAGCTGCCGCCGGGCCTGCACCCGGCCTGCTACGGCTACCTGCTGAGGGAGAAGTACAACCTCCCCAAAGCATTCTACATCGACCTGTGGCCCTTCTCTGACTCCTGGCTCGTGCTCGCCGATACCGAATTGGCCGAGCAAGTCACCACCAAGCCGAGCATCACGAAGTTCGGCGCCCTGGCCAGCATGATGCAGCCCTTTGCCGGCCGCAAGAACCTCGTCGTCATGGAGGGCGAAGAGTGGAAGCGATGGCGTGGCATCTTCAACTCGGGCTTCTCCGCCGCAAACCTGGCCAAACATGTCCCGGCCATCGTGCGCGAGACTGAGAAATTCATCGCCCGCCTGTCCGCCAAGGCCGCGTCGGGCGAGATCTTCGCCATGGAGCCCGTCGCCGTCGACCTCACCATCGAAATCATCGGCCACGTCATCTTGGGCAGCGCATTCACTTCCCAAGCCGAGAGCCAGGGCTACAAGGACGGCCTCCGCAGCCAGCTGCACTGGGTCTCGCTGGGCACCGCCCCCGGCTTCGGCGCCCTGCGCCAGCTCGACCCGTACCGCAAGTTCAAGATCATGTCCAATGAGGCCAAGATGAACCGCTCCATCCGCCGTATCGTGCAGCAGCGCTGGGCCGAGCGTCAGAAGGCCGGTCCATCCAGCCAGAAAGCCTTCTACGCCATTGACCTCGCGCTGGACGCCTACGTCGCCGACAAGAAAGCCATGGGCCAGGACGTCTCCGCAGCCAATAGCATCGACAACGACTACATGACGATTCTCCAGGACCAGATGAAGATCTTCGTCTTCGCCGGGCACGACACCTCCAGCGGCACCATCTGCTACGTCGTCTGGGCCCTGCACCAGCACCCGGAATGGCGCCAAAAAGTCCGCGACGAATACGCCCGCGTCCTCGGCCCGGACCCGGCCTCCACCATCGCCTCTCGCCCCAACGTCCTCAACGAACTGCCCATTACAACTGCCGTCATCAAGGAGACTCTCCGCGTGTATCCTCCCGCCAGCACCATCCGCGGCAGTGACGTCCCCTACCCCGTCGTCGACCCGGAGACGGGCGAGTCGTTCGAGACGCAGGGCTGGATGGTTTGGGCGCCCTCGTTCGGCATCATGCGCGACCCGCGCTACTTCCCGGACCCGCACGCGTGGAGGCCGGAGAGGTTTCTGCCGCGCGAGCAGCGCCCGGAGGACCTGGTGCCCGAGAAAGTACATCCGCATGCGTGGAGGCCGTTTGAGGTCGGCCCGCGGAATTGTATCGGGCAGGAGCTGGCTATGGTGGAGCTGAAGATCGCGATGGCGTTGATGCTGAGTAGGTTCGACGTCGTGCCGAGTTATGAGGGCGTGTTGGATTCGAAGTTTGATTATTTGGGCGGGCAGGCGTATCAGGTCTTGTTCGGGACGGCGAAGCCGAATCAGGGGATGCCGGTGAGGGTTGTGGAGAGAAACGCGTGAGACGGTGGGATTACACGAGACAAAGGTTATGAAACAAACCGAGGTCTTGCATCTTTCGAGAGAATCCTGATACCCAGAGATGCGCAGTCATAGAGACATATTGCACCATGTTTGGCCGCTCGCCCTCTCTTCCAAATGCTTCACGGTAATGCGGAAGTTTTCATCCCAGTGACTCCCCATATTACCAAATTTAGTGTGATCCAGAGGTGTATGTCCATTGTTGTCTGGCTCATCGGCAGCGGTACACAGACGAGTCTGGTAAAATCTCACAACCTCATGATTGCCATACTCCGCAGCGTGTGAGAGTGAGGTCAGACGCTGTACAGATCTGATCCCATCTCCAGCTTTGCTCAGGAAAAGCGAATGATCGTAGGCATTGCTTGTGAAATGGTTAGCAAGCACTCTCTAGTCTACTTGGGCAGGACGTGCAAACCTACTTCATCAACGGTTAACTGATTGAACAGTCTGAAACCTAAAGAAGAATCAGAAACAGCTTCCACTGTATTGAATATTAGAAACTAAAAATTATTGGGCCTGTCGTTAGCCCTTCCTTGGAATTGCATGAGAGCATCTCTGACAATACTATATGTATGTACCATGGTGTGTGTGGGCAAACTTGACCAACTCAGAATTTGTCCTATCCACAGGATGTGTGAAATTATCGCCGGCTTCCCAGTGTCTTCCGTGGGCTGCAGAAGTCCGATCAACTAGAACAACTGACGGGCCGGACGTTTGCCATATGTCTCCTTGTTTCGGAACAATTCTGCCAAAGCCATGGCCAATCAGCACAGTTGCGCGACGAGACTCGAAGCTGGGGTTGCGATTGATGGTCTTGACAGCAACTTGAGACTTGCTTCCGAGGTTGTTGAGGTTTTGGAACGATTGACAGCCTTCAAGATGTGAGTCGTATCCGTTGATGAACATCCGCGTTTTTCGGAGAACTTCTGGGGGGCTGTCGCAGAGCCCCACGTAAGATCCTCATTTCTTCTTGAAGATCCAAATGCATGACCCTACAGGCCAGCGATGGCTATCAAGCTGTTTGAGCTGTCAGTCCCTCTTCTCCCTAACAGGAGTACGTAGGCTCACTACGTGTGACATTCGGAATTCTTTTCCAAGTGTAAGTGAGCCATTCCATGGAAATGTGCGTCCAAGACGATGTCTTTTCATCCAGCTTTCAAGTTCCACTCGACTTCATCCAACGTATTTGCAAGAAAGTAGATTTCTGGGACTGAAAGAAAGCATAAGCGGCACCACATCTGAGCCGAAGACACGACCGCATTTGTCCACCGTGACTTTGGCGCCGCCCTTGAGCAGTCGTGGGTTTTTTCATCTTGCCCAGACGACGCAGCGTAGGCCTCCTCAGAAGCGCAAATGGTCGTCCTGTGTCTGGTGGATCAGTGTTTGATGAAATTACGGCGATGTTGGCAAGGAGTGCAGATGTGCGCGGTCAGGGAACAGAAGACTGGTGTGTAGGCGGGCCAGCGTCGTCCTGGCCACGAATTCCCCAAGGTGGCTGGACCCTTGCTTGCCAGCTACGCCGCGGCGATCACCCGACATCGCCAGAGCTCCCACCCCCCATAAACTCACCTTGCCGGCATCGTGGAATATGTCCATCAGCACGCCACAATGCCACTGCCACGCGCTCTTGTCATCACTACTCTGATCACCGCCCCGCCGGCTTACTATGTCTACACAACGGTCAATCGTCTCGAAGCCAAATACCCTCGCCTGAATCCCGAAACCTCTTCCACCACCGCGCTGAGGACTCCTTCGTATCCGGTCACGCACCACACGCCGCATGTCGACGTCTACGCCGGCAATGTGCCAGTGGAACCTCTGCTCAAGCACCACGGGCCCGATGGCCGCAAGCTGAGCCCGGAAGAAGCGTGGGCCAAGCACTTCCTCGAGTCGCCCATGCTCCAGCTGGAGGGCAAGCTCTTCGGCCGCTTTTCGCACGGCCCGGGCGACCTTGGTGAGCGCGGCTTTCACGCGAAACAGGCTCTGATTCATGGCGGCCTCGAAGTCGTCCGTCCGCCATCGCAGCCGTCGTCGGCCTTTCTTCGCCCGCTCACCTCCCCCACGCCGCTGCTCGTGAAGTGGACAATGCCCGTGCACGTTGTGGCATTCTTCCGCAAAGCTGCCTTGGACTGGGGCTACCCGTGGCGGATGATGAGCGGAGGCAGACATGAGATGAGCGTCGGTGAGGTCGGCCACGATGGCACCGTCGAGGTCAGGTTTGCCAGCGCGCATGACTACGAGTGGATCAAGGACGAAGGGAAGAACCAGAAGACGATACCAGAGTGGACCGCGAGGCTGCACAGAGCCTACGCCAGGTGGCTGCTGGACGAAAGGATCGAGGCTTTGAAAAGGGCTGCTGCATCCGATGCGGGTCCGCAGCTCGACTGAGCGCTACAATTTTCCGCTTGGAGGAGCTTCCAATCGTCAGCCTTTTCTGAGCTGCAGCAGAGGCTATGTTCGGCTGTTTCTGTATCGGACAAGGATTCCTTACCTCGATACGCTTCAGATGCTCGTCTTGCTGTAAATCGTTACCCCGAGAGAACCTTGAACTGTGTCTTTCCTGGTCTCGATCGTGCCATATTCTCCGTGTCGGGCGGGCACGTGTCCTGCTTTCGCGTCGCGTTCTACAGCAGCCCGTCTGTATCGATCGGCTCGGATCATGCAATCGTGAGTGACTCGAGCCCAATCGCTCACCCCGCAGTCACAGCCCGGGGCCCCGCATTGCAGCCAACCGTGCCACTTCCACTAAACACATGCAGCTAGAGCAAGTTATCCGAGTTCCCGCGCCAAAATACCATTGTTTTCACCTCTATGATGCATGCCACGTCAATGCTCCCGAGCATATCCGGCTTCCTGGATGCGGCATATGCACGCAGGTATCATGTCTAGACGATGGGTGCCTCGTATCTGCGAACAAAAGAGACGCTATCCAATGGCAGCCCCACCATCATGCGCCTGCTCCACTTCCGTATCTCATTCACGGGCCACTGCAGGACAGACGGAAATGCCTGAAAGAAACAACAAGGCTTTACCAACGCTACTAAAAACACCATCGGCCCCTCACGGTTGGGATTGGCGGAGATAAAGAGATCAGCGTGACAGAAAAGCTTACCGCAGCATGCAAGGGAAGACAGGTAGCCGGTAGAGGGGGATCCAAGTGCGGAGCCGGCATCCACCCTGGTCCCTGCAAAACCACGAGTTCCCCTCACGCTCGTAGGCCCAGCTCGCAAGATCCGCAATGCAGGTCATGCTCGAGTCGAGACCAGGAGGGGCACTTTCCTTCCGACCGCGGCTGCTTACGTCTTTATCTACCAGCGTTGTCGCCTCTCGTCCGCCGTCGATTTCCACAACCAGCTCCTCTTCCTCATACGTCATCGGTACACCCCTCCGCCGGAGTATCCACATCAGCCATGGGCTCTATTCAGAATGCGCCTGAGGGCATCCGTGAACTGGACGTCCTCGTGATTGGCGCAGGCTTTGCGGCTTTTAATATCATGAACAGGTCTGACCCTTCTTGATAAGTTCCTTTGTACAAAGCTGAATCTCTACAGGCTACGGAAACAGGGCCTGTCCGCGAAGATTTTCGAGAAAGGAAGCGGATCAGGTAACTCTTGTCTCTCTGCTCGAATAAACTACGCTGATCACTGAGAAATTGATCAGGCGGCATTTGGCATTGGAATCAGTACCCGGGCGCCCGGGTGGACAGCGACAGCCCGATCTACCAACTCTTCGATAGTGAACTCTATAAAGGCTTTACCTTCAAGGAACGCTACTCGGACTGGAGGGAGCTGAAGCGGTACTTTCAGTACGTGGAGCAGAAATGGGATCTTCTGAAAGATATCGAGTATAACCGCTGTGTCGATGGCGCACAGTTTGATGAAGGCAAGAGGAAGTGGCTGGTCGAATGTACGGATGGCACTCAAGTCTACTGCCGCTGGCTCATCCCCGCGATCGGCTTTGCGGCGAAGAAGTACGTCCCTAAAATCAAAGGGCTTGGCGACTTCCAAGGGGAACTATATCACACTGCAGTCTGGCCGCAATGGGGCGTCAGCCTCAAGAACAAGCGCATTGCCGTCATCGGCACCGGTGCCAGCGGCATCCAAACCATCCAAGAAGCCGGGCCGCTCGCTTCGCAGCTCACCATCTACCAACGCACGCCCAACTACTGCCTCCCAATGAACCAGCGCCCGCTTGACCCCGAAGAGGAAGAGAAGAAAAAGGCTGCCGGCGAATACGACCGTGCGCTCCAGAAGTGTTACGAGACCTTCGCGGGCTTCACGTACGAGTGGGTCGAGCGCGACACCTTCGACGACACGCCCGAGCAGCGCGAAGCCTTCTTCCATAAACTCCTCATCGAAGAGGGTGGCTTCAAGTACTGGCTCGGCGGTTACCGCGATATGCTCTTCGACGACGCCGCCAACGACGCCGCCTACGACTTCTGGCGCCGTTCCGTCCAGCGCCGCGTGCCAGACCCGCGCAAAGCAGAACTACTCGCCCCCAAGCAGAAACCGCACCCCTGGGGCACCAAGCGCCCGTCGCTCGAGCAGAATTTCTACGAGGTCGTCTCCCTCCCTCACGTCGACCTGGTCGATCTCAAAACCAACCCTATCGACGCCATTACCGAGACGGGTATACGCACCAAGGATGGCGAACATAAGGAATTCGACATGATCGTCCTCGCCACTGGCTTCGACGCCGTAACCGGTTCGCTCGGCCAACTCAACATCCGCAACGCCCAGGGTGAAACCATAGCCCAGCACTGGCAGGATGGCCTCAAGACCGCCATGGGCATCGGCCTGCACGGCTTCCCGAATCTTTTCTTCACCTACGGACCCCAGGCTCCGACGGCCTTCAGCAATGGCCCGACGTGTACGGCGGTGCAGGCGGAGTGGATTGATAGGGCTCTGCAGATGCTTACGAAGAACGAAATCGAGCGGTTCGAGCCGAAGAAGGAGGTTGAGGAGGAGTGGGGGAGGAGGGTGAGGGAGAAGTGGGAGAAGAGCTTGTTTCCCCGCGCGAAGAGTTGGTACCAGGGCGCGAATATCCCGGGGAGGAGGGTTGAGCCGCTGAATTGGTGAGTTTAACTTTTTTTTTTTTTCGGTTTTTGGGCACATTCCCTTTTGTCCCCTTGGATGGAGAGGGTCGTGGAGGTGATATGTGCTAACGTGTCTCACACAGGGCGGGCGGTATGCCGGCGTATATCAAGACGTTGCACGATAGCTTGGAGAATGACTTCCAAGGGTGGAAGGCGGATAAGGGAGGGCTTGGTGTGGAGAAGCTGAGTGTGAGTTGAGATAATGATGTGTTTTTGATATAAAGATAGGTGCCTGCAGAAGAAAGATAGGTGTCCAACACGCTGTTCATCGTCTTTGACTTAATTCTAACGTAATTCAACGTTTTTTTGTATCATGTGCGTCTTGGGGCTGTGTTTTTTGCTCTGCCTGTTGGGTTCGACAATTTGAACGGCTATCTCTTTCCGAAATAAGAAGCTTACGCTTGAATATGGTCTGCTGATGAAGTCACTGACGTTCACTGTAGATACCCTCCCAACACCTACGCCATGGGAGTGGCGCGTGTGTTGCCGTTTCCTTCACACAGAATGCTTTACCGGCGTAGAACCGCGCGGAAGCAGGGAGTCGCGAACAAATTACTCTATTTTGCGCAGCCTTGGTTGACAGGGCTTCCTTTGAGTTGTTAACGGCTTGAGCGAGCCCGTTCGTGCCGTTTTCATAGCGCCAAGCTTCCTGCGCTGACGCCACTCCCCTACTATGGCAGGCTAGCCCGCCTCCATTACATTTCTATGTCTAAACACTCGCTGCATGTTAATCCCTTAACGGGTACTGAGGCTTCGATTTCCGGACGTAAAGTCTGGTATTATGCAGAGTCGCTCCAATGTATTTCCCAGCCCCGCGATGGCTATCAATCAGCGCGGTCAGATGCGCGTATCCCCAAGCTTGGGACGCCCGTGCCCTTCTCCCCTTACCGGCCTTGCCAGGATGTTGGCTGGGTGTCCGGGCCAGGATATCCATTGGGGATCTGTGGGTTCCCCGTAGTGTAGATCGTAATCAGGTTGGTGGAGCTTTTGAGGCTGCAGATCGTACGGATAAGGGAGATCAACCCCCGAAGGCAGCTGTCGCATAGAAGTGGCAGGGACTGGCAGTCGATAAAGCTCACGAGGGCCTACCAGAGTTTGTTGTCCCTGGTTTGGGAAGGTGTCGAGGTGACGCTTGTGGGCTGGCACGCCTCTTAACTGTGTAAAACGATGATGTCGAATTGTTTTGGGCCCCCGTCTGTTCGAAGCCTCGGGCCCGTAGTGATTGTACTGATTAGTCGGAGTGGAAGGGTTGTTAATAGTGGGCTTAGTCGTCGCGGAATCATAATCTAACGTCGGCTTGGCTGTCATTTCTGACATAAACGCAACCGTGTCTCGATTTTTACGCTGCTGACCTTCCGTCGAGCAAGTCATCATAGCCGGCAGATGATGTGGTAAATCCCATTTCTAGCAGTATGGATAACAGAAACAATATGTGGTAACCCTTCTGCCGGGTGGGGTGTATTAAAGCCGAGATAAGCCGTGATTCGTTGGGCTTCCATCCGCCTGCCTTTGCTATCTTGGAAGGAACTAATGATATCATTGTCCATCTTGACGCGATATGACGTTAAGGCTCTTCCAATTCATAGTATTTTCATACCTAATCAGAAAAAATCATCCAATGTATGACGTGTCTTCAACGCAGAACCGCATTGATAAGTGCCTGCTTCGCATCGATTGCACGGTACGAAAACAAACATCAAGAGAGCAATAAAATGTCTGCACCGCATTGCAAGCAGTGTTTCCTTCACTTGGAAGATCTCTCCAAAAACCCGTCATCCTCTTTCGCAGAATCATCCCGAGGCAATACCACCTGGCATACCCTCCTCTCTGCCCCGACCACGCCCACAGATGCCCTCAGTGCTGGTATCGCAGTTTGTCCTTCTAACGGTTCACTCGCACTTCACCGACATAAACAAGCCGAGATATACTATGTCCTATCCGGAAGCGGGGAGGTTGAAATCGATGGAGCAAGACAGAGAGTGAGCAAGAACATGATCATTTGGATACCCGGGGATGCAGAGCATGGGGTGTTCTGTGCCGACGGAGAGGAACTAAAGTGGCTTTACGTCTTTCCAGAGAGCAAATTTGAAGACATCGTGTACCGATTCAGCAACGAAGAACAGAGTCAACCAAGGCGGACTTCAAAGCTCTAAGGCTTACCTTAAAGCGGAGAGCACTCTAGGTTCTTTTTATAATGTATATTCATACAACAGGGTTCGCAGGGAAACGATGCCGTATCGACTTCTGCTACCTACAATATGTCTGAGGATGATGCATCCGACTCTAGACAAAGATCATCGGCTAAGGACAGTGCTGGTGGAGGCCCTGGCTCTTCATCGGTATGCTCCATCTTTGGGGAGATCTCGTATCGAAAGGTGGAACATGAAAGGGGTTCAGAATCTACGTTATCTAATACTCACATGATCAGCATTACATTATCCTAAAAACTCTTAGACTTACTTGTATATGATACGTGGTACTCTTTCAACCGTTTAAGATCGCATAAGCCACTTTCTAGAATTTCCAGCTTGTTATTCAGGCACACTCGCTTGTAAAGCAACTTCTAACTCTCGGATGCGATTATCTAGACGTCGGAGCTATAAAGGTTATATACCACCATTAGCGAAAATAGAAGAGGGAGCTTCCGAACCAAAGTTCTCCTAATACTAAAGGACGCTAATATTGTCGACTACCTTTTTAAGTATAACCTAGGCATATTACGATTACGTTAATAAAGCTTTAAGAACTAGTCTATAAGAGACTTTCTAGCGGGAGAACGAATAGACCTTATAATAGGCTTATATTATATTAATATCTGGTACGCAATGGAGATGCAAATCACATTCCTCCGAGACCACTAGGATGAGTTGCCTCCTCATTTACCGCACCATGAAAGATCAGGAGATAATGGTTGCCAAGATAGATGATGTAACGGGATCTTCTATCGGAGGAACTACTCTTAGTGCCGCTGAAAGGAAGGCCAGCCGTTTTAGCAGGTTGAACTCTGCTACTTAGGGCAAATTCTCTCTCGAACGCATTCTACGCGATTTGGAAACATGGCAGAGGGTGTTTAACGACTCATGGCATGTAATAGCAATGGTTCGGTCTCCATCGGTTGAGAAATCCATTGCCATGGTCGACCCAGCAGCGAATCGAGCAGTGGCACAAGTACAAAAACTCAAGGCTGCTCAAAAGGGCCTTCGATATCCAATGCCGCTCACCACACGCCGGCCATCATGGATCAGTCGAGTATCAACCGCATGGCTGAGGGAAGGATCCCATTCTCGGAAGCGCAAATTGCTCTCTACGCATCCTCGGGAAACCGCATCCCGATCGACAGAGCCCCCCGCTCAGTGACCGAAACTAAGTCCGGACCTTGGCCCACAAGCTCTCCGGCATGGAGCTCGACACATCTGGTCTCCTGTCTTGCACGGGAGTGTTGCAGACATCGGACGACCCCGAAGCCCCATCCGAGCACCAACTAGTCTTCAACATCCCCAGCGCTCTCACCTCCATCCGGACCCTCCGCGCTGCCCTCTCCCAACCCAGCGCCACCGTCTCCCTCGCCAACGAAATCTCCCTCGCCACCGCAGTCGCCCGGAACGACATCTTCCTCCACAGCCTGCACTTCGTCAACAAAAACATCCGGTCCGAAACCGTCTTGCTATTCCGAACCCACCTCCACCGCCTCGCTCGGCGGGGGCGTCGCTGATCGGCTTCGAAGAACTCCGGGAAGAGCAAGGCAGCACCACGACGCGCGGCGACGACGACGTGCGCGAGCGGAACCTGTACCGGCACCCGCTCCGGCAGGGCTAGCTGGCGCAGGCGAAGTACAATGTGCGGCACGACGTGTACAGTCTCGGGGTGTGCATGCTGGTGATCGGGCTGTGGGCGTCCTTTGTGCGATACGAGCCCTGTTCTGCGGCGGTTGCCGAGGACGCTGAAATGGGGACGCGGGCGGAAGTGTGAGCGGACTTCGCCGTCAGGAAGCCGTGGGCGGTTAAGCAGTATCTTCAGAATCAGGCGGCCCAAGAGATGCCGAACGGGATGGGAGAATTGTATACGGAGGTTGTAGTTGAGTGCCTCACATGCCTAGATCAGGGGAATGTGACATTTGGGGATTTGTAGGATGAAGAAGATGAGGATGGTGTCATAGTAGGGGTGCGATATATTAAGAGAGTAAGAGCTCATTCTCAACATTGACAGTATAAATGCTGACTTTAGCCCAATTAGACAATGGAGAAAATTGAGCAGATTGTCGTTTGATTGGGGCGGTGGAAAACGAAGATGGGGACTAATCATTATGGCGAAATTCAAAGGCCCTTTAGAAACGCCCGGTGAAAAGGACCCCTACGGGGTGAAGACAAAGTTTCTACCTCAAGAAAAGGGGTATTCGCTGTTGGAATCTACCGCAACTACACAGCGCCTTGCCTCACGAATGATCTACCAACACCCGTTCCTTCCACCGAGCAATCACGAAGTCGGCCGCTCCGACTTAGTATGGCTCCTCGGCCTTTTAAAACAAGCACTGCAATCTTCTGTTAGCATCGATGCGACATCTTAAACCACATGAGGGAAGGGAAAGGAGGAACTCACAATTCACTCTTGGTCGCCTCCCTTAACTTCTTCAGAATGACCCTCAACTCACCCAACTCGGTCTGCAACTTTACCCTCGCATCATTGTCCGTCCGCTCGTCCAGCGCCAGATAGATGGCGCTCTGAATTTCGCTAGCCTTGTCCGTCGTATAGTTGCCCAGCGTCTGCGCGAGGAACTCGACGTCAAGGGTAGCCTGCATGAGAGCGGCGAGCGAGTAGCGCGGACGCGCCTTGAAGTTCTCGATGAGGTGCTTGCTGACCTGCTCCAGGAGGTACTTGAGGATCTGTGAGGTCAGAGGCGCGGCAGTGGTCGAAACTTGCGTGTGCACGACTACCAGCTCGAGCAGCACGTCGTATACGTAAGCGCGTGCATCGACGGGGCGGTTTGTGTCTGGTTCCCAGTTCTCCGCGGTGATGCCGTGCTTGATGATGGCTGAGAGCTTGGTGCTGATTGGCGACGTGTACGATTGGAAGAGGCGTGCGTAGATCTGGGAAAGGGCATCGTCGATCTTGGCGCCTTCTTCCAGCTTGACTGAGAAGTGTTGCTCGTATTGTGAGATCAGCTGCGGGATGAGGTCGGTACGCAGCGCCTGCAAATTGGAGAGCGTAAGGAGGATACGAATGTTCTGTTGGTGTGAGTGTTGGTCGCCACAATGAACGGTGAGGGTGTATTACCTTATCCGTTGCATCGACAGCATTGATGCTGAGGTCCCTGTTGGTCAAAGTACGGAGTGGCAGGGTAAGGCCGTCAACGTCATCTTCCCATCCCGAGCTGTCAAACTTCTTTGGCCGCTCTACATTCTCCACCATTCCTTGCAGCACCTTGTAAATGCTAGTGACGAACTGGCTTCGCACCATGGCGAGTAATTTGTTCGAAGGGGGCACGACAACTTCCCCAGCGCTGGACCTGGTCATGGCCTCGGACAAGTAGAGCATCTTCTGCATGGTGGCCAGTAGAGAGTTGTCCAAGGCGACAAAGCGGAATGGCATGTTGGTCAGATACTTGTTATCGGAACAGCGTGTCCAGTCTTCAAGCAATTTGACGTAGTCAGCATCCTCGCCCCAGGCGGCACACACGGCTTGTACACAACGCTCACGGATAGCACCCACGAAGAGCTTGAGCTCTTCATTTGCACGGCTCCCGTCCCGACCAATCCGCATAGCGCTGATTTCACTGGCGGCGGAGCCGACTAGGACGAGGATCCTGCTCAAATAGTGCACACCGCTAAGAGAGTTGGCATATGGGGCCCAGAACCCGTACTTCTCCCATCCGGCTCCGGTCCTCGGAGAGGGCGGTGGGTTATTGCCATCGATCTTGAACCTGGCGTCCAAGCCGGGAGTCAACGCTCCAGAGATCGGAGTCCTCGGCGTTGCAGGCGTCACGGGAATAGGCGAGTACAGTAGTGAAATGTCCTCGATCGGAGGATCAGTAAAAAAGGATTGCACTCCCTCCCTGATCAGATTCACGAGTTCCTTCGCACCACTCTGCAAATCCCCTACGCCATCCGAAGATAACCGATGATGCTCCTTACTCTTTCCATCGGGGCCAATTGGTAGTGTCCTTTGGGCTTTGCCGTCAATGAATGATTGCGCAGTCTCCCAATACTCAACCACCTCTCCCAAAACACCGCCCTGTGGCGAGAGCAGGGCATTCAGCGATTGCAGCTCATGGTCCCAGAAGTCGATGACCTTAGTCGTGTCAATCTTAGCAGCGGTGTTTGGCTTATCAAGGCTTTCAGCCGAGCGCAAATGCATGGCGATCTGCCTTAAGGTTGGCTTCTCTCCGTTTCCAAGACGCCGGCGGAGGATTTCAAGCTCCACCTTAGACCGTTCGAGCGTGGCAGTAATCTTCGTCTTCAAGAAGTCATAGCGACTGAGCAGCCATACCCAGATCGGGTTGTCTTCGACGCCCAATTCCAAAAGAAGCTTGATCAGCGTCATGTGTTGCTCGGGCTTGTCGTCATCGGATGCCGTTTGCTTTGTAAAGTGCGTTCCGGCCAATCTCTTCCAGAGGTCACGCTTGAAGAGCGATATTTGTTCCTCTACATCCGTCCACATGCGGGCTGTCACAATCACTTGGTGGATTTCTTGGTCCGTGAGAGCAGTACGGTTGTCTTGGGCATTTTCCACAATCCTCTTGGCATCGGCGGCGTATCTGCGAGCTTTGTTGTACTCCTCCGGAAGCAAGTCGTAATCCCGTCTCTTGATACAGTCCTGGATAGATGCGCCGATCTCGAAAAGGTTTCGGTGTTTCTCAACAGACGCAAGGATTGATTTGAGCATTTCACCCCGCTCACGCCCTCCCAGAGCAGGACCCCAGATTTCCTCAGCCTTGACTGCAACCTCCAAAAGCGGGGCCTTGATCCCCTGCACACCGTACTCGCTCTCCTTGGTCAGAGCAGTCTTCCTTTTGTCGGCGACTGGCGCCTGGCCCGGAGCCACGAGCGCCTGACTGGCTCGGCGGTAATGGGCGCTCTGTCTTCCACTGAATTGGCGAGACCCTGATCTGGAATGGCCGGCAGGGGTGGGATCCCGACCCTGATCTCGCATTTCCATGTACACATTGTCGATGGTTGTCTTGGCGCGCACGAAGCGTTCGAAGTTGCTCTCGACGAGGACTTTGAGCGAAGCGGACTTCTTCTCGATAGACCGCGAGAGGAAATCCAGGCCTTGCAGGAGCGACTCGGTAGAAGCATCGCTGTGAACTTGCGACAGGAAAAGACCGGGGTTGAAGGTGGTAGACGACAGCAGAAAGCGGTTTCCTGCGCTCAGGTCAGACCAATCTCAGGGCAGCACGGTAATATGAGCACACACGGAGCTTCAAGTCATCCTCAACCGGCAGGCCCCTTTGTCGCAGCACGTTCACGACGCTGGAGGCATTGCCCAGGGGATCGGGCTCGTCCTTTTGCACGAGAGTGTCGACGCCCTCCTTTGTCTTCTCGGTGTTGAGGACGCTACTGCGCACGCCAGAGCGCTCGAGGACCGAGTAGCGCGAGCGCCTGCGCTGGACATCGCCCGGCTTCTGGGCGGGCTGCGGCTCGTCGTCGGAGTCGTCGGCCTCGTCCTTCTCGGCGGGCCACTCTGAGGGGTAGAGGGTCTTGAGGTTGTAGTGCTCGAGCAGCTGCTGCTCCGGATTGGAAGCCATTGCGCGGCGTGTGGAGGCGAGGACGAGGCGGGGGGGCGGTGGTGGTCTCTTTGTCGGGCGGCAGTAGCTAGCTGCGGCATACGTTCGCTAGCTCCGACGCAGGGCAGCGTCGTGGGCGGGCCTTGGGGCGGGCGGTGAGCGAGGCTGGCGCAGATGCCGCGCGCGCAGCCGACAGCGACCCGAAGCATTTCCCTGCTGCACCCGGTTTGCGCCTTGGCAGATGAACTAATTGCGCGCGCTGAAAGAGCTTCATCCACAACACCAGCCTTCCGCTGCACCCACCCGCACTCCCGCCCATCGCCTCTCCGCTCACCCACCCGTCCACAATGCTGGCCACTCGCTTCGCCGCTCCCGCCAGGCAATGCCTGCGCCATGCTCGTCCCGCCCAGCGCTGGGCCCCCGCCGCCGCGAGGACCTACGCCGTCGCCAGCGAGGACCGCGTTGCCAAGTTCAAGGGCACCAAGGGCAACGACGGCAAGTACACCGTCACCCTTATCGAGGGCGATGGCATCGGCCCCGAGATTGCCCAGTCCGTCAAGGACATCTACTCGGCTGCCAACGTACGCCCATCCATCCATCCGCCCGCCCGCCGCAGAGCGACCGCGTTGACACCACTCCACAGGTCCCCATCAAGTGGGAGAGCGTCGACGTCACCCCCCGTCTTGTCGACGGCAAGACCACTATTCCCCAGGAGGCCATTGACAGCGTCACCCGCAACTACGTCGCCCTCAAGGGCCCTCTCGCCGTACGCTTCCCGCAATGCCCTCCCCGAGCCTCCTCCGTCTCGCCGCCTAACCACCATGCATACAGACTCCCGTCGGCAAGGGCCATGTCTCCCTCAACCTGACGCTGCGCCGTACCTTCAACCTCTTCGCCAACGTCCGTCCTTGCAAGTCCATTGCTGGTTACAAGACTCCGTACGACAACGTCGACACCGTCCTGATCCGTGAGAACACTGAGGGCGAGTACTCTGGCATTGAGCACGTGGTCGTCGATGGTGTCGTTCAGAGCATCAAGCTCATCACCCGCGAGGCTTCCGAGCGTGTCCTGCGCTACGCCTTCCAGCACGCCCAGGAGATCGGCCGCAAGAAGGTTCGCGCCGTCCACAAGGCCACTATCATGAAGATGTCCGACGGTCTGTTCCTGAACATCGCCCGCGAGCTCGCCAAGGAGTACCCCGACATTGAGTTCGACGCCGAGCTTCTCGACAACACCTGCCTGAAGATGGTCACCGACCCCATCCCGTACAACGACAAGGTCCTGGTCATGCCCAACCTCTACGGCGACATTCTGTCCGACATGTGCGCCGGTCTGATTGGTGGCCTTGGTCTTACTCCCTCCGGCAACATTGGTGACGAGTGCTCCATCTTCGAGGCCGTGCACGGTTCCGCCCCCGATATCGCTGGCAAGGGCCTGGCCAACCCCACTGCTCTGCTCCTCTCTTCCATCATGATGCTCCAGCACATGGGCCTGCACGAGCATGCCAACAAGATCCAGAGCGCCATCTTCAAGGTCCTCGCTGAGGGCAAGGTAAGTTACACAACAGATCGCACGCGGACCCCTGTCCGCAAATGGTCACGAGCCCGCGATTCGGCATTGGCTAACGCAAACCTTGCAGACGATTACCGGTGACCTGGGCGGCAAGGCCAAGACTCACGAGTACGCCGACGCCGTCATTAAGGCTTTGTAAATGAAAGGAACCCCTTTCGAGGATTTTTTAAATAAAATTTTTGGGAGCTTAAGCGGTTCCAATTCACGAGTATAGAAGAGTTGCAATTGCGGCTGGGTTAAAGGTGGGGGAATTCTTGTCATGTGTAACTCTGTCGCGGCTGTATCATTAAGCAATAACACATCGGAAGTAGTAGACAAGAAGAGGATCTGGTTGGAGGGCATTAGAAGAGAAACTTGTTAAGTGTTCACTCGCGCCCGTATCATCCAGCATGTGGAAGTGAATATTTCTTTTTTTTTTTTTTTTTGTCCACGCGGATAAATGCACGCAGAATGGCCAAAGCGCTGCGCGAAAAAGTACAAATTGCCGTAGTGGGTATATCAAAACAATCAGATAAGGCGGATGTGGTAATGCAGCCGCCCGACAACACCCGATTCCCGCCCAAGCAAAACCCGACGCCCGACCCGAGCATGACGATCGCTCATTTGACGAACCTGATGACGACGAACGATGTTTGGGAAAAGCGCTCGTTCGTGTACCATGGAAGTCGTGAATCACCGCCCTCTGCCAACAATGGCTGGATCGTGCAATTCGTACGGCGGCGGCGGTTCTTGGGGGACGCTCAACCTGCCCGCACCCGCTGCCGCCGAGCCAGCAACAACCTCTTCTTCGTCCCCACTCTCTCCATCGGCATCGACATCCGCGCCTTCATCCTCTGCGTCCTCATTTTCTCCCTCCACATCCCGCCTCCGTCCCGCCCACCTCTTTTCCGCCGGAGAAGGCGGCGCAGGCCTTTTCTTCTTCCCACCACCATCGGCATTCTTATCGCCCTTCCCCAAAGCGCGCTTCTTCCCCTTTCCTTTCCCCTGCGCCGCCAATTCCTTCTCCCTCCTGCTCCCCTTGCCCTGCTCCTCCCTCACCGCCAAACCCGCCTCTTCCCCCACCGGCACCCCCCTCGCCGCCCTCACCAACGCCGCATAAATCCCCTCCACCAGCCCCTTCACCTCCTCCACCGACCACGCACCACCCGGTCCATCCGCCGTTTCCGTCGTCTGCGGCGGCGGAAAAATCTTCACTTTCCCATCCGCCGACAGCGCCAGCAGCGGCGGCACCACAACCTTCGCGGCGCGCACGCCCTCGTGCGCAAAATCGAGCGCGAGATGTGTATCAAGGTACGCGGCGAGGGCGGCGGTGAACGGGCCGGCAATGTTGTTTTTGTCGTTGTTGTTGTTGCTGCTACTACCGTTCTTTGTTCTTACCGAGAGCAGTAATGCGGCGCCGCGCTCGACGAAGCTCGCGATGTCGCCGGGAGCGAGGGTAATGTCGATGTTGCGCAGGGTCGCGGCGGAGCAGGCGGTCGGGAAGGAGAGTTGGAGTTGGAGGCGGGTGAGGAGGTCGGCGGTAGGGGTGTGGCAGAGGATGGACTCGAGCGTCGTGCAGAGGAAGCGGGAGGGGAGGCGCAGCAGGGCGAGGCGGGTGTCGAAGGCTGTGGTCAGGTAGGTGTTGAAGGTGGCGCGGAGAGCGGCGGGCATGCGTACGAGGAGGAGGGGGAGCGAAGTGAAGTCGGGAGGCGTTGCTGAGGGGTTCTCTGGGTCGCGCAGGAGGAGTGCGGTGTAGGTTGCTTTTTGGTAGCGCAACTCGACGTGGATGCCGCGCGCTTCGGAGGGGGCGAGCGACGGCGCATCGGTCAGCTCGCCCGGTTGTTCTGCTTCTTGTTCTTCGGCGCCCGGCTGGTGTAGTCGCTGCCAGGAGACTTCGTCGCCGATGAGGTCCCATGTGCAGCGTTCGAGTGTGCCGGAGGTGCTGCCGTCTGTGTTGCCGCCGCCGATGTCGACGCCGCGCAGGATGTCGCCGCGGAGGATATCGCGCAAACGGCGCGCATGCATGCGGAGGGTGGGCTCTTCGAGGAGCGGGTTAGGGCCATGGTAGAGGGGCGAGAGTCGGTATGCGGTGAAGGTTGCGTCGTACAGCGGATATTTGGGTATGGGATCGGTCATGGTCGGCGGTAGTGACGCGTGGAGAAGCTGAGCGCGTCGTCGGAGACTACAGACGCCGTAAGAGCCGAGCAGGCGCGTCTGACATGAGCTTTGGGCGTTCGGAGGTGATCTCAGGCGTTTGGCAGTGGGGTTAGGAGAGGACAGGGCGCATTGGAGATCTGGAGGGATTGACTAGCTTTGAACGGTTGTTGGCGATCCGTCTGTTTACACTATCGGCTGAATCCCGGTAGATTGTTGGCGGGAACGATCCAGGCTGCCCAGCGATCTGCGGGCAGCGAACCGTTCAACCATCTTCATCTCGACTCGCGCGAGTCTGAACGACTCACGACTCTGTCTGTGCATCTCAGGATCGCCACTCATGAAAGCTTGGAGAGATCCGCTAGTCTTCAAAACATGGTGCGAGCTTTGAGGCTCCTCAGCCTCGAGGTCCCTCAATGTGGGCTTTGCCTGGGGGAACCGACAGCAGCTGGAATGGAGAACCCCGCAGTGGCACCTCTTGGCAGACAGTGACTGAGCTGAATGACGCCGCTCCGAAGCATTGGCGATAGGGTAAACATACGGAACTGAAACATTCATCTGGATGTAAGTTGTTCTCTTTAGCATTGAACCTTCGTATAAGTGCGAGTATTTCGACCTCCCACGCAAGTTTAATCTTATTTTTTAAGCTAAAACATCTGGCACTTGTATGCAGTCGGACTCTGATCCATCATGACTCATGCACCAGGTTTTTCCATCCGGCTCACCGTAGTTCACCGTACCTGCCGAATCAGGAAAGTGCCAACCGCATTCTCCCTACTTAACCTCGCGCTGATCCGCCAGCAACCATACCAACAATCTTCCAAGCCAGCCTCCTCCGCTCTTTGTCCTGCCATACCCCTGTGGCGTATCGACGCCACAATTAGACTTTCACCATCATCCTGAGAGCCTGGTGCTGCGGTCAGAGCCCAACATATCCCTCTTTCCAACTACCTACACTATCTCCGCCCACAGCCTGCTTTATTTTTTTTTTTTTTTTTAGCTACACCGCTTAGCTGAACTCCTTGTTTCTATTGTTATCCAAAATGGCCATCACTACAACACCTCAGCTTGAGGACTATCTCCGTTCTACGGGTATTGAGTTTACTTCGGCTGAACCACTATCCGGAGGCACAGCCAACTACGTGTGGCGCCTGACCCTACCCTCAGGCGAGACGAGGGTCTTGAAGCATGCCGAACCATACATCAAGAACCACCCCGACTTCCCCTTCGACGTCGACCGCATCCAATTCGAAGGCAACGCCCTCTCTCTCCTACCACAAACACTGAGCACGTAGGTCCACCCCCCTCCATGCCCATGCTGCGACCAACCCAATGGCCCACACCTGCGCAGCACCCAACTCGCCCCTGCCGCCCCAACCGTCCGCATCCCCACCCTCCACCACACCGACCCCACCGCGCACATCATCGTCATGGACGACGCCGGCCCGTCCAACCTCAAATCCTGGTATTACACCACCTCCTCGACCGCCACACCCGCCCTCATCCCCTCCGTCGGTGCCGCCCTCGGCACCTGGCTGGCCCAGCTCCACCACCGCACGCGCAACCTCCGCCGCCCCTTCAACGACAACACGACCGCCAAGAATATCTACCGCCACGCCTACGCGCACCTCGCCGAGGCCTTCGCCCTGCACGGCCTCGACACCGCCCTCGCGAGCGACGTCGACGCGTCATACGGCCCGCTCCTCCTCACCGACGACGAGTGCGTATGCCACGGGGACTTCTGGCCGGGGAACGTGCTGGTGGAGGAGGGGACGGAAGACGGTAGCATGACGCTGAGCATCGTCGACTGGGAGATGACGCGGCGCGGGACGGGCGCGACAGACGTCGCGCAGTTCGCGGCCGAGGCGTACTTGCTGGACCGGTTTCGCGGGGGCAAGGGGTTGGTGCGGGCGTTTTTGGAGGCGTATGTGGCGGCGGCCAGGGAGCAGGGCGGGGTTCTGGGGGAGCGGTTTTTGGAGAGGCTGGTGGTGCATTTTGGGGTGCATGTGGCGTTTTGGCCGACGCGGGTGGAGTGGTGTGGGAAGGAGGAGACGGGGGAGCTGGTCAAGTTTGGGAGGGAGTACATAATGCGTGGGCGCGGTAGGGATTGGGAGTTTGTGAGGGCGGGGCCGTTAGAGCCGGTGTTGGGACTGTTGGAGTGAAGTAGTACTTACGGAGCTGCGGACACCAACGATATCGTGTGGAAGTGTGTGATTTGACCTTCATTCCTACCGTCTCGCCATTTTCTGTGATTCACGCCGAAAAGCCACTGCATGCCGACTGTCGCATGCGCGATTCCCCGAAATAGCTGAACCACCCCATATCTCGCCTTGCTTGCTGGGACTGCTTCAATGCGTGCTGTCCCTTCCCAAGTATTTCTCGTCGATGACGTAAGCCGTGTCCATTCTGCTAATGTCAATTCCGTTCAGACTGTCAGTGTCATCGTCATCGCTCCCATCCCAGTCCGACGTGTCAGACATGCCAATTTCCCAAGAGTTTGGCAACCGCTCCTGTGTGAATGCCATATATGGCTCTTTGCTGCCATCCTGGGTCCTAAGTTCGCTCCTGATCCTTCGGCGATGCGACTCATCAGCCTCGCTCGCACCTGAAAGTGCAAGACGCTTGTGGACCGTACCCATCACCAAAGGTGAATTTCTTGGGAGGGTTGACTCGAGTTGAAGTTGCGGAAGAAGCTGCGAGCTGTAGGCAGTCGGTAGTTGTTGCCCAAACAGTGACGCGAGCGAGGGGGCTAACCTAATCTGGGCAGTAAGGCAAGCCAAGGACTCATCCTATCATGGCTTTACAGTTTGACAGGGGCCGCCACTTCGAGGAAATAGGAAAGCAATGGAAGAAGCTCCCAAGATCTTGAAATATTGAGTCAGATACGGATGGTTCAGGCCCCAAACTCCAGTTTTGTCCGCCTATGGATCATTTCGCGATGGTGAACGAGCAGTAATATGAAACTCACTTTCCATTTCCGTACTTGAGAACGAACCCGTCCAATCTTCCCTACGGCTTGCTTCACCCTATAGAAGTGCCACTTTCCCAACGGTATTACATGATGGTAGCAACGACATCCGATGCCACAGCGGGTAGTCGCAGATGATTACGTAGAAGACGCAATCATGTGCCTCATTGTCCTCCTAACCATCCTCTCATGCATCTTCCTAGGTCTACGCGTCTTACATAGTGCCCTTCTGGACTTCGAGAATGCATTAGCATCCTCTCTACAATCCGAGAAATGGAAAAGATTCTTGCTCGGCCCAAGAACCTGGCGGTATACATGCGGCCTGGGTGGGGGTATTTTGGTCTTTAGTGCCGCATGATTTTTTTTTTTTTTTTGTGTGCTGTGGTTGTTGCCGGACAACTTGCAGGTACTTCTGGGCGCATTTAATTCTTCTTGGCGGTGTACCGCGCGAACAATATCATCGGGCTCTAACGACTGAAGTTCTGGGGGTAACGCTTAGTTGTCTTATCTGGTGGAAGACCGCTCGCTTGAGTCATGTTTCGATTGAGGTATACAGATTTGCGGTTGATTTCTGGCGTTGCCGTGTTTCTGGTTTCATGTTCGGATATATCATTAAAACCTTATGGCAGACTGTCTGGAACAGATCTGATTTGTCTTGTACAAGTCTTTGCGAAGATCAAAAATTCAGTTCAATACCCCAAATAGATGATGTTCCCTCAGAAATCCCTTTGTGAGAATTGACTACAGCCCTTCAGAATCCGCAAGGAGAGCACAGCGGGTCGAAACGGGGCCTTCCGCAAACCAACCTCCCCCACAAGCCATGGCATTGCCATCAGCGCACAGTCCCCCCAAAGAGACGCCTTGCAGATCTCACCGCCTCGTGAGTAAGTTTATAAGCTAAGGCAGATCATCATGACGTGGTTCCTGCAGTCAAACGTTCCATCAAGCCACGTCGACCTTGATCTGCCGAGCGCGTGAGCTGACCCTGAGCATCAGCCACGGTTCTCGGTCTCCAAGAGTCAGAGCCGCACGTCCCAAGACCCAGATCACCGGTCCAAAAAAAGACTACAAAATCGAAAAGGGTGAGACTCTCTCACCCCCCAAAAAACACATCCTCCAAAGAAAATCCGCGACCTCCATCCCCCGGAGGTGCTCCCAACCCCTACCCCGACCTCCCTCAGCACTCACCATCACCACCATCAACCCCAACCCCAAACGCAAGAAATGCCCAAGCGCACCACCTTCCTCAGCAAACCCCTAAGAACATCACTCTCCACAAGCAAGACTACGAGCGCAAACTCTACGACTCCACCCAAGCCCTCTCCGCTGCCGAGGAGAACCTGTACCAATGCCGGCGCCAAGCCCAACTCGACCGCAAGAAGCTGGACGACCTGCAGCGCGACCGTGACGCGTGGCAGTCTAAGCACGCGGCACTGATGCTCGCCGTCGCCCAGTACGAGCGCGACATGCAGCAGCTGGAGCAGCGGTGGAAGGCAGAGCTGGCGCCGGGGAAGTGCGGGGCTAAGGACAGCGTTACGGGGTGCAGCGCGAGCTCGGAGCGGGGGAGCGTTGAGGAGCGGGGAGGAGAGGCAGAGCGGGGCGAAGGGCGCTCTACGACGAACAACGCCTCGCTCCGCCAAGCTTCTGATGAAGAAAGGGGGAAGGAGGAGGAGCAGAAAGAGGAAGAGGAAAAGGAAGTGGAAGAGGCCGAGGCAGAGCAGAACCCCCTCGCCATTATCCACCACAAACCAACGACAAGAACACCGCATCACCATCACCACCACCACCACCACCAGCACCACCAGCCTCTCCAACCCTCCCGCACAATAACAACGACCGCCCGCCTCGCCACCCTCCCCCTCGTCCTCCTCCTCTCCACGCTGACGCGCCTCCTCCAACGCGGCCCCATCTACCCCTCCGCGCTTGACCCCTTCCGGCGGCCCGTTTTCATGCCGGGCTCACTCGCGCAGATGCTGCTGTTCAACATCGTCGTCGTGACGGTAATTGGGGAGTGGGCGCGGTACAAGGTGCGGAGGTGCTCTTCCTCCTCATTACCATCATCCACGGGCGCCATGAAAGCAGACCTTGAAGCGGGAGAAGGGGAGGACGAGAACGACCAGCAGCAGGAGAGAGGAGGGAAAGCAGCAAGCTACGCGCACTGGGAGTTCGCCGAAACGGCCTGCGGGGAGGCGTGGCGGGTGCTAGTGGTGGCGGGGATGGCGTTTGCGCTGCTCGTGGTCGAGCTCGACTACGTGTCGGGCGTGTAAGTGCGTTGGTGGCGGTGACAATAATGGCCCCCAAGGGGGCTGGGAGTAGCCAGGGCGAGACAGGGCGACAAGATAGGGAGACGGTCGGGCGTTTGTTGGGATTTTCCGAAGGCTCAAACGTGATAGATATACGGTTGTACGAGAATAATGTGGATAATGCATGTGTATAATACGACCCTGCGTGAGAAGAGCTTTCTTTGATCATCGTTCCTGCCATTTTCATCAATAGGTTTGAGACGTACACGATACCAATCAACGAAGGAGCGGCTCCGTGAGCAATTTCGTGGGCCGAGAGCGAGGACTTAAAAACCAGAAAGCCCCATATCAACAGCGAAGTCCATTTTCACTTACACCACATTCCGTAGGAAAACGTCAGACTCCTCGAAGAGAAGCATCGCTAGATCAGCCCAGCCAAACGTTCATGAACGAGGCAAGAAACAGTGAAAAGAGGTAAACAAATACCATGCATACTGTACATGCGTAAAACTTCTTCACGAAAAAATGAGCCTCCCTGTCTCAGAGGACAAACCATTCGAGCATCCCAAACCAACAAGATTTGGCCTGGCATATAATAAACCGCACCAAGAGGGGGATGGAAAGCCAAACCCACCCGAAAATTCAGAATGCAGAAATAATTTGACCACCAGCGAGCGACATCAATGCCTCCCTCGCCTACCAATTTTTTTTTAAACAACCAACAAGCTCATTCGACAGCAAGGCGCAAAGCTGATTCACTAGACCTGCAGAATTTGGCAGGATACTTCTGAAATCTTCGCGCCCTTGCTATCGGTGATAAAGAAAACCGTCAACTCTGTGAAATGTGGCATGTGGTGAAAGTCGCAAACAGGTCAAGGCAACGCGCTAACCTTATCTGATCGAAACGCCGGTCGCTCAGAGGGATGTGAATAGGCCAAAAACCAATGACAAGACCCATGCTGTACAGGAGCAAATAACCCAACTACATGAATGGAAACGTCTGTCGCGATGCAAATGGGGACGGAATCCAAATTGGTTCAGTCGTAAGCAAAAGTGAAAGAGAGGAAAAAGAAATAAGTAAGAGACTCGTTCGCCGTCATTCGGATCAACGTAGTCGACTTTACAATTGGTTAACGACCTCAAGCTCAGGAGCAAAGATCGCCTTATTGTTCTCCAAGAGCGCTTGGATGGCCGTACGTTGAGGCCCCATGTCTGTCATCTCACGTTCGATGGACTGCGGGCGCATGACAGTCGGAGCGAAGACGACGGCAAGGTTGACAGCAGTCATCTTTGATTCAGTCAGAAAATGAAATCAAAAGTAAGCGAGTAAGATCAGCATTTACTTACCAGGTTGTCCTTCTTTTGCTCCATTACACGGGCCAGATGGAAAATGAGGAACTCAAGGCAATCCCTGTGATGGATCGGAAGGCTATCGATGGCGGAGCGCATGGCCGAGACGAGCTTATCAGGGTCTTGAACCTGTCCGGCCGCAAGAAGCTCATCATAGACTTCGAAGGTGATAAGAGGGTTCGGTAACCTGCGGAAGTACTGCTTGAGGGCAGACGTGACAGCGTGGATATCCAGATCCGGATCCGAAATGTCATACTCAGGGTCCTTCTCGAAGCCAGCGCGCACTTGGTTCACTTGGCCGGAGCCACCGCTCTTGCGGTAGATACCTTCAACGTCGATGCCTGCAAACCAGTTAGTACATCAATTTTTCTTTTTCTTTTTTTTTTTACATATAGTCTGGCGATGTAGAGTGGAGTTTTTACCTCTAAGCTCGACTTCTTGGATACATCTGCGAACGATGCTCGGAATAGTGGCCCTTTCAAACTCGCAACGTTCTGAGAGATCAGAACCAAACAGTCCCTCGGCAGCGGAGAGCTGTGCTGTGCTGTTATTGTGGTTGTGCATTGGCTTCTGAATAGGCTTCTGCTGAGCTTTCTGTCCGCCGCCAAAGAATCCGAACCCGCGATCACCTGCTTTCTGTGTACCCGCGGGTTCCAAAGATGGTGTAGCACCTGGCTGCAATGATCCGTAGGGCGCACCCCCGATAAGTGCATCATGTTGATTCATCGGCTGTTGAGATGCGAATGCACCCTTGAGACCCTTGGTAACGTTCTTGGCGACAGCCTGACCGCCCTTCTTCCAGTTGAACTTGTTCGCTTTCTGCTTGGGGATAACGACGATTTTGGGTGCTGATTCAATTGTGGATTGTTCCATATCCTCAGCGAGACGATTCATTTGGTGTTCCTTCACAGCCTTCTCAATCTCTGTAATCGAGACGTCCGATTTATCCTTGCCGTTGGTGGTGTAGATACCCAGAGGGTTTCCCTGCGCCCGTGAGCTGTCCATATTACCATTAGGACCGCGAGCAGAAGATTTGTAGAGATCCTGGATGGTCTCCACAAGCTGGTTGTTGAGCTGGGCCAACTGGGTGTTCTTCTGGCTGAGAGATTCATACTCCTGGTAACCCTTGTCCTTCATCTTAATGAGATTCAGGATATCGTCGTTGACTTCGTTACGCTTCTGTACCAGTTCCTCAATTTCCACTCTGGCCTTCGACTTGAACTTCTCGAGCTCGGCTGCAAAGTCACGGAAGAACGCTGATTGGAATGCCTGAAGGTCCAACGGGCGCTGTTGATCCTTGGCTGCCTTCAGATGTTCGGTCATGATATCCAATTCGCGCATGACAACTTCGCGCTGCGTGTCCAGAACCGCAATTGTGGACCTCTTCTCCTTCAGTTCGGAGTTGACCTGCTTAATATCGGAAGATTTGCTGGCGGATTCATTGAGCTTGTCAACCTCCGCCTCAAGCTCGGAGATGCGATGCTGGGCCTGGCGAAGCTGAGCCCTAAGGTGAGCAGAGTCATCCCTGGCGTCGGGTGAAGCTGAGGTAGGGCTGCTAATGTCCATAGAGCCATTAGGTGGCGATTTCCACTTTTGCGATAGCGAAGACCTGGATCCTCTGTCACTAAAACTGCGGCCATGCTTAACGGCGTTCGAAACACGTCGGAGAACTGACGGGTGATTTTCTTCGTTATCCCTGAAGATGCGAGCCATATCTTCATCCACTGAGAAGTCTCCGCCAGCACTGTAGCGCAGGAGAGAGGGAGACATTGGGTGCGTCGAGCCGTCGCTGATGGTGCTGCTGATTGATTCATGCGGCCGATGACCACCGCTGCTGGGAGGCGGCGGCGGCGCTCTAGGCGTCGTGAACGACTCACCAGTGTCCTTGGAGCCGAGAACAGGGCGCGTAGCAGATCGCGGGGGAGGACCATCCATGATACTTCTAGATGTGGGTGATTCCACAGGCTTGGAAATAGTTAGACCACCATTCAACTGCGTGAGCGTGTTAATGTCGCGGTTAGCTAGAGCAGAGCTGGCGGAAGCTTTGCGCTCGTGGCCGGGTCTGGGCCCAGTGGGCGTAGCCGGGGAAGAGTGACCTCCGGTGTTGGCCCTCTGAGGCGCGCCGAGAGAATCACCCCTCTTCGGCCGATCAATAGCTGAAGCGGAGAAAGGAGCGGACATATGATGAGGATCGTCCGTGCGCTCGTACTCTTGCGACGTGGGCGTATAGCTGGAGTTGGTACTGACTGGAGATGTAATAGCACTCGATTCCGAGGCATCTTTGCGAGCGGACAACACGCTGTCGTCTGGTGAACGGAGGTCTGATCTTGAGCGAGTCCTGCTGGCCTTCCGATCTTTCGGCACTTCTTGCAGCTTGAAGCCTTCCCCAAGAGAACCCGCAGTGGAAGCGGAAGTGGAGTGTTGTGGACGCGGCCGGTCACTTCCAACGCTGGGCGATGCGTTCGCAGAGCCAATGTCCTTTCGGCGGATAGTGTCCATTCGGTCACTAGAAGCAACCCGGCCTTTCTCCTGGAAGGCAATGTGGGGGCTTGAGGTGGACTTGCTCCTCCTCTCCAGAGAACTGGATCTCGAGGATCCAGACCTCTCCTTCAACAGGTCCCGATGCGACGAGGTGCCAGGTTTTCCGCCATTGAAGTAATCCCGTTGGTTCTTCCTGTCCTCCTCCAAATTGTACGTCCTGCTGTCGGCCAGCGGAGAGGGGCCTGGGGCTGGATTTGGGTCAAGCGCGAAAGGCACATTTGCAAACATTCCGTCGGGATCATCGAAGTTGGTGGACATGGGCATGGCAGACCTCCTCTTTTCCCTATACGTGCTCGCGGGCAGAGTTTGGGGTTCTGAGGCTTCAGTCAGCCCTTCACTTCCATCAGGCCGGCGCACCATCTTACCGTTGTGGCTGTCACCTGAGGCAGGCGAGGCCTCGCGGCGCAAGCTCGCGCTGGCACCTGAGGTTGCAGCGCGAGGGCGAGGGGACAACTCGTCGGGCGTGTCAATCTCCGGCGGGGTCTCCAATTCGGGAGAAAAGGCACTCGTGGGCACGGCGCTTGGGGGAAGAGCAGGCAGGGACTTATCCAATACAATTGGGGCCTTGTTCTCGGCCTGCTGGCGATTAGCCTTGGATTTCTTCCGCCGTCGCGCCATGAGCGATTCATGGCAGCTCATGCAGAAGATGCCCTGAGAGGTCCTCGCATAGCGGAGGTTCTCGATCTTGCGCTTGCAGTTGCGGCATCGGAAACAGCTGGCGCAGAAGGCCTGGTCGCCGGTAAGGATGGCGAGGTCTTCAATCTTGTTGTTGCAGGCACTGCAGCTGTAGGTGCAGTTGTTGCAAATGAGAGAGCCGTCGCCGAGCAGCAGCAGGTTCGCGTCCGAGTCCAGCAGGGTGCCGCAGGTATTGCAGCGGAAGCAGTCAATGTGCCATCGGTTGCCGGCTGGATTGCCATGGTCAGTCTCGCACATGGCGGAGGTGGTCGAGCGCGGGGGGGTCAGGGGAAAGTGAGGAATCCGGGCATACCTAGCTCGAAGGCCTTGCCTTCTTCCAAGATCTTGCAAGACATTAGCAACGTTCCAGCGGCCCAATTGAGCGGGGAAGGCGTACCTCGCCGCAGCCCTTGCAGTGGTAGATGACGTCCATGTCCTCCATGCCGGGCGAGTCTGGGTAAGCGCCGGGCGACTCCATGGCGGCGGCGGGCGGTCTTCAGCGGAGCTGGTCGGGCGCAGGGCGGCAGGGCGGCAGGGCGGCAGGGCGGCAGATGGCGAAGCCCGGGCAGGCGGTCGTCTCAGCGGAGGGCTCGCGGGCTCGCGCTGCGAGAGGAGGCTCTGTACGGGCTCGGGGCGGAGGCACGGGCGGGCAGGATTAAGGGAGACCGGCGTCGACGGGGAATGATGGGATGGCGGGCGGTCGCATGGGGGCGCGGCGTGATGGGGGAACACGCGGGCGGTTGAGCAGCCCGTCGCACACGGAGAGGAGGAGGTGTCGCGGTAGCAGCAGGGCTGGGAGCAGCCGTCTGGAGCGGCGAGCGATGGCGACGGTCTGTAATCGGGTCTGGGGGGGGGGTGCTGCTGCGCAGGCTGGCTGCTAATCCGCATCTGGAACAGTCAGGGTCCTCGCCGCCCACAGCCAGACGTCGCTGCTGTGCCCGCCGTCACCACCGCCTGCGTTGGGCCCGCGGGCGCAGCGAATGGCCTCTCGTCGTCGCCCTGCTACTCCTCCTCCGCGCTGCTGCTGATCTGCGCGTCGGCGGATGGGCACCAACACGGCCAGCCAGCGCTCAGCGGGCAGCGCTCAGCGGGCAGCGAGGCATGCAGCCACTCACCACCCTCGCAGCCATCGCCCGTCTTGAAACCGGGCCGCTCCAATCGCAGCCCGCTCGTTTCTGCTTGCGGCGGCCACTGGGCGCTGTGCGACGACTGGAGCGCGCGATGGCAGCCTCCCCTCCGCCCTCCTCCCAGCCTGCCTCCTGGCCAGCCCGCCGCGCAACAACAGTGCCCTCTTGTGATCTGCCCGGCCCGCCCGCCCTCCTGCTGAGTCGCGTCGCCCGGGCCTTGAAACCACCCGTCCTGGCCCCAGTCAGAATGCGGTTTCAGGAGGGAGCACACACACGTGTCGAGCTGTCTGACCCCCCTCGCGCCTGCAGCCGCCCGGCTGTGGCATCTCAAATTTGCAGGATCTGGATCTGCCGCAGCACTCATCTCCCGGCCCTGCTGTGCCCGTTATATCTCCACCACACGGCGCACCGCCCGTCCGCCCTCGCCCCCGCTGTCGAGATCCGCCCCACCTGGAAGATGCCGAGCCTCCAATGAGCCCGCTGTGAGCTTCCAGCGGCAGCTGACCGGAGGGGATGCAGCCTGTGTTTCAACCGCCTCCGCCCTGCTCCGCGCCCTCCCAGACTTCGCCCCTCTCCGCGTCCGCACTCGCCGAGCGAATCTGCAGGCTGCCCGGGGGGGCCATTGGGGACGGTGGCCAGCGCGGCTTACGCGTTATCCGCGCTCCGTTACCGTACTTCATAACTGCGGATATTATTCACTGGCCTTGTTTCGGCAGACGCTTCGCCGCCTTCCCCTCCCGCCTCCCGCCTCCCGCCTCCGCGCCTTGTGGCCTCGGGCACCAATTCCTAAATTGTGACCGCTACACCCCTACTTATAGAAACAATCACTTCGCCTTTGATCGAAACATCGGCGAGGGGCCGGCGATCTTTGCCTCATCCCCGTGTAAAAAGGGGCGTTCTCATGCTCTTCGGGTATCCCGACATGCGCTATCAAGCATCACTATCGGGGCGAGGGCAATGAGAGTCGTGGGATGCGTCACATCTTCCATCTCCTAGCTGCCAATTGTGCCTGCATGAACGTCTGCTATCGAGCACACACATATTCCAAGCCCCCGAAGCACCCTCGCCCTCTTCACGCTGCGAGCCGAGAAGTCACCAGGAACAGCATCCCACATCCCACCTCTCACCTTCCCAGAAATCTGATTTATCCGAGCAGCAACCCTTTAGCCACCGTTGCACCGCCATTGTGTCAAGACATGTGTTCTCGTCTTCGTGCGCCCAGAACGTCACTCACCTTTCTGCACAATCCCGATGCTGCATATGCCGCTGCCACTCATCGCATGTACGACCCAAAAGCATGGGAAGAAGCCGCCATTTCTGAGAAACGGCGCCGCCAAGTTCACCTACTTCTCCACACTGCCCTTCAAAAGGCCCTTTGCTTTCTCCTATTGCCCACCCCCTTGTGCTTCCGCAAATGATTTCTCCCTCGACAAACCTTCCTCCAAGCTATCCCCTAATCCCTCCAAACACCTTCTCCAGTTTCCGGAACATGCGCGTCATCCTCTGCATGCACATAGCAGCCGAAACATCAGACGGCAGCGCCTCCCCGAGCGTCGTGTGAAGCAACAGACCGCTCCGCACCTGCCTGACAGACACAAAAGCTCTCTCACAACACTTCCGGAGCGCGCGCGCTCCCCCCGGTAAACCCCGCTCCAGTCACGCTAGTAGAAACCGTTTCGTGGAAGCAGGGCGTGCTATAACACCCCCGTATTATTACTTCCGGGTTGCGGGTACCATCTAATGCACCACCCGTGCAGCATGCGGGGAACCAGGGGGGGAAGGGGGGCAGCGACGACCTGCATAAGAGCCGTTGGTTTTTTTTTTCTTTTTTTTTCCCGGACCGCCTGCATATATGGCTTGGTATCTCTTTCTTCATGTCGCGGCCCGAGTCTGACAGCTAGGAGGCGCTGTGCTGCGGGTAGCTGTTTTTTGCCGGATGGGGGTGTGCTAGCCGATATGCTGGTCGCGCGAGAGAGATATTACCCCATAGTCTTGGGTATCAGTAGGCTTGTCCTGTTGGCCACTCAAGCGGCCGGTCGGACGCTCTGAAGGAGCGTGTGGCATTCACGTGCACATGTCCGCGTCGGCTCTCCATGTTTCTCTGAACATGACCACTGCAATAATCCAAGCTCTTTCTTCTATTCGCGAATAGGGGGTGAAATCGGTCCACCATAATTGCTTGACCAAAGAGAAATGTGCGAACAAGATGAACGAGAATCGAAAAGACCTGCTCGCTGTGCTCGCTTCTTCTCTCGTCTCTTCAAGCTTCCGCCACTGAGCTGACTCTTCCTCTTGAAACGCCAAACCCCGACTCATACTTCACCCTTCTATCCTAAACACCCCCGACGGCCCGCAGAAAGAAGCTTAACCTACCCCGATTGACTAAGGATCCCAGGGTCCATGAACCACACACACACAGAGAGAGAGAGAGAGAGAGAGAGAGAGAGAGAGAGAGAGAGAGAGAGAGAGACTTCTGGCTTCAGCACTAGCTCTACGAAGCCGGTTCCATTGTACTGCAATGAGAAGCTTCTGCATGTAACCAAGTACATACATACATACAAGAAGCCGCACTACTCATCAAAAAGTCAAAAAGACCCCCACATACACGCCCTGACGAATGCATCAATCTCTGCTAGCGTCCCGTGTGTGCTTGCCACTCATCAACAGCCACATATAGATATAGAGAGGACATCATTCTTCAAAAAAGACCGTATCATTAAACGAGAACTATACGCCCTATTAAGAAAAAGAAAAGAAAAGAAAAGAACACAAGAATGACCTCAGTTCACCAAATGAGAAAAAGAGGGGAAAAAAAAGCTAGGTATACCGCTCGCAAAAAAAAAAAGGAAGAAAACGCCGCTCCCACCTCCGCTGCATATTCTCCTCTCCATCTGCCCGTTCATCTTCCCTACTACAATAACAATAAAGAAACCCGAAGGACAATAACAACACTGATCCTGAAGAAAAAAAAGAAAAAGGAAGGTGGTATGGTATAGTATGGTATACTAACGAGGATGATGACGAGGGGCCGGAAGAGAGAAGAAAAGAAATCCACCATAGGGACAAGAGAAATAAGACCACAGAAACCAGACCCGCTCGTTTGCAGCAGCAGTAAGAAAACGAAAAGAATGATATGCAAGGTGGGGGAAAAACAAAGACACAAAGGATTTTTGTTCCCCATCAGGCGTAGAGGAAGGGAAAACGCCTGCCTGCCGGCATGTTCTCAACTTTCTTCACCTCAGAAGACAAATCGCCGAAATTCACAGCGCCGAAGACTTTTTTTCGCCCACTTCTTTCCATCGTAATCTTTGCTTTCGTCTGACGCAATAAAGACGAAACCTCACTTATTCGCCGCTGTATTGCTCAGTTGGAAGACGAAACAAAGGTACCACGGACAGAAGAATCAACATCAGACTCTTCATCCTTGTAACCCGGATCATGACCCTGATGATCCAACACTCCAGTCCTTGACGCCTACCATAGGCCAGGACTGAATAGATAACAAAGAAGCCTCACCAATTCCCCTCTAAGCAAGTTTTAAGCCTTGTTCCTCCTGGCAAGGTAGTACGTGATAAGGTTCAAATGCCCCTTATCAGCACCGCTCACCGCCTTCCAGAAGCCGCCATCCTGCTCCCCACCCAGCCTCTCATGCAGCTGAACGCAGAAATCCATGTCCGCTCTCCTCACATCCGGGTCCAGGCTGCCCAAAAACTTGACAGCCAAGTGACCCAGTTGCTGTGCCTGAGCGTCGGCTACCGGCACGTTCTTCGCGGCAGAAACCTGCAGCAGGTTGGATAAGGTCTGGAGGGAGAGCGTAACAGTGCGTGGTGAGGGCGAAGCGGAAGCGGGGCGGCTCTGATCGGACGAGACCGCCGAGGCGGGGGAATTGGGCGCGTTGGCGGAGTCGAGGAAGTCGAGGATGCCGGATATGAGGTCAGTAGTTTGGCCGTACTTGACAATTTCGTCGGCCGTCTTTTCAATCTCGGTCGTGATGTGGCTGGCTGTGTCCCACTGGGCGCGGGAAGCGAGTACGGAGCAAAGGGCTCGGGCGTAGTATGGACCAGACTTCTTGCGGTGCAAGATGAGCATGGCTCGAATAGTGCCGAGGACCTGAGTCTTCAAGTTTTGAGCCTTGATGTTAGGCGTCTTTGTATCAACGGGTGATTCCAAGTACTCAAGCAGAGCCATTAGGAGCTCTCCGAAGCGCTGGTCTTGCTCGCCCCAGATATCAAGGTCTCCCTTGACCACGTCCTGCAAACGACGGAAGCCATGAGCATCAAGTGTCTTGGCTCGGATACGCTCAATTCCACTGGCCAATAGGCGACGGGTGCGGAGAACCTCTGCCCTGTCCTGCACAACCTCTTCACCTCCGTTCGCCGCACCGTTGGACTTCTGGCCGTCGCTAATATCGGCTCGATCGGCGTCCGGGGTTTCACTGCTCATTCGACGATCCCGGTTTTGTTCATTAACGGGCAACTCTCCCAGTACCGGCTTCTCGTCACCTGACGGCTTTTGAGCCTCACCAGCGAAAGGATCCTCGTAAACCTTGACCTCCTCGGTAGAGATGGGGTCATTGGCAGACCGTTCGGGAGACTTGGGCTTCGGAGTCTTGTTCTGCGCGAGGGCCCGAAGTTCTGGCGAACTGATACCGAGACTTGCTGACAAAGAAAGCGGCCGTGGCGAAGGTATCTTAGAAGGGCTCGTGTGGGAAGAGAATCGCTGGTTTTCAGACCTAGAAAAGTCCACCCTGGGAATCACCATCGTAAAGCTGTCATCATCGTTGTGACCGCCAAGCCGACCATCCGTCAGGGCATTGTCTAAAGAAGGCCGCTGCCGGGACGGCATGACCATTGTGAGGTCTTCCGCTTTGGAAGGACTTGCTGTCACACTGTCTATGCTTGGAGATTTCCGGTGTATCGCTTCCAGACGCGACTTTGATCGTGGCGGACTAGTAATAGGGCTGTTCTTGCTAGATGGAGCGCGCGGTCTGCCTCTCAGAGTGCTGGCCTTCTTGGTCGTGTTCTTCTCAGGACTGCCAGCAGGGCTCATAGAAGGGGTTTCTGCGTGCTCTGCATTCTTATTCCTGGAAGCATACGGGTCCGCAGTCTGGGGGCGCGGTGCCATACGGGGCCTACGGACTGGCTTGGCGGTTAGAGAGCCACCTCCGGAGCTAGCTGATGATGATTTGTCGCCAGGTTGGGTCCTTGAGTTTGAAAGCGCCGACGGAGGGCGTCCGTGATATGACTTTGAGAGCGAGCCGGCAGGGGGGCGTTCCTGAGTTGACGAAGTTGACTTGACTGGCGAAAAGGTGGCTTGAGCGGATCCTGGCCGCTCCGGCATTTTCCTGGCTGCGAGGGCAGCTTTTCTTTGCGCTGCAATCGTGTCCTTAAGAGACGAACGAGAAGCCTGCGACTTGAGTTTCGATACAGTTCCTTTGCCACCCGCAGATCCGGCTGGAGCATTGGGATTGTTTGGGTCCTTCTGAAGCAAACCTTGTGCCTTGGCATCCAGAGACTCCATGATTCTGTCATCGCTGTTAACCAATTGCCTGCAAGAACACTTGTGAGCATGCGAATACGTACGCTTCCGCCTTATCCGGCCACATCTTGGAAAAGGCCCAGTAGGTTGCCCTGTAATTCTCGCGGACTTTCGGATTGGCGTCCACAAGACCCTTTTTGATGATGTTGATTGAACTTTCCAGACCTCCCACATGCTCAAAATGACCTCTGTGCGCCGCATTCTTCTGAAGGAGTGTTTTGAGCCAGCCGGCCGAGAAAATGCGTGGTTGCACGTTCTTGTCCGCAATGGCAAAGCCCACATGTGCCATCATCCTGTTGTTGTATGAAGCGTGGGCGAATATGGTGTCGACAGTCACATTTCCATTCTGCGCGGCGATGTTCTTGGTGTTGGCACTCATTTTGATGAAGTTTTGCAACATGATCTCCACTGCTGGGTCAATGGAAGGGCCCAGTGTCCGTGCAAGTTCCTGAACCAGTTGACATCCGTTGGAGGCGTGTGTCGTCCTTAGCGAGTTGCAGACCTTGAGAATACCGTCACGCAGGCTTAGGACTCCTGCGACAAACGCGGCTTCGTGGTCTTTGGGCGCATTTCCCTTCAGCATTCGGCGAATCTTCAGAATGGACTTCTCTCTCGGTAACCAGTTGTGCTCTGTCTCTCGCCCATCAAAATGCTGGTGCATCTCCCTGAAGATCTCTTCCACCTCTTTATGGCTATACACGTACATCGGGTCCATGGAGAGGGTGTCGACAGGCGCCGGCCGAGGTTCCGAGCTCACGCTGTCCGCCATTCCGGCGTCCGATGCGAAGGGAGCTACAGAAGCTGCTGGAGCTTTCAGGTCCACTTCAACCGCTCCAGGAAGACCAAGATTAGCTATGATGTAATTTGCGATCGTCTTCCGCACGTTATGGCTGCTCATCTTCTTCTTGAGGTCATTTTTCGCGTTATCGGGGGCGTTCCTGCAGCTCCGTCAGCATACTCCTTGGCGTCACCAAGAAGCGCGCAGGCGCACCTGAACAATTCCACGACGGCAGATTTGGCAGTCTCTCTGACCATGCCGTCCGGATCTTCCAAGTTCGCCACCAGATATGGAGTGAAGCTCTTGAAGGGGAGGTTATCACTAGCGTGCATCTATACGGGGTCAGTGTGTTTGTAACACAATCTCACACGCACACGTTTGCTCTCTGACCTTGACGACCCACTGCATGGCGGCTTCCTTCGCGCGGCTGTTGGTTCCGCCTAATGCGCCCTCGCGGACTATGCTCTCGACGCCGGGGTGGTTGTAGGGCCAAAGGTCAGACAGCGCCTGGGAGGCGGCATTGCGGTGGCTCTCGCGCGCATCGCCTAGACGGTCCAGGAGGGTGGGCAGCAGCGGGTTGGACTGCTGGGCGATGATCTGGGTCTGGTTCTGCAGGTGCAGGCGCTTCACGAGGTGGCCCAGGGTGGAGAAGCCGGTGGACACTAGGGTGGACGAGGTTTGGGCGGCGATGGCTAGGCGCACGCATTCGAAGATGGTGGGCGTGCACTCCTGGGGGACGCGCAGATGCTTGATGCTGCTCTTGAGGCTGTTGAATTGTGTCAATTTCTGGTCGACCGGGGCGGAAGACTTCTTGAGCGTAGCCAGAAGGCTCGCTGCCTGGTCCTCCATGGTGGCGTTGGCGTTGGCGCAGGCGGTGCGGTGGTGTTGAGGATCTGTTGACAGTAGTGGAGTTTGTTTGGGAAAAGCCGCAGCGCCCGATTCTTGCGCCCGGCAACGTTGATCTGAGCTCCACTTTTCGTCGCCGCCGCCGCCCTTGCCTGGGTGCTGCACTTGGTCTCTGCGCGCAAATGATGGAGCAGCAGCTCGCGTCGACGGCAAACATGCACCTTTCCCTCGCGCTGCTCTTCTCCGACCCGTCCGCCAACAGCCACGGACATCTCGTGTCGCCCGGATGAGGCGACCGTATTCTCGCTGCTAACTTCGCTTGTTCAGCACGTGTTTCACCCCCTCGCCCCGCCGCCAGCCGGCGGCGTCTTGTGCGGCGACGTAGCTTCATTGCAGCCTGGGTGCAGCCTGGCTTCGTTCCTTGCTCCCCGCATCCCTGACTCGGCCGTGCCCTTGCGTATATCACTGCCACCGTTGCCAACATCCCGCCGTTTGGGACTGCCCCAGCGCGCTATATCCCGCAGGTACCGCTCCTCGACCAGCATGCCTCTCCCTCCCGTCTACTTCCAGACCATGACGCCCGTCCCTGCTCCCGAGGCTAGCAAGAAGCCCGTGCCGAAGCGCAAGCCGCTGCTTCGCCTCGAGCTGCGCGACCTCACCCACGAAGGCACCAAGTCCTTCCTCGCCCACCTGGATGCCTCCCAAGTCCTCGAGGAGGCCGTCTCGGGCGTCCTGCAGCTGCTCTATTCCCCCCACGCGGACATCCCTGCCGTCCGCTCCATCACTCTGATCCTGCGCTCCATGGGTGGCGTGGCCTACACAACCGGAAAGGACATTGACAGCGATCACAAGGAAATCCACTTCTCGCTCGAGTACATTTCTCACATCTCCAAGGATCGGAAGAAGGAAGAGATGCTCGGTGTGCTGCGGCATGAGATGGTGCATTGCTGGCAATGGGACGCTCACGGGACGGCGCCCGGCGGCCTGATCGAGGGTATTGCAGATTATGTCCGGTTGCGAAGTGGATTCGTGCCGCCGCACTGGAAGCAGGAGGCTGATGGAGATTGGGATGCTGGGTACCAGCATACGGGCTACTTTCTGGATTACCTCGAGAAAACTTACGGGCATGGAAGTGTTATGGCTATCAACGAGACCTTGAGAAGAAAGGACTACGACGAGAAGCTCTGGAAGGACCTGTTCGGAAAGTCCGTCAAGCATCTCTGGAATGACTATGGCCGCCACCTTAAGGGGGACGATGATTGCAAGGGTGAGGTCACCGTTGAGCAGTTGAAGTTGGAGGAAGACGCAGATGCGGCGAAGCCAAGCACCAACGAGGACACCCCAGCTGGAGTAATATGACGAGATAATCTGTTGAGGGGGATCTGCTATCGGACTTTCGGGCCTAGCCGGTCACTCGATACACTCGGATGTCGTGTAAATTCAGTAAAGCCAACCAGAGGTCTAAGGCAATATTCTGGAATTCCAAAAATGACAAGACAATCAATCGACATGCCAAAATCAGCCGTGTGGCGAAAGAACACACGGGACACGGCGGGGGCAATCAGTTACTCTACGTGTAAAGTCTAATTAGACTCTGTATCCGAGCAGTACCTTAGCATCGGTTACTCTAGGGGATTGACTTCTGAGGTGGATCATTAGGCGGCGTGGAGAAGAATTGGGGGAAGATAGTCCGGAGCTCCTCAAGGTCGTGTATCTGGTACTGCGATGCCTGCTGTGGTGGTGTAGGCTCTGACGACTCGACCAGATGGACGGCAGTCCACCCTAGCTCCTGCGCTGCGCGTACGTTGGAGGCGGAGTCGTCTAAATTAATTTCAGTTAGATGAGCTCAACGAGCAAATTGGGATATTCGTGGCACGCACCAACAAAGTAACAATCCTCGACTCTCTCAACCCCTGCCTCGCTCATGGCTTTCTGGAACATGTCCTTGTGAGGTTTGCATATGAACTTCTCGGCCCCGTAGTCGCAGTACGTGATGCCTTCGAAGAGATCCTCAATGCCGAGAAGACGCACGACTCGCTTACCGTGGTTGATGTAAGCATTGGTGAACAACCATAGCCGGATCCTGTCCCGGTTCATGTCCTCGATCATCTTCCTGAGCTTGGGATTCGGTTTGATGACTTCTTCGAGAGGCAGGGCATCGTCCACCTTGCTGTTGTATTCAAGAGGATCCACTTTGTGGTGGCGGACAAGGCCCTCAATGGCAAGACCGTAGTCTTTGTAGTACTTCATATGCAGGGTGTTCGCTTCCTCCTGAGATATCGATAGATGCGTCTGGAAATACTTGTCTACGTTCTGTGAGTTGGTGCGCAGACAGACGTCACTGCAGAACATACCGATGAGATCGGACATCATGTTTGCGACGCGTGTACCTGCAGCAAACTGCTGTTAGTGCTGCATTCTCCCAAAACCATAGGCAGAGATTCCTACTTTTGGAATAAAGCTTTATGATAGGTCAGCTGCAATCTACTGTATGATACGAGATCATGGGGTGAGAACATACGCAGTTGTCTATGTCGAAGAAGAACACGGGCTTGTTGACAGATTCCGCCATATTTGCTGCAGGTGGAACTCTTGAAGGCTTGAAAGTGTAACGTCTTCCTACAGAGCGAGAGAGTAGGCGAGCAGGTTGTTGATGTGGTGAAAGAAAGGAGCGAGATCTAGCGAAAAATGAGCCCATATACTCCTCTATAGCACGTCGTTGTCCGGTTGTCGAGAAAGAGTCACCAGCAAGCAGCGCTGTCAGGGAACGACTAATGATTCATGGGTCAAAGCCCTCGGCGATTTGGCGCCGTTTCCGACAGAAGATTCCATGCCCTTTCTTGCGACTTTCTCATTCAACAATCACACTGTAGTCTTCAACGTCGATTTATGACCCTGACCGCTCCAAGATTGAGCCTTGATGGTTGTACCCAGAAATTTCATGAGTCTGCAATTGAAAGTTCCATTATGGCATTGGCTGAGAGAGGAAGAGCAGCCTCGACTTACGAATCTTCTGTCTGAGTACTTCCAAGTCACGAACTCTAGGTGAGCATGCTAACAAATCCTGTATGCTTCCGGCATCATCAGCATATCCATTCATGCATCGAAGGCCCGGGAGGGAGGTCCGCCGGAGACACACGACACACACCTGCAATCATGCACTTAACGGGCGGCATTTCTCCGGCGAGCGAGCCACGGCCAATATCTGGTGGCCGCGCGCGATCCTCGACCCCGTTCCTCCACGTACAAAACTCCATCGGCTGCCGCGCGGCACTGGGAACGTTTGCTCCAACACCTTCATCGCGCTTTTGCATCGTTTGAAGCGATTACCCCAGCGCGTGCATCCATCCGGCTACTGACGCCTCCCAGCGCTGCCATGGCTTCCGCTGTGCCCGCACCTCAAGTGCAGACCAACGGCGGCGGCTACCATCTCGACTCCGAGACGCGCCGCTACGCAGATTTTTACCAGCAACTGTTGCATCTGCGGGACGAAGTGCTTGCGGGCAAGCACCCTCGCTTCAAGCTCCCTGACCATGCTCTAGAAAAGCTGCTTGCGCAGCCTCCCAACCGACCCCCGCCCACTTCTCGCCCGCCTCTCAACGGGGCTGTCAACGGCTCCGCCCAGCATTCTTATTCGCACAATTCGCATAGCTCCGCTTCCTTCAACTCTACCCCTTCCACATCCTTTGCTCGGCCTGCCAGCTCTCAGCGGCCGCCGGTTCTGAAGCCGTCTTCGTCCGGGATCGATCCTGTACTTCTGACAAAGTCCGATGATCTGGTGCGCGCCGAGATCCAGCTCAAGCGGCAGAGGATTGAACGCATACTCAAGGACCAGGTGGATCAGAAGCGGGTGCAATCTCGTGATAGAGACTATGGTCTTGATACCGAGTCGCTTGACGTTTCAGACGTGTTGACCAAAGCACTTGCGATTGCTCAACCGGTATCTGGCTTACGTTCAGAGACTAATAGCAACAGCCCGACCAGTGACTCCTTCGATGAGAACTCGTACTACTCAAGCCAAGCGAACAGCTGGTCTTCCAGTGACCATGATACTTCTGGTGCTGCGAGCGCGGTGGACGCCGTCGATACATCGTCTGCGAACAGGGCTGCTGCTGTTGCACCGTCGCTGAATGGTAATACTGAGGCAGATGTCCAGACGCTTGCTCAGATGGAGATGCGCGACGATATGGAGTTGGTAGAGGATGGGGAGGAATCAGATTACGAGCCCCCAGGCGCCGAAGCCTTTGCGACCGTTTCCTCACAACAAAACCATGGGCCAGGTCAAGCAACAACCCAGAACAGCACCCATGGTTCGCTTCCCTCCCCACCTGTCCCTGTCATCACGAACCATATCCAGACACCTGCGGCTCCCCAGCCAGCCCGCGTTTCGCCGCTGACGTTTGCCAAAGTACCTGGCTTGGATGCTTCGCGAAGCACAGCTGCCCAACCAACTGCCGCGAGCACAAACTCTTCTCCAAGAAACGGTCCCCGCGGCAAGGCCAATGCAAACCGCAATGACACTTCACCACGCTCAGGTCGTCAGAGTCCGGCTGCACCTCGTCAACAGAACAATTCGCGCAAACGTCGTAGGGAAGCCAAAGAAGCTGAGAAAGCTGACAAGCAAAGGCGAGTGTCAAACAACAAGCGAATTGCTGATTCTCCGGAGCCATATATCAAGGAAGAGCCGGTCTCACCACCCCCATTGGGCAACCTGGCAGAACCTTCTCAAGACGCCAGACGCAGGGCCACCCGCACAGTGCACGACGATGTCGAAATTGTGTCACCAAGAGACGCGCCACGGCCCGTCTACTACATGGAATATGAACAGCCCCCGTCAGCTCCTCGATATGAAGTCGAACCGGAAATCGTTCGCGTTCCTTCTCGTGTGGCATATCGGCGGGCTGAGAGAGACGATCAGGACCTGAGGCGAGTCGCTAGTATTCAATACGCAAGGCGTCCATACTCGCCTCTGCAAGCAAGCCCGTATGAGACAGTGCGAGCAGTTTCCCATGCGTACCTTGATGGTCATTCTGCACCAATCTACCGCGAGGGATCTATTCGACCCGGTGCCACCCGGTACATTCGCTCCGAGAGGTCCTTGTCACCGCCGTACACTGTTGATCCTTATCCGAGGATACGCTCTCCTGCTATCATGGCCCCTCCACCAGTCCCACGGCGTGTAGTTGTGGATCAATACGGCACCAGATACTACGCCGAGCCGGCAGTGGTGGACAGACGAGCATCTGTCGCACCCGCCCCTCGGCGTGTCGGCGAGGAAATGCTTTACGAGCGAGCGCGGACCCGCGAGCCTACCATGCGTCCAGTTGCACGCGTGGAGCCGTACGAAGAGGAAGAGGCATTGCAGAGAATGCCACCGCCACAGACTCGCCGATACATTGAGCAGCCTGACCTTGAGATCGTAGACCCTCACCGCCTCTACCGGCAGCGTGAATATTCCATGCGTCCTGGGGAGCCGCTCCGAGAAGAACTGGTTCCGGCACAAGAGGCCATGGAGAGGCATCCGGCGGCGCGTTACGAGGAGATGCCACCCCCTCGAGGCGAATTCGTCACTCGAGCCTACAGTGTGCGCCCCGAGGCTGTTCGGCGGGAAGTCCCTACCGAGTACATGTCTCGGCATGGCAGTGTGGCGCCAGGCGGGGGATATGCGCGGAGAGTGGAACCGCTGCCTCCCGGTTATCGAGCTGTCAGTGTTGTGCATGAAGGAGACGGATTTGAAGAACGCCGATATGCATACGCTCCGCAGCATTCGGGACGTCGCTATGTGGACGAGCCGGAGATCATCGAGCGGCCCACAGAGGTGCAGGAATACGGCGGGGAGCCGCGGAATGTTGCGTATAGATACTGATGAGATACGTGTATGGTGGCATGATTACTTAGTGCATATGGGAGGATGTATTGGATTTTTGAACACATTGCATGGATAGGTGCAAGTCGAGGTTTTTGGTTTCTATTTTGCTCTTATCTCTATATACAAGTGGTTGGGGAAGAAGGCCGCAGGCGGGCTTGGGGGCGGGGACGGGCATCATGTGTGCAGGTCTCGCTTCTGCACAACGGCCTGAACGTGGTTGGATAGAACGGAAAGAGAAAGAGAATATCCCGAGAACTAGCCCCCCCATCCCCACCGTGCAGGTATCACAGTGCGTAATTGATGCAGGAGATCTACACTCGTTTTTTCTCCACATGACTGACAAAAGGGCGATGACAAAGCCTGGGGCCTCTTGTCCCGCCCGCTCTCGCATTATTACTCGACGATCTGGCTCTAGAGTATCTCCGGGCAGCGCCGACTTGATCGTGTCGGTCCTGCTGGAGGGCCGAAGCGCAAGCGGTCTTTCTAAGAGGGAGGGGGAGGGGGCGCGAAGAGAGGTGAAATGCCTCACGAGGGAAGCCGCGCCTTGCCTAGTTCGGGTATGACGCACAGTGGCTTGTCGACCGGCGATCGCGGCTAGACGTTAGTGGGGGTTTGGAAGGTTTGGCGACACACTTGGAGCTTGTCGTTCTTTGTTTTTTAATGGGGGGGCGCTGCTGGCCGGCGTCTTGCAGAGGTGAAACGGCCGCCTTCGGATCTGCATGGACTCGAAGGGGAAAGAGTGGAGGGTAAGCTGTCGTCCCTGATTTGTTCTGACCAGCAGCTCTGGTCAGGCTACTTGCACGTTAACCAGACTGTCACCTGCCCGTCACATGTCGTGCACGAGAGGATGGAAGGCAGGGGGCAGGGTAGCCTGGCTGTCTGATGATGTCGTATTCTTTTTCCTGTTCGCAGATGCGAGACTCGGGGAGAGCAACGCGGCGCGGCCCACGATTGACGAGCGGATCCTCCTGCTCTTCCCTCCACCACGCCGTCATGATTGACACACCGGCGGATTCATGCAAGCACAGAGCAGGAGGAGAGACAGACAGACGCTACTGCTGGTCGCCCCCAGCCGAGCGCGGATGCTGCCACTGTCTGCCGGCGAACCGTGGACGGCGTATTAGCGCCCTAGTGCAAGCCAGGCATAAGCCTCCCAGGGTGGTGCCCTCTTTGGGACGGGACACGCTCACTGCCCTCCCCCTCAGGTACTGATGACGAAACAAAAGGCTGCCGGGCTTTCCGCGTGCCGTGCAAGCGCGCGAATGGGGTCGGATGAATGGCTGCGAGCTAAAAAAAGGGAGATGCTCGTTCTTTCGAAACCCAGTCCATAGCTCAGCTCAAAACAGAGAACGATTCACGTGCGGTCGCTATAGTTGGGTGCGCGGGGAGGGAGCGCGAGAGGGGAGTGAGCTCATTCGGTGGCCCTTCCCCCCCTTGATCGCCCTTTTTGTCGAGAATTATTGTTTCTTTTTTTGTTTGCGTACCTAGCGAATCGTTCGGGGCAGGCCTCGCCCAGACGGAGGCCAGCGATTAAGGTTCGGGAAACGGGATCGTTCTGGCATCTGCGTGCGCGTGTTGTGTTGATGCGCGTGGAGCCAGCCCAGCGAAAGGTCGCGCGCGCGGCGGCGATGGCCGTGGCTCGTGAGCATTTTTCTAGCAGCTACTGTGGAGCGGCGGCTCATCATCGTCGCTGCATTTGCGGAGGAGCATGACGCTGGCAGAGGTCCAGCCCGCTGTCCAGTGCCTCAGCTGTGGGGGAGAGAGCCACTTCATCTTTAGTGGACGGGCGCCAGAGGCCGTAGTGTACCTGCAGCTTGGGGGGGAGAGGCTAGAGGAGAGCAAGAGCGCGCGCGCGCGCACAGCAAAGCAAGATGAGCGTGTGCCCAGGCCGGCTGCCGCTGATTGCTGGCGGTGGCTGAGCAGGCGCGCTCGGAGCGCAGTGGGCAGAAGGCAGACGTCGCGTGCCTCGCTGGCCGGCCGCTCTGTTTCTGGGAGGCCGACGAGGGTGGGCTGGAACGGCGGGCAAGGATCGGGCAGGGTGCTGGAGCGTTTTACGGAACGTCAATGCCTAGAAAGGCTGCTTTCATTCACATCCGGGCGGAAAGCTTGACTCTGCATACGCGATAGGGGATGGCTGTGCTGGCGCAGTGCTCGTGAGGTGTGCTGCAGTGCTAGTACAGCAGAGCAGGACAGCGGGCAGTCAGCGTGACTGGGCGAGGGCAGTGTTTGGGGCGGGCCCCGTGGAAAGTGAACACGCTTGCCGCGCCCATCCCTCGCTGCGCAGGCGGAAACGGAAGGCTCGCGCTGGATGCAGGGCGGCAGCCGGCGAGCCGATCGAGCAGAGGCACGCAAAGCAGCATGGTGTCGCAGTCACATTGGAACTTGCTGGGCAGCCCGGGCAGATCGACGCGCGATGCCCGGCCGCGCTGGAGCTTGGCGGCCTGAGGGCGATGGCCCGGACGATCCAGTCAGGCTCGCCAAATCCTACGCCCTTCTCTCGCTCCAACGTCCACACCCCAGCTCTCCATACCCACCACCTCACCACCACCACACCCACACCACCTCCTCCCCCCTCCCCCTTCATCGCCTCTCTTGCTGTCGTGGGGCGTGCATCCGGCCTACGATGCACAAAATCTCCAACTTCACCGGCCAGGCCCGCCATGGATGGGAGAAGATGACGCCCTCGATGGGCTTCGGCATGTCACGAAGCGCTCATCACGACCTCCCCAACCAGCCCGTCAAACGCCCCTCCAACGCCGCCGCCGTCACGCCCACCATAACACCCGGCACCTGGGTCAACCTGTCGTTCAACGTCCCCTTCGCCTCCAACCTGGCCGGCCCTGACGCCGACGATGTTATCTACGCCAGTCCCGGCGCCTTCGCCCGGTGGATCCGGCAAGAGGAACTCGCCGAGGGCTCCCTGCCGCCGCCTACCCACACCCTACCCGTGCACGTCAATAACGTCGAGAACCTGCGCGCGTTATGCAAGCACTTGAGTGCCAACACGAACGGCCAGCTTGAGGCCACCGTCGTTTCCTCGGAGCCAAAGCCGCTACCGGGCCTTCAGCGCGTCACAACCCTCGTCACCAACGTGTGCCTGTCCGGCGAGGCCGAGCAGGTGCGCCAGACGCGGTGCCAGATTCTGAACGAGACGCCCATCTCGCTGGTACGTCATCGCCCGAGGCCCTTTCTATCGCTTGTCTAAGCGCCCTGGCATGCTAACTTTTTCTGCTCGGCGCTTAGCGGTGTGCCACTGTGGACATAGACTATTCTTTAGTATTTGAGAACGATGGCGTCAAGTCGCAGGTCCTGAACCATCTGGATGAGATTGCAAAGGTTACCAAGGCGGATATCTTCCTGCTGCAGCCCAAGCCTATCGATATCGAGTCTGCCAGCATCAACGGCACCCTGCACGATGCCGAGCAGCGCCTTAGGTGTGCCATTTACGGCGACATGGAGAGTGCAGAGCACGCGAAGACGCGTGTTCTGATCATGATCGATCAGATTGTACGTGACTTGCTGTGGTGGCACGACTCGCGTGATGCTCTTGCTAATACTTCCCCTTGTGTAGCTTCACCGCCATGTGGACACTATGAAGCTTGAGCTCTCGATGCACACTCTCATATGCGGTCGCGCTCGCAAGAACATCAAGTTGATCGAGTCTGCGACAAACACGGCCATTTACTTTCCCCCGCCCTTCCCCCGGTTGTATGGTTACACACCACCAGGGGCGATCCGACGGCCGGAAGATGAGATCATCATCACCGGAGAGAACCCAGATGACATCCTGCAGGCCAAGCGGAGGCTGCACGATCTTGTCCTGAGCACGCGTGCCTTCGTGAAGGAGGTCATCGTCACCACCAGCAAGATCGACAGCATTCTGCTCGAGCGCCTCGACAAGGTCCGCAAGATTATCGAGAACAACGGCTCGTATATCTTGCTACCCCCACTGGGATTCCAGCGCGGTCCGATCCGTGTGCAGGGAACTGATGTTCTGAACGTCGAGCGGACCGTGCGGGAGCTCATGGCTCTGGTACGTTTCCATATCTGTAACTTGTGCCACTCCACGATTGCTGATCATGATATACAGGCTGGCCAGTTCTACAGTGCCTCGTGGTGCATCACCCACCCCGACGGTCACCAAAGGCCCCCTACCCCGGACGATGTGCGGGCCATGCTGTCGGACATCTGCATCAACTCCGGTGCTGAGATCAGCTTCGAGAGGCTGAACTTCCACATCAGTGGCTCCGACGATGCTGTCAAGGCTGCCATGATGGTCATCAACAACATTCCCTTCGTCCGCAAGTCTCAGTACCAGATGAGCGTCAAGATCGAACTAGCCAACGAGCACAAGGAGTTCGTCAGTGGCAAGAAGAATGGCAAGATCAACAAGATCATGAGCCAGAGCAACGTCCAGATCGTCTTTGACGGTTTCAACGAGTACAACTTCTACATTGTCGTCCGCGGTAACCGCTACGACGATGTAAAGGGTGGTCTCGACCTGGTTGAGCAGGAGATGCCTGCAGCGATCTCGTTCCACGTGCCTGACCAGTACCACAAGCGCATTATCGGTATTGGTGGCCAGCACATCCAACGCATCATGAAGAAGTATTCTGTCTTCGTCAAGTTCTCCAATGCGATGGATCGTGGTGGCCTCGGCAAGGAGGAGGACGACATCAAGGTTGACAACGTCATCTGCCGTACGCCTGCTCGTAATGCGCAGAACCTCGATCTCGTCAAGCAGGAGATCATGGACATGGTTGAGAAGGTTGATGCCGAGTTCGTGTCTGAGCATGTTGTCATCAACCGCCTCTACCACCGTGAGCTCATTTCTCGCATGTCCGAAATTGAGGACCTCGAAAAGAAGTGGAACTGCAAGATTGTCTTCCCGAGCACTGAGCAGGCGAGCGACGTCGTCACGGTCTCTGGTCCTGAGTACCAGGTACCCCAGGCCGTTGATGAGTTCTTGGTATGTTTAACTTTTGGACCCCTCTTTTATGGTTTCACTAACGTTGAGCAGGCTATGGTCCCTGAAAATCATGAGATGACCTTTGCAGCTCCCGCTGAGCTCAAGGATTTCCTCAGGTCCGAGGACTTCAAGAAGGATGTTGTCTTGAAGATGAAGGCCCAGTACAACATGGAAATTCATCTGAGCGACCCCCAGCCCGGGCCGGCCGATGCCCCCGAACGCACGCTGGAGTGTCTCGTCTTGAGCTACACTCGCAATTACGCGGGTGGTCTCAAGGACGCGCTTGACTTCTTGATCGCTCGCCTTGTCGGACATGGTCTCGACGTGGCTCAGATCATGAAGGGCGCCTTGCCCCGGCCGAAGTCAGACTCCTTTGAGGATAGTCTGCCTTACTTCTCATCAAAGGTCCTTCAGCCAGCCGAGCCTCGCCTTGACTCGACCGACTCGCCTACCCGGTCCGTCTTCGGCGACGATAACCACTCGCTTCACGAGCGGGTTGGCTTCCTCGACAGGCTCCGCAAGCCTGGCAGCATGTCGTCGTTCTCTTCCTTTATCGAGCGTCGCAAGAATGGGTCCAACTCTCCCGGATCGCTGTTCACGCACGCATCTCGGAACGCTTCGAAGGCTTCTCTTGTCTCTCTCGAGTCGACCAGCAGCTACCGTAACCCATGGAACGACAGCGGCATTAACCTGCCTGATGATGAACATTCGCACAATGGTTGGCCCGTAGCACCCGCGCCCGGCTTCGGCATCCACTCGAACTCTTCCAAACTTTCTTTTCACGGCACCCCCACTACGTCGGCGGCGCCCGGGGATATGACACCGCGGTACGACCCCCGTGCGTCGGTCGACAGTGGACGCCCGAGCACTTCCCATTCTGCTTCTGGATACCCGGCCCCGATTGGGCCTCCTCGTTGAACCACAAAAAAGAATTTAGCCGTGCAGCCCACAAAAGCTCTTTCTCTCTTCGTCGATGAAGATACCCCGACTGACTACGACGATTGAAATACCCCATCACTTTCCCCTCACCCTCGATACCGAAATCTGGCTATGAAAGACAATATACCCCCCGGGCGAATACAAAAAGCGAATGCTGCTTTTCGGTCGTCGTTCGTCTGTATGTATGCGTGGTGCTTGTTGCGTGTATGCGGCGCGGTTGCTATCCTCTCAGTTTCCGTTGTTCCGTCGCGGAGGCGTTCTTGCTGTTGATCTGACCGTTTTCCCTCTCCTAAGGCGCTAAAAGAAATATACCAATTTGCTCTTTTTGCTCCTTTCCTAGCTACTTCGCCTACTGTTTAGCCGCTCGTTACCCCCTCGGCGTTCGATTGGGTTGCTTTTGTGTGTTTTCGCTTTCTCCTTTGATCCTACAACTCTATGAAATGGTGGTCGATGATGGTAACCCCATGGGCGATGACGTGACTAGCGCATACGTAGTCTAGCGGATACATGATAGATGAACCGACCCCATATACTCGCGATTGGAATTTGAAATGACATGCATGTGCAATGGCCACCGCCGGCCGTGAAGCATTTGATCAACCGTGGAGAGACTGACGGCGATGGCTGGACCCATATTAATAATCCGATCCGATAAGAAGCTCGCGTCGATATGACGCAAAAAGTCCGGGGAAGCTCTACTCTACGAGACCGCAACGCCCCTCCACCTTCTGTCAACCTGACATCCCACATTACTGAGACCGACTCAGCACCTTAGCAATGGCTTCTCGACGTGCATTCATGCGAATTTCTCTCCGTTCGGCTACCTCGGTGGCTGCGCGTCATACGTCTCCGCTGCAGCGCGCAGCTATCGCGCAGGCCCCGCGCGTCGCTTCTCTCCAGCCTTCGATCCAAAAGCAGCGCACCCAGACCCGTTGGCACTCTGCGGAGCACGGCTCCAAGTCCAAGGTCTACGACTTCAGCGGCGTAAGTAGCAGGCTTCTCCACGTAGTGCGGCGTTGCCTCAAGAACGCGCGAGACCACTTTGATCTCGGCCCCGCATTCATTCCTTCTCCTCGCCTTTTGCGTGTTAATCTCCAGAGCCATGCTAACATCTTTCTTTCTCGCTCTCTCCAGATCAAAGAAGTAGTCTACTCCCCGCGCGCCGACCGAATCCTCATCGACGTCCGCGAGCCGCACGAATACGCCGCCGGCTTCATCCCGACCGCCTTCAACATGCCCATCGCTTCGGCGCCCGAGGGATTGTTCCTTTCCCCAGAGGAGTTTGAGGATAAGTTCGGCTTCCAGAAACCGCCGGTTGGCAATGAGGTCGTGTTTTACTGCAAGGCCGGCGTGCGCAGCAGCAGCGCCGCGCAATTGGCGCAGCAGGCGGGCTATGAGAAGGTGGGCGAGTATAGAGGGAGTTGGTTGGATTGGGTCAAGAACGGCGGAGAGACGAGCAGAGAGGCAAAGGGTGGGGCGGAGGGGGAGACGCCGTTGTGAGAAGGGGGGAATTGTTCGAGGTTCTTGGGCTTCGGGAAGGTAAGAGGATTGACGCTGATGGGAGGGTAGCGTGGTTACTCCGGTTAGGAGATTACTCCGATGCTACACGCTTGGTGAGTCTTTTCTTTTCCGCGGAGAATTGAGCGTGTCGGGCTGATGTCTTGGCTGTTGCCGACAGTTCCTGTCTGCCTCATAGTGCTGCTCTATTTTCGTCTCTCCGAATTTTCTATCCTCCGTTGACTGTTCTCCGAAGGCTGAACCCCGTGCCTAAAATCCGAACAAAATTCTTTCGAGACTCATACGTCATGGTAATAATGAACGTGGCTATACATGTCCTTGCGCTTCTCCCGGAAAACCGGCACGGTGTTCGTGCATAGGGCTCTCTCGTGGGCTGTCCCAGGCCGCTGGATGAGTTACTGCTGTCGTTTCATATGACCTTATACGGATAACCTGCCGATCATTCAAGACCAGGCGATCTACATACAAATGGGGAGCTACAGCCACGAAGGGAAGAGATCCTCTCGGGAATACTGAGGGCCGCTGCAGAACTGATCACTTTTTGCTCCTCACTTTGCTGATTGTCCGTTAGTGGGAAAATCAACAGTTTCATTAGAAATGCGGGTGAGTGGTGATATATTTCTTTTCTCATAAGATTAGCACTCATTGGCCGCACCTGTGGTCGCCTTCACATATCTGCCTCTCTTAATGCCATCTCAAGCAAACTGAACGCTCATCAACCTCCAGCTCGGAGTTATTCGTGTGTAGATTTTCCCTCTCCTCTCTTCTATACTCACAGATAATAATGTCATGGCTGCATGGAGAAACGACCAGATGATCCCTTTGCAGATTTTCTCCGGAGCTGAACCCGCCTTCTGATCTGAAACTTGAGTCCTGCTACCGGAGTACTCGTCTGTCATCTTGGCCGCACCGCCAGGGGATGGTCGGCAGCGAAATTAGCCAGACCAGCGGATTTTCCCTTCTTCTTCTTCTTCTTCTTCTTCTTGGGCTTGTCCGGTATACATCCGGATGAAGGTAAGGTTGTTTCAACAATCCATCAGCGAATGAGAGAAAGCCCATGCGTATCGCGGCGCATCCGGTGGGCAGCGCGGAGAATTTCCATCTGGTGTAGATGGCCCTGAATTACTCGGATAGACTCTCGGACCACTTTGGGCGGCCTGGGCACTACGCTCGCTCTCAACGCCCAGCCCTCTCACGACTCAGTCCCGTCTCCATTACTGATCAGCTTTGTGGTGTTCTGGGCCAAGTACGCGTGGAAGAGGAGGCCGGAGGCTTCTCCTTCATATAAAAAGGTGCCGCTCTATCCGCCCTATGGCCTGCGGCGCTCGTATTCATTCGCTTAGTATTCTACCCGCGACGTCTATTGTTTCGAGATAGCAGATCCCCCATTCCGACCGTGCACCATTTCCCTATCAGATCTCTATTAGGCGTGCACCTCTATATACGTAGGGCTCAGCCTCACAGACGCAAGCTCTGGTGGAGAGAGGCGCGGGAAAACGTGGAGGCCGGACTTTCAACTTCCATTTCATTATATCACCCTAACCGGACCGACCTTCGGCCTCCCTGGTGGAGCGGACGCATTCATTCTCTCTATCTTTCCTTTACCAAGCACCTCCGGATCACGACTAGGAAACCTTGGCTTTCCAGAAATCAGGCGGCACAGCCCGTATTGCATAGCGAGGCAGTATCCGACCAGTTGTAGCGCATTGCATGACATGACGCGATATCCCTGAAATGGTAAAAGACTAAAGAAAGCTTGGGGAGGACCACCACGATGGTAAGGCCAACCTCCATTTCAAGCTCGCCAGCTTCAATATCCCTCAGATATTTTTTCTTTTTTTTTTTCCCTTTATACGAGAGCGCTCGGATTCTCTTGCGCTGCTGGCCTACTCTCCTTCGCTGCAACTTGCAACTTTCGCCCATTTCGCCCCTCACCAACCAACTTGACTGACGCTCGTTTTCTTGTTTTTTGTTCTTCAAAAGATGATTCGCAGAGCCCGCGATGTGCTCGACACCGGTGTCTGGGACCCGGCCGTGGCAATACCGACGCTGGTCGGCAGCCTTCTCTCTTTTGTTGCTTCGAGCATCGTCATTACGCTCTGGTGCGTCTTCGGCGGTGAACGGAGATCCTTCCGCTACGCTCTTATTCTGAATCTCACTGTCGCTGGTAAGTCTCCCGGGCACGTGTGCACGCTAAGAAGTCGTATTGTTCATGGCGTTGAGCTTACCTGACGCCTTCCTTTTACACAGAGTTCTTCAATTCGCTGAATAACACGATATCGGGCCTTTACATCGTGATCAATCATGGGGTCGTGCAGGACGGTCCGGCTTGTGACTTGAATGGCTGGGTGGGCCAGTTCTCCGTCCAGGTGAGTTGTTCGTTCGAGATCCCCCGAATATGGGGGAGGATGGGGTCGTAGCTAATGGAGAACGTCGCAGGCGGTTGACTTCTCGATCTTGGCTATTGCTGTGATAACGCTGTTGACGATCCAATTCAAGTCGTACATACTGTACGCTTCGACATCCAAGAAGATCCTGATCTGTGCTTCGACGTGGGTCGTGCCGCTTATCACAAGTACGTCTTGCCTTCCCTTCCCAGCACTCCCACAGCTTTCTCTTTTACGGCCCACCCTTCCAGAAGAGTAGGGATTGAGACTGACGCCTTCTACAGGCAGCACTGCCCTCGGCCTGCACGTCCTTAAGCCCGTCTCGGGCAACTGGTGCTGGATCAGCAACGACCACAAGGACCTGCGCTACGCGCTCGGGCACGGCTGGCGCTTCGCCATCATCATCATCGTCTTCTGCATCTACGCGTACGTCTTCTGGTACATGTCGCAGCGGCTGCGCATGCGCGACACGTCCGGCCGCTCGTACTCGTTCGACTACGGCAACGACACCAACGGCTTCGAGATGAACTTCTGGCTCGCCAACAACGGCCCGTCCGGCAACGGCGGGCGCACTACGCCCGGCGCGTGGAAGGATCCCGAGGACGATTTCCCGCTCCCGCCCCCGAAGGTGCTTGCCACGACGACGCGGAAGGAGGTCGGCGAGGGAGAGGAGAAGCTGATTCCCCCGCCGAGAATCAGGATAAGACAGACGACGAACATTGATAAGGATGTGTGGCGCATGATCTTGTTAAATCTGTACCCGGTCACCTATTTGGTCTTGTGGTTGCCCGGCATTGCGAATCGCATTGCCGAGGCGTCGGGGAATTATAGCCGCGCGTTGGGGATTTTGCAGAGCTCGACGCAGTATATTGGGTTTGCGAATGCGTGCGTGTATGGGTTTAAAGAGCACTGGGATGATGTGGTGGTCTGGTGGAGAGGGAGGGGTGGTGGGGGTGCATTGGGCCGTAGGAGTGGGAAAGGGGGGTATGCGAGTCAGATGGGATGGTGAGGAGTTTGTGGAGGGTCGATTGGAGGGGCTTATGTTTTAATGACACAAAACTGGAAGGGTAAAGGTGTTTGGGGCTAATAGCCGCTGGTTGGCTGGGGTGATGGTCGGTTGGTTGGATGGGTTGAGTGCGGCCCTGCGGCGTCGGTGCTTGTGGACGACGGCTTTTCCACCGTCCTTTGGTTGGTTTCCTCTCAAAAGTAAGCTGTGCATACAAAGGCTCTTTCTGAGCCTTCTTCATTTTTGATTGAATGCTTCGGTGATCATGCATGACCAATCGCCTTATACAACCGCTAAGCCCACATGCATACCCCACTCGGCGTCCTTCAGCCTCGTCAAGCTTACCTCGCCTTGAGATAACATTTAACTGCCTTCTTCTCTGCCATAATCTCAGTTCAGAGAACCCACCTCTCTCCCTTCCATTACCACGTCAAGTCCGAATCATAGCATTGGCCTACAGGCTGTACAACCGCTTGCCCGGCACCCAGCAACTCTGGGGCGACTCAAAAAAACATACTACAACCAAAGCGCTTCAACGCTGTGAGCCGAGAGCACACGAAAGTTCTTTGAATCGACTGTCGCTGAGATTTACTAGACTGCATTCGGGTAGAAGCGCCGGCTGCTTGCCCCTGACCTCACGTCCCTTGACACGCTATCGGTGTCAGCGAGCTGCCCGAAGATCTTCCCACTGCTCCATTTGAGCCATATTTCATCGCGAGGAACAGAGGCAAGACAAAAAGTATGGAGGAAGAGGAAGTATGTCGATGCCCGGTACCGGACATGGCCAGGGCTGAGGACCATCTGCGCTGTATTGGATGCAGTTGTCCCATCCTCATTCACGACTTCACCAATCCATCGATTCCAGACGTTGCGCAACATTTTTCACACAAGCCTCTCATCTGCCCTACTCATTTCCGCTTGATACGGCTTCTTCCAGGGCATTTCCAAGAACCGATTGTGTGTGAGGTACTGCGGTTCAGTATTGAAGACCATCCATCTTACGAAGCGATTTCATACACCTGGGGCGATCCTTCAATCTTGGACAACATAATGACTCAAAGAGGTATTTTCAAAGTGACCAGGAACTGCAAAGCGGTATTAGCGGCTATGCGAGACAGATACCTCGAGCGTCGTCTATGGATTGATGCTGTCTGTATCAATCAAGAAGACAACTCGGAGAAGAATCACCAGGTGCCATTGATGACAAAGATTTACGCGGAAGCTGACCGTGTTCTAATTTATCTGGGAGATCATGCCGAAAACAGTCGTGAGTTCCTCCAGGCTCTCAAAGTCGGGGAGCGCGTCCAGAATAACGGCCTTGCAAAGGCCGCCTTGGATTTCCTGTCGCGACCATGGTTTTCGAGAGCGTGGGTGGTGCAGGAAGTTGCGGTTGCAAAAAAAGCCTTCGTCACGGTGGAGACGGACAGGATTCCTTGGGAATACTTGGAACCTTATCGACTGCGCATCTTCGGGTTTGACGCCATTAACAGACAAGGCTGGGTACCGGCAGTATTACTGCAAAAGGGTAAAAAACCTATCAAGGACTTGCCTTCTCTCTTCGACACCGCAAGGAGCTGCTCCTCCAGCCGGATCCATGACAGATTCTACGCTTTCCTCGGACTTCTGGAAAGGCCAGGCGACTTAGATCTCATCCCGGATTATGACATGCCAGTCGATGAGCTTTTCGTCAGCATCGCAGCCCAAGCTGTTGTGAAACCTAATCACTTGGACGTACTCGCGGAAGCCGGCGATAACTGGGGTGGTGACGGCGGAGAGCGCCTTCAGAATCTCGATCGTGATCTGAAAATTCTTATCGACAGATATCCGGAGTATTACTCAAAACAACTTCATTTGAGATCCGTTTCAACATCCCTGACAGTAGAGTATACAGAAATATCTACGAGGGAGATCAAGGAACTCATGGCTTTGGTCGAATGGCCCACTTCGTACTACAGGGGAAAACAGAAAGTTTTTGCTATCGATGTCCGGGATTATTGGGCAGCGATGAAAGAAAAGAGTCTTCAGATCCTGAAGAACAGTGATCAATTCATGACTCCATGTTACTCAAGCCCACTTTTTTTTCCTCCGCGGTATCTGCGTTCTGAAGAAGATTATATAAAGCTTGGGTACTGCGCCATGCAGTTTGCCAGAAGATTCCACGCCAAGAAGCTTCCCTCGAGGTGCAAAATCCCTAAAATAGTAATACCGCTTCTCCGGGACGCCTTTTATCTGGATTTCCTGTTGGTAACCCTGCTTCAATTACCTTCTAACCGAATACCGAACTCGGAAGGCGGTGGCATATGGCTCCCTTCATGGGTACCAGATTTCCGCGCACGTCGCAAACTCTGCACATTGTCACATTGGAGACCAATGGTTCAGATCAAGCCAGTTCATGCAATGCAATCTTCTAGGTCCGCTGAAGTCTGCGGTCATTCCCTGAAGATCAAGATTGTTATACTGGACAGAATCAGACTAGATGACGAAGAACCGCCACTCGAGGCCACTATAGCAGCCGAGAGTCATCAAGTCGCGTTCAGTGCACGCCAGCTCTTGAAATCAGTAGCAGCATCACCTAGTTACGCACAAAGGTGGGAGGACATGCAAGAGTTCTGCAATGGGCGAAGCCAGACTCAAACTGAGCGTTCTGTTGCCATCTCACCTATTTCAGCCCGTCCCTGGGATGCAATCTGTATCCTGGATGGTGCCAGCGTTCCCTTCGTTCTGAGGCCAGTTGGTCAAGAGACCGGAAAGTACTTCCTTATAGGCGAGTGCTACTTGCATGGGTGCAATGGCCCCTTGGCTGCCGATGACTACTGGGAGCTCATTGGGAAGTATCGCCAATACTTCCCCAAAGCCACTTGCGCGGCGGATCTTCCTTGGGAAACGATACATCTCATTTGATTTCGCCGCGCGGAGTGCTGTTCATGTGGCTGAGGAAGGCCGAGCGTTCATCATTCACGTTTCCTTTTTCCCTCTCATATTACACTATTTCGCTAGTGCTTTTGAGTATCGTCTTTTGCGTCTTCGAGCGGAATGGGCCGCCAAGCACACGAATTGATGGCTTTTGCATTTGATGGTTATTTGATGCCGCGCTAAAAAGCTTGCAAAAACCCCCCGGCTCCATCAGGAGCATCCTTCTTGGGGGACTAGCAGACACTTCTTGTCGGACGGGATAGTCCGCCAGTAGTCCACAGGATTCACGGGGCTTCCCCGCGCAAGGGTGAGGCGCGGAGCATAAAGCCTCAGATGCCACGTGCCCGGGAGCCAAAGCCACGTGCTCGGAAGCGTGTGCCCATGGCTAGGTATTTACTGTACTTAGGAGCTACGAAAGCTTGTTGCAAGCTCTGGGGCCCTTCCCCATTCGGTGGTGGGGCCTCACCTTCCAAAGTATCGCCAGGTACGATCGGCAAAGGTTCCAATATTTCTCTCTTTTTTTTTTTTTTTGTTTGGTTACCCGCTAGAGAAAGGTTAGCGCAATTCGTTGGTGGTGGGAATGCTCTCGGGAAGCGTTCCCCCACGTGGAGCCAAGATTCTGGCAGGATCCGGACTGCCACTAGTGCCCATGGAGAAACACTGGGGGGAATCCCCCGCTATTATAGCTCGCCGTAGGCGATCTTGCCTTTCCATAGGTTCCAGACCCTTTGTTCGCCGACACGATATGAGCAGAGCAAAATTGGCGCGCGGTTCCTGCTGCCAAGCTCGTGGGTGCCGTGTCTTTAGCGTCGAGACGGCCTCTTCTGATCCAGGTGGGCAGTTTATGATTTACGATATCGGAATTATAGCGCTCGAAGCTTGCCAAGAGCTTTACCGGCGGAGTTGCCAGTCAGCCGCGATGGACGGCAAGGGGAGTGCGAGTTGAGTGGTGAGTGTCTCGAAGCTGGCTTCCACTAAGGAAGATCAAAACCTACAGGAGGCCATTGAAGAAGCATGGAAGCGTACCATTCAAAGGGAAACTTATTGTTCTATTGTCGTCTCAGAGTCTTTTACTTATTTTGGTGGTCACATATGGATACATCTTAAGGTGTGCCAGTGCACTTGGGCTCGTCCACCGAGCTTTGACATGTCCTCGCGGGACACGTAAAGATAAAAAGGAAAATCCACAAAAGGAGAGTCCAATCCATCCAAATCCGAACGCCTTATGCAATGCTGCCCCTGCCGTCAGAGGCTGGTATCATCCGTTTCTTCCAAAAGACCGCCCCGCTGTTCAACCAAACGCCCGGGCTCATCACACCATGTGCGTCCCGACAATCCCATCCGTGCTATTGTCCCTCCCCCGACTCGCGGCGGTGGTATCGCTCTCGGCATCCTCCGCCACGCTCCTCGTCCTGCTCAGCCCGGCGGCGGACCGCCTGTTGCTCCCGCCGTGCCGCACCCGCTGCTCACGCCTGACCTCGCTCTCCGTCTTGACCAGGATGCGATCCAGCGCGATGTCTCCGTCGCGCAGCTCCTCGCCGCGCTCGCACTGCGAATTGATGACGCACCGCATGTCTGACGGCCAGTCCCTGCCGATCGCTGCGCCCGTGCCGTCCTTTGCACCACCGCCCGTCAGGTCCTCGTCCGACGGCCACTCGCTGCCGCCGCCGCCGCCGCTGCGCGCTTGGTAGTGCTCTGATATCATGGTTTCCGTGCCCATTTTCGATTTCGAGGCCGCGCCGCGGCTGCGCGAGCTGAGCATGTTGGAGAGGCGTGAATTGTGATTGCGCGCGCTGCCGTTGAGGTCGCCGCTGGGCTCTGCGGACGGGTATTGGTTGGTGGTTTGGCCGGTGCGGTCGCGGGACGTGACCCAGTGGAGGACCAGGACGGAGAAGAGGACTGGGGGTAGTGTGGCGTTAGGGCTTTTTGCCATTTTCCATTTTCCGGGAGTGGCTTGGAGCGGGCTGGGAACAGGAGCGAAACTTACTCTCGGCGTTGCATGTGATGAAGCAGATCCAGGCGGGCTCGCCATTAAGGACCATGAGGAGGGTGAGGTTGGCGACGGAGGACATAAGGGTGCAGCAGGAGCCGATGAATGTGCGGACGGCCATGGTGCGAATGTTCATGTCCTTGTTTTTGTACGAGTATAGTTCTGATTGAGAGAGATTAGCCTCGTGATTGGCCTCGGGCAAGATTGCGCAAGGGGGACGACGTACGTCGTAGAGGCACGATGAACAACGTAGTCAAGTAGACATTGACGCCGACATCGAAGATGATGAGCGGCATCAGCGCCTTCTTCTCCATTCCGATGATGCAGGTCCCGTTTCTGAGATGCGAGAATCTCCTGCAGTCAAGTTAGAAGGCGAGGAAAATTGCTCGAAGTGGTAGTGGGAATCGGGCCGGTGAAGCTTACCAAATGATGTTGAGGATGGCCAGCACGCCATACGGCCCCATGGCGGCACAGATGTTGAAAACGTACAGGCGGTCCTTGAGCCTCGGCATGTTGCTGCCGCGAACAATGTACTGATGCGACTTCAGCAGGTGGACGAAGGCCGGGGTCGGGGGTGCGGTGGTCTACTTACGACTTTCTCGACCAGAAACAGGTAGACGCAGACCTTTGTCGACAGATACAATGTAAGGCAGAGCAGGATTGCAGCTCGGCAGATGGTGATGGTCTCGTTGAGGCCGACATCCTTGAAGACAGCAGTGATGAAGACGAAGAGAAACGAGTCGGCGTAGATGAGCAAGATGTACCAGGCGCCGAGGGGGAGGGCTGCGTAGTTCCGGATGCTCTGCATGCGGCGGAGCATGCAGACGGAGAGGATGCAAAGCGCCACAAGCGACAAGAGCATCTGCAGAGGCATTAGCGACAGCAAATCCAGCGGCAGGCGGCAAAACGCACGGAGACAATCCTGCCGGCCAGCGGGATTTCGGCGGGGGTGTGACTGGGGCCGTGGTCATCTCGTCGAAGCAAAGCGAGCAGCACTTGGCTGTCAAGAGCGACCGGCATGGCGGCAGGTGACGGGGGGAGAGGGACGACAGAGAGGTGGACAAGGCCGTGGGCGGAGTGTACAGTTGTAGTAGGATCGAACTGCTGGCGTTAATTAAAGGAAAGCACGCGAGTCCCCTGCCAGCTACAAGGGAGCACCCGGCAAATACGTGAGGATAGCTATACGGGACCGCTCTTGCACCATCCCCCCCCTGCAGAGCGACTCGTGGGCCGGGCAAGGCATGCGAACATATACAGGTGGAGCGCGCGCGACTAAGGCCGGCCGGCTACGCGAGATGTCAAATCGAGCAGCCAGGGCGATTTTGACGACGGCCCGCTGCAGCAGACGAGCGAAGCCCAACCCACGCTGCTTCGAGCCACGGCCGCGGGCGGGGGAGGCGGAGGCGGACGACCGGCGGGCAACACTAAGGGCTCGCGGACGATCTGGCTGCACCGCCCAGGGCCTGTTGGCGTCCATCATCGTCGAAGGCTCCGCGCGCGGAGGCCAGAAGCGTGGAGATTTGGGGCTCGGGGGACTAGGTGCTTGCTAGCAGAGCAGAGAGGCGGGAGTCTGAGTAGCGGTCGGGCATGGCGCGTGCTGCAGTTGGCTGGGCGGAGGTAGTCCCGCGGACCGGCGCCAGGCCGCGCCGCCGCATCTGCGCCCCTGGCCCCACGGGCGCGCCTTCGCACCCCGAGGCCTCCCGACGCGCGCTTGGGGGGCTGCCGCGCACCTGGCGGAGCCGGAGCTGTCCGCTGGTGGCGATTCGAGCGACGTCCGGCCCGGTCGCGTGCGGGGACGTGGTGTTGCTGCTCGCCGGCTGCGCGTGTCCCTGCGTCGCCGCCCATGCCGCCGCCTGCTCGGCAATTTCCTCTCGCTCGCCGGCAGGTCCGCGAGCGCTGGTGCTGTCCTGATTCGCTTTTCCCGGGATCCGGCTGCGCGTGTGTTTCATGGCGAGCACCGCCGTCGCTTGCACAAGCTTTGCCGATCTCGCACGGTCCGCGCGTGGGCCGGCCGCTGTGCCACATTAGCGCCCGGCCGCCGCCATTGGCTGCCGCCTCGTTCACATCTCTGGACCTCCCCACCACCCCTCTGCATTGCGCCTCTCGAGTTGTGCGAGTCATCGTGCCTCTGCCATGGCCGCCAATCACCAGACCCTGAAACGCCCGGGCACGCCCTTGATTCAAGGCCGCCCCGGATTATCCACCGCACCGCATTCGCTATGCACGCTGTGCGTGGTCTGATATCGAGCAGCTGCCCTCGCCATTGACTACTTAAATCCTGGCCACCTTCGTGCCCGCATTGTTCAGTCTTCCCAGCCCCACATCTGAGCAACACCTCCTCTTCTCTGCTTCTCCGGCACTCCGTGTGTAGCTCTGCGACAGTAAGCCCCAGCTCCTCGCACGCTGCCGTCCAGTCGGTTCTAACGCACAGCCAGCGTCAAGTCTCCACCATCCCAGCAATCCGCCATGTCGTCCCCCTTCAGAGTCATCATTGCCGGCGGAAGCTTGGGCGGCATTATGCTGGCGCTGTGTCTCGAGCGTGCCGGCATTGACTATGTGTTGCTTGAGAAGGGCGACATTGGCCCCCAGCTTGGAGCCTCCATCGGCTTCCAGCCCCACTCCGTCAAGGTGTTTGAGCAGCTGGGCGTGTGGGACGACATCAAGAACGTCGCCTCGCCTTCTCTCTACAGGCAGCATTTCGACGAGAATGGCAAGTGCTTTGAGGACTCGCGCTTGTTTGCCGACATTCTCGAGAGGTATGTTGGGCTGCACACGCATCCAGCGCCGCCAACGTTGACCCGGCTGTAGGATGGGCCGTCCCTGGATTTTCCTTGAGCGTTGCGAGGCAATCAAGATCCTCTACAGCCATCTCCAGGACAAGTCCAAGGTCCGAACGAAGACGGAGATCGTCTCCTACACCGAGTCGGAAGACGCAATCACGGTGCAGACGAGCACGGGCGAAAGCATCCAAGGCAGCATCCTCGTCGGCTGTGACGGTATCCACAGCCAGGTGAGAAGCCTCATGGCCGCCGAGGTTGGCAAGGTTGAGCCAGAGCTCCAGAAGGAGATCAACGAATGTACGTTCCGCCATCTTCGTTTCCTCCCCCCGCCCCCCGAAAGACCCAGCCCACGGCAGAACTGACCTCTGCTTTCCTAGCCTTCACGGCCGAGTACAAGTGCCTCTTCGGCGTCTCCAAGAACGACTCTTCCCAGCCATTGATGCAAGATGGCATGATCCACACCTCATACTACAACTACCACTCCTCCTTCTCCTGCGCCAACGTGCCAGGCCTGGTCTTCTGGTTCTTCTACGAAAAGATGGACAAGGTCTCCCGCATGCCTAACGTCCCGCGCTTCACCGAGGCCGACGCCGCGGCGTTGGTCAGCAAGTACGGCAAGACCGTCGTCGGCCCGGGCTACACGCTGCAAGACCTGTGGGACACGCGCGTGCGCGCCACGCTGTCGCCGCTGGAGGAAGGCGTGTCGAAGAAATGGAGCCACGGCCGCGTCGTGCTGGTCGGCGACGCCGTGCACAAGGTGCGTGCCTACCCATCCGCTCGCTGCCCCCTACTTCCCCCAACCCCACTCCGATCACTTCCTATCCGGGCAACCCCAGCCGCTGAGCCGACGAGCTAATCCCTACCTCGCAGGCAACCGTCAACCCCGGCCTCGGCGCCAACACGGCCTACGAGGGCATTGTGCGCCTCACGAACCTGCTGCACGCGCTCCTCGCCTCCTCGCCCGCCCCGAGCACCTCCCAACTCTCCGATATATTCAACACGTACGAGCAGCAGCACCGCTCGCGCGCCGAGACCGTCACTACGCTCTCCGGCGTCGTCACCCGCTACGAGGCCCAGGACACGTGGTACCTGAAGATGGCGTCGCGCTGGGTTAGCCCGTACATCCCGGATGGGCGCAAGGCCGACCTGTACGCCGCCTTTTCGCGCGCCGCGCCCTGGCTGGATTTCCTGCCCGACCCGGACGCCACCGCGGCGGCGACGGCGGGGCTGGAGGAGGGGGAGAAGAACATTGGCGCGGTGCGGGCGCAGCCGGTGGCGGTGGAGTCGAGGCTGTGAAGTGTTGCGGGGCGACTTTTTTCTTATTTCAAAACTTCGTAGCGCAGCGCCGATTCGCGGTTCATGGCGCCAGGCCGGAGTGGATAGGGTAGCGCGGATGCGCGGGTTGACGAGCCTAAAAGTGGCCGGCGGGTAGGCGAGCGGCGCCAGGAATGCTAAATGGTGAACCGGTCGGAAATTACGGGAGTTTTTATTTTTCTTTTTATGGCGAGTCCAACTAGTGTGGCATGTCGGCACTGCCTGTGGCGTCAACCATACTAGCGCGGGCTTCTTTGTCGTCGGCTCAATGAGCATGTGGCGCTGGTAGGAACAATAAAGCAGTCTTTAGGCGTCGTGTGAACTATACCCTTTTAAACCATAGAAGAGTGGTTTAGAGATGGCGGAGCCGGTTCCGTGGGTCGAAGCTGCCCCTTTGCCTGAACTGGTAAAGTCGGCTACGTTGATGATGAGGGGGCTGGATCGCTGCCCCGTCTGGCCGGAACTGAGGCGGATTCTACGTCTGGTTCTAGATCAAGCCAGCGCAGAACCAATCATAATCCACCCGTCGGACCTGACACCCTGCAGAAGCTCCCCAAATCTCTATCCAGCCCTCGAAGGAACTGAACTCTGGCCGACTTAGGATTGCACGCTTCGGCTGGACCCAAACTTCCGGCACGGATCAGCTTCACTTCACAGCAGTCGGCACTGCAAGCAATGAAAATATAGTGTTGACTATGCATTGGCTAAAACAAAACGAGAAAGGACAATCCGATCGCATTGAGGCAAAGGGGATTCGTGGAATTGACTTACCGTTCCGTCAGGCGCCAGAGAGGATATGTCAACGGTGGCTCCTTCGATGATAGCATGTATGGAGGAAATATCTATTTATAGACCATCCGCCGAGGTGATGTCCTTGAGAGGTCTTCAATCGCCACACTCTTCAGTACCAAACCGTGCAGGATCGTCTGGCTGACGAACATCATGGGTGGTCATTATCATCATGATCATCATCATCACCCTTGTCCTCTCCACCCTCTCCGGCACCACCGGCAGCCTGCGCACCAGCTTCAACAGTCGTTGGCTCCGAAACACTAGTGCCTTTAGTTTTCGCCTCAACCAACCGAGCGACCCAGTCAGCCGCGCGTTCCACGGCGGCGACGGGGTCGTCACGGTGCTCGAGGAGATAGCACTGCGTCTCAGCCGGGGTGACCAGCTTCTCCGGGACCACCGCGCCAAATGCGCTCGCAAGCGCCGGCAGGCCGCAGTCCGGCTGCTGCTGCTGCTGCTGCTGTCTTGCCGGCTGCTCGTTGTCGAACTGCTCGTCCGGCCCAACGGTGAACATGCGCGCGAAGATGCTGGCCGCCACCGCGTGCGTGACGGGGCCGAAGTAGACCTGCTTGTCGATGCGGCCCGGCCGGATGAGCGCGGCGTCGAGGGTGTCGGGCGTGTTCGACGTCATGATGAGCAGCCGTCCCTCCAGCGCGGCGACGCCGTCGATGATGTTGAGCAGGCCGGACAGCGTGACGCCGTGCTGCCTCCTCCGGGCCCTGGCCGCCCGCATCTTCTCGCGCGAGATGCCCGCCGAGTCGATGTCTTCGAGGAGGACGATGCACTTCGGAGGGTCGCAGCGGTCGGCCACGCCGTCGAAGAGCTGCTCGAGAACGTCGTCGGTCATGTCGGACGAGGCCAGGGAGACGGTGAAGATGGGGATCCGGAAGTGGCCGGCCATCGCCTGCGAGATCGAGCTCTTACCGCATCCGGGAGGGCCGTAGAACAGGTACCCGCGACGATGTGGGATCCCGCGGTTCGCGTAGAAGTTGCGGGCCGAGACGTGGAAGTAACGGCGGGCATCTTCCAGCAGGTTTTTCTTGACGGCCTCATCGATGTCAATGGTTGACATTGGCCGAGAAACGCGAGAGGTCGGGGAGTCCCACCTGCCGCGAGCCTGAGGGCTTGTGCGGTAGATATGGGTCAACTTGCCCACTTGGTTAGATGCAAAGTCCCGGCATTCCTCCAGGAAAGCCTGGAGGACGCTGTTGCCCCTGCCGAAGCTGGAGATTTTGAGAACTTCTTTCGCGAGGCCTATTTTACCCCCTTCCCTTTCGCCAACCTTGATGCGAGACCGCGAGATGCGGAGCCAGGTCCCGCCATAGCGGAACGTATGTGTTCCAAGTCCAGGCTTCAGCTGAATGTTGGCTCGCTCCTCCTCCGGAGCCCTGGAGTAATGAATCTCGAAGACGTTGGAGTCTAATTCGAGGTTCTTGCTCATCCATTCTACCACGTCATCTCCAATACGTTCACCAGAGTGAATGGTAAGGGTGCAAGCATAGTGGGCAAGGATGAGGGTCTCAAGAGCAGCCCAATAGCTTTTCAAAAGCATATATCCCGCCAAAAGCCCCCAAACAAGCCCCGCAATGCTATGGCAAAGCGGACTCGCACATCCGTCTTCGAATGCCTTAACGACCCTGTCCACCTTACCGCTAGGAACGCCGTCAGCAAATCCCGTTATCAGCCGGCCAACACCATGCGCCAAGCTCTGGAGATACCCCTTGGAGGGGGTGCTAGTAGTATCTGACTCCATGGTATGAAGGACTGGCTTTGGTGATAGTTTGACCTCGGGTGATCTCATCCATTAAAATATTTTCAGGCCTCGAAACAATCTTTTTGTGTCGTCTGGTTTCCACCAGGGAGCTCCTTGTCCGAAATGAACAATAGCATTGTTCGCTTGCGGCTGCTGCCGTACCAAACAACACATTGTTTATACGAGATGTGTCCTGCGAACCGAGTCAATGGCTACGTCCAGTAGAGGCAATCATACCCCTCTACCATGTGGACTTCTGCAAGCCCATGGGTTGAAACCTCACAGACCGTTGTGGTGGTATACGTTTCAGGGACCCCATTATCTCCGGCGAAGGCCTCCACAGCATGTCACTCGCACCGCTCACTGCCTCTTTCCTGCCCACCTTCTTCTCGTTGGCTTCAAATACGCCCGCTCGCGAATTTTTCGTATACGACGCCGCTGTTTTCGAGGACTCTTCTACTTCCGACGTCAGTGTTCGAGGAACGAGAGCCCCCGCAAGTACTGGACGTGCATGCACCCAACAAAGAGCGGGTCCAGCCTTGGGCGCAGCACTGCGGCCATGATGCCACGCGCCGCGCGCCGCAGAAACAAGCCAGGCTAAGCTCCCTTCGTCAGCACTCTCCACGCAATAGCTGCACGCATCTTCCAAGGAGAAAGTTGCAGGGAGAGGTCCGACGCACACTCCCCGGAACGCGCTGCAAAAAGCCGGCCGACGAGCAGGCAAAGGGGCAAAAAGGCCCCACTCATACCCAGTCTCCCATACAGTCCCTGGATTGCCCGCTGTCCTCTCGTCATGTGCCTTTTTCGCCCTCGCGCTCGAAGCGCGCAAAGGCCGTCCCCCAGGCGTGTGGCGTGTACGGGTAGGGCGCGCTGAGGGCGTTCATGTCGTCGAAGCTGGCGTCATGGAAGGCGGCGATGACGGCGGGTGGGCGTTAGGCGCAGGTGGGCGTGTGGGGGCGGGAGCTGGAAGGTTGGCTCGTCCGTGTGCGGGTCGAAGTGAGCGGCCATTGTTAGGAGGTAGGATTTTTATTTTTTGTCTGAACGGGAGAAGATTGGGAGTGGGGAGATGATATTAGGAACAGGTTTTCTGGAAGTGAGGAGTGAGGAGTGAGGAGTGAATCATAGCTGTGGTCGGGCATGAGGGCGAAGGTGGTGGATGGTCGTGTCCGGGACGGGTTGAGGCCACGAGAAAATGGGACCGCGAACGCGATGGCTTGAGCACGGGTTGAGATTGCGTGATGGGAAGACGGCACAGCTCTTTAGCTGATGAATCTGATGTGCATCGTGAATGGTTGTGAAGGGGAGATAAGAAAAGGTGTCGAGTGCTGGAGGAATGCGCACGTGAAATTAGGCAGGGATGGGAACACTGAAGCGTGAGTCACGAGAGAAGAGTAAAGAGCTCCGCAGTAGATGAGTCTCGGCAATCTTGCTGATTGCGGATCGGCCCCTACCCCTTACGAATTCCTCTATAAAACTACTGCAATATCGTCTCGCAGTATTGGGTGGAAGTATATAGTAGGGGGGAGTATGACGTAAGCCTAACAGTGGACATCCATTTTCTGGTGGCTGGCCCCTTCCGAAAGCCTGGCCCCCGGACGATAACTCAACTTCTCTTATCACTTCTCGTATCCCAAAAGGCCGTAAAAGTACGCGGCCCAGAGCTGCTGTGAGTTTAAGCAACGTCGGCGAGTGGAACAAGAGCCTCATTTGCTGGGTAGCCTCTGCGCGCTGCAACACCATGAGCTTGGGCGAGCACAGGGAAGGCGCCATGGACTGTCCGAAGAGAGTCCGGATTTCCCATGAGACGATGAGATGAACATGGAAAGATGCATGCAGAACTGGTGGAAAGGGATGGGATGTGGCATCGCAGTCCAAGTCGTCCCGCTCTGCGGATGACGTCAGCCAGAAGTCAATCCGTAACGTCACTGCGCTACTGTGGGGTTGGCTCGGTGTTGACAATAAGTGTGATATAATTTCGACGCGCTCCCCTACTGAGATCGAGATGCCATTTTCCAGTTCCTGCATGGGCTTTCGTAATTGTACCACACGAGATCCCGGTGCTGAGCGTCATCATGGCACCACAAGCTTTCCAGAATCGTGATCTAGAGCAGTACCGCGACCCACCTCACGAAGGAGAAAGAACGAATTGCAAATACGCGTATGATAAATGCACTACATTCCAGGATCCGCAACAGGCAACTTCCATTTCGGCACGCTCCGGACGCGTACCGCATAGACGAGGGTCAAAGGGCCTAGACCGGCAAACACGCCCAACTTCATCATTATTGCATTCTTTGAGCGTAGAAATGATCAGCAGGGCGCGGGGTCCGACCGGCAAGATCCTGGGGAGTTTTCGAGGACGGGTGGCTGGGCAGTGTCACCATCGCTTCTTGAATAAGCTTCCCCACACGGAAGCATCCCAACACGGCAACAAAAGAAGGCAGCAAATAACAAATGTCGTCAGAAGCAATGCATGGCCGGTAAGAGTTGCTGTAGCGCTACACGTATAACGCAACTGTCCATTACAATGTTCTTGTGTAGACCAACCTCACTTGGAAAGATGTGCAGCTTGATGTCGTAACATGGACGAATGAGCACTTTGCAGGCGCGCCAGTAGCTAGCTTACGGGAAGACGTCAGGTTTCTATCATAGGTGTAGCACGTGAAGGCGGAAGTCTATATAAAGGTAACCGGTCACCATCAGTGCCGACCAGCAACAACTGAACACTCAGCACTCAAAAACACTCTTGAAGACTCCTTTTTTCAATTCCAACACACAAAACCTTCAAAATGACCGACAACCAGAACCCCGGCAACTTCGCCAACCGCCCCAAGGACGAGGTCCGCGAGATTGCTTCCAAGGGCGGTCAGTCCAGCCACAACAGCGGCTTCGCTTCCATGGACCCTGACAAGCAGGTAAGCACGGTGGCTTCGGTGTTTGCAATGATATTGAGATGCTAACACATACCCAGCACGAAATTGCTTCCAAGGGCGGCCATGCCTCCGGCGGCTCTTTCGAGCCTGGATCCGAGAGGGCAAAGGAGGCCGGCCACAAGGGCGGCTCCAAATAAATCATTTACGACTTCATGAATCACGAACAAGAGGTGGACCTGAATGTACTTTAGTAGCTCACGAATTGAGACGAACATGTTACAAAACAAACGAGGAGGCTGTTTTGAAGTGCACAATATGTGCTGACATCCACTTGAGAAGCAAGACATGCACTTTTATACTTCTACGATTCCGAAACAACTGGAAGAAACAGCCGTAACCGGGTATTGGAGCGGCCGAAGTTTTCGACGTTACAAATCTCTACTGCTTTTTTACATTCATTAGAATCGAGCACTCTTCTCATCATGTAAACGATTCACCCTGTTGTTCGCTGACCTACCGAGACTAGTTACCTGAGCCTCAATTCCCTACTCAGGAGACTACTCTCCATTAGGGCAAACTAATGAGTGAAGTGTCCGATTTCTGCAAGCATGTGCCCCACTTTTAACTTGTAGCACATGATGACTACTTCTTGCACCGCACAATCTCCTGATCATCTGAGATCAGCTTGCCAGTTGCTTGCGTGATTATGGAGTAGCGCAAGGAGGGAGATGGAGTCCCCTTTCTAGCTGAGCTTGGAGAGGCGGAGAAGGTATCTGGAGAGCTGCACAGACTGCGCATTATTTCCTCAAGGTCAGTGTCCACACCTGATCGAGAAGTCCAGTGCTCACAGACCTTCTCACAAGGCTGTATGGTAATATTAAATTTGGTCTATGCTGATAGTATTCCATACGCAATCACACTGTCTCCGCACGCAACCAGGCAGAGTGTTTTGGGACATTACTTGACGTCAGCAAAACACGTCAGCAACACACGTCAGCAACACTGCCACAAGCAACCTCGGTAGCTGAACGCACGAAGACTTGTTCTCGAGCAGCTGTTACTTCTAAATATGTGAAGAATACCTCAGGAGAGTTAAGTGTCGGTGAATCCAGGGTTGTGATCAACAAGACCCACAGGTGGAGACGATCACCAACACTCCCAGGAGACATGGCGTTGATCAGGAAAACGACAGGAAGCGTGGATCAATTGGACGCCCTGGAGCATCTAACTGCCAAATTTGGTAAGGATTGCAAGCCTGAGGAGCTTCGAGAAGCCTTCGAGCAGGTTTCTAAGCCTTCGACCATAAGTACAGCACTTCCCGGAGCACCAGACCGGTCATCACAGCCCAACAGTTTCCAACTGCCCAACAAAGCCTCCCCAAGCCACACTCCAGGCTCAGTCATTCGTTTCCAATGATGTTCTACACTCGTTTCGCCGCGGCGGCCCTGCTGTCCGCCTCCGCCCTCATCGAGGCGGCTCCTACCAACATGACCGCCGGCGGCTTCAAGCCACCGCACTTCAAGACCCAACGGGTCGTCGACACCGAATTCGCCGACCCGGGCATCCTCAAGGTCGGCGACACCTGGTACGCCTTCGCGACCAACAACGGCAAATCCAACGTCCGCGTTGCCACCTCGACCGACTTCGAACACTGGACCGTCAAGGAGAAGTGGGACGCGCTGCCGCTCACCGGCGCGTGGACCGCGCAGCCCAAGATGCAGACGGAGAAGCTGCTGCCCACGTCCGACAAGTTCCTCGACAGCGTCAGCGGGCTCCTCGAGGGCCGGTGGCCGTGGTCCAACGCGCCGCCCGCCGTCTGGGCGCCCGACGCCGTGACCAACGACGACGGCATGCACGTGCTCTACTACTCGGCGCAGCAGCGCGGCCAGAAGCGGCACTGCATCGGCGCGGCCGTGGGAGCCACGCCCGAGGGGCCCTACCGCGCGTTCGACGAGCCGTTCGCGTGCCACGAGGAGCAGGGCGGCAGCATCGACCCCTCGGGCTTCAGGGACACGGCGACCGGCAAGCGCTACGTCGTGTACAAGATCGACGGCAACAACAACGGCAACGGCGGGCTGTGCGGCAACATGGTCGCGCCGCAGGTGCCCACGCCCATCATGCTGCAGGAAGTCGGCCCGGACGGCTACACCAAGATCGGCGAGCCCAAGCAGATCCTCGACAGGGGCGAGGCCGACGGCCCGCTGGTCGAGGCTCCGAATCTCGTCAGGACCGAGGACGGCCGGTACGTGCTGTTCTTCAGCTCGAACTGCTACTCCACCGAAATGTACGACATTGGCTACGCCTTCGCGGACAGCGTCGAGGGCCCCTACACCAAGGCCGGCCCGTTTGCGGTGACGGGCACTGCGGGACTGAAGGCGCCCGGCGGCGCTACGGTTGCCGAGGATGGGAAGCACATGGTCTTCCACGCCGCGGATAGCAAGGGTGGCCGGTCCATGTACACGACTGAGGTGTCGTTCGCACTCGGCCCGGATAGGAAGATGAGGGTTGCGGCGAAGGCGGCTTAATGTTGTCCCGCATTCTGGCAATGCACTTGGAGAGCTGGAATGTTTATGACATGTTGGTTCACGCCTGGGTTTACGCTATTGAGGATATGGCTGTGAAGTCCCTCTAATGTATAAAGCATAATAGATTTTTGTTGAAGACTTGCAAGTTGAATTCCTCGACCGCGTGACGCCATGCACCGGTGAATGACTTGGGAGCAAGTGCCGTCTTGGCCAGGACCGGGCCGTTGAACAGTGCGAGACAGCACCCTTGGCTAGGGGTGCAGATGACGGCATTGGGGCATGGATTCCACGCTGTCAGCTGTCCTGCACAAAAAAGCAGCTTCTCGCCCTGTTGATCGAGAGAGCCGGTGTGCATGGCACACCCAGCAGGCACATCACTACCTCTGACGTCCAAGGGGCTGCAAAGACACGTCGAAGGATTGTGGCAAGCGGCCAGTGACCACGCAATCGCGAGGCCGTTGATCTGCCGCATGGTGTTCAGGGCGCTTCCCGTTCGGGAGTTAGTGCGGTGCGGGATGCGCATCGGGTGCGTGCGCGCTCCACCACGCGCCGGGAAGTATCCCCGAAAGGCTTGTTTACAGTGGGGAACCAACTCCTTGCCTTAATTTCGATCAGCTTGAGTCGTGGACAAAGCTTGTCTCCGTGGTTCACCATATCGTTCGAATAGCTGGTTCGCCCTCTTGGATGGCTCTGAGTGAGCCATTTCCTGTCTGCCGTTGTACGCGTCCTTTGTAGATGACTCTTAACACAGTCTTCTATGTTGATCCACCAGAAAGTTGCCTTGGGATCTTCAGTAAATGAGGCTCTCTGCCGTGGCACTGGTATTGACTCACCTGCCCCTTCCGAACATTTCTGTCTCCCTTACTTTCTCCTGTCTGGTACCTCTTTAAGATCGGGTCTGCAGAGCGTAATGATCATGCGCTAGTGGGTTACGTTTGGCCTCACTCTGATTCACCTCCCATCAGCCTGGCCGAGCTTTTTCTTGCAAAAATAAAATAAAATAAAATAGCCGATGAAAATAACAGTGACATCGTTCAAATACTAGTCGGTCGATGATATGGAAAAGCGGCCTGGCAAGATGGCAAGCTCTCTCTGTAAAACAGTCCGACATCTGTACGCCAAAATGAATCTTGCATCAAAATCTTCGACTACACGATAAATATCAAGCGTATCCCAATATGAAGTTAGCAATACCAAAAGGCGCAACACTGTGACTGTGCTGTCGATACAACAACTGTCAAAACTATTACCCTGGCATTCTATGCCGACAGAAGAGCCCTTCTGAATTTACACGGCTCTATAGTTGGATCTAAATTCACCTGCTACAGCGCCTTTCCCGTAGCCAGAGGTTGATGTATAGGTTTATGCCCAATCAATAGCTTGCGTTGAATCGTACTCGGTTGCGGGACCTTAACCTTTTATTTGCAATACGCTTCCACGTTTGTCAGAAAATGTTCTTTCATCCATACTGCCAAATCATACATGGTTATCCTGGTGACAAAGTCGCCTCAGAGCAGTCTTCAAGCCTAACACTCTGATACGATCCAACTTCTCTACTGTGCAATGAAAACGCCGTTCTTAAATGCTTCGGCGTACTGCTCCCCTGCCACGGTCGACTTGCTTAGGATATCCCCTTGCTTGCTGTTATCCAACAGCCACGCAACCATGTTACCGAACACCGACTGTCCAGCCTCATTCAAATGAGTCCTGTCGTCAGGCGTCAAGTTGTAGGTCCAGGCATTCGCGCTCCCGATTGCATTCAAGTAGTCGGTAGAAGCCCTGTTGAGGTCGATGGAAAGCGCATCCTTTTCCTCCGCAACGGCCAAAGCGGCAGCGGTTTCGTTGGCGAGGTTCTCGACAATCTTGCCGCCCGAGTAGCTCCGGCGCGACAAAGACGAGACGAGGATCTGGAATATGGCTTTTGTCAGCTCGGCCAAAGGCGAAGATGTAGAGTATCGAAAGCGTGATAGAAAGACTCACAGGATAACCACCGGCATCACGGACCTCGTCCACGAAAGCGGCTAGGTTGTCATGAAACTGCTGCAGGGAGATGCCGGCTTCGGCCTTCTGGTCGTTGTGTCCGAACTGGAGATGCGAGGTCAGCACTGGGTCAGGCGGCTGATGCACACCACTTGCGTACCTGAATAGTCACCCATGCGGTGTATGCTCCATTCGACGACACGTTCTTGACGGCTTCAATGGCCTGGTCCCAGTATCCGCCCGCGCGGAAGCTCACGGTGGTGGCTCCGCTCTTGGCAAAGTTTGTGCCCCACGCACCACCTGTGAGAGTCTCTCCGAGGAATCCATCTCCCCAACCGCCATCTGGAGCTGTTGTGCTATCGCCGGTGAGGAAAAACGCTCCTGGGAGATCAACTGGAGGCGCTGACACGGAGCGTGTGCTGGATGGATGCCCGACAACCAGGGATGAAAGCGAAACAGACAGGAGAAGAGCCTTGAAGTCCAGCATGGTGAGGGATCTTATTTACGGGGTGGAAGCAGAAGCCAAGAAAGAATAATGGCTGCTCGGCTGTTTGAATACAGAACGCGAGGAACATATACTTTTGAATGGGCTATATAGAGTTTCGCGTTCCAACACGCAGCATCCCGGTCGGCCAACTCTACACCGACCTGCCGCTCCGTTTCAAATTTCCCCCCAATAAACTGCAATGTTATTTTTTTATTTCTGAGAATAGACATCCTTTTGGCCGAATGTTACACGTGTATGATTCGTGCTCAAGACGTCATCCGCCTCTAGTCAGGGACAAATGAGGCTCGGGTCAATGCACCCCGGTTGCGGGGAGCACCATTGCGGGGAGGGCTAAGCACCAAAGAGGAAGGTGAAGGAACTCGTTCCGAAAGTCTGCAAGGGTCTTCGGAGAACTCTATAGCAGTTTTTGCCGGATCAATAATGGGGATTCTGGTTTCGTATATGCTGCCAATTTACAGCCTGCTTGCCTTGTTGGTTTCTCTTTCCCGATATTCGACGACCAGTAGTAATCCATCCCCACCAATCAATAAGGATATTCCTTCTCCGCGTGCTTATTCAGAATTCCACTTTCCACTTGCAACCTGTGCTGCTCATCCAGATAAGGGAGCAAAAGATGCTCCCAGTGCTTCCTGCCCTTATACACAGAGACGGTATCATCCCACTGCCTGACGGCCTCCGCAAGTCTGCCGGGCACATGTGGCTCCTTGGCGATGACGGTGATAGGCTCGAAGTACGTTCGAATGGTAAACATGAGAACTTTGGAACGGGGAAGCCGTCGGAGGCTCTGTCTCTCAGAGCGGAAATATATTTCCTCGAGTTTGAGGCCGGCGCTGTTGGCTGTGGCCCATGCTGCAGGAATAATCAACGTCATGAGCATGTACACCGATGGCCAGAGTTGGGTGGAGGATAATCCCTTACAGGCTACTTCTTGACCCTTCTGGTCTCCCATCCTGTGCGACCAGTGTAGACCATCGTCGATTTGGATGAAGAACTGTAACAGTCAGCCTCGCAAGCCCTTCTGTGCAGGAACTCAGGAGATTCCACCCACATTATTGCGAATGACAGCCTTCCCCGGCGTCATGGACTTGAAGAAGCGGTTCATGGACTTCCGGAGCTTCTGTTCATAGTGCGGCACATTTGCCTCGAAGTGCAACTCATCCAGCGACAAACCGAACTTCTCACGCAACCGCCAAAAGCCAGGAAGACAGACGGCGCCAGCGTCGAGGTAGTACTGTCCGTCTGCAGAGAACAAGAAATCAGCTACGGTGTTGCCAAAAAAAAAAAAAAAAAAGCCCTCCTGCGCGAATCACTTGCCCTCATGCTCGACCATCAGCACAACATCATCCTGCACCAGCTTTGCCACCGCGACCAACGCCTCAGTCGGGCTCGCTAAAGACAACAAACCATTAGCATAACGTCTCCTCTAACCTCGCCCATCTCACCCCAAACGTGATTCAAATAGAACTCACCAGCATCCACCACAAACACTTCCCCAGTCGCCTTATTCCTGACACATCCACCGTCCTCCCACGCAAACACGCCCGGATACCGCGCCACCAAGAACGCCGCCAACTCTTGCAACGCCTCACGGCACGCATGCCTCACGACCGCGTCGTCCCTGTATTGCACATGCGCGCCGACGTCCTTTGCGAGCTCGGCGCACTTGGTCGCGTGGTAGCGCAGATAGTTGGCGTCGAGCTCGATCCAGGCGCTCCAGTCGAGCTTGCGGATGCCCATGGTGATGTGGTTGGGGCCGTGGCGAAAAGGACGGTAGGGTTGCGGGGAGGTGGAGGTGAGGGTGAATTCTTTGAGGGGGGTGGGAGGAGGTGTGCGCCATGGGGATGCGGATGGGTCTTGTTCTGGCTGTCCGTTAGCTTCCCGCCTGCTGTTTTCCCTCCCCCCTTTCTTTCTCAATCTTGAGGGTGCCGCGGCTATCTGAATGCCTGACAGGAAGGTCGTGCGTACCGCTTGTCTTCGCGTTGAGATTCGGGCGTTGTAGTTGGGCGTACGCAACCCAGCACAATATTAATCCGACGAGTGCGAGGAGGAGGGCGGCGCGGCTGGCGGACGTCGTGCGCGCCAGCCCGTCAAGCTGTGCGGAGTCCATTCTGGCTACTTGGCTGGCCGGTCGGCGTTCATGGTCTCTGCAGCTTCAATGACTTAAATGCGGGATTGAACCAGCAATAAGTGGGGGTTGGGGAAAACGGTATTCTCAGATGACGTGTAAATGGTGGAGTTTGGCCATCTGAATTGCCCAAAGGAGGATGGCGTAGAGGTCTGGCCGACATAATTGCCTATCCCGGATTGGGTTCGGAGTATGATCCCTGCAGCATCTCCGCCTTCCTCTCCGCGGACCGAAGATATTAGGCGTCCACGGCTGCTGCAGGCGCTGTTCGCACGTCTTTATCATACATGAGTGTCTGTTATCGCGGATTGAGAGATAGGCTTGACATGGATATCACACAACATGTCTGCCAGTGGTCTCAAATGTCGTCTCGCTCATTTCTCAACATCTCTCAGCCTCATATTGGTCGTCAGGGAGCCTTGAGCCAGGCCGGAAGACCTTTTGGAGCATAGCCACTGCACGCTGTATCAACGCACTGGGCCATGCTTCCAAACCGCATCTGACGTCCGCTCAACCCCGCACCGTAATGCGCATATTTTGCGGAGTTTGTCATGATAGTTTGCGTATGTATGGGGATGACCGGCTCAGCTATCATGCACCAGCAAGTATCTGTGATGACCTGCACCCCAAAACCTGCCAAAGCGTCGACGTAACCATCCTTGGTTGCCCGCATAGAGGTCTCCCGACCACATGTAACAATGACTTCCACCTTCTCACTCTTCTTCCGTCCATTGCAGAGCGCTGCGAGTTTCGCCATCTCATCGCACGAAAAATGCGGGTTGCCCAGAGAGATAAGGTCAACTTTCTCACTCAACCCACGATCCAACTCCTTCCAGCAAGCCGCCAGATCCATGGACGTGACAGACACAGACTCCACCGCAGCCGCACAATGCCACTCCAAATCCGCCTCGCTCAACGCCTCCGGTGTGACGCCCGCGACATGGAACATCGGCGCACTCGACGTCGTCGCGAAAGCCGCTCCAAACGCCTTCAGATCATCCCTCGTCACCACCTCCACGCCCTCCAGCCCCTCGACAACAGGAATCCGCTCCGCCGCCACATCACCTACCACGTGCCCGAGCAGCGGCCACACCGCATCACCACCCTCGGCCGCCACAGCCGCCTTCACGCCCCCCGGCAGCCGCACCCTCACCCGCGCCCTCCTCTCCCCCACCACGTGCACGCTCGCCCTGGGCGCCTTCCCCGTCAACGCCACGCACAGGTCCAAGAAGTCCGGATACTTGGCCGTGCGGGCGCCCAAGACGCTATTCGCGAACACGACCGCGTTCGACTCCGCCCACCCGACGTCCTCGCCTCTCCGGGGCACCGCCCCGGCCGCCGCCTCGCCCAGCAGATACGGCGCGCACGTGTACGTCGGCGCGCACCCCATCGCGACATACGCGTCCGCTAGCGCGCCCGCCGCGCTCGCCAGCGCCGCGTCGACGCCCTGCGCCCGCCAGCGCGCGCGGTCGATCGAGATGGCGTTGAGCGTCGAGGGCACGGCGACGCGCGCGCCGAGCGAGAGGAAGGTGCGCGCGAAGAGGAGCGCGCCCGGGCCGGTGTAGAAGCAGCCGTCGATGTGGGCGCGCGTGACGGGGAGGAGGGAGCGCGCGCGCTGCAGGAGGGCGTGCTGTAGGATGATGCGGAGGGCGAGGCGCGGGGCGGGGCCGAGGGCGCCGGAGAGGATGTGCTGGTCGGAGGGGGTGAGAGTGAAGTCGGGGGGCAGGGCGAGGTCGGGTGCCGTCGTCGTCGTGTTGGTGGTGGTGGGCTCAGCGGCAGGGAGAGGAGACGGGGTGAGGCCTGTGGCAGTGGTTGCTGGCGGTTCATTGTGCAAGCAGCGGATATGGGCATCTTCGATTTGCACGTATGCGGCTGTGGAAAGGGCGGCGAAGGCGGGTGGTGGTAGTTGGATGACGGGGATGGATTTGGAGAAGAGTTCGCGAGCGACAATGACGCCGAGGGTCAGGATGGTCTCTTCGCGCTGGAAAATGAGGGCGGCGGGATTCTTGTCGCTGAGGAGCAGTTCCAATAGGACGCCGCTTCCGGAACACGATCCTCGACCGCTGGGGATGGCGAGGATTTTGCCAGCAACGCAGTTGCCTGCGAGCGGGTGATGTCGGTCGATGACTTCGCCGGTGCTTGGGTTGACGCCTCCCCAGAAGCTTAATGGCGTTGTAGATGTAAGAAGAGCACCTTGTGCTTTCCCAGGGATAAGTGCAGCGCCCTCGATGACGATTGGTACTTGGCTCGAGAAGGAGGTACTCGAGGACTTCATGTTGCGTTGAATACTGCAAAAGGCGAGCTGTGTTGCCGATGGGATAGCGTTCTAAGACTATGCGTGAGGAATGGAAATGCGAGCTGGGTGGAAAGCGCAACGAAAAGTCTGGTTCTGTTGAGTGCGAGGGATGGTCTCTCCTGTCGTGTAGGGCAATCTTCACGCGGAGGGGGTGGAGAGACCCAAAAGTGGGGATGGCATCCGGAGGAAATTCATGGCCACCTCTTCCAACCGTTTTCCAGCATCGAGCACCTACGTCACCAGCAAATACCACTAGGCGCTCTACCATTTAAGAAAGCGCAATACCATGTTAGCCACCTCGTGGCAACCGATCAAAGGAGTATTCCTCCACCAAAATCGGCCAAACTCGTTATGGAAGAGCTTTCCCCCCTCCTCATAGCCCGCCGTGTATACCCTGAGCGACGGATGTTCAACAGGCTTCTGCGTCAGCGCCACCTTCTCCGCAATTTTCATCGCGAGAGACGACGGTTTCTCCCAGCGCTGCTGTGACGCCGGCCGCGCTCCCGCGACTGCACGCCGCGTATGCGGTCTTGGCTCCCTTGCAATGCTCTCTGGCAAGAGCTCCACTGCACTTGGAAGCAACCGAGCAAACTCCCGCGCAAAAGTGTCAACTATGCCAGAATTTGGTAGCCGCTGTATTTTCGACGCCATCTTCTCCTGGGCAGCGCCCAGCAGCTCCGGCATCACTCGCTTCAACTCCTTGCACACTCCTGCGTGGCCGCTACACGCAGCCAAGATCACCGCATCGGCCACGATATCGAGCACCGGGTCCGATCTCTCATCAATACCGCTAGCCTCTTCCTCAGTCGCCAGTGTCACTTCGTACGACCAGCCCGGTATTGCGGGATTCGAGCGGGTTGGGTCATCGAATGTCAGCAGGAAGTCGCGGACCGCAGGCGGGAGCACGGCAGCACAGAGGCGCCACAGCGGCGGGAGTGTTGCTGCTTCCTCTCTATCGTGTTCTTCGCCGCAAAGGAACTCGAGCTTGGCGTAATACAGGTGCCGGCAGAGGAAGGCGTAGCTGGAGAACGGGACGACGCCATGCTCAGAACACGGGTCGATGGAGTCGCGGAAGGAGACGCCGACGAGATAGTCGAAGAAATCATTGAGCCCGCGGGCATCATATGAGCAGAATGAGCGGGGTTGGGTGCAGAGTTCGGAGAGCCAGCAATCGCCGGTGGGCAGCGAGACATTGATATCCAGCAGCGGATCCGTCACGAGCCATGCGCCGATCGGTTCTGCCGAGTCCAGATATGACGCAGCTTGGTAGAAAAAGAGGTCCTGGGAGGGCCGAGGGCCCGGTGGCCAGATTTGCGCCCAAGAAGGTACGCGCGGTTGTCGCGGCGCCATGGTACTCTGAGGATCCCACCGTCTGATGATGCCGCCTCTGCGGTAAGCGGAGATCCGCGTCACAATCTCTTCCACGTCTTCCCAAATACGCTTTCTATTCTTCAGGCCCTTTAGATTGCCCCCGTAGAGCTTCGCGGCGCGATACAGACGGAACCAATGTACTTGGTCGGCCGGAAGGCCCCGAGCCTCCAGAAACCAGGGCATGTCTTCTATCAGAAAGCGTCGAAACAAACTGGCTGGTAGCCGGCGGAATTCGCCAGACACGAGACGGAGATTTGCAACGTCTTTTGAAGCAAGATACTCCAATATTTCGAACCTCAGTTCAGACGGAAGCCTCTGGAACAAGTCGACACGTCTCGCGCTGTCCTCTCTCTCGTTGGGCACCTCATGACGGGTAATGTCTAACGGAAAATCTCCGGCAATCTCCTGGTTGAAGCGAAATTGGTCAATGATGCTCTTCAAACCAGGAACGTCCAGAGGATTGGCAGCCAGGTACTCAGTCCCCCTCTCGTGATGCCAGCCGCCGTTCCAAGCGCGATTACGGTTATTCCGCACCGCAAACTCGCGCGAAACACTCTTAAAAAAGGCCTCATTGGATGAGCAGTCAAGTACCCGCCACAGGAATAGGCCGTGCGCGTCGACATCACCGAGCTTCTGAGCAGAAATGTACTCGAATATTTTGAAGCACCACGGGTGGAAGGGGACACTGTCGGCCACACCAAGGCCTGGATGATCTTCCAGCATGCCTTGCTCTGCTTCAAACAGCAGCCGCGTTTCCTGCAGCCTTCCCGTCAAAAAAAGTTGAATACCACACGTCCAATGAGATCAGCAGCCACTCACCCGCTTCCAAATATTCGACGCCTTTACCCTCGCAGCCCCATGCCTTACGGGCCACACATCTACCCCGTTACCATCGGGAGCCCCCTCTCCCACGCCCGTGAGGAAATAACCGCCCTCCTTCTCCCACTCCGCATCCCCCACCTCCTCTCCCCACTCCTCCGCGCTCTTTGGCGCCAGGAATTGCACCTCCCGACAACCCTCCATCTCCTCGAAACTGATCGCGTAGCCCCCGTAGCCGCCGCTGCGGCTGCATCCCGGCCCAGCCACGTGCTCGAAGGTCGGCCCCTCGACCGCGAAGACGGGCGAGCGCGGCCGCGCGGTGCAGCCGCCGGCGTCAGCGCCGCAAGAAGGGCTGCTGCTCCAGCCGTGTTGCATGGCGTAGGGGTCGCCGATGGCGTGGGCACGCGGCGAAGTGGGCCGGCGGCAGCGTGCGAGCTCGAACGAGACGCCGCAGAGCTGGCAAACCGTTTCTGGCATTTTTGCCCTCCTAATTTGGCGATGGGCGGTTGAGCGGATAGGCTTTGCTGGGCTCGCTAGCTCCGAAGTGTATGGGAGGCGTTGCGTGTGCGCGTGGATGGATGGCTTTTATACGGGGTTGCGCACTGAGTCACACTTTGCTTCGGTGCCATGATTCGATCAGGCGATGGCGGCAGATCTTTGCCTTGCGAATGCGGTCGAATGCTCGAGTGCACTGGTGGAGAAACTTCGGCGAGCATGTTCACGGGCGTCGTGACGGGCGGGAAAACATGTCGAGGGATTGCTGCAACGCGCTGACAAGAAAGAAAGAAGTGTCTCCTGGAAACCGCCGTCCAACAAAAATGGTCTGGAGAGAAACCGAGAGGTACCGAAAGATTCATGAATGGATAAGATACTTCATGAGTATCATATAGCAAAAGTTCACGTCGAAGACAACCGTTAGAAGTGCATTACAGAACGGTAACGTGTATGAGGATTAATCTAACAGGGCTGAGCTGAGAGCAGAAGAAGGGAGACCTGCTTCTTGCAGATCACCTATAGGAGCTACGTCGCAAATAACAACCACGCGGTCTTCATCTCGCTCACAGAGTGGGTGCGTCCGGCTCCGCTTTGGCATACTTGTAATCGAAAGCCTTCTTCGTAACCTTCGTACACTTCCCACCGCTCTGCACGCCACCGAACCTGCCATCAACCCACCTCAGCCAATCAGGCGCAGCGGCAGCAACCACACCAAAATGGCTTTGTTTGGGATACAGCATCAAGTGCACCTCGCTGCCGGCCGCGCACGCGTCCTCCCACGCCTGCACCGTCGTCTCCGGGAGAATGGCCGTGTCATTGAGCCCCTGCACCACCAGAACCGGACTGCGGGCCCGCGCTCCGTTCGTCGGCGCCATCTGGTCCTGCCACGCCGCGAGCAGCCGCCCGTCCGCCTCCGGGAAGCCAGCGATGCCGGCGCCCAAGAGGTCGCCCAGGTCAAGATCCAGCGTCAGTCCCATGACGCCGGCCACGCACAGCTGCGCGGCGTCCGCGAGGCGCATGCGGGCCTGCAGGGCGGGACCGAGGAGCGACGAGGCGTTGAAGGAGGGGTGGACGCTCTGGACGCCTTGGGCGAGCAGCGGCAAGAGGGCGGCGGTCATGCTGCTGTGGATGTCCGTGCTTCCCAGAGCCTGGGCAATCGCGAGCTGCGCCATGTCGATGACCTTGGTAGCCGGTGCTAGCGCAACCGTGCCTAGGTAGTTGGAGGCCTCGTTGCTGCTACTGCTGTTGCCGTGGTGCGTGGACGCGAGGCGGTCGATGTCCTCGGCGAGCTTCCACACCGCGCCGCCGCCTTGCGAGTGCCCGACCGAGAGCCATTGTTGGGAGAGGACGGCGCCGAAGGCCTGGCGGGCGGCGGTGACGGAGTGGAAAAGGTCGTTTGCGTGGGCGGGGAAGGCGCAGTACTTGTGGTCGGTGTAGTTGGGGCCGAGGCCGGCCTGGAAGGGTCAGTGTTGTGGGTTCGGGGTGGGCAAGTTGGGCATGTTCTCACGTAGTCTGTGGCAACTAGAGCGTAGCCGCGCTTGCTGAGAATGCTCCAGTTGTCATAGTCGAACATTCTTGGCCCGTTCGAGATGGCGCAGCCATGGTTTATACCGACGGTACCGTGGCTGAAAGCGATTAAGGGGAAAGCGCCGGTCTCGGGCAACGAGAAGGGAAGGGCAATGTAGCCAGTCGCGGGGACATAGGATCCGTCCAGGTCTTCGGAGACGTATTGAATGCGGTACACCGAGACTCCAGATATGACGGTCAGGCTGGCCGGGTCAACTGGCTCAAGCTTGAGGAGATCGCCGGGCTTGGAGATGGAGAAGTTGCTAGCGACGGCGTAGAAGTCGAAGTCGAAGTTTGTCCCAACGGAAATGCGGTCGGCAGCCATGGTGACTTGCAGAACGTTGTAGCAGGCATCACCGCATTGGTGAGTCTCGGCGGTTTCCTTGGTGATTTTAAAGTTGGCACCCGGCTTGGAGAGGGTTGGAACAGCAGCGAAAAGGAGAGAAAGAATAGACATATGCATGCTGGATGATGCTGGTGCTGCAGTATATGAAGAAGAACGAGGAAGAGGAGAAGGAGGTGTGCGGTGCGCCCGTCTCTTATACATGGCAACCACGGAGAGCTCCTTCTCCTTCTCACTTAGTCAACCCTGTGGAAGGAGCCCGTGATATTACGCAGCACGCGTGCATGTATGTATGAAGCAAGGCGATGCCCAGAGATGCTTGAACGCTACGAAATCTCATCTAGATTGGGCATATCGACGCTAGAACAGTGCGCGGGTGCAGGAGTTGGAGTAGGCGTCCAAAGCAATGACCCCCTCAGACACCCCTAATGGAGCTCCAGGGCCTGCAAACGCCAAACAAATTATAACACAGAGGCTGCGTTTGCATGTAAAGCACCACACGCTAGTCAATGGAGCAAAGATTGGGGCCGTGCAACCGTATACTGTCGCAGCGGCTCACTCTCATCCTGGCGAAAACGACAGAGATCTGCACAAAGCCTTTGAGCCCAAACACTGGCCAGCAGGCTGCAAAAACCGCTTCCAGCTCCCTTCTGAAGATGATTTAAAGCTCTGTAGCTTCTCTTATACGGGATCCACCCAAGTCATCCGAAAGCCACAGCCATCTTTCATTTCAACATAACCCAGCTCCCGGGCGGGCTCGTCTCATTCAGTCCGGATGCGAACTGTACAGACACCGCATCCTGGGCGTTATTCATTGCATTTGCGACGCCTATGGGCAAAGGAAGATGGGGTGGTGTAATGGACGTATAGCATGAGCGCATCGACCGGCCTTTTTGAATCTAGTTGCAAAGAGGGCCGTCGTAGCGCAGTCCGCGGACTCTGCTGACCCTAAAATAGTCCATTGAATTTCGAAATGGACGTTGCACGTAAATAAGACCGTCAAACATCCCCTTATTTACATCCCTGAAAGGGATTTCCTGGTTAAGCTCGGCGTGAACGTCCCATCCAAGAAATTCAGCATCTGCATCTTGCTCACGAACTTGACTCTCTCCTTTCCCTTTGCCCTCCCCAACTCCCTCTCCATCTCATCGATCTTCTTCCACTCCTCCCAGCTGACTGGCCTCCCACCCCTATCCCTTACCCCCGCCTTTAGCGCGTCCCAGCCGGCGCCATCGCCGTCCAAGAACCTTTGACCCTTCTCCCAGTCTTCAACGATGGAGTCGGCGGTGGTAAAGGCATCCTCCATGGTGCTGGCGATGACGCCGGTCGGACCGCGCTTGACCCAGCCGGCGACGTACATGCCGGGCACGTGGCCCATGGTAGTAACGCGGCCGTAGGCATCATTCGGGATAATGCCCCTCTTGTCGTCAAAGGGCACGCCAATGTCGTCCAATCCGGGGAGAGGCTCGGACTTGTAGCCGACGGAACGGAAGGCGACGTCTGCGGTCAGGGTCTTGGTCTGCAGCTTCTCAGTCAGGCCGACGCGGGCATTTCGGTCGAAGGGGTCGGAGTCGGGGGTGAAGGCGGTGCGCTGGAAGGTAACGGACGAAACACAGTCGGGCTTCTCGGGGTAGGTGGCGTTGAATGATGATGGAGAGAGGTTGAAGTCGAGCGACCAGCGCTTAGCGCCCTTGGAGCGGGGAGGGCCGTTGGGAGAACCTTCAAAGAGGATTTTGGAGAGCCGCTTCATCTGACGGCTGAGCTTGTAGTCTGCGGGCGGAAAGTAGGTGGGATCAATGGGCGAGAAGTGGACGTTTGGGAGGTTGAGGAGCTCGCGGACTTCTTTGATGGTGAAGGCAGCCTATGGGACCGTTAGTTGTCGGTGTGGTGGCGGGCATGCCAGTGCTCACCTGCATAGGACCTCTCCGGCCCACGATCTTGACCGACTGGGTCTTGTTCCGGGTCAAGTGTTCCAGGGCATGTTCGGCAATGTCAGTGTGCCGCAGGGCATCCACGTCACTCAGCAGGATCCGGGCGACATCGAGGGCGACGTTTCCCTGGCCAATGATGACGGCGTACTTGCGGTGCAGCGCCGGGCGTAGGTCGGCATACTCAGGGAGGCCATTGTACCATCCTACGAATGCGCGGGCGGAATATACGCCGTTGAGGTTCTCGCCGGGAATGCCCAGCTCCTTGTCCTTAGAGGCGCCGTAGGAGAAGAGGATGGCATCGTAGTGGGGTTTTAAATCGGTCAGAGGGAGATCGGTGCCGACGTCGACATTGCCTATGAAATTGAAGCGCGAGGAGGCAGCGACTTCCTCGAATTTGTCCTGGCAATTCTGGGCATGTTCAGTACTTGATGGCGGTGATGGCAGCAGGCGGGCAGTTTCACCTTGACCTCAGGATGGTCGGGGGCAACACCGAAGCGCACCAAGCCGTAGGGCACAGGCTGGTGCTCGTACATATCCACAACCGCATCCTGCATCTTGGCCATCAGACGGTAGGCGGAATAGAAGCCGGCCGGGCCAGAACCGATGACGGCGAGGCGGAAGGGCCGGCTCTCTTTGCGGACGGTGGCATAGCGCCTGCCGTTCAGCGGAGGGCGGAAAAGAGAGGCCTTGGAGCGGGCGGGAGCGCACAGGCTGCGGGCGCAGGCGCGGCACACGAAGGGGGCGGGGCGGGGGAGGACGCGCATTCTCTGGTGTTGCTCGAGGTTGTCGCGGCGCGTCGCGGGCACAAAACTGCAGCGTCATCGCACGCGCCGATCTCGCTGCTCGGCCTCACTCGCGCCGCGGCCGGGCGCCCGCAGCAACACCACTGGCACCGTCGTCATGATCGACGCGACGCAGCGAACTGCCGTTCCCGCGAGTCAGTCGCGGCATCAACGTGCGGAGAGCCGCACGCGCCCCTGGTGCAGCCATCGCGCTCAATCCAGAGCAGGCAGTGCCTGGATCGGCCGGCGCGCGTTGTCCGTCACAACCACACGCGACGCCCGGACACCCGCCGCCCTCCCGTTTCAGTCCAGCCTAACGCCATCGGGGCCGGTCCCTCGCCCAAACCGCGATTGATGGGCGCGGCATGGCTGTCCCGCCCGCGTGTTGCCATGGAGACGCCGCGAGGTACGCGCCCCGCCAATATCACCACCAGCCTCCCCGAAAGCAGGGAACTTTGCGCCGAGCGAGCCCAACCCACTCTTCTCTCTTTGTCTTGACACATCCCACCTCGAGTTCCCACGTGTTTCTCCATTCTTTGCACCGTCATTCTTTGCGCCCGGCTCGCAATGCCTTCCCAGCCTTACATGTACGAGCCGCCGCAGCGCTTCTCTGCAACCTCGGACACTCTCTATGGCTTCGATCCCAAGGCCGTCACTAAAGCGAGTCGCATGCCGCCGAAAAGGCCTCCGCCCAAGCAGCAGGACGGCCCGTTGATCGACTTCAACAAGCATCCCGACAGCTACCTGGTCACTCCCTACCAGAGCAATGTGAAGCCCTTCAATCCGAGGACCAAGGTCGCCATCAAATGGGTGCGGGTCGCTCAGCTAACTTTGCGCATCCTCCAATTGATCGGCGCCGTTGGCCTTCTCATCTGCGTCATCTGCATCAAAGGAACTCAAGATACCGAGGGCTGGATCATCCGCGTGCCGGTAGGCGCTCTGCAGATTGCACCCCGATCAATGTCTCCTAACAGTCAACAGGCTGCATTCGATATCCTCTGCTGTCTCTACGCAGTTTACCACCTTATCCGCCCCGCCAAGAGCCGGACCGCTTCGAGCTCGGCCAGCTACCACTTCTTCACTCTGATCATCGACACCGGCCTGATTCCTTTCTATGTCTTCACGGCCATGCTAGCCAAGACCAATCTGGCCGAGGCGCCTGGCACAGAAGGAAGATGGCGATCATTCTTCACCGCCGAGGACGCTACTAACAAGCTCCTCCTCAGCACGTGGCTAACTTCCGTCACCGTTGGAGCGCTCCATCTGCTCGCAATTGGGCTTGGATTGTATCTCGTTCTCGTCTTCCGCAAGATTGCGCGCCTCCCGCCAGACATGAACCCGCTTGAGGACAACTTGACATCACGCAGGGGCACCAAGCACAAGTACAAAACCTCTTCTTTGTCCGAGATCACCTCTCCTCCAGAGAAACGCTTCAGCGACATGTCTGGCAGTACCTGCGTGTCCAGCCCTTCGAGATCGTCCCACGCTCAGGATGAGCCAATGATGCCCGATGTCAGGACGATGCCGTTTGCGCGCTCGCGGAGGAACTCGGACTGCAACTACAACCCTCACAACCCCCACTCGGCTCGCGAGTCCCGCACATACCTGCCAGACCAGATTTACCAGCAGCCTCGTTCAAGCCGTGCCTCTCGCAGCAATGTCAATAGCCGCACCGGTAGCGTAAGCCCCACAAAGCTCGACTTGAAGAGCCTGCCCATCAAGCTCTCCGCCAATTCACTTGGCGGCTACGACTCCATGTCTCCCTCCTCCTCGCCCGAACGCTCCCCTGCTCGCTCCAAACACCACAGCCTCAAGAGCGACAACTGGTTCGTCTACCCCGAAGCCGAAGCCGCGTCCGACGACGACGAACCCACCGCAAACCAACCACTCGTCCGCCGCTACAGCTTCGAGCGCGACGACGACACCGCCCTCTACGCTGACATAGTCGCCAACGCCGGCCCACTCTCCCCCCTCTCCGACGGCGAGCAGACCGGCCACCTGCGCCCCGAGCCACTCCGCATGAACCCACCCACGCCCTCGCCCAAGAATGGCACACCCCCGCCACCCATGCCCTTCCAATCCGCCGTCGGTTCCATCTCGTCAGAGCACTCTTCAGGCATTGGCCGCGCCCTCACCATCAACAGCACCGTCACCCGCACTACCGACGCCTGGGGCTACTTCCCCGGCCAGAACCACTACCATGGCAGCGAACCCGCCGGCACCTACTCGAACTTCTCGTCTCCGTCCCGCAGCCCCACGCGCAATGGCAGGGGCACGCCTCGCTACTACGGCGATTTGCGCTCTGCGCCTGAGGGTATCGCAGGAAAGTATAATAAAAATAATGACCACAACTTGCTGGGACATCGGTTAGGCCTGGGCGCGAATGGTGGCGGCACGAAGCGCGCGATGGGCAAGAGCCCGGAGCGCCCCGGCTACGAGCGCGTGGAAAGCAGTCCGCGGGTCGTGAGCAGGAGCGGTGTCGACGTGGATGGCGGGGATGCGACGGGCGATCTGGGATTGATGAGGGGGCGGGCAGTGAGCGGGAAGATGGCGGAGGAGGGTTTGGTGGGGGTGGTTACGAGGCGGAAGGTTAGTGGGATGGCGTAGTCTCTGGGTTCGGCAGAGGATTCGGTGTGGTGGAGATATTATTTTTCGTTTGCGTGGACGCAAAAGTCGTCGTTTGATCTTTCTGGGGTTCGATTCGTCGTGGTATCTGGTATCTTGGTTCGACCCTGAATTTTTGGCGTTCAAGGGGTTTGTTCTGGGATTATGGACGCTTGACGTGGTTTGTCCGAGCTCGTAGCCGGTTGTGGAATATCAATGTATGGTTTCAAAGTTCAGCCGGCCGTTCGCTTTATGCAGCTACTCTCGCAAGGGAAACCTCCAAGCACAGTGGGGCAAAATAAATCATACGTGACTTAAATGCGGGAGGCATATTCAAGCAGTTGTTTGGATAGAAATGCCCTTCGGTTTCAACGGCTTTTGCGTCCAGATGACTGCTTCAACTCGCTATGCAATCCATTGGCATTTATACTTGGCCCCTCTCGGGCACCCTTTCCTCTACACATGTTTTCGGGTCACATATACACCGAAAATTACAAAAATTATATCCGGCGGTCAGAGCTTTGGGATTGCATCATCGCCCAGCCAGGGCTGAGCCGATTTGGGGGAGATGCGTCTGCCTCATGCATGTGGCTCTGTCAGCTTGAGGGGTTTTTCCTGCCTGTTCCCCGCTGCACAGGCATCAGCCTCGTCCTCCTCACCTTCGCGACTTTTGGCCGACACTCTTCTTGACGGTCCCCGCTACCCTTCAATACGATCAGACCATGGACGCCGAATACGATCCGGGGGCCGCTGAGCCCCCTGGCGAGTCAGAGCATCACGGTTCATCGGACGACTCGGAGTCTACGACATCGTCATGGAGCTTACCGAGGTCAGCGGCAAGCTCCTCGCCGCAGCTGGATCAAGCCGCCATCATACGACGGACGAAAAGCTTATCGGAGCTGCAAATGTTGAAGGCATCTGAGGCACGAACGGGGCCAAAGCCGCATCCGCTACAGATGATACCCCGGAGAACTTCATTCCATGGCGAAGATAAAAACATACCTGCTTTGCAACGGGAACTCATTTTAGGACACGACAAAGACGGAATCCACACTTGTCATCACTGTCAAAAAGTTAGTATCCACCTGCGCAGTTCGACATCGCGCTTCAACCCAAAAAGCTGGTTCCGGACGTCTGTGAAAGGAAATCTGGGAGTGACCTACAGAGAAGCGAGGCAGGCCGCAATCGAAGGATGCCCACTCTTCCTCAGTATGGATGGTTGCCAAATATCAGACCCACGCGTTCATATTATTCACATTTATAAAGGCCGGTCGTTGTATTCCAATATACCGGAGGAGTTTCTAGACGAATCAGTAGAATACGATTTATCAAGGGATAGGGTCCTTGCAGCAAATGCGCCTCGAGTATATTTTCCCACTGGGCGGCGCTTATTTAACATATACTGGTTGCTCTTCTGCTTGGACGGTACGCAAGCTCACTTCCAATAAACTCGGGCCATTTTGCTCAAGTTTCTTAGAAGCCATCTCCTCACCACCACCACGATGGTTGAATTTACGTCCAGAGCCTTCCACGGATTCAGAAAAGTCTTGGAAGACGGCCAGATTGTGGCTCGAGGCCTGCAATAAAGACCACAAATGTTTGAGGTCGAAACAGAATTTCATGCCCCTGAGACTTATCCAGATCAATTCACGTGATCCTCTTCGGAGAATCACCGTTGTACACTGCACACGCGCAGTGCACTATGCTGCACTTAGCTACTGTTGGGGCGGTAGTTTGCGGTTCAAGACAACATCGCACTCTCTGGCGTCCGTACAGGCGGGAATACCGTCAGAGGTTTTGCCTCAAACAGTTCAAGATGCTGTCTCCGTGGCTCTTGAGCTTGGTTTGCAGTATCTTTGGGTCGACTCGCTCTGTATCGTGCAGGATGATGAGGATGAAATGACGGATCAAATTGCGCAGATGGCCAAAATCTTCGAAGGAGCGTATATCACCATTGCAGCTTCACAGGCCGCTAGAAGCTCAGATGGGTTTCTCTCGCTGAGGAACCCATTTTCACTGGTGTGCAGAGTCAAAATCGCCCATCGCAATGGCGAAAATCTCAAATACGGCGTGGGGAGGCCAGCATCGCATTCATTTGGTAAACAACCACTTGCGTCAAGAGCCTGGACCTTACAGGAGATTTTTTTGTCTCGTCGAATCTTGTCATTCGAACATGGACATATGCATTGGTATTGTCTTCAGGACGCGAAAGGTAATTGCTCGCAACCTGTCTTCAAATTTTCGATGTACGGTCTCAATCCTGGCTTCGATGGCAAGTGGCTCCACGGCATGCGCTTCTCGAAGATCCCAAGCGTTTTCAAACGACGAACATTCCCGTTCTTCAAGTTCCACAGAATCGAACTCCAAAGCGTATCTGAGTGGATAGAAATTGTACATCAATATAGCAGGCGGCAACTTACCTACGGCTCGGATAAGCTACTTGCAATCAGCGCCGTTGCTGAGTGGTTCTCACGATGTGCATGGGGCCGCTACTTTGCGGGTGTGTGGGAAAAGGATCTTTTAAGCCAGTGCATTTGGGAGATTGACCAATCGCCGATGCACTCTAGATATCGAACTCCCGGCGTACCGTCATGGTCATGGGCTTCTGTTCCGAACGGTCTCGGCTGGGAAAGGGACGATATTGGCCCCGATGCTACTCTCGTGACTGCCTGCCAAGTCATCTCGGCTCACGTGGATCTGGTGTCACCAAACGCGCCTTTTGGCGATGTAAGAGGTGGAGAATTGGTGTTGGAAGGCCGAATGAAACTAGCTGTCGTGGATCCACGTTTCTCCTATGCTACAATCTACGATCTTCTAGACGGTAATGCATTGCGGAAAGGAAGAATTGTAGGAAAATTCAAGTTGGATTATACTCTCCAGCTTGAGGGCAAAATTCCGTTATCATGTCTGGAGATTCTGCCCTTTCAAAAAGTTAGAGAGCTCGACTATAGGAGCTTACCGAAGGAGAAAAGGTTGCAGAAATACATTGCAACAGCGCTTATCCTTGGATACGATTCACGAACGGGCCATTACCACCGAGTGGGGTGTTTTATAGAGAGTATTCCGGATCCAAGTGCCGAAGACCTCGAAGAGGTTCAGTTCAAAGAGAATTGGTGGTCGACTGGATGGGAAACGAAGCGCGTAACCATCGTCTGATAATCGTCTGTCGCCCCCTGATTTCCTCGAGGTTTCATTGCCCTCCTGATTATTATTTTTTCAATTGGACCATATATCTCTTATTCATCCTTCGCTATTATCCGTGGCCGATCAAATCTGATTATTCTTTTACTCTCGTCGCCTTTCTTCCCCAATCATGCCACGCAGTCACCTGCGACATAAATTCTTCACCAAATGGACACTGAGCACACTTTTCTACCAAACCCTCAATCAGTCAAATGCATGATCCAGCAGCAGCGCTAACGCCGTCTTCAACTCCCAACACCATATGCCCGTCCAAATGCCGCCCCTCCATGTGCCATGTCAGAGATAGAGTGCAACAACCTACGCTTCTCTGGGTCTCTCGCGCCTTCTGAGCATCCTCAATGCACTGTCCGTCCTGTGTGGCGTGGTCCAGCATGCGCGGCGCTAGGCTGTCCGATTCCTCTTCCCAATGGCCAAATAAAAGAAAAAGAAAAAAGGAGCAGGAAGAAAAAAAAATTACACAATCCCACTGCCTTCTCCTTTTTACTTCCCCTTCCCCTCCCCCCTCACCGCCGCCGCCAACTGCGCCTCCAACGCGCGTATCCGGGCCGCCAGCTTCGCCGCATCGCGCGCGCTCCAGCAGTCTTCCCGAACCCCCCCGTCCGCCTCGTCCTCGGCCTCGTCCTCCTCTTCGTACGGCGGCGCGGGCTTGTCGTCGTCCCCGTAGCCTTTCGGCTTGTAGAACAGGATCTTCTCGTCCGCGGGTGGGTGTGCCTGCACGGCGCGCGGGTGGCCGCGCGGCACGTAGGTGGAGGGTTTGGTGGAGTTGGCGCGCGTGTGGTAGCAGCGGTGGGGCGGGGTGTAGGCGGGCGGGGGAGTGGGCAGGCGGCAGGGTGGGAGGAGGGTGGTGGTGGTTGTGGTTGTTAAAGTGTCCATTTTTCTGTCCTGGCTTTTGCCGCCGGTCTTATTGCTGGGGGCGGTCGTTTCGGTGGAGAAGAAGATGGTTGTTGGCAAGGGGGGGGGAGGGGGTTTGTTGGCGTTGACGCGGGCTCCGGGGCAAGGCACTGAGTCGACGTAGTCTGCAGGTACTTTGAACGAAGATCGGAGAGGCGTATAGGCGGCCTAGGTTGCGCGCGAGGCTCGCCGTTATTTAAACTTTCTTCCCGGTTTCTTGCGTGCCGCTGCTCCGAGTTTCGATGGTGGAAGGATTCGCAGGTAAAACCGGATCCCGGGGACTGTGTGGGAGCTAGCAGGGAAGGCTCAAGACTCAAGGCGGACGGGATGGTAGAATGGCGGAAGACAAGGGCCGGTATCACGACATCTGCGTGTCGGGAGGTGGAGGAAGAGGAAGAGGAGGGCGAGCGAGACTCGCCGAGTGCGGTGCGGCGGCAAAAAGCAGGCGGATGGAGTGGAGCAAGCAACTGTGTTACTTCCGCCCTACGGCGGCAATGTATGCGGTCTATAAAGCATTCCTGCCACAGTCCGAGAGGCAGAATATGCGTCTCGTCAGCGGGCCGGGGGCACAGTAAAAGCACGGACTACGCCGGTTCTCCCGAACGAGATATAATTGGGGATGGGGATTTCGGCTGCGCATGCGGGCTGGGTCTCGTACGACGCATCTTTTCGGGAGGGCTGCATGTCTTGGGGCCAGGGTCCTGCCCTTTTCTCGTGGCACTGCTGCTGTTCTTGTTTGTTGCTAAATTAAAACCACGGCGGCGGCGTCGCGGGCTGTTGGTTGTCGTAGGACAGGGACACGTTCGTCCGGCAAGAGCAAAGAGAGGGCTTGTAACACTCCAACATCGTGTGAGTACGTCCATCGCTACCCGCCAGCTCGTGGTCTGTCCTCCGGTGCCGGCAAATGCGAGACGGCAGCTGCTGTGCGAGCGAGCTGTTGGATAGAGTGCACGAGGCCGGTTACGGGATGCGACGCCGGAGCCCTACCCGACGCAGTGCACGGCGGAGATGCGGAGACGCTGCCTTGCGGCCTGCCTCCGCGCTGCCTTGCTCTGCCTTGTTCTGGGTGCCTTGACTCGAAGCGTGGTCTGGCTTCCCATGCTCAGTGGTGCAGCATCAGCGACAGGGGGACGAAAAAGTCTCCGACGGCTTCCGCGGACACTGGACTGAGCACAGCATCAATGCGCGAGCTCAGTCAGGACATACATAGCCAAGGCGAGCAGTCGGCATATACGAAGCGGCGCATGCGACAAATGCCGGACAGACAGCTCCCCCGCCGGGCGGTGCGGGCTCGCGTATCGCTCATCCTCAGCTCCGGGCCAGAGCGAGGGCGGCAGGGGAGAGGCTGGGAGAGTCCAAGCGGACGGGCTCGTAACTGTGTGTCATGGTGCTACAGAGATTGGGGCGGCTCTGCGAACGTGGGCTGGGGGGTGGGCTGGGTGGATGAGATTGTGGAGCTGCGGTGCCGACTTGGCTGCGGCGAGCCGAAGCGAGCTCTTGCCAGCAATCGTGCGCATGGCAGTTGATTCAATATTGCAGCTGCCGCTCGAATATCGACGGGGAAGCACCTGGGCCGATGCTGTCGTGATCGCGCATCAGAGTCTTTGAGCGAAGTGATGGGCCGAGTGGCGCAATTCTCTCGTCCAGGACGCAAGGCCCTCTTTCTTCCCCGCACCAGTGGCGGCCGCGGAATCCCTCATCCAACTGGGCCATTGTTCCTGATCGTCGTCCAGCATCCTGCCCCTCCCGCACCTCGCCCTGTTTCTGGCCTGGCCACCGCCAAAGTCCCCCTGCCTCTCCGCATCATCGTGGCTCCAGTCCCTACTTTCTGCACCTCCTCTGTTTATTAAAAATTAATGGCCTCGCCTTGCTAAGACCCATCTGGCAGCCTTGGCAGCTGCAGCCTTTCGGTCATGAATACTAAATCACGGTTTGGCCCGCTCGTACGTGCTGCTGCCCCAGCAACAAAATTTCGGCTAATAAGAGGTGGGGATTGTGCTCGCCATACGCCGGAAAAGTTTGCAATTTCTACCTCGCTGGACGATCTGTGAAGGAACTTGCGCGCCGTGCTAGGAAAAATACCGCCTAATTGCCAGCGCCAGCTGTCTTCCACTAATAAAAGCTCATAGGTAATTGGAAACCCACCGTAATGCAAGTGCATGCCAGCTCGGACCATAGAAGCGGCCGGGAGGACGTTCACCCCCCTAAGCCTGCAGAGCGTCTCTCTCTCTCTCTCTCTCTCTCTCTCTCTCTCTCTCTCTCTCTCTCGTAGAAGTCAGAGTACTCCGAGTCACCGACTGGGGACTGTTCACGCCGAGGGTATACTGTCATGAAAGCCGATCAAGCTCTCGTTAGACCCGCCGTTGCCAGAGTAATCTTCTTCGTCATCCCGCCAGCCGTCCCCAGTAGTATCCAGGACAAGTTCATGCTTGTTGTCCGCCGCAGAATCTTGATTCCTCGGCCTGCGTATGCGGGGGCCCATGCGCGATTCCGGCACGAGGCTCGTGTCGCCAGACTCGTCGCCGTAGCACTCAACCTGGATGCACCTCTTCGGAAGCCTCCGCAAAATCCACACCTCGTGAAGCCTATCCCAGAGCCAGATGCGGTCACGTCGATGCTCGCAGGAGATATATGACCCACCCAACTCCGTGCCCTTCTTCAGCGGGCATGTCCGGAGTAGTCTCGCAAAGACCATCCCCCAAGCCCCGCAGTCAGACTTTTAAATCCTTTCTTGGTAGTTTGCGATTGTGACAAGTAAGGCTGAAATGTTCTGCACCGTCAGAAGAGCGCCGAGCCAGTTCAAGGGGATCGGGCAGTTATCCTCGGCCTTCGGATCCGACCTCGGCCATTTCCAGCCCATCACGCGAACAGAAAGTGCATATCCGGTCAGACGGAGCTGCAAGTCTCTGAAACGAGTGCGTTCGTTGAGAAGCCCACACACAGCCACCATGGTCGTCCTCTGCAACCCCGCTCCCTTTCGAAACCAACGGTCGCGTCTCTCTACCCAAACGCGAGGATGGATCCGCGTGATATGACGGGCAGGCCTTGCAGCCGTATTGCGGAGGAATGCGAAGGCGTGCGGAACCGAAACCTGTTCTCAGTTGGTTCTTTTTGGTCCGGCAGAGACTTCCAACAAAAATAAATTTTTTTCTGGTCAGAGCCTTTGATCAGTACAGTCCTGGAGCATCTCTGTACACCTGACGGCATATTGGGAAGATATGCAGGAATTCGTCAGCTGTAGTAGAATTTCCAAGCCAGTTGTAGTAGGTCGTTGGCGGTGGAAGTAAATCTGAAGAGCCTGCAGTTTCCACTTTCGCTCAAGGCGCACTCATCGAGAAGAGTTTCTCAATTAGTGAGAGTGAGCTCACATATTGCCTCGCGGGGCGCTCCAGTGAGATATTGTAGGGTGCAGGGGTTTAACTTTCATGGTCTGGTGACAGGAAGAGGGACTAGGTAGTATTTATAAGAAATATCCCAGTTGTAGAAACAGCGTTAAATGGTAAAAGCTTGGAAAGAAAAATACATCAGTATGACTCTTAATAATTAATTTTCGTTATAAGCCTTCAGAACTTATAATACTAATCTTTGAACAGATATAACTACTTATGTATTCAAGTATAGGCTGGAATGTCTATATTTTGGTGTTGTGTACAGCTGACAGCTTATTAGCGTCATGCGTTAGTCAAGCTTTATTTCTAGTATCTACTGATATATAATCATAAGAACTCTTTACGTCACTTTCTGTAGCCTAGTTTGCCCCTCACTGCTCTTCGTCTAGACAGATAATCTTTACTAAGCATTCACTTGCGGATCGCAGATGCACGCCGCGTGTCTCACCACTTACAGCAAAGACATTACTTGTGCCGCACCACGTAGCTATGCATGCTGAGATATTTATTTGATTAGTCCATCGCCTCAACTTTACCTTGGAAGGACGAGCAAGGGTGCTTGGAACACAAGCAGAGTGGGCAGATATGTTCGATATATCTACCCCGCTCGATTGCAAATGTGGAGGTTGTCGTGCAACACATCGATTGGACCGTACAGCATGCGAGCAGATCAACCGATCAATAATTCGAAATACTTAGCAGCCACGACCTTCCACATGGAGAGGAGCCATTCCATCTCTTCCGCTGCGATTACCGAGAATACAGAATATCTGTTTTCTCAGTATCTGTTCCCGAAATGGCCAAAACGAGTCGCAAGGACTCTGTCGTGGGAGTGGAATCCGACCACGAAAACTTCTTCACCTCAGACCGTCAGCCAGTCACCTCGTAAGCTGTCTTCATACTTTCCTCTCTATCTTTACCTGTCTTTTTCAACGTGGCGCTACGACCATGCTAAGACTAATTTCTTAACAACAAGATTCAGCCCATATTGCAGCGGTTTCTCGAAGGTCGCTTTTGGCCAGGGATCGGTGGAATACTACGTATTGTCGTGCTTGCTTGCAAGGTACCCCAAGCTCGAAAACTTACAAGCTTTCTCCAAATTTGCTCCCAGGATCGAACTTCCCGAAGCGTACGCAGGCGTCGGGCACACCCTCATCCACTTTCTCTTCACTGGCCGGTACCAGACGCTGAGAAGTTCCGAAGCTCCCAACGAAGACGAGGACAACGTCGAGTACGGAAGAGCCCTTATGACCTACGCCGCCGCCCGAGCTTATGACTTGAACGACCTCGCGTCCCTGGCACAAGGCAAGGCCCAAAGCCATGGCGACGCCCTCAAGATCTCATCAGCCCTGGACCGCATCAAAGACGTGTTTTCGGCTGGCTTGCCCAACGACAAGTGGTTTGACGCACATCTGAACGAGAAGCTCGGCGCGTTCTTTCGAGAGCCGGACGAAATTTTCGACATAAGGGAACTGGTCTCGGGCGTAGGAGAGGTTCCTGATTACGACAAGAAACTTGTGGAAATCTTGGGGCAGATGGTTAGAGGAAGTGTGCGACCCCATAAAGACGTGGAAGATGTCATCGAAGAAGATGCCGAAGCCACCGATGTCACGGAGCCAGCTCAGGCTGAGAAGCAGGAATGGGCTGAGCCGAACACGGAGTCCGACGACTGCGAGGGAGGGAAGGGAAAGCACAATGCTCCAGAATCAGATCACGGGGAGCCAGATTACCTACGGAATGAGAAGTCAATCGGCGAGGAGGACCCATCCGCCGTGTCCCCGGAGCCTCCAGCCCCGGACGGCCCAGTCGAGGAAATATCCGTTGATCCACCAGAGAACCGTGAATTCACCCGAAACCCTCCTCCAGCGGAGGAAGATGCCTGCGATGGGCGAGGTGCAGACGCGTCCGTTGAATACAGCACCCCCTATCAGCCCGCCGCAATTGAAGTCCCCGAAAACGACCTTGGCGCATGGAAAGAATCGACTGAAAATGATGAATGGGCCATGCCAACAAGAAAGAGCAAGAAGAAGAAGAATAAGGAAAAGAAGATATGGGAATGGTGATGAGATAGCTCGGATGATAGTGAGACACTTCTTGAAGGTCACACTGGTATTACTGTTTCGGCGAAGGAAATATTAAGAGAGAACTAAATTGGCTTTGATGTCAGCTGGATAATGGTGTGATGTCGGGCAAGTGTTTTCCATCTGTTTCTGCGTGTATAGGACCACTCATTCACTTTACAGCTATTTGTTCTGCGAGTCTTTGGGGGGGCTCAACAGGTCTCAGAGAAAGCTTGAAAGGAGGTAATGGATAAACTGCACGAGTAGTGGGTAAAACATAGACTGAAATATCCGTTTGTTTGCTGAGAGTGGCCGCTTGCAGAGGCGGGTGGCCAGGATGACGGTATTTACGTTACGTTCGTTAGAGAAGTGTGAATCGAAATTTCCATTTAATTCTTGGAAGCCATGAATGCATACTATAACTTTAGGAGCTCATACAGGAACTTGGGCTATGTAACCGGGTAGTAACGCAGTTTCTAACGAGGGCCCAGCTTAAGTTACCTGTTGGATCAATCACGTGTATTTTACTTTCGCCAAGTATAGTCTATTTAGGAGAGGATAAAAGGCCACTCCACGGCCGCCCTCCTCGAATAATATGCTAACTTATTCTAATTAATTCTTTTATTATTAATTAAGCCGTTATACTACTTATTCTAATAGTTATGAGCCTAGTTGCGTCTTAGGTGTCTTTTATAGTCTAAGCTATCCTTCCTAGTACCTTATTATGCTATTCCGAGCGTTTTGTAGTATCCGGACGTTTCTTCTTAGTATTCTTTTACTATATGTATCTTATAACGAAGGACTTTAGTTGCCTTCTATAATACGTCTTTTTTATTACCTATAGCAGAGTACTTTGCCACCGTATTAGAAGTAATACTATTACGTAACGGCTTACTTATTAGCCTTACACCCACTACCTACTTTAGTAACTAACCTATATATTCTTTAGTATATAATACGACGTAATGTAATACTACGCTATAACGTCTTCTAAACCTATTATTATCTTAAAGATAGCTAAGAATTAGAATAAATAGTACTTTATTATCTAATTAAGAGCTAAGAAATACGAGATATTTAACTATATCGATTTATCGAAGCTATCGAAACCTTCTTAACTAACTAAGCTAGCTAAGATTCTAGAGCTACTAGCCTCTAATCTAAACTAATAAAGAGCCTAGAAGCGCTATAAAATATAGATTAGAGCTTATAAAAGAGACCTAGCTAAGTATAAGAAGCTAAAAAAGAAGATTAATAATCTTTTAATAATTATTAAGAATTTAGTAAGCCTATTACTACTTCTAATTCTAAATAAGCTTAGAGGCGATTCGCACTCCTATTCTTAGCTTATAGTGCTTAAGGCGCGGCTCTAACTAATAAAGAAAACTTAGAAAGAACTTATCGTTAATAAGCTTCGCTAGCTTAAGAAGCCTCTAAGTAGCTAAAATATTAATAAATAGCTTTTATAATAGAAAGAGACTCTATTTAAGGTAAAGAAGCTTAAACTTCTAGAGGTTATAGATAATCGAGATAAGATCGTCTTTTTTAAGGCGCTTACCCCTCTTAATACCTACTAGGCCTCCGCCTATAAGATTAAGCTCTAGGATAATAAGCTTACTAAGTCGCTTTATAATCTAATTATCGACTACCGAAACTACTTACGCTAAAATATAGCTAAGAATTTAAAGGCTACTAAAGCGGCCTTTACTACTTTACTAAGAAATAAGAAGTAGAAAAGAAAGCTACTCTTCTACTTATATAGCGAGAATTACTTCTACGATAAATATAGATACTATAATCTAGAGGCTAGACTAGTAGATTAGATACTAAACTAGAAGGTTTAAGATAAGGTTAATAAGGTATTTAAGAATCTATAGATTAAAAGAAGAGTTAAACGCTCTATTAAATAATTTAAAAATAGCTAAAATTACGGCTAAAGCTAGAAAAAGTAGAATAACGCTTCTTAAAAGAAATAAGAGCTAAAACTAGATAAAGAGAATAAGAAAATATTATTCTTTCTAGCTATAGTTATCTTATTATTTAGTATATAACGTATTTTAAGGCCTATAACGCTTAATCTCTTATAGATTACCGATACTAGTATAACATACTATATCTATAATTAGTACATAAAGAATCGCTATACTAAAATAAGGAACGTAGGGCTAGATAACTACGTTATATTAGAAAACTCTACGGTTAAGATCGAGTTATTTAGTAAGATACTAGTATACACCACTAACTATAAGGGCCTACGTACTATTAAGCTTATAGATATAGCCTACGTATTCTTATTTATAGCTAATCTCGTCTCTATTACTAAGGCAAGAGAAAAGAAAATCGAGTTAAATATAGAATAAATATACCTCTACTTAGAGGACTTTATTATAGCCTATCTAATCTTCGCTTAAAACTACTTCTTTATAGAATATAAGAAAGTAGATAATCTACTAGCTATAGCATTAAATATTACTAATCGCTCGTTACTAGCTATATAATAGTATAAAATCTTTATATATATAGGCTAAAGAGCTATTCGAGCCTTACTATAAGTAGTATAAGAAGCTATAATTATCGATTAGTAGTTACCTAATTACTATAATATATACGTACGTACTAAGGTATAATAGCAGATCTCTCGATCTATATAACTAAAGAAATTATTAGAAGAAGTATTCTTTCGAGTCTTATTTAACTTAATATAGATAATATAAGCTAATAACGGCTACTAATAGATTACGTATCTTAAATACACTTTTACTAAATTTACTTTTATAGTTACTTACGTAATTAAGAATAAGTACACCTAGTACCTTCTTAATATTATCTAAATAATTAAGATAAGATTTAGTAAATTAGTAGCCTTTCTTAGATTAGATAAAAAAGTATCGCTTATATAAGCCTTTAAGTAGTAGCTTAAGTAGTAGAAAGTTATCTATAAAGTATTAGCTCCGTATACCCCTTAGTAGAATAGTATATTAGAGCGTTTAGGGCACTTAATTATTATTAAAGTAAGATTCTTACGGATTAGTACTAATCTACCTAAGTATCTATAGCCTAAAATTATTAAGGTAGTAGTCTATATCTATAATAGAACCCTAATAAAGCGCTACTATTAAAAAATACTATTTAAGCGTATTTATAGAAAGAAGCTAAAAGTAGCGTATCTTTAAGTTTATAGCTATAAAGCCTACTTACTACTTAAGAATATTCTACGTAGTAATAAGCTAGATAAGCGTATCCTTGTTAGATACTTAGTTAGATATAACTCTACTAATATCTATAAAATCTAGTATTCTCTAAAGAATAGAGTAATATGCTTAAGAGACGTTATCTTTAACGAATCTAGTAAGTTCTCTCTAGAGAATCTAGAAAAGATACTCGCTCTATAATAGTAGAAGTAAAGTTAAGAGCGAGAGGTAGTTATTCCGCGTATTACGCTTTATAAGAAGAATATTATCTTCTTAGATTAGAAGTCTAAGGTCTTTTTTAACCTTAGTAATAAGCTATTACCGGCTTTAAATTAATTAACTTAAGAAACTCTAGAAACTTAAGATAGCTACCTAGGCGCCTAAGTATAAGAAATATAACTAGATTATCTACTAAGTTCTATAGAATTATCTAGTAAAGGCCTCGCACGTAAAAAGTATACGAAAAGTAGCCTATAAGTAGATATAATTTAAGATAAATAAATACTAGATTCTTTAAATTACGTATTACTAGATTAATCTACTCTAGTTTAATAATAAGCCTCTTAAGGCTTAGTCTCTTAAGGCTTAGGGGGTAAAGATTAATAGAATTAATAATTACGAGAACTCGGGCCTCTTATACTAGTTTAATATAAGAATCTACCTAATTTAGGCGCTACTAGAGGAAACCATACCCTAAAAGAACGTAATATCGTAGCGAATATTAATCTAAATCTAATTATCCACAGATTAAGAACTCGCAACTTACGTAAAGATACGTATATTACGTTAATTTATAATAATATATTTAGTTACTAAATACTCTTTACGTCTTTTCTCGTATCTTTTTAGAAACCTACTTTAATAAAAGCGTAAGAATCGCCTATAGGCCTACTACGTATTTACTAAAATTAACTACTACCTAAACCTCGTTTCTATAAGAATATTTTTAACTATCTAATAAAAATCTACCTACTAGAGGTAATCTAAACAGAACTCTAGAAACTTTAGAAAAAGAGAATATAGAAGATAGTAGTACTTAGTAAAGCGAAAAGCCTTAATAAGAACTATTAAACTAATAAGAATTTACGTAGCGATTAGAGTAGAAATAGTTTATAATAAATCGCTTAATTTCGTCTATCTACGGAGCTCTCGCTAAGATATATATATACTTACGTACTACGCTAACCCCGATATAGTAGGCGCTTAGACTTATATCTAGTTAGGTATAAGTCTCGGTCTCTACGCGCTCTTCTACCGAACTATAAATAGAGCTTTAGTTCTTAATACTTCTACTAAGCTCTAATTCGTTAGTTTCTTATTCTTAGCCCTAGCTAGTTAACGAACGCTCGGTATCGTTTCTTAGTTAGCGACTTTATTAGCCCATTAGCTACTATATTCCTACTTAGTATATACTTAACGTGCACGTAGTTCTTCGTAACGAGGTTCCGGACGTTATAGTAGTATATATTAATATACTTTAATCTCTTATACACGTAAGAATTCTTTACGAGAGCTAGCGTACCCTCGTTATCTTCTTTTAAATTAATATAATTACTATAAAAACTCTCTTTCTCGCGTAGTAATACCTAAAAAGAGAATAATTCTAGATACTCCTCTTCCCCTATCTTACGTAGTAGCCAGATAAGCTACTAAGACTCCTTAGCGTAGGCTAATATTACTATATACTCGGCTTTAATAGTAGAGATAGATACTAATCTTTACTTTTAGCTTTTCTAACTAATTAGTTCGTTGCTAAGTAGAAAGATATATTCGAGAATACTCTTTCTATCTATCTTATTTATAGCGTAGTCTAAGTCTAAGTATTTAATAAGATATAGACTTCTACTATTCTCGTATATAATCCTAAGGTCGACTATTAATCTAAAATATTATAGAAGGCCCTTTAGTGCTTAGCCGTAGTATTCTACTAAATTACTTAGATATTAGCTTAGTCGTTTAACTAAGAATATAATATCTAGACGTATAAGAACCGCGAGGTATATTAGCTTTCTAACGGTATACTAATATTTCTTTAGATCTATCCTCTTATTCTCTAGCCTAGAGAAACGGAGCGAGTCGTATTCGTTAAGTAATAGCGTAGAGAGCCTCGACTTATCTTATTCTATATAGAGTATTTAAAGTATTTTCTATAGATAGTAGAATTAGTCGATATATAGGCTCCTACTATAACAATTACGAGAGACGCGAATTCTAAGAATCTTTACTATCTTTTCTAGATTCTTAATCTTAAAGACTTTACTAAACGCGTCTTTAAACTATCTAATATTCTTAATCTTCTTAGCGGCGATAGAAATATTATTAACGTAGACGAGTAGTATTATCTTTCTCTTACTATAGATTAGTAGATATAGGTCTACTAAGCTTTAATAAAAGCTAAGGTTCTTTAGTTCTCTTATATAGTTATTATTCTAGTCTCGCGCGGCTTATTTAAGGCCGTATAGGCTACGTAGAAGCTTAAGAACGCGTTTTAGCTAGACTATTACTTTCTCTAGCGGGGCTATATAGATCTCTTTACGGAGACATAACTTAGTAAAGATATTATTAACGTCGATTTAGTATAGCTTAAGGTCTATAAGTATGACGATTACTAAGAATATTCGAAGTATCTTATAACGAACTATTAGAGCGAAGATATTCTAAAAGTTATATCTAAATCTTTACGTAAATCCTCTTATAATAAGGCGCGCTTTAGCCTTCTTAAGTAAGCCGTCTATATTTAGCTTTAGCTTAAATATCTACTTACTTATTACGATATTTATCTCTTTTAGTAGTACGACTTCTTTCTAGGTTCTATTACTAGCGAGAGTAGTAAGTTTATCGTAGATCGTCTACTTCTAGAGCTCTCTAAACTATTTATCTTCTACTACTTCCGTATACGTTTTAGAAACTAGTACTTTTAAACTAACGATCTTCTTAACTTCTACGAAGAGAGCGTAGAATATCTACGCCTTAGGGCTTTTATAGTACTTAATTAGGGTTTAACTAATAAGTATAAATAGACTCTAAGGTATTTTAGATATTAACTCTTTCTTCGTATATTCTTTCTCCGTTCTTTTTCGCTTAGAAATAAGTATTTTCTAGAAGCGTTTTATTTTCGGCGCGTTATTCTAAGTCTTATAGGTACTAGCTCGACTTTCTTTCTTTTTAGAGATAGTCGTAGTAGGTTCTACTACTACTACTAGTAGGCTTTCTTTCTCTTTAGCTATTATTTCTAGTACGAAGAGAACTTTACGAGAACGTTCTATAGAACGTCTCTTAGAAACTATATTTAGCTTAGTCTTAATTCTAAGGTTTAGGTCGATATCCCCTTCTTTTTCGTTCTCGACGAACCGGATACTATAGCTATAGATAACCCTTTCTAGGTCTAGGGCCTATAGACGGTATTACTTATTAGTTTCGTCTATATAGCCTATAAATACTCTTACTCTCCCCCGGTTTACTAGCTTGTCGTGGCGAGAACCGATAAAAAGTAATTTTAGATTAACGTAGAAATAGACCTTATAGCCCTAGACGTATATATAGTTAATACTTAGCTTTTAACTAGTAAACGCCTCTTTAGGGCTAGAGGAGTTTTCTTTAAAAAGGGGTCTAATAGTAGTCCGATTACGTAAATATGCGTTAGTTTTAGCTATCTCTACTTAGAATTTAACTAGTAGGCTAGCGTCTTTTAGTATAGCTCGCACGTTTATTTCCGTAGTTTAGATTACCTATTTTACTATACTATTTATACTTAACTAATAGGGAATAGTGTACTAAGAAACGATTTTAAGCGCGGAATACTACTAGTTAAGTATTAATTTTAACTTAGTAGTATTATTACTATATACTATACGTAGCTTAGTTCTCGCTTAGAGTTCTATCTTTACGCGCTACTTATTTAGGGTACGTAGTGCTTTTTCTCGTTTTCTAAGAGTAATAGTCTACACTTTCCTTAAGTAACTATTAATAATCTCGAGGAAGTAAGCGTACCCTATCTAGGATTTAGAAAGAGGGCCGTAGATATTAATTAATACGAGTAATAGTACTACGGGCTTTTTATTACTTACGTAGTATTCCCTCTTATTTTTAATCTTAGTAAGGGTATATACTCTATATACGTAGTTTTTCTCTACTACTATTAGGATTAGCTCTAAGAGAGTAATAACTTTATAAAGCTCTTCTAGCTTCTTTCGCCCTATATAAGCAAACCTCTAGTACTAGAGTTTAAAGAGCTTTCTTTTCTTCTCTTTTAAAGTCTTTAGCTCTAGTTCTAGTTCCTCTAGCTAGGGGGTAACTAATAGTAGGTCTAGCCTATTTTATTTATGGGCTAGACTTAGCCGAGCCTCCTAGGTATAGAAGATAAGTATAAAATAACTTTTAGTTAGAGTTACTCTATCTATAGTATATACTCCCCCTTTCTTACGAGCGGTTAGAATAACGTTATCTTACTAATTCTTTAGGTAGAGGTGTTTTTTATTAAAAAATTCCTTAAGGCCGGTTTTATACGCTTATCGGCTAGAGAGGAGATTTACGCCTAGTTTAGAAATATAGAGAATAGAAAAAAGAGATATCGAATTACCGTATCTATCTAGTAGTCTAACTAAGCTAATATAGTCGACGTATAATACTTCTCTACTAACTTTAATCGTGCGCCTTATAATTCGGTTTAGAGGTCCACTAAAAAGTTAGCGTTAGTTAGTTATATACGTAGATACTACGAAGTCCGTAATCTAGGTATCTTTTAGAAGCTTACTAGTAATAGATTTTAATAGCGCGGTAATCTTCTCTACTTCTCTTTTACTATTTAATTTTTAACTATTAGTAGTATCTTCTTCTTAAGCGTATTCTTTCTCTATAGCTAAGAGGGTCTTTAACTAGTTAATCTAATTCTAGAGCTTTTTAATTTAGCTATTAGCTCTAGGACGTTCTCTACGTTTATAGTCTTAGCGGGCGCGTTTCTTTACTACTAGTAGTTTCGGATAGTTAAGTATTTAGTAGCGCCTACTATAGAGGTAGTAATAAAGAACGCGCCTCTCGGAGTTAGATTTAGATTCTAAGTAGCGGTAATTACGGGTACGGTTCTTAGTACTATTCTTAGAGAAGAACTTCTTAGTAATTATAGCTAATTTATAAAATCTTAGCTATGCCTTCTTTTTCTTTAGAATCTATAGAGCCTTAATTATAGAAAGATTCTTTTAACTATTAATTAAGTCTACGGTAGTAGTATATTCTTTCGATAGAGCCTAAAGTAGTTATTATAAATAGGGCTTCTCTTTCGAGAAGTTCGAGTTCTCTAGTTTCGTAGTAGTAATCTTTCGTCTAAGAGTAGCGAGATAAGTCTAAACTTATTAAATTATAGTTTCTTCTATTATCTCGTAATAAGTAAATTTACGAAGGTATTATCTTCTTAAGACTTAAAGTGTTACGAACCCTAGAAGATAAGGGCTTTATAACTCTACGGGTAAAAAGCCCGCACGGGAAAAGGCACCGTAGAAACTAAGAACCCTTATAGATAGTAGAGCCGCACGGCTAGAACGCCCGCACGGGAAAACTAGCCTTAAGAGAAGACGGCGCGTACGGCCCCGAGCTAGGTAGTAATAGAAGCCCGCACGGGAACGACGCCTGCGTAGCATAGCGACTACCCGAAAGAATAGTAGAACCGAGTTCCCGTAGGGGAAAGATACCTATAGAAAAAAGGTATAGATCTAGGAAACCGACTTCGGATATAAGAAACGAATAAGAGAATATTAAATATATCGTCCGCTTAGTAGAATAGAAGTCGGGTTCCGGAAAATAGGCCTTAGCGCCTAAGTTACGTAGGCCCTACCGGGCCTACTAGATAACGAAGAATTATAGCTATCCTCTATAATACTTAGATAACTAAGGGTAATAACTATTTACTACTATCTATAGATTGCTATATATTTTCTATAGTATATAAGTATACTTATTAGATAGTACTTTAACTTTTATAGTTAACTTAAGATTCTAATATAGACTTATTAGAGGTAATAAGCCTAACGCGTACCGCGTACTAACTTATTACGTAATTACTATCTATCGTTCTAATTCTTTACCCTTCTCTTATTCTTTAAGGTAAACCCTACCGCTATCTAACCCTACTAGGTAACTCTAAAGCCTAGTAGAAGAGGCCGCCGTTATACTTTAACTACTATTCTTATAAGGGAAGGCAGTTCCGAGGAGAGAAATACTTAACGATAAGATAGTATTACCCAATACTTAACGCTAATTAAGCAATATAATAAACGACGTAAATATAAATAATAACGATCTTCTATAGCTAACTATGGCCGACCTCTTTTAGGTTATTTAAGATATGCAAGGCCAGATCGGCGAACTTCGCGAATAACTCTAGAAGTAAACCAACGAGAATACCTAGCTCTACTAATAGATAGGCGAACTTCGTAACTAAGCCCTTCTAGCGGCCTATACTCCGGCGCTAGTATATACTTTAATACCTACGGCGACTTAACCCCCTAATAGAAGCACGAAAACGGCTAAACTAGACCTATTCTACGGTAATTAAAAGAAGTTTTAAACCTTTCTTTTATAGCTCGATCTATACTTCTTCTTTAACTCTAGAGACTTCTCTATAGACGATAAAAAGATAATATTCGCTACTACCTACCTCCGCGATACTACGGTATAGTGGTTCGAGCCCTACCTTAGAGACCGAATAGAGAAAGAACTAGAGGTACGTAAGAAAGATACTAAGAAGATCTTTAGTAGCTATAAATACTTTATAACTTAGATTAAGTAGAGCTTCGGAGACCTCGACGAAGTTAATAAGACCTAACGAGCCGTTATAAATATCTACTAGAAGACCTTAGTAGTAGACTATACTATAGAGTTCTAAAAGGCCGCCGCGTACCTAGACGATTAGTTTAACCGCGCCCTTATAGACTACTACTACCGAGGACTTAAGGAGAGAGTTAAAGACTAACTTATAATATAAGACGACCCTAAGATCCTAGACGAGCTTATTAAGCTAGCTATTAAATGCGATAACCGCCTCTTCGAGCGCTAATTAGAAAAATACAAAGAAAACTACGGAGCTAATACCTCGCGCCCCTTACGACTACGCTATACTTAAGAAGAAGGCGACGCTATAGAGCTAGACGCCGCTTAACGAGGTAATAAAAATAATAAGCGCGAGAGACGACCTCGACGCTAGTAAACGAAGTAAAAAACGGAACGCTTTAATAAGGGACTCTATATCTACTACGGAGATAAGTAGAACCCCTAGTACCGCTATCTATAGCGAAATAAAACCGGTAAAACTACCGCCGTCGCTACTTAAGAAGAAGAGAAACCCCGCTCCGCGTCTACCTTAAGTAAAGAAGTTAACCACGCGGCTATAAGCTAGACCGCCTATTATAACGACGACTATATAACCTATTAAAGCGATAAATAAGCTACTAGATGGTACCCCTCCGAGCCGCGGTAGCTAAACCTAGCTACGCGTAACGAGGAAGTACTAGAAATCGATAATCTAATCGATAACTTCCCCTACGACGACGAGCTAGTCGATAGCGATATAGATAAGCTCTACGATAGTATACCCGAATTTAGCGAAGCAGGGAATACGGAGTAATAGTAAGATTAAGCTATACTTAACCGAATTACGGAATACCTAAATAGGTACGAAGATATAAGGCGTATCGAACCTAGCCTCGTTTCGATAATTAACTAGACCCCCGGATTAAGAATAGACCTACTACCTTAGTAATACTAGGTAAAGAGCAGAAAGCTTAGCTCCCGATTCTACGAAGACGGTATATAGCACCCCTAAAAGAAATTACCCCTCGCCTCGGCCGACGAAGTAGCGACCTGGCTCGAAAGCGAGGCCCGGGGAGTATAGTAGTAACGAGACCTCGTATATCTACGGAATATAGCGCTAACCCTCGGCCTATACAGAACAGTAATAAGGGTCTAGGATACCCTATAATAGATCCTAAAGAAAAAATACGCTATACCTACCTTTAAATACTAGGTCTATAACGACCGGATCTACTAGCGGCGCCGTATTAGGCGTAGACGCTAGACCTAGTAGAAGAAATTACCGATTCCAGCCGAAGACTAGAACTTCTACTTCTACGAAGAAATAATAAACCCGTAAGCCGAACGCCTCTTCCCCGTAAATGAAAACGTCGAGCTAGAGACACCTACTATCTATAGAATCTATAATACGCCTAGGGAGCTAACTAACGTATTATTAAAAAACTAAACGGCCTCCCTAGCTAGGGACCCTAGAAGGGGTTATTAGACAGGTTCCTTAACTAGGTTTTACGTATATTAAACGGTATACGTACCTTAGAAAAAGTTCTTAGGATACCCGTAACTATCTACGAACGAACCGCGATAGCTATACTCGATAGCGAAGTAGAGAGTAACTTTATTAGCTATATCTTCGCTACCTAAAATAATATTCGACTTACGAGAAAAGACTATCCCTACTCGCTAAAAATAATAGACGGGTTAGCCACCTTATACGATAAAGGGCAAATCCGGGTCGAGATAAAACCCGTAAAGCTTACTATCGGGAGATATATAGAGAAGATTACGCTTAACGTAACCTCTATACTAGAACACAATATTATTCTAGAAATCCCGTGGTTTAAAACTTACGAACCGTATATTCGATAGAAGGAAAGAATAGTTATCTTTTCGAACGAGAAATACGTTAGATACCTAGTAACCGCTAGAAGAATACTAACGGTCGAAAAAGACCCTATAGATATCTAAGAAATCTTAATAAACGTATTAAACCGCATAAGAAACTAAGAAGAAAAGGTATATATAATCTTCGTTAAAATAAGCCTAGAATATAAGTAGAAAATCCTAGCTCGTATAACACGGGGCCTCCGCTAGGAGAATAATAACGCCCTAAAGCTAGTCGGAGGAGACTACCCCTAGAAGATCTAGAGAAAATACAACTTATCTACTTACGAATAGATAGATATCGTTAAATAGGGTATTTCGGTAGCCGAGGTTAACGTAGACCTTAACGAAATTATAAGGCCCACTACTAATAAAGTAGTACTACTATCGGAAATATAGAACGTACTAAAAGACTTCTAGAAATTCGCGGATCTCTATAAAAAACGAGGGAAGGGATCGTTACTAAAATACTAACTATAGAATTATAAGATACCCCTTATCCCGGGGACGTACCCCATATTTAAACCTATCTACTCGCTCTCTCGAACCGAGCTAGAGGCTTTAAGGGAATACCTCGAGAAAAATATAGAACGCGAATATATTCGGCCTTTATTCTTACCGGCCGGCTACCCCATTCTGTTTATCCCGAAGAAAAATGGCGAACTGCGCCTATATATAGACTATCGGCAACTAAACGATATAACGATAAAAAACCGTTACCCTCTTTCTAGGATCGACGAACTCTAGGATAAGTTCTAGAACGCGAAATACTTTATAAAGCTCGATCTTCGCGAGGGCTACTACCTCGTCCGAATAAAGAAAGAAGAAGAATAGAAAACCACGTTTCGAATACGACTCGGATATTTCGAATATACGATTATACTATTCGGACTAACGAACGCCCCAGTAATCTTCTAGAGCCTCGTTAACGATATACTACGACCCTACCTAGACGTATTCTATATAGCGTACTTAGACGATATTATTATCTACTCGGAGACCTTAGAGGACTATAAGAACTATATACGAAAAGTTCTAGAAGTACTAAGAGAAAGAGACTTACAGATCGCGCTAGATAAGTATAAATAGATTATATAGCGCACTAAATTCTTAGGGTTTATTCTTACCCCCGGACACGTCAGCATGGACGCAAAGAAACTAGACGTAATTAGAGACTAGCCCGCGCTAAAAACCGTTAGAGAAGTGTAATTCTTTCTTAGATTTACTAACTTCTACCGGAAGTTTATTCTAAACTACGCGAAGGTGTCTACACCTCTTATAGACCTAATAAAGAAGGAATACGGGTTCGTATAGGAAGATAGGTAATAAATAGCCTTCGACTTACTAAAGCGTATGTTTATAGAAGCCCCGGTTTTGGGTATCTATAACCCTAATCTATCTATTACGGTCGAAACTGACGCCTTCGACTACGCTATAGAAGTAGTCCTTAGCTAGCTAGATAAGTAGGGTAGACTACACCTTATCGCCTTCTATTTAAGAAAAATAACGGGCCCCGAGAAGAACTATAATATCTATAATAAGAAGCTTCTAGCTATTATTACGGCCTTTAAAGAATAGAGATACTACCTCGAAGGGGCTAAATACTAAATTATAGTATACTATGACTATAAGAACCTATCGCACTTTACTACTACTAAGAAACTAAATCGACGATAGATTAGGTAGGCCGAAGAACTAGCGTTATACGATATAAAGATTATCTATAGAAAGGGATCCGAGAACGCTCGCGTAGACGCGCTAAGTAGACGAGCCGACTATATTAAAGAAAAGCTAGGTTTATAACCTACGATACTTAATACGCAGAAGGACGGGTCTTTTATACCTACTAGCCGTAGCCGCTAGATTACTACTATTTATAGTATCGGATAAATATAGCTTAAGAAAGGACTAGACGACTCGCTTACCCCAGTTAAACTACTTACCCCAGCGATACGCCTCGAAGGCAACGAATGGAAGCATAAGATCCGAGAGGCCTACGTAAATGACGTAACGGTTTAAGAAATCGGAGAACTCGAAAACGACCCCTAAGTAACTAAAAACGTAGATAGTATAATTCTATTTCTAGGATTAGTCTACGTTCCGGTTAAACTATGGGAAGAACTCGTAAAAGATATACACGAAGCCCTAGCATACGGTTATTAAGAAATAGATAAGATAATAGAGCGAATTACGAGAAGCTACTATTTTCTAGGGCTTAGAAGAACTATTTAACGGGTAATCTTCTACTACGACCTTTATATTAGAAGTAAGGCCGCGAGATACGTATCCTACGGATCGCTTTAGCTACTACCGGCATCTAAGCGCCCTTAGTAATCTATCTCGCTAGACTTTATTACGGACCTACCTAAGTTAAGAGAACCGCTTACTAAGGTTAAGTATAACTTAATCCTAGTTATCGTTAATAGAATAATAAAGTACGTATACTACCTACTATACCTTAAATCGGTAAATGCGGAAGAACTCGCCTATATGTTTCTAAGGATAATTTTTAGTAACTACGAGTTACTAGAGGAGCTCGTATTAGATAGAAATTAACTATTTATATCCCAATTCTAGTAAAGCCTTACTCGATAGCTTAGAGCCAAGTATAAGCTCTTAACTACGGTACACCCTTAAATAGACGGATAAATAGAGCGAACGAACTAGACGCTAGAATAATATCTACGCTGCTACCTTAACTACGCGTAAGATAATTAGGTAGAGCTGCTACCGCTCGTATAGTTCGCGTATAATAGCTCTAAGGCGTCCGCTATATAAGAATCCCTATTCTACGCTAACTACGAGCACGAGCTAATAGCCTATAGATATTCGATACTAAGCGAGTTATTAGCCTAAAAAGGAATTCTTAAAGTAGACTAGCTAAAAGTACTCTACGTATAACTATACCTAGACCTCAAATTCGTAGCCCTATAAATAGGTAAATATTACAACAAACGGCACTAGAAGGCACTAAAGCTTAAGAGAGAAGATAAAGTTTACCTCCTTAGTAAAAATTTTAAACGAAAAAAGAACGACCGACTAAGTAAAAAATTAGACTTTAAAAAAGTTAGTCCCTTCGAAATTGAGAAATAAATCGAAAAGGTTAATTTCCGCCTTAGATTACTAGACACTATACGGATATACCTAGTATTTTATATCACCCTACTTAAACTAGTACCTTAGGACGCTACGCCACTACGCTAAATAGAAGAAATTATACCGGAAAATCTAGACGCCGACGAAAATAAAGACTAGGACGTAGAATAAGTCCTAGATAGCGGCTATATTAACGATTAGTTTAGATACCTCCTTAAATAAAAGGGAGACTAGAATAATACCTAGAAACCACCGGAACTCTACGACTATTAAGAACTTATTAATAAGTTCTATCGCTAAAACCTAGATCGACTAATACCGCCGACTCGTTATACACAAAGAACCTAAAATTAAAGTTAGAAAACGAAGACTACCGCGCCTAATTTACTAGCTCGGAACCCTCGGGAGGCGTAGAACCCGAACCTACGCTAGGAGACCTAATAGACTAGGACGACTCTATAATAATATTAGCTAAGGCATCGCTACGTAAATACTTTAGCGATCGCTCCTTCTTAGTACTCTCGGGGTTAATAGAACCCCTAGCCTCTTAAACCGACTTAAGACGGTCTAACTTCTTTAACTTCTCTACGGTTATAGCCTTCTTTAAGAGTATTAAATAAGTACGACGCTCTAAGAGATTCTCCTACTTCTTTAAACGAGATAAACGGGCTATTACGGCCTATATAGCCTTACGAGCCTTCTCCCGGTCCGCACACACTTTAGCGCACGCCCGATCGAGACGGTTAACTAGAGTCAAATATTAGCAATAGTAGAAGACGATAGGAATAGAATATATAGTTCGTAGTATCGAGACCCCCGCTATCGTAAGTAGTTCGACTACGACGAGCGTACTCTCTATAATAGAAAGAACTCTTAATATCTATCTAATACTTTACGGGCTTACCCTTAGAAGCTAGGAGTAAATAAGAAGAATAAGAAACGGGCATCTCATAGCCCTCGCGATTAATACGCTTACCTAGAAGAATCTGTTTAGTATGCTTACGTTTCGAAGGCATCGTGAAAATTTACTAAAGAAAAGAAAGAAAGAATAAGAAAAACCTAAGATATAGATAAGCGGATAAATCTTCGGGCCGAAGATTCTTAAGGGGGGGGATAGTATTATAAACCCTAGAAGATAAGGGCTTTATAACCCCACGGGTAGAAAGCCCGTACGAGAAAAGGTACCGCAGAGACTAAGAACCCTTACGAATAGTAGAGCCGCACGGCTAGAACGCCCGCACGGGAAAACTAGCCTTAAGGAAAGACGGCGCGTATAGCCCCAAGCTAGGTAGTAATAGAAGCCCGTACGGGAATAACGCCCGCGTAGTATAGTAACTACCCGAAAGAATAGTAGAACCGAGTTTCTATAGGAAAAAGACATTTATAGAAAAAAGGCATAGATCTAGGAAACCGACTTTAGATATAAGAAACGAATAAGAGAATATCGAATATATCGTCCGCTTAGTAGAATAGAAGTCGGGTTCCGGAAAATAGGCCTTAGCGCCTAAGTTACGTAGGCCCTACCGGGCCTACTAGATAACAAAGGATTATAGCTATTCTCTATAATACTTAGATAACTAAGGGTAATAACTATCTACTACTATCTATAGATTACTATATATTTCCTATAGTATATAAGTATACTTATTAGATAGTACTTTAACCTTCGTGGTTAACTTAAGATTCTAATATAGACTTATTAAAGATAATAAGCCTAACGCGCACCGCGTACTAACTTATTACGTAATTACTATCTATCGTTCTAATTCTTTACCCTTCTCTTGTTCTTTAAGGTAAACCCTACCGCTATCTAACTCTACTAGGTAACTCTAAAGCCTAGTAGAAGAGGCTGTCGTTATATAAAGCTTTTCTTTATATTTATCTTTAAGGGTGTTCTAAATAAGTTTTATAAACTTAAGCTTACGAACTATTTCTCTATTATCTTTATTAATATAGATTTAAAGCTAGTAAACGGCCTTTGCGTTATTACGCTCTATTCTAAAGCCGAGGGTGGACTAGTTAGCCGAGGGATTAAGAAATTCTATAGTATACTATAGTTTTTTATTAGTTAACTACGTCTTTATTAGCTTTATCTAATTATTTTTATTCTCGTATAAGAGGATAGGGATAGGGCGTTACTTTATAAAGAAGTCGAAAGGGTCTATTATAATAAAAGAGTAAGAATATAAATATAAACGTAGTAAATAAGTATACTACGGTTAATCAGACCTAATATATTAGACTTAGTAAATTCGTATTAAAGTAAGGTTATATAAAGTGTAATATATAGTAGATTACTTAGTACGGGTATAGTATTTAAATATCGCGCTATAGTCTAAGTATTATTAAGGTTTTCGTTTAGATCGTCTACTTCTTTATAAATACTAATAGACGATAGGTTTTACTACTTCTTCTAGCGCACGCCTAGGCCTAAGAATATAGCTATCCTCTACTATTTCTTCTAGCGTAAGTCTAGGCCTAAGAATATAGCTATTCTTAGAACGTAATTATACGTAGCTAATTTCTTCTTTTAATGAAGACCGTATTTAGCTACCGGATATAGGGCTTATATATAACCGTTATATAGAAAAGCCAACGATCTTTTCGTAGATGTTATAGGGTTTAATACCCGGCGAGAGCTTCTTAACTATTCTACTAGATATATAAACCCAGGCTTATAACCTATTAAATCGATAAGGGTTTACGCAGCGGTTAGAATAGAAATAGTTTATAATAAGTCGCTTAATTTCGTCTATCTACGGAGCTCTCGCTAAGATATATATATACTTACGTACTACGCTAACCCCGATATAGTAGGCGCTTAGACTTATACCTAGCTAGGTATAAGTCTCGGTTCCTACGCGCTCTTCTACCGAACTATGAATAGAGCTCTAGTTCTTAATAAGAACGTTATTTTACTTATCTAGATATTTAAGTATAAGCTTAATAAATACGGCTAGCTTACTAAGGTTAAAGCACGTATTTATATAAGAGGAGATCTTTAGGCTACTTAATAGAATATTTATACGGCTACCCTTACTTTTTAGATTTTCTAAGCCTTAATTGCTATTATCTACACTTTTAACTTAGAAATACGCTAGTACGACGTTATAAACGCATTTTCTTACGTTCCGCTTAAGGAAAGGATATACTATTAACCCCTAAAAGAACTAAAGCTTAAATAAGACTAAATTCTTCGTTTACTTCGAGCGCTTTATAGCCTTAAGAAGTTACTAGCTCTCTAGTAACGGTACTTCTATAAATTCTTAAAAGAGCTTAGTTTAACTTAAGTACCTAATACGCCTTACTTATATTTAAATAATCGCCTATTTGTCTTCTTTTTTATAGATAACGTTATTATAGTATACTATAAGTAAGATAAGCCTTTTATAGATACTTTCTAAGAAGACCTACTTAAGCGCTACGAGATAAGAATACTAGAAGAAGTATAATAGTTCTTAGCCTTACGTATTATAAGAAACTAAGAGTAAAGGCTCTTATAGCTCTTCTAGAAATTATATATCTCTAGCCTAATCGCTCGCTATAGTATTAATAAAAACTACTTTCTATTAACGCCTCTTCCTTTAGATAAAGTGCTTTAAGCAAACTAAGGCACGCATGTAAGCGTATAAGATATTTATCTTTATTAAAGTAGAATTAGCTTAGTATAATTTATAGCTACTAGTACTAGAGTAGATATTACGTATATCTATTTTATACTATTATCTTATTTTACTAATTTATTTCCTCGTTATCTTAAGCTCTTCTAAAGACTTCTTAGCTACTTATTAGAAACTAAGAAGCTCGCCTTATTATTTTAGAGTAACTACGAGAACGAGAATAATATCTTTACTATTAGTAGCGATATAGTATTTACTAATAATCTAGATATACGCCGTAGCTACTAAGGCTTAATTATTACTATATTCGAAGTAGCTATTAATTAGAAGGCTATTAAGCAGCCTACTATTATAACTTTAACTACTAAAGCCGAGCTTTTTACCTTATTAAAAGCCGCTAAGTAATGCTTTTAGTAGAAACGCCTTTTTAGAGAAGTATAATTCGATTTAGGCTATTAAATTAAAATATAATACGATAATACGCAAACGCTTCGCCTTATATAGAAAAGTATTAGAAAGCTTAATACTAAGCTACGTTATATAGATATATACTACTATTAGCTACGCTAGGAAGCCTAAGTAGGTAACGTTTACTTTTAGTAGACGCCTATAGTAGTAATATTAGTAGACGGTCTTACTAAAGCTCTATCTTAATAAAAGCACGTTTACTTCGTTACGGCTATTAGACTTTTTCTACTCTATAATTAGTATTTATTTATTTATATTATTTTATAAAATAAGGCGTAACCCTTATAGCTTACTTAAGCTAATAAAAAACTTATACCTAACTAGGTATAAGTCTCCCCTAATCTTTTAAGTATTTATAGTTATTACCCGAACGCTACTTATACGTTCTCTATACTATATACTAGTAGCACTACTAGCATGTAGTATAGAGAACGTATTTTATTATTTTCTTTATTTTTAGAAATTAACCGCCTATTTTAAGCGAGTTTACGAGTTTAATACTTATCTAGTTATTCGCGTTACCCTTATTTCTTTTTATTACCTACTTCCTAAATAGGTAGTACGTGAAGGGGGTGTATTAGATTAATTACGTGTATTTTACTTTCGCCAAGTATAGTCTATTCAGGAGAGGATAAAAGGCCACTCCACGGCCGCCCTCCTCGAACAACATGCTAACTCATTCCAATTAATTCTTTTATCATTGATCAAGCCGTTACACCACTTGTTCCAACATTACCAGATCCTGGCCGTTGACGAAACACTACAACGAAATGAGTAGGTTGATCGGCACGTGCCCTTCAGCAAGACACGTTCTCATTGCAAAGGTTCTTGACAAGAATAATGTCAAATATTATCATTCATTTGCACAGGAAATTTGACCACCCAGCTGTGGCATTTTCTATGGGGGCACAACAACGCCGACCCACCGCTTCGGACCCCACCACCCCCGTTCCTGGTGGCCCTCAAGGACTACATCCCAGTCTATGGAATTGACGCTGCTACTTCCACAGATAAAAGTGCAGTTTCATTCGCCCAGATGAAGTCCCTGATCACCGAGGCCTGCACAACGGGGTGGTAGGACCGCGCAGACGGAGATAACGCTGATCTGGCGGCAGATATCTTGGCTTCAAGCTCACAACCCTTCTTCTCGAGCTCAGGAGAGCAGACCTATTATCTTCCACCAGCGACTAGCATCGCTTAGTGAAGGTGAGTCGAATCGGGGTTGGAACGGGAGTGGGCGACTGGTGGAGGGAAAAAGGAGAAGAGGGATGAGGATGAAGAGGCAGGGAGATGGAGCCAAGGGATATGTAAATGCGGATTGAGAGGAGAGCTGAGTTCTTGCAAGGGTGAAGAAATATAGGGCGGCGCACGTTCTTTTACGTTGGCAACCAGCAACATCAGAGCAGCCCTGCCGCTGCTTCTCTCGCAACACAAGCACATGAGCAATTGGAAAACATCGCGACTGCCCCCAGAGTCCTTGTGATAAACCAGCGAGACACGCTAGTCATCCAACTATCTGACAGGAACTCCGCAATAGAAACGATTCTTGTAGGGCGATTCGTAGACGCCTCCCAGATATGCCGCTTAACACCTTTGGCCGGCATCATAATCATTATATAGCAATGCTTCTAGTCCTCTTTTTCCATCTGTCTGGTGAAACAGCTACGTAGTCGGTGTGGCCAGCGGATCGCACACGTTAAGCCTCTCAGAAGACAACAGGTCACCAATAAAAAAAGGCCATGGCCGCTAAGCTGGAATGTGACTACCGGCCCCAATATACGCATGCCCGTGCTGCTTACATTTCACATTCCAAAGTGATTGTAGATGAGGCAAGCTGAAGCGAGGATTTCAATATAATATTTTTCAGTGATGCAAGGCCGCTTACTTGGAACAGTTGGTTTTCCTGCTTTCCCAACTCTTGCGACTACCGAGTGAGCCTCACGCACGATGTGAATTTTAATAGTTACTCTCCCCGCTCAGAGGTCAGACATAGCGGATACATCCTGCGAAAAAAAAAGTCTTCTACAATGTCTGTACCAATCGAAGTGTGGGTGAAAACCAGAACAAACGAGATCTGGAAAACCGGGGCTGTCAGTAAAGACGCATTGAAGAAGACGCTGATCAACGAACGACCTGGAGATGAACTTCAAATTCGACAGATTATAAATATGTAAGTGATGTTCTCTCTCGACTAGCAATGAATATTGCTCATTCTGTAGAACGAAATTCAATTCAAAAGTGCCACCTCCAGCCCAATGCAACCAACAAAAGAAGTCTCCGGAAAAGTGTGCTACAAAAATTATGGCTAAAAGCAAGACAAAGAGTGAGTCTAGTAATGCACAGGTCAAAAAGCCGTGCTTGGAGACTCAAGCTGGCCAAGACCCGCCCTCCAAAAAGAGGCCTAAGAAGGAGAGCTGCAGTACTGCGATTCAAAGTAGGGATAACAATCTTCGCTCCTCAAACAGTTGTCATGCTTATAATTCCTAGAGATACCTATTTGTGCGAACGTTCCAGACATCAGCCAGCAGTCTGTTTTGTTGGAGAAAAGAAGTACCGTGGCTTCCATTCCTACTAGTCCAGACTTTGAAGAAGTGCGCAACGCCGTACTTTGCTGCCCACCCACGATCAAGGATTCCAATCAAGCCATACCCCAGTATTCCCTTCTGGGTTCTCGCATAGACGGTCATGGTGAGACTGGACAGGACCCCAGAATCTTCCTCAACACGAACGTCCCCTTTTCCGCGTTTGTTTGTGGGCTGCAGGGAAGCGGAAAGTCACACACAGTGTCTTGCATGATAGGTGAGACGGAAAAAGTGGCACGATATGATCTGTCGACTAATCAAGGGATAGAGAATTTTCTTATCCCCTTCCCGATGCTTGGCGTATTGCACCGCCCCCTCTCAGCACTGGCTTTCCATTACGCTGAGCATACTTCGTCGTCGACATTCCGCCCAAGCGAGCTTGCGTTTGTCGCAAATTTTGCGGAAAAGTTTTCGGGATGTTCTCGCGCACCGTCTGTAGTAGTGCTTGTCTCTCCATCGAGTTACCCTTCCTTGAAGACCTCATATTCCAGGATCCCAGGTGTGTGCGTACGTCCGTTCAAGATACATCCCCGAACTTTGACAATAGGGATGATGCTAGCTTTAATGTCAGTCAATCAGGACCAGACTCCACCATTGTACATCAGCCAGGTCACGAACATTTTGCGACAGATGAGCGCAACAGGAACTGGAGAATTCGAGTATGCGAGCTTTCGCCAGCGCTTGCGGGACGCAGAATTTGATCGGAAGCAAAGGGCGTATTTAGACCAACGGCTCGACTTGTTAGAGTCCTTCCTGGATCTTTCCGGGAAATCCAGGCAACCAGAATTTACAGGCGGTCAATTGACCGTCATAGACCTTTCCTGCCCGTTCATGGACGACAACACTGCCTGCGTTCTCTTCCGAGTGGCAATGAGCATGTTCTTAGATTCAGAAGGCAGTCCAGGCAAGGTGATCGTGGTCGACGAAGCGCACAAGGTAAGTGCGACCCAGTCGACTTCGCGGCGGCCCAAGAGCTGACCGTGGTGCAGTTCATGCGTGACACTCCGGCCGCCAAGGACCTCACCGAAGCACTTTTGTGCGTCGTACGAGAGCAAAGGCACTACGGAGCTCGCGTTATAATTTCGACACAGGAGCCCACAATTTCGCCGAAGCTGATAGAACTCTGCTCGCTGACTGTCGTCCACCGTTTCTCGAGCCCCAGCTGGTTCGAGAGTCTTAAACGGCACATTTCCATTGAGCCTGAGAACGACCCTTCTGATCTGCGGCCCGGCGGACTTTTCAGGGCTATATCCAGCTTACGCACCGGTGAAGCACTTGTTTTTCCTCCGGCTTCAGGCGTTCGTCTGACCGCCTCGGGAAAGCCCCAATCGGGGAGGGAGCTGTTACATATGGCAATACGACAGAGGATCACCTGTGACGGCGGGAGATCAATAGTTTGTATTTAATATCAGCTTGTAGAAGACATTGCTGCACCACTTAATTTGATAGCACAACCATCACCTCTAAGTATTAGCAGTGGAGAGATTTCCTAACTTGAAGCCTGCTAATATATCCGTATAGCTTTTTAACGGTCCAAACAGCCGCTGATATTCCCTAGCAAAGTTCTGGAGAAGACTCCCTCCCTCCCCTCAGCATGAATGGTATCGGGCTGAAAATTAACAGTTGCAGCAAAACTTTGTGCATCAATTTCTGACCTTTGCGGTGAATATTTGCAGGTGGAAAGGCTGGGCGGTATGATACGAGCACGCCTCTGTATATAAATTAGTTGGGAGATAATCAGCCACCAGGTTGATCATCGCTGTACCTTTTGCCAGTGGACTGGCAGAGGATTAGCACAATAGCGTTGCAGCAACGACTGAACCCCAACACGGTCGGACCGTTGTAACTGTTATGTCTTGTAGAATAAATTTCTAGATATAAGAGATTAGGTGAACTCTTTCATATATCCGATATTGATTTATAAATAGGCTGTTGATTTAGAGTATGACCTCGGCTTTAGTCCTATATCCTCCTTCATAGCTGAATACATAGACCTTCTAATTCTCCTGGAGGTTGACGACGACGAGAATCTTGTGATCATAAGACCTTTCCTAAATACTCGCTAGAGAAGCAGAGTCGGCTTTGTAAATAACAAATAGGTGGATCGATATTATTTCGAGTCTTAAAGCGGATGTATAAGCGAAGAGATGTTGCTCTCAGTATACTGCTTTTGAAGACGCATTAGCGGATTTTGAATTGCGGAAGTCGCTATTAACGCCTCGGATGGCTTGGGAAGAATATTGCATAGTAATAACAAGATGCTGTCGTCATCCGGTTAGTTAGTTGGGTGGACACGTTCGATAGTCACGTATAAAACCTGCAGCGGCTAGACGAATCTAATGTATTTGGTAATTCTGTTAAATTACGATCACCCGAGTCAATGCACGTAAGGCCACGTTTCCACGGGTAATGAAAATGCTCCTCGGCAGCTGGATCTGTGGTTTGTTAGAACCAAACCCCGGCGTTCAAAGTGCCTGCGGATATCAACTCCCTGACGACTGCTCCCACTCCACAGCCGCGGAGTGATAGTCCGCCACTTAGTTGTCTTACATCTACAAAAGAAGATCCTAGGAGGAATACGCAGGCGCGAATACTTGCATGGATGTCACGCCTGCAAGAATAAGCGGCTCGTTCAAACACAGCAACCCTGCAAAGGCGGGCTAACTATAGCTTCAGAACGGCACATGGCATGCTTGTTTAACTTTTTTTTTCTGCGCAAAACCAACCGTACAATCGGAATACTAAGCTCGTTTACGTAAAAGCCGGTTGCTCCTGGACTGTCTTACTGGTCTTCTATATACTGACTCGCGCCAGGTAACTGGCCAGCACGCTATGGCTCAAATTATGTTCACAACCCGAAAGCGGATTCGTATTCGTATACGCAACAAAAAATTGCCCTCCGGGAGCAGTCTTCTTATCCGTAGATTCATCCAATCACACCAGAATTTTGCAAGAATATTGACTTTCACGATGGATAGCAGAAAAAGCTACGACTGGCTTTGACCAAACGTCAAAACCCGAGGATCCCGAGCCCCCAACAGCCCCTTGTTCGGCGCAACAGGCGCAGCAGTCCTTGTGGGCAGACCAGCCGCGGCCGCCCTGCTAACAACGAAGTCCGTAGCGGCAGTACCGTACCTGGCCACATACCCTGCATGGACCGTCCTGCCCGGGACCAATTCAAGCGGCGCACTGTCGCAGCAGTAGTCGTTCGTATCGCAGTAATCCTGCCACAGATTCGCGTACGCCTGACAAGGTGCAGTATTCCTACGCACGAATACCTATTTCACATCAGCACCCGAGAGTGACTGTGTAAAGCAATCACTCACCCCACTCCGCGCACTCGTTCCCTTATTATACGACTGTCCTGTCACGTGTTCCGGCGACCACAACCGCAAACACTGCAGCAACGTCAGTAATCGACTCCCCCTCGCAGACGCACTAAACGCTCACCGTTGCCCCCGTGCTGCGCCCCCAACGGCTCCGTCCTGGGCGAAATGTCCGAGCTCGTTCCGCACAGCGCATCGCCAACGACGTCCGCGCCCTGCGAGTTGCCGAGCAACAAGATCTTCGTGCGCGGGCACGCGGTGACGTAGTCCTGCACGAGTTTCGTCATGGCGAGCGTGCCTTGGTGCTCGGACGCGGCGTAGTTCTGGACGTTGTCGATGGTGGCCGGGTACTTCGGGATCGGTAAGCATTTGTTTCAGCGTCTGATATATTCTGGTCTGGGCTGGAGGAAGGGGACAGGACGGCGGGTCGAGTACGCACATCGACGCTGGTTACGTCGGAGCCCGGCACCCGCGCGATGATGCTCGAGGCCACGGCGCCGATGCGGCCTGAGCCGGGGCCTCGCCGCTGGCGCGGGCGGCGATGATGTGCAGGCCAGATGCACAGGCCCCCCAGATTTGCTGAGGCGAATGCAGAGAGGCAAAGGAGAAGTTCTAGGGAATTGGGCCTCATAGTGGAGGACTGGTTGAGGCAATTGGTCGCAGTGCATGTTCCCAGAGGATAAAACGGGCTCTTTTACATCCGCTTGATTGTTGCTGAGCTCTAAGCTGTATGTACATGTCCGACGATAGCTCTTCTCCGCTCTCTGCGGTTCTGCCATGTTGGTGATGCGGCGATGCTGCTGTGGTGTTCGAACCATCACAGCTTTAGCGCCTCGCTACCGCCGACATGGGCAACGTTTCCGCGTGGCGCCGAATCGGCTTCATTTTAGCTATGGTGGCGCGGAGTGTCAACCGCAGTTCATGAGAAAATAGTGAGGCTCTCGAATTCCGATTGGTGCGGATGCCACGAAGAGGCATAAACACTAAGGACGTAGAGCGAGCCAATTCATGCCACAGGGGCAACACTACCTGACCACTACCACTATTATCTGTAGCCAACCTGGCAGTCATGGCATCATGCGACCAGGATCACGCCTTCTGGTGGCGTTTGAGGCGCAGTGAGAAGGTGGTAAGCGCGCGCTTAGCTAGTCCGATGTTGCATTCTGAGCAGAGACGCATGAGCCTCTAATAAGTTTTTGTAATTTGGCACATATCCGACCAAAGAGTGAAGCAGACATCGGCCAAGGATATAGAGGCGAGAATTTCAATCTCCTATTTGCCTCCGCTAAGCCCCTCACCCCACAAATCTACTGTCACTTTAGGCGTCCCCCTACATGCTTAACTTCTTACTCAATGGGGACAAAGTCTGGCGAAGAGCCGGAATAGATGGCCAATGGATTCAAAATTCGTAAAAGAAAAGGTTCGGATCACCATATCACTATTTGAGAATGATTGGAGACGACCGGTTTCCACGAAGTGCGGCAAGAAGGAGGCCCTACGGTTGCAGAAGTGTGCGGGGTGCATGGGAAGCAAGTACTGCGGTGAGAAGTGTCAGAAGGAGCATTCGATGTCCAAGAAGGGCGGATTGGAGAACATGGTGGCCCCGACGACTTGCCTTACAGATATATACTGCCCGATGGATTTATCGTAGCCACTCAAGGTGTCCTCCGTAACTTTACACACTTTCCATATCAATATGAAAGCACGCATTGATTTGCCGACGGAATAGGTCGTCAGCAAGAAAGCTTGTGAGAACCCGGCGCGGCCAAGGGAGAGATGAGCATAGTGATATCCGCGGTAAAACTGGGTGCAGGCCCTTCGGTGGGATGTGCCCCAGTTCAAAAGCTCAGAAGCTCCCCGCGTGTGGTGAAGTGCGAGAGGAAGACTTTTGCTCGGGATAGATTCTGCTTTGATTGATGACATGCAAAAGGGATATGCACTGTGCCTCAGCGACACTGAGAACAGCTTAAACCCGAATGCATAGAATACCGTTCATACCGCTTGTGCTATGCTACTCACGAGGTTAGTCATCATATGTTTCAAGGATGACGTGCGACTCGCATAAGAGATTCAGATGGAAACCGTATGATAAACATGGGGTCGAATCCCAGGTGTGATTTCTGGTAATTCTCTGCGTCCCGCGTCTTTGATGGAAAGGCATAGACCACTTTTTATGGTCCTATTCTTCTTTTCGGAATGATGCAATTTTACGCTCTTTCCAGCCGCTCTCCTTCCTGTCGTTCACAATAGCCCCTGTGATGCGGCTGAGCTCACCTCCATGCAATTCGAATTTCTTCCTTGAATGGAGTACTACTCGTGTTATCCGCCGGTTCCGTTTCCCAGTAGCTCTAAACCGTCGAGTCCCTGCCGATATTACCGGTCTGCAGGGGACGGGCGCCAGGGATCGGAATTGTAAACCTTTCTTGACATGAAAAGCGTGCACAGCCTCCTTGATTGCTTGGACAAGATGTTTCCTTGGGAGCCAGCACTATGCAATGATCCAAGGTGGCACGTCCAGCACCACGTCACCTACAACCTGGATGAGAAATCTAGCGGCACCAGCTTCGCACAGCGGTGTCACGGCTACCTTCCTTGGCTTGACTAGGCTGACCCGTTGAATGGGTACATTGGTCGCCTGATTCTGTATGCTGGAGTACGCGTTGAGAGATGGCACGGCAAAAGAGAGTCTGGAGAGCTCCTTGCGTCGGAATTCCAGATCTGGCAAGATCCTGATTCAAATCCCCCACAAAATGGCCCAATTTCTTGGCGCCAAACAAACAGCGGCCGAGGGTGATCTTCGGGACTTGCTCAATATCTGAACAGGATTAACAGAGGAACAGTACCTGTCAAACAATGACGCGGCTCGATAAGATGACCTGTTGGCGCATACGGAAGGAGGAGCATTGGAAGGGTTATAAATGTGTAGGCTACCCTCCTTCATTGTTGACTTCTGCACGAATATCTTTGGTCTCCAGTGCAATCTCCAGCCATTTCCTCCTACAATATCCCAGTCCTGCCGACATGAGTGCTACTATGCGTGCAGTTGCCCAGTTGGGCGAAATTCGCAATGTCTCCGTCATTGATGTTCCAGTCCCTACTATCCTCAATGCAACTGACGTCATCGTCAAAATCAACGCGACGGCTATATGTGGTAGTGACTTGCACACCTACCACGTTGCCTCTGGATCTCCTGATCTCCCTCTACTCTTTGGCCATGAAGCTATTGGCTACGTATCCGAGGTTGGAGATGCAGTCCAGTTCCTAAACGTGGGTGACTATGTCGTCATTCCGGATAATCTCGACAACGGACACTTCACTCTCGAGCCAGATGCCTATCATCCACCTTTGGGATTTGGCGGTATCTCGGATGGAAGCGGTCTGCCTGGTCTGCAAAGTAAGCCTACCTTCATCCACTGTGCCCTATTACGCATTTGACGCTGATTCAATATAGCCGAGTACGCCAGGATTCCGTTCGCCGACAACTCCTTGATCCAGGTCCCTATCGATCACGACACTAACGCTTCCACCCTGCTCGACTATCTCTTCGTTTCCGACATTTGGTCGACCGCGTGGAATGGCCTCTCCTGGTCGGGCTTCCAGGCGGGAGACAGCGTTGCTGTCTTCGGCGCCGGCCCCGTCGGCCTGCTGGCAGCCTACTCGGCCGTGCTCCGCGGCGCCTCCCGCGTATACTCGGTCGACCACGTGCAGAGCCGGCTCGACCTCGCGCAGTCCATCGGCGCCATTCCAGTCAACTACCGCGACGCCGACGCCGTCGAGCAGATCCTCGCCCACGAACCGAATGGCGTGCGGCGCGGCGTCGAGGCCGTCGGCTTCGAGGCGGAGACGCCGGACGGTCGAGTCGACCCGGCCATCACGCTGCGCAACTTGGTCAACGTCACCGCCCGCCGCGGCGGCATTGGCGTCGTCGGCCTGTTCAACTCGACGCTGACCGACTTCCACTACGGCGAGGCGTTCGAGAAGGCGATCGCGATCAACGGCGGCATCGTGCTTCCCCTGCAGGTTGCGTCGGAGCTGGTGCCTTTGATTACTGCCGGGATCGCCCACCCCAGTTTCATCGTTAGTAGCGTCATTGGCATCGAGGAGGCCCCTGAGTACTATGCCAGGTTTAGCAGGAGGGAGGAGACGAAGGTGGTCATCCAATTTTAAGTCAGGGACGCAGTTTGCACTTTGGGCGCTCGGGGGACGCTGTTGATGCTTTGCCCCTGCAGACAGCTACACCCCTGTTGTGTTTTGACCTTCGTGATCAGCTCAGCTTAGAGTTGGCCGAGATTTTAACCAATACTTGTTCACGGCAACGAGCATGGGATGACGAGGGCTTAGAAACCGATCGGCCGCGCGGAGGCTTTTGCTTTGGCGCCATTAGTACGTACAATTATATCCCGCCAGTGCCGCCGCTCTCCGACCCGTCGTAGCCTCTTTCTAGTAGTACAGGCCCAGCTGCCACCACCTGCACCGCGCATTCGCAGCAGGATCCATCGCCTCGCTGATGCTGCTCGAGTTCAGGCTCACGATCTCCGCATCCTCGCCGTACACCGGGAACAGGGGCAGCCCATCCACCGGGCTGTCGGGAATGCCCGTCGCCGCAAAGCTCGTGATGTAGTCCTGCAGGGCAAAGGCGATGGTCTGATTCGTCGGCGCCAGCGACAGTCCCCCCGCGGACCGCGGCGCGTCGGGATTGTAGTACGTGTACGGGATGTCCTGGCCGTGCAGGCCGGGCGCCACGCCGAAGAGGTAGGCGTACGTCTCGTTGCCGTAGGCGCGGTCGAGCGCGAAGGCGTTGCAGGTGAAGGACGACTCGGCCACGGCCAGGGAGACGCGCCCGATCAGGTCGCGGTAGCCGCGGCTGCCGTCGTAGATGGGCGGGTAGAGCGTGTTGGTGATGTAGTCGATGACGGCGGGCTTGGCGCTGCTGAAGCTGGTGTTGATGAAGGCGACGAAGTCGGATTCTTTGGAGACGGGCGGCACGAAGAGCAGCCCCTCATTGCTGTTGTGGCCGACGAGGACCTTGACCGATCTGTCGAACTGGCCGTGGTTGAGCAGGTACTTGGGGTCCTGCGGCACGATGTTGCCGTCGATGGCGGGACCGAAGGTGTAGCTGCCGTACGGGGAGGCGGCGACCAGACGGGCGTTGGCGGCCATGAGGTCCTCGGAGGGGAGGTTGCGGGCTTCGGCCAGCGAGGTGACGTTCGCTTCCTTGAGGAAATTGCTGAAGGTTTGCTCCTGGCTGTATGGCGAGCCGATCTGCTGCCAGCCGGGCGATTGGGGGACGGCCTGCTGGAACAATGACGGCGCAGAGCCGCCGAAGGCAGTAATTTGATGCATGATCGACCCGCCGCCGGCTGATTCACCGAGCACGGTGACGCGGTTCTTGTCGCCGCCAAACAGGTGGATGTTGTCCTGGACCCATTGCAGCGCCAGCCGTTGATCGTAAAGTCCGAGGTTTGCTGTTCCATCCTCCTGATACGTCGGACCAGCAAGCCAGCCCAAGGCCCCGAGGCGGTAATTAAGCGCAACGTAAATCACGCCGTCCGACGAGTTTGTGCGGCTGCGCTGAATCAGGCCAGTGGGGTCCCCAGAGCCGCTCTTCGATCCCGCAGTATAGCCACCGCCTGTTCCGGCGAGTCAGCGCCACTCCCGAGCATTGCCGAAAGGCTGCCATTGCACTCACCATAGATCCACACAAGCACCGGAGCGCCGTATCCCCTGCCAGCCTTCTCGAAAATGGCCTGGGGCACGATGACGTCCAAGAACAAGCAGTCCTCGGTCTCGGCCGGCCCAGTCGTCACATTCGCTTCGCCGGTGGTTGTAAGAGAGATGTTCGGTGCTTGGCCGGTAAGGAGGTACTGCGGTAGCCACTGGGCTGCTAGCGCAGACCAAGCTGGGTTGGCTTGCGGGCAAATGCGGAGTTCCGAGCCGTCCCGCACGGCTGACCGGTTGGTACTCGGACGAACAGGCGGACGGAAGCGCAGCTCGCCCACGGGCGGTGCGGCATATCGAATATTGGAGAAATTGTAATAAGCCCCGGTTTCCTGCCAGCAGCACAGAGGTTAGCTAATTAGCTCTGGCTGCCCAGGTGCGCATGTTCGCGCCGTACGTTGAACTCAGTGGCCCGGTACAGCTCGTAGCCCAGGTCGACGACCGGCAGCGTTTCTGAGGCGTTCTGTGCGGAAGCTGAGCTCGCCGCGAGCAGCAGCAGAGGTGCTGCTGCCCGCATCAGTTGGCCGGTGAAGCGCATCCTCAGTGCGGAGAGGAGGGAGGTGACACTGAGTCTCCGGAAGGGGCAGAGGAGGAGAAGGAGGAGCGAAAGAGTAGAGTGGGAAGCGGACGTCCCATGAGCAATATACGGAACACTTCAAATAAATACAGGGCTGTTGGAGCGTGCCCGCTAAGATCCAATTCACCCGGCAGGCATGGCGTTAAGCCTCGGAGGCCCCGTATGTGTCGTCAGCGCCATGATGGAATTGTTGCCCAATGGAGAAGTAAATGCGGACTGCGGCTGACCCGGGCTAGCGAGTAGATGCAGGATTGCGGGGGAGAAGCCCTATTTCGACTCATGGTGGCGGTTGGTGGCAGCAGAGAAGCGGCTGGCGACGGAGTTTGCGGCTGTCCTCGCGAGCGGAGAAGTGGCAGGGGGCGCCATGCAAATCCGATAATCGAGCGCACTAATCTCGGACTGCGCTCTGGGAAACTGCCCAAGCCGGTACAAGTGCCGGCAAGTGATCGTGCCGGCGTCTGTGGACGGTGATAATACGACGTGTCTCGGCCGGAGAGAGGCACGCATTGGGATACGATGGGGGTCGTCGCCATTTCGGGCACTTGGCGGACTGAGAGCGGAACTGCGTCATGGGAGGCCTGGGCGGGAGATCGGCAGTGCGCGATTCAACACCATCGTGAGCTGGCGGCGTGAAAAGGGCATGGCGCGCGCGGAAGGACGGTGCCGAGGTTCCCCACTCTCGCTGGCCGCCCGTGATGCTGGCCATCCCCTGCAGAGCCGCGACTGGGCTCCAACCTCACCCAAGTCTGACGGCTCAATCATCGCTCCGTCAACCGAGCCATCACTGGATGCGACAGCAGCGTCAGGAGCGCTGGTTCCGTCTAGCTTCAACCACAAGACCTTCGATTCTAGCGCGCGTCTGGCCTGACGTCATGGCGAACCTGGAATTTGCCAACAAAGGGCGGCCACGTCCTGAGGCCGGCGCTCTGTTCTTCTCTCCTCCATCAAGCCCCTCCGAATCTTCATCCCGACGCTCGCCGTCTCATCAATCTCATCATCCGCTTGCATCTGGCCCCATCAAATGCCTCCAGTTCCGTGGACCGTGAAGGTGCAGAACCACCCCGGCTCATCTGCAGATGATATCGCAAAGGAACCCGATTGGGGCGCCGGCCTCAGACACCGCATAGGCTTCAAGAACGATCAAGACCGAGTGCCTGGTATCACCCATCTAGAAGATGACTATGATGACGACGTCGAGGAAGCCCGGGAGGAGCTTGTGGAGCTGAATACGCGATCTGAGGGGCCCCAGCTCATCAATTTCCGAGATGTCATGGGAAACCAGAAGGTAAGTGCGTGCGTTTCGAAGGTGGATGCTCCTGCAATCGTGGTTAATTATATCTTGGAGCCGTGCCTGTTGGTTGTGTTCCGTGGCTGTTTTGTTTCGACATACAGCCAAGTTGGCGGTGGGATGCAAGGGGGCTGATTCATGGTAGGATCTCCATCGATGGACGAATGAGAGTCGCTCCATCGGGTGGCGGTACGTTCTGGAGGCTTCCGAGCACTGGATCAAGAACACCGAGGATTGGCCAGCAAATGCGAAGAAGAGACAGCAGGCCAAGAATCAGAGAATGAAAGAAGAGGACAGAGGCGGCCAGCAAGAGCATGAGTGGAAGAGATCTCAGGGAGAAAACAAACACCACAACGCCTACGCCGGGGTGGAAGAGTCCGGTTACGATTCCGGCATTGAGCAGAGTGGGCAAGCCGGAAACCAGGAATCTGATCAGGGCAAGCTTCGTAAGAAGTACAGTCCGCAGGAAATCACCCTCCTTCGGAGCCTCCGGCACGAGAAAGAGTACATCTCCCAGCTCAAGTGCAACGACGGAAAAAGAAGATCACCCCAGCAACACAACAAGACTCCGATATTCATCAACGAGCAAGACCAGTGTAGTCCGGACAACTGGCTTCCGCGCTCCTCAGATCTCATCCGCCTGACAGGAAAACACCCTTTGAATGCCGAAGCTCCCCTCTCACACCTGTTCGATGCAGGCCTCATTACACCAAATGAGCTGCACTATGTGCGCAACCATGGTGCTGTACCTCGGTTGCTGTGGGAACTCCACAAGCTCGATATCCAAGGCGGACACATGACCCTATCCATGGACGACCTCAAGGACAAGTTTGCCACGATAAACATTCCAATAGCGCTTGCATGCGATGGCAATAGACGTAAGGAGCTCCACATGATCAAGAAGAGCAAGGGCTTCAGCTGGGGAGCTGGCGCGGTTAGCTGTGCGTACTGGAAAGGACCTCTGCTCCGCGACGTGCTACTCTCCGCCGGCATCCCGGAGATCATGCCTGGCGGTGATGGGAAGCGGTATTGGGTCCATTTTGAGGGCGCCGACGAACCAAGCGAAGCGAAGTATGCAACCTGCCTTCCCTTTCAGTACGTCATGGATCCCACCAACGACGTGATACTGGCGTACGAGATGAATGACTTGCCTCTTCCTCCGGACCATGGCTACCCGGTGCGCCTGATGGTCCCTGGATACGTGGGAGGGCGCTGCGTCAAGTGGCTGAAGAAAATATGGATTAGCGACAAGGAAAACGACTCCCACTATCATGTCTGGGACAACCGACTCCTTCCAAGCTTCGTCACGGAGAAAGATGGAGAATTTGCGGAAGCTATGTTTCGCCATCCTGACACCGCATGCAACGAGCAGAGCCTTAATTCTGTCATCGTGAAGCCCGCCCACGGCGAAAGAATCCCGCTTACGACAGCGCGAAAGGGCCACAGCTACCGCATTGCGGGCTATGCGTACGATGGTGGTGGGCACGAGGTCCAGCGCGTGGAAGTATCCCTCGACGATGGTGAGACGTGGCTGTACTGCATCCGCCAATTCCCCGACTACCCGATCAGGCATGGCAATAAATTCTGGACCTGGCTCCACTGGCACGTCGATGTCGAGCTCTCGCATCTCCTCCGCTCGAAAAGCATCACTGTGCGCTGCTTCAATGTCTTCAAAAACACGCAATCCGAGAAGCCGAGCTGGAACATTATGGGTGTGATGAACAACTGCTGGTACGTTGTCAAGCCAAGCATCGTGGATGGCGAGGAAACGGACGTACCGTCGATCTTGTTTGAACACCCAGTCGAGCCTGGGACTGGCGCTGGCGGATGGATGAAGCTGAGCACAGAGAGCCGGATCGAGAATGCTAAGCAGGAAGCCGGAACCCCGCAGAAGCAATTTACTCGGCAGGAGATTGAAAAGCACGACAAAGAAGATGATTGCTGGATAGTCATCGACGGAAAAGTGTATGATGCAACCAGCCTCTTGTCCTGGCACCCAGGCGGCAAGGCTGCTGTGCTTGGTCATGCGGGCAAGCTCCATCAGGAGACAAGCGATGAGTTCGCTAGTATACATGACGGATATGCGTACCAGAAGCTGAAAGGTAGGCTGACCGGTGCAAGCTCGTAACGCTTTCCTACTCACAATCTGCCCAGAATGCGTCCTCGGAATCGTCACTAAAAAGGCAGCCAACTTCATCAAGAAGAACGCCGAAGCAGCGGCCAAAGACGAAGCCTCTTCTCAAGAGAACGATGATCAACTTACCCTCCAAAAGCACCGCTGGCTCCCTGTTCGTCTCATTGATCGCGAGGACATCTCGAAGGACACCCGCACATATACCTTCGCCCTCCCGGACGGCAAATCCGCCCTTGGGCTCGGAACATGCCAGCATGTCCAAATCGGCTTCCACATGAAAGACCGCATGCTAATTCGGAGCGTACGTAAGCCCTGTTCTCCACGCTGGAGGCCTAGAGGAGCTGACTTGTATACCTACCATCAGTACACACCTACGCGTCCCCTTCTCCCTGCACCAAAACAGCACCACCACGCCGAAGCCGGCTGCATCTCGCCGACATCTACCACGTTCTCGCCCGCACGCCGCGACAGCAAATCCAGCGCGCACCACGCGCTGCGCGACAGCGACGGCACAGTAAGAAACCCCCTTCCCCGCCAACGCACCCTTCACTCGCACAGAACAACTGACGCCTTCCCAACCCCCTTCCAGTTCGACCTCACCGTCAAGACCTACCTCCCTTCGTCCGCCCAACCCGGCGGCGCGCTGACCAACATCCTCGACCTCCTCCCGCTCGGCTCGACCGTCGAGCTGCGCGGCCCGACCGGCGCCATCGTCTACCACGGCTGCGGCGCCTTCAGCATCGCCGGGCGCACGCGGTACTTCTCGCGCATCTCGCTCGTGCTGGGCGGGCCGGGCGTAACGCCGGGCTACGCGCTGATCGCGCGGATCCTGCTGTCGGCCGACCCGGTGCGCGTGCGCGTCGTGAATGCGAACAGGAGCGAGGGCGACATCTTGTTGCGCGAGGAGCTGGATGAGTTTGTGAGGCAGGGGCGAGGCCAGCTGCACGTGGCGCATGTGTTGAGTCATCCGGGGGAGGGGTGGAAAGGGGCCAAGGGCCATGTGAGTGAGGAGGTGCTGCGGAGGGAGTTGTTCGAGCCGGCGGCGGATAGTGTCGTGTTTGTGTGTGGGCCGCCGGGGATGGTGCAGAAGGTGGCGGTGCCGGCGTTGACGGGTGAGTCCAGAGCCGTTTCCTGCCTTGGTTGCCAGACGCGTGCTGACTGTTTTCTGGGTGCAGAATGGGGATACAAGGAGGGGGAAAACATGTTCGGGTTTTGAGGGTTGGGCCGTTGCCGGGCCCAGTGCGACAAGGGGCCGATTGGGTGCGTCGATTGTTTTCTGTTAATTGTCTTTCGTCGCTAGATCGGTCTTGGTATTGTTACGGGGAGAGCAAGCCAACAGCTGCTGCTCTTAGCAGATGTCAGAAAAGACAGAAGCTTCACTTGCTCGTGCTGCAGCATGTACCGAAAAGGGCGAATGAAAGACACCCAATGCCAACCACTGTGTTGTATCACAATTATCCGGGCGGACTGACATTCACTATGAAGCAGTATGTTTCTCTTCGAGACGTTCACTATTGTCGAGGTTGATGATCACAAGGCGATCCCCTGCAATGGTGCGTGGATACGGGGTTTCGAAACAAGCCAGGATCCCCACGCGCTGCTAATGGAGAGAACCCCAAAAAAAGCAAAGTCGCTTGTAACGGAGATGCAGCCTAGCCGTACTTCAGGCCCCCACATGCTGCTTCTTTCGAACTGTGAAAGAGAAGCAAGGAGACATTGGCGTGATACGTGTGGGCTTTTCTTGTGATGACGCTAAGTGACTGTCCCGGGTTTTGGGTTGTCTTGAGGTTGACATGCATTTCCTTTGTTGTGGCTCGTATATTAACTTCGATTTCTGACGGCCACGTGCTGGTGCGGCACATCTGAGCGTTCAGCGGTCTCGAACAGTCTCATCACCAAATACATGCCCACTAATAGTGAAGGCTCGCATATCGCAACAGGACTGTTGCATGAACAAGAAATGCTTGAGTGCCAGATCTCTACCAAACTCAATATCTCAAATATCATTCTCGTAGATGATGCAGTAGTCTCTTCAGTAGCACCGGGGAGATCGTGGTCAGTATTGTCCAGACATTAGGCTGCATAAGCGACACTAAGTGAGCAAACTCGTGGGTCTTTCGTCGGTTCCCACAAGTACGCTTGCTTATAGCTAGTTGCTGGTTAGGCACTAGTGACTAGCACCAGATATATCGAACACTATATCATTGGCGGAGACGCAGGAGTAGGCCGGCGCGGACATGGCGATGGCGAGTGCCAGGGCTTACCCCAAACCACACATGCATATCCGGGGGCGTCTCCGGATAATCCTTCAGCGCCATCCATCCCCTTGACAGGCGCGTGCCTCTAAATATTGCTCATGCCTTGCTTGACTGTACAATGCCAGAGAGTCTGGAAGCTCCCGTGCCGTGCCGCGCTGCCCCTCCCCGCGCTCTGTGCTCTAGGCCGGCTTGTCGTCTTGTCATCCTCTCGGCAATTGAGCGTTCCCCGCCTCCGTCCTTCTCGCTACCGCCACACATCTTGCTTCTACCGAAAGTGCCTAGTTACATCAGGAAGGCGTAAGCATCTTTTCATCACAGGAAACGTACCGAATTCGCGTCGCTGAAGAGCAGACAGCTGACCCGACACGCCATCAGCCCTGTCGCTTGTTGTTTGCTGTCATGGCCTATCCGTGAAAGGGCACGAATACGCCACAAGAAGTCACTAATCAAGTGAAAGGACTCCCCGATTTGGTTATCGCTCCGCTGGGATGGCTCCTGATTGATTGCGTGAAACTCAACAAGATCTACAGACGAGTTGGTCATTGTCATACACCTCATGCACGCCACCTAGAGGCCTCTAACAGACATAGGACGGATCGACGAGATCGGTTAGTAAAATCTGCAGCTACTAGGTTTTTTGAAACTTCCATGCACCGAGTACCCGGGTTAGAGACGGCATTGAAGCTGCCTGATACTACGGCACACTCCGATCCCCGATTGGTTGGCTCTCAGCAGGCATCGACCACCTCCATCGCCATCCGAACGGGAGGGAAGGAAGAAAAGATGGCCCAGCACCTTTTGCTGGAGAGCTCGCACAAGCCCGCTTTTTGTCCCCCGGCGCTTTCATGACGAAGTCCGAAACGAGTAGCCCAAGGCCGTGCGTCGTGAAACCACACCGGAAGGCTTGGCTCAAGCCCCACGCACAATAAGCAACGCCCGCTTCTCCGACCCTATTCGCCTCGATCTAGGATTAGCTTGTCTTACCAAAACGGGGCACGGCACCTACTTCTTCTCTGCCGCGGGGGGCAGGGTGAGACTGCGCAACCAGTAAGTCCACCAACTGGTCCCCGATGGGGCGACAACCCTCGTCGCGCCACGACAAAAATATATCCTTTAACATAGGCAGGCTACCGCTTCTGATGCTCCTAGATCTTTGCTTCCTTACCCATGGTTTTTTTTTCCCACTCTATCGGCCTTGAACTGACTTTTTGTGCCATTTGCGCATTGATCTTCACCATCACTACCTTGCTTTTACAGTTTCGTTGACTTTCTCACTGCTATCTAAACAACCTGAACAAAATCCACGCCTTTCCAGGGATACTCTCCAACAACGAAGGCAATTCTACCGCGTGAGAAGAGAAATTGAGCCAGAATGCCGGGCGGCCTCCATCCGCCGGCGGAGCTCGTTTTGGCCTGGCAGACTGATTCATTTCCACACGGCATCCGCCGGGGGCCCATGGTGGTCATCGTGGTCGCCATTTTGTACTTCGTCACGCTATCAGTTGTGCTTGGAAGGATATATGCCCGTTTATATGCCCAGCCTAGTGCAGGGCTGGATGACTTTTTCATATTTCTTGCAATGGTGCGCAAGTCCCGTTCCAGCATAACTGCGATATCTATTCTGAACGCCACAGATTCCAACAACAGGCCTTGCTATCTCGATATGTCTCGGTGAGCATTCTATCTGAACCCAGTGCCGGCATCTGGTAGTTGCTAACACACCACGCAGCCGACCGGCTGTACGGATTTGACCGGTAAGCCGCACCGTCTGCCGCGTACAATTTGGGGAGTCATCTAAAGCTCATCAGACACGTATGGGACCTGACCATCGACCTAGCCGTCCAGAGCCGCGAAGTGCGTATACGCAAAGAATGCCACCACTCCAACGCTCACCACTGACCCAGCCTAACCCCAGATCACATTTGCCATCTCCAACTTCTACATCTTCAGCACCAGCCTGACCAAGCTGTCGATCCTATGCTTCTACAGGCGCATGGCTACCAACACTATCGAGCGCTGGTTTCTCCATACCGTCTGGGCCAGCATGGCCTTCGTGATCGGCTACATGCTCACCTTCATCCTGACCACCTTCCTCGGCTGCACGCCCCTCGTCGCCTACTGGAACCAGGTCGACCCGCTCTGGTCGCGGACGCATGACTGGCACTGCTTCAACGAGGGCGCGGCCATGCTGTCCGCCAGCGCCATCAGCGTGATGCAGGACGTCCTGGCGTGCGGGTTGCCGCTGCTGCTGTTTCGGAAGCTGCAAATCCCGCGGCGGCAGAAGATCGCGCTTGGGTGTATTTTCAGCGTGGGTATCTTGTAAGCACAAATCACCTCCCGCCAACTGCCACCAGAGACCTACCATAAGGGGGGGTGGGGGAAACCAAATGGGAAAGATACTGACGCTGCGCGCTGCCCCTAGCATCTGCATCACCGGCATCCTCCGCATCGTCTACATCCGCCCCCTCTACACCTCCACCTACGACATCGCCTGGGAAGCCGGGCCCGTCTGGGCCTGGACGGCGGTGGAGGCGCACATGGCCATCATCTGCGCCAGCGCACCCGCCCTCAAGCTCTTCTTCCGCAATGTGCTCGCCGTCTCGGGCTTCTCATCGCACTCGGCCGGCGGTAAGTCGCGTCAGAAAGTACACTTGCATGTGCGCAGGAAAAATGGTGGTAGCGGTGGGGTTGGGAACAATAACACGAGTTTCGCGTGCGTGGGCGAGGGCGGGGTAGTCAGTCTGAGCGACCAGCGAGCATATGAGATGGAGAGCTATAGAGATGCAATGGAGTCTCGGGAGGCGCTGAGGAGAGAGGACGATAACGCGTGGTTGGTAGAGGAGGGCGAGAGGGTGCAGAGAGGAGGCTTGCGGCGGATGGGCAGCTTGAGGGGGGCTTACTCGGCCAGTGTAGGGAGGGGTAATTTGTTTGGCGATCCGAATGAGATTTTGAGGGCTTGTGCGAAGGGTGACTCAGCTGGTAGTGCGGACCTAGAGATGGGAATCAAAGTCGAGAAGAGGGTAGATGTGACGGTGACGGAGGCAAGGTACGATGAGGATTTCTTGGGTTTGGAGGATGAGGCGAAGGATGCCGGTAGCAGCGCAGAGACATCATCGGAGACCAATTTAGTGAGAGCTCTGTGGAAAAGCTGGCTATAAATCGTCTTTGACGGATTCAGTGCTTGAAAGAGCACTGTTGGATGCCTGAGGTTTTTTTGCGGTCTTCGGGGGCGTTACTGCGGTGATGGTTCTCAAACGTCAAAGAAAAGTCTGAGGGTGTGGCTACGTCGGGGCGCTTTATACCAATACATTATGGCATTACTTGAATTAATAGCGCTAAAACTTTATGCGGATCTAACATAATGGTATTACTGGCTCCCAGTAAACCATCTGCGAGCGGGTGACTGTACGGAAAATGGAAGATGTCGAGTCGGGAATGATCGAATTCTCAGTATGCCCAAGGCACATTAATTGTTCACAGCTTAAGATGAACTTTAGCACAGTTCAGCTGTAAGATCGCGTAAGGGTTAACGTGGTCTCATCTTTCGAAGCCCTTGCACATGAACAAATGGGACAGCACATTTCTGGTACTTGCAAAACTTCGGCCCTCTCTACTGTAAGTTCGTCCCTATGTACCTGGCCGAGTAAGCAACAGCCCTCCCGAAACTTTCCGCCTTAGCCGCATTTGAGGCAGGCAACCAAAACTTAAGCTTAAGAGGGTGAGCTGGTATCAATCGCCTCCCCCTCTCTGCTTCAGTGATGGCCGTTCAGCCGGACCTAAAAATATTGTGGCCTGTCTTACAGAGTACAATACTAAGCCAGTTATGCTCCAAAAATCAGAACTCGAGCAGCAGAAAGAGCACCGAAGGAAGACACAAGTCGAATTTGGTACCGAACTTATCGTGAAATTTGAACACAGAAACCGCAGTGCAGCTTCAGTCTGCTTCAACTAAGAAAAGAAAGTATGTATCAAACCATACTTGGTGAATCACAGTTTTCTCAAGCGCTTCTGACTACCTCTGCACGTCCCTCACTCATCCTCTTGCCTTCCTCGTCATGCTATTTACGAACATCCACCTTACCTTGCCCATCACTGGAGGCCTTACTTCGAAAATGGCTCTGCCAAGCCCGCATCCCGTGGACGCAACGAAAGACGCCGTCACGACAGTGATGACGGCGTTCTTGGAATCCCGATTTTGCCGAGCATCAACGGACTTCCAAGTTACCGTCCAAACACGATGCTGTATGTACCTCGAATGAATCATTAACCTCAACCGAAATAAGACTAAAACCCCCTCCACAAAGTTTCAGCGGATAAGACTCCATCAAGGTTATTAGCTCGATCAAGCTTGCTGAGAGCTTCCGCTGCCGTCTTCGTAGGTAAGTCTGTCAGGTTTTCTTTCAAGTGTTCATGGCTGGTCCGCCCGATTCACCCAATCAGCTCCCGCCACTGCGTTGAGCATAGTACCAATAACATCTACGCACCCGGCCAACGACGACTCACGCTTAACAATAAGGAGTTCAGCTTCAAGCGCTATGCAAGCTAAATGTGGTGGTTGATGGTCAGGTAATCCAGGTGTTGTTGTTATTTAATTCCTAGTTAATGCTTTGTTGGCCCACTTTCGTTGCGGTCGACGGCCGTATGCCATTTCTATTCCCCCCGGCTCCTCTCTCTCCTTTCTTTTGATTTGAAAGTACTTGAAATCTGGTGTGCAGAATCGAGAATATAGAAGCAATCACAATCATCATTTGAAGTTTATTTTCTATGTTTACGTGTCTGCACCGGTATTTTGAGTCAGTGAAAATTGTGTTTGGCTCATCGTACCGTTTGGCTGAGTTTCTCCCCATGTCCCAGTGCACTCCAAACGGAACACGACCGGATCATTTTAGGTCTCTTGAGTTTCAGCATTAACATGACTATTCTGTTACGGTTTGCTAATTGATTGTATGTTCACGCTATCTATGACTTTTGACCAAAGATCCGTAATCCTGATGACCGACACTATCTGGAATAAGAGAAAGAGCTTAAAGAAGTTTGCCCTGTTCTTCCGGAACCTAACTGGAGGTGCCGGGGTTGAGGTCCGGCGGGCGGCAGATGCGCAGCGTGGGGGAGTCCTCGTTGGCTGTGCGCAGCAGCACGTCAGCATCAGCAAAGAGAGAAGCGTATCGGAAGCAGAACGCGGACTTACCACCACAGACAAGGCCACTGCAGCAACCATTGTTTGGCGCCCGGTTGTCCCTGCCGCCGTAGCATGGCTCTATTTTTATCCCAACACAGTCAGTTAACCTTCTTTTTTTCCCAGCAGGAAGAACAAGACATACCCCACGCATCTTTGCACATGCCGCACTCGCCGCGGCCCTCGGGCTGGGTGACGCATACGAAGTCGCCGCCGCAGTTGAGGTCGAAGGTGCACTGTTCGCCTTTGCCCAGATAGTCGAGGCAGACGCCGTTGCTACAGCGGTACGACGAGCAGTCGCTGTTGGCGGCACAGGCGGTGCCGGCTGCGCCAGCCCTGTAGTTGTCGGCCGCGAGGACGACGGACGCAAGGGCGCCTAGAAGCAAGGCACTAGGGAGCATTCTTATTCTTTTTGTATCCCTTACGCTTCTTGGATCAGGTAATGAGAGAAGGAGTGAGTGGAGGTGTTGCGATGCTTGGAGGAAATCTCGCCATCTCTGCAATTGCCGTCCGCTTTTATACCACAGCCCCCCAGCTTTTCCGCTGATTCCGTGCTCTAATTTGAGACCGGGTCAGACGGCTGGCATAAGGAGAATTGCAGAAATGCCGGAAGGGGTTGGCAGCGGGTACGGCGGTGCAAAGGGTGGCATGGACGCTCGGAGCGTATATTCGGAGATCCTGACATCTGGATGAGGCAGTGCTTCCCTCCGAGGCCGTGCTCTACTTTACGCCCTTTTGTTCCTCTCTAGTCACATTTCCACTCTCTTCGAACTGTCCTCTGCGCTCCGCTGCTCTTCTACTTCCTTGCACCGCAATATGGCTCATATCGCAGAAAGCCTACGTCGCAATCTGCCGGGCTACCTTGAAAGCCGACAGACCCAAGAGATCACGGAAGACGTTGATCCGAATCCAGTCGACAACGAGTGGTTGCAATGCCTGACTCTTCAAATAGCCATCTGGACATATCACATCATTTCGTTGGAGCCACAATTAAATGCAAGCTTAGGATGGCCTGCGGATGGTAAGGCTCAGCCCGGAGAGGTAACAGGATAAGCAGCCGGTTTGGACCTTATCAGGCTTAACGTCGTAAATTGTGCTTGACTTATGTTGCCGTTTTGACCGAAATAAAGTTTGCAACATCCTCGAAAAAGCTAAATGTTATACGAAATGGCCCGATAAATACGAGGTCGCTTGCAATTCCCTTAGAGAAATAGCAAAGGCTATTCTATCCGAGGACAAACGTAGCTGACGTTATAAATTGGCACACCTTTTTATGAGGTTTGCACAGTATTGTGGCTGACCAAGTAGAGAGAATGTACCGAGAACGGCCACTGAGCGGATCGATGAATGGGTCTGTACACAGAATGATGTGTAAGTTAAAAGAGAGGACCAAAAATGGGTCGCAAGTTTAACGAAAAGGCCACATCTCGGCAGTTGTCTCATAACCCCGTCTCTATTCGCGCATGTGGGATGCCTCGATGGCTGGGTTATATCAGCCGCCAGCGGCCCATCAGGCGCGGGGGAAGCCAATGGAATGCCACTTCTTCTTGTCCTTTTCTTTTCTCTTTTCCCCAAGGCCGCCAAGTCTACACCCGACAGCCATGGTATAGCGCCAGCCACAGGCTGTGCCGCGGATCGAGCTACCAGTTCCAGCCTCTTCGGGCTATACCGAGGCTCATTGCACCCGCCCGCGTCCGCCTTCCCCATCAAAAACTCCTCACAGGCTCGATTGAGCTTGCGCATCATATCCGCCATCGTATTCCTGCCGTTCGGCATGCGATGGAGACAGCCCTTGAACCAAAGCGCCGGCCATGCAGCATCGACGACAAAATATCCCAGCGGGCTCAATGCGGCCCACGGCTCCACGACACAAAAACATAACATCATAATGGTGCTCAACCGCTCGCACGGCATGCGCCAACGAAAAAAAAAAAAGGGGTTTAGGTGCCTGCCGCCCCGGTCATCCATCGAATACAGGTAATCGGCAAAGTACACACGGGAAAGCCACTGAGGAAGAGTACAAGGTACTAGCAACGTAATCATGCCGCGTACAAAACCAGCCGTTCTCGCCCGGGGGGGGGGCGGTCTTGGATTTTCTAGGCGTGGTGCCGTCCTGAAGACATTTTCACGGAGCGGTAAACCCCCACATTCACAAGGTGTGCGGCGGAAGAAATAGGATCCCTCCTTTACCAGTTCAGTCCGCGCCCATTAGGCTTTGCAATACGGCTTCACCGCGTCAGTGGAATCCAGAGTGTGTATCGAGATCTCACACGGCATTTATCACAAGCGGAACGGAGCGCGCTGTTTGGTTCCAGGAGCCGATTCCGCTGTTCTGCGAGCAAGTGCAAGAATAGCTTAACCAAGCTGACGGCCTAGTCGGACGCTCCATACGGTCAGCAAAAAATTTCCATCGGAAGAGCCCGGAAAGGGCTCAATTACCTGCTCGCCCAGGTTCAAGTCGTCAGCATTACATATAAAGCACAGTTGCGGACGCGCCGACCAGGTGAGGTGCGCCTTGATGCGCGGCGCAGTGGTGAACCATGCGTGTACCGCCTGTTCCATGATGGAGCGCTCGGAAATTTGGCTGTGGTGTCCGAAATTGCTGGTGCAAGTTGCGACTCTGAGATGCACAACGAGGTCCGTGAGGAGTGAGATGGTGCACGGAGAAATTTCTGTCGAGCTGCTAGGCCTTTGACATAGTCGTGCCCGATGGAAAACCGGGCTGTATAGTAGAAGTACTCAGAGACTTTAGACTACATAGCACACTACGGGGGCGTTGAGTGTGCTCTTGTTGTTGAAAGACCATGGTATTCGCAGAAGTCCAGGTCGGCTTCCTGGTCCGTAACCACTAAATTCACCTCTTCATATATGCCTTGACGCAAATCTGACGGGAATGCCAACCAATTGACTCGCGTCTGCAGAGCGTGCACAGCTAAGGTGGTCGGATATTGTGGTGTCAGATCCGAACGGAATGACGCCCGGGCCGAGAGACGCGTCCGCGGTTGTGTTGATTGTACCTCTGGAAGGCGAATCCCAGACGCGTGGATGGCACAGCTAGAGCATGAAAGAAGGTGACATTGTCTGTTCGCTTCTGTGTCTGATCCTCCCGCAGAGGGTGCGGCAAAACGATAAAGGAGACGGATTAGCTACATACCGTGACACCAACACCCGCACAGCAAAAGCTTAAGCCGCCGGGTGGGTCAACGGCACTGCATCCGCCCCACCACGGCGGCCAGTTCTGCCTATTGTGGCATCAGGCATTAGTATTAAGGCCTGAAGAATGCTGAACCCTTGGAACAGAGGACAACTGTGCTCGAGGAAGATACAAGTTGCGCGGGCCAGACTAACTGTGGTCTACTTTATCATTTACATCACTGTAATGCTGAAGCCTGTACAAGTAACTGTACCTACAACCTTGTAACCTGTCACGGTCCTGCTCCGCAATCCCCCGCTCCAAATGGTCATTCCCCACCCCTCCTATCCCCTTTCAAAAACCCCTTCCAATCAGTGCCAACGGCTTTCCTCCCCTCCCCCAGCCCCACAATCCCATCCCCTTCCTTCCATCCCTCCCACTGCCCCAATGTCGTCAAATGTCTCATCGTCGGCCTTCCATGCGGACAATTCCACGGCTTATCAATCGCTCCCATATCTCTGACAACCCTCTCCATCTGCCTCTGCGTGAGCGTCTTACCAATCATAATGCTACTCCTACACGCCCGCATCGCCAGCATCTTGCGGACCTTGCTCGGGCGAGGTATGCTGCTTTCTTTCTCTGGGGAGAGCGACGACTCGCTCAGCAGCGTGATGAGCTCTTCCAGGTCAGAGACGGTGAAAGTGGTCTCTTTGGAGACAGGCAGGCCGAGGAGGCTACAGCGATTGCCTACTGGTGCTTCGCCACTGGTGTCGGTTGTGAGTTGGAAGCCATTGGCTGCGAAGGCAGAAGGGTGGGAGAGGATTATCTCTTCTTCGATGGCAGTCAAGTCGAGAGTATGGGGATGGACGAGGCGCTGCGGCGCGAGGATTGTAGTGTTGGTAAGGCGTTCAAAGTTGATCTTCTCATCCGAAGCATGCTGATCTATAATGAAAAGCTCGTCCGCGTTGGAGACTGTACAAGACGCGGGTGTGGAGGTTGGATTTGTCGTAGATTTAGAGAGAACATCGGACCCAGGGCGGACGGCTAAGATGAAGCCGAGATTGAACTGGCCGATGATGCGCATGCGGCCAAAGTCTGACTTCGAGACTGTCAACGAGAGGCGTTCTTCCGGACTCTGGTCAGTATTGCTACCCGGCATATCTCCGTCCGCACCAGAATACCTCGCAAACACCTCAAGCTGTTCTGTGAGCTGGGATAGAGTGTGTTCAATCTTCGCCACCGAAGTCTCCAGATTCTGGATCAGTTGCAAGGTTGGAGCTTTCCTGATTCTTCCTTTAAGAATGTTGGTCGCGCGCTCCAAGTAATTTTGCGTCGGTCGAGCAGCTGTTTCTTCAGCTTTCGCAATGATCTCGGCAACGCGCGCATCCTCTTTTGCCTTCTTTTCTTCCTCATCGAGGTACTCCCCGTCAGATTCCTCATCTTGCGTTACAAATAGAGGGGATTCTTCCCGAGGCTGATTCTCGGCATCTTCGCTACCGTCTCTACTTTCTCTTCCGGAGCCTGCTTCGTCCATGTCCTTCTTGGACGAACTGTCCTGTAGACGATCATCAGGCCCTCTGTCGTCAGCACTAGCCATATCCACATCACTGTTAACGTCTGCGTCATTCGGAGCAGATGAAGTGGGAGCCTCTTCGTCATCCTGTCCGACATCACTACAAACATCTTCAGCTGTAGATCCGTCCTCATCATCCTCAATATCGTCATCCTCATCTTCCACCTGGGTACCAGGAGCAGCAAACAGTTTGAGACTGCTTACAAATCCCGAACTTTTGCCTGGCGATGGTAACATGCCTCCTTTTAAATCATGTTTCGGTGTATGTATCCTCCGTCTTTTGGCCTTAGGTGTTCCGATTTTCATGGTGGTAGTCTTGTCGCCAATCGTAATCGTTGCTGTCTCCGCTGGGGCACGTTTTGGACGTATCCGGTCGAAAGCATTCTGGATCGGCCCTTGGAAGTTCTTCTGTGATTGCGTCTTGATTATTGGGATCCTGGGCTCCGCCTCATCCACATTTTCTTCCAGTTCCTTCTCACCTTCATCCGCCCTAGGCGAATTGTTTGCTTCCAGAAGATGCTTCTTAGCGGAATTGGCTTCCTGGCTTGCAATCCGGTCATTGAAGTCCTGGACTGCACGGGGCAGCGCCTTAGTTTGCGGTTGAGATGAGGATTCATCATGCATTTCCTCTGCCTCCCGTTGCAACGCCTCCTCCCCTGCACCATGATCGTCCTCCGCCACAAACCTAGCAAGCTTTTGCTTGTCCCTCGAAGCCCCTTCGCTCTTCTGTCGACGTGGATCCGGTCGTAGAAGCTGACTCCGGCTTGTTACATCTGAGTCGACAAACCGTCGAGTCAAGCTGACATTCGAGTTGCTCCTCTCGCTGAATTGGGGTGTAGCAGAGTCTTTATCCAAACCCTCACCATCGTCGCTAAGAGTAGTTGGCGCCTCTCCTCCACTCTCTGAGTCATGAGGTGTTGATGATTTGCGGACCATGTTTAATGGCTTGAATTGAGAAAGCTTCTTAACCCCCAGCTGCGCCTGCGGTACACTTTGGTCATGCTCGTCGAACAACCGAACCAAAGCCGCCTTGAGCGCCTCCAACAATGCGGTTTGGTCATGGAGTAGAATAGTACGCTTATCGGGTGAAACATTGACATCGTACGCGTTCGTGTCCATGACAAGGTCAGCGAAGATGAAGGGAGATTGCGTGACATTGAAGGACTTGTAGACTTCATTTACAGCCTTGGACACCTGAGGCAAAGCGCAAGGCCTAGAGTTGACGAAGAACATCTGGCGATCTGGTGTTTGTCTTCCCTCGCCAAACACTGGACGAGAGATGTGACCCTTGATGCGAACCTCTCTAGAGTTTGTGTCGTCTTGAGCGCCACCATTCTTTGTGCTTTGGATACCTGTGGCTGTCGGGGTCATCTCGAGGGTAAGGTCGAGCGGGATCAGAGCCAGCAGAGTCTTCGCGCCGTACACGTTGGCAATATTCTCGCGGGTTGTAGGGTTGGCTTTGGTCGAGAAAACTGAGACCTTCTTTCTGCTGATACTTAGCATTTCACTTGCTTGCTATTCGAAATTCATACCCCTTTGCAGCCTGGTTGCTCACGGCAAACCTGACACCGACACTGATACAGGCATATGCGTGCAGCAGACCCAGCACTTTACCATACTCTCTCTTGATGTTCTTCTCCAGCTCTCGTCTTCTGACTGGCAGGTTATAGAAGAGGTTTTCGACCGCTACTGTTGTTCCTTTCTGGCTTGCCACGACGGAGGTACCCTTCAGCTTTCCTGAAGTCTCGAAGTCGAGGCGGGTGCCCCTGGGTCCGTCGCTGGCGCGGGCAGTAAGAATGTGGAAACGAGAGAGGGCGCACAGCGAGGACAAAGCTTCGCCGCGAAAGCCGAAGGTTTGAAGGGAAGACAGGTCATTGTAGGTGGAGAGCTTGGAGGTGTAGTGCTTCAGGGCTGCGACATGGCATTAGCGTCGCAGATGGAAGGGCTCACGCAGAGAGCTGCGCACCAATGGTCTCGTAGTCGTCGGGGGATATGCCGTGGCCGTTGTCCTGAACTTCGATGGAATCGAGGCCATTGTTCTTGAAGCGGACGTCAATCGATGTGGCACCGGCGTCCAAGCTGTTCTCGACGAGCTCTTTCACGACGGAACAGAGATCGACGATAACCTGCCCGGATTGGATTTGATGAATCTGGGGCACGCTAGGTCAGCAGATGATCTATTCAGGACAGTGCGACACGCAAGACATACAGAGCGGCCCTCTATAGCCTTGATGGTCGCCATTTCAGCCCATGGTGGTCGTGGAGACGAAGTCGCGTTCGCGGGAGACGCGATGACGCGTGATGTGCGATCGCCGGCCGTTTAATTGTTGCCGCTCCGTTTTCTGCCTGAGGCACTTTGACCACATTACCGGTGGGCTCAGCCTTCTGGAAGGCAAGAAGCACCGACTGGGGCATATACGAAGTTGGCCTGACGATAAAGCTCCTCGAATTATTTACAAGACCCCTTTTGGGTCGCCACAATTCCCTCATGTACTGTCTTTGTCCCTCGTTTTCTTCGGTCTCCCTCGCTTCTTCTTCGCTGGCTTTCCTTCCTCGGTTGCAGGCGCAGGTGTTGCCTGTTCGATCAAGTTCTCTAACTGTCCCTCTGTTGCAGGTAGTGCGGCAGCTTCTTCTTTCTGATCCACGTGAAGCAGTGGCTTTCCTTGCGAGATCAAGACAATTTCCAACCCAGTGCCTCCCGCTTCATTGTACCTCAGCCCAACGCCCAAGCCCTCAAGCCCTCTTGACCTGGCACTCGGATTCCAAACGAATTGTTCAACGCGTCCATCAGAACGCACCTTCAAGAAACCCATCGGCCATCGACTCCTGCTCAGGGCATGGAGAACACCCTTCGAAACTTTCTGTGTTGATGCCAGCAGCCCCAGAAAGTCTCCCTCCCGCCACTGCGCTGGTGCTCCAGTGAAAGCACCTTCAAGCTCTCTTACGTGTTGCGGATTCAGTATCTTGGTGGTGGCTTTGCATTGGATCAACACACGCAGAGGCAAACCGCGCAGAGGTGCATTTTCTGGTACAGGCAGCGTCCATGTGCCTAGCAAGTCAATACCGAGATCAGACGCGCGCCCGGTGCGTGTAAGGTCGAAGCCATAGCGCTTGAGAGAGGCGGCGACGGTGTACTCGTAGTGCGTGCCGACATAAACGGAGCGGTCAGGCGAAAGGTTGACGCGCTCTGCGTAGGCAAGAAACGAGGGAAGGTCGTGATGATTTGTAGAGCCTTGAGCTACTATGGGGTCTAAGGAGCGTGAGGTCTTGCGAGTGGAGGCATGTGTGGTGCGAGTAGGCGATTGTAGGATGGAGGGCCGACGGGCGCAAGGTCGGAGAGAGCGGCGGACAAGGGACGTCATCTTGGGACTGGGCGCGACTAGATAGGTAGAACATGAGAAAGCTCCATAGCTGCTTCAACCTGCTTTGGTCTTAGCCTTTGGATATATGTTGCATTGTCAACGGAGGAAGAGGTGAGTGTGGAAAAGAGTGCGCCCTGTCAGGAACCGCAGCGCCGATCTGCCGAGCTGAAGCTTGAGCTTCCGCCGCGCATCCCCGAGCTTCCACTTCTTCTTCCACCTCCACCGCTATCCTCCACGGCCGACGTGCTCGCATGCTACCCGCTCCGCTCCGTACCGTTACTCCGTGGTTGCCGATCACCTCTTCGCTATCATGTCGGACATCCTTACTCAGCTCCAGGATTCAATTGACATGGTACACCGCCCATCTTCCAGGACCGTCCGTCCAGCCATACTGACCCCAGTAGCTCATCCAGCAAATGTATGCCGGTATGATGTGGACCAACACGCGCCACCCATACGGCGATATACCCGGCCAGCCCCATGACGCCGACCGTGACATCCACACGTCCGGCGCGAACGAAAATGGCCCCGGCAACGCTGATAACCCCGGCGGGGCAGCCAACAATAACGGCGACCGCCCACGCTCTCCGCCTCCAGACCCAAACTTTGCCGTCACTCAGCATGAGATCGCGAATGACATCATCATGAGCATGGCACGCATCAATGCGCTGGCCGACCGCTTGCCCGGCATAGGCTTCAGCGAACAGCAGCAGATGGCCCGATTAGCTGAGCTGGACCGTGAGCTACGGGAAGAGCAGGCGAAATTGGATGACGCGAAGCGTGAGAAAGAGAGATTGCTGGCCGTGCTAGACGAGCGCATCATGAAGGCTCGTAGGCCATGAAAGACTTCCGGCCTGGCGGCCACGTCACAAGTCTGGTGAAAGAAGTGCTGTCTGCATGCATAAGCGTACGGCGTTCAAGGCTCTCAAAGGGCCCCGGGAAGATCACAGGCGTTATCGGGACTTCGAGGATAGATGTGCCACTCAGATTAAGTGGGCTGGTCAGGAGATACCCCCAGAAAGAATTCTCTATTAACTGCGAATTACCTGTGGGAAGACAGTTACAAGCGCTGTATTCAACATCCAAGGGCCAAAAAGCAGTTTAAGTTCTCTCTCAGCCCCAGAGATGGTCTTCACATTCCTCTTTCCCTTCGCCCACGCCTTCCGCCCCTGCCCCTTCCATTTCCACGCCATCTTCTGCTTCTACCTCCAGGCCCCGGTTGCCTCCCTCTCCCAATATCGTCGCGGGAATGAGAGCTCGACTCCGTCACCATCGCCGTCTCAGCCGGTACTCTGACTCTGCACACCCCTTTACGATTCACTCGAGCGGACGACCCATCCCTCCCTTCGTCGATCCTCGCCTTCTTCGACGTCCGTTTTCCTTTATGACCCTTCCAAATGTCTTCCGCCCCCTCTCCCCCCGAGCCCAAGACCTCGAAGCCTCTGCTGCACAGTCTCCCTCATGATCATTCCAAAATGGGCCCTGACGCCACATGCGCCCCCGCCCCTGAGATCTCAAAGCCTCCACCGCCCTCGACGGCACCGAGCCATCTAACTGCCCTTCGAACGCATCGAGCGTGCCAATAGCGCCCGAACCCACATCCTCCAACACTTCCAGCAAGCCAATATTCATTTCCACGAACGTGCCGTTCCACCCCGTGACCGCCTCCCGCTCCACTGCATCCGAACAACACCCTCCACTTCCTCCGTAAGCTTTCTCTTCGCTCCCGCCCCGGGCCCCACCCCCATATCGAACATATTCACCGGCACAGGCGTCGGCAATTCAGTCGGACTGGAAAACGGACTCGTCATATCGAACGCCACAGTCGCCGTTCGATTCCTCCGCGTGTGCGCCGCTATCCCCCGTACTTAGCAGCCGCGAATCCTTGATCCACGACGGGCTGTTGGCACTGTAGTTCGGCTGCGTGGGACTCGGCCGCTCAGCGGTGCTGCTGCTGCTGCCGCCGCCGCCGCTGGTGGAAGGCTTCGGCGCGCGTGGGCGGCTCTTCGCGCTGTATGCGGGGCTCGGCGGGCTGTATGGCGACGCGCTGGTGCCGGAGGTCGACGCTGAGGAGCCGGTACGCCGCATGCAGGCTATGCATATGGGAGTGGAGGGGGAAGCGTGTCGCTGTGGAATGGCAGGATGTTGTGCGGAAGCCGTAGCGCGGGTTGGTGGGGCTGTACTTGGGCGGCACGTAGGGCGTCTTGGTCGGCGGCGAGAACAGGCGCGATGTGCTGGACTGCGCGGCGACGGTGCTCGGCGGCAGCTTTCGCCCGCTGCGCAGGCTGGAGTCGCGGGGCCGAGAGGGCGGCGGGGGACTCGACTGCGCTGGGCGCGATGGACCGGCGGTTTGAGGGCGGTGGGATTGGATGCCGGTGTCTCGCTGTAGTAGGGGGGATGTTGCTGTCGCTGGAATCAGTGCTTGAGGCAGGGTCAAAAGTGGGAGACCACGGTGGCTTGGCCTCAGAAGATGCTCTCCGAGTCTTCGCTTTGAATGGCGCTTTTGTGGATACTTGGACAGCCGAAGCTTTCAGCTGGCTCTTCCTCGCGAGAGGCTTGGTTATCAAAGCCGCCATGGCAGTGGCCTTCGCCTTGCGAGATAGGTTTTGTCGGACCATGGCGAAGCTGGTGCTGGCGAGTAGTGAGGGGTGAGTGAGGGTGCAAAGGTACAGCACAGTGGGTGAATTGAGTTTCGAGTACTCGTCATTTATTTGTTCGGGAGCAAATGCGCTTTGTCGCGGGGCGTTGAAAGAACTGCGCCGGAAGAAGAACGTCTTCGGCCTCTGTTGTGGACCTTTCTTTGTGGACTTCCGTATATTATCTCACCTAGAAAGCGGTTGTAATCGCTTAAAGGCCTTGCAGCCCTTGCTCTCAGACAATATGAAGACAGGAGCTCGTGTTTCTACCTTTCCGTAAATTTATCTTGATGTCGCAGGACTGACGACGGCGCAGAGCAGTTGTAGAATCAAAAGGCCGCGAATCTATGCTCCACTACTCAACACTCTTCTACGCGGAAGGAAATGGAAATGCAGTGAAAGAAGGATCCAGTATGAAAGCCAAGGGTCTGCCGCCGACCTTGTTCATGGCAACCTGCGTGAATTTCCCTTAGCCAATCGAGCCGCGCAACTCTTACATTTCGGAGAAGCATTCCTCGTTCTCTGGCAGGCGTTATTCATCATACGGCATAGTCAAATAGTTTTCTTTGACTACACATTATTCTGTCTGTTTTAGAGTTCGTATCATAAGGCAAAGTGACTCAAAAAGCCTCGGGTTTGCCTTCGCCTTATAGATTCCGGGAATTTAGAAGGGAAATGAATAACAGGATCACCATGCCAAGCAGGGAAATTGCGCGAGAGGAAGAACAAATGCCTGTTAAGTGTTACTGGAGAGCCAGGACGGCAAGGGGGTCCGTGAAGATCCGTCAGCCTTATCTTGACTTCGATGGCCTTCGATGATGCCGCGTGCGCGAGGGGCAGATCCTGATCGCCCACGCGTGATCCATCACTTTGCTGCATGAGGTGATCATGTCGAACAAGGAAAAAAGAGCAAGCAACACTAATGGACTCACAACTGCTGATATGAGCCGTAAGGTCAGCGGAAGTCAGCAGAGAGCAGAAACGACGCAGCTACCTCTCGGCGCCACCGGCTACGAATTAGTACAAGCGCATGCAGCCGAAAGTCTTATCTTAGAAATTGTGGAGAAAACCTGGGGTATCGATATCAAAAAGTCCGGTGGCCAAAGTACAGTCCCTCGTGTCCTGCCTTTGGATACCACGGGACAACAAATTACGGCATTCGGCTGAAGTGCAGCGATCGGCGATCGGGCACTAAACAAAGGGCAAGCTCGACTCAGCCGACAATGGCTGCAATGTCTGTACCGAGCGAGCAATGTTGCATTGAGGACTGCTGGCGTGGAAACAGACCGCGGCACCGGGCTTGCCTCTCCGGGATGGAGGCGTGCGGTGAGCTGTCAGGGTAACCGCAGGGCTGGCCAAAAGCTTTTTTCTCCCGGCGAACCCTGACTGGCAGCCGGAGTGGCTACGCCGCAGAAATTGCAGGATGCAGGAAGAAGCCCGAACGACTTCATGTAATGGAAAACCTCAGTGACGGAGCAGAGTGGGTGCCGTCGCCACTGCGGCCCTCGCCCCGACTCGCAGGCTGCAGAATGCAGAAAGGCTGCGGGCCGCAAAGGGCGCGAGCCAGAGGCGCACAGCGAGGGCGGTGACAGCTGTCGCGGGGGGCCGTCGCGCCGGACAGTGTTCTCGAAGGCTTCGGTGCATCTGCCGCTAACGGGAAGAGTCGGTGTGTGACGATAAGCGCAGCGACGCGGTTGGCTGGCCAGAGTTGGAGGCAGTGCCGGGGCGGTCGCGGCCAGGTACTTTCGTTGGGCCGCCTGAGCAATTCCGGCAACTCTGATGGGGAAGGAGGCGGCGAGAAGTTCGGGATACGCGCCGACGCCCTCGTAGACAAGACCAGAGCATAGCTGGGGCTTGTGCTGGCTGCGGGGGATAAGGGATAAGACACACAGCCGTGGTGCGCTCCGTGTGCGGGCTGCATGTCGCGGGAATAGTCGTAGCGCAGCAGAGAAGAACACGTACACAGCGACCGGCCTCCTCGTAGGTTGGTAGCGTGGCAAAAATAGCATGCTGAAACGCAGGCGCAGCGCAGCCAGGGACGCAGGCGTGCGGTCAGCGAGCGCGGCCGGGGAGGGAGCCGTGGAGCAGCCGGGGAGCTGCGTGCGGCGAGCGAGCGAGGGCCGAGGCTGCGGCATGTGCAGCAGCAGCAGCAGCAGCAGCGGCAGCCGCCGCCGCCGGCGGGCAGCGGGCGCTGAGCGTGGCGGGAAAAATGGACAGACAGCAGGCACCTCAGCCCGTCGGGCGGCGAGGCCGTCGGTGCAGCAGCGAATGGTGACGGCGGCGTTGAGGGGCGGGCGGGCGCAAAAGGTTCGGCGGCTGCCCTGCTGGGCGGCAGGCAGCCCGTGCGCCCGCTCTAGGGCCCACGATCCCTGCCCGCTTACATGCACAGGAAAGGATTTTTTGTGCTGATAGTACAAAAAGCGTCGCCCCCCTCTGCCGCCCTCCCTCCCTCCGCACCACTCGCCTCTCCCTCCGTTCTCACCCTTTTTCTCTTTTCTGCTTCATAGACTGGGTCTTCGACTGCGCGCCGCAGTTTGCAGACTCTCCGTGGCTTGCGTCTCGATCGCACTGTCGCGTCGCCACTAGATACCCGACCGCTAGATTTCGACTTTTTCACGGCCCCACCGAGCCTTAATATAAAAGCCGGCCACGCCCCGTCTTCTCCCTCTCCAGACATCTTCTCACCCATCCGACAAAATGGCCCCCTCTGTCGACGCCGCCGCACACCCCTCCGCCGGCCAGGTCAAGTCCGAGAACGCCGGCAGCGTTAAGGTTCTCGAGGAGCTGCTCCAGAAGCTCACCGTCTCCAAGGAGCAGGATGAGATTCTGGCCACCTCCCAGAACCTCGCCACCTTCATCAACGGCGACATTGAGGAGGGTGATGCCCCCACCCAGTAAGTGTGCCCCTCACTTCGCCCCCCGGACCGCCACCCGTCGTCCTGTTTTCGCTGTCCCGGTCGCAACCGTATGGCCTTCAGCCGCTAACAAGGTCTGCAGGGCCGTCGCACTGCTGAAGAAGCAGCTCGGCAACAAGAAGGATGCTCTCGCAAGGGAACGCGCCCTTGACGCCATCAAGGCTATCGCCTCGCACTCGACCGTCTCCCCGGCCGTCGAGCCCTACCTCGTCGCTCTTCTGCCCGCCACTCTTGCTGCCGTTGGCGACAAGATGACCCCGGTCAAGAACGCTGCCCAGGCTGCTGCCCAGGCTATCGTCGAGGCTACCAACGCCAACGCCGTCAAGGCTGTCATTCCCGCGCTCATCGACTCCCTCCACACTGCCCAGAAGTGGCCCGAAAAGATGACCGACCTGAAGTGCATTGAGATCCTCGCCGAGAGGTCTCGCGCTCAGATGGGTTACCGTGTCCCCGACCTCATCCCCGTCGTCTCTGAGGCTATGTGGGACACCAAGGCCGAGGTCAAGAAGGCTGCCTACGCCACCATGGAGAAGCTCTGCGAGCTCATCTCCAACAAGGATATCGAGCGCTTCATTCCGGAGCTGATCAAGTGTATCGCCAAGCCTGAGAACGTCCCCGAGACCGTTCACTTGCTCGGTGCCACTACCTTCGTTTCCGATGTCCACGAGCCCACTCTTGCTATCATGGTTCCCCTGCTTGAGCGTGGTCTTGTTGAGCGTGAGACCGCCATCAAGCGTAAGTCTGCCGTCATTATCGACAACATGTGCAAGCTGGTCGAGGACCCCAACATCGTCGCCTCTTTCTTGCCCCGCCTGTACCCTGCTCTCAAGAAGAACTACGATACTCTGGCCGACCCCGAGGCTCGTGAGAAGACCAAGCAGGCCATCGACACTCTTAGCCGTGTTGGCAACATTGTCGATGACAAGCTTCCCGAGCGTTCGCGCGCTGGTGACGTTCCCACCATTCTCCCCATTCTCAAGGGTGTCGTCGGCAAGAAGGCCGACAACGCCAAGTTCGAGCCCATCTTCGAGTACATCGCCGCCATTGCCGGTCAGCTCATTGACGAGAAGGAGACCGAGAGCAGCGTCTGGGCTACCAACGCTCTTCCCTATGTCTCCGCCATCATCCCGGAGGCTGATGCCAAGAACGCCGTTGAGGCTCTGCGCAAGAAGACTCTTCCCGGCTTCAGCGAGGCCGACGAGGTTCCCTCCGACGAGGAGGAAGGTGAGGATCTGTGCAACTGCACTTTCTCCCTGGCCTACGGTGCCAAGATTCTGCTCAACCAGACTCACCTGCGTCTGAAGCGTGGCCACCGCTACGGTCTTCTGGGCCCCAACGGTTCCGGTAAGACCACCCTCATGCGTGCCATCAACAACGAGCAGCTTGAGGGTTTCCCCAAGCAGTCCGAGGTCAAGACCGTCTACGTCGAGCACGACCTGGACTCTGCCGACACTGAGCAGACCGTCATTGGCTGGACCATGAAGAAGCTTGAGGCTGCTGGTGTCACCAAGACCCAGGAGGATGTCCAGAACAAGCTCGAGGAGTTCGGTTTCGTTCGCGAGCAGTTCGAGGCTCCCATCACCTCGCTCTCTGGTGGTTGGAAGATGAAGCTGGCTCTTGCCCGTGCCGTCTTCGAGGAGCCCGATATTCTTCTGCTCGACGAGCCCACCAACCACATGGACGTCAAGAACGTTGCTTGGCTCGAGCAGTACCTCGTCAACTCTCCTTGCACCTCCATCATCATCTCCCACGACTCCAAGTTCTTGGACAACACCATCCAGCACGTTATCCACTACGAGCGCTTCAAGCTCAAGCGTTACCGTGGTAACATCTCCGAGTTCGTCAAGAAGGTTCCTTCCGCCAAGTCTTACTACGAGCTCGGTGCCTCCGAGATGGAGTTCAAGTTCCCCGAGCCCGGTTTCCTCGAGGGTGTCAAGACTAAGGCCAAGGCCATTGTCCGTGTCAGCAACATGACCTTCCAGTACCCCGGTACCTCCAAGCCCCAGATCTCCGACATCACCTTCCAGTGCTCTCTTGGCTCCCGTATTGCCGTCATTGGCCCCAACGGTGCTGGCAAGTCTACTCTCGTCAACGTCCTGACTGGTGAGCTCATCCCCACTTCGGGTGAGGTCTACCACCACGAGAACATCCGTATTGCCTACATCAAGCAGCACGCCTTCGCCCACATCGACCACCACTTGGACTCTACCCCCTCCGAGTACATCCAGTGGCGTTTCCAGACCGGTGAGGACCGTGAGACCATGGACCGTGCCAACAAGCAGATCACCGAGGACGATGAGAAGGCCATGGACAAGATCTTCAGGATCGAGGGCTCTCAGCGTAAGGTCATTGGTATCCACGCCCGTAGAAAGTTCAAGAACAGCTACGAGTACGAGTGTTCGTTCGCTCTCGGCGAGAACGTCGGCATGAAGAACGAGCGCTGGACCCCCATGATGACTGCTGACAACGCCTGGATTCCCCGTAACGAGCTGATTGCCTCTCACGCCAAGATGGTCGCCGAGGTTGACCAGAAGGAGGCCCTCGCCAGCGGTCAGTTCCGTCCTCTGGTCCGTAAGGAGATTGAGGCTCACTGCGCCAACTTCGGTCTGGATGCTGAGCTCGTTTCCCACTCCCGCATGCGCGGTCTGTCCGGTGGTCAGCGTGTCAAGGTCGTCCTTGCCGCCTGCTCGTGGCAGCGTCCTCACTTGATCGTCCTTGACGAGCCTACCAACTACCTTGACCGTGACTCTCTTGGTGCTCTCTCCAAGGCCATCAAGTCCTTCGAGGGTGGTGTCATCATCATTACTCACTCTGCTGAGTTCACCAAGGACCTCACTGAGGAAGTCTGGGCTGTCATGGACGGTAAGATGACTCCTTCCGGTCACAACTGGGTTGCCGGTCAGGGATCCGGTCCTCGTCTGACCGAGAAGGTCGATGAGGAGGACAAGTTCGACGCCATGGGCAACAAGATCGAGGGTGCCAAGAAGCAGAAGAAGCTCACTTCCTCTGAGCTCCGCAAGAAGAAGAAGGAGAGGTATGTCTTTTCCCACATCATCCATGCATTGAACGAGATGCTAACTATGGTTACAGGATGGCCCGCCGCAAGCGTGGTGAGGAGGTCTTCTCTGACGAGGAGGACTAGATTCGTGCGTGAAGGATTCTGCGAGTCTTTCGTTCTTTTTCTTGTGTTTTTCCAGCGATTCCCGGTTGTGGACGATCCAAAAAGCATAATGGTGATGGTTTGACTAGATGCCGGCGAAGCACTTATCAAGACGAAATGTGTGATGCCTGGCTGGGGTTGGGTTCGGCGTCTTTCTTACTTTGTTGATTATGGTGGTTTAGAGTCATGGTTTTATGATTTCCCACTATTGCGGCACAATGCAACTTTCTTCGGCAGATTAGATATAGATCTCGCTGCTGCGAAAAAATCGAAGACCCTTGATTAGTTCAAGTTGTCCTCCCAGAACTGAAACATGGCGTTGAGAGGTGGCGAAGCGTCGGGAAACTGTGTGGCGAAAAGGCAATCACCGTATGACGTCGAGGTATAACCATGTTAGCGATGCCGCCAAAGCGCTGCCAAGATAGCGCTCCGTACAAGACTAACTACCGCAATACGATTTTTCACTGATCGCGGCGAAATCCGCGTTACATATTTAAGCAGTCGAGTAGATATCGTTCAATTGTTAGCGACGCTAGCAGTAGTGCTGCCAAGTCGGCGCTCTGCACGTTACGGCATCGCCGAGTATTACTGACACCGACATTTACTTTGTGTATATATGCAGCCAAGAAGATAGCGTTCAATACATCAAGGATCGTGTTTCATCTATCACAAGTTATGAGCCCTCTGCGCAAAGAGCGCTATTGATCACTCTATTGATCACCCTTTTGTTCGCTTACCTCTCCCTCGTCTCAATCGGGTAATCCATGATAATCACCATGGTGGAGTCGCCCAAAGACACCGATCCCGTCAAAACACCTCCGCCTTATGCAGGCGCGCCCGTCCTTGAGGCGGAAATGCTGGAGGTTTGGTGGGAGTCGTGCAAGCTATCCAGTAACGTCAAGATTCACAGTAGGCTCACCGGGCCCAAGACGTACAACCTTTGGGTTACTGAGTTGCAGCACATTGCTGAAATATATGGCCTCTGGAGTTTCTTGACCTGCAATCCGGTTATTCAAGAGTCGTACAGTGATAAGCAGAAATGCTACTTTACACTTTTAGGTAACAGGGCGGCGGTGTTGATACGCTCCTCCGTCCAACCTCATATATACGCATCCGCGTCACGCACACCAGGTGTATCACCTTTACACCATCTTCACGCGTATTCAAGCCAATGTTGGCAAGACGCGGTACATGGACCCTTGGAGCTCTGCGTATACTCTTCTCTCTAGGAAAATAAAGCCAGGAATGCCCGTTCGCGACTTTGTGTGAACTTCCGTAAGGTGTGGAGGCTAATCACTGTGCAAGGCGTTACCCTTCCAAGGGAGTTCGTCTTACAACACCTACTTCACAACTTACCCTTGCCTGAATGGGGCATGTGGCGTCACCTGATTACGCGCGAGTGGAATACTTGCACGAATGCCACCGACTTCCCTTCCGAAGATTTTATGGAAATGATGATCCAGGATTCCATCTCTCACTAAACACCCGCTGGACCAAAGCTTATTCCATATGTACGTCCCACTATCTGAGTCATTTCGTTGCTTGCGGCATGCGTCGGAGAGTCAGAATTCATTTGTTTGATTGGCTGGCACTGCGAGGAGCTGGCGTGTCAATTTGGTGGCGTTGTGCTGAACATCGACCCAGTCCCCTCTTTGCCAGCTTCTGGTGAGTCCGCGGAAACGAGCATTGAGATAATTGACCATATGTGCTGATGGCGGTCTTTACATGAGGTGCTTGGATCGTGTTGGTCATCAACGGAAGGGAAATGTGACCCGATAACTCGAACAAGAACGTGTTTCAACCTGCAAACTTGTCACATGGTGCTCAGAATCTATAATAACCCAACTCGCGCAAATGACTCGGGGTAGCAACACCGTTCAACTCACGGACAATTTTCCGGATGACTTTCCGCCGCAGTTGATACAGACCCATTGTCATGTCAATTTTGGTGACAAGCTCAGCACAGCAGGGCAGAAGTAGCCTGACTGTGCACGCTCTCTTTTCTTTCGTTTCCACAGGAGCTTTCTCACATACGAAGGAATTATACGACACCCGGAATGATATACAATCATCCGTCAGACGTAGCTCGTAATGATCAAAACGTCTCGTGCCACTTTTCTCTGTTTCTGCGTTGTTCTAGCCCACCCTGGCACTATCACCTTGAGCGCCAGCATCGGTGCGGCGGAGACTATCCTTTCCTGCCAAATTAAGTTTTCGCAGAGCCAATAGTAGCTCGGAGATGATGGTTTGAGGGAGCTAGATATCACTCAGAAGAGACACGTAAAGGTTTCTTCCTTTTTTCTTTTTTTTTCTTTAGGAAAAATCTGTGCCAATGCCGCGCCCACTTGTGGTTGTCTTGAAGTTGGAGCGCTACGATAATTTTTGGATGTGCCGAGAGGAGAGCTATCTTCATCATGCGACCATGTTGATTTACCTCTCATTGCTGATATAGACGCCTAAAATTGCATTGACCAATGCGTGGCTTAGGAAGGTCGCGATGGCTTGACCAGGCCAGTTGGTTCTCTCACCGGGCCTTTTCAGCTCCGGAGATGGTCGCGAGGTTTTTTTTTTATTCTCTTTTGGGGGCGGGGAGGAGGGTGGCGTATGGTTAGATGGTATGCTCTTTTGTCCCTTCCAGTACTGCGGGTGATGGTGTTTGTGGGAAGAGGCCTGGATCTAGGCTCCTTTTGCTTTTGCTTTCTTTGGTGGGTGGCAGGGAATGTAATCGGAGAAGCCTGGCTCGTACTGCGCGTTGACAGGGCTCTTTCTATATGATAAAATGAATGGTGACTTCGGTATTGCTATGCTCTGTTGGGTGGCACAAGGGAGCTTCCAGTCATTAAGAGCCCGTCGAGGAGTTTGCAACGATGCTGTTATGTTGGAACTGCTATTCTGTCAGCCTGTCAACGTGGAGAGGAAAAACGCGTAGGCAAGTCATTTGCCGAATATCACGAAGTTCTGGGGTGGATTTATCATGCACTTCAAGCACATAGCCGATCATTAGAGTTCTCCCTATACGGAGCCGGGCAAGGTATAATACTCTCTGCATCGGATTGTCGTGGCTCACAACGCGGTCACCAACATCGTTGTTAGGGGGAATGGGATTTTTCGTCATGATCTTATCCATTCGTGAGGGTATCTAAAGTATCAAGTATGCCTCCCACACGATCATCTCTGCGTGTATGGACGTTCGGGTAGTCATCTACATCGCAGCACGGCAGCACGCTCTCTAGGCGGCAAGCAAGCAGTCTACTGGGTCTTGACTTCCTGGTCGGCCTCGACGGTGACGTGGTCGTTGGTGGATAGGCTGTGGACGGTGCCCTCGGGGAACTCAGCACTATAATGTCTGTCAGCCAGATAATCCACGGGCAATCGTGATATCGTGGTTGGCAAAGTATGAGAGCGTTGTCATGGGAGTGTTGTGTTGCTGTAGGGGGGATCACGGGTGCGGACGGATGGACAGGTGGGGTAGTCGTACGTGAAGCCCTTGATCAACTTGAACTCGTGAGTGACCTTTCCACCCTGCTCGGAAACAGCCTTCTTGGCCCTGAAACGAGATGTTTAGTCTGGGTCTGGGGGGGAGACAATGATGGTAGCCTACTGCTCGAGCTGCTCGGGGCTGGCGCCTTCCTTGAGGGTGACCTGAGCCAACGTCAGCACATTAATCGATCCGCGTAGCGACAGACGTCAGAGGCGTACGTTGATGGCAGGCATTTTGGCAGTGGTTGAGGTGTATCTGCGAAGTGTTCTGGAGAGGAAAATGATGAGCTGGGAGTACGAGCGTTGTGATGAGATGTTGACAGAGGGTCCGGAGTGAGCGGGCGAGCTTATGTATCAGACTGCCCCTCCCCCTCCACACGATCAAGGCCGTAGCTAGGCGCTCGATGACGTGCGTTGGCCCTGCTGCGGAGCCCGCGATAACGTGGCGGTCAGCTTGGCGCTGCAGCCGCCTCAGGTGCGGCGTCAGAAATGCAGGGCATTGGCTATCGCATCAGCTCGGCTTGTCATGAGCAATAGTCCAGGTGGGCGCTCTCTCATCATTCCCCGTGGGCGGCGCCGAGCGTGACGGAAGCGTGGCCGTGGGTTGCGCAGTGCAGAACGAGGGGCAGCGCGAGTCCAGACGCTCGCCCGCACTCGGCGGCCGGCGAGTCGGTGCACAGCCTGCCCTTATCGATAAGTCGGCCCTTGCTCCATTTCGGACTAGCGCGGAGTCGTCGAGCCAAAATTTCCTCTGCGAAGCTGTTGCGACTTGCGATCTGCGTGAGGTCGCCGCGCAACAACAATGTCCGAACAGACGAACAAGCCCCACCGTGCGGGCAAGGAGAAGAAGAAGCCTACTGGGGGTATGTCGCAGAGGCTGGCCGTTGGGACGAGCGAGACTGACGGACATGCGCAGGAACAAACCCCAAGGCCTTTGCCTTCGCCAACCCGGGAAAACTCCAGAAGCAAGCTGCGCGCTCTCACGATGTATGCAGGTTGGTGCGAAGGAAGTTTGAACTTGTACTGAGACTCTACTAGGTCAAAGAGAAACGCCTCCATGTTCCCATGGTGGACCGCCTCCCCGAGGAGGCACCACCCATTGTTGTCGCCGTCGTTGGACCTCCAGGAGTGGGCAAGACGACTCTGATCAAGTCGCTCATCCGTCGCTACACGAAGCAAACCCTTTCGCATCCTACTGGTCCTCTTACCGTCGTGACGTCGAAGCGCCGCCGTCTTACTTTCCTCGAGACCCCCGCGGACTCGCTTGCTGCCATGATCGATATTGCCAAGGTGGTGGACATTGTGCTGCTTATGATTGACGGAAACTATGGCTTCGAGATGGAAACAATGGAGTTTCTGAACGTCTTGAGTGCCACCGGTATGCCTGGCAACGTTTTCGGCATCCTGACACATTTGGACCTGTTCAAAAAGCAGTCCGCCCTCAAGATCCAGAAGAAGAGGTTAAAGCACCGGTTCTGGAGCGAGTTGTACCAGGGCGCGAAGCTTTTCTATCTTTCTGGTGTGGTAAATGGGCGATACCCGGACCGTGAGGTCCTCAACCTGTCGAGGTTTTTGTCGGTTATGAAGAACCCCAGACCCCTCGTGTGGAGGAATTCGCACCCGTACTGCTTGGCGGACCGCTTCTTGGACATCACGCCGCCGACCGACATCGAAGAGAATCCGAAATGTGACAGGACCGTCGCTCTATACGGGTACTTGAGAGGCACAAATTTTCCGGCCCAGGGTGCGCGAGTACATGTACCAGGTGTGGGCGATTTGAACGTCTCTATGATCGAGCCCCTGCCAGATCCATGCCCGACCCCTTACCAAGAAAAGGCTGCGCAACAAGCTACCGGCAAGTCAAAGAGCAGGAGACTGGGTGAGAAGCAGAAAGTCTTGTTTGCTCCGATGTCCGACGTCGGCGGTGTGTTGGTCGATAAGGATGCTGTCTATATTGATGTCAAGACGTCTACGTTCAACAAAGATGCCGACCAGGAAGAGCGAGGTCTCGGAGAACAGCTCGTCGTTGGCCTGCAGGGCGAGAGGCGGTTGTTGGGTGAGGCCGACAAAGGTTTGAAGCTGTTCAGCAACGGCGAGATGATCGACAGAGCCGCTGCGGATGACGACACGAATGACAAGGGCCGAACAAGCCAACGTCATGCCCGTCTTGCAAGCAGAGTCGAGGAGGAGGATGACGGGGAGTATGGCAGTGACGAAGACGAAGAAGACGAGGACATGCTGGGAAGCGGTGACGAAGAAGAGGAGGAAGACGATACTGGATACTTGGAGGAGAGCCGGTTAGGCCGTGCGTTTCGTAAGGACGACGAGAAAGCTACAAACGGGGATACTCAGGACGACATCGCTTTCGCCGACAGCGATTCCGACCTCGGCTCAATCTCCTCAGTCGACGACCAGGAGCTGGAAGATCCTGACGACTTGGATGATGACGACTTCTCAGAGGATGAAAACGGCGCGCTGAAGTGGAAGGACAACCTTGCGGAAAACGCAAGGAAAGCCCACGGGAAGAAACGACCCTACCGCACTGCCGAGCTCGCCCGCTTAATGTATAATGATTCCATGTCCCCAGCGGAGGTCATCCGGACATGGCGAGGAGAGAAGAACGATGAGGAGTCTGAGGAGCAAGAGCCAGACGAATTCTTCAAGGCAGTTAAGGACAGCTCTGCAACTCAGAGTGAAGACCGCGCCATCCCAGAGTACGATTACGATGCACTGGCGCAAAAATGGACCGACGAAGAAAATCTAGAATCTCTCCGCCAAAGATTTGCATCTGCAAGACTTGGAAAGGATGGCGACGATGATGAAGGGTCTGACGAAGAGTTCAACGGCATCGAGGATGACGATGAAGGAGATGGTGCTTTCGAGGACCTCGAGACCGGAGAAGTTGTAGGCGGAAACGAGAACGAGGAAGACGCGGAGGCCAAGCTTCAAGAGGAGCGTGAGAAGAACGCACGGAAGAAGGAAGAGCTTAAGCTTCGCTTCGAAGAGGAAGACCGTAGCGGGTTCGCAAACGACAAGACAAATGAGCGGGCGGAAGGTGGCGGGGAAGAGGAGTTTGGCGAGGACGATTGGTACGATGCGCAGAAGGCTGCTATTCAGAAGCAGCTAGACATCAACCGCGCGGAGTTTGAGCAGCTGGACGATCAGTCTCGAGTTCGTGTCGAGGGTTACAGAGCGGGAACATACGCCCGTATCGTCCTTGAGAATGTCCCGTACGAGTTCTCTGCTCACTTCAACCCCCGCTTTCCTATCATCATTGGTGGACTCACCCCCACCGAGGACCGCTTCGGGTACCTTCAGGTCCGTATCAAGCGCCATCGGTGGCATAAGAAGATCCTCAAGACGAACGACCCTCTTATCTTCTCTCTGGGCTGGAGGAGGTTTCAGTCACTGCCTATCTACAGCATTTCAGATTCGCGCGTGCGCAACCGTATGCTAAAGTATACGCCTGAGCACATGCACTGTTTTGGTACGTTCTACGGCCCGTTGATCGCACCGAACACGGGTTTCTGTTGCGTGCAAAGTTTCTCCAATAAGAATCCGGGCTTCCGGATCGCTGCGACTGGCGTGGTGCTCAATGTGGATGAGAGCTTCGAGATCGTCAAGAAGCTCAAGCTCACTGGCCACCCATACAAGATCTTCAAGAACACGGCATTCATCAAGGACATGTTCGGCTCGTCATTAGAAATTGCCAAGTTCGAGGGGGCCAGCATTAAGACAGTATCCGGTATTCGCGGACAGATCAAGAGGGCGCTCAGCAAGCCCGAAGGTTGCTTTCGTGCAACCTTTGAGGACAAGGTCCTCATGAGCGATATCGTGTTCCTCCGGGCATGGTTCCCCATCAAACCGCACAGATTCTACAACCCTGTCACCAATCTCCTCGACCTCTCCGGCGCTGCAGAGGAGGGTGAGGACACAGCGTGGAAGGGCATGCGCCTTACCGGAGAAGTGCGTAGGGCCGAAGGAATCGAGACTCCGAAGGAGAAGAACTCGGCCTACCGCAAGATTGAGCGCGCAGAGCGCCACTTCAATCCTCTCAGGGTGCCCAAGAAACTGGCTGCCGACCTGCCCTTCCACTCGCAGCCCGTGCAGATGCAGAAGCAGAAGAGGGAAACGTACATGCAGAAGCGCGCGGTTGTGGCTGGCAAGGAGGAGAGGGTGGCCAGGAACCTGATGCAGCAGGTCATGACTCTGCGGAACGAGAAGGTTGCGAAGCGGAGAGAGGCGCAGGAGAAGAGGCGAGAAGGCTACCGGAAGAAGGTGGCAGAAAACGAGGAGAAGAGGGCTGAGCGCGAGAAGCGCGAGAAGGCCGAGTTCTGGGGGAAGGAAGGCAGAAAGAGAAAGGCGCAGGAGGCAGCGGCGAACCGGGGCGGGAAGAGGCGAAAGTGATCAGTCTCATTTTGGGGTGTTGTTTTCTGCGCAGATCGATCTGGCGGGAGCTCGTGGTTATCTGGGGGCGGATACGTGCATAAGGGCGTGAGCTCGTTCTTGCAACAAGCATTTCCCGGCGTTGGGGCAGCAGGGATTCTTCCCGAGACTCAGAGTTTCTTTTTCCACATGCATCATCATCATCAGAGAATGGAGCCCCGCAGAGGGTTGTGGGCGACCGTGTTACAAGTAGCAGGCGACTCGAGGGCTTCATTTGACACGAACGGACGCGTTGGGCCGCGCACGAGCATCCGGAGCGCCGGCGGTGTTTATTGCGGCGACGCGTTGCGCGCGGCGGCTACACAGGCCGCGGGCACAGCGCCAGGCCGGGCACATGAACACGCGGAGGTCGCGTTTCGCGCCGCCCGACCTGTCTCTCACCGTCCTTTATCGCCCACGAGACGCCGGACGCTTGCACCGCGGGCGCCCTCTCGTCCGAGTTCCCGAGTCCTGTTTTCCCGCCGTGCTCCAATCTCCGCTTGTGCCGCGTTGGACGCCGCTCGCTCGCATCGCGTGCACCCTGGTCTCGCTGGTGTTCGCTCGTCGGCCAACACGCGTCAGGCGGGTCAGCTGGCGATCTGCGACGACGCAGTAGCAAGCCTCCGGTCCATTGTGTCATCACCCATCGCCAGGAGCCCGCCGCAGCCGGCCTATCTTCCACGACCACACTGCAGCCGACGGACGAGGGCCATGGAGGCATTGACATCTGTCGCGCACGACGCGGCCATATCGCCGCGCCCTGACTCCGCCGCCGCAGTGCCAGGCTTGGCTCCCCCGGCACGAGCTCACCCCGCCGCCATCAGTGAGTTCGCGCGTCCAAGCATTCCGCATGTATCGCGCGGAAGAACAACCACAACTGACGCGCGTCGCAGCGAGCCACCGTGACGTCGACCGCCATGCTACCATCACCACCTCTACCGCCATCCCGGACGTGCCCCCGGCCTCCCAGGAATCCAACATCTCCGCCTCCAGCAGCGCCAGCTACGTGCCGCCTCTCCTATCCTCCCAGAGCAATCTTTCGTCAGAGTCCGTCGTCGAGACGGAGCTGACCTCGCCCGCGACTTCGAACGTTTCGAGCCAGTGTCCGCCATCAACCCAGTCCGCCGGCGTGCCCGCAAACCAGGAAGATAACAGACCACCCAGGGCAGTGACCCCTCAGCCGGCGACTACTACGGACGATGGCGATGTCAACGCGTCGACTGCGAGTCCCATGGCTGTCGACACGCCCACAATATCATACGGGACAAAACGAACCGCAAGCGGTGCAGTGAAGCTGCCTAGCAGCAGCGCAAGTTCCAGGAGTTCAGTGCTCTTTAGCAATGAGCGCTCCAGAAATACCAGTGCATCGTCAAACCCGAGCAGGATAGGACAGGTGAGAATACGACGGCGGCGCGGACGCGTCTTGAGTGCAGTTAAATTAACTGTTGTGCGATTCTACAGCTGTCCGCGGACTTGAAGACGCGTCTTTCCTACGCAATGATGAAGGTCCAGCACGGATGGGAGCAGAAGTCGCTCGACGAGTTGGAGACGGCGACCGCGTCGCAAAGGACGTCGCCCGCCACCCAGACACCTACGTCGGTAAAGTTCAGGAATGCGACGGACTCGCCGCACGCGTATGATCGACGGCGTCGGCCCAGCGCGCTGTCAGACCCGTCAGACCGGTATCTGGGTACACCAGCGGCACACGGGAGCCCGCCAGGCATCCGGACCTTTGGGCCATCGAGTGGGTAAACCCTTGTCTCAGTATCACGGGACGCTCTGACTTAACCATCTCTCTTCTTGACGCAGGCCCGGGAGACTTTGACGCGGTAGACGATGATGCCCGTCCCTCGACAGCTTCGACCTATAGCAGTTCTGCATCGTCGGCTCCGACCCTCGCAGCTGTCCTGGACGTCAGCCCAAAGCGGCATCGCCGCTCAATCTCCAGTCGCCCGCCCCCTATGCTCGGTTCTCAAGCGAATGTCAACATGTCCAAGCCTTTCACCAATGTTGGTACACCCTCGACACCTACGCCTGGCAAACCTCAGCGGCCGGTAGGCATCCTGCGCATGCCCAGCCAGCAAGCGGAAATGGACGCCGTCGACTCGCTGCTGTTCATGAGCAGCCCCAACAACTCAGCACACCTTGCACATACGGGCGCGAGCGCAAACTCAACAGCGCATCCCAGTCCGCTGCGAACAGAATTCCCTGTCGCGAAGAGAGTCGCGTTTGATGACAGGAGTAGCAGTAACAGCGAGACGGAGCGCGAAACGAACAAAAGCTCGAAGCTCGCGCGAGTTGTGCAGGCAGCAAGTTCGGAGATACGAGAGCGGGTCGCGACGCTTGGCGAGAAGGCAGCGAGCGCGGGCGGGGGTTGACGGCGAGAATGGAAGAGGAAGACATCAGTCAGTATCGCGTCGTTGCAGGTTTGCTAATTCGTGTCGCCGGCGTTGTATGGGGCTTGATTCGAACAGCAAGGCAGGCGTGTTGCGTGGTGAGCGGAGGCTGAAGAGAAAGAAGTTCAACAACAGCAAAGCAGGCGTCTGGGTGATACCCATCTGCGTGTCTGGGGCATTTTTCCATCATTGTTTTGTAGTTTTGGGGCACGGGAAAACTTTCCTTTATTCCCCGTTTGTTTCATACACGATCTCTCGCTCCCTCCTGGCGGGAAACTTGTATGGCGGGTCCTCTCTCACTCACACACACACACTCTCTCTCTTTCTGCATCTGGGCTCGCAATTCGTTCAGTGCATCTTGTTGTCGATTTATTCGCTTTCGGGCTGTGTGGCCTTGGATACGGCTTTCGGGAGTGGTTACCTTTTTGCGTTCTGGCTCTCGTCGTCTTGTAGGTTCGGGGGGGAATATATACAGGGGCGGAATCGGATTGGACTGGGGGAGTACAGGAACGGAAGGTTCGGCGGATCTCGGGGTCAACTTGTTGGGGGGTTGGCGAAGGAGTGAGTGGAGTGTGGGAATTTTGAAAAGAAGCTAGATGTGAGGGGATGTATGTACATAATGAATGCGACGACATCTCCATCTGCCCCTCCTCGCTTTTCTCTTTTTTTTTCCCCCCCGTTCATGCGGTGGACTAGCTATTGACTGGGATGCTGATTCACGCGCATGGAGAACACGTGGAGACGGTGTGTAAGTGCTTTGGCTCGACAGAGGCTGGTTCCCGGCCATTTCGGGACCGCTTGTGCACACCGAGATGGTGAAAAAGACACCGGCCCGGTTTGCAGATGCACGGGGGTCATGCTATTCGGCGTTGCTGGGGTGGTGCGGTGCTCAGAAAAAGAAGAGACGCCGTTTTCGGGGGGGGCTCTCGGCGCCAGATGAATGGCCTCTTTTCCCACCTGGTGATGGCGGAAAATGTTGGCGCCAGCTAAATCTTGACCCCGCGGCACGTTGAGGTCCGTAAGAACCGGAATCCGGAGAGTAGCTTAGGAACGCCCGGCTGATGAGCTTTGCCTCAGGCGACAGTTGGGAGCCGACTGGCTGTCGTAGGGGCACCATGCCATTGTCCCCCACGAGTCGAGAGGCGTCTCGGCGGCGGCACTAGTGTCGAAAGCGGCCACAAGCTTCTCGCGAAGGTAGGGTGAGGCTCGTCGGCAGGCGGCCCGTCCGGAGCGTCGCGTCAATCGGCGCACAGCTGAGGGACGCTGGGCGGGGGAGGGGCACTGCGCGATGTGTTCACGGAGGCGATTTGACGCTCTGCTGAGTTCACGGGCACGAAGGACGCGGCGGTGATTGGGCCAGGGCGGCAGCGATTGGCGGAGAGCGGCGCGTCCAGGGAAGCGGGCGGGCAGCTCGGGCGAGACTCGGCGCGGTGATATCATACCACCTTCAGCCCCTCGTCCACTCTCATCGCCCTCGCTCGCTCTCTTCCACCCGTTTCCCGCGCCGCGCTGCAGTGGAAGCTCGGTGCCATCCCGGTCGCATCCTGGCCGCGCCCCGGAGCTCTGTTCAACAACCGCCTGATTGAAAAAAACGGCCGACTCTCCAGAAGGCCCCAAGCTCCACAGCTTCCATTCCTCCGTCCGAGCAAATTGTCATAGCTTCTGGCCCTGCTCATCTGCCGCCACACACGCTCTCAACCTCGCTCTTCTCTCTCCACACCACCACCCTTCTTTCCTTCGGCTCTCTGTCTCTCCGCTCTCCACTCTCCGCTCCCCGTCTTTCCTCTTCCCCGGTTTTCCTTTTTTTTTCCTTCTCCTCCTCGCGCTAGCCTCACCTCGCGCATTCGGCAGCAGCAGCAGCACCCGTAGAGACAGCAACCATGGCGGCGTCGGCACTTCTCAGGAGCAGAGTCAGGCGGCCTTCCTACCTCCAGAAGCTTGCGAAGGCCGAGGACCTCATTGACCTGTTCCCTCACAACTCGTACATCGGCTGGTCCGGCTTCACCGGTGTCGGTTACCCGAAGTAAGCATCAACAACTCATCCCCGCCAACCTCGCGCCCGTTCCGCCATTGGCGCTCCAATTGCTCACACCCTGCGGCAGGAAGGTCCCTACGGCTCTGGCCGACCATGTTGAGAGGAATGGCCTGCAGGGCAAGCTTAAGTACAACCTGTTCGTCGGCGCATCCAGCGGCGCCGAGACGGAGAACCGCTGGGCCCGCCTCAACATGATCGAGCGCCGCAGCCCGCACCAGGTCGGCAAGGAGATTGCCAAGGGTATCAACAATGGCAACATCAACTTCTTCGACAAGCACTTGTCCATGTTCCCCGTCGACCTGATGTACGGCTACTACACCCTTAACAAGCCGCAGAACAAGCTCGACGTCACCATCGTCGAGGCCAGCGCCATCACCGAGGATGGAGGCATTATTCCCGGCGCCAGCGTCGGCGCCAGCCCCGAGCTGATCCAGATGGCGGACAAGGTGCGTTTGAGACAGCGGTTGGGGCCGAGTGATCGGAAGCTGACCTGGAGCTATGCAGATTATCATTGAAGTCAACACCGCTGCGCCGTCCTTTGAAGGCCTGCACGACATCACAATGACCGACCTGCCTCCCCGCCGCAAGCCTTACCTGATCATGGCCCCTGAAGATCGCATTGGCACCCCGCACATCCCCGTCGACCCGGAGAAGGTTGTGGCCATCGTCGAGTCCGACTACCCCGACCAGACCCAGCCCAACGCTCCTGAAGACGAGAGCTCCCGCAAGATCGCCGCCAACCTGATTGAGTTCCTCAAGCACGAGGTCAACCACGGCAGACTGCCGCAGAACCTCCTGCCCATCCAGTCAGGTATTGGTAACATTGCGAACGCGGTCATTGGTGGTCTTTCTGTGAGTTTCATCCGTTTTAATGCTCGTTAGCGGGAGCCTGTCGGCGTTCGGCCAAAGCAGAGATGGCTAACACAAAGCACAGTCCGGTGGTGCGGACTTCAAGAACCTGAAGGTTTGGACTGAAGTGCTCCAAGATTCGTTCCTCGATCTGTTCGATTCCGGAAACCTGGATTTCGCCACTGCCACCTCTATCCGCTTCTCGCCCGACGGCTTCAAGCGCTTCTATAACAACTGGGAGCAATACGCGCCTAAGCTGCTGCTCCGTTCCCAGCAAGTTTCCAACTCGCCTGAGATCATCCGTCGTCTCGGTGTTATCGGCATGAATACGCCCGTCGAGGTCGATATCTACGCCCATGCCAACTCGACTTGCGTCATGGGTAGCCGCATGCTGAACGGTCTGGGCGGTTCCGCCGACTTCCTCCGCTCGTCCAAGTACTCGATCATGCACACTCCCTCCACCCGCCCCAGCAAGACCGACCCGACTGGTGTCAGCTGCATCGTCCCCATGTGCACGCACGTTGACCAGACCGAGCACGATCTAGACGTTGTCGTCACTGAGCAGGTAAGCAACTTTTGGACTCAATACCCCTTTTGACCAAATGCTGACGCCCACAATAGGGTCTCGCCGACGTCCGCGGTCTGTCGCCCAAGGAGCGCGCGCGCGTCATCATCGAGAAGTGCTCGCACCCCGACTACAAGCCCATCCTCCAGGACTACTTCAACAAGGCCGAGTACGAGTGTCTGAAGAAGGGTATGGGCCACGAGCCCCACCTGCTCTTCCAGGCCTTCAACATGCACAAGAACCTGCAGGAGAACGGCACCATGAAGATTAAGAACTGGGATTAAGTGGCTAGAGGAAAGTAATAAGGAAGATAAGGGGATCGTACGGGCCGAATGGAGTGTGGGGATCATGAGGATTGTGAATGATATACCGATATTGCGCAAGATATCTGCATAGGAATGGCGAAATATGTCGGGTAGATATGGGAATAATTGATGGGTGCATTTTCTTTTCCGGTTTCTCTTTTGGCATTGATTGGCACTTGATCGTCTTCCTGAGCACGTGAAAGACGCGCTGTCATGGCACCTTCTAGACGCGTCTCTGCGCGTGCTCGCGAGGCTGACGCGCAAGCAACCCCGCATCTCGCGGCACCTATCACCCACTTGGCCCAAGGGCGGCGAAAGGATTCGCGTGGGCTCAATGGCAGTCATGGCGTCCGAACTAGGCTCACCGGCTAGGGCTCGTCTCCAAGAGTCCTGTGAGGAATCTCTCCAGGGCTCGGGGAGCAAGGGGGTGGGTGAATCCAGGCCGTGGTGGGTGTCACTGCGGGTTCCTTCACGCCATGTCACCCACCGATCCTGTCCCCAATCAGAGGGAGCGCCAAGAGATGCATGTAAGACGGCGGAATGGGTTTAAAAAGGCGGCCGATTCACTCCGCTGGTACTGGACTTTTGCCCATCACAGTCCTCTTTTCCCTCTCTCTCCCTCTCTCCGAAGAGAGGTTTCTCGTCGGTTTTGATCAGTTTAGACCTCGCATCAGACACTCGCCGGGATTTGACTTGCGTACGGTTGTGTTGGGACTGTTTCTGTCTCTGATACTTTAGGAAACTCTGAATGACGATTTCGAATATGGCGAATTTCGATTATTTCATGGAGATCGCCTGCCAGGTACTCGCCGGTAGACTTTTCAACCGCGTATGCGATCTCGTCGAGAAGAGTGCCGAATGTATTTGTTTTTCCTCCATTCGCTTCAAGCACCCTGACGGTCTGCGTATGACGTACGTTTTCAGCTAATACTCTGAGAATGCAGCGCTTTGGGATAGAGCATGGGAGAGAATTAGTCCCCGCAGAATAGACCTAGAGAGTAGTGTCAACACAACTTCGAGGCGTGCGGGACCCGGTATGCGCCCCGCGCTCTTTCGATCAGGCTGAGGCTAACCATCGTGTTTTTCTCCTTGACAGGGCCTGGGATGGCGCCGCCGGGAAACATCGACGAGGCGCTGCTCAGGGCTGGTACAGACTATGAGTTGGGGCATTCCGCGGACGGGGTTGGGCGTTACGGGGCGAACTATACTGGCTTTGGCGACGGCGCTCCGAGCGATGCGAGGGCTGCTTACTGCGGATTGGGAAATCATGGATCTGGAATGCCCTGTGTAACTAGGCCGTCCAAAGCCAAATTGAGATCTTCTACGACGAACAAGCTGCCCAGGCCCTGAGATGCTTTTTCAAAAGAATACCGGTGGTCCAAATTGCTGGCATTGAATACACATGAAGCCGGTGGGTTGGCTCACGAAGCGGATCGCAGCGAAGGTGGTCGTGGAAGTTGATACTGCGCGTGTGTGGGGGATGGGGTGTCTCGGGTGGGTCTGCGGAAGGTGCATTGGGTGTCGCTCATTTATCGTTTCGGTTCCATCTTGGAGAGGAGTCCCAGGTTGTCTGGGTGAGGGTGGATTTCATTATATACATATATCAATTTGCTTCTTGATGTCGGATGCCTCTCTCAATGTGAGCGTCGATCCACTGAAATCCATTCTCCGTACAGATAAATCTGCGGCCGGGCTTTTAAAGCATCGGAACACATTTTTGAGAAGACTAAAGAAATGGAGAGAGTTTCGCGAAGAAGTGTAGGAGGTCTTTGCGATGTGTATGATCCCACTGCTAATATACGACGTGACTGCTGCTGCTACTGCGCTATTTGGCCTCGATTGTAACGATTGACTGTCATGGGTGTCTTACGCGCACTCCTAAACGATGCAAGATAGGCACACAGCTGATCCTCTTCTTATGATTCAATCGTAAGGCGCTAGACCTTCAGTGGCGATGCCACGCCTGGCGCTTTTCGCTCGAGACCGGCTCCTCATCGAGGGCCCCGATTTCCCAAGGCTCACTTCTGGGCTCTCCAAGCAGAGTAGGAGGCTCTCGACATTCCTGCAAACTCTTCCCTGCGCGATACGTGTCGAAGTTCGCGGTCCTCTGCGCATCGGTGCAGTTCTTTCGGGTTCCGCCTCAGCGGAACTGCAAAGAAATCATATGCGACGGAGAGCCGGACTTTCCTGAAGTGGTAGATGATGAGGCAAGTCAGTTCGGCGAGGAGCATGTCCGGGGCGATCTTTTCGGATCGTGTTTCTGAGGAGTCTCATTCTTCTGCAGCATCTAGAGGACTGCTTTGCACCCAGGGATGGGAACAATGTCGAGCAGTTATAGGGTGCAAGGTCTGCGGAGGAGGAGGCATCAATGCTGTTGGTGTAGTTCTCCGCCATGTTTCCGAAGACCCGGCCATCCTGGGTATCGTTGGAAAGCGTGGCAGGGGGGTGGGCTAAAAGGGAAATGGGATGCAGAGAAAGTGGAAGTTTCTAGCGTTATCATTCTGGAAAACTATAATTGCACACTGAGAAGTTGCGAGTGTGTTGATGGCTCAATTGGAGGCGAAAAGGGCACCAGGTCTTGTGCAAAGGCTAGATTGGCGCGATGACAGCACCCAGGATTGTTACAACAGCAGCTTCCGATGATTCAAATCTCTCTCGTTTGGCTGGGTCAGTTGAGATCACTGTGGCCAACAAACTCTTTCTGTATATATAATAAATCCTTGCGGATAAATATGTGAAGCACTAGACTGTCGAGTGCATTGTCCGTGATGCGGGAATTGATGGGAGCTTGGGCCTCGAGTGAAGTGAGACACAGGCATAATAGAGCTGAAGCGGTCGTCAGGATTCAAAATCAGTGAGTTATGTTTAGCCTTTACGTCCCGACGACTGTTTCAGTACCACGTTTACATGCTTTACGTCATCCGCAGTTCTTAATTCCCCCCGGCTCTTTTTTTAATTTATTTTTTGAAAGAGGGGTGGGGTGCGGTGCGCAGGATTATCATTTCCTGTATTCAGATAATAATCCTGAAATGATTCTCAATTAGAAAAGACCTAGGTGATTAGTGATTATACCCATTCGTTGTCAGAGACGGGCCGTCCTTCCAGAAGTTGGCTCGGCAGACTTTGCTGCTGCTGACTTTGATGGTGCCTTACCCTTCGTCAAAATTCCCACGTCAGACGCTCTCCTCTCTTCTGGGCATCGAGGACCTTGGAACAATTAGTTCTTGCATCGTGCTTTCGGGTGCTTGGCGCACTATCAGCGCCTCAGCACAGAATCAAACGACGGAGCACCGGTGTGGCCCCATAGACATGCGTACTTCCACCATCGCTCTTCCTGCTTTCAATACTATTTGAGACGCCTCCCCTTCCAATGTCCATGAAATCCCCTCCCTTGAACCCTGAGCTCATTGTGCTCTGGAGTGTGGCCATGCGGGCGGAATCGAAGAGGACGTTGTCTGTTCGGCTGAGCTGGATGACGTGCTCCCTTCCGTTCTAAGGTGCGTCCGAATGACACTCGCCTGCGGCGATGAGGGTGGATGTATCCATGTACGTGAACTCGATTATCTCTTGAAGTTTGGATGCATGCCCTTTGAGGTGGCTATTTCCGTTTTGTAGAATGTAACATTCTCGGAGAATGAAGAGGGCTTTTGCGGTCGGCAATAAGGCGGAGATTCTTGGGGATTGCGGGAATTTGGCGACGAGGGGAGTAGCGTGGCCTGCGATGGTACTTGAATAGCATATTCGAACCCACGCATCCCATAGAAGGGGGAGATGTGCTCCATATCGAGCAAATCCCCGCATTTCCCCGCTCTTGTTGCACGGCGTGTGCTCGGTGGCGCCGTGTCACTTGAGGCACTCAGGAGCCCTGGCCCACCAGCCGCCCCACACTAGCATAGTATGGGTAAGAGAAGATTTGAGTGCAAGAAAAATTAGAGTGCATGCGCGAAGGTTACTGATAGCATATTATTGAATCCATGAAGTGACTGATTGGCTCTTCGTCAATGAATTCAAAGTCTTGACCGACAGCTTGATGAACCCATCCCACGGACCTATTTGCAAGTATGCCGAAACAAGCGTAGTTTATCCGGAACAAGCGGTATATAAGCAATTCCTGGTGGGTCCGGCCTCCGTCTGGGGTGGTGGGGAGCGATGAGTGGCTACGGTGTCTGGGGAATCGCCAAGGAATCCCCGCTCAAGGGTGGGTAGCGAACAAGATGACACCCGATGTACGGCAGACCGCCGCATCTTATTTACTTATACCTCGTGATCATGTTAAGTTCCTCAGGACATTTTTTATTTTCTGCGTCAAATGGAGCACACCATGGAGGATCACCCTGCTAGCAGAACAAACTTCGTTACTTTCTCCCTCAACGACACTATGGCGAACATCAAGTCCATTATAGGGGACCACAGCTTCAGTTCACACCATTTCAGCAGTATACCTGTTCCAAATTGGATCAACAAGCTTTCGATGCGGTCTTACTCTAGGCTCCTACCTCTCCTTGGAGCTGTTATTGTTGCGTATTGGTTTCTTCCATTTCTTTATGGGCTGCTTATTTCCCCTACGAGGAAGGTGCCTGGCCCTTTCTGGGCTAGAGTAACACGGTGGTTTGAATTCCGTCTCCTTCTTCGCGGGGATTCCAATTTTGAGTATATTCGGCTGCATGAAAAACATGGTTGGTCGATCCGACTCGTGCGTCTGCACGAAAAATAGCTTATCTGTGTGCATGTACCAGGCCCAGTCGTCCGCCTCGGCCCGAACCGCTACAGCTTTTCCGAGACTGCGGATGTCAAAACTATCTACGATTTGGGCGGCAAGTTTTTCAAAACCGAATACTACGAGCCGCTGAGCAGCCCCAATCCCGACCAACGCAATATTTTTACAATCAGAGACGCCAATATGCACAAGGAGCGGCGTAGGAAAGTTGCCAGTCTTTACAGCATGTCGACAATGGTTTCTTACGAAGACGCTGTCAATGAGATGACAAAAGTCTGTTTACAGAAGTTGCGCCAATTTGCCGCGGAGGGAACATTGAGGTCCTTGCCCACTTTTATGCAGTACTACGCTTTCGATGTTATTGGCATGATTACTGTAAGGCGCTTTGAGATCGGATGTTATGCGTGGGGCTAAAAAAGAAAGCAGTTTAATCAACCATTTGGCATGATGGAGAATGAACGCGACGACACTGGCATGGTGCGCGACATTCACGCAGCCAACAATTACTTGGCTCATTGCGGATTACTGCCAGACCTTCACCCTTGGATCACGCAGCTCCAGTACCTAATGGGCAAAAGTGGTGGAGAGAAGGTGTTGATAAACTTCATCCAAGGCCAGATAAATAGACACCGCGAAGCCAACGCCAAACCCAATGCGCAAAAGACTTACGACAGCTTCCTCAACAAACTAATCAAGATGCAAGACCAGAATCGAGTGGCAATACCTCACATGCTGGACTCATGTGGTAGTAACCTTGGGGCCGGATCCGATACCACCGCAATCACATTGAGTGCGACGTTGTACTATCTGTACAACAACCCGGAAAAGCTCAATAAACTCCGTGACGAGATAGAGAGCATGGCTGCCAGTGGCCGGATCTCAGACCCGGTCTCTTTCCAAGAGGCCCAGGACATGCCGTATTTGCAAGCCGTGATCAAGGAAGCCCTCCGCATGCACCCGGCTGTTGGAACGATGCTCGCTCGAAAGGTGCCAAAGGGAGGTGTCAACCTTGCAGGATACTATTTTCCAGAAGGGGTAAGCACGGAAATATCTACGAAATTTCGCCCACAAATTGCTAAAGACCAGTGTAGACAGACGTAGGAGCAAACGCTTGGTCGCTGCATTACAATAAGTCCATCTATGGACCGGATGCCGACTCTTTCGTGCCCGAACGCTGGCTTGAACCGAAACAAGAGGGTGGCTTGAAGGATGCCATGATGTTCGCCGTAGGTAAACAATTTCGCGCTTAGAGACCAATGTACTGAATCATTTTTGAATAGTTCGGAGGCGGATCGAGGGCGTGCATTGGCAAGAACATTAGCCTCCTTGAAATGACCAAGCTTGTCCCTCAGATTGTCCGCAATTTTGACTTCGAGTTTGAGAATGGGAATAGCTCGATGGACACGTATTGTGCTTGGTTCGTCTATATCAAATACAATGTTCAGGTAAAGTTGCGATGCACTACGTAGACAGCTCCATTTCTATGGGTTTTCAATGTCCATCAGATTTTTATCAGCACGGAACGGCAATGCTGGCTTTATCATTATTTATACTTATATGAGCCTATATTTGGAAAAGTACATAAGGTTGTCAGCTACATGCGACATACTTTGATAATGTTTCCTACATGCATTTTGTGTCGTCGTTGCTACAACGGTCCGACCGCGTTAGGATTCAGTCGGTGCTGCAAAGCTATTGAGCTAACCCTCTGCCAGTTCACTGACAAAATCTACAGCGATAACTAGCCCAGTGGCTGGTTTACCCCAACAACTCTATATACAGAGGCGTGTTCCATAACAGTTGTATGCCTAACAGCAAGTCCGATGCAACCCACACCTATGCAGCCCACACCTTCCCCTGGCAGTAAGGAGACTTGACTCGAAATATTTCATCTTCACAAGACGACCAAATTTGAGTGGCCATACCAAATACATTGCACTTGCGAACTATTGTATTTTAAAACATTAAGGACCCGCCGTTGACGGCCATGTAAACCCCATTGATCCCGCTCGCCCCTTCTTCGCAGAAAGTCGCAACGGCCCAAGCTACCTCTTCCGGGGTTGCCATCTGCGGACTGACAGGCGTGGCATCATTCATGGGTTTCAGTGCATCTTTGAGCTCCTGAGGCGCGGCGAGCAGCGTCTCCGTCCCCACAACACCGGGAGCTACTCCGTTGACGGTGCAGCCGTACTTGCGCGGCAGCTCCGCAGCCCAACACTGCGTGTAGGACTCCACCAATCCCTTGCTGGCGGCGTACATGCTCGAATCTGGATCAGGCCTGCGAGAGATGGTACTGCCGATATTGACAATGCGGGAATGCTTGCGGGAGAGATACTTCAACACAGCTCGAGTGAGGAAGAAAGTGCCTCTGGGGTTGAGGTTGATTATACTGTTCCAAGTGGCTTTGACCTTCTCCTCGTCCGGGTCGTCCAGGCTCATGGGTCGATTGATGCCGACGCAGTTGACCAGGATGTCGATTTGGCCGAGGGTCTGGCCTGCTGCATCAGCCAAAATACGTGGCCCGTCTTCGGTTGATAGGTCTGCTTCGAAGGCGACCGACAACTGGTTCGGCGCGCTGAGGTCTTACAGGACTTTCTCGGCGTTTGCTTCCTCGCTCGGGTACGGGTAATTGATGGCGACGGATGCTCCACGTCTGAAGAGCCCCCTGGCAATAGCTGCGCCGAGGCCGAGCGAGGACTCGCTGACTAGGGCGAATTTCCCTGCGAGACTTCCTTCTTTGACGGTCATGGTTTGAAAGATTGTTCTGCCAAAGTATGATCAGTTTGAAGTAATGAAGCCAGGGATTTAAACCCCCTTGACGACTTACGCAACACCTCAACCTCGTTGGCACCAAATATAAAGCACTTGATGTTCGGATTAAACAAAGATGTCTGCCTCAATATCACGACAGTATCTTAGACGAGTGAAGGCCAGCAGCGAGTACACGCTGACTTCGCACAATGAAAGCTACATACTACTATATCTCGGCCCAAAAGCGACGCATGGCAGTGGGTCACACCGTGAGATCGCAATAGGAAAGATCCACTTTCATTAGCACGGCCACGATTGGTCCGGGAAGTCCGAGCTGCGATCGGGGGATATACGAATGGGTGGGGAGGCGGGGTCCCCACTATTGTTGTTGCCCACCGCCAGGCCCGCCACCGTAACCTTATCTAGACACTTTCGGCCGAGACATGTTACAGTTGAGAGCTGTGGATCTTCACGCACATACTAAATTGGAGTCAAACTAGCAAGCCCACTGTCATAACTATCATGGTTCTAGAGCGTTTAATTTGACCCGCCGCGTTAGATGCTATGGCAGAAACAGCAGAAACATCAATTCGACTCCCGCTCGCATGCGGCATCGTGGTGCTCTGGGTGCTTTACCGGATATTTGACAGCATACGCCTCAACGCCAAATACCGGTTCCCCGCTCCCGTACCAGGAAGGATACCTTTTTTGGGAAACTTGCTGCAAGTCCCAAAGCACCCAGCTGAGCAACGGCTTTATTTCGCGGATCTTGCGAAGCAACATGGCGAGATGTATTACCACGCTCCACGGTGATCCTGTGCCTTCAGCTGACCACGTGCGCGTCTAGGTGTACGCTCAAGCTCGGCTCGAACAACTGGGTTCTCTTGAACTCGCCGCGGGTGGTCAACGAGCTCATGGAGAAGCGCGGAGGCTTGTACAACTCAAGAGCAAACCTCCCAATGGCTGGCGAAATCCTCTCTGGCGGAAAGAGGATCGTTTTCATGCCGTACGGAGATCTTTGGAAATGGGAGCGCAAGGTGGTGCACGAGATCCTCGGTCCCGCCAAGAAAGAGATGTTCGCCCCATACCAGGACACTGAGTCTCGTGCTCTACTCTACGAATATCTCACCCAGCCAGACAAATGGCATTTAAGCAATGCGCGATATAGCAGCTCTGTCATCATGAGTGTGGTATTCGGGCGGCGAACAAAGCTCAATGACGAGAATGTTGCAAGAATCGTTCAAGCCAATGACGAGTTGACTAAAGTATTTGAACCGGGATCCAATCTGATTGATGCATTCCCGTTTCTAGGGAGGATCCCTCTTCCCAAGTCGATCCAGCCTTGGAGATGGTGGGGCGATGCGCAGTATGAACAAACCCTGAAGTAAGCATACTTGTTTCTCGTGTCCATTGGCAGGACTGATTTAAGCCTACGACAGGAACTTCAGGCAAGAATTTGAAGGCCTGGAACAGCGGCAACGTCAGGGCAAGGCGCAGGACTGTTTCGTCTCAGAATTTTTGAAGCTCGAGAGGGACAAGAGGATTGATTGGGATACGATGATCTTTCTCGCTGGCTCTGTGATAGAAGCCGGATCAGACACCACCCGGGTTTCTCTCAGCCAGATCCTCGCCGCGGCAGCCCTTTTCCCCGACTGGGTGGAGCGCGCACGGAAGCAAATAGACGAGGTTTGCGGCGCCAATGCCGAGAGATTGCCGGTTGCTGGCGATGCCCCAAGAATGCCGCTCGTTAAGGCTGCAGCGAAGGAAGCCGTAAGGTGGAAGTAGGCATCCTGGGTGGACGCTTTGATTCCTCAATGGGAAACTAACATCTTCGCCAGTCCATCATTCGGCGACATTGCCCACTCCTTGACACAGGATGACGAATTTGAGGGCCACCGCTTCCCTGCCGGCACCATCTTTTCCTGGAACCACTGGGGCATTCACAACGATCCGAAGGTATATGATCAACCGGAGAGGTTCTGGCCTGAAAGGTTTCTGAACGAGGATCTCGACAAGCCTACCAAAGGGCATTTTGGCTTTGGGGCCGGTAGGTTGGCTTGTTTTCCCGTCTGGTGTAAACGTGGCTAATCCATCTGTGACTTGTTCAGGCCGTCGTGTGTGTCCCGGACACCATGTTGCTGCTACGAGCCTCTTCCTCGGCATTTCGCGCCTTATCTATTGCTTCGATTTTCACACTGTGCCCGGACACCCCATTCCTCTGGGGAAGCCGTTCTCCATAGGCGTAGAGAAGCCATATGAGGTCAAGGTCACACCGAGGAGCCCCGCTCATGAAGCCTTGATTCGGCGGGAATGCGCGTCAGCGGCATTGGGTGATTGATTATCTCCGACCTCATTGACTGAGAGACACGAAAGTCACTGCGCTTTTGGTTTGGTGCTCATTCATACGACAATTATAGAAATGCGCAAGCTAGATCAATTCCAATTGCTGCTGAACCCGCTGCACCTAACGCGAGACTAGATTAATGGCCTCCGGGCCTGTTTGGATCTTCTTCTAACCATTATTGTACTTTCTTCCAAGAAGATAGCGTAAGGAAAAGTGTGAGGAGAAGTGTCTGAGTGGACTTGCAATTTTTTTTTTTTTAAAAAAAAAAACATGCAAGGGTTTTCAAAACCTTGGTTGATCACTGCGAACTCTGTGCGTTTGTCACTGATTGACGAAAGGCATTCACTATGCAGTTTATCCACCTTCAAACAAGCTGGGTTTTCTATTACGACATATATACATCACGCACCTACCCAATGCTGCAGACAGTTGGTGGGTGAGGTGATTTCACATGCAATACTTCGCACGGAGATAGCGCGTGCCCAAGCACAGAAAGTAGCAATTATTCCAAGAATCGATACAGCAACAACGGCGGCACATGGCTCTGACCCTGTTTCCTACAAGTTGCTCGTGCCTTGAGCCAGAGACCTCGCCCGACTAGCCAGATCCACATCCTTGCCATCCACCCAGCTCCCATGCAGCCCATCCAACAGCTTGAGCGGCAGCTTGACCTCAGCAATAGGACCCTTGTCGATCTCACGCGCCTCGAACAGCAGCAGATGGCTCCTGCGCTCGCGGTACAGGTCGGCGAGCACGACGACGTAGCCGTCCTCGGGCGGCGCGTCGTCGGTGCGCGGCACGAAGACGGGCTCCTGGAAGGTGACGTCGTCGGCGTGGTAGTACGACTGCGTCTCGCCGGTCTCGGTGTTGTGGCAGACGAGCGTGTTGAAGCCGGCCTGGGCGGCGGTGCCGTTGTCGTAGACCTTCTTGGTCGGGTCGACGGTCAGGATCCAGTAGCGCGCGTACTTCTTGCCCGTCAGCCGGTCGTCGATGCGGCCGAACTCGTTGACGCCTTCCTGGACGACGCGCTCGGGCGTGACGAGCGCGTCGGTGCGGCCGTTCGGGTCGAAGCGGTAGCGCAGGACGGGCGAGCGCAGCGTGGCGGGGTCGTAGAAGAACTTGTTGCCCTTGCTGTTGGGGAAGAAGGGGAAGACGCAGTCGGTCCAGACGTTGGCGTCGAGGACCAGCTGGCCGCCTTCTTCGTAGGCGTTGATCGTGTGCGAGTAGCAGCCCTGCGGCGTCTTGAACCACTTGACGTCCGAGGGCGTGGCGCCGCGCCGCGGCACGACGCCCAGCAGCTGGTGGTCGAGGCTCTCGTCCCAGTAGAAGTGCTCGCCGCCCTTCTGCATCTGCTCGAGGCTGGCCTTGAGCCCGTTGACGGGGAAGATGACGAAGTTCTTGGTGACCCAGAAGTCGTGGATCATGCACGCCCACGGCGCCTTGAACCACACTTCCTCGGTGACGAAGCCGTTCTTGTCGACAGTGAAGGAGCAGATGTCGGGCGACGCGTCGCCTTTGGCTTCGTAGCCGAACGCTACGAGCTCGCCGGTTTCCGAGTCGGCTTTCGGATGGGCAGTGTGGGTCGGGCAGCGGAAGGTGCCGTGGTAGTTGACCATGCCGACGGTGTCCAGAGTGGTGGCGTCGATTTCAAACGGAGGAGCATCCTCCTTGAGAGCCATGATCTTCTTCGCGTGGTAGATGACATGGGTGTTGGCCGTGGTCCGGGTGAGAACGTTGCGCACACGAGGGTCGTCGGTGTACTTGTTGCGGTAGCGGCCAAACAGGGCGCGTCGTGCAGCCCGCTCGGCCAAGAACTTTGGCGTGCGGACGTAGCGGTTCTTGAAGTCGACATGGCCGTCCTTGAAGTAGAAGCAGCAGACATTGCCGTCGCCGTTCAGCGGGACCTCGTCCTCGCCGAAGAGGGGGGGAAACGCGTGGTCGGGCTGGACTCGGTAGAAGGCGCCGTGAAGATCCGCGGGCAGCTGCCCGATGACCTCGAGCTCATACACGTCGGCCTCGAATCGCGTGTGGTCGTAATTCCACGCGCTCATCTGGTAGTTCTGGGGAAATATCGTGCTGGGGACGACGTGCGCCATGGTCGCGGTTTCGGCTGAGACGATAGGACACGGTGCAGACAACTGGGGCACGCAGCACACTGAGTCGTCTTCAAGGCTTTTAATATGAGGTGTGTTTGTGAAGCGTAAAACCATATTCCTATCTCTCGCCACTGGGGCGTCGGCCGAGTGGCGTTGCTAGTGCGGATCAGGCGGATGACTGCCACCGGTGGTGGGGAGCGGTCGCGGGGGTGGGTGCCCGCCCGGCTGAGGTGGGTTGCTTTCCTGCCGGTGGCTTGCTCTGGAGATCTCCTGATCAAGCATCGGATTTCACCTGCCTGTTGTTCTATTCCGTATGTCCACATGCCGTCTTATGGGCTGGGCAACCCCCATCGGATCTCATCCTTCGCATAGCCATCATGGTCAAGTTTTACTCCGACCCTACCCTGCAAAAGCACCACGACCATGCGTACCAGACCTCGCCCGCGGCTATAGACGGCGTCCTACCCCCAGGACTGGGCAATGATTTGTTCAAGAATGTCTTGCGTCTTTTCCGAGACATAGTCGGTGCAGAGAATGTGGCAGTGGGGCCCGAGTTATTCAACTTCCGCGACCCTTACCCTCTGGCAGAAGACGGCTACCAGCCATCGGCTGCCGTATGGTGAGAGCACCCTGCACTGCTTTCTGTAGCTCGATGCTGAATACCCTTGCCACAGCCCGTCTTCAGTGGAGGAGATACAAGCGATCTTGAAAGTTGCGAACCGATACACCGTTCCGCTTTGGACATGCTCGCAAGGCAAAAACTTTGGGTGCGCACGCAAGTAGTTCGCGGCTGATTGCATACTGACGAGGTGGTAGGTACGGAGGCCCTGCCCCCAGAGTTTCAGGGTCGGTGGTGCTGTCGTTACATCGAATGAAGCGCATCCTGGAAGTCAATGAGAAGTTCGCCTACGTGGTAGTGGAGCCGGGCGTAACCTTTTTCGAGCTGTACGACTATCTCCGAGAGCGCAGCATTCCCTTATGGGTAGGAGTTCCTGCGCTCGGGTGGGGAAGCGTACTTGGCAACGTAAGAAACGCGTGTCCACACCCCCGGTCAGTCACTAATCTAATACTGGCAACTCAGACAGTCGACCGCGGACACGGATACACCATATCGGGAGACCGCCAGCACGGCATCCGCAGCCTCGAGGCAGTGCTCCCGTCGGGCGAGATTCTCCGCACTGGGCAATGGGCAGTGTCCGGATCACCGAGCACACATACTTGCAGCAACAACTTTGGTCCCCAGGTCGATGGCCTCTTTCTGCAAAGCAATCTGGGAATTGTTTCCAAGATAGCCCTGTCCGTTGATCCTGCACCCTCTGCCTTCATGAATGTGAAGCTGCATGGGCCTGAAGTAGAGAACATTGATCCCTTAATCGACGCACTGCAGCAGTTGTCGCTCGAGGGGATCATGCAGAACCACGCGATGATCACGAACATCAACCACTTCGCCTCCCATGATGTGCCGAAGTACATGCATCAGACCGAGCCGGGGCCGCTACTTCCGGAGACGATCGCTAAGATGAGGGAGAAGTACAACACGGGCTACTGGCGGTGCTCCTTCGACCTGTACGGGACAAAAGAGATGGTACTCGCGCGGTTCGCCAGGATCAAGGCCGTCATGGCGGAGAAGGTGCCTGGCATCCGGCTAGAAAACACCCTGTATGAGGGCGAAAACGGCAAGCCTGTGGATGCGTTGAAAATCGGAACACTTTCGGCAGGCGTCCCGACTATGGTGCCGGTCAAGCTCGCTGACTACAACCTGCCCGCGGACGGCTCTGGTGCGGGTGGCCATATCGATACGACTTTGATTCTTCCTGCGGATGGCAAGACTGTTCTGCAATGGTTCAGGAAGGCGAAGGAGATCATGGAGGACGAGGGCGTTGACCCGTTCATTGGCTGCCATGTTTTTGCCAACCACATTTTGTTCGTGCAGGAGTACGTGTTTGACAAAACCCAAGCTAGCCACCGCGAGCGGGGGCGGAGAGTCGTCCAGGCCCTCCTGGGCGCTGCTAAGAAGGCGGGATTCGCCAACTACAGGTCCCACGTACGGCACATGGGTATGTTTGTTTGCACTCTTTGACTTGGCATCGAGATCATTAATAAACTCACAGATGTCGTGCAGGACATGTACGACTTCAACGATCATGCTTATAAACGATTCGTCGAGACATTGAAAGTAAGCAGCATGCACACGCACCATAGGACTTCGACTGACGCCCGCACCCAGGCTACCCTTGACCCAAATGGCATCGTTGGGCCGGGAAAGCAAGGCATTTGGCCCGCAAAGAGAGCAGACCGCCCGCCCCAAGGGAGGCTGTGAGGTGTGTAATCACCTTGGTCACTGGGGGATGGATATAACAGATTGAAATCTGAGCGAGAAACAAAAATAGAAATGTTCAACTGTTGAAGTCACCAATAAGCCTCTTATTTTGCAATTCTTCGCTGTTGGAGCTGGTTGCGCCAGCAGCCGATTAGTAACATAAACGTGCTGTAGAGCTGTTTCTCTACCCGCCCTTGTGTCTATGTCCTAAAGCAGTTGACTGTCAAATCATTGAATCCTGATGGAATTCTCCACAAGCTCAGCTGCATCTGACCAGCTGATTATATTCATTTATACCTGGCTTAGTGAGGACATCATCGATAGTACCCATACCTTTTTCGCACCTCCGGCTTTCCGTTTTCGGTCCCACTTCGTATTTTCGGTTCGGGTTTCCGCTTCCAGCTGCTGCCTCAGCCTCGCTACGCCGCAACGAACCTACCCCATGGATGATCAACACAGTGGAGGTGGAGTTCTTCTCAGCCACAGCCCCACAAGGCTGAGGTGAGAATCCTTCCGACCACAGCTGATAAGAACACTACATGCGCTTGCGCTGCTTTTCCTGGAGCGGCTGAGATATGTTCTACACCAAGTTGCTGTGCCGCAATCCTAACACGGCCCTCGCTCTAATCACGGTAGGTTCAAACGAGAAAAGGCTTGACCTGATGAGCTGAAATTGCTTAGCGGGGAGATTTTCATTGTTAAAGAAGCTGAAAATGCATGATTTCATGGGTGTGTTGGTGAAAGCAAGCGGATATTCCCAGCGGCCCCACGGCTCAGCCATTAGGGCTGTTGCGGCGCAACTCCATGCAGTGTATGGACCAGGGATAACGCCAAATGATGGTAGGTCGCTGGTAATTCCCTCGATTGACCTAAGGGTGAGGAGTGGAATCCCAGGGATTCACTGCAGGTAGCCTAGCCACCAAGCAGCGCATATATACTCCGCCTGCCACCATCAATCCATCACCATCCTCCAACTCCTCAGCAACAGTCCTACACACACGTCTGCATAGCCATCGTCGATCATGAGGACCAATTTCAGCGCTCTCATCTTCGATCTTGGAGGAGTTCTCCTCAACTGGAGCCCTCAAAGCATCACGGCTGTGTCTCCCGGGCAATTGAAATTGCTCATGCATTCAGAGACCTGGCATGACCTGGACAAAGGGAAAATCACGCTTGATGAGGCTTGCGAGGTCAGATAACTCTCACAGATGCCCCAAAGGTTCTATAGATAGCTAAGGTGAAGCAGCTCTTTGGCGACATGCTCGGTGTCGACTCACTGGCCGTCAAAACAAGTCTCGATCAGGCTCAGAAGTCCTTGAAAGTCAACCAAAGGCTTGTGCGTGTAGCTAAAGAGCTGAAAGAGTCGGATGGTGATTTGCAAATCTACATCATGTCGAACATTTCGAAAGCAAGTGCGTTTCTGCTCATTGGTGGCAAATCAACTAACAAGCACTCAGGAGCATTTCGAGATCGTTCGGCGAATGGATTTACCTTGGCCAATTATTACTTCTGCTTTCGCGTCAGGACATGAGGGCATGAGAAAGCCTGATCTGTGCTTCTTCAATCACGTTCTCGGTCAGATAAATGCGCATCCCAGCCAAGTGGTCATGGTCGACGACGAGCCCGATAATATTTGCGCTGCTCGATCCCTCGGAATCCACGGAATCCTGCATGAAAGAACATCTGGTGACATAGGCAAGACGTTGCGCAATCTCTTTCAAGACCCCGTGTCCAGGGCGGAGGCTTATATGAAAAACGGCGCCGGAAATCACCACTGTGTGATGGAAGGCTACGACGCCCCGCTGATGGACAACTTCGCCCAGCTCCTGATCTGGGAACTCACCGGTGACGCGGACCTCGTCTATATCAGATTTCCTTCCGGAAAGCTCCACGCGCCCCATACCACCAACAGCAGTGCCGGTACCACAGTCGAAGCGCCAGCGGCCCAAAGCAACGTCGCCAACGGACTCTGGAACTATTTCTACGACAAGCCCGTCCAAACAACGCGCGACTTCCCGCCCGATGCCGACACGACGTCCACTGCCTACCTCTGCCTCCCCTCACACCACCTCGACTCGGTCGCCGACGTCAACCTGGTCATGAACGCCATGGCCGCCAACACCAACGCCGATGGCATCATGCAGACGTACTTCTGCGCCGATCGTCCGCGCACCTCGCCCGAGGTCTGCTGCAACATTCTGCGTGTCTTCTGTCGCTTCGGCTGCGGCGACGACCCGCGCATCCGCGCGACGCGTGACTGGGTCGTGCGCTGCTTGCACAACAGGGCGTATGTGCATGGCAGCCGCTTCTACTCGACGCCTGAGACATTTTTGTATTTCAGTGCGCGGCTCTATCTGGAGTGCAGCTCGGAGACGCTAAAGGAGGAGTTGGAGGTAGTCAAGGAGGCGTTGCTGGAGCGGGTGAACGTGCCTGTCAACCCGCTGGCTCTGGCGCTGCGCATTTTCGCGTGCCAGCTGGTTGGGATCGACGCGAGGTTTTGGCGGCAGGATCTAGCCGCCTTCCAGGCGCTGCAGGAGGAGGATGGCGGGTGGCCGGCGGGCCACTTTTGCTGTATGGGCAGGACGGGTGCGAAGATTGGCAATAGGGGGTTGACAACTGCTCTGGCTCTCAGGATCATGGAAAGGAGGTGATGATCGTGACCTGTAATTAACTATCAACATTAGGTTCCCGCATGCTTCATATATGAATTGCAGGACACTGCGTTTTTAACTTCATCTAGCACCATTTGAATCCAAGCGCTTAGTATCTATGGCACGGGCAAAGCACGTATCCTTTCCACTTGCCGAGTCGATACAAAACCATATACTTGCTCCTACGACGCCACCAAATGCTTCCCAAACCACCTCACCGCCTGATCCTCCGCCTGATCGGCCTGCTCCTTCTCCCTCTCATCGTCCGGCCTTCCGCGCACCGCAAACCCATGCGCCGCGCCCGGCAGCACCACCACCTCACTCTCGACGTCCTTCTTCCGCCGCAGCACCTCCTCCGCCTCACGCACCCGCTCGATATCCAGCGCGAAGTCCGCGTCCCCGATCACCATGCTGTAGGGCACCGCGATCCCCTCAATGTCCGCCGGCACCTTCAGCTCGCTCGGGTGCGCCGTGTACGCCGCGTCCACGAGCCCGCCGCCGTGCGCCAGGTGCGTGGCGCCGTAGCCGCCCCAGCAGAAGCCGGCGACGCCAATGCGCAGGTGTGCGGGCTGAGTGGCGCGCAGGTCGGCAAGGAACTGCTTGATGGCGGGGAGGCGCTTGGGGGGCTTGTTGCGGAGGATGAAGGGGACGAAGGAGTAGAGCAAGCGGGCGAGCAGGAATCTGTACTGCTGTCAGAAACAGGGACGAGAGGGGTTTGGACCGCGGTGGAAGCTGTCGAGGCGGGACGCACGGTTTGGCGAGCCAACCCCAGATCCCGCGCTCGGAAACGAGACGGTCCATGACGGACTTCATGCTCGGCGGCGCGGCGGTGCCTGTAGTTCTGCTGTCAGCTTGGTGTGCATGGTACGATGGATGGGAAGAGCGCGGCGCGGTTGGCTTACCGTACATGAAGTCAGGGATGTAGACCCGGCAGCCCGTTCGCCGTGCATACGAGTCGGCGACTCGCCGGATGTTGACTGTGTTCCAGCCAAATGCATCTGTTAAGATGACGATGAGGCCCTTGGCTTCACTTCTCTCGCGCTCTGGCGGCTCCGTGACGTATACTTTGTGGGCGTGTAATTCCGTCTCGAACCCGTTAACTGGGCCGGGATGGTCGTGTCCCCGGAAGCAGTCTGGACACGACATCTTACCTGATCAATCAAGGAGCGTGAAAGCTCAAATTTGGCAAGTGATACGGCGTTTGGCGAGGGCGAAGGCAGCTGGAGACATCAAGCCCGAGTGACTGACTGCCCCACTGATAGCGGCTGCGGGTGACTTCTTTTCACAACATTCTGGTCGTGCCCAGCGTTAACGCCGGCTGTGGCGGCTGTACCGGACACTATGGACTAGCGCAGTAATTCGAAAGCCCGAGGTGGCTTTCACCAGCCTCCCGCCGTACCCCGACTCCGACTGTTGCCGCCGTTCGATCTTCCCGTGCCGAAACCCACCCAATTTACCCACCCACTTACTAGCCCCACTTGCGAAACCCACCAACCGATATTGGCTAACTAGCAGAATCTGCAGATATTGGGGGACATCGATGGCGAATAACAGGTTATCAAGGTCGGAGAGCCGCCACCATTAGAGGCTATCGTATAATCGACCCGCCCTCTCAAGAAACTTTTAAGCTGACTAATCGAAATTTATTGGGACCCTGCCATTCTGAGAATTTACGGTCGAAGTTAAGGTTATTTATCTACTGAAGATGGCTCTTCCATGCATGTCATCATACTACAGACTGTGAATATCCTGGTGAACGAGATGCAACTGCTTGGTCTCTGCCCAACAAGCAGTCGCTTCACTGGAATATCCCGCTCGCCTGTTCCAGAAATGAAAATTGGTGAGAATTCCATTTTATGAATTCTTTTAGCTTACTCGACACAGCAGATGGCCCTGAAAGAACGACCGTAAGCAGCTGTCGACGAGGAGAGGGAAAAGAAGGATGTGCAAAACTTACATTGCCAGATAGAGCCATCGGCGAGTAGCTCCGACGCCACAACAAGAGGAACTGCTGGCAGCTGGCCGTGTATGGTGGCACGCAGTTCTTCCATCTCTGAAATTACCTCCTGGATGGACTGGTTGATGGCCGCGTGTGAGTCGAGCACCGAGACGAGTGCAGGCTTATTCTGGAGGTACCAGCTCAAGAGTAGGCCTAGCATTCAGTGTCAGATATTTGCGGAATGCAGCCTGGCCGCTCAGAGTACGACTTCAAGCGCAGGAGGGCGGTAGGTATGTTCTGCGACTTACCGGTCTCCAAAACGGAGTTTCCACAGACGGGACCAAACTTGTGCGGTCCCCATTTCTGTAAATACATCAAGCCTAGCCGGATATCGTCCTGCATGGCCTCTGCTGCACGAACTAAGGCCATGTCAAGGTTTGACGGGTGCACTTGTTCAGATGGCCAGTCCGTCCTGTCCGTCCCGGGAGAATCGAAGACCAATTTCGCCTGTGCCAGAGTCTTGCTCCCGTAGAGGTGATAGTATGTTGAGTTGAGCAGGCACTTCGCGGATTTCAGCAAGGGAGATGGCGTCGCGTCGATGGCCGCCTCGCTCGACGTCTGTTCCGCCAGCATCTCGTCGAGGACACGGACTGCCCTGGCCATCTTGCTGACGAAATCTGCATACGTATCTAGTTGATCTGGCCCCACGAGAGCTTCGAAAGAGGAGACGCGCCAGAGTACTGAAGCGATGAGCGCGACTAGTCCAAATTGGCTGACGGGCACGGCTGGCTTCTGGCCGGCCAGGATCGAGTCAAAAACCTGGGTACTATCCTGAATCTCCAAGTCTCCCGACCATGTTTGCTCATCCTTCTGCCAAACCGCTGTTTGTGAAGGGAGTGGAAATGCTGCGGTAGAGAACGGTGTGGCGAAGCACTGGTGGAACTTTGTTGAACCAAGAGCTGCTCCAATCATTATAGTGCTTGCGATTGACCTGCAAACAATCAATACTTGCGAGGTGTGGCCCACAGAGTGCTCAAGTACCTGCAAATACTCTCCTGGTAAACCCAGTCTCGGTAATCCAAAACTGAGCATGACCTCAATTCCTTAATAGCGTCTTGTGTGAGCTGCAAGCATGTTAACCAGTGCCGAACACGTCACACGGGAGAAGATTCTGAACACATACTTTTACTGCGTAAGCAAAAGTATGGGTTGCTCGCTGCTCTGTTTCCAGATTGGCACCGTAGGCCCCGAAGTAACTCATAAGCAGATATGTTTGCAGCATCCAAAGCTGAAACTTCGGCGGCTTCCCCAGCGACTCGATCCCGCGTTCGACCTGGAAACAGTGTCAGTGGCGATGGATCCTTGGGCATCAGACGTACCTCGGACATCAACCGCAAGGCAGCGGCATGCATGTTCATGGCCGTGGCGCGCTCACAGAGGTATAGTGCGCCACAGGCCATTATTTCGATGAGCAAAGGCGCTGAAATCTGTCAGGTCTAGGCAAAACCAGAAACGGGTGTTACATACAGGCTACCGAGGCAATATCGAACGTTGGCCGGTGCACGAGGGGCATGTGTGGTGCCATGTGCTTGAAAAAGGCGTTTACAAATCGGATCATCGCATATCTTGACGGGAATTGGAAAGAGGAGAGGACTTTGTTTTGGTCATAGCGGGCCAGGTTCGCCCGCGCGCTCAAGCATTCGGCATCCCCGAGCGAAGTGGAGCTTGAAGAACAACTGCGAGCGGAACGCTCCGAACGCACCTCGGGCAGGCGGCTTTTTTCATTGCTCAACACATCATTAAACAGTGCATGAGAGTCTGGTCCAAATACGTTCGAGAGGTTAGGGGTGCAGAGGTGAGGGTCGAGAAGTGATTCAAGAACAGTGTCTGGGCCATCGAAGGCAAAGCCGTGCGCCCGAAAGCCGAGTTCCTCGAATAGAGCCGCCCGATTGAATGGGTCGTTTCCCAAGTCATAGGCCGGGGAGTTAATCAATGGCGATCGGGTCGCTTGAGCGGGTACGGCAAGGATTTGATCAGGCTGGGTTGAAGTGGCAGATGATGGCGAGCTCGAAGCATCGGCGTTAGGGGAGAGGGGAGCGCCAGCGGTTGGAGAGTTGGAAGCCCTGCCGCCAGATCGCTTTCGCCGACGCTTTTGCGAGTCGCCGTGATCCACGTCCGGATGCAAATTCCTGATATGGCGGACGATCACGTCCTTGCGGGATGATGCCACGGTACAGAATCGGCAAACGTACGGCTTCTCAGCACGGTCTGTGAGATGAGCGTCAGAATGCGCGCCTGCTGTAGACAGGAGAACTCACGTGTTTCCTGGTGGCGTCGTAGGTGTGCGGAGCGGCGGAAAGTAGCATTGCATTCGGGACACACAAACATGGCCGGCATCGAGTCCGATTCGGGGAAGCTATGTGAGCTACTCGCGGCGAGGAGAGAGAGGTGCGATGGAGCCGCGTAGATGTTATTGTACGAACGAATAGCTGTCAGTCCCATATTTTGACTAATCAAGCCACAAGAATATTGCGGGGTACCCCTCTCGGAGGCTCGCGGAAGCCCAGGCCGGGGAACCTAATGGGCCCGTACATTTTTCCCTAGAGATTTGGAAGCCGGAATGTGAGACTCGAAGCAGCAGTTTCTTGTTCGGGATGACAGGGGCCACCATGCATCCGAGCCCTTGTCTGATGGTTCGCCATTGGATGAGGACCCTGATTTATGTGTCTTGTCCAGAATGCTGGGACCGCACGATCTGCGTCTGATTCCTGCGTACGTGTTAATGCCTCGGAATTCCCTTTCGTCACCAGCGGGATCGATAGCCGGCGTGGCCGCACGCAAGGCAGGATAAACATGAGAAGCCTACCCTCCTCAGGGAGTCATCTATGAAAGTAGCGTATGTGAAGATTGACCAAGGCAAACCGCTCACGAGGCCAGAGAGTGCATGACGATATCGTCTCGGGATATCCGATCAGCATCCGAATATGCCGACAAGGACTGATATTCCCCACATAACCTACCTGTACCGGGTCGGACTTTTTCGGGAAAGATTTAGCATGACTCAAAGCGGGGTGCTGAGGCTATTTCAATGAAATGTGCCCCTAAACAAAAAGACCGCCAGATTACTGAGGGGGTTGCGCGCTTGAGTTGCAGTCAGCGGCTTTCCCTCCACTTGATTAGGGTCGCCGATTCGTCACTTCCAAAGTTTCCCGATAATGCTCAGAGACAACTAAATGTAGACATTTGGATATACGTCCAGAAGGTACGCCAGCCGTTGCGTATCACAAGGCGAAACACAACGTTCGGCGGAGTTTCGTCCGCCAACAAATGGTCTGCCCCACCCACTCTACGCACGACGGGTGTGCGTATGCGCGGCCATTGCATTTCATACTAATTGTCGGTGCTGCATAGCCTGCGACAGTCCTGCAAATTTTCTCACTTGTCCCTGGCTCTAAAACATCTGTGACACCAATGTTCTCGTCTACTGAAGGGACACGTCGTTTGCAGGTACTAATATTAGACCTCTCGGGGTTTCTTTGAAGGAAGGGCGGATAAGAGCTGAAAGTTGAATTCGAGGCGCTTATACCTTACTTATGCTCTGACACATCGAAGTCCCTCAATTTTTAATTAGCCTCGCTAAGCTTTGACGCGAATCGCGTGTCCTGCCTTCCTTTCTTGGTGTTAGGAGCGGGCCACTTTTTCGTGTCCAATTGCTTATTACGTTTTAATGTAGAGCTTGATATTTCGTTCATAGGAGCCCATAAAAACAGACCAAGGATCGTTTGGCGACGTATTACTAGATTCTAAGTCCCATAAAAAAAAAAAAAAAAAGGAACAGGCGGCGTATAGCCGATGGATCAATTTATCATGCAGGGAATCGTACCGTGAGCTCACCATTGATTGAAAAGTACTTTTACAAGAGCGGGGATCCACGAGTACAGCATCCAATCCTATAATTTTGGATGCATCGCACACTTGATTGGCTGGTCCATGAGAATGGACAGCACTGCTGTCAAGTATTTGGAGCCGAATAATCATTCCGGTCAGTTGCCCTTATTTCCTCACCGCTTTGATATCCTGGTTATTCTGCAGCTGATGGTCAACACTACTACACATTTGGCCCCTATATGGAATGCGTTCAAGGTTTAGCTAAAGTGGCAGCGAACACACGACCTTTGACTCTTCGGACAGGAAATATGTACAGTTGATTTTAAGGCTGTCCCACAGGGGGAAGAGAAGGTGCAGAGCACACGATGGAGATCCAGCCTCCTGGCCCTTAGACGCGACCAGTGCACTACCTCTGACCGTCTTTTGTCAAGATATTCGTCACTCTGCTAACAAAACTCTCACGCTCCCCACGTCTTTCGCCCAAAGTTTGGACGTTCTCTCATAGCCTCGCAGTGTGGGCTGTCTCCGGTGGAAGCCCAATAAATGGAACTTTCGTTTCCCGGGACTCTCAATCAGGCGGAAAGGCAACTTCGGGACACTTTACAACTGCGTCCTCACATCAATGCTCTATGTGTGGAAACTCGTCCATTTCAACATGCGCAACTCCGATGCCGACGAAGATCCTGGGAAAGGATCACATGGACCGTGGGTCGCTGTCGCGCAAGGTTTGGGAGCATCTGACGGATCCGAGTAAGAAGATTGGAAAGCTCGCAGGTGGCTACGCAGAGAAATCCATTGAGGCCTGGCCGGGAGATGATTCCCTGAAACCGTATGCCATTAGTCACCGCCCATCTCTGAGAAGCAGCAGTTGCCAAGATGTTGAAAGTTAGTCTGTGATAAATAGGGCAGTGGTGGGGGGGCCGCGAAAGTTGCTGAATTATGTACAAAGCATAATTGTCCAAGATTCTCACATAAAATCCTCGCATTTCAATTCTTAGATGTGGACAGAGATTGGCCACTGACGTTCGTCAGCCATCGAAAATTTTATCCAGCCGGGAGAGGGGTAACAGCGACAAAAGCCCGTTCACCGAAATCACTATACGTTACACTATTGTTTCTTTTGATGGAACAAGCCATCATATGTGCAAGCAACACAAAACTTTGCAGAGAAAGCGGCGGTAGAGACATTTACATGTGACATTGTAAACTCGATGAATAAGGATGGACTCGACCGGAAGTTGCTCGTTACAAAGAAGGACTTTCACTCGACTGCAGGGTCCGGAACGGGCAAACAAGCCTGCTTAACTACAACTTGCATACCATTCAAAGGGCCAGCTTTATACCTCTCTGTTCCGTACACGGAGGCGATTACTGCTATGCGGAGAAGGCGGCTTTCTCCCCTGTCGTTGAATAAAAAGCTGCAGCAGATTTGTGCGATATGGCATGTATCCGTCTCTTTGGCTCTACTTCTGAGCATCTTCTCAGAGAGGTATCAAATGTCACCATCAACTAGGATATAGAGCAGTGAAAATATTGGTCGGCGAAGATCTGGATATGATTCTACTGGTAGCGTTGCGTTATAGCGACCTTCCTGGCTCGAGCTTACGCCTTCCTAGAGTTTTTTTTTTTTTTTTTTATCAACTTGCAGCATCTTCTAAACTCAGGTTACACTGCGGTTTCATTTGCAAAGTATATTTTCGCTCTCAGTAGTTGCCCTCCTGGCCCCTATGGGAAAGATGAGTCCGGAAGGGCCAGTGAGTGAAACCGAAACGAATATACGCATGAAATGTGCAGCTTCATTCATAGACCAGCCAGATCATGGTTGCATTTCAACACATCGCATAATTGTGAGCTACAAGATTATAGAATTGGTATGCAAATAATTGTTGTGTCCTGTGCATTGAAAAGACTGGTCCTTCGCATCTTCCGTTGAAGGTGTAACCAGAAAAAGAAGGCAAGCCCGGGGCGCGTGTTTCCTATGAGAATTCCCAGCAATGATCACTCAGGGGAAACAGCTGTATATGAAGTGATTGGGTACACAGCGTAGCATTTTAGTGATGTTTTCGGTGTCTCGAGGAACTTTGATCATCCCTCTCCCAAGTAATAGCCACTGGCCTTCAATACTCTTTCTCAAGGGAGAGTGACGAGCGACATCAAAACAGCTGCATGGAAAGCTCACCGTACTGTGTTGACCAATCGCTAAGCGATTCCTCTTCCTTTCAGATCGTCACAGGACTCTTCATATTTTCAGTCACTTGTGACGTGCTTGCTTTACCCTTTTTATTTGTGCACAAGGATCCTGCAGCTCCGTCACATGACTAAAGGTAAGCTACCCGGTATGCATCAATATGTGCCAGCCAGATTTTATGGATGGGCCGCCTGCCATCACACTGAGTTTCGGTTGAAGTGGGAAATGCTGTGGCCATGATGCATCAGGAATTACAACGAAGTCTGAAAAAATGATGCCAACCATGATTTTGCAGATGCGGGGGGCTGTGTTTTGGGTGTTCAGCGCTCAGGTGGAGTGAAGGATGGTCGAAAAATGCAGACACCCTTGCCTTGCATGGTGGCTGAGCACCTCATGCACCCTGGTCTGGTAGTCTGCTAGTTGCCCCACCAGTTGCTCCACGCATGCAGCTCTATGCGCTTCTTGCACTATGCTCGAACCTGGCTGACGCTGACTGTGTGACTAAGTGCGCTCTTTTCTAGGGTTGCGACTGTTTGCTGCATACACCCTGTCTTGTTATTAGACGGTGAGAGAGTTCTGAACTCGGCCTTGCATATGGAATACGAAGCGTGTTCTTACCTATTGAACACGCCCAGAACGTCTTGAATGTGGGATACACTCCTAGCGAATCAATTACCGGCTTTTGCACTACAACTGTCAATTTCGGCGACCGCCGAACTTTTTCACACACGATCTTTAGATACTTTTCGCATCTATTATTGTGTAATAATACCCTTTTTTATAAATGAAAAGGACTTTACATAGTCTCTTAGTACTACTCTACCTTCTACTCCTTTTTCTCAGAAAGAAAAACTAAGATAAAGAAGTTCGTTTTTCATTATAAATTTTGAATTCTTTCCACCAAGAAATGCAAAGGAATGCCAAGACTAGGTAAAATCAAAAGAACTTGAAGAAATTCTAATTTCTATCTTACTTCTAGAAATTTTTAAAAAGAAATTAACTATTTATAATATAGAGAGTTAGCTCTGAAGTTATACTTATTCTTTTTTTTCTTAAAAGAAAAGTATTAATGCGTTATTGGTAATCTGGGAATAGTGCTTTTGAAACTGAGGAAAAAAGTTGGGATTTTGCAAAATTGACAATGTTGGTGCAAACCCCGGTGATTGACATGAAACACCAAGCTTGGGTTCCCAGGGAGTAAATCCAACGAATACCAAATATTGATTTAGCAGAAGATCATAGGCCATCATAAACTTTGCAGCATTTTCGATTGCGGGTAAGGTTCCGAATGCCACTTCCTCACTGTTCATCAGCAGCATGGCAAAGACCGGTGACGGCACCACTCATCCTGCCCCGCCGGCAAACCGGACATTGTCTTGTAAGCGCGAGAAATTAATGCATATAAACAGGAGCCATGAACACACCCTGAAACAGTTTCGTGAGCTCGCTGCGCTTCAACTTCAGATCAAATTGTTCATGATTTCACTGCTTTGAACCTAAAACTCAGTGCTCGTCTCGCTTCCTCCCTCTTCTTTGGTTCCCCATATCTGCAATTCGCCGATCATCTGCCGGCCGTGCCCCAAATTGGGCTTCCACGTCAGTGAAATCCTCGCAATGGAGAGTGGATTCCTCCGGAGGGATCTTTCAGTGAGCGACAAAATCAACTTGATTGGCGTTCTCGTCGCCTTCTTTAGCCTCCTTCTCAGCATGGTCGTTGTGTTCGTTACCCGGAGAGCACGATACCTTGCCTCCAAAGGTAAGTGTTTCCCCACCAAAGGATTTGTAGATCATTAAAGCCGATAAAGGCTTTGTTGAATCAAGGTCCGAACTCAGACGAGCTGGAAGGCTCACGCGGAACTGCCGTCGAACTTACACCACCCCCGCATCCACCTTTTCCGTTGGTCCGCCCCGCCCCAGAGCCAGAGATTGATCGGTCACGGAGTTCTCCGTCGAGTAGTTCTTTAGAGATGGTCTGGCCGATACAGCCAAGCCCCTGACTAGGCAGTGAGGACACGGCCGTTGTTGGCGGACGCAGAGAACTCAAGTGGTGGCTTGAGGAGGGTGGAAGCTGGAGTGAAATTTGCGCAACCGTGTGTCATTTGGTGAAGAGTCGGATATTGCCGACGTTAGTTACAAGTGGCGGTTTGAGGGAACGGGGCTGTCCAGGATACCGGAGCGAGGTGTGAAGAGAGCGAAGCCATTGCGTTTTCCCGGTTACGACTGAGAAATTCGAGAAGGACTACATACGAGCGGTTTTTAGGGGCGTATAGCGTATAAAGAACTTACAAGCGTTAGCCGAGAGGGCGGAGGTCTCTAAACGTGAAACAGCGCCGATGAACCACGCTGCGGTTAGGGCGTGATGCTTAATCAAATCTCGAACAAGCTTGTGCGTTATAGGTATTAACGTGATCGGAGTTTAATTGGCGCTGCGTGGCTAGTGGTATATATACACACTTGACGACGGAGTGTTTATTCTGTTTCATAGCATCAAGCAGAGTCGACTGCGCACCCACTCAACCTCTTCCGCCGCTCTTTTTCACCTTTGTTTCCAGTCACTCGTTTTACACCCTTATAGCTCCTGCAGCACAATGGTTTCCAACAAGCTGTCGTCCCTAATCGGCGTGAACATTCTTGTCACGGGCGTTCTCGGAGCCATCGCCCCTGAAATGACCCTCGACAACCGTTATCTCGCCCGCCGCGCCCTCAAGAAAGGACTCGGCACGCGCTACGGTGATAACTGTACCGAAGAAGACTGCTGGCAAGACGGCGCTTGCGCCTTTGTCGACTACACACTGCCCGATGGCATCGACGGCTCCACTTGCGTTTCCGAGGAAATCTGGGACAGCGCTGCAAACTGCGGAGGCTGCATTTCGGTCACGTACAAAGGGAAGACGATCACTGTCATGGTGAGTGCGGCTCAACTGAACCGAGAAAAGAGACGGCAGGAGCGGCGTAAAGACTGATTGCGATCACGCAGGTCACGAACAAAACCGGCGGAGACGCCAACCACCTCGACATGACGCCGGCCACCTGGTCGAAGCTGACCAACGGGCTGACTGCCGGCGGCGTCGACGGCATCGAGTGGGACTGGGTCACCTGCCCGATCGCGCAGACTGAGCCGCTCTGGATCAAGATGCACGGCGGCGCGTCGCAGTACTGGGTCTCGGCCACGGTCGAGAATGCGCGGCGCCGGACGGCGAAGCTCGAGGTCAGCGCGGACGAGGGGCAGACGTGGAAGGAGACAACGAGGAACACGAACAACTTCTTCGAGATGGATGGGACGCTGAGCACGGATACGGCTTGGATGAGGGTTACCAGTCATACTGGGACACAGGTCGTGGTGAAGGGGGTTACGTTGAAGTCGGGTGTTGTGACGAAGGCGGCGGCGAATTATGCTTGAGTGTTGGAGCTGTCGATTCTCGGCGCGTTGACCTTCGGTCGGAGGTTTTGTGATATATTTAGGTTCACTAAACCATTTTCCGGCGCGGTGCATCAAATTTTTTTTTCCTTAAGAGAAAGGACTCCGATAGACGGCCAGTGACTCGAAGAAGGATCGATGTTGATGGCGTCCCAAATGCAGCGGAGACGAACTGAAGACTGCGGCTGGGTTGGATTAGATTAGTTAAGATACATTTTTGGATGTACTATGGACATGATGCAGTCGGATGCACAATGGGAACTGAGAAGTTGTGGCGATGAGAAGGTTAGTGGTGGTGGTGGTGGTGGTGGTGGTGGTGATGCTGTTGATGCCTGAGCCCTGCAAAACGTCATCGACCGGGAGCCCCGCGCTTGATCATCTCTTCAACACCAAACAATGCCGCCTGCGCCAACACAACCGCAGACCATCAAGTCTCGCTCTCCCTTTGATCCGGACGCATTCCTCTCAGCATGGAATTCCGATCTGCTCCCCCAGGACAATGACCTCCGTGGGTCCATCATCAAAGCCTTCAATCTCTCGCCGAACGACAGCTATGTCTATCGAGCCATTGCAGAAGTCACACTGGACCAGACCCAACATGCCATTGGATTTGGAGGCCAGCACGGCTTGCACGGCTGGTACGTCGATGACGAAAACAAACCTGTAAGCCCTCCCCGGCAGCCTACTTGGACTTGGAAAGAGCGGCCCGACCTCGCGAAGCACGAGCGGCAATGCTAAGGTAGTCTTGCCGCCAGATCTCACCGCCACCGAGCGCCGACATAGCCGCATACACCAACGTCTTTTCGCCGAGCACATCGACCGCCTCGGCCCTCCGTGGTCTTGCCTCCAATGCGAAGAAAGACTCGCTCCGCGCCGCTGTCGCCGCACACCTGCAGTCGCAATTCTACCTTGCGCCCGCCGATTCCTCGCCTGCACCGCTTACCCTGCCAAACAAGCGCAAACAGCCTCTAGCAAACCCATACTACGATTACTGGGCATGGTCGTGCCAGAACCTGGAGTGGGCGGGCCCGGTGCCGAACACGGCCAAGACGCGGATCTCGCACCACATCTTGCCGGTGTTCTACCACCACTTTGGTTGCGTAGTGCCAACGTGGGACGCCTTGTCGGTCATCGCGCAGCTCGCCCAGCATGCGCCGCCGCAGCCGAAGCCGAAAGGTTGGCCGGGGCGCGAGGTGATTGAGATTGGGTCGGGCAATGGGTATTGGACGCTTCAGGTACGGCGGACGGGGTGCCAGGTAACGGCGGTGGACAACGCGCACAGTGAATGGCGGACCATGTGGATTGGCGACACCGTTTGGGCGGATGGCGTAAAGTATCTGCAGCAGCGACAGGGCGCAAGGGATGCAGTGCTGCTGCTGGTGTATCCCCAGGTTGGCGCGGATTTCACGGGAAAAGTGCTGAGGGCGTACCAAGGGGACTACGTCGTCGTGGCGGGCACCCAGAACGGAAACGGCTTCACCGGATTCAAAGACGAGACGATTGCGGAGTGGATGGCGCGGGAGAGGAAGGAGTTTGAGCGCGTGGCGCAGGTGCCACTGCCGAGTTTTGCTGGGAAGGATGAAGCACTGTTTGTGTTTGTCAGGAGGAAGTAGAGTACAGCCGCATCTGAGAATACATAGTTTCACGCTCGTGGCATCCTCACACCAGCGGCGGGCCATCATCTTCGGTTGCATCACCAGTGGCCCAAGCTCCTCGTGCTGTTGCCTCTGCCTGCTGCTACGCCAGCCCGATCACAACACCATCGCCACTTGGCCCGCTCAACCTCACTCCTCCTCAATCACGACCGGCACATGCCACTCCTCGCGAAAATGGCATCCAAAGTCGTCCCCGTCGCCGACATTCCCACCGTCGCCGCCCTCTACAAGACGGGCAAGCTCGTCGCGCCCTCCTCCACCACCCCCGCCGCACCTGCCAACGCCGCCCACAACTCCCGCGTCGCCCTGATCCGCACCGACATCACGACCCTCGGCGTCGACGCCATCGTCAATGCCGCCAACGAGTCGCTCCTCGGCGGCGGCGGCGTCGACGGCGCCATCCACCGCGCCGCCGGCCCGGATCTGTTGGACGAGTGCAAGACGCTCGGCGGCTGCGACACCGGCTCCGCCAAGATGACCAAGGGCTACCGTCTGCCCGCCAAGCACATCATCCACGCTGTTGGGCCCGTCTACTCGAGCGCGAAGAGGAAGGGCGTGCACGAGACGCTGTTGCGCGGCTGCTACAGGACGAGCTTGGATTTGGCGAGCAAGAACGGGTGCAGGTCGATTGCCTTCAGTGCGCTGAGCACGGGCGTTTATGGATACCCGAGTGGAGAGGCAGCAGAGGCGGCGGCGAGCGAGGTCAGGAGCTGGCTGGACGAGAAGGAAGAGCGGAAGGAGGAGAGCTTGGAGAGGATCGTGTTCTGCAATTTCATGGAGAAGGACGAGGTTGCGTATCAGCACGTGTTGCCGTGAGTGCTGCCGACGAGCTCCCTTTAGCGTGTCGTTGGGGGTGGATACTGATTCGGTCAATACGTTGCAGCAAGTACTTCCCGCCCGCCGAAGAGAGCAAGCAAGACGAGGTGAAGGCCGAGCAGGAGGACAAAGAGGCTGAGAACCTGGCGAAACGTCTGCCTGACCCTCCCTCTGCTGATCCTAAGCTAGAAGGCGAACCTGACAACAAGAGACAGAAGACTGAGCACGCGACTCCCAAGGCCGCGGAAGCTAAGCCTGCGAGCGTCGAGGAAGTCGACGACGAAGACTCCAAGGTCGAGGAAGTCAAGGTTTAAGACATCAAGGCCAAGGATACGAAGGGGGAGAAGAAGGAATTGGCTCACATCTCGTTCGCAGAGCGAGGTTTTGCATATAATGTGTGGCTGGTTCTGGGCATTGGTACATACATTGGAAGCAGTGCTGCTTGCGCGACATAGTAACGTAGCCGGCACACTTGCTTTCCGACACAAAAGGCATCTGATATCCCACTTTGCATTCAACGAAGAATCCAATCGACGGCTCTTTCCGTGCATCGGGGCTGAGGTCCATTGTTGATGATGAATACACTCTCATCATTTGGTGCGCGATATGTATGAGGCGCAGCGAGAGTTGTTTGGTTGCTCCACCACCCCCACCGATACACATTTGTGTATGTCAGCTTACTTCGAATTTTGGTGTTCCCGCCTTTCCCCCTTCAGGTTTCCATGGATTCTCAGAAGATCATACAAGATGAGCTTAGCCAGGCTTAATTTTGCCTGTAATGGAGTGTGCTAAGACGTTTAGCGCTTATCCACAGACTAGGGTTTGCGGAACGGCAGGATTGCTACTTGCCCCGCTGGAATCCGCTGCTTGCCTTTACAAAGTCTACATAAACTCAGAATTGCAGCAGTAAGCACGCCCAGGCATGCAGTTGTAAGTCACCATCACGTTGACGATCGTTATTCTACATCTGCGACGATGCCATACCTTTCTCAAGATGATCCTGCACTCAGCACAAAGGACCTTCTCTCCTGGAGCCTTGATGATCCACAATACGACACAAGTAAACCGGTAAGCTGAGAATTCTCCCCTCCAGTGGATGTTTCTGCTAACGAGTCAATCAGCTCTGGATAGATGCTGATGATCCATCTCGCTCCATTTCAGGCGACGAGGCTCGTACGCTCATCAAGAAGCTCGTTGCTGGATTTCGTTACGCAGGTCTCAAACCAGGAGATGTCGTGTGTATTGCTTCGTACAGTGAGGTTTGCCAGACCGCTCTAATCATAATCTCTTACGAACTCTCACCCGCAATCAGATATACTACTCCATTCTCGTCCTCGGAATCATAGCCGCCGGATGCGTCTTCACTGGCACCAACCCCAGCTACACGCCTCTCGAACTCGAGCACCACCTCCGCGCCTCTCGCGCCCAAATGGTTATCTGCGAGCCCGAACTCCTCCCCCCGATCCTCGCCACCTCGGTCGGCTCCGACCTTCTTTCCCTCCACAACATCACCCCCCGAATCCTCGTCTTCGACCATCACACTCACCCCTCCACACCCCTCACGACCCACCCTTCCCCCAGCGACCTCCCTAGTCACCCTTCCTGGCGCACCCTTCTCCACCATGGCACCGCCGACTGGCATCGCTTCGACAGCGCCACCACCTCCGCCTCCACTACCGCCATGCTGCTCTTCTCCTCGGGCACCTCCGGCCTCCCCAAACCCGTCCCCATCTCGCACGCCAACCTCATCGCCCAGCACGAGCACGCTCTATACTACACCTGCCCCTCGCCGCCTTCTTCTTCTTCTTCTTCTTCTTCTTCTTCCCCTACCCCCTTCTCCACCCCACCCACGCATTCCTACACCTCCGCACCCCCGTGGCCCATCCGGCGCCTCTCCTTCCTGCCCCCCTTCCACGCCGCCGTCGCCCCCAGCACGCACACCTCGCCGCTCAAGAGCGGCGACCCGACCTTCGTCCTGCGCCGCTTCGACGTCCCGTCCTTCCTGCACGCCGTCGCCGCCCACGCGATTACCGACTTCCTCATCGTCCCGCCGTGCGTGCTGGCCGTCGTGCAAGCGGCGAAGGAGGAGGAGGAGGTGGTGGAGGTGGAGAAAGAGGGCGCACTGCGCGATCCGGCAAGCTCGCTGGCGTCGGTGCGATGGGTGCGGGTGGGCGCCGCGCCGTTGGGCATTGGCGTGCAAAGGGCGTTTCAGGCGCTTTTGGATCGGGCGACGCGGGGCAGGGGCGTGCTGACGCAGTGCTGGGCCATGACGGAGACGAGCTGCTTGGCGATGCAGTGGGGCCCGGGGCACAGGGATAAGCGCGTTGATGGGGTGGCGGAGGGGAGGGGACGCCTCGAGGGGTTGAGTGGGAGCGTGGGGTGGCCGATCGTTGGACTGGACGTCAAGGTCGTGGATGAGGAGGGGAGGGAGGTGGAGGAGGTGGTGGGAGGCGTCGTGAGAGGGGAGTTGTGTGTGCGGGGGCCGACGGTTGTGAGGGGGTATTTGGGGGAGGATGGGGCGTTGAGGAGGGATGAGTGGGATGGGGATGGGTTCTTTCGGACGGGGGATATTGTTGTGAAGGTGGCGGAGACGGGCCTGTGGTATGTGGTGGATAGGAAGAAGGTGAGTGGAAGGGATACAGCCTGGTTTTGTGTTTGTGGATTGTATGCTGACGGGAGATAGGAACTCATCAAGGTCCGCGGATTTCAGGTTGCGCCACCGGAGATTGAGGCTGTCTTGTTGGCGCATCCAGATGTGGTCGACGCAGCAGTCATCGGAATCTTTGATGGAGCATTGCAGTCGGAATTGCCGCGCGCATATCTGGTGAAGAGAGAGAGATCAATGATGACAGAAGAGGATGCGAAGAAGTGGGTTGTAGAGAGGTTGGCCAAGTACAAGTGCCTGGACGGTGGAGTTGTGTTTCTGAAAGCAATCCCGAAGACTGCCAGTGGGAAAATTTTGAAGAGAGTGCTGAGGGAGAGAGCCAAACAGGAGATGGGAAGGGAAGTTAAGTTGTAGCTGATAGAGAGAGAGGCGTCTCTCTGTTGAGGTCGATCCGGCGGCCTTACTTTTCGTAGTCCATGAGACGGAATGAAAAGAACAGGTCATACTCTCCCACGGATAAGTGCACAGACGCCATGGCGTGCCCGGAATACATTCAATCACCAAATGATGCTATTTACAAGCCCATTTATGTATGTTGATGAGTAAGACGGCGCCACGCATGTTGTCATGTACCACCTTCCGTATTTGGAAACTTTTCCACGGCATTTCAGCCGCACCAGACGTTTAAGATCCAGAATATAAATTCAACCAAGAAATCTTGTTGCGTTGCTATGACTGGCCAATTTCAAACCGCTTCCTATTGCCCACTATGCGTTCTTTGGCGTGGAAATTTGCCTCTGCGGCTCTCTTTGGCGTTGCGCTGTCAACCATATTGGAAACTCAACGCGACAACATTGGACGGCGTAGCACAACCGTGGATGTTGAAGTTATCATACAGGATGCGGCAGCCGGTAAGCAAGAAATTACTAGGGAGCTGATCTGAAGGAGAGGGTTCTGACTATCTCAGATGGCATCAACCTTACCGCTTTACCTTTCTCGGCCGCTGCGCTCGCTTCCATTCAGGCCATCTCCATTCCCGAAAACATGACATTGTCAGAACCCGGCAATTCGTCTAGAGTTGACGTGCATGGTAATCCTGAGAATATACTCGAGACGGCCCCGTCCGCCAAATACTAATACTTCTGATGGCCTATAGTGCATGCAGTGCCAGACTGGTATCGGGAGCTGGTTCCCATAACCGGGCAGAACCCCACCCCTGCGTGGGATATACAGACCCATCTCGCATTTATGGCAAACAACAGTAAGATCTGCGGAAAACTTCGCCTCTTTTCTTCTGACGAGTATATTGCAGGCATTAAGCATAGCATTGTCGCTATCTCGAGTCCGGGCTCCGGGGTGTATCCCGGGGATGAAGCGAGCGCAGTGGGGTTGGCGAGACTGCTGAACGAGGTAACGTTGAAGATGAGGATATACTCTCAGTGAGAAAGAAGCTGACAAGGATGTATTTTTGCAGTGGATGGCCGCTGTGAGTAAAAGCGACTGAAGCATGCTAGCAAAACACTTACAAATGACAAAAGCTCTGTCGAACATATCCGGACAGATTTTCGTTCTACGCTGTAATCCCGTTGCCGTACACAACTGCTGCGTAAGTTCTTCGCTTCAACTTGAGGTATCCGTTGGCTGAGCAAGCCAGGATCGCGGAGGCCAACTACGCCCTCAGCAAACTTGGCGCAGTTGGTGTTATTGTTCTCTCAAACCATGAAGGAAAATATCTAGGAAATCAGCAGTTCAAACCATTTTTCGCAGCCTTGAACAGCCGGAACGACTCAAGAGAAATAGTGTACATCCACCCAAACGAGCCAGTCCTCAATACAAATGGCACGATTGTATCGGCGAATCCGAGTAAGCATCCCAGCTGTTGCCGAAATTTCACAATCTGACGACCCTGCAGCTCTGTACAGTAGCGGATTTGTGGAATTTTACTTTGAGACCGCGAGGACAATCATGGATCTTACCCTGACGCAGACGATACACAATTTCACCAATATCCACTACGTAATACCGCATGTTGGCGGAGCATTTCCCGCAATTGAAGACCGATTCCTCAAATCTTTTCCGGGCCTTGAGACGAGGTCCAGAGAGATATACAACACAAGGCGAGTGGCCTTTCCTTGTCGCTGGAAGTGTACTCATGATCTTGCAGGTTCTGGTGGGATAGCGCAGGGCCAACTTATTTTGCCCAAGTGAAAGGGCTCCTGGGTTACGGAGTTCCGACAAGCCAGCTCCTCTTCGGGACAGTGAGACGGTCCAGATGATACAAGTCGAGGCTTTGGACTAACAGTTTGGCGCTTTAGGACTACCCCTATGCCCGTGCGACGTATGAAGGCTCCATCGAGGCGATAGTGACCGCGGACTTTGTGTCGGCCTCAGAGAAGGCAGGGATTTTTTATGGAAACGCTCGGACACTTTTTGCCAGCAAGATCGCGAGCCTTTGAGGTAGTCTTGGAAAGCTGAAGCCTGCCTTGGGCAGAGCGGATGGGAAATGATGTTCTGTTCAACTTCGCGAATGCTTTGAACTCAAATCACCTGAGCGCCGCGACAGCTTTCCATCGTCAGATACCGGCTCGTATGCAGCTGAAGCTGTCATGTAGACGTAGAGGTCTCCTAATTCCAGGGAAAGTCAGATGGTGCAACTCTAAACGGTCCTACTCGGTCCACGGTGCACTCTTCCTTTGCGCTCCGCAGAGCTAATGAGACAAGACGCAAGGGCAACCACGTGACGTCAGCGAAGAGAGCTCGAAAGACAGCGCAAGGATCGAGCAGCCCGTGTTTTCATTGGCCTGGTCAGCATGCTCGAGCTCACTTGCGGTTGGTGGCTTGTGAAGCTGCGGTATGACTCCGACGAGGCTGAGGAATGAGTCAATGGCCGTGGTGACGGCTTTAAAAAGCCCACGGGTGCGGGCGATTCGTTCAACCACGCATTTCCCCCTCTGCTCGGTAACCTCTTTGGCTTACCGTAGCCGGAGTTAAGGCGCAAACGCCGTGTTTCGCCCCCGCCGACTGCGTGATGCGGCCAGGCTGGGGATGAGTCGACGAGCGCTGGTGCGCCGGCTCGAGCGAGCGACTGCAGCAGCGAGGAACGGGCAGCTGCGGGTCGATGGGCCTTGGTGGGCGGCGGGACGGGCGAACAGAGTGGCGGGCAGGGCAGATGATGGCTGTGTGGATGGGCGGGCGGCGATTGGGCATCGTGTGCATTAAGCGAGCCCCACCGCCGCCCAGCCAGCGCAAAACCTGTGCCTCCATCATCCCACCTGCTGTCCGACCTTTCCCTCCTTCCTCCACACCCCTCCTCGATCACCTCGAGCTTTGAAAAGGCACGCCCGGCCTTGCAAAACTCGTTGCTTGATCGTAGTCCGCACTTCCCAGGCAGCGCCTCCTCCCCATCGCGTTCGCAGAGCGTCGCCCGATAGCCCAGAAGCGGGGTATCCAACTTCCTCGAAGAAAAGTCTTTTCAAGTAGACGCATCCGCGCAACACCGCCAAGATGGTCAAGTAAGTCGCTGCTCGCTGCAATCCCCCTCCCCAGCCCCGTCCGCGCGCCTCCAGCGCTGCTCTGAGCCGGCGTTGGGCCCGGGACTGCTCCGCCTATGCGACACCATGCTGACAAGTCGCTCGCAGCTTCACCGTCGAGGAGGTACGCCGACACCATCCACCTGTGCGATTGCGAAGTGAATACTGACGTGATTGAAGATCCGTGGTCTCATGGACAACCCGGTCAACATCCGGAACATGTCCGTCATTGCCCACGGTAAGTTTGCGCCAGCACCTCGCGCTCGTGCGATCCCGCGCTGACAAAAGCGGCCAGTCGACCACGGCAAGTCTACCCTGACCGACTCCCTCGTCCAGCGCGCCGGTATTATCTCTGCCGCCAAGGCTGGTGAGGCCCGTTTCACCGATACTCGTCCCGATGAGCAGGAGCGTGGTGTCACCATCAAGTCCACTGCCATCTCCCTGTACGCCCAGCTCATCGACCCCGAGGACCTGAAGGACATCCCCGTCAAGACCGAGAAGAACGACTTCTTGATCAACTTGATTGACTCGCCCGGTCACGTTGACTTCTCCTCCGAGGTCACTGCTGCCCTCCGTGTCACTGACGGTGCCCTCGTCGTCGTCGACACCGTCGAGGGTGTTTGCGTCCAGACCGAGACTGTCCTGCGTCAGGCCCTTGGTGAGCGTATCAAGCCCGTTGTTATCATCAACAAGGTCGACCGTGCTCTTCTCGAGCTCCAGGTCTCCAAGGAGGACCTGTACCAGAACTTCTCCCGTGTCATCGAGTCCGTCAACGTCGTCATCGCCACCTACTTCGACAAGGTCCTCGGTGACGTCCAGGTCTACCCCGACAAGGGTACCGTTGCCTTCGGTTCCGGTCTTCACGGCTGGGCTTTCACCGTCCGCCAGTTCGCTTCCAGGTACTCCAAGAAGTTTGGTGTTGACAAGAACAAGATGATGGAGCGTCTCTGGGGCGACAACTACTTCAACCCCAAGACCAAGAAGTGGACCAAGACCGCTCCCGAGAACGGCGAGCGTGCCTTCAACCAGTTCATCTTGGACCCCATCTTCCGCATCTTCAACGCGGTCATGAACTTCAAGAAGGAGGAGATCCCCACTCTCCTCGAGAAGCTCGAGATCAAGCTCACCAGCGAGGAGAGGGACCTCGAGGGCAAGCAGCTCCTCAAGGTCGTCATGAGGAAGTTCCTTCCTGCCGCTGATGCCCTCCTGGAGATGATGATTCTCCACCTTCCTTCTCCCGCCACCGCGCAGAAGTACCGTATGGAGACTCTGTACGAGGGTCCCCATGACGACGAGAGCGCCATTGGTATCCGTGACTGCGACCCCAAGGGTCCTCTCATGCTCTACGTCTCGAAGATGGTGCCGACCTCTGATAAGGGCCGTTTCTACGCTTTCGGCCGTGTCTTCTCTGGTACCGTCCGCTCCGGTCTGAAGGTCCGCATCCAGGGTCCCAACTACACCCCTGGCAAGAAGGAGGACCTGTTCGTCAAGTCCATCCAGCGTACCATCCTCATGATGGGTCGTTTCGTCGAGCCCATCGAGGATGTCCCCGCTGGTAACATCCTGGGTCTCGTCGGTATTGACCAGTTCCTGCTCAAGTCTGGTACCCTCACCACCAGCGAGACTGCCCACAACATGAAGGTCATGAAGTTCTCCGTCTCGCCCGTCGTGCAGCGCTCCGTCGAGGTCAAGAACGCCAACGACCTGCCCAAGCTCGTCGAAGGTCTCAAGCGTCTGTCCAAGTCCGACCCTTGCGTCCTTACCTACATCTCTGAGTCCGGTGAGCACGTCGTTGCCGGTGCTGGTGAGCTCCACCTCGAGATTTGCTTGAAGGATCTCGAGGAGGACCACGCTGGTGTTCCTCTCCGTATCTCCGACCCCGTCGTCCAGTACCGTGAGACCGTCGGTGGTGAGTCTCGCATGACTGCCCTGTCCAAGTCGCCCAACAAGCACAACCGTCTGTACGTCACTGCCGCTCCTCTCGGTGAGGAAGTGTCCAAGGACATTGAGCAGGGCAAGATCGGCCCGCGTGACGATTTCAAGGCCCGCGCCCGTCTCCTCGCTGACGAGCACGGCTGGGACGTCACTGACGCCCGTAAGATTTGGTGCTTCGGTCCCGACACCAACGGCGCCAACCTCCTGGTTGACCAGACCAAGGCCGTCCAGTACCTCAACGAAATCAAGGATTCGGTCGTCTCCGGTTTCCAGTGGGCCACCAAGGAGGGTCCCATTGCCGAGGAGCCCATGCGCTCGATCCGCTTCAACATCATGGATGTTACCCTCCACGCCGATGCCATCCACCGTGGTGGTGGTCAGATCATTCCCACTGCTCGTCGTGTTCTGTACGCCGCTACCCTGCTCGCCGAGCCTGCTCTTCTCGAGCCCGTCTTCTTGGTCGAGATCCAGGTTCCCGAGAACGCCATGGGTGGTATCTACGGTGTCCTTACCCGCAGGAGAGGTCACGTCTTCGAGGAGGCCCAGCGCCCTGGTACGCCTCTCTTCAACGTCAAGGCCTACCTCCCCGTCAAGGAGTCTTTCGGTTTCAACGCCGACCTCCGCTCCAACACTTCCGGCCAGGCTTTCCCCCAGTCCGTCTTCGACCACTGGCAGATCCTGCCCGGTGGTTCGCCCATCGACAAGACTACCCTGCCCGGCCAGGTCGTCGAGGACATGCGCAAGAGGAAGGGTCTCAAGCCCGAGGTTCCCGGCTACGAGAACGTAAGTCTTGAATATCTTCATGCTGCCTTGGACCCACTGCTAACAATGCCAATAGTACTACGACAAGTTGTAAAAGGTTTCTGTCACAAAAAGATAGAAAACCTTTTCTCAAAAATATCCGGTCTTCGGGGCATCATCAGGAATGCTTATCATCTCTGTCCTCGTTTCGGAAACGCCGGCGGGGTTATCGATATCTCAAACGGGCTCAAATTAGAGATATGACGGGATGATTGGTATCGGGATATCCGTTCGGTAGAAGGCCGACTTTGATGATGCGCTTGATGTCCTTTTTCCTTTAGCATGGTTCTTTTTTTGTGTACCCCGGGCGCTAGAAATCTACTCGATATGACCACACAAACATCGTAGTGCATGCCGCTTGGTAGTGAATGTGAATTTGGTCCACCTCCCTCGCGTTAGTGGTGAGCATGACCACAATCCCCGGGTAAATTTGGTGTCACGTGACTTACGCGGAATTTCTGTGGCCCCGGTCGCGTTCTGCCGCTCTTCGTCATAGCGTGTGTTTCCAGGCCAGACGATTTTGGGAACCACCCTACACTCGCCGAACTTCATACCCTCAGCTGTTCGACTTTGTGGCGTCGCATTTCAATGCTAGCCTTCTACTAGCGTCGCTTCAGCTTCTGCCATCCTTTTTCGCCCTCCAAAATTCTCATCCCGTCGCTCTTTGCGAGGAAGACTATCGCCGGTCGCCAAAATGCTCATAACCGACGACGACGCATTGCAGCTGAAGAGATGGATAGTCAAGAGACTGGAGGACATGTAAGCCTATGCGCTTCCAATGTATTTCGAGAAGGCGATGCGCTAACTCTTGCAGGAGCTCCGACGCAGATTCCGATGTCCTTGCCGACTACGTTCTAGCTTTGGTCAGAGCCGAGGACCCGGACGAGCAGGTGAAGTCCAATTGCTTGGAAAATCTGGAGGACTTCTTGCATGATGGTAATTCTACCAGTGGCAACGGCGAACGCAATTCGTTGACGCGATAGTTTAGACACTGCTCCGTTTGTCGACGACGTCCTCAACATCATCCGCACGAAGTCATATCTTCCCAACCCTCCAGCTTCAGCACCCGAACAGCTTAACGCCGAGGCAGTGCCTTTTAACCCACCCAGCGGACCGGCCAATAACAACAGACGCTCTAGCGCGCAGTTTGAGAACGGATACCATAATGGCAGCGCAGATCAGTCGCGCAAGCGTACATGGGGTGACCGGGCAGGGAGCGAGCAGCGCGATGGTCCAGACACACACTATGGTCGGGGTGCTGGTGGAGAAAGGGCCATCAAGCAGATGCGCAGAGGGAATCATCAAGGTGGGGGTGGCCGGGGAGGTCGCCATGGAGACATGAACATCCCGGGTCTGCCAGGCCTTGGGCAAGCCTCTATGCAGCCCATGTCGAACATGGCCCAGATGCCGAATCTCCCTCATGGCTTCCCCCAGGTCGACCCCAACAACCCGCTCAGCGCCCTCATGGCCATGCAAGCGATGGGTTTCCCGCCGCTTCCTGGAATGCCGCAGATGCCCATGGGCGGGCCGAACAACTTTGGACAAGGCGCATCGCCACATGGCTTCCCTCATGCTGGCTCGCCCCCGCCGCGGCGAATTGGGGAGAGGTGTCGCGACTACGACACTAAGGGCTTCTGCGCTCTCGGCAGCGTCTGCCCGTATGAACATGGCACCGACCCGATTATCGTGCCTACAGATGGTGGGACTACCAACTTCCCTTCGATCCTGAATTCGCCGCATTCAGTTCTTGCCAATCTACGGCGATTTACTGAAGCAGCGTATCCCAGCAACATCCCCGTAACTAACGCGCAAATCCCAGAATACGACCCGAAGAACGCCGCGATTGACACAGATCGCCACATGAACGGCCATGGCGAGCGCCGCCATTATCATCACCACGAGAGGGGCCGTGGAGGCAGAGGGCGTGGTCGCGGAGACGGCGGCATCCGTCGCGGTGGACGTGCTCATTTCTCGCAGGCCGGCCCGAATCACGATCGCTCCATAACGACCATCGTCGTCGAGAACATCCCCGAGGAAAAAGTGTCCGAGGATGCTGTCCGGGAGTTCTTCGCCGAGTTTGGTAATATCGAGGAGGTTACTTTGAAACCTCACAAACGCCTCGCTCTGGTCAAGTACGACGATTACACCGCCGCGCGCAAGGCATACGATAGCCCGAAGGTTATTTTCGAGAATAGATTCGTGAAGGTCTATTGGTACAAGCCGGAGCATCATGCGGACGCGGGTGGACACAACGGCAGGCAGGGCAGTGAAGGCGTGAAGAAGGAAGATGAAGAGATGATCGATATGGAAGAGATTAAGAGGAGACAGGAAGAGGCGCAAAAGGCGCATGAGGAGAAGCAAAAGAAGCTGCAGGAGGCAGAGGCCAAGAAGGCGGAGTTGGACGCCAAGTTGAAAGCGCAGGCCGAGGAGCGCAGGAAGCTGCTGGAGAAACTGGCAGAGAAGACGGCGAAAAAGGGAGCGGTGGGTGCGCCGTCGCCGCCGACGATAAAAGGTGGCGATGAGGCGGACAAGATGCAGGAGGATGCTTCGTCTAATGGTACGGAGGACAAGAAGAGCTCGCAGACGGAGGCGCTGAAGCTGAAGCTCGCGCAGCTGGAGGCTGAAGCGGAGAGTATGGGGATCAATCCCAACGACCCGAACTACAACCCTAGCTCGTATCGCGGGCGCGGTGGCAGAGGCGCTTTTCGAGGTCGTGGCAGCTGGGCTCCACGCGGTCGTGGTGGCTATGACCCTTCATATAGAGGTGGATACCGCGGTCGTGGTGGCTTTGCTGGACCGAGAGGTGGCGCGGTAAAGCGTCTTGATTTCAGGCCGAAGAGGGTGGTGGTCAAGATTGCGGATGGAGAGGAGGAGTGGACATCGGAGAGGGACGAGGCGCTGCGGAGCCACCTATTCGTGAGTCTTCACTCTTCTGGATATTTCTGAACGTTGTTATGCTAACCTAGCGTGTGCCTGACAGAACAACTTCGAGTTCGACAGCATCGACACGTATCCTGAAGGCGGCAAAAACGCCATGGTCATCGCCTTCAAGGAGAGGTACATCGCCGAGAACGTACGTCCACACTGTCACCTTCATCCCTCCCATCAAACACGGCGCAAAGCTGACGTCTGTCTCTTGCAGTTCATCTCCCAATCCCAAGAAATACCGACGATCGGCAAAGTACAGCTTTCCTGGGCCCCTAACCCGCCCACCGCAAACTCGGCCTCGAAGCCGGCCTCGGCCATCAACTCGGCTGCCGGTAGCCCATCGGCGACTGGTGGTGGCATCGACGCCGATACGGTCATGGGAGGCGCTTCGAATGCAGACGTGGATGCGGGTGCGACGAGCGTGGGCGCTGGTGCCGCTGGCGGTGGTGGTGGCGAGGAGTTCGATGTCGCAGATGATGAAGATCGGTGGATGGCTGCTTGAGGGCGGGGAGAGGAGAAAAGATAGGATTATGATGATGCTTGTACGATGATGGAAGGAAAAGAGACAGAAAAGTTTGAGGGGAGCAGGCATTCAAATGGCATTTTGCACGGTGCATTGATGCGGCGTTTGGGGGGGAGGGCGGCGTAGGCCGTGGGTTTCTTTCTTTCTGTTTTTTTTTTTTTTTTTTAATTTTTGAATGAGCGCTTCTAGTGCCCTGCCCCATCGGTCTTCAGGGATGTCTAATTGTCGATTCATGTCGTATTTCTTCTAACAGCAAAGGAAGATTCTCCTTGAAGTGGCTCGCTTGGGGTATTTCGGCGGGGAATATGCGGCGTCCTCTGCATCCTGTCGCATCCAAAAACTTCCACTCGCCGACTTTTTTTTTTTTTTTGCGCTTTTTCTTTACAGTCTGCGGTCCACGCTTGGGCACCCAAACCGTTCGATCTATGCCTTGATCTCAGAGCACGCTTTTCTTTTTCTGTCTAGTCTTCCATTTATTGATCTTCCAGGATATCTCGTTATGCAGCCTCCGCAAGATGCAGCTATTTTTGCGAACGGTCTTTGGGATCCTCAGGCCCACCCCCCTCCACATCAACGAGCCTCAGATTCAATAGAAACCAAAGTACTGCAAACTCGATATCCCCACATGAGAGCATCCATCTTGCTCCCCTAATGAACTAAGGACCTTCAGGGTATACACGACCACCAATTCGGCCTCCCGACCCCGCACTCCCAAAATATCCATGATCTCTCTCTGTCCTTTCTCTCTCTCTCTCTCTCTCAGTCCGTCTGTCTGCCTCACTCTTCTTCGCCCATCCTCTTTATCTCAGCAATTCCATTCCCTGCCTTTTCCTAATCACCTCCTCCCCCTCGACGACGGCGGGGCCCTGCCATCATCATTGTTACTAGCCCTCCCCCCACCCCCCTCTCCCACCTCAACCTCGACCTCGTACTCCTCCTCCTCGTCCTTGAAGTAACTATCCACCGTCCGCTTCTCGTCCCGCGCCCTCGCCGCGTCCAGCATAAAACGCACCGTCCCGCCCAGGCCCCTCGTCCCCACCGCCGATACAGGCAGCACGACGGGCGGAGGCTGCTGTACTTGCTGCTGCTGCTGCGCGCCATTCGTCGTTGCGGCAGCAGCAGCAGTCCCAGGCTTAGGCGGGAGACCGTTCGCAGCATTCTTTGCAGCGGGGCCGGTGGGCGGAGGAGCAGCGGCAGGCGGCGCAGGCGGAGGCGGAGGCGTCGACTGCGTGTACCGCGGTAACTTGGCGGCAGAGGATTCCTGGTTGAGGGCGATGCGCACGTTGATGTAGGCGTCGAGCGGGTGGTGGGGCCCGATGAGGCTGGAGGCGCGATGGTGCGTGTAAAGGTCGAGGAGGTCGAGCATAGTTTCTGTAGTGCGAAGGGGAGGAGAACGAGGTGTTAGTGTTGTTCGCGGGCTCGGGTGGCGACGGAGTGGTGTTTTCGGGGAGGGGGTGGGCTGGACTCACCCATCACTTCGGCCCTGGTGACGCGCCACCGCGCGTAGTCGATGGTGCTGCCCTCGCCGACGATGCGCTCCAGGTTGGCGCCGCATAGTCGCGCGGCGAGCTCGACGCATGCGATGGCCATGGCGGCTGTGGTTTGCTTGAGCGGCGCGAACGTCCGGTACAGGTCCAGCGACATGCTGTAGGCTGTCTTGCCGACGCGGTCTTTAGCGAAGCCGCAGCGCCGGGTTAGCTTGATGACCAGCTTTTGCGGTTGGCGGTTGCGGAAGTCGAAGCCGGCGCCTTCGAGCATGAGGCGCTCGAGGCCGATGATGACTTTTGAGGGTTGCTCGAGTTGCTGGTGGCGTTGCTGGGGTGTGAGTCAATCGTGGTCTTGGTGTTCCATTGGGAATTTGGTGGAGGACGGAGAAGCGAATGGGACTTACGGGGTCGTCCGGGGAGAGATGCTCGCCGGGCGAAAGCTTGAGGTTGAAGGAGGCGCAGATGATTTCTTTGGATTTCTTGAGTGTGTCTTCGATCTTGCAGGCTGTGAAGAGGGCAGCTAGCGAGGCTTCCTGCAGAGCTGTGTCAAATTTGCTTGCGACAATGGGGCTGAGGAGCTGGGGGAGACTTACGATGAGGTTGTACTCGTTGTCGGCGTGGATGAGGCGGAATTTGTGGTAGTAAACACATGCGGTGTTGAATGTCCGGACAGGCCTACACACTGTTAGAGTATGGGGGAGGAGAGAATGGATGTTTGGGCGTGTACAGTTGTAATGATTTCCTCACATTATCGATCAGCTGCACGCCCTGGAGCCTGTTGCTGTCCTCTTTGGCCTCGGGCATGCCGATGGCGGTAAGGAACTGCTCTATTTTTTGCTGGAAGATGTACGGCTTTGCAACCTCGATGAAAGATGGGTGCGGGCCGGGCTGGCCATTCGGGGCAGCCAGCGGCGCAGGGGCGGGCGCCATGATGATCACGTCTGCGTCCTCGTCTTGGTCTCTCAGAGGCGTCAGTTGGCCGTAGGGCCGGAGATGCAGAAGTTTCCGGGGCGTCCCGGGCCGCTCGTTCTCGGGCGGACTGGGAGCAGCGCTTTGCTCGGCCCGCACGGCTTGCGAGCTGTCGTGGTGGCTGTCTTGGCTGGCGCTGTCGTCGTGGCTGGGGATCTTGTCGCGCGAGCCCAGGGCGATGAGGTTCGGATTGTCAGCAGCTGGACGGGCCGCGGAGCGACCTTGGGCGGCTCCTGCCCCGGCGGCGCGCCCAGAAGCGAGGCCGGGGGGTGCCTGCCGCTTCTGGCGCTGGTGCTGCCGCCTCGCCGGTGCCGCCGATTCTGCAGCTCTGTCGCGGCGCTGCGACACGCCTCGGAGACAATCTTCATCCTCCTGCAAATCTCGCAGCGGGCCGTCGCTGTGCATTGAGATTGTTCGCCGAAGGGCCGGTGGCGGCCCCCATCGCTGCCTCTTCCTCCGTTTGGGCATCTTGTGGCTTTCTCCGGGTGTTGTCTGCGCCGGACGCGGTGAGAGCGGCGCGCGTCACCGCCCAAGAATTGTGTCTTATCGCGATTTTGGAGGTGGGAGGTCTGGATGTGCTGCTGGAAACCCGAGCGGTATCGATGGCGAATGAAGGGCCGTGAGCTGCTGGGGGCGTTCAGGGTAGGTGGCGTGGCATGCTGGCGACTTCAGGATGTGACGTATCCATGGCCGCGATTTCAGGCAACAAACAAGCAATCACTGCTCGCCCCTGTCTTGCTCCGCCTCTCATGCACGCGCCCGCCGTTGGAGAAGTAGGAGCAGCCATCCAGACGGCACCACGCAGCCCATCTCCAGTCCTCCCCGCCTTTTGTCCACCTTCATCGACATGAGTGCCGAGACGCCATTCTGCCGTCTCGAGTCTTCTCGTGACCTTCGAGATCTGATACAACAGTAGATGCTAATTCGCATGAAGACCAAGGTTGCTGCGGGTCATTGCTAGGACGATCAGCCTGCCGACAGTTTACACAGGCATACAAGTGGCGGCTTCGAACAAAGGCGAAAGATCGCTCTCAGTTCCACCACATGGCCTGACAGCCCATCGACCAAAAAATCCGAAGCTCGACTTTGAGCTACCTCACTTCGAGCCTCCTAGGGTCGAGTTCACTATCGCCCGCCAGAACAGCCCGCGCCTCAACCTTAATCACCAGCAATCTCCCAAGAACACAATAGCTGAACCCCCCCTGGAGACCCGTCAGCCTCCATCTATGTAGTCAGCATAAAGTAATCGCCGCCAAACGAACCCTTCCGACTGCGTATCACTTCTCACCGGAGTCTCGCCGGAGACAGTTACAAAGGCAACTTTCGGTTACTTCGGTGCCAAGAGATAGGGCGGGCCGGAACATACTAAATGATTTGGATGGTCCGTTCCTCTTCATCAAGCACAAGCACCTCTGCATCTCTGGGTTCCAATTCCAATCCTTTACGAATAATGAAAACCCCGACTCGCCAATATTCGTCCGGCTTATCAGCGGGTAACAGCATCAGTCCTCCAACATCCGACCCGTTCCCAGTGGTAACCAGCTTCAGCATCATAAGATCCGTGTTGATGATTTGGGGGCCTTCTTGCCCACTATCGGCAGCCATACATGGATCCACCCAGTCCAAACTTATCGATAGTCCCGATTCATTTTCGAGGAAAGTATAAGGTCCGCGGTCTACTCTCCTGAGCGGCATATCTGTCGGCGAACACAAAGATCCTTTGATCTTGAGACGACCACTTGCAAGCCTGCCAAATACATTCGACGTCCTGGGAGTGACTTCAGCATCCAAAACCTCCGCAACGGCACGAACACACTTCCAACCCAGCCCTATAGGCCACTGCCAGTGCACCTTGTGTGTCTGCGACGCCCAGCTCCACGACGGCGCCACGAACTCCGGCCCCGCAGCGAACCGCAGCCTCTCCTCCAGATTCGGCGCGGCCGACGCCCGCGGACAGCACCACAGCAGCCAATAGCACAGACTGTCCTCCCACATGCCCGCCAGATACCTCCCCTCCCTCGCCCTCGCCAACTCGCCCGCCCACGCCGCCACCGCCACCAGCCGATCTTGCGGCACCGTGAGCCCCCGCCCGGAGTACTCCTGGATGCGCCCGTACCACGTCCCGTGATAGAAGTCGCGCGCGCTTTTCGCCTTCGCCGCCACGCGCGCCAGGTTCTCGCGGAAGTGCTCGCCGTGCCGGTAGCGCCGCTGCTGCTGTGGCGTCTTCTCCCCCCTCTCCTGCCACCGCCCGCCGCCGCTCGCGCGCAGCGCGCCCCCGCACTGGAAGTACGCCGCGGCGTCGGTGAAGAACAGCTTGCGCACCGAGAACAGGCTCTCCTGGAACGTCCACGCGCGCGTGCGCCACCGCGACCGCTCGATGTCGCGCGCTCCGATGCCGCGCCGCTCGCGCAGCTGGTAGGTCCCGCTGACGGAGGGCGCGGTGGACGAGGGGCCGTAGTTGAGGAGGACGCGGCGCGAGGGGCGGAGCTGCAGGAAGCCCGAGTGGCAGGTCGTGCCGCTGGCGGCGACGACGGTCACGTGCGCGTGCTGGTAGATGGCGGCCATGCGCGACGACTCGCGGTCCCAGTCGTGGATGGAGTCTTGCAGGATGCAGAGCGAGTCGATCCAGATGTAGCGCAGGCCGAGGCTGCGAGTGACGGTGATGGCGTCGCGATAGTTCTGCGGCAGCGCGGCGAGCGGGATGGCGGAGAGATGGGCGGGAAGGGTTTCTGTGGTCGTTCGGGGCGGTAGGTGGTCTTGATAGCCCCAGCAGTGGCTCAGCGCGGTGTAGAGCCATTCGCGGGCGTCGGTATCGTCGTCGGTTTGGACGAGGCGGACGGTCTCTGGGGATTCCTGTGGGGGTCCGAGGTCAAGCAACCGTGTGGGTATCGCACTGTTCTCCTCGCGCGGGTGGCACTTTTTTAAGCATTCATCCACCCATTTACCTACCGTTCGGAGTTGCTCCTCCAGAGTCTGATGATCGGACTGCGGCCTCATCTTGATCCCGAGCCAGTAAGTGCACGGGTCGTCAGCCTCTGATTCTACGGAACAGAAAGCCGGTTCCTCGAGGTACCTTGTCTCCCCGTTGCGGCACTGGACAGATGCGGCGATCGAGAAACCCAAAAGCCTGGATGTCGTCCGGTTCCATTTGTAACCCAACTTCAAGGTCACGCTGGCGGCTGCCGGTAGGTTCGAACACTTGTGGATGAAATGGCTTGCTAACAGGATCTCGCAAAATGTACATCCTGCATCTGCGGTTGCTCGAATCGACGGAAGGCCTGGAAGGGTATCGGTGCGGTCATATTTGATATTGAGCTTTATGATATCCCCCTCAATGTCTGATGAGATGTACTGGAGCCTCGGTTGGCCATCCCTATCTATCGACTGGAAACTGCAGTCCGTCGATGCGTCGATATAGTCCTCCTCGCGGAAAGGGATGTGCCTGCAGTATTCGCAAAGGCGGGAAGGCTCGTTTCCGCCGGGATTGTAATTCGAGGCTTCTGCGTCGACGTCGCTGGCGCATGCAGGGAAAGACATCACGGGCCATCCGCAGCGTTGTGGAGATGGGATGAGCAAAGAATGAGGGGAAGCTGTCTTCGGTTTGGGGGCTAAGAACAGAGCCAATCAGCGCAACGCCTGGAATAGGCTGGATAAAGCGTGCGAGAATTTGCCGAAGGTTCTGAGGCCAATCGTGAAGATATTTAACGACAGCGTTCGCGGTTCGTCGAACATCATTTGCGTTTTTGCGCGCTCAGTGGGCTTTCGAGCAATCATCGATAGATGCGCCTCCATCCCATCCCAAGACTGCCTGCCAGAGCGCGTTGCGTCGACACCCCAATTCGGCGGGTCGCCAGGGAGCGCTTCAATTGAAGCACGATAGCCCACGCACTGCAGAGGGACGGCACGGAGTGCTCTGTGATGCCTCGCTAGCCCCATCCTCAATCTACAGGACTGAACCCTCTTTCTTGCCCTTCACGGTCGCTCTCTTCCTCCGCCTATGCCTGATAGCAAAACACCACATACCAACAAACCAACACTCAAACAGCTGTTTTGGGGCAAAGTCTGTGGCTGTGCTCACCGATGTGCTCATCGGCCCAGCGCGCAGGCAGAATTCCACCGCCACTGCGGCTCCATGTAGAACTGCAGGATCATAGCCAAGCAACTCTGATGCAGACAATGAACGGGCCACGGATGAAGTAGGCATCGGATAGTATGCCAAGAAGGGCGCAGGCTGGCGACGGATCAAGATCTTCTCAGCCGTCCCGAGTTCAGTAGCACGTGAAAGCATTTCTTCTCGGTCATCAAACACATGCTCAGCGCAGTAAAAGCACAACATGCTGACAAGTCACTTTTATTGATCATGAACGCTCCTGGCCATGCCTTCACATAGCAACGTGAACGAATCCGATCCAGATCCAGAACATCCAAGCTGTGACCCCTCACCCGCCATGTAGACAACTAGCGGTAAGAAGCGTCTACGAGGCCGCGCTCCCAGCAGGCCCGCCCAAATACCAATCAGGCCGCCTTTCAAAGTGAGAGCAAAACTCGGGCACAAAGCGCTGACGCGACGCACTCAGACCTGCCAGTCCGCGGTAAGGACACGGTCGGCGGCCGCGGCAGCCGCAGCCGTGGCGGTCAGCGGCGGGTCGGTCAGCGCGGAAAAGGTGTATACCGGCGCCGCCGTGGCCTGGGTGCAGTTGTCGACCTCGGGGCCGGTGCAGTTGTCCACGGCCGTGCTGTTGCTGTCGATGGCGGCGATGGCCGCGACGCAGGTCAGCGTGAAGCCGCACCTGCAGTCGCACGTGCCGTCGCTGTGCGGATTCGCGCCTTCGGTGGGGTCGATGCACTCGCTGGTGTGGCACTCGTTCTCCGTCTCGCCGAACCAGCTGTGGCACTGCGCCGCGCAGTCGCGGCCAGTGCCCTGCGTGCGTGCGTGGACTGGTCAGCGGAATGGCCCATGTGTGCCGTGTGCGTGGGGGCGGGCGTGGCTGCTTACATCCATGGCCAGGCCTGTCGTGTGGTTGCAAGGCGTCAGGTTCTCGTGGCGCGTGCCGACGGGCCTTTCGGTGATGCAGCCTTCGCCTTTGTCGTTGAAGTCGGAGCAAGGGATGTTGGTCGACATGGCTGCGAGCCAGCAACTGGAAACGGAGGACGAGCTGGCAGATCCGGCGGGGACTGCTGTGGTGAGGCCAGTAGCCAGTCCGAGCAGGAAGAGGATGAAGCCGAGGTAATGCATGGTGAGGTGAACTGGTGCGACGGGTCAACGAAGAAGGGGATACATAGTTGGAGAAGCGCCCTTGCCTATAAGCATATTTTCAAAGAGTGTACTTTTGGCGAGGAGTTTCAGTGTAGTCAAAGGAGGAAGTTGAGAGAAGGGAAGAAGTTGTGAACAGAGATGAAGGGCGAGGTGTATGGGCAGCTTTTGTACGAGGTGCGAGCAGGTGTGACCTGAATGGAAGCCCCGCCTGGGCCGCATGGCGATACGCAGATTAGATGTGTAACTTAGTACCCTTCTGAAGAATAGTGATTGCGGTCCTGCGTAGCTCTGGCCGCGTTTGCTAACGCCGTACTTCCCCAACATTCACCATCAAAGCGTTTGCCGGATTCGACTAGCGGGTGGACAGATATCGATAAGCGCAGTAGTGTATTCACTCCCTCCACACCGAGCCTGGCTTCCTCCTTCATTCGCTGACTGCTACGGCAAAACCCACAACTTTCTGGCGAAGTCCCACGCAACCTCACCCTCGGTGCGACGCCACACAGCCAATCATGTCGTCCCTGCTACCAGCCCATCAGTTGTACAGTCCCCTTGGGGGGCTCCCTGGCTACGCGGGTCAAAGGACATCAAGAATGCACCCGGCGTGGGCGCGCACTCCACCAAACAGACCCTCGAGCTGGCTAAGCTAAAAGTACTATCACCAATTTTCCCACCATTTACTCTGGCGTCTTTATTTAAGTGTACTGATATTAAGACTAATGATAGAAATAAGATTCCTATTCCCGACTCCCTCCCAAGCGCCCGTCCAAGCTCAACACCTTCTAGGCCACTGTGCCTACTCAGCCCGTATATTCCCGTTCCAGACTCTCTCACAAGCGCCCGTCCAAGCCCAACATGCAGGGCAAGAAAGTCGCCGTGAAGCCCAATGCTTTCCAGGCCACCAGTGTACCTACTCAGCCCGTCTACCAGTATAACAGCCTTTACCATCAAGGCAACCAGCAAGAAGGTCGAAGCGATGCTTCTTGGTGCAGCGGAGATAGCATATAGTCCCTGCTATCAGTCCATTAGTTTTACAGTCCCCTTGCGGGGCTCTCTGGCTACGCGGGTCAAAGGAGATCAAGGATGCACCGCGGCGAAGGCTGAAGCATGAAGTTTATCAGAAGGAAGTATAAGGTATCAGACAGCTACTGGGATGATGGCGGAAGCCTGCCAAGGACTTCCGACTGGGATGTGAGTGATGGCGGAGATAATGACAGGGTCAAAGTGCAAACGCTGGGCGAGCGAGGGACGGGCGATGCCGGCAAGAAGGGAAGGATTTTGGTCGGGGGTCTGAAATCTGCCGTGATAACTTCAGGTGCAAAAACTGGTGCTTGACCAGCCTTAGTAACTAAGATCCACTTTATATACTTCCATCTGACTTTCTAGTACACACATCGCAGAACGCCAACTGGGCCTTGGAGACATACCTTGATCAATCCAGCCCTGCCCACCGCTGCAAGCCGCCTTTCTGATTTTTCGTCATCTTCTCCACGACTTCCCAGTGTGCCACCCCGGATCGTTGCTCCTTTGGGAAACCCGACGATGGTCTCACTGAACAGACTGCAACCGCAACAACTCAGTGCAAAGATCTTGGGCAAAAGGAGGAGACGAGATGAAGCAACCTATGTAGAGGATGCTGCCTTTCCTTTCCTTTGCTGGAATATATTTCCCATACTTTTACATTGGCCATGGCTTCTGCCATTCAGTGACACACGAGCCAGGGCCTACGGGCGGGCAGCCGACGAGGCCCCACTTGCCCGAAACAGAGTGCTGATTGCGCTTGCTCTGGTTAATTGGTCGCTACGGAACGCGTCCCGATGCAACGCGCCAATCGAAAACCAGCCGAGTGCCGCATGCTCTACTCCCCGACCTACTACCCTTCTCGCGGTACGCCATCCGCTGCAATGCCCTACAGTTTCCCATGAAGCTTGGTCACGGCAAGAATCCCAGTGTCCATTATTGAAAAATAAGAGAGCGGGTGACTGTTCAGAAAGCGAAGCCACATGCTGACTTTCGATCCCGCTCCTAAAATTCGAGAAACAACACCAACAATTTCCTGAAACCGCTCCCGCCAGTTATCCCCCTAAACGTCTTGCACGATGGGGTCCTCCGCCCGAGCCTTCCCGCACGTCCCCTCCCCCGGCGTCTGGTGCCCGGCCGTGACCTTCTTCGACCACAGCACCGACACCGTCGACCTCGCCGCGCAGTCCAAATACGTCGCCTACCTCGCCCGGAGCGGGCTCACCGGCCTCGTCGCCCTCGGCACCAACTCCGAGGCCTTCCTGCTCACGCGCGCCGAGCGCCGCGCCGTCATCGCCGCCACCCGCGCCGCCTGCGGGCCCTCCTGCCCCATCATGGCCGGCGTGGGCGCGCACTCCACCAAGCAGACCCTCGAGCTGGCCCACGACGCGGCCGACGCCGGCGCAGACTACCTGCTCGTGCTGCCGCCCGCGTACTTCGGCAAGGCCACGACGCCCGGCGTCGTGAAGGCGTTTTTCGCGCAGGTGGCCGCCCAGGCGCCGCTGCCGGTCGTCATCTACAACTTCCCCGGCGTGTGCAACGGCGTCGACCTCGACTCGCAGACGATCGCCGACATCGCCAGGCTGAGCGCGGCGACGCACCCCGCCGGGCGGTCCAACGTCGTCGGCGTGAAGCTGACGTGCGCGTCCGTCGGCAAGATCACCCGCCTGGCCGCCGTGTTCCGGCCCGACGAGTTCGCCGTGTACGGCGGGCAGGCCGATTTCCTGATAGGCGGGCTGGCGGCCGGCAGTGCCGGGTGCATCGGCGCGTTTGCGAACGTCTTCCCGAAGACGACGGTGAGGGTGTACGAGCTGTACGCGCAGGGCAGGGTGGACGAGGCCATGGCGCTGCACAGGAAGGCGGCGTTGGCCGAAAGTCCGTGCAAGAGCGGGATCGCGGCCACCAAGTACGCTGTCGCGCGGTATTCCGCCAAGCTGGCGGGGATTGAGGGGGCGGAGGAGAAGCTGAGGCCCAGGGCGCCGTATGAGGAGCTGGGCCCGGCGGCGAAGAAGGCTGTTCAGGAGGTGATGGCGGAAGTTGGGGAAATCGAGCAGGGATTGCAGGCTGTAAGGGCACGTATTTAGAGCATTATGACTTTGTCGTGTAGGAGAGCTATATAGAGCACTTTCAATCGCGCTGGCTACTTCCGCTCAACTACTCAGAGACGAGTGCCCTGGTATTCTCATGCTCAGCGAAATGCTGACACCTGTCCACTTCGTGGCTTCCATTTGGCACAGCACCTTCCTCTCTTTCCCGTGCATTTTGGGTTTGCTGGTTCGCTGCTGTCGATTTAAGTTCTATGAATTGAGAGATTGGCTGCGACTTTGAATTCACTCCAGCCTCAGCGGCCACTACCGCAGGCTCGGTGAGAATCGCCTGCCTCTGATGATAAAAACCATCTTGTGCAGTTTCCTGGGAGTGTAGATGATGGAGCCCGTAACAGGTAATCCGCCAAATGCTCGTCCCTACGAAGCTGACAAAAAGGGCGAGAAAGGCTATGAACGGGGCGCCATTCAGCTTGCTTAATGTGATGGTGGAGCCAAGAATGTGACCGTGAGACCAACCAATCCAGAAACCGGTGTAAATACTGTAGGAAGATGATCCTGACGTATCGATACGCGTGGTCATGAGTTCTGATGACCGATGAAGCAGACAGAATTGAGGAATTGTTTGAGTGGATGAGGCTTGTCGGACCAAATCGTCGAGATGTGGGCATTTAAATTGCCTCCATGCTGCTCTTTCCTTCCAACGATTGTGAAACCAATGCTGCCTAAATTCCAGCGCAGCGTAGCCCAGTCACACGTGAGCCTTTCCAACCGCCGAGAGAAGGAGCTGTGAAAGAGTTGTGTGGGACAGGAGGCTAGTGAGAAGACATCGTTGTCGGAGGTGCCGTGCGCGTACGACGCTGCTGCAAATTGATGTTAGTCAAATTACGGCTGTAGAACTGGACATTATGTTTAGAGGCTGCTGAGTCTATCAAAAGCAGGCTATAGCGGCTGGGCAGCTGGGCTATCTGCTTTTATCAGTGCCACGACCGAATCGGCACATCTGTTATGATAGGGCGGATGCTGTAAAAGCGTCCGTAATTTACCCCGCATTTCGGCTGCAGATCCACCTTTCGAGATAAGAGCAAGCTGACCCTATCTCAGCGAACTCGGCTTGCGCTCCCGTCCCCTTCAACTGCATCCAAGACTGATTTGCTGTCATGCCCCCCCAATCCAGGCAGTCAAGAATGCCGGAGGCGCCAGCGGAGCCGAGGAGCGCCAGAGGCCGAGTGACCAAGCGAAGATCGGGGAATGCGTAAGCAACCGCCCTTCCGGGCCTTGCGCCATTGCGCTAACTCTCTAACTTCTCTCGAAACAGTTGCGTGCGCTGTCGCAGGCAGAAGATCAAATGCTCCGGATCTCACCCCTGCGAGGCCTGCAGCAAGCGGAAGCTGTCCTGCGAGTTTGATGAGCGCGATCAGAAAATTTTGGTGACTCGAGGGTAACCAGCCTCTCCGTTTCCCATCATCACAAACTCATCTGTCCCCACCAGGTATATCATTGATTTGGAGCGGGAAATTGCAGCCTGGCAGCAGAGGGCTGGCCGTGAATGCAGCATTCCTGGCCCGGAATTCTCAACTCATGATCCAGACGCAGCAGGCATCAGCGGTTGGTTTCTACCTCGGATATACACGAACGTATTTGAAGTGACTCACGCTGCCTTCAGTTGAACCAGACGATGGCACAGAAGGGGGTCAAGACTATCCTGATGCTCCAGTGCACGAACAGCCCTCTCGGTCTGGATCCCGTCCTGATCCGGTTGCATCAACCCTAACAAACCCCTTGTCGACCGGCCCATCCACGTTCATGGCCGCCGGTGATGGAAGAACATGTGAGGAGTATCCCCCAAGCTTCTGTAGGGGTATCCTAACAATGACTCAGTTTACCTCGGAACTTCGTCGAATTGGTCATTCACCAGGAAACTCCTGAGCATGACATATGAATACGTCCACCAGAGCAATATCCCGACCACGACACTTCTCTTTGACGGCTCGGCATATGATCTCAAACTAGACGATCGAAGGAGTGCGGCAGACTTAGACGCTCCATCTTTACCAACATTGGATTACGCCATTTACTTGATCAATGCGGTCAAGTTCCATTGCGGCCAGATGTTCCATCTCTTCGACGAGGCGTCGTTCATGGGCAACCTGTATGACTTCTACGCCGACCCAGCCCACAATGTCACAGCAATGGATTTTTGGTACATCCACTTTCTTTTGATACTTGCGTTCGGGAAAGCATTCACCACACAGTCAAGGCAGGGTAAAAAGCCTCCTGGTACCGACTTCTTCGTCAAGGCTGTCCAGTTGCTGCCAAACACGATTCTGCTGGAGAGACAGCCTTTGATTTCGACGGAGATACTATGCTGCATATCTTTGTACCTACAATGCCTGGATTATCGGGATGCGGCTCACAACTACGTAAGACCATCAAGAGCTTTGTCTTGCTCGCCGCAAAGCTTGAGGCTAACCGGATGGGCAGATAGGACAAGCCATGAGGATAGCGCTGTGCCATGGCATGCACACTGACATGCCCATGCAACATCTCGGAGAAGCTCACGTTGAGCGATGTCGTAGAGCTTGGTGGACAGTCTATGTGCTTGATCGAGAAATGACGTCTCTGATGGGGCTTCCCCAGTCCATCCACGACGATGACGTACACCCGGCCTTGCCAACTTTTTCTGGCTCAGTCCAACGGACTGCGGCTCTCAACATGCAGATCAAGCTCTCCAGGGCAATTGCTCGGATTAATCGAGGTGAGCGAGCTTTCTTGCGGAACTATTGCGCCGAGGCTAAGTGTGGGTTTCAAAGGCGTCTATGGAGCCGATGGTCGGCTGAACAGCAAGTTTCTGCTCAGCACCAAAGAAGTTCTCGCGAGTATCGCAAATCTTGCAGATGAACTGCAGGGCGCATTCCCTTTACACCTTGGCAAGACAATCAGCGGAATTTCGAGAACGTATGCGTATCTGCATCTGCTCTATCATCAAGTAAGCATCACATTATGCTTTCGCCCTCCCTTCTGGCTACTGACCCTGCGCCTTAGTGTATCGTTCTTGCGACACGACCACTGCTCTTCTGTTTCCTCAAGATACGCTTCGAAAGCGCAGCAGCAGACAGGGTAACTCTAAATTCTTCCCAGACAGCCTGGAACTTGGGGAGGATGTGCATGGATTCTTCTCAGCAAATCATCAACATCCTGAATGCGGTCCGGGTACAAAACCTTCTTGGTACGTGTCCATCCTTTCATGGGTAGAAATCAGGTGCAATGAGCTCATCTGTGCCCTCCAGAAACGTTCCTGCCATTTGACCTTGAAGCGATTTCTGTATCAACCGTAAACATTGTGATGGCTCCATCAATCGACCCACAACTACTTGAGCATCGCCCGACATGGCTCGACAAAGCTTACGCAATCTTTGATGAAATGGCCACGTCCGGAAATATTGTTGCGGAGTTCCGAAGAGCTGAATTGCGGCAACTGGACAAAATGCTGGACCAACTCTCACGACTGCATTCGAGATACGCGTCTGCCTCTTTGAACGCAGAGCAAGACGTCGTTCAAAACAACCCGCCATCCGCGCTATTACCGGAGTCGTCGATGCACCACGCAACGGCCCAGTCGGCGGGAAACACTCTTTTGCCGTCTCCAATATCCGGGATCCTTGACGAACTATGCTTCGATGGAGGGCTAGCAGCTTCCCAGATTATGGACACAGTGAACTCCATCGACAGCGGGGATAACGAATGGCTATCGCACGCGATTCTAGAGCATAGCATATGGTAGACCGAACAGTCTATTAACTGCTAGAAACACACCTCGGCCTTGCATCTACTGCTTTCACTCGTCATCAAAAAGTCATGGACTACAACTTCGACTCACTCGCCGGCCGCACCTCCGAGAACTCCCTCGTCTCGCCAATCCTCCAACTCACATCACCACCCCAATCGCCGCCCTTCACCTCCTCCTTCGGCTCCTTCCACCTCCACCTCGCCACCGCCTGCGTGCCATCCCTCGCCTCCAGCAAGTCTCTCACCCACTGCCCGAAGATCGGAAACATCTTGAAGCCATGCCCCGAATCGCCCGACAGCAGCACCACCGACCCACCCGTCCCCGGCACGTAGTCGATCACAAAATCCGAATCGCTCGTGTCCGCGAACCAGCACAGACTCTTCTTCACCAGCGGCCGCTCCGCCAGCTGCGGCAGCGTCTGCCGCAGCAACTCCCGCACCTTCCGCTCGTCCTCGCGCGGCATGAACCCGCTCTCCTCGAGCGCCGGCGCGTGCGACACGCCCGTGGCCGGGTGCGTGTTGACGTAGCCGGCGCCCATCGGGCACAGCTTGAGCAGGCGCGAGGCCGGGTCGGGCTCGAAGAAGAAGCCCAGGTCGCGGGCGTAGGTGACGGGCAGGCCGCGCAGCGCGCTGGCCTCGCCGGGCGCCAGCTCGACGTGCGCGACGCTCCACGCCCTGGCCACGACCGCGCGCCCGCCGCGGGCACCAGCCGGCCGCGCCGCCGCACGCCACCACCGCCGCGCGGTGCAGCGTGTCGCGCGTGCGGATACCGACGGCGCGCTGCGCCGAGCCGCCGCGCCGCCGCGTGCACCTCCGCCACCCGCGCGCCCCAGGTGGGAAAGCGCGCGCGCGCTGGCGGCCGCGGACGCCGCGCTCGCGCCTGAGTGCGCGTACCCGTCGAAGCGGTTGAGGTAGCGCGCCAGCCGGCAGCGCCGCGTGAGTACTGCCAGACGTGGCGGCGGATGGCGGCCGCGGAGGATGTCGTCGACGTAGGGGCGATGGTTGGCGACGCCTCGGCCGCGGCGCGGTCGAGCGTCGCGACGGCTTTGGCCGGGGCCGCGCCCGAGACGCAGTGCAGGAAGCCGGTGCGGTGGAAGTGGGGCGAAGAGGGGGTTGCCAGGCGTTGATGGCTTTCTGCGGGAGGAGAGGGAGGTGTGCGGTGGATTTGGGGAGATGAGAGGAGAGAGAGAGAGAGAGAGAGAGAGAGAGAGAGAGAGGGCTGAGGCTACTTACGATGGTCAGGTCGGTGTAGAAGGGGTCTTCATATTCGGCGCGCACGATCTTGTTGAGGTCGTTGGCGGCTGACTGGCGAGGGGGGATCTGGCTGTCTTGCTCGAAGACGGTGATGTTGGTGTAGCCAGCCTGCGACAGGTGCAGCGCCGTCGACAGGCCGAACGCGCCCGCGCCGACGATGATGATGGGGTCGTTGCGATTGAGGTTGCCCATGCTTCTTCAGATTACGTGTTGAGGGATGGGATACGGTCCTTACCGCAGCTGGACGCACATTTACATATACATGCCCTTCGAGAGCATCGGGCTAACATTTCCTCGTGCTGTCATCTGGAAGCTCTATCGCCGAGAGGCTTCATTCCGCGAGTCGGGATCAGGGATTGGCCTCCGCAGGGAGCAGCGAGCGTGCAGTGATCGCTCGGGAAGCCTCCCGGTGAAGCCAAGCCCCCACTTTCTGCGGGCTGCGCGGTTAGCTGGCCATAGCTGTCACGCCACGTTCGAGATGATTGTCGGCCATCATTCCGGAAAGATATCAAAGAGGGGTAGCTTGCGTTGCTGAGGAAATCGCCGTGGAAGTGTCTTGGTAGCTGTCGGGCTGGCTTGTATATAAAGCCTGAGCCAATCAGAACTTCCGCACGCCGCAACCACCCGGCGAGGTTTGAAAGCATGTTCTCACACGTGCTCTTGTGTATGCTGTCGCTCAGATTACAAATCTCGTGCGCTGTAGTACCTGTTCAGCAAGTAATGAGCACCATGGCCTGCCAATTTCTGTACGAAATACACGCATTTGCCAGGATACAAATGTCAAAAGTAGTAACGTTTACGCCGAGGTGAGTGCTTTCACTCCGTACGCAAATATATATCTACGTAGCCGTGTTTCTACTAATTTCCCTTGGGCTCCTATGATAGCACATCTGCAAGGAAGGTTACTCGGGGTGCTTAGAGCTTCCTCAATTGCATTTCTGTAGTTCTTAAGTAGGATACAGCTCTCAGTCGAAGCGTTTCTTGCTATTGTTCTCGTGAAGTCGATATCGTTCCGCTTGGGATCTTACATCAACAGGCCCACGCTTGTTCTCATTATCAGTGTTGAAGGATTGTCTATGGGATCTTCTTCAAACACCACTATTATGTGCAAACAAGACATTACCAACTGCCCAACCACTGCTAGAAAATGAGCTCACGATTTGCTGCGAATTATCCTTTAGATTTCTCTTTCATTGATAGAACAACCAGTACTGATTCAGTCTCATGACCTCCTCATTTTCATACTTCCTTCCCTTCTAACGTGTGTAATTAGTGGTTGCTCGGGTACTTGAAGGTGGTCACCGGGAAAAACTCCTCCTTGATCAGCCTGGGGCTAGTGAAGCGCCTGAGGATGTCCGAGCTGCCGGCCTTGTCGTTGGTACCGCTGGCGCGGGCGCCGCCGAACGATTGCTGGCCGATGAGTGCGGCGGTGGTCTTGCAGTCTGATGTACACGAATCAGTGACCGGACGAAAGTATCGAGAAGCGCTGCGACTTACTGATGTAGAAGTTGCCCGCCGAGTACCTCAGCGCGTCCTCCGCCTCGCGGATGGCCGCTCTGTCCTGGGCGAACACGGCGCCGGTGAGCGCGAGGCCGCCGCCCGCCTGGTCGACGTTGCTGAGGATGGAGCTCCACTCGGCGTCGGGGTAGACGTAGACGCCCAGGACGGGGCCGAAGATCTCCTCGTTGAACAGCCTGTGGTCGGGCGACGCGGCCTGGTAGACGGTCGGGTTGACGTAGAAGCCGACCGAGTCGTCGTACGTGCCGCCGGCAAGCAGCTTCAGCGAGCTGTCGTTGTTGCTCTCGTCGATGATCTTCTTGATCTTGTCAAAGGACCGGCGGTGGATGACGGGGCCCATGAAGGCCTCGAGGTCCTTGTCCGGGCTGCCGACGGTGATCTCGCTGATGCCGGCCTTCAGCAGCGAGAGGAACTCGTGGGCGCGCGACTGCGGGACGTAGACGCGCGAGGTCGCGGAGCACTTCTGGCCCTGGTACTCGAAGGCACCGCGGATGGTGTGGTTGACGGCGCTGGGCACGTCGGCGGTCGGGTGCAGCAGGTGGAAGTTCTTGCCGCTCGTCTCGCCCACGACGCGCGGGAACTCGCGGTACGTCTTGTTGCCGATGCCCTCGCCGATGCGGGCGTAGATGGAGCGGAAGACGTCGGACGAGCCGATGAAGTTGAGGCCGGCGAATTCCTTGTGCGCGAGCACGATGTCCGTGATTTCTTGGGCGTCGCCGGGGACGAACTGGACGACGTCCGGGGGCAGGCCGGCTTCGAGGAGGATCTTGTAGATGATGGTGCTGGCGTAGATGTTGTATTGCGAGGGCTTCCAGATGACGACGTTGCCCATGAGGGCGGGGCCGGAGATCAGACTGCCACCGAGCGCGGTGAAGTTGAAGGGTGAGACGGCGTAGACGAAGCCCTCGAGCGGCCTGTACTCCATTCGGCTGTCGAGGATGTTAGCTTTGGCGCTGCCATTGATGCCTGAGAGCCTCCATACCTCCACATGCCATCGCTTCCGCGGGTGGGCTGCCGCTCCAGCAGCTCGGCGGCGTAGTTGCAGTTGAGACGGAAGAAATCCGCCAGCTCGGCGGCAGCGTCAATCTCACCCTGCCAGATGTTCTTGCCCTGGCCCAGCATGGTGGCTGCGATGAGTTCATAGCGGTACTTGCGCGTGACCAACTCTGCTGCCTTCTGGAAAATGGCTGCGCGGTCTACGAAGGGCGTCTCTTCCCAGCTCTTCTTCGCCTTCAATGCTGATTCAATGGCTGCTGAGGCCTGGTCCTTGGTCGCCAGTGGGTAGTTGGTGAAGGTGGTGGCATGCTCGGAGGGCATGACTTGGTCCTCTGATTTTGAGATTGGCTGGGTCTTTCCGTTGTAGAAGATTTCGCTCTTGAGTGGGAGCTGGGATCGGAGCTTTGTTAGAGCCTCCTCGAGCATCAATCGCTCGGGAGAGCCTCTTGTGTAGGATGGCTGAGTTGCCGTTGGATTAATCATGCGCTACTAATTTCCGTCCAGGCCGGGGAAACTTACATTGGGCTCATTGCGGGGGTCTGGTAGTCTGAAAGGAGCTGTTGCTTTTGTGCGCTGTTGCACGCGGACGGCGGAGGGAATTGCGCGTGTGTTCCTCAGCAGAGGCTGCGAGGGTCTGGCCAAAGTTGACGCGAGCTTCCAGGTAACAGCCATGCTGGTTGCTCTTGGACAATTGAGGACTGGGGGAAAGATGGAGGGCAAGTTGGCGGAAGGCTGAAAATCCACGAGCACATGTTTTATCAGAGCTGTACCTGCCCCGCATGACAGCTCTTTGCATGGATGAGATCATCGGCAAGGCGCTGGTGAGCCCGGCCCCGGCAGCGCTGCCGGCACAGGGTGCAGCTGCTCTCCCCGCATTCCAGCATGGGACTGCACTTCCTAAATGGGAGGGTTGGTTGGTGATGCTATCGCAGCGGGCTCGGGAGGGCATCCGGCTGAGTGCCACCATATTGGCATGTCGAGATGCTGGGCCTGGCCGGAGACAGTCTGTCCGACCGGCATCATGGCACAGCAAGACATTGAGAGCTTTCCGAGTGCGCAATATGGCACTGAGCATGGGACGGGCCTGGGGCGCAAGCTGTTTGGGGATACTTTCTCGGCGGCGCTGACAGCAACGCTGATTGCCCCGGCGCTGACTCTGATGGACAGGCAAGACTAGAGCCACCAACTGCTACAAAGCCACGAAAACTAGCTGACGCTCCTGGGCTGCAGAGTCGTCGTCGAGAAGACCACAAGCCACAAGCCACTGCTCGCGGGCCTGCGCAACCACGCCCTCACAGCGCTCGCGCACCCCCGACGCCTGTTCCTCACGCCGCCCTTTGCTGCCGTGTGGACGCTGTACGCATCGACCTACGCCGTCGCCAACACCACCAAAACCCTCCCGGACGAGTTCCAGCTCCCGGCTGCCGGCACCATCACGCTCCTCTCCACATTGGCGGTTAACGTCCCGCTGGGCGTGCGCAAGGACCTCGTGCTCGCGCGCCACTACGGCACCGCCGGCAGCGCTGCCGGTGCGCTGCCCGCCGTCAGCAAACCCCGGGTGCGCGTCCCGAAGGCCGCCGCCGCCATCTTCGTGCTGCGCGACGCGACCACTATCTTCGGCTCTTTCCTGCTGCCGTCTCGGGTGGCTGCGGCTATCCCTGACGACCTGGCAGGCCCGCCCGCCAAGGCGACGGTCACGCAGATGACGGTTCCAGTGCTATCGCAGCTGGTGGCCACGCCCTTGCATCTCCTCGGCCTGGATCTGTACGACCGGCAGGGCAGGGTACCGCTCAGAGACCGGCTAGCCTGGATCTGGAGAAGCGTTCCGGGCGCGACGGCAATTAGGTGTTTTCGAATTGTTCCCGCTTTCGGGATCGGGGCGGTTGCGAACATGGAGGTGCGGTTGTTCTTCCACGGTACGCGTGCCGCTTCCTGAGTAAATATGAGATTGATGATTCCGCCCCAAGCACCTTCTCAGAGAATGTGATTAGGTCTGGAGATGAATTGGAGCGCAGTAATCCAATGCCACTTCCGTCCATTAGGTCGTGTGGCTGCCTTTTCTATGAGCTTGCAAGACCCTCGCACGGCGCAGCCACCAAGCGGCTCTGCGTTCGTTTCCACACCTTGCGAGGGAAAAAAAAAAAAAAAAAACACCAGTGACCAGCCTACTGCCTGGTATCATTGACATGCTCAGTCTTCCCCATCAGCCTCGCCACCGTCACGGCCTCCCTCAATGCCCTCCCCAAATGGCCCCTCACGCCCGCCTCCTCCAGCACCATCAGCCCGCCAATCGTGCAGCCCTCAGGCGACGTGCCCTGGTCCTTCAACACGCCCGGATGCACGCCGCCCTCCTGCAGCAGCGCCGCCGTGCCGCGCATCGCCTGGAAGATGATGGCGCTGGCCTGGTCGCGCGGCACGCCCACCGCCACGCCCGCGTCGACCAGCGCGTCGCAGATGACGGCGAAGAAGGCGGGCGTCGACCCGGCCAGCGCGGTCGTCGCGTCCATGAGCTTCGGCGCGATGCGCTGCGTGCGCCCGATGCGCTGGAAGATGCGCTCCGTGAGCGCGAGGTGCGCGTCCGGGAGCAGGGCGGCGTCGGCGGGCATTTCGATGGCCGTCAGCGACTGGCCGACTGCGGCGGCGATGTTGGGCAGCGTGCGCACGATGCGGGCGCGCGTGGGGGCGGTCGAGGGCGTGGTGGCGCTGCCGTAGAGCGTCGTCTCGAGCTGGGTGCGCGGCCAGCCGGCGACGACGCTGAGCAGGAGTTTGCTGCCCAGCGCGGCGCGCATGCCCGGCTGCGTGAGGACGGCGGCGACGTCGGCGGGGTCGGCGCCGAGGATGACGACGTCGGAGCCGTCGACGGCGGCGGTGTTGTCGCCTCTGCAGACGCTGAGCTTGGTCGAGTGCTGCGAGAAGCGCTGCTGCAGCGCCTGCTCCGATTTCTCGCTGCGGACACAGGCGACGAAGCGGGTGAAGGGCAGCGGCGCCGCATCGCCGGGTCCGGCCTCCAGCAAGTTGGTGAGAATGGCGGTGCCCAGGTTTCCTGCGCGCGTCGTGAGCGGTGGTGTTCTCAGAGACTCGAGCTCCGGCCTGCTTACCGCAACCCAGCACGCAAAGAGTCGTCGCCCTCTCCAAGCCTGCCATGGTGAGCCCACACACAAAACTGCCGGTGGAGTAGAGGGACGAAGGCGCTCGTGAATATGAAATTGACAGATACTCGACAAGCTAATCATGAGCACATGCGTCCACGCCCGCTCCGAAAGCGGATCGGATTCCCGCCCGATGGCAACCCTCATCCCCACCACTCCAACAACGCATCCGCTATCTTGCGCCAAACCACCTCGCCGGCAACACGACCGCCTTGATCCGCCTCCCCACTTCCGCCTTCAACGCCGCGTACTCGTCCGCCGTCCGCGACGCCGCATCCCGGTTCTCCGCCGCCCGCCGCATGAGATACGCCAGACACTCGCCCATGCTGCCCCACGTCGAGCACTTGTACACCTCCGGCCCGGCCGCCGCGTGGCCCTTCTGCTTCTTCTTCTTCTTCAGCGCCAGCAGCGCGAAGCTCACCTCGTCCGACATGCCGTGCAGCTGCGCGAACGCCACCGGCACCGTCGGCAGGCCCGCGGCCACCCGCTGCTGGTGCAGCGCATGCGCCCTCAGCGCGCTCTGCTTGTTGTGCGTCGCCAGCAGCAAGTCGACATGCGGCCACGCCCTGCCCTGCTCGCCGCCAAACCCGCACAGCTCCCTGCGCAGCGCCCCCTCCGCAATCCCGTCGTACGCCGCGTCCGTCGCCGCCTTCGTGGCGTGCATCAGCGCCCGCGCATCGCTGCCCAGGTACGCCCCGCGCACCAGCTTCAGCCCCAGCGCGAACCCGCCCGCGCCCGCCGCCGCCAGGTGCGCCGCCAGCACGCCCGGCGTCGCCTTCAGGTACGCCTGGTACGTGTTGTAGACGAGCGCGCCGCCCGAGCCCTTGTTGTACTGCCGCATCAGCTCCAGCCCCACCCGCGCGATCCCCCGCTGGAAGCGCTGCGACTCGGCGTCGATGATGACGCGCGCCCCGCGCGCCCGCACGCGCGTGCAGATGTCGTCGAGCGCGCGCAGCATCTGCGCGGGCGGCAGGCGGCCCGCGGTGAAGGCCGCCGTGGCGAGCGGGCCGGCCCCCGTGAGTCTGTTTTGGTCGTGCGATGTGCCGTCAGTGACTTCTGTTTCCCTCCCGAGATTCTTTCTTTTATATATGTATATTTTTCCGGAGTGATACTTCCCTCTTGGGTAGACATGGGACGGGCTCAGAACAAAGAAAAAAGAACTCACTTCAAAGCCAGCTGGTCCCCTTCTTCCAGTAGGTCGACCGTCCGCAGCGTGCCGTCCGCCCACGCCGCGATGGCGTCGCAGTGCTGCTCGGCGGCGCCCTCGTCGCCATCGCCAGACGCCACGCCCAGCCCATGCTGCGTGTTGGTCCGGTGGTCGAAGACGGTTTCTTTGGCGTAGGTCAGGATCGTGCCGCCGAAGCCGAGCCGCCGCAGTTGCCGGATCGTGCGCGTGACTTCGGCCGCGTTCTCGCCCGCGCAGAACTGCTTGTAGAAGGTGCCCTTGAGGATGGCGTGGAGGAGCGGGTTGCGGTCGACGTTGAAGAGGAGCCCTCTGTTGGGCTTGCAGAGGGCGGAGAGGATGGCCATCGCGGGGCTGAGGAGGAATGGCTTGGAGGATATGGCGTTGATGCAGGCGGAGCGGAGGAGCGTGCTCGTTGGCAGGGCGGAAAGAGGGCGGAGAGGAGGAGTATCAGCTGCCGTGCTTCGCCCTGACGCTTTCGCCGGGGTGGTGTCGGCCTTGAGGCTGACAGTCGTGATGTTTCGCGAGGTGCGTAGTGGCCTTGCTGGTGCGCTTCGCATCCTCAGCGTGTTTGCTGGCCGTATCGTTCTGCAGAGTGAGATTGCCATTGTGTTTGCGTGCGCGACGGTGAGATTGCCGGTCCTCGCTGAACTGCTTCCGCTCTGCTGCTATCTGAATCCAAATATGCACCGTCTCCAAGAGCACCATGAAGTCATGTGGTGGCTCTTCCCCGCACTTCCTACCATCTGCATCCACATCGGCCGTCTTCCCGATGCCCCTTGGAGGTCAGCGTATAGCCCCTCGGACCTGTGCCGACGACGCTATCGTTGTGCTAGAGGAGGATGCTATCACTCGTGGCAGCCAATAGGGATGGGTTCCGTGCCTCGAGTGCCTCCCCAAAGGAGCAGCTGTATTCCGAACTGGACGTGTTGTGCAAACGGAGTAGCTCGGTCCCGCCATCCGCTGGTCCACTAACACAGCCCCACTGGATATAATAGCCCCGCAACGGCTTCTGCGAGCTCTAATTGTGTCTATGGCGCACGTCTCTGTGTCGTCAGCCTCTCGCCGTTGAAGTCCAGCCATGAGGGTGGGGCTGCACGTGCGTGGGCCTGATACACTTGACGATATCGCAGTTATTGAGGGCACGGGCATGCAGCGCCTCACCATACGATGTCTAGGAGGAAGTGATAAGGGGCGTGACACGTCTTATCTTTTTCTCTTGCTAAGGTGAAGAAGAGAACGAGATCCTAACGGCGTATGGGGACGGAAGCAGGAGATAGGGCAGTTCGGGCTGTAGTGGCAGGGTACATCGAGTCAAGGTATCGAACGACAATGGTACCGCAGATCCGCCGTTGGCCAGTATCACAATGGAGCAGAACGGAACTTAGATGGGAAAGTATCACGTTTCGGAATTTCTCTTGCTCATTCACTTATCATTTGTTTCTCTGCGAGTTTTCCATTCAAAGACTTTCATTCCTCTAACTTCACAGTACCACACAAGCGTCACAGCGCATGATTAATGCATCTACAGGCCCATGAAAATAGGCACTCGTCCAACCTCCAGCGACATCTATGTCGAGTTGGAGTTGTCCGCACACGACCAAGCGGCTGAACCGCCGCTTGCGTTGTAGTCTGCGATAATTCCATCAATCGCACCGTATGTGCCTGCAATCATGAAGAAGGTACCAGCTACGATGACGAAGATGCTCCAGCCGACCATGAACATCCACTTGGAGGTGCGGTTCACCTTGCCCTTGTGCCAGTTGTCGTACAGCCACATGCATCCCATCGGCTGGAAGCTCATGAGCGTGCCGAACAGCGCGCCGATGAGCGAAATGAGGCCGTCGAAGACGGGGACAGCACTGGCGATGATGTACGCGATCAGCGCAACGCCGCCGGTGAGGCCGAGCCAGGAGGCCCAGTGGACGACAGTATTCTGGGTGAGGTGCCTGGAGCCGCGCAGCACCCGCACGAAGATATACTTGGCGGCGAAGTGCGTGTAGAGGGCGGTGGTGACGAGCAGGCCCGGCATGGCCAGGCCGTAGCAGACCTTCTTCATGGTCACGCCGGCCGAGCCGAGCGCGGGCGAGGCGACGTACGAGCCGCAGAAGTAGTAGACGACGATGCCGATGATGAGGTAGGTCGCGGTCACGCCGGACTGGCATATCAACAGCGCGCGGGTGAAGCGGCGCGGGTCGCGCATTTCGGACACGATCGGGAAGTAGCTGGGCACGCCGGCGAAAGCGAAGACGAGCGATGCCAGCGCGGCCGACGCTTCGGCGAAGGTTGGGGTGGTGAACAGCTTCCAGTCCGACTCCCACGGGCCGGTTTGCGGGGCGGCGGCTGGCCGGTCCTGGACGCCGACGGCGACGGTCAGGGAGAAGACTGTCGAACGTTAGCCGAGATGGGGACAGGCAAAGGAGGTCAGGGCCTTACTTGCGAAGAGGATACCAGCTAAGCCGATCCAGGCAAGCCAGGTGACGCGGCCGAGTGTTTGGATACTGCCGAAGCCGAATCCCAAGGCTGCGGCAACCGCGACAAAGATGGCAGTGCAGGCACCGTGTACGGAGACGGCGTTCAGACTGATGGACAGACTGAGCATTCCAGAGCCGGTGATGAAGATCCAGTCTGGGTGGGATTAGATGCGGTCTTGCGATATGGCACGCGACTTACAAAGCACAACCCCAATGGCAAGTATCTCACGGCCAACACGGCCGAAGATCAGCCCACCAACGTCGTCGATGCCGTATACTTGAGGATGATTCACTTTGAATACACCGACGATGTAGCCCGACCACGTCGTACTGACAGCGATGATACAGAAGCAGATGATGCCGGGGATCAATCCGAGGGCGTCGAAGGCCGCCGGAATCGAAAGAACACCCAGTCCGACCTGTGTCTTCATCATGAGGACAACTGTGCCGAATAGGCCGACCTAGGGAGCGTCAGTCATTGAGCTATCTGGCCAATTGGAAATGCGCACATCACGGTAGTTGGGCCCGCCCTCAGTGATCTCGCCAAAGACGGCATCTTCTTGAACGGGATTGTCGTCGTTCTCTACTTTGAAAGAAGGAGCCCTGGGAAGGTCTTCCACGTCATACTTCTTCTCGTTGGACATCCTGGACGTGCGGGCGTGAAATGGAAAGCACGCGTTTGACGGAGCGCGCAGGGTGGGGTGCGGATACGTTGGATATTAAACACCTCGAATTCCAAGGCGGACCGGCAAGTAGGCATCAGGCCTCCCGGGGCCCCCAGATATGAGCGACGCCGGGGAAATCAAGTATTCCGCGAGGCGCATACCGTATGTCATACCAATACCCCGCCAAGGCTTCAAGTTTCACCGTTAGCGCATCCGAGCGCCGGCTTGCTTTCCGACGTCCGCACGGCCGGCAGTCCGATCTCTATATTATCTTGATACCTATCTCTTCGCTCCTGTGCCCTGGAGTCCCCCTCCGGGCCTCGCCTCAGACTGGAAACTTCGCGGAGCCACGCCGCCCGAATCCTACCACCGCGTCCGAGCTGCTCGCGCACCCACGATAAATGCCGATCTACTTCGTATCGTGCACATGCCGTCGGGCGCATGTCCAAGAGTGCACGTAACGTCCGAAGTGGAAGTCCAGGGGTCAAGGCGTTGGTAACAGGGGGCCTCAACGCTACGTAAGAGAAAATGACAGGTGTCTTGTAAGGCCGACTGAGCACTTAACGTCAAAGGCCTGCATTCCGGCGCTCAGATATGGGCGATTGCATGTAGTCCGGTGTTGCATTCTTGGTGATCAGCATTCTCCAGGGTAAAAGACCCACATTTTAAGGTACGGCTGCGGCCACATTCAGCACCTGCTCTTGCATGGTTTCGCCAGCTCTCTGCCTGCAGAGAAGACGTCTTCGAGCATCTCAATGCAAGCACGGCGTAACTAAGCTAGACGGCTAGCCGATAATTTGCCACGGACAAATGACACGGAGCGGGCATATATTTCGGCCATGCCAAGGTCACGCCTAAAAGGTGTGCACACTAGCGCCTGCTGTTGCGGAGGAGATCGACGTCGACTACGTCATTGTTGGTGCGTAAATTGCCGCGAGCGCTGCGTCAGGCCTCCTTTGGCTTATGTATTGCTCGGCTAATTGACGGCCATGTTTACCCCGTCATTGTTGTTCAGGAAGGAAATGCCCAGCCTCCGTGTCTCTTGTCACTCGCATATAACCATCCATGCACCAGACGCAGTTTGGAAGAATGAGATTGATAAAGGCGCTATGGTAGTGACAATGACTCTCTTTGCGGCCTACAGCGAAGAGTCCCTACTAATACAGCTACGCAAAAGGGTCAAGGGTAACGTACGGTGGGGTGAGCTCCTGCGACTCCGTTATTAACTGAAGGTCTGGAAGGGGTCTAAGAAAGGGGAACGAAGGGCAGGTGAAAACAGGGCGGTAAGGACACGGCCGAGGGGCCGAAAAGCTATCCAAAGTATGAACAGACGATGGCCTCTTTCCTGGCAATAGGCACTGATTGTCTACTTGCGATGAAAAATAGATGATTGCGACCGCTTGCGTCAGTCCCCCGCTCTCGATTCCGTTTCCACGGCCTTCTTTCTCGCCGGCGATTGCTCGGCAATCACGTTGGACCTCTTCTCACCAGGGGCATTGACGCTCGCCTCTATTTCTTTTCGGAATCCGCAGCGCCAACGATGGAATGTGCGAAAATGTGAATATTCCGCATGCAACTTGTCGGGCCTAGCGCTTACCAAATGAGGTATTTGCCAGCACGGTTCGCCGTAACCGCTTCCGGAAACATGCCACTCCCTCCATCCATCAGCTCACAACGCCAGCCTCACTTCACATGCCAAACATAAGCCTGACCTGTTCGCGCCAGATTCTTGTGCTTACCGCTGACCGGCTGTTCGTTTTCACATGCTCACCGTATCTGTTCAGCTCTGATGCACGTCTGAACTTCACATGTCCTTCAGCTGGCGTGGTCCTATCCTCAGCCGCACCATCTGACTCAGCTCCAAGCTATAAATCAAAGTACATTTGGCCCTCCATCCATCCGTACCCACAAACCCTCCCAATTTTCTCGATACCAGAAAGCACAGGGAGAGCTTTCCTCATTGCTACATTGCCCCCAACATGACCCATTCAGGAGCATACCCCAAGAAGCGCCTGATCGTGTGCTGCGATGGCACCTGGCAGGTCGCCGACCGCAAGCCCACCACCGCCCTCTCCAACGTCGCCAAGCTGAGCCGCATGATCCACCGCGAGTCTGAGGGCGACAATCCCTTCCCGCAAGTCGTCTACTACCAGTCGGGCGTGGGCACGAGCAGCTGGGGCCCGCTCGAGCAGCTGCCGTCCGCGCTGGCTGCCCTCTCCGCCGGCATCGGCGTTGGGCTGGAGGACAACGTGCTGACGGCATACCACTTCCTCTCCACCAACTACTACCACCCGTCCTACGACGGCGACAGCGACAAGCACGCCGCCCACGCCTCCGACGAGCTCTTCTTGTTCGGCTTCTCGCGCGGCGCCTTCACGGCGCGCGCGCTGGCCGGCCTGGTCACCGAGCTGGGCCTCTTCCGGCCCGAGTACCTGAACGAGTTCCGCCGCGCGTATGAACTCTACCGCAAGGTGGGCGTCAAGGCCGCGGAGCGCAATCTCGGCAGCATCAAGTTTATCGAGAAGGTCAAGGCTGTGGCGCATGACCTGTCGCAGGAGGACTACGACTTCCTATTCGAAATCCACGAGCATGCAAGGTATTCGGTGAAAGACCTCGTCGAGAGGAAGATGGAGCGGAAGAAGCAGGAGAGGAGGCAGAGGCTCGAGAAGCCGACGGAGAGCGAGATGCAGAGGATTGAGGAAGAGGCGCGGAGAGAAGAGAGAGAGGAGACCGAGAAGGTCTATGCGAGTAAGAAAATGTATGAAGGCGTGACCATCAAAGTTGTCGGCGTGTGGGACACGGTAAGCACGACAGTTTTCCAGAGGGCGAGGGTGTGCTTTGGACGGTACCTAACGTTGATGATAGGTCGGTGCACTTGGAATCCCAGATAGCCTTCTGAGCTGGGCCTTCCCGTGGTTCAATAACCAGTTCAAGTTCCATGATGCAGCCCTCAACTCGAGTAAGCCCAGCATTGACATTTCTCCACCCTCGACTATGCATAAGCTAAGCGCCACATACAGAAATCGAAAATGCCTTCCAAGCTTTGGCCCTCGATGAACATCGCGGCGCCTTCAAGCCAACCCTGTGGTACCTGGATGAGAAGTTTCTCGACGGAGAAAAGTGCCCGAATCTCAAGCAATGCTGGTTTCCTGGCTTCCACGAATCCATCGGCGGCGGCGACACAGCCATGGAGCACTGGACGAAGAAGTTCCTCCCCGAGACCTCCGAGATGCACGACGTCACACTCGCCTGGATGTGCGACCAGGTTGACGGGCTACTTCGCTTTGACCCCGAGGCCTGCGAAAAGATCTTGTTCAAGCAGGACCCCGACCGCGTCAAATGGGCCAGCGCTTTCGAGACCGACATGGGCATTGTGCTGGGGCTCCTCTTCACCTGGGGAGTTGCCGGAGGCGTTCGCCGCCGCACCCCTGGCCTCTACAACCTGCAAAATGCGGAGTGGAAGGTGCGCACCAACGAAACCATGCATCCCTCTGTGCAATATCGCATCGAAGCCACCAAGGGCAGGTTGAACCACTACTTCCCTCCAGCGCTGAAGCAGCACATCGCGAGCTGGTGGCCGAGTTGGAATATGGAGCCTCGTGCGCCGCGCTGGGAGTTCAGAGAGAGCAAGGACGGCAAGGGTGCCAAATGGGTCCGGCCGGCGGTCCCGCACTTTTGGCTCTACAAGGCGTCCGAGCAGCTGGAGATCCCCGAGTGGGTTATCCGTGAGGTTGGCCTACATGACCACAGAAAGAACGAGAGCGCTCCGGACCAGCACAAGCATGAGAAAGAGGCCCACAGAATCAACTTCGAGGCTCGCCTTTTGCCCCCAGAATTCAAGAAACGGTTGGAAAAGAGGAATGAGCAGATGATCAATGAAGCAGAGGCCGTCCATGAAGCCAGAGTGAGTGCTGAGGAAGCCGATGCGAAGAAAGGCAGCGACAAGGCGCACGAGTGGAGGGATCATTTGGCGGAGAAACAGCAGTTTTGGACTAGGACAACATGGGATGTCGAAAATTACACGCAGAAGGATGTTCACGGTAGGAAGGCGCACAAGAGGGAGGCGCGTGAGGAGAAGGCTCGGGAGGAGAGGGCCCGGGAGGAGGAGAAAGGAGGGAAGAAGCAGAAAAAGGAAGAGAGCATTGCGGCTCTAAAGGCGAGGGAAAAGGAGAAGGCGAACAGCTCATACGGCGAGGATCATTCGATTATGAACGGAGGCGCTGTGCAGCATGCATAAGAGGCCAGCATAGCAAAGCCACATAGGAAATCTGTACTGTCTTCGCTGTTCCTCATTCAATAGGACAAGGTGGGGAATAAAGATTCCGTCGCAACGAATGATATATACAAGATCCAACGTGCCACTTGTGCTCAGCAGCAATCGAAAAGGCCGAACTGCCCATGACTACGCCTTCAGACACCCCTCTGCCTCCCCACCATTCCTTCCCCTAACCGCTCTCCGCATCCACCATTACCACCGCCGTCCCCGTCCGCCTCCCTCCCGCCACCCCTTGCCTCCTTACCCCCCTCGCCTTCTCAGCGCGATTCTTATACTCCACTGTCGCCAGCAGATGGAAGACAAACAGCCCCGCCCACACCACTGCAATCGCGCCCACCATCCCCGCAACCGCCACCATCGACGCGACCGCGACCCCGAAACACGCGCGCTGAAAGGCCCTGTCCCGCGCCAGCGCCTCGGTGGCCAGCCCCACCTGCATCGCGCTCAGCACCACCGTCATGTAGACGAACACGACGGCCAGCCACGCGAAGTTGCGGGCGAAGAAGTCCTTGTACCACGTCGAGCGCGGCATGTACCCGAACACCAGGTCGTGCAGCGTCGCGGCGGAGGGCGTCAGCCAGTAGATGAGCGAGAGGCGCGGGAGGCGCAGCTCGCCGTAGTGGTAGCGCGGGTCGACGTCGGCCGCGGCCAGCCCGTCGAGGAAGCGGTTCGTGAAGTTGACCCAGGCGGGCCAGGTCACGTGAGGGGGGAGGAGGTGGTGCGCGTGTGCGAGCGCGAGGTCGGACTCGTAGGAGATGAGCCAGGTCCAGGAGAGGAGAAAGCCGCAGGCGGAGCGGTGCAGAGCAACGGTTTTTTCGTTGGCGGTGGTGGTGGTGGTGGTGGTTGGGGCATGGCTGCCGCTGGGGTTGCAGAGGTGGGCCTCCCAAAAGGCGTGGTCGAGGAGCCAGGAGGGGAGCGGCTTGAGGTAGATCTGGTCTTCTTTCCAGACCAGATGTTCGTTGGGGTTCTCGGTGATGTTTATCGTTCGTTGGAGCAGCCGCTGCCGGTGCAATGGCCGTGCTGGACGAGGCAGACCAGCGAGCCAGAGTCGCGAGTGGATGCGCTGGAGCTTTGGGGTGGCGAGCTGGGTGTCCAGGTAGGTTCGGAAGTCCTGCATTGGACGGAGCGTGTCGTGGTAGCCGATATTGCGTTTGGATGTGGGGTTCACCTTGAAGATAAGGAGCGAGGCTGGATGGTGGTGTTGGTGTACAGGAGCGGCTGAGATGTTGTCGGATTTAAGCTGGTCATCCTGGGAAACCAAGGGCATTATCTGAAACTTCTCGGAGAACGGTGGCTTTAACATCCTGGTGCTGGGGGAGGGACACGATTGATCCTTGGAAGCGTGCTTATTTACAACTTTGCGGGGCTCAGCCTTGCGGCTCAGATGAGGCCTGAGCGGTGAGAGCGCAGCCGCACCGCAGCAACGAGAGCGAAGGTGGTGAAGAGGCTATTGCCCGAAGACACGGCCAATGAATTTGCAGGCAAGGCGCTCTTGTATGTAGCGAGAAACACCTGAATACGTGGCAGACCAATCAGGCCAATCAGTTGTGAGGATGGGCAGCTGAGTATGTGCGCCATGTCCCCACTAATGCACTGCATCGCCGCCCCAAAGATGCAGGCGTTAAGGTAGATTGGTTGAGGCGCCACCAGCAGGCTGCAAGGCTGTTCCGAGCTGAATAGCTTTTTTTATCTACTGCAAATACTCCGTAAGTCTTACAACTTGATACTAGTCTCCGGTCTGGCACGATACAGGCCTTGGGAGTCGTCGCACATCTCCGCGCGGGTAGGCAGATTTTGTTGGTGTGCTGAACAAGTACTAATGAAACACTGCCGCGGAATTGAGATCCTAGCAACCTTTTGTGACGGTTGGTAGAGAGCTACAGGGCCGTCATGCCCTTCTTCATTATCCTTTCCGTCCTTGGAGACATCCTCCGAAACGAGCGCTTATGTAATTGAATTTACCAGACGACAATGGAAGCAGGCACAAGCTATTATCGACTATTCATGCCTTGAAAAGGCTTTCCAATCCAGGCTTTATCCACCCAAGTGATATATTGCTACCCTACATCTTGAGTACCAGCCGACCCTTCAGGTGCTTATCCATGTACAACTCCGGGAGTTTCGGAGCATCCTCGAACGCAACGGTCGTAACATAAGACCGGATGCCGTACTTGTCAACCACCGCCAGCATCCCATCAACAAGCGTCTTCGTCGCCACTAAGCTTCCCTTTACCACCAGCTCCTTGAAAACCAGATCAAAAGCGTTGAAGTGGAACCCTGCAACCGGCAGACCAAGAGGAACAACCACTCCATGAGGCTGCAGCAGTTTCAAGCTCCACTCTGTCGCCTCCACGTTCTCCGTGCAGACGATAGCCGCAGGCAGAGTCCCACCCTCCCCCGCAAACTGTGCCACTTGCTCGAGAGCATCATTTGCCCTGAAGTCGACAACAACGTCCGCCCTCAAAGACTTCGGCCCCACTTCCCTTGCCAGTTCCAGACCTTCAGCGCGATTGTCAATGGCAACAACGGGATGCCCCAGCGCTTTGAGAAACTGAATCGCAAGCTGTCCCAAGCCACCAACGCCGATGACAGCAACCGGCACTGCAGGATCCAGCTCCATAGCGGCAATGCCTCCCCACACAGTAGCCTGCCAACCGAACATCAACGCCAGCTCCGCATCACGGACGAGCAGGTACACTTACACCCGCACACATCAGCGGCGCCGCCTGCTCAAACGGCAGCCCCTCCGGCAACACGGACGTAGCCTCCACATCCATGACCATGTACTCCGCGAACCCGCCATCGTGCGTCAGCCCCGCCATCTCTTTCCTCTCGCAGAACCGCGCGTCCGGCTTGCCGCCGTCCGCGCGAAAGGTGCGGCACCCGTGGCAGGCGCCGCACGCGTGCTTGAACAGCAACGTGCCGACGCGCATGCCGTTCTTCCATCCTCGGCGCGTCGCCTCCGGGCCGACCGCGACCACGGTGCCGACGGGCTCGTGGGAGCCGGTGAGGGGCAGCGGGGATTCGTACACGCCCTCGTAGACTTGGTAGTCAGTGTGGCAGAAGCCGGCGGCGCCGATGCGGACGAGGAGGTCATTGGAGCCGATGGTCGGGACGGGCACGGTTTGGAGCTCGTAGGGTTTGTTGAACTGGGTGGTGGTGTGTTAGTGTTTGGATAATGGGGGAACTGGCTTGGCGGGCAGAGAATGTACCTCTGTGAGTCGAGCAGCCTTCATCCTGGTCGGGATTGAACTTGACATGTTGAAGATTGTTCCTGTCGATGTTATCAGTGGATGTCCAGAAAGCTAGTGAAGATGAATGGACGCGGAAATGCACATCAACCCTTTGAGCTGATGGAAGTGCCTTATATAGCGGGCACACTATTGCGATCACGGGAAATTTGGAATACAGGAATGGCGCCGAAGCGAGCTGCTTCAGTTGCACCACTGCTGACGCATGCTCTTAGTAAACTTTCGACGAATAGCACGAGATTGTACTGTCAGCGCGGGGCTGCCATTATGTGAAAACCCCGCAACCAAACGCTGACACGTGACGGGCACGAAGCTTGGCTTGCAGCACGCTGACATTTGAAAGCAAGATCGCCTCGTCCGCATTTTCTTTCTCTTCGCTTGTCTATGCAATCCACCAGTACTCGTTCGAAACCGACACCAAGGGCAGCAACATGCCGTACGAAGGTCACTGCAACTGCGGGAATATACAAGTTGTCTTGGATAAACAGCCCGAGCAGTCTATTCTATGCCACTGGTGTGTGTGCTCTGTGTCATCAAGGCCCTGCCCACTGCTGATAGCGCACCTCAACAGTCACAACTGCAGGCGGGCTGGCGGATGTGTGTGCCTTGCAGAGTGAAACGTCAATAAGTCCAACTAACTTCGCTCAGCCTCTTCGGTGAACTATGTAATCGATCCTGGCGAACTCCAACTCAATGATCCGCATGCTTCGCTATCGACATATTTCGACCGAAACACAACAAGTGGCAACACCATAACTGTAAGTGAAGCGTTCCAAAACATTTCCCAGGCTTGATATTTTGATTACGAGACTGAATCCAAGACAGCGCAGGTTCTGTGGCTCTTGCGGAAGGTATACTGCCTAAATCGAAGCTTTTGGGCGCGAAAACTGATAATCCGCATCAAGTCCGATTAGTACCCAGACCCCTCAGTACCCTGACAAGATCATTATCAAAGCTTCGTTGTTTGATTCCATGTCGACCCCGGCTGTAGAGGCCTTCATTCAGAGAAGGGAAGCATGGATGAAGCCCATTGACGATGCGCAGCAAAAGTAGGCCGTTCGAGTTCGACCCATAGCTTAGTCCAACAGTCATTTGGTGAGGAAACAATTACAAATTCTATACATGACTTCGTACCCAATGCAAGCTCTTGTATGGTTCGGTGCTAATGGTCATTGATGATGGAGAGTGGACTATCTGCACCACAGCAGTTCTCAACCCGAGCATCTCTAAGGGGAATATAGAGCGGGATAATACAACATACACACTCTTGGCGTGCAGTGTAGCACTTTGCACGCCTGTGTAGCAAAATACACACAAGTGAAGTTGCGTATTAGCTTTATATAACGGCCCAAGGCTTATTTAGCATTAAATGTGCCGTCTAAAGGTCTCATATACTACGTAACAAAGGCTATTAATCTACTACGCCTCCCCTGGACGATGTATATTCTGTATCATCTATAAGGTATGCAAACTGCTACGCTTTTATAGTATATACATTCTACTATGCTATGAAGGGAGAGAGAAATAGTAAAAGTAAGAGAGAAGGAAGAGCGGGAGTAAAGTCTTATGGCATATAAACCTTAGCCAATTATTAGCTTAACCATGCCGTCTTATCTAGGCGGAAATCAAGTAGTACAGGACTAAATTAACGAGCGGAAGGGCTTAGCTAGGGGTAGGCTATGGTGTTGGAAAGAGTCCAATTTGGCAACCCAGTATAATTGATAAAGGCAAGTCGGCATGCCTTAGTAGAGGGAGGCCCTAAGGGCTCCTCTTATATCTATTCTAGCTACTGGGGTAAAAAAGGTTGCATAACTCGCTCATTTGCTAAAAAGGTACATAATGAGTCTAAAACATAAGCGAATCTAAAACACTACTAAATCAAATCTTCTAATATATAAATTTCTATAGTATCTTTGTTAAAGGCGTATAAGTTAGATGTGTATAAGTTAAAGGTATATAAAATACTATACCTGTTTCTATATTTAGTAAGCTATATATTAATGATTTGATAGGTATGTGTTTGAAGTGATTTATGCACACCAAGCGTGTGTATGTTGTTTCTTCCCCTTCGGCGGTGTAAGGACCTCTTGTACGCGATATTAGCTCTGGATGACTCCAATCGGCTCTCTACCACAAAGGTTTCAGGGAATATGCACCGTCCCAGTTAGCATGCGGTTGAGGGTAGCCATACACAAATTGTAGTACTCTGAAGCCCGTCTCGCGAATTGACATGAACAGGAGGACGCTCATGAATGCGGCGGTGAACTAGCATTTGTACCTCGCCGAAATGCTGATTACCGACCGCAAGGTCGAGCTCAACGTACGTTAAAGATATGGCAGTGTACGAATTGTTTTTACCCGGCTGCATGGAAAGGGTAGCAGGATCCAGACGAGATGCTTCTCCGGCTGCCAAAGCTTGAAGTTGATGCGCGACTAGATGGATATGGGCACGCAAAGAGCTGCTTCAAAGCGCTCTCAAAGATCAAGAAAGTCGCTAAGACATATATCAAGGATCACGGGATTTAGCAAGGCAGCAGGATTCTTTTTGCCATGACGCCAATGACTTGTGCCGTGGAAATGTTGATCAGGATATGACAAATGCACGCTGAACGTGTATGTACAATGTAAGACATGGCTAGGGTATCAATAGGGGATATAGCGGGTTGAAGCAGGCAAGAGCCCGGAGTAGGGTTAAAGGTGTTTATCTTGCATCGCAAGTGTGCAAAGTGCTACATTGCATGCCAAGAAGGGAAATCTTGTTTGTAATCCGCACCCCGGCTATGTTGCTCCGCCAACAATATTCCTTCCTCTCTTCCTCCTACCTCCCACTTAAAACATCGTTCACGACCGCAGAAGGTATTAAATAAGGTCCGGTTTATACGCCAAAAATTCTTCCACGTGCGGAAAATATATAGTTATAGTAGTAAAAGCTTAGTACCTTTAGGCGAATCATGCTCAACCTTCTGGTTCTCTATTACCTACCTTCTGATAAGTTTAACACTATATAAGTAACTTTCTAACGGTCGGTACGCTTGTTATGATTCGCCCGGTTTAGGGCTAGCACACCATTTATACGAGTCATAAATGGCGTACGGTGTAGCAAAAGAGTGGCTCTTTCGTTCCCGTTAGCAACCCTTACCGCCGGGGTGTCAACGGGATTAAGAGAGTGCCTACATGTGCGCAAAGGGTTACTCTTTTGCCGAGGGTGCTATCCGTATGGAACATTATTTGCTACCTAACATCAACCGACCCAATGTTAAAGTGCCCATACTAGGGTAAAGAAGATAGATGTCCGCGCAGATCTCCGAACCACTATATATCCGGCACATGAAGAACAAGCGTGGACTATGCATACTCTGCCCTTACAACATCATACCGTTTCCCCCTATAAACCAGCCGGTATTCGGTCGTTGCTGACTCGCATTTCATCTCAATGTCGAAGTCTAGTTTGTAGTACTCTTGGTTGTTGCTACCAAACTCTCGGTTGAACTCATGCTCAGGTATGCGGTTTAAGTCTGCAGTAACGTCTACAAGTTCGCTGACCTCTGCTTGCCTATTAACCTCGTTTCTTCTCTGAATGATTCTGCAAGCTCATGAAGGGATACATACGATCATCTTTGTGCAGAGGGGCCTTTTCACTTTGCGAACAGAAAATTTTGACGGAAACTTTCCGAGGACGGCCGTCGGAAACCTTCTGCTCATAGTAAAATGGTATCAGTTGCGGCTTGGAAGACAAAATTGGCTCATCCTGAAAAAGGTACAGTTTATCAGCAAAACTCCAGAATCTGGGCATGTCGGTGATAGACCTTGCGCATGAACCACTTCATAACCCAAGCCTTAGTGTCACCCGTAAAACCGTCGATGACCCTATATGATTTTGCTTGTCAGCGTCTGACTATCACAGAAGATAAGCAAGGATCGAACGTACTGTCGGCGCCTGTCATGCTTGGCGGGGTCGTAACTATCCAGCGCTTCCGTCCCGTAGTGCTTTCTGGCCCTCCTGGACTCAATTCGAAAGTGTGTTCTATGCGACGAGTACTCAAGCCCATAGAGGGCAGCCCCCCTCACCACAGCGCACAGCCTATGCGGCTAGTCAGCCGGCCACAATTTCTGCCTTCTACGTCACATCTACTTACGGGTCCATGCTTTTCTTGATTTTGACGTCTGGGCCGACAGCGCGTTGCAAAGTGTCTCGCAGGTACACGTTTTGTCCGAAACCTCCCACCAAAAAGACCGTTTTTGCTTTTTTGGCCGTTCCGGCGATCTGATCATTGACGAGAGCTATGATTTCCTTGACGACGGGCCGGAATATGCTCTCCATGTCCTGTTGGGTGAGCCGCAGTGTTCCGCGAGTAATGCCTTTCTCGGGAAGCTCCCAGAAGCGAGGTATCTCGATCACGTAGTGGTGGTGAGAGCGCCCTGTTGGTAGTTGAAACGTCGTCTTCACCCGATCAAAGTCGCTCACGGCGCGGGAGAGCACGTCTTCGTGCCATTCCGGTTCGTCGCCGAGATGGCGTTTCAGCCACTCGGCGAATATGCGGTTGAGGAACGTGCTCCCGCACTTTCCTCCCGATCCAGAAGTGGCTTCTTTCACGACCGGATGCGGGTACAGCTGCGTGATTGTGTAGGAGATGAGATCTACAGTTCTGCATAGAATGTCAGTGGCGAGCCGTCTCCGGCCAGACACGGGAGGAGACATACCCGCCACCTGCGTCGCAGATGACGAAGGTGTCATTGACCTCCAGGTCAGGCGTCTGTCCGCGCTTGGTCCTCTCCTTAAGCTCGTGCATTGCCGCCGCTTCGGGTTCAGTGACGAGCTGGATACTTTGTGGCTGCTCTCCCATCCCCGCCCTACTGGCAAGCGTGCGCATGGTATCTTTGGCCTTGTCTGTCCAGATTGCGGGGATCGTGATGATGTATTTGATTGACCGTTGGCGTTTGTTAATGACCTTAGCACGCAGAAGAGCTGCGTCAAGTTCCTTCTCGGCGTGCCTTCTAAGCGCACTCAGGTAGTCCACGATCAATTTTTCGGACTCTAGAACATCGGCTTGAGCTGCCACAAACGAGGGGTATTTTGTTGTGAGCTTAGATTCGTTGTACGTTAATGGTTCAAGACCAAGCTTGAACCATTCGTGCTTGGGCAGGTGGTGCGGGATGTCGGATCCCCACAGGATGTCCCCATCCTCTTCATATCGAATTGTCCTAGTGTGGTTGGGTTACGAAGGGCTACTTTTGGATGCAATTGGCCGACTCACGTCGCAGTTTTCTCGTCGGTGCGTCCTGATGGCCATTGGTTGATGATGCGTATCTCAGATGACTATGTGCACGCGAATGTTAGGCATTGCTTCTGTCCTGGAGCAACGGAGAACTGACTCCCGACCTGGAGGCCCATGCCAATCCTGAGAACGTTGTTCCTAGCACATCACTTAGCAATGGCCATGCTGTAGCGGCTAGTCGTAGTACCAAAATCGACGGCTATGAGGTATTGGTTGGAGAGGCTCAAGTGATGCAGATTGGCAAAGAGATCGGTGCGGCCGTAGTCCATGTTTTGGATGGTGTTGGCGTCTGAGAGGCATCGGCAGGCGTCAGCGTTCGAAAGGTGGAATGGGATGGCAAGAGCGCGTAGGGTGAGGATAAGGCTGCGCGCACAATGTCACTTCGCGTCGATTTGGGCTAGGCCACGCCACCATGAGGGACAGTCGCGAGAAAGCTGCGGGCAAAAGGCTGCATTGCAAAGCACAGCCCCAATTGGTACACCAGGCAGCATCTGCAATGCTTGCGAACACGATTGACTGCATCGGAGCCCGCTAAGGCTCCCAATCAATTACTTCGGCTTCTCAGCACAGGTGCACACCACGCCACAACCATGATAAGTGCGGGCCAGGCCGGGGAACACGTGTTAAGATCATCGCCGAATGCATTTGAGCCCATCCCGATCGCTGGCAGCGATCCGGCCATCCGGACCTCTAAGGACACATGAAGCCACCCACAGCCGCCTTGTTGTAACGAGCGGGCCTCTGCCTCTAAGGATCCAAACACCAAAGAGGGAGAAAACCTGTCGAGGGGGTTTTCCTTGAGTGGGTACAAGAAGAGGGTGAGAGCAAGTCGAACACGTAATGAGACTAGGCACTGCGTGCGAAGGCCGTATTACTAACAATATGCTAAATTGTTATTAAAGTTGACCACGAAGGTCAAAGCTATCTAAGAAGTGTGGTTTATATATAAGTAGGAAAGTATCTATAATCTAGTTTTTAATCCGTCTGCTCTGTCTCTCGGGAGGGCGGTAACCTTAGAAGTAGATAGAGTAGCTTATTCTACTCTAGGTGCTTTATAGTGTTCTAGTCTAAGCGCCTTCGGAGTAGTAAGAGCACTATCTTAGCGTTACGTGTATTACGTAAGCGCGCGTGGGTTCTTTTTACGCCGCACCCGAGCTTTCTACTTACTACCTTATTCTACTATTTTCTAACCCTATAGAGGCTGCGCCGTAATACTATCCCCCCTTTTAGGTCCTTCGGCCCGAAGGATTTCGTAACGTATATAAGTTCTTAGTAGGCGCCCTTCGCTTCTTTCCGTGTCTTTAGCTTATTATGCCTAAGGTTTCTTTAACGCAACGTCGCTACGCGCTCGTTAGTCGCTATTAATACGAGATACCTTCTTTCTATAGCGCTTATCGTGCTGCTGGCGTAAAGTGTTTTATTAGCTTAGATTTAGGGCATTATAAGCGCTATTTATCGAAGAACTATAAATGCGACTTAGTAATTTCTTAACGCGACTGTATATCTTTTCTACTTGTTTTCTGTCCTGGCTGACCTTTGTAGGGGCGAAGATTAACGCGGAGGTAAAAAAGGTAGAGGATTAGCTAGAACGCCTTTATAAGAATAAGCGTTAGATTCTAGTAGAGAAGTTAAAACTCTAGGAGCGTCGTTCTAAGGTGTATACTCGTCGTTATCGCTTAAAGAAGCAACTCGCCCTTCTTAAACGTAAGCGAAAGAGGATGTTCGAACGCGAGCTAGCGTCTATCGAGGAGTTAGAGAAACTCGAAAAGAAGAATCGCGATAGGCGACGTATAGCTAGCGAGAACGTGCCGACTCTAGAGCGTTCTCCGAGTCCTCCTATTATTACGGGCTTCTCGAATTCTAGAGGTCCTTAGCCTAACTCGGTGGCTAGGATTGCGTTTCCGTCTAGGGCTAAGTTATAGATAGATTCGTTCTTCTAGGGCGACCCCGTTTTCGCGGAAGGTTAGGGTTCTGGCGATAGAACTCTATAACGAGATCTAGATATATATCGTTTTTAGGTATCTATTAGTTATTCTCGTTCCCATATTCTTTCTATTTAACGAGATATTTAAGCTAACGTCTAAATCGTTTATAGTCTAGAATCTTTTTAACTAGGTACTAGTCTTCTTCGGCGTTAGGGTTTTCTAGTATAATCTCTTTCTAAGTTTCTAGGATAGTGGCGTTTTCTAGTACTGGCTCGAGCAATACTACGTAAAAGATGAAATTTATCCGTATATTAGGTAATTTAAGTTAATACGTAACTTCTCCGAGTCTTTTCGTAATTTCGAATAGGCTAATTTTCTTAAAATCTAATTTATCGCTTAGTCGTTTTAATTTAATATTTTTTATAAGGAGGTATACTTTATCCCCTCTTTTAAGGTTTAGTGCCGCCTAGTACCGTCTATTATAGTATTTAGATATTATAATTTATATATATTTAAGGTTAAGACTAATAGCTTTATATAATTCTCTTAGCTACTCGGCCTTAAGGACGTCTTTCTAGGCTAATTTTCTACTTAGAATAGCTTCTCTATACGCGTCTAGTTTAAACCTATAGTTAGTAAAGAATAGGGATACGTTAGTCGACTCTTATTTAGAGCTATTATAGGCGAATTATACTATAGGTAGCTATATAGCCTAATCGTCCTATAAGTAGTTAATATAATAGCGAAGATACTGCTCGAGAGTTTAGTTTATTTATTTTATCTAACCGTTGGTTTGCGCGTATACTATTATAGAGAGTTTATTCTTTATCCTAAGCTAGCGTATAAGCGTTTACTAAAATTCGGATCTTATTAGCTTATTTTTATCCGAAATTAATACTTCCGGCATTTCGTAATCCGCGAAGATATATCGAAGAAACGTATAGGCTAGCTATTCTATATTTAATACTTCTAGGTAGAATAGAAAGTATACGTACTTTATAAGTCTATTAATAAAGACTAGGATCGAGTCGAACTTAACTTCTATAAGCGGATCTCTAGACTTTAGTAGCTTTATAATAAAGTCTAGTATAATCTATTATTATAGTCGTTCTAGTGCTTTTAGAGGTTATAGTTATCCGTATAGAGTATATATCGCGGTTTTACTTCGGATGTAAAGGTCGTATTACGAAACTATACGCTAGACTATTTTCCGTAATTCTAGAAAGTAGAAGTTTTACGTAATCCTCTTAGTTATTCTATCGATACCCTAATATTTATACGCGGGTACTACGTATATATTCTTAACGAGTGCTTCTCGTAGTCTTATCGGGATATAGATTAATTCTTTAAAGAGAAGCGTTTCTTCTCTATCTTAAGTAATACGCGGGTTATTCTTAAGCGCTAAAAGTTCCTACACGAAGAAGTCTTAAGCGTATACTTCTTAAATCTTTTAATACTACGGGTTTAACTTAATGCGAAGTATTAGGAGAGACTATCTAGTAAGGGTAAGCGATCTATCGCTTATCTACTATAATACTATAAGTTACGGCTTAATTTTATCTTTTATATAGTCTACCCTTTTATTAAGCGCGTTAGTAGCGGCGTTATCTATACCTTTTCTATATATAATTTTAAAATTATAGAATGCTAATTCTTATAACTAGCGAGTTTATCGTCGGTTTAGCTTCTTAGTCGTGGTAAAGCGTGTAAGATTTTAATAGTTATAATATATTATTACCTATTAGTCGGCTCTTTCTAGGTAATATCTCTAGTGCTTAAATATTAAGACGATGGCTAAGAGCTTCTTATTATAAGTATTATAGTTAAGCTCTACCGGGGTAAACTTTCTTAAGTAGAACGCGATTAGATACTATCTATCTTTATCGTTAGGCTAGCTAAGATATGCTTCTAGGGCGAATTCTAACGTATTAGTCTCTACTTCGATTAGTTTATTAGAATCGTATATTTCTAAAACGGGTGCTTCGTAAAATATTCTCTTTAGCGAATTAAAGGTTTACTACTAATTATCTCTCTATTAAAAGCTATACTTCTTCTAAGTAAGTCGCGTTAAAAATTTCGTAATTTTTAAATAGTTCTAGATAAACTTTCTATAGAAGTTCGCGAATCTAAGAAAGGACTATACTTTCTTAATCGTCTTTAGTACTAGCTATTTTCTAATAGAATCTAGCTTTAAGTCGTCTATACCGATATATTCGGGGGTAATAATAAAGCCTAAGAATTCTATTCTTTATACGTACTATTCGTACTTATCGGGTGCGATAGTTAGATTCTTAGCTTAAAGGGTTTTGTTAGGATAATAGATTCTAGTATACCCTTAGGGTGCTTATACCGTGCGTCCCACGTGCTTATTACATGATACGTATAGACCCCTAGTATATAATACTACTAAGGGGCGAATTCTACACTACTAAGAATTCGTATCTAAGAATATATAACTTTTCTAAAGGCTTTCTACTTATTACTATCTTATTTACTTATAATCGAATTCTTTCTATTTTCTTTTAGAAAAGTAGCCGGCCTTAAAGGGCTATATATAACGATTCCGACGATTTCGACGAAAAGAAACGACTTTACGATAATAGATATAAGGGGCTAATAGAGCCGCTTAAATACTCGAGGCGAACGAATAGAAATAGGCTTATTAACCCCCGAAAGCCATTAAATGCTAATCGTTAATAGGAGCGCCTAGGGCGTTAAATACCTAGTGGGCGAAGCTATCGAACTAGGGGTGCCTATAGCCGCCGACGAGCTATAACGCTTACGTAGCGCACCTATAAAAGATATACTAGAAGCCGAGCTTCTAAAGCGCCTTAACCGTATTAAGATTCTATAATAGCTATAGGCGGCCCTTAATAGCGAACTTCTTACCGTCCCTACGCCGAACGTAGGCGAAACGTATGCGGAAAGTAGGGTAGACGATAGCGAAAAGTAACTCGACCTTCTTATAAGAAACTTACCTCCGAAACTCGAAGGCCTTACTTAGGGCTTATACGACTTATAGATAAATACGGTAGAGACACGTTTCGGCGTATATCGGGCGGATAAGGACTGCCTTAGAAGGACCCTCTAGACTACTAAAGGGCTATCTAAGTATAAAACTCTCTTCTAGCACGTCTAAAGACGTTTAACGAACTAGAAGAAACTAGTACTACTTTAGTAGAAGTTTAAGACGTTAGTATAGAATTATATTTATAATTCTATCGTTTACCGCCTTAATAACGCTATTAGTTATTATACTATAGTAATAAAGGAGGGCTAGAAGTTTATAAAATTCTACGCCTAAATAAAAATGTACGAGGATAAATTTACGTACCGAATTTAAGACGTAGATTACCGTATTAACTAGATTTACTCCCGGCTTCTACTATCTATACGTATAGAGCTCGTGCGCTAGTCCTTCCTTACTAGAGTATAGGTAGAAGAGGATTTAATAGCTAAAATCTAACACGTTAAGTAAACGCTAGAGGTAACGAGGCCCTATAAAAAGGGCGAGAACGGGTAGTTATAGAGAACTAAGCGCCCTTTTACTATCTCTAGCCTAGGATACAACGGTCCCTATAAGGGTTTTAGAAATAGTAAGAAGGCTAAAGAAGACTAAAGGTCTAAAGCGTTAGCTCTTCTAAAGAATATAGGCGATTCGTATAGGTCTAGTATCCCGAACGTAGGCGAAAAGCAGGCTAAAGGCCACGCTAACTAGGCGAACTATAAAGGTAAGTAAGGCTTAGAAAAAGAAAAGCCCTAATCGCTTTTCTCTTCTTCTTACGGTTAGGGCCTTAAACGGGAGGTAGTTTAAAACGTATAGAAATTATCGCTTTAATAGAAACCCTATCCGGTCCTACTAAAATTCGAGTATTAATAGATTATAGTTGCGACCTAAACCTCGTATCTCTTAAATACGCAGAGCGACTTACCTTATAAAATATATAAGCTAGTATTAAGCCGTTTACCCGCCTTCTTAATAATACTACCATTACGTTACACGACTCTTATTATATAGGGGTTACTACGTACGACTCGGGGGGCGCTATACGTACTACTAAACCCTAACCTTACTAGAGTAGCTCGTTTACGGGCTACGATGCTATACTTAGTATACCCTAGCTTAGGGCTGCCGGGCCGGTTATCGATTTTAGAAGAGAAACGTTTTACTAGAGTATAAACTCGCTAGAGCGTATATATCTAGTAAGCGCTACTAAATTATTCTAGAACTTAGAACTAGGGGAGCCTATTTACTTTCTCTAGCCGTTCGACTACTAGCTCTCGCCTACGGGTGGCCTAGAAAATTAAAGAAATAAATTCGACTCTTTCGCAGCCTCCCCGTAGGCGGAAAGTATATTAAACGCATACGAGAAGTAGGGCGGGGGTAATCGAAATTTAAAAGAACTTCTATCTAACTAAACTCTCTTCTATCTATAGGGGCTGCACTCCCGCATCTAAAAAGCATGCGAATCGTATAAGAAACTCGCCGGTTTAGTAGACGTACTACTAGCTAAGATAGCTAAGAAGATCCGCGACGAGATTCCGAATACTTATAGAAAGTACTTAGACGTCTTTTTAGACGAATAAGCTACTAAGCTACCGTAATATACTAAGTTCGATTATACTATTAACCTCGTTATAGGTTTTAAGCTACTATTAATACCCCTATATAGACTCTTCTAATCCGAACTACGGATCTTTAGGGAATACATTAATAAGGCCTTAGAACGGGGGTAGATTAGGTATAGTAAGTCGCTTACGGGCGCGCCTATTCTCTTTACCCCTAAGGTAGACGGTACTATGCGGTTATACGTGGATTATAGGGGCCTAAATAAGGTTACGGTTAAAAATAGCTATTCTATACTACTAGTAGGCGAGCTACTGGACCGCCTAAGCACCGTAAAGATCTTTACTAAACTAGACCTACGCGATACTTATTACCGAATCCGTATAAAGAAAGGTAATAAGTGGAAAATAGTATTTAAGACGCGTTATAGGTATTACGAGTACCTAGTTATACTATTTAGCTTAACTAACGCACCCGTAACCTTCTAGTCGTATATCTACCGAGCCCTAGGAGGCCTAGTAGACACGATTTACGTAGTATACTTAGATAATATACTTATATACTTAGCGGATAAGTCTTAGTACGGCGAGCACGTTAAACGTACTCTCTAAAAATTACGTAATTAGAATCTCTACGTAAAACCGTCTAAATATAGCTTTTATATAAAGTACGTCGAGTTTCTAGGCTTTATCGTTACCCCCTAGGGGGTTGTTATGGACCCCATAAGAGTCGAAGCTATTAAGGACTAGCCGAAGCCGTAAAGCTACCGCGATATTTAGGTTTTTCTAGGCTTCGCTAACTTTTATAGGCGCTTTATATAGAACTACTCTACGGTGGTTTAACCACTAATAAGCTTATTAAAAGAGACGGCCTAGAATTCTAATCCGGAGGCTAAACGGGCGCCGAAAAAGGGGCTAACTAAATAGTATAAGCCCTAAGAGTAGCCCGTAGGAGTAAAATAGACGTTTAGTAGGCTAAAAGTATACTTTACGTAGGCTTCTATACTGTGGTACTATAACCCGAACCTACTAGTTATACTAATTACCGACGTATTAGACTATACCTACGGCGGCATTCTCCTCTAACCGCTAGATAGAGAGGATAACTAGCGCTACTAGCACCCTATTATATATTTTAGCTATAAGTTTACTAGCGCTAAAATACGGTACGATATCTATAATAAGGAACTCTACGCTATCGTATAGTACTTTAAGTATTAAAGACCTTATTTAGCATACGTATAAACGCCGGTACGGGTATTATCTAATTATAATAATCTACGTTATTTTATAATAACTAAGAGCCTTACGGCTTAATAGACTTAGTACGCCGAAGTCTTAGCTAAATTCGATTTTAATATCGAATATAAGCCGGGTAAGTCTAATCTAGCGAACGCCCTTTTAAGGCGCCTAGACTACGCCCTTAGCTTTAAGAAGGGTAATAAGCGCACCTATCTTAATACTATATTACCTATACTATAACGTAAACTCTAGATTTAGGGGTTAGAAAAACTTCTACGCACTACTAAGAACCCCGGCTAAGAGTATAAGGGAAATCTACGTATAAACGGCGGTAATAATTACTAAACCGCCTTAGTCTATTCCGTTACTTATAAGAAGTATGACGAGTTTACTTATAAGGGTCTAGAACCTTCGGTATATACTCGCTATAAGAAAGCTAGTACGAGCTTAGTATAAAGCTTCGTATCTTAGTTTATAGTAATAGTAGCCGCTATAACCGAAATAGCGTTCGAAGCTACTTCTAAATCGTTAGTCGATTTTATTTATATTAAGTAACGAAGGGACGCCTTCTACGTAGATATACGAGAATAGCTTACGAAAAGAGTACTTTTAGCGTATAATTAGTATACGATCGACGAGTAAGGACTCCTACGCTATAAAGGGCGAGTATACGTGCTAAAATATACCCCGCTACGCGAGGAAATTCTACTTAGAAATTATAACGACCTAAGTAGTAGCTATTATAGCATTCGCCGTACTTAAGAAGTACTTTCTAGAAAGTACTACTAGAAAGATATTACTACGAATATTAGGAAGTATATATAAAGCTACGATACCTACTAACGTAATAAGGCTCGCCGGTATAAGCCGTATAGATTATTATAGCCACTACTAATAGCTATCTAATTCTATAGACACTACTTCCTTAATTTTATTACGGACTTACTAGAATCCGTAGAGTAGAACGGTTAAGTATATAACGTAGTTCTCGTACTAGTTAACCGTTTTACTAAATATATACGTTACCTACCGGTTAGGAAGACGATTAATAGGGCAACGCTCGCGGATCTTATTGTAAACGACGTCTTTATATAATTTAGGCCGCCTAATAGCCTAGTCTCGGATAGGGGCTTAACGTTCACAAGCTAGTTCTAGAGCGAATTATACTATAATCTTAGAATTAAGTATAAGCTAAGTACCTTCTTTTACCCGTAGATAGACGGCTAGACGGAGAGGTAAAATTAGAAGTTAAAGACGTACCTACGCTACTATATCTTCTAGAACTAGTTAGACTAGGCGAAGCTTCTTTAGTAGGCTTCGTACGCCTATAACTAGAAAATCTACTCTTCTATAGGCTTCGCACTAGTTTAACTAGATGCGGGGGTAGAACCTAACTCCTAGAACGGGGTTTAGAATAACCTTAATAGAAATCCCCTAACCGAATCGGCCGAAGTAGCCTAAAAGCATACGGAAAGTATACGGAAAGTATAGAAATCGGCTACGAAATCTTTTAAATACTTCTAAGAGCTCTAAACGAAATACTATAACCGAAACCGAGCCGAAATATATTTTAATATTAGATAACTAGTCCTTCTCTTAGTAAGGAATATTAAAACTAAACGGCTCTATAAGAAACTTAATAACCGTTACCTAGGACTATTTTAGATTCTAGAGAAGATTAGCTCCTAGGCCTACCGCTTAGACCTACTATAATCTATATTCTAGCTATATAACGTTTTTAACGTTATACTGCTAGAAGCTTATACGATAAGACTAAGGTTCTAACCGCTACTAGTCGAAGAAATCGACGATAGTAGATACTAGAAAGTCGAAGCTATAGTAGCCTATAAAGTAGGGCTACCGAAGTAATACCTACTTAAATAGCTCGGCTAGCCCTATAAGTATAATAAGTAGAAGTAGAAAGAGGAACTAGATAATTATAAAGAACTTCTATAAGATTACCTTAAAGAAAACCCTATTTCTTAGAACGTATAGCTAAAACGTAAGCGAAATGTAAGCGAAACGTATACTAAAAGTAAGCTATAGCGTAGGCGCCCCCTAGAATTAAAGAATAAGAAGAAATATTAGAAGAAATATTTAATTTATAAAGAAGGGCCCTAAAGGAGTATCTACTTTATATTCGAGCTATACTAAAACTATCTCTTATTCGTATTAAATATTCTCGTAAAGTACTTATTCTTAAACTCCTTATCTATCGTTTTATTAGTTGGCTTTATTAAGCTAATCCCACCTAATCTAGTCTAATAGCGCTACTAATTCTCTAAGCGCGATATATTACGCGTATACTACTAGTTACTACGGCCGCTAGTAGCCATAATCTTCTTCGCCTTCTACTTCTTATACGCCGATACCGCCTCTTCTAACGCACCGGCGTACTTATATAGTATAAGTATATTCTTTTCTATAAACTCTAGCATCTTTTTATTGGGGGCGCCATCGAAGCTATCGTAGTAGAACGATAGTAGATTAGCGGTACGGCGAAACTAAGGAGGGATCTAAAATAAATTTTATTATTAGCACTAAACGCAAAAGCAGCATAAAAGTATACGAAAAGTATATAGAAAGTAGGGTAAAAGTAGACTTACTAGAGTATAGTTATAACTACTCTTTATATACCGATTATACTTGGCGTACGACGGGTTCTTATAGTAAATCTAGCGAAGCCCCCTAAGAAGCTCCGTAGGCGTAAAGTTAATCTATTTCTTATTCTCGCGGTGGCGTATCGTGCCCTAGTAGCGCACGTAACGTATATAGTATACTAATACTAAACTAGGCTGCGGCTAAAGATAAGAAAGAAGCTTTACTATATTACTCGTAATAGGCGTTTACGGAAGCTTATTATAGAAGTAACCCGAGTAAATAAAAGCGGGAGGGGACTATATAGTAATAGTTATTTAAAAGAAAGGGGTAGAAAAAAGATTTAGTATTAATTAAGGACGTTTTAGTTAAAGAAGAAAAGCTAGACCTAAACTATAAAAATCTAGGGGGGTACGAGGGGTTATTATATCTATTAAAGCCGTCGAAAAAACGACCTCGTGCCCTATAAGTATTATTAGCACTTATAAGTTACTAATTAGTATATTCGCTAGTATTATTGGCTACGGCCGCCTTCTATTATCCTTAATAGCGATAATAACTAATAATAAAGAAAAAACCGTACTAACGCACTAACACCTGCGTTACTAGTGCGTACGGTATACTACTAGCACCGCTAATAACCGCTTAGTAGTATAATTTCTTATTTTCTTTATTATTTATTATTTATTGGTTATTGTTTCTTTGTTTATTGTTCGCAGCAACGGCCACGTAATAAGATTAATCTATTTTACCACGTAACGCCTATAGCTAATGCATAATACTACTTTTATATAGTAATTTAGTGTACTCTTTTTTCTTACTTAAGGTTTTTTAATAAGGCACCGGCATAATACCTTCTAATAGAAATTAGGGCGATTCCTACTAAAGAGGGAGGTAGTATTAGAATAATAGATTCTAGTATATTCTTAGGGTGCTTATACCGTGCGTCCCACGTATTTATTACGTGATACGTATAGACTCCTAGTATATAATACTACTAAGAGGCGAATTCTATACTACTAAGAATTTATATCTAAGAATATACGACTCTTTTAAAGGCTTTCTGCTTATTACTATCTTATTTACTTATAGGTTTCTAGGACTTTTTTAATATGCTTCTTATGTTCCTCGAGTGTTTTTAAGAAGATAAGGATATCGTCGAGGTAAGCTAGGTAGAAGATATTTAAGTATTCGCGTAGCGTATTATTAACGAGATTCTAGAAGGTTGCTAGCGCGTTAGTAAGCCCGAATAGTATTACTATATACTTATATAGTTCTAGTCTTATTTTAAAGACTATCTTCTATTCTTCTTCTTCTTTAATTCTAACTAGGTAATATCCGTTTCTAAGGTCTAGTTTTATAAAGTACTTTATATTTTCTAACTTATCCTGGAGCTTATTGATACGTAGAAGCGGGTATTAGTTCTTAATCGTAATATCGTTAAGTTATTAATAGTCGACGTAGAGGCGTAACTTACTATTTTTCTTAGAAACGAAGAGAATTAGATATTCGGCTAATAATATTAATAGTTAAATATATTCTTATTTAAGGTTCTTCTCGATATATTTCTTTAAAGCCTCTATTTCCCTCTTTAATAAAAAGTAGATAGGCTTATAAGCCGGTTTTATTTCTAGCTTAAGCGGAATTTCGTAGTTCTATAGTTAATATTTAGGTAAGTCTTTCTTTCCTCTTTCTTAGTAAACGGTAACTAAGTTCTAATACTCGTTGAATATCGTTTCTATTTTCGGTATTAGAGGTATTTCTTATAGTTACTACTATATTTCTAAACTACTATATTATTCTTTTTTAATTCTCGTAGGATTATCTTCTTTAATAGAAGTTAAATAGTTCTTATTTCTTAGCTTTTTTTATTAGGCCCTAGCTAATGCTCTTTATTATACTACCGGTAAGGGTTTAATATATATAAGATAGATTTATTATTCTTAGCGTTATATACGCCTAAATATCTCTTTTAAGATTATCTAGATATCTACGAGAGGTTCTAGGGCTGCTAATTACTTTCGCGAAGTCTTACTCTTAGTTTTACGCTTTCTCCGCGTAGTTCTTTATAATAGGTGTTGTATCTAATTTTCGGGAATACTTAACTTGGTAGAGCTTATTCCGCTTAAGATGCTATATTTTACTAAGAAGGCGGCGTCTTATACGCTATAGTTTTAGTTCTATCTTAGGCCTTTCTTAAGGTTGCTATTAATACTATTAACGCTAGGCCTTACGCTATTATTTAAGTCTTGCGTTTCTTTTAATAATTCGAGGGTATCGTTTCGCTTAGTAGGGCTTATTTCTATAATAGGGTTATATTTTACTAAGAAGGCTTCGCCTTTTACGTCGTAGTTTTAGTTCTAACTTATACTACTATTAGAGTCGCCTATATAGCTACTATATTTAGGCCTTATACTAGCTACTTTTTAATTTATCGTAGATAAGAGTCTCTATAGGGTGTTTATTAACCCGTTTTCTATACGTAAATCGAATTTTCGTAGGAGGTCGTTAATCTCTTTTTAGAAGACGATTTCGTCCCCTTTACTAAAGTTAAAGATAGGTTTCTATATTTAAATCTAGGGTATACCTAGAATAATATTATACCTAGGGATTTGTTAGATATTAAGAGAGATTTACTTCTAATAGTTCTTAATTTAGAGGGTTACTTTCTTTATTTTTATTTTTATCTAGCCTTCTCTATAGACTAAGCTTTTCCCGTTAAATTTACTAAGCGGATATAGCTCTTTCTTTTTTTAGTATAGAATCTTATATTATTCTATAAACTCGTTATATATAAAGTTTTCGCTCGATTCTATATTAACTAGTATTAAGATAGGACGTTCGTTAAGCGTTTCTTTCGTCTTAAATTATCTCTAAAGATTTAGTCTAGTAAGAATTTCCGTAGTTAATATACGTAATACTATATAAAGGGACCTAGACTATAGCTTCTAGATCGATTCTAATACCGTAGGGCCGTCTAGTTTTTTAGCCTTAGATAGCCGTAGACTTTACTATATATATAGTTCTTTTATTCGTTAACTTAAAGGTATGCTTGCTTCTAGTCGGTCTATTTATTAGTATATAACTATTTTTACTAATAGACTATATTCTTTCGCATCTAATATTAGAAAGCTAGCTAGTTAAGTTTCTTATTTAGTATCTACTAAAGCGTGCGGTTCTAGATAGTTATTGTACTATACTAATAAAGAATTCTTGCTAACTCTTAGAGAAAGTCGTAGTTTACTTACTATTAAGTAGTTATTTCTTAATAATAAAGTGTTACGAGCGCGGTTTTCTTTATAACGATAAGTTCGTACTTTTTTCTATCTTACTTAATACGGGTTTTCTAGAGGGTTTTTTAGCGCTATATCTATAGTACTATAAGGGCTAATTCTCTCTCGTAGAAAATCTAGATTATCTAGACGAGTTAATCGTTTTTATTTATTATTTCTACGCTAATTCTATACTTAGCTGTAAGGCGCTCGAGTTTCGGAAGAGCTATAGAATTTAGTATAGCTTTTACTTCGCTATTCGTTAAGTTATATAGTTCTTTAGTTTCGCTATTTACGAGCTTCTCGTCTAAGAAGAAGCTATTAATAATATTATTAGTCTTAATAACTTCTTCGTTTCTAGTTATTATACCGAATTATCGTAGTTTATAGAGGTACTATTTCGATATATCTTTACTACTTTAGTATATCTAGTAGTTATCGTCGTAGTAGGCTATCTAGTGTAGTATATCGTAATTATCTTAGCGGGATATAACCGATACTTCGCGTTAAGTACTTAAGGTCTACTTTTTATTCTTCTTATTACGAGGGTTCTACGGGTACTTAGAAGAGAAGTGCTTATTACTTTCGTAGATAATATAGAGTTAATTTTTATAGCGCTATTTTTATTCGTTCGTTTAGTTTAGGTTAGGTTCTTTAGACTTCTTATTATTGTTTTAACTATTATTATTACCCTTTTTAGAATTCTATCTATTAGCCGCGTCGAGGGCTATAGCGTTTCCGCCTTCGAGGGTTATTCTTTTACGGCGAGGTTTCGAGGTGTTAGCTTGTTAAGAACCTATTTTCTATTCGTATATATAATCGTCGATCTAAGACGTAAGGTCTACTATCTTTTAAAAGGTAGCTAAGTATTTATAGATAATTATATTCTTCTTAACTTCTTTCTTTAGGCCTTTATAGAAGAGGTCGCGAAAAGTCTTATCTAACTATTTAAGGTAGATTATAAGCTATTAAAACTTAGTTACGTAGATAGCTATAGATTCTAATTATTTAACGGTTATAATATCGTTAGAGGCTTTACGGACTTTATCTTAATTATTAAAAGTAGTTCTAAGGTTATCCGCGAATTTTATATAGGTGCCGAAGATTTTCTTAGTCTTTTCCCGTCTCTTCTCGAGAGAGTATTTATTAGCTAGATAGTCGCGAAGGTATAGTTCTATTTATACTTCTACCGTTTCTCTAAGATAGGTTAATGCGAAGAGTACTTTCTCGGTGTCGCTATCGAATTGCGCTTAATTAAACTAGAGGTAGCGTTATATCTAGAGTAGAAAGAATTAGAGCTTCTTTCTATCTCTATTAAACTTCTCGGGTGCCGCTACTTTAACCTTAGTAGCGCTCCGCTTTATTATATACTCGATTAGTTAAGCGTTCTAAGTCTTTAGCTTCTCGATAAGCTATAAGAGCTTAGCTCTAGTAGGCTTTATTTACTATACGGGCTAAGCTAGCCCCTAGGCACCCTAAACGTAACTCTTAGCCGGGTTAATCTCTATCTAAGATTCTAGTGCTATTGCTGTTTTCTAAACTTATTAGGGGGTAATACCTTATTCGATAAGACTTAATCTTAGAGCCTTCCTCTTCTTATAAGAATAGTAGTTAAAGTATAACGAGCGGGCCTCTATCTCTAAGGATCTAAATACTAAAGAGAGAGAAAATCTATCGAAGAGGTTTTTCTTAAGTAGGTATAAGAAGAGGGTAAGAGTAAGTCGAATACGTAATAAGACTAGGTACTACGTGCGAAGGCCGTGTTACTAATAATATACTAAATTATTATTAAAGTTAACTACGAAGGTTAAAGCTATCTAAGAAGTGTAGTTTATATATAAGTAGGAAAGTATCTATAATTTGGTTTTTAATCCGTCTGCTCTGTCTCTCGGGAGGGCGGTAACCTTAGGAGTAGATAGAGCAGCTTGTTCTGCTCTGGGTGCTCTGTGGTGTTCTGGTCTGAGCGCCTTCGGAGCAGTAAGAGCACTGTCTTGGCGTCACGTGCATCACGTGAGCGCGCGTGGGTCCTTTCCACGCCGCACCCGAGCTCCCCACTTACTGCCTCATCCTGCTGTTTTCTAACCCTGTGGAGGCTGCGCCGTAACACTTGTGCTCTGTGAGAGGCCGCCCCATTGCACCCTGAAGGAATGCGGGGATGGCAACGTGGACTGTCTGACCTTCCTTTGTTTCAAGAACGGACGTGCACCCTTCCTTGAGGGCTGTGCCGATGCTGTACGTGAATTCGGTCGTGCGTGCTTCGCGGGTTCCGCACATGAACGCGTCCTGGAGGCCTGGCGACCGTCTCATCACGCACGTGAATGTTACGTGGCTGACTGCCGTAAGGATTAGAAACGAGGATGATTTCTATCGTTCCTCCATAGTTTACGGTTGGGCTCATCGTACCTATTGGGATCGTCTGGCAGTCCAGTCACGACTGGTGGACATGGTGTGTGCGGAGGAGGTTCGCGGGTTTCATACGTTTCCTCCTCCGACAGAGGAAAGCTGGGGGCAGTGTGATAGCATCGGTGTAATAACCAGCCAATTAAAATAATAAGCAAGAGAAGAATGACGACGATTACTGCGACGGCATCATTTTTCTTTGTCATCGTGGCCTGGTCGAGTGTACCGGTTCGAGAAGGCTGGCCTTCGCCGCAGGGCCTACGACACGCAATGGCGTCTCAAACGTAAGCTCCTAGAGCGACTTTTCGTGGAGAATTGGAGGTAAAAGCAGCTTGTGGAAAATTGGCTACTGGAGAAGTCAACAATTAAGTAATACACGATATCAATGATTACTCACTGATCCGTACGTGGCCGCCAATCACCAAGTTCGTCATGGCAATACTTTCGGGTGGGCTTAACCACTTATCAGCCAGCAATGCACCAAAGGCCACCCTGCAAAGACAATCTCTCGCATGTGGATGCATATATTGGTTTTCGCCTCCACGCAAGCATGCTCCCGAGGCTACAGGGGGCTGCGGTGTGGCTTCATCCGAGCCAAACTCGGCACACCCTGCATGACCGAGTATTACCCAACAACGACCATGACCCCGCAACATCCATACATCCAGAGCCTTACCTTGTTTTTATCCTCCTATATCTTTGCTGCATTTTATCTTGAATGGCTTTTGCGCACAGACATGGCGGACTCAACCGCATCACACAACCCAGGACAAGAGGATCTCAGCCACTCCGACGAACAGGTTAACGACTCCACCAGCCAAATTTTTACCGGATCGACTTCTGCAAAGTGCGGCGACCTCCATCTCGAGCCCCCGGCCTCCGATTCTCATTCATTAGCTCTCGCGCACATCGACTTAGCGCGACCAATCATTGATGACCTTCAGTCGGAGAACGACCGCCTTCGACAGCAAAATAGGGCCTTAGAAGATGAAGTCGCCCAATACCAGGGGGTCCGTCTGCGGGATCTTCCCGAAGATCACATCACTGATGCCACCGCTCAAAGGCTGTACGAAGGAATCCAAGACGCCATTGAGCAGTGGGTCTACAATGTAACGGCGAAGTCGTCCGCAACAGATTGGTTGAGCAAGTATGAAAAGCGACTGCGGACCTTGAAGCAAGATCATGCAGCAGGTAGAGCACCACCAGTCTTCGAATTCATGCCCCCGTGCTTCAGAGACGCAAGGGCGTACAAAGCTTCCGAGTCAATCGACTATTTCTTCCTATCATGGCTCATCGCTCATAGCCTTGCCATGCACGTCTTCAGCGCTCGGTATCCCATTGGCATTAACAGCGAACAAACAGAATTCTTGAATCACGCCGTTGCAGGAATGAAACGCTTGGGGCGTCATTACGGTATGTATGGCGCGGCTTTATCGTAATTCTGATGGTACTCTAACGTGTTGGAACAGACGATCACTACATAGACAAGTGGAGGACCCAGACACTGACCATCCTCATGGACCACCCTCTATTTGCCGAGAACTACAAGCACTTTTTCGACGACATATACGGGAAAATCCGTCACCACTTACTTCAATGGCTACCGAGGGAAGAGGTGTTTAAAGAATACGAAAAAGAATTGAGAGAGGATATTTTCCGGGAGGCGGTAATACTACAGCACAAGCTAGGTCTTGCAGCGGACGACTACAAAGTCGTAGTTGGCAGTCCTAACACTACCTCGGCCAAAAATCAGAGAGCTACCTACCGAAACATAAAAACGTTTAGACCGATTGACGGCCAGGAGGTCCACCAAGTCTTTGGCACACTTTTTCCCTCGTTGTGTCGCGTTGATTCCCGAGAAGAATACCACCAGATTACAAAGCCAGTATTCATTGCTGGATCGACGTCAATTCAGTCTCCGCAGCGATCGCCAGAGCCAAGAACAAGAGTTCGTAGTGGGGAATCAGAAAAATCACCCCCTGAGCCTACCAAGAAGAGCAACGACAGGTCATCAGGGTCAACGCACAAAAGCACCGGTTCCGATCGCGACAACAGCCCGAAAATGCTTTCAGCGCTTAGTAAAATCATTGGACGAAGGGGCTCGAGTACTCATTGAGTTAAATTCTGCCTCTCTCGAACCTCAGCAACGCCCTGCACCAACCGGTTTGGAGTGAAACATCACGCAGACCTATATCTCGTTGTAAACAGCCTTCTTTCCAATTTTTCTGGCTTATTGGTTGCCATTTAGACAGTGTATGGGCGATCGGGAGAACAGCAACATTCTGCCGCCATTACTACTAGTTTCCCTTGTAGGACAAGAGTTGTTTGAACACTGGTTATCCCTCAGAGTGCCTTGCTGAGACTGTAAACTATTTAACAGCGGCCAAAAGGCGCTCTAATACATTCGGCCATTCTCATTTGGGCTACCTAGTGCTACACGCATGCTCGGATTCAAGAAAAGGTAACGGACTAAGGTTTACTTAGCCACGACGGTGTCACATTGAAGCCTAAGACCTATAATACATTACCAAAAACCCCTGAATCTACTTTCTATAAGTATCCCCCACCACCTACACGGAAGTGAAGGGAGGGGTATATAAGAATCCCCTAAGCAATATCGAATAAGTAAACGTATTCCGTCATTTGCTCCATTCCAAAGCCACTTAATTGGTGGGGTGGTTGCCTGAAAATAAAATAATAATCGATACGAGAGTCTTTTTTTTAGCCACCTCTCCGAGACCTTGTTGACTTTGTTCTTAGTCGAAGGTGAATGATTTCTCTTCACTGTCCCGGTCTTTCCCACGTCATTGAGGCGTAGTCGGTAATGCTGGGATGAGAACTTATATTTTGGCTCTTTGCGCCGCCTCCGGACAGCCATGGTAGACTTCTTTTACTTCCCTTTGTTTTCGGCCCAAAAAGAAGGAAATTAATCGGACGATCTGTGATAATTTTTCTCACTTGTACTATATAAAAGCCCCGAAGAGCTTACCGGCTAGAGACGCGATCCAGAAGAGGTGGAGTAGGTGGAGAGGTAGAAAAGTGCACAGATAAGAGAGAATTTTTTCCATAAGATGCCTTTAGGGGCTTGCATGCGAAGGATGGGGCTCGGCGACTCGACGGTACAGCTACTTGGTGGGCTCGGCCGTCTAGTTATAGCCGAAGCAACGGCTCTGCCTAACCGCGATTGGTGTTGAAGGCGCGCAGTTTCGTGCACGGTGTGACCGGGTACACCAAGGTGACCCTGGAAGCGCGAAGAATGGCGTCCCGGCTCCGTCTTCAGCCAATGGCAAGTCGCAATGCGACAACCCGTGCAGAAAATGGCAACAAAATGATCCGGAAACGGGTATTATTGTGTCAAGACACACACTTCTTTAGGTAAATGGAGGCGAGTCAACAGCGGAGAAGATAGTAGCGACGGACAGAGTCAGCGGAGTGTCTTTGGATGGAGCGTACGCTGTGGCCAACACATATGACTATGAATGGCTGGTAGAGCTAGTTCAGAGAGCGCGCGGGGTGCAGAATTGTTATGATATGCTTAAACTTCCTCCATTTGTGTGCATCTGGGTCCTTGAGGGGATGCAGTTTTTTTTTTTTGCATGGAACGTGCAAAAGCGTATAATGCAACATGGTTGAGATCAATGGTTTTCTGAGCGATGTTGTGCACGATTGGATTCACGCTGACGTGGGCCAAGAGCGGCGCCCTTAGACACTGCTCGTTAACGCCAGCACTAACTCTGAGTATGAATTGAGTTATGCTTCCAATAGTTTCAACTCAAGGTATGCTTGTCAGTCCATGGATAAGCTTCAGAAAGTCTAGAAATATGATCTGATCCTGACCCCGCAAACTTTACTTTAATACCACAACCTCCCCCTAGTCTTGACATTTGACAATCGACACTTGTTTGCAATCAATAATATACATAATATCAGCATATCCTTGGCTTCTCTCGTACATCCTACCTCAAAATGACCACTGTAGGTCGATCACCCTTTACCACAATCCAAACCACGCAAACCGAACTATTGACACCGCCACAGAGCCGCGACATCGTCCTCTACATCATCGCTATCTTTCTGCCCCCCGTTGCCGTCGCAGCCAAGCGCGGCTGCAGCGGCCAGGTGCTGATCAATATCTTCCTTGACTTGATGGGCTGGGTTCCCGGAATATTGCGTCAGTACCTCCTACCCTTTTTCCGAGCGTCATCTCCAGTGGCCCTTTTCTCCTCTGCTGACGTACAATCACAGATGCTTGGTACATCATAGCTACTACGCCCGATCGCCGAAAATACAGGGGGTCGTATTACCATGAGCCGTATGAGGTGCGGGAGAGACGTGTTAGGCACAAGTATTGATGGATCAGTTGCTTTAAACAGAGTCTCAAGTAAGTTCGGAGGACGAGACGTTAAGCACATTCAGTTGCTGCTGATGAAGGAAATAAATATCATTCAGCCACACCTGTCTCTATGCTTGGGGGTGGATCTGTGAATAAACTCTATACTCCCGCCACCCACTCACACGTCGTGACATCCATCTTCCTGCCTCGTAGGGCCGCCTTGCGAGTACCGCCCAAACACAAGCTCTCCAATCAAGATTCCACCGAGCACAGCAAAGAACACTCCCACATTGAACGTCATCACCGCCAGCATTCTGTCGAACCGTAGTCAGCCTCCAACCCTCGCAGCGGACGTCAAGCTACTCACAAAAGATACCCAAGCGCAGCTCTAACAAACTCCAGCAACGCGCGCGCGCCATCCGTCCTCCAGCACCACGCTTCACTCGGCACCCAGAAAGCGCTCCTCCCACCGCCGCTCTGGGCCTGCAGATGCGCTCCGACAGGCAACCGCGGCGACAGTGGCTCTTTTTCCTCATGTGTGCCGCCGTCCTCGTCGGCAACATACTTCTCCCGCCGCGCGCGGCCCCACCTTCTCTTCTCGCGCCCGCCGCCCGCCGCAGCAGCAACGGAACTCTCATCGCTTTCGCCGTATGCACGCCGCTCGAGCCAGGCCTTCTCGATCTGGACGCGGAGCGAGCCCAGGAAGCGTTGGAAGACGCTGAGGACGAAGAGCAGGAGGATTGCGCCGACGTACGCGCCCGGGGAGGTTGTTGTCCATCCGTCGAAGAGGAGGGTTACGCGGGTGCCGGTCGAGAAGGTCATAGCCATGGGCATGCCGGCCATGGTTCCGGGACTCGTGGCTGGGGCGTTGGGTGTTGAGGTGGGTTGCATGGGTCCCGTGGTGGCGGCGGTGGTGGCACTGCTCGCCGGAGCGCCCATGGCCATGGTCATGATCATCGCTGCCGCCGCGAGGTGGAATAGCGTGTGGGACGGGGGGGCTTCCTGTGCTGAAAAGTGTTGTGGAAAGAGAGTACCAGGAGAAGAAAGCGGGAGCTTTTCAGCGGAGAACGGTGCCCCGTATCTCGCGGAGTTTCTCTTGAGCAAGTTTGCGACAGTTGGAGCATGTAACTTAACCCCGCTCTCGCCAGGCTCCACCAACAAAAGCCACAAAGGCTATTATGAGGCTGGTAGACGGCGATCCGGCCAGATATTATTCTGTTCCTGGCTTGGAACTTGCGGTATTTACACCAAGAAGGTCGTCGTGACCGACCGGCCAAACCGCTATTGGTCGTGTCGCCCGCAGTGTGGAACCACTTCAACATGACCTCCCAAAAACTGAACTCCAAAAACATGTGGCGCGCGCATGATGGAAGCTTTGTGGCACACACGACAGGTAATCCTTCCTATCCGAGGTTTTCAGATGCATAGATCCTGTCGTTTTCAAAACCAGCGTCACTCAAGGCGCAATATAATACGCTGAAATATGAATCTGCCCGTGCAATTAGCCACACAGGGGTTTCGCTATTCTGCACTCTTTCTTTCCTCCACTTACCAATATCCTTCCCTCCTTCTCCTTCTATATACAAAGCTAGCCTTTCTAGCTTTTCCAAAGTAATAAGTTCTTCTTTTCTACCTCTTTAACCTTATTATATTAGAGGCGACGATTAACTACGCGTAAAAGAACGCTAACTAGAATAATAACGCGGTATTTTAGCTATACGGCAGCGGGCGAGTTAGGTAGATGGTCTATAGTAAAACCTTTACTTTTCGAATCTCTATATATATTATATGTAATGACTAGCTAAAAGATACAAAATACTACAGGCCTAAAATACCAAGGAGACAACGCTCTAGAAGAGCTGTTACGACCCTCCATCTTCAGTATTAGATAAAATTTTCAGATTATTAGAATGCATAATATTAAATTCGAATATTATAATAAAAGATAACTGAGTACTAAGAAAGGTGCAGAAAGGCAGACGATTATATATACTAGAAAAGAGCATTACTAAGTATAGGAAAGAAAGAGTGCGAAATGGAGACACCTATAGGGGCAGCTTCGTGTTTTAGCGTATTGTATTGCGCCGCGAATGAAGCTGGTTTTGCAAAGGACTGTAATTAGGCTGACTGGGCGTGCTGTGGTGATTGTGGCGACCAAAGATAAGGACTGGCGTTCCTCATCGCGGGAACAGGAGTAAATGAAACGATGCCAGGTTCGTAGCTTTGGGCACCAAAGAAATATTCCAAAGTCACGAGAGGGCCGAGGAGGTGAGATGGTTGGAAGTAATCAGTAATGTAGAATCCCTCTTAGGGTATTGCTTCAGGATGACTCCTCTATAATATATATATATATGAAATATCATAGTTATCGAGCGTTGAAGCCTTTCGACATCCATTAGCGTATGCAAGGTCAGCCCTCACAGTTCTCTTTCATGGATAGTGCTAAGAACAAAATTTAATCCTGGATCATTTCCAGTGGGTATTACAAAAGATCGCAAGGAAAAACAAGCGCATAGGCAACACGACAAGGACACACAAAGGAAATTGGCAGACAGAGGCCCGGGCAAAAACACAAGGAAAAAGCGCAGTGGCGTTGGGCGAGTATGATGATGATGGGGAATATTGCTTCTCAATACACATTCTTCAACTTTCTACTTCCACACCTCCTCTCTCATTTTCCTCCGCTCCTACAATCAAACAAGCCTCTCCAAGGTATATATATACAGTTCCGAACACAAGATAAAAAGCTAAAACATCACGCAAGAAAATCCGTCAAAAAAATAATTCCCATCACTCTGTCTCGCGCACTCTCTCAATCCCTCTACAACAGCGCGATAGCAGCAGCAGCGAACATCAGTCCACCGGCCATCTCAACACGGCCGGCCGCACCGGTCCACTGGGTGGGCGGGGCAGAGCCGGTCGGGGTGGTTCCGGACGGGGTGGCGCTGGCGGTGCTGTGCTCGGGGACGCTGCCGTCAACGCCCGAGGTGGCCCACGGGGGGCTGGGGATGCTGTAGGTCACGGTGCCGTTGTTGGGGCGCGGGGGCACGCCGGCAGAGGGGGCGGTCGGCGGGGGCACGATCACGGAGCCGGAGAACTGCGGCTTGCTGGGGGTCTGGACGGCTGGGGGAACCGACTCGGCAGAGACGGGCTTGTCGGGGGTGCCGGAGGCGGGGGCGGAGGGAGTGCCAGCAGCGGGGACGGAAGGAGTGCCAGCGGCGGGGACAGAGGGAGTGCCAGCGGCGGGGACAGAGGGAGTGCCAGCGGCGGGGACAGAGGGAGTGCCAGCAGCGGGGACGGAGGGAGTGCCAGCGGCGGAGCCAGTGGGCTTGGCGGGGGTGGCGGAGACGGGGATGGTCTGGGTCAGGGTGATGCCGGAAGTGATCTTAGTGGTGATGTAGTAGTTGGTCGGGGTGGCGGGCTTGGAGCTGCCGGGGCAGTTGTTGACCTCAGGGCCGCACGAGGTGACGGTGATAACCTGGGTGGTCATGACGACGGTGGGGCCAGCAGGAGGAGCGGAGACGGGGCCGGAGGGAGTGACCGACTCAGCAGAGACCGGGGGCTGGGAGACGACCGGGGGAACGGAAGCAGAGCCAGCGGGCTGAGAGACCGCAGGGGGGACGGAAGCAGAGGCGGGCTGCGAAGGCTGGCCGGCAACGGGGCTGCTGGGCTTGACGGGGACAACCGGAACAGACGAGGTCTTGACAACGGTGGAGCTGGCGGGGCAGTCGGTCACATCAGCGGCGCACTGGGTGATGGTGTGAACCTCGGTGGTGTAGGAAGTCGAGTGGTAGGTGGTGGTCTCCTCGCCGGCCGGAGGAGCAGTGGAAGCAGGGGCCGAAGGAGCGGGAGCGTTGCCATCGACCTTGCTCGAAGCAGGAACAGACGCGGCGGGAGCGCTGGAGGCCGGGACAGAGGGGACGCCGGAAGCCGGAGCGGAGGGAACACCCGAAGCCGGAGCAGAGGGCACGCCAGAAGCCGGAGCAGAGGGCACGCCAGAAGCCGGGGCAGAAGGAGCCGGGGCAGAGGGAGCGGGGCCCGAAAAGGCCGGGGCAGAGGGAACACCAGAGGCCGGGGCGGAGGGAACGCCAGAGGCCGGGGCGGAGGGAACGCCAGAGGCCGGGGCAGAAGGAGCAGGGACCGAGGTGGCCGGGGCAGAGCTGCCAGGGCCAGCCGGGACGGAGCCGCTGCCGGTCTGAGTAGCGGTGACCGGGCAGATGGTGGTGTAGTCAGGGACGATCTCAGTCACGACGTGCTCGTGGGTCTTTTCGGAGGCCGGGCAGTCGGTGACGGTGGGAGCGCAGGAAGTGATGGTGTTCACCTTGGTAGCGTAGACGGTCGAGACGGTCGAGGCCGGGGTGGCAGCACCCTCATCAGAGCCATCAACGGCGGAAGAGGGCACAGGGGTGTACACAGGGGTGTCAACGGCAACGGAGGGAGTGCCGACGGGAGTGTAGACCGGAGTGTCAACCGCGACAGAGGGAGTGTCGACGGGGGTGTAGACGGGAGTGTCAACGGCAACCGAGGGGGTGGAGACGGGGGTGAAGACGGGAGTGTCGACAGCCACGGAGGGGGTCTCAGCCGGGGTCTCAGCCGGAGTCTCGACGGGAGTGTCAACGGCAACGGTGGGAGTGTTGGCCGGGGTCACAGCGGGAGTAGGGGTAGAGCTGAGGATGGTGGTGGCGCTCGACGAGACGCTGCCGATGGCGAAGTTGGTATTGGCGCAGTTGCCGGAGGCCTTGGCGCTCTCGATGCAAGAGCAAGACTCGTCCCAGGTGCTGCCGAAGAGAGTGAGGTCGATGTCAAGGCAGGCGTTGAGGGGAACCAGGTCAACGCAGGCATCGACGCGGGCCTTCAGGAAGACGGAGTTCTGGCAACGGCACTCGGGAGTGTCGTTGATGCAGACCTCAGCCAGAGCCTTCAGGAAGCACTGGTCGCGGCAGCCACCGGGGGAGGAGGGAACGTTGCAGGTAACGCCGCAAGTGGTGGTGGTGGCGGGAGCGCTGGCGGTGGAAGAGGAGGAACCACCGATGTTGAGGGCGGCGTCAACGTTAGCAAGGCCGAGGACGTTGGCACCAACGTTGGCGTTGAGGAGGGGAGAGGCTGCCGAGCTCGCGATGAGCATGGCAGCCGCGAAAGAACCGCGGTAAGCCATTACGGATTAGAGGTTGCGTATTAGAAAATTAATGAGTGTAAGTACAAAAGCGCAAACCCAATTCGTGAAACGAGTGACGAGGTTGGGAGAAGAAAAGGGAAGGCTGCGTTTGCCGTGAGGGGGTGAGGAGGAAAGAGAGCAGCCAAGCGAAGGAGCAGGCGGTAGATATACACAGCATGAAGGGAGAAGACGATCACTTGGGGATGGGCCTCGAGCGCGGCCAAGCCGTCACTTGTCGATAGCCCTACAAGACGCTGGACCTGAATCCGGCAAGGCCCGCGATGGCACCGGCTTGGCCTGCCTGTTCCTGACGCGCAGCAGAAGGCGTAATTGCTGCCGTTGGCAGGCCCAGACTTGTAGTCGCAAAAGGCAAAGGCGAGGCTCTTTCGGGGGAGCAGAAGAGCGCGTGTTTCCGCATGAGGCGTAGGTCGGGCAACGGGCCGCCGAACGCACCATCCGAGGCCTTGCCATTGGCTGGCAGCGCTCAGGGGAGAGGCCGATCGCAGACGGCGCGGGGCAGCATGATGACAGTGGTGGTGGAGAAGGTGGAGGAGGGGTTGGCCGGCGGCCAGGAAAACCCGCACCGAAATTTCGGGCACACGAGCCACACGCTCTCGAGCCTCATCTGCGCGCCTCCACCGGCCAAATGACACGCCCCGCTTCAGGACTAAGCCAATATCTGCCCCTTTGCCGCTTGCTGCTCTGCGCGGCAGTCGACGCGGCTCCAGCCATGGAGCCTCATGAACATCCGCCGCGCCCGCTAGCCCCTCGCCCCTTTTTCTTGACTCGTACCCACCGCTCTCGTATCCTCTAATGATCCGGAACCCCCCCAAGAGGTCTCACTGCGCCTGCCGCCGCTCGCAGCTCCCTTGCTGCCGTCACCGTTGCCGCCGTCACCGTTGCTGCCGACACCTGCTCTGCTTGCTCCATCAGCCGGTGCTCAGGCCAGGCTGCCATCGCGACGATCAACAGAGGCTCATCTTTCTAAAAATGTCGACCTTCCCGATGGACACGCTGAGCTTGACCGCGGCCTGCCCTGCACAGTCGGCGTACAGCCGCGTCGCGGCCGCGTGACGACCGATCCATCGACGCGGTTTCGACTTCCCAGCTGCTCTTGGACTTCCAAGCACGCCGCTGTCTTGCCAACGTTTTCTCGTCCGATGTGGCGTCCCAGGTCATTTCCCAACGTCGAAACCGACAGCGTCCTTCGCGTACCCACGCGGCGTCCGAGTCGTCGTGCAGACAAAGTTCAACGGTCTGGATGGTGGCGCAGAGACATCGTGTTTTGCCTTACTCAGCGTCCTGGTGCATGTCGCGGATGTCTCGGGGGAAAAGATGGATGGCACCTCTGCGTCGGCATTCCCACTCTTATGTCCCCTGTGCCGCACACTTCTCCAGTTATACGTCGGCGCTTCCGGGTGCTCACATGCTCTCGTCCCGACCCGCGCTCGTGTTCAACCTGTTCGTGACAAGGTTTCCGTCTCGCAAACCGCCGGCAGCATCTTGGCGTGTGGCTGAGGTGCCTTAGGGCTGCTAAATACGATCTCGCAGGTCCGCTCCAGGCTCGGATCTTCACTCTTCTCAGCCGGCGGCGCCGCTGATTCGCCCGTTCAGGAAACTCTAATCCCGAAACTTCACTTGGTTCCTCGCGACTCAAGCCTGCCGTGCCTTTGATGTCATGCTTCACGCCAGCCGTTCCCAGGCATCCCGATCTAAACGAGGCATCTGCATCCACTAGACGCTGTCATGCCCTCAGCCCTGCCGTTTCACACCGCTGCTTGGGGCACCTGATGGACGTTATAGCGGGCAGTGCGCCACCAAAGACCCCATTTGCGCTCCTTGCCTGGTGAATTCTCAGCCCTACGTGCCCGTACTGCCATCTTTTGGCGTTTCAGCCCTACCAACCGACTTATTTTTGTAATGTGGCTGTGACTGAGGCGCTCGCCATACATGTAAGGCTCAACAGCCACACTAGACGCCTTACTCTGACCAAACCAAAGCACTCTCTCTTCGTGGCTTGAAGCTACCTGTGGCTGTCGCCGACTTACCGACCGCTGTCCTTCTTTTCACCGTTGCCCTTAGCCAGCCAACATGCCTTCCATCGGCACGCTCGCTCTGCGGAGGTCAAACTCGCCATCTCCTCCAGCCACCGTTCCTTCTCCCATCACCGTTCCCAAACGGGTGTGGCCCAAGCCCACCGCCACAACTGCCTTCGCTTATGAGCCTCGACCATCTACGAGCTCAACGACAAGCTCTTTCAGTTCTTCTAGCCCTCCGTTCGGCTCTCCAAGCTCTCCCATCGGCACCAAGACTCTAAAGAAGCAGTCCTCATGGACTTCGAGGTCTTCTACCAGCGGCACCACCGCCAACCAGCGACTCCGCACGACCGTTGTGCACATTCCAGACGCCGGTGCGAAACGTAGCATTGACGGTGAGAGCGCCCCCTCGCCAGGTGGCTACGACAAATGGGGCGGGTTCAGTTTCGACTTCGCGCATTCTTCCCCGAAGGGATTCTACGTGCAATCGATTGCAGAGTTCCTCGGTGATGGCATGCCTGTTGGGAATAAGCGCTGAAGCACCGATCGCCGCGCCGCATGAACATACTACTTCTTCGCCTGGAAATTGGGGATCCGGGGGGCAAAAGCAAAGGCCACTATGGAGTTATGCCCCCGCGGATGTTCGAACCCTCATCTTCCATGCTGAGCCTCAGCTCCGGGACTCTGGTAGTCCTGGGTTGCAATGGCATGCCAGGAGCCAGCACCAAGCTCATAACGACTTACCGGCGAGGCTACCGATTGACTATTGGATATGCTGGCGTACGCATGATATGAAGTCTACTATGCATGAGCGTCACCGCACCGACCACCAACACCATCTTCCACAGTCTGCAGAAGGCGCACCTTTTTTGGCCTTCTCCGCTCCACGCTCTGGCAAATATTGTATTGCACGACGATCGCGCGGCACCGCTCCTACCATCGCTTACTTCCTACGTCAATTTGTTAATTTCTCTTGTTGCGGTTAAGAAGCGATACCACCGTGGTATTTCAGGCGTGCGATACTCTCCTCGCCGCCTCGCAGATCCCACTTAAAGGAAAGGGGGATACACTTTCGCTCTGCACACCGCATTCATGCGCGGCGCGGCGCACCTCCTCCGCCGCGCACGTTCTTTCTTTTCCTGTCTTGTCTGATGGCATCACTATCTTTAATCACACGCGCCTCTGTTTTTCTCCTACTCGATTCTAATTCTGCCGAATGCGGCCACTTCTTCTTCAACACTACAGGAGCTACGAACGAAGCTTCCACTTGGTCTTTCCTTTGTCTCAACCACCTTCAGCTGCAGGAGCCTGCTCGTTTCTTTCGTCTATCTTCTGTCCATTATTTACTCACGAAGGTAGCCATGAGCATACTACAAAGTTTATTTCTGAGTTGTGCAAAGCTTGATTCTACTTACCATCTTCGTATTCGCCAGTCGCAAATCCTCCGCAGTGCCTCCTCGTCTCACACCTCCCTCCTCCCCTCCTCCCTCCCTCTCTCCTCTCCCTCCCCTCTCTCTCTCTCTCTCTCTCTCTGCTTATCACTCCAGTATCGAACAGCGCCTTCTCTGCGCCACCAACCAGCGCGACGTCCCTGCAACTGGCTCCTCTCATCAATCGCACGCGATCGCCGACGCCGAAGCAGACATCCGACAGCACGACGACCAATCAGCAGCACAGCCACTCGTCTCTCCTACGACAGCGCTAACCCTCATCTTGTTCAGCCGTGCAGGAATAGCAACCTCGCTACGTTCGAGGCAAGCCGATCTAGTCCGTCCAGGATGAAGTGGCTCTCTCCTGCCTCTGGCGAGCATATGTGACGGCGGCGGAGGCACCAGTCTAAACCAAAAAGCAAAACAGCCACCGGACGGTTCTCCACCCACCACTACCGCCCCGGCCCCGCGGGCAGAGGCGCATGGCCGCGGCCCACAGTGCACTAAGGAGACGACTATGACACTCGCGGTGGGGGCTGCATTGACGGCGAGGCTCGCGATGAGCGCGGGCGGCGGCATCGAAGGGCCTGGTGCGCATCTGACGCCATCACGATGGGCGGGACAGTGGTGGGGGAGGTCCGGCGCTGCATCCACGGTTACTCGCAGGCCCCGTTGCGTAGAGCCGGCCATGGCCGTTTTGGGGCTCGCCGCCGCATTTCAGCTCAAGCAAAAAAACACACCGCGTGGGTCCAATCACCGCGCGGGAGGAGCGAGCCCTCGCAGCGCCTGCAGGGCACCTCACGCCCCAGCTCCGCCCCGGCCACCCCTCCCCCCTCCTCTATCTTCAGGACATACATGCATAAGCGCGACAACCCGCCAATGCCCCAATGCCCCCAGAAACCAGATTCGCCGCCTCCCGACAACCAGGCGCGCGGGCACCCACACCCCCAACCCACGCACGCGCGCAAACACCGAGCTCCCCGCCGCCGACCACGTATCACCTCCTCGTCCCCAGCACGGTCCGAAAGATCAAACTACCGCGGCCCGGAGGCGTCCCGAGCCCGCGTGCTATTCTGGTGCGACAAGGGGAGATGGGGAGCAGAGGAGCCGCTTACTCCAACGCGTGCGTGCATGCAGGACAAAGCAAAAAGCCACCGCACATGTTTCCCCCTCCCCCAGGTAAGCACGCCACAATGACGGGCGAGGCGTGGCGCGTGCGTGCATGCATGCATGCACGATCAGATCCAAACGACTCTACTTGCAGCGCTAGGTAAAAAGCAATCCGCAGACGAGCGCTTTTTATTCTCTGGTGCAAGTGGCGCGGGTGGGGAAGGGACGGAGGCGGACGGGGGCGTTTATTCGGCGTCAGCGCCACGCGGGTCTGGGCGCCACCATAACGGAGGGAACGCGCGCTAGAAGGGAAGGCGGAAGCAAGAGAACAAAAAAGCAAACACAAAAGAAAAAGAAAGGGGACAAGAGAGAGAGAGAGGAGGGGGGATCGAGGATGAATGGGTAGTTGTCGTGGGGCGTACGGACACCCCGTCTTCGCCGCTGTAGTAGAGAAGGGCCTATTTGTGCGGCGAGTCGTTGGCAAGCGGGTAGGCAGGCAGTGCCGGCTGGCTTTGCTTCCTGCTGCCACGACACCCCCGCTGTAGAGGACTGGCCTTGCTTACGGATGGTCCTTTGCTTTCCTCCTTCTCGACGCCAATGCCGAGCGTCGTATTCTGGTTGGCGAGCGGAGGCGCGTGCGTGCGTGCGTTCGCCGCGCTCATCCGGTGCGGTTACTGGCCAAGCGGTCGAGAGGGTTCCGAGCAGCAGTGGAGTAGCGTCAGGTGGAATGCTGCCCTGCCGCAGGCGCCGCCGTTATGAAGATGCGGTCTTTTTTTTTTTCAGCTGGACGCACGGTCGGAGGTGAAAGAATGGGTGTGTGGAAATGGGTACATGGGTGGGAGTCGTGGGGCCGGCGGAACGATGGACAGATGCTAGTGGGTTAGAGCGGCGGACGGAAGGATCGGGCGGCTGGCGTAAGCGTTGGTGTTGTTCTTTTTTTCCTTTTCCTCGTCGGCTGTGCTTGGGCGCGCGGTAGAGGATCGTCGCGGCCATCGTGGTTGTGGTGCGGGAAGGAATGAGCGAGTGGGTACTTCTCTGACGAGCAGCGTGGGAGGGGAGCGCTCTGGTGGAAATTTTTCAGCTGAGGGATTGCCGGGGCGCTGATTGGGCGGGGAAGCGTGGAAGGGAGTGGGCGGCGACGAGATCGGCGGAGGGTATATGCAGGGGAGAGGAGGCAAGTGCGAGGCGGCGGGCGGAGAGGCCGCCCATTCGCTCGCCTGGCCAGCCGACGGGAGGGCTGCGGACCGGGAGGGCGAGGCTGCGTTGGGTGTCGTCGGCGGAGGGCTCAGCAGGCTCATTAGACGGCAATAGAGTTTTGCGGGATGCTCATCCCCGCCGCGGATACGAGACGCGGTGATAAGAGGTGGGCGGCTTGGGGGAGAGTCGGTGCCTCGTCGACACCCAACCCCGCTCGAGCCGGTCCAGATGTGCTCGACCTCCTGCAGTCGCGCTACACGCCCAGCGTCAGATCGGCGTCCGCGCTGCAAACGAGCTGTCGCGCACGACTCGGCGCGCAGCAAGGCGATCCGCGCTGGGCAAGCGAGCGGGTGGAAGGGCGGATGATCTCCAGGAACTGCCCCAAGCAGCCTGATGGCTACTGCATCGGGCAACGCGCGCGCCGCGGATGTATGGATGTGCGCTGCGCGAAGGCCCGAATCCACGGCCGGCTGCCCAAGCCTCGAAGCCCTTCGCGGCAGCCGACGGTTGCAGGTGAAGGGGTCCCATGAGCGTTAGGCAAGGCCGACGCCGTTGACGCCCAATGCTCGCCGAAGGCTCTGCGAGACCCCACCACACCTGCTGCCAGGCCCCGTGGGCTATAAGCCCTCCTCCAGCCACCCATCGCCCGGAAGACTCGCTCCAAGCCCGTGCTACTCGGTGTTGCTGCGTCGCATTCGAAGCTCCCAGGACCACCGCCCGTTTGACGCTCGATTGCCGGCCGTGTCTCAACCATTACTCAATCACCGGATCACCATCTCCGCCTTTCCGTCAGTTGGCCACGCCTCGAGTCAGCGCTCGCGCCCGTCCGCTTGGAGTCGAAGCCGTCGAAGACCTTTTCTCGCCCTGCTGCCTTCATGGCCCGCTTCCTGTCGAAGCTCTCGTCGAGCGTGACGACCATCCGCTTCTGGCTGCGATCCGGCAGCAGCCACATCACCGAGCATGCCTCCTGCTCCCTCGACGACTGTTCTACTCACGACATGGATTTCTTCGACATTGGCCTGCGCCGCGGTGATGCTCCGTATCTACACTCGAACAATTCTTGTAAGGAGCCTCGGCTGGGATGATTGCACCATTGTTCTGGCCATTCTTTCCTCTCTCGGACTATCCTTGCTTTGGTCTTTTCGTAAGCAGCGATTCCCTTTTTTTTTTGTTTCCTTTCCTTCACACAACCCCCGTCAGACCTCGTCCACTAACGCCGCTCCCTGCAGAATCGCGTCACGGCCTGGGCGAACCCTTCAGCGCCCTCCCTCCTCAACACCTGGAGACAAACGTCGAGCTGACATGGCTTTCTCTCTTCCCCTACTATGCCGCTCTCTCCCTGGTCAAAATCTCCGCTATCCTGCAGATGCTCCGCATCTTCCAGATCCCACGCGTACGGACCTCCTGCCTCCTCGCCCTGGCCTTCATGATCTTCTTCGGAATCTGGACCCTGATCACCCCCCTCATTGTCTGCCACCCGCTGGCCTACCTCTGGGACAAGTCCATCCAGGACGGCCGCTGCATTGACGCCTTTCCCATTCTCTACGCCAACGCCGCCGTCAACATCGCCACCGACATCCTCGTGACCCTCCTCCCCATCCGCATCCTTTCCCGGCTCACCCTTTCCCGCGGCCAAAAGCGCGGACTCATGGCCGTGTTCGCGCTCGGAATGATGTAAGTCATCACACACAAAACCACTAAACATCGGCGAACCTTTGGAGACGTACATTTTGGACTCCCCAAGACGCTCTGCCGCCCCGGGCATTCGTCGCACTCCCCTCTCCTACAACCCTCACCCTCGTAAACCAACCCCCCCAACCCCTTCCCCCACTCCCCAAGTCTTTGAGCAATTGTTCTGACAGCGACACAGTGCATCCATTCCCTCTCTCTTCCGCCTCCACGCCCTGAAGGATCTGCGGTCAGGGAAGCACACCCACGCCTTCCTTATCTGGACAGTCATCGAAGCCAACGCCGCCATCTTCCTTGCCTGCATCCCCGCTCTCGGCCCGCTGCTGAACCGCCTCAAGCTGTTCCGCGGCAGCGACACCGCCGCCAGGAGCCTGAGCGTCGTGCTGTCTGCCACGCCCTGTTCCACGGTGGCGACGCTGGCTGAGCAGCAGCAGCAGCAACAGCAGCAGCAGCAGCAGCAGCAGCAGCAGCAGCAGCGACACCACGAGCACAACGACGCCAAGCATGGCGCGCTCGGCTGCGGCCAGAAAGAAGTCGCCGTTGTCGTGCGCTACTCGGACGATGTGTCCGAGGACGACTTGGCCGAGTTCGCGCGGTGGAACGGGCTGACGGGGAACGCGGAGTTCGACGAGCGGTTGCTGGCGGCGAGGCTGCGAGAGAGCGGGAGTGCGCGGTGGCAAAGGCGGAGATCGGAGGCGCAGGAGGAGTGGGATGGTGGGTCGGATGCGAGTACGGACTGGATGGTCTGAGCCTTTCTCTCCCTCGCGTTTTCTTTTCCTCATGTCTTTCTCATGTGTGTAAGATACTTGTTACGACGGCGACGTCGGGTTTCATGGGATCGGGTGTTAGGTTCTTTTTTTCTGGGCGGCTTTGAGCGTGCTTTTGGGCGGTCTGACCATCCTTACTCGTTTTTCTTTTTGTTGGCGGATAAAAGTGGTTCTCCATGGACGGATGACAAGGTTGGCGAATGGTGTTAGATACAATACCTCTTCTTTGTTTAAATGACATCTCGGTTTCTTCTGTCTAAATTAGTTCCCACTGTCGAGTGTCTCTCGAAAGGTGTGTAGATGATGCGGAAACTCAATGGAGGAAGCCTTCAGATGCTGCGAGAGGCAGTGGCAGAGTAGATGTGAGGAAGCATAAAATCCTGTCCGGGGCGGAAAGAGGTGGCCGCGCCGCATCACTCCACACGCCGCCTTCGAAAGTCGCGTCCAGCACCACCTCGCACACCATCCGTGATGGAGGGTCACCTAGACATCAAAGAGCTGAAAAGAACGCATTCCGGCCTCATCGATGGAATATCAAAGGTCTACGACTTGCTCTGCAAGATGCGATACGTCAAGCCCGGGGACATCGTCCACCCACCGCGCGACATCCCGGTGTCCAAACTCCACGCATTGGGCCTCACACTTGAGGCTGTGGCTGTGCTCCAGCAGCTCCCTTTCCCGGTACCCGACCCGTATATTGAAAGAGGGTTTGAGATCGCACCCGCCTCACACGCTATTTCTTACCTGTCTGGCGACAAATTGACCAAGGAGACAAGGAGATTCTATTTCTATGATCATGAAATCGAGCGCCCAATTCCTGTGTCCGCCACAAAGCGAAGTCTACACGACGGTACGCAGACTTCCAGGCACGGTGGGCGGGCCCGGATGCAGTTTGACGTTGAATTAGGCACGTCTAACTTTTCCTGGGCGGTAATAGTTTGCGGAGAAGAAAGATGCGGCCGGTCCGCAGATGGTCCGCAGATGGTCCGTCTTATCGCCGAATGTCATCATCACCCTTCGTGTCTCGTCCACCGCGCCCACTTCCCAAATCCCCGCAGCTACTTCGCCCTCACACCGTCGCCATGTCTGCGCAGGATGCAGGCCCTGCCGCCTCTCCCTTCTTCCGCCTCCCGCGCGAGCTTCGCGACGAAGTCTACACCCTCCTCTTCTCCCCGCACAGCTTCCGCGTCGACCTGCCCGACGACCGGGTCGAGTACAAGTACGACCTCCGCCCTCTGCGCATCAGTCGCCAGATCCACGACGAAGCCCGCCAAGTCTTCCGCCGCCTGAACACCTTCGTGCGCATCGAGACCCCATGGCCCGAGGCCAAGCAGCACATCTCCGACGAGGGCCGCGTGCCCATCGTAGCCTCAGACGAAAACGCCACCCGCTTCAAGGCCGTCCACCTGCACGTCTGCATTGAGGCCTTCCAGTACGCGTTCGTCGAGGGAAACACGCACTACCTAGTCATTTTGGCCGACCACCTTCCAGCGTTCTGTAGCATGTGGTACTATTCGGACCTCAGCCACCCCGGCCTCAATTCCCACCTGAACCTGGTCCTCACCCTGCAGGACCCTTACGCCATCAACGGCACGGAGAAGCCTCTACCTGCGTCGCTGAAGCGCCGGTTACTCGAGCCTTTCCGGGACATAAAGGGACTGAACAACATGAGCGTGCAAGGCCAGGGTGACGAGGCGATAGTCCAGGCCGTCCGCGACGCTCAGGCTGTGCCGTACAAGAGTCCGGAGGAGTGCTTGGCTGAGGCGACGCGCCTGAAGGACGAGGGGAACACGGCGCTGCAGAAGAGCCGCTTCAAGGACGCTTTGCGCTTGTACGAAGAAGCTTTCGCCGCAATACACATCGTCGTCGCGGGCAAGCGGCGGTCCATCTGGGCCAACGCCTTCTTCGAGACGCACTGCCGCTCTGGCCAATACGAGGGACAGTATGCCCAGCTCGTGCGCCTGGTAATGCGAGTCAAGCTGGTGGCCAATACGACACTGGCGTACCTGAAGATGGAGGACTACCACATGGCGAAGTACTGGGGTATGCGCAGCATTCAGCTCATGCGCGAGGGGATGGGCATTGAGAACGACGACGATGACGAACCGATGCTTGGGTTCGCCGCCGCCAACGAGATGGGCAAGATTTATTATAGGACTGGGTTGGCGTGCAGGGCAATGGATGAGAGGGAGCAGGCGAGAAAGCTGCTGCGCATCGCTGCTCAATACCTTCCCCGCGACCCTCAGGTCCAAGCGGCACTAGCTTCCGTGGCTTTGAGGATATGATGTCAAAGCATTTTTGGTCCTGCGCCACCACCCGTCAGTAGCCGTAGCTTCATCATGAGCTGACGCATTTTGCGGGGTGCTTGCTCTGCGCTACTTCAGACTGCATGCCGAATTACTTCCTGCCAGTCTGCTGGCATGCCTAACCGAGGGCTCACGACGGTGTCACCGAGATCCCCCCTTTACCTGTGGAAGGGGAGTGTACACCCGGCAAAAGTGTTTAGGGCCGAATGTTGTACATACAGTGTACTCACGGGCCTTTGAATACCGCTTGGCGTCATAAGCAAATATTCTGCCAGCCTTCCCCGGCCAGGAAAATTTCGGCTCCGAATCTCACTTCGGCCTTAAAAAAGACACCGACAAGGAGCCTGGAGTTTCGGAGTGTATGACCAATATGTTCTGGTCTACTGGTTCTTCGGGAGGGCGTCGGGTTTCCCGACGCCGATCATCGATCCGATTTCCTCTTTCAGCATAAGGCGACGCGTAACGGCTACGATGTATACAGCAGGTTGTATTGCTGGCGTTGGCGCGCCAAGAGTAAAGGACCGAGCCTCAACGGCCCTGTTTCAAAGCTTTCTGTTCCTCCCGAAGTCCACTTTTAACGCGTCCGCGTCTTTGCTCTCTGTAGAAGGCAAAAGTTCAGACGGGATTTCTCCCCGCGTAAGAGTCAGTTAGATTTTTCTTAATAGGATGAGATTGTTCTTCGTTTGAGATGTCTTCTTTCACGTGTTGCCATTTCTCCGCACCCTTTAAGCACGCGCGTCACGAACCGCCTCAACATCAAGCCTCGGGCCTTATGCCGGATACCGGGTCCTAATATCTTGGCTGTTTCTTGGCTGAATCTCGCAATACAGACATGCGGGCATGACAAGGTCGAAAGAAGGAAACATTCGTAAGCCTCAGTGGGGTCCCGGGTGTGCTGCGGCAGCAACGCACCAATTAGAACACCTGGTTCTAGGATAGCGGTAAGCACAACTGGTGTCCTAGATCTAAGCGCGTTATACCTATATGCCGCTATGGAGCACAATTACCACAGCGGCCCTTGAATCAAGATCAGGCAGGGTTTTGTACCATGTTCCAGAAAACCACGTAGCTGCGGCTTACTCTCCCTCTGATGATTGGCTTCCATTACCCTGGGCAAGGTACGGATGCTGCGTTGCCCTGAGGCTGGAATACAGCTCTGCGCAATGTGATGGAGGCAGCTCGGAAGAAGGCATCCCCTGCATGTATTCCCATATAAAGAGCTCTGCGATCCCTCCCCGAAGTGTTCTCAAACAGACACGTCTTTTCGGTCTTTAGTCTTTCTTTCTCAGCCACTCGTTCGGCTTTGCTCTCCGCCATCATGCAGCCCACTCTGCTGCTCGCCCTCGGAGCATCCATTCTCTCCAGCGTCGCCGCCCACCCGCACCATGACTTCTCCCCCGCCGAGCTCACCCGCCGCTCGCACCTGTCCAAGCGCTGCGAGCCCGCCGCGGCGGCCATGAACCGCAAGCGCTGGGCCCAGCGCAACGCGAAGCGCGACCTGGCCTCGCGCTCCACCGGCGGCAACACCACCTTCAGCATCACCACCGAGGCGCCCTACTACGACGTCCTCCAGAACAACACGTGCATCCTCACCGAGGAGGTCACCGCCGGGCCCTACGTCTGGCCCCGCAGCCAGACCCTGCGCCAGGACATGAGCGAGGACCAGCCCGGCGTGCCGCTCTACATCGACATCGGCGTCATGGACGTCAACTCGTGCGAGCCCCTGCCGAATGTGCTGGTTGATATCTGGCACTGCAACGCGACGGGCAGCTACTCGAGCTTTACCGGGTTGAGCCCTGATACGCCGTTCGAGCAGCTGCTCGACCAGCTGAACGTCACTATCGGGGATGGCGAACTGGATCTGCACACTGACAACACCACTTTCTTGCGCGGAATGGTACTTTACGTTCTTTCTGTCTTTTCCTCCGCCTCCTCTCCTTCTTATTCTTCTTCTTCTTCACCACCAACGTGTTGCTTCCTTCGCATAAGGCTGACTTGAAATGCTTCCATCAGTGGCCGACGAACGACGAGGGCATCACGGAGTTCAAGACCATCTTCCCTGGATTTTATGTCGAAAGGACGGTGCACATACATGTGCAAGTTCACGACAATTGGGTCGTCCGCGCCAACGGCACCATCGCGTCGTCGGATACCATCTCGACGGGGCAGATCTTCGCCGCCGAGGACCTCACCCAGCAGATCGTCGCCCTCGAGCCGTACGCCAGCCACACCGCGATCAACCGCACCACCAACGCCGTCGATAGCATATATAGCGAGGAGACGAAGAACGGTTTCGACCCGGTGCTGGATATCGTGCCGTTGGATGGCAATGACGTGACGAAGGGTATGGTCGGGTATATTACGATTGGCGTCGACACTGAGGCGCAGGGCAGCTTGAGGAGGAAGTTGAGGAAGTTGTAAGAGACTCGGAGCGTTTTCGTTTTCCCCCTGATGGGAGGGGGAATGGTTTAGGAATGGGTCGTTATAGACGATTATTTTAGACGGCTTCTTTTTCAGCCGCGCGCTCGAAATAGCATGGGAGAAATAAGAGCCTTTAGCTTCCTTTCTCTTTCCCCAAAGGCACAGGATCGGATCATGGTGCTACGGTCTCATGCCAACCCTTGCACATCATGCCTGCAGGCTATTCCAGTCAACAGCCGGCAGGTGTCGACTACTCGCTTTCAAGAAGTTGAGGCGTACCTGTGCGGATTGTGCCTGTAATGTCTCCTGGTCTGAGAGCGGATCTGAGACTAATACTGCTTCACTTACACTATCGGGGCATTTCGCAAAACCGGAAGGGGAACGCGAGCAGAAGCCAAAAAAAAAGAAAAGGGACTAAAGGACCGAAAGCAACCGTTCAAACCAAATGCACATGGGGGGCTCTAAAAGTATCCTCTATCTGAGTAAGTAAGCCGTGGGCAGTTAAAGCACTCGTCCGGATGCAAGCGTCTCTGGATGTTTGTAATGCTGACGTCCGGACGACTACTTCAACTCCCCATGTCTTATAAGGATGCCTTGATTTTGAGTAGTTGTTCGGAACGGATTTGTTTGGTGATATACAAGCAAATCGGGATGGGTTCGGCCTTTTACTCAAATATATCGCAGCGTTTGATCTGATGAGGTGCAAAAGGCTCGTATTTTCATACCCTCTATGTTACTGTCTTTCCAAAGCACGAAGACAAAACCACAGAGGATTCAAGAAAATCCCAGACTAGCAAGCCTATACTTCATCTTCTAGCGGAGTCTTTGAAGTGCCGTCGTAAGCACAGGGTCTAGATAAAACTGTGTTCATGCAGTTGATGTCGTCGCCGTTAAGTACGCCCACTCCAAGGCGGACCAGATCATTCCAAACCGAATCGCGCCGCGCTAAGGGCCTGGATGGAGTGCCCCAATAGCGAGATATCAGGCCGCGCTCTGCGGCGGCCTTGATCTGACGATCCACGGTGGCCCTCTGGATCGGCCCAAGGCTCCATGGAACGGACCCGACGGCCCGGGTCATCGACACGCTCGCGTAATGTGAGTTCGAGACGTTGTATCTCTCGTCGAGATTGTCGAGCGGCGCGTCGAAAAAGATGTCGGGCCGCAGCGCGCTCGCGATGGCATCGAAAGATGCAGCGCCCGAGGCCACCACTGTGACCGGCCGCGCAACGCGAACGTCTCGCGCGGCATCCCAGTATGTGAGCCAGTTCCCATCGCGTAAGGGCTGCAGCTGGGCCTGCACAGCAGACCATAGCCGGTGGTCAGAACTCTTCAGGTCAAGCAAGAGCACGAGCGAGGCGGTGTCGTCAATGCCCAAGATGCCTGCGGGCTCCATGCTGTTCGCTGGGTATTGACTCTCGAGAATGGCGATGATCGGGTCGATGTATAGAGACTTAAGGGTACGCTCGGCTGTGAGGGAATGCCTGCTGTGGCCAACGAGAGGGATAGACAAGTCGTCATCAAGCCAGAGGTCGGCTTCAACGCTCGTACAACCGGCCGCCAAAGTTCGAAGAGGGGAACTCTGCCTGTGCGTAAGCGGTCAGTGAGCGGGCAGAAATACCTGAGTGTTCTACTTACGCCAATAGTCATTGTGTGAATGGCAGGGTCGAGGCTCAATGCCGGTCGCCAGGTGGTGTGGTGGCAAGGATCTAATGATGTCGAGGCCGTCACCTGGCTTCTCCCATGTGCGTAGAATTGCTTGGAGTGTATTATTGTGAAGTCTGCCGGGGCAGTTGGACTGGGCCGACGTAGCACCGGCATAGAACCTTCTTTGCTATTAGCAAATCGGCGGGGAGTTTAGGAGAGACGTACATACGGTTCAGCCGAAAGCCCCAATATCACGGCAAAGATGACCAGAAACAGGCCACGGACAATGAACTTTCTGGTCATGGCGGCACAATACTTTTGACCTCGCCCATATAGTGATATAGTGTCGGAATCATTGATCTTCGAACTCATGGAAAAAGAGACTTTCAAGTGTAGTTCTGCCACGTCTGCTGCAAAAATGTTCTCGGGACAGGGCCCAGGAGAACAGAGAAGAAAAGATATGTTTTCGGGGGACACTGCTGGGAGACTACTAGAGAACGCAAGCATGTGGTCTTTTGGACAAGCCAGGTTACAGGCTGGAGTCACGGGTCCCACGTCGTATACTCGCCGCATTGGCGTTGGGCACTCGCCGCATTGGCGTTGGATGCCCGCGGCACTGGCGTTGGGTATTGGCGTAGTGGCCGCAAAGAATTTGGGACAGTGATTTGGCTTCGTGCTCGACTCGCGGGCATACAACACTGTACAGGTGAGGCAGATTGAGGCGAAAGCCTGGAAACAGAGCACGGAGACGAGCGACTCAGGACGCATGTCAGTGCCGCGCGAAGTTGACAGGGACAGGGGTGCGTGCGTGCGCGGAACTTCAGCCTGCCGCTGCGCCGCACTGGACCTGGCCTCTATTATGTGACATCCAGGCTGCATCCACGCGGCTGCTGCCTACTCGCTGTGCGGCGAGACTCTCCCATTGACTTCAACCGCTTGACAGCTCCACCTGCACATCATCCGCCGACGTCTTCACTGCCGCCTCTCGCCGTTTCCACTTGGCCAACAATGGTTTCCGCGGGTGTGCGCTGTCTCCTCAGCATCCTTACTTGTTGCTGGGTCATGCCTCCTCGTCGGACATGCGGCCACGGAGCTGCGCTAGAACGGGCGAAAGCCGAACATGCGCTCGATGACAAAGAGAATCTGCCCATTCCACTCCCGTCATTCCGTCGCAGCGTCTCCCAGTTTCCAGCCGTCAAACAGTCATGCCCGCTTTTTACGCTGCCCACGGAAATCCGCCTCCAAATCTACGAGTACGTGCTCGCTGACCCGGGAGTCGTGCACTTGTTCCTCCGCCGCCGCCGGGTTGGTCATATACGTTGCACTGCGCCGCACCGCGACCCGGAGCGTTCCTGCATGGCCGACCTGGTGGACGTCTCGACCTACCACAAGCACTACGAGCTGCAGTCATCGTCAGCGAATACTGCACTGCTCCGAACCTGCCGTGCCATCTATCAAGAGGCCGTCGACGTGCTTTACTCGGCAAACACATTCGATGCCAGCCATCCCCAAACATTCGTCTGTTTCGCGCGGACCATCCCTCCGCAGCGCCTGGCTTCCATCTCTTCTCTTCAAGTGGCCTGGTTGAGCTGGTGGACTCCCCTTGGCTATGAATCGGAGCGCGGCTTCAGCGATGGTGCGCCAATGTGGTGGAAGCCGCTTTGGGAAATCGCCGCTACGCAGATGCCTGGCCTTAAACACGTCCGACTGCGCCTCCACAAAATCGAGAAGTATTCCTGGCGCGAGGCCGAAGAACTACTTCTCCGCGATTTGTTACCGCTACGCGGCTTGTCTTCGTTCAACCTCGAGCGTACAGGGTTCCCCGAGCCAACATTACTGGTTACAGGCGAAGTCCGCCCCGTATTCTCGGACTTGGGGAGTAAGATCAAAGACATTGTGTGCGCACCGCGCACTCCGTGAGATTTTCAGGCTTCCCTACTCTCTGGTTTCGTTGCCACATAGCATGGGTTTCTACTCAACGGATACATAATATACCACTCAATTTGGAGCCAAGCAAAAAAAAACGAATGACAGTGCTCCGACTCGGCCAGCGAATTCACCTCCTTATCAGCTTACACCTATCTGGTCTCACTCCCTACGCTCTTTGACATATGCGATCCAGTTCCCAACGTCAGCCGCCTCGATTTTTCCTTGACTCAAATTGTCAGTGTTAATCCACTCATGGGGCCACGATTCGTGACTGGACACATACCACCCTTAGTGTCTTTATTCTGTCTGCCAAAGCAATAATGACCGTACTTGACATCGGTCAGCCTCTCCAAAGTGCCTGGGCAATCATCCTTGGTCAATGCATAGCCTTCCTTGATTTTGGTGTTGTAGATCCCCGCTGCGTCATTATCAGCGGCGTTGTACTCTTTCATTCGCCTGGCGCCTGACTTACCGTAAAACGAATACTTCTTTCCCTCCTCTGGGTAGGTCGCGTTCACGTTGTTGACCTGTCCCCAAAGCGGCTTCTCGCCAGACCCGTCGTATGGAACCGTCCAGCCATCAGCTTTATTGCAAAAGGTGTTGATGGCAGAAATGAATCCCGTAACGGGTGCCCAGACACCCCCTTCCCTGGCGCATATGACCTCGTCCTCTGCACACCTTCTCAGCCCGCCCGCTTTTCCTTCACCGAGCGGGTTTTCGTCGTCCGGAAACGGGAAATTGCCCACCGAAATTTTGATATCGCGCTTGACGGGGTCTGTATCGATGTCGGGAAACGGGAAATCGCCCACATGCATGCTAATGGATGGATCGGTGTCGACAAGTTGTCCCATAGGAGACGCAGCTGCTACGGTGGCCATGAAGGCTAGGCTGACGACCGTGTGATGCATCCCAGCGCAGGAAAAGGTCTTTATGAGAAGAAGGTAGATGCCGATATGCAGTTGTCGATGTTTTGAGGATAGATCAAGAGAGCTGTGTCTTGGATTCATTACGGATGGCCGATGCTGTATATAAATCTCTATGCAAGAACAGAGTGACGACTCATGTGCGCGAAGAGGAGCAACGTGTTGTAAGTGGATATCTAATACCAACGCCAATGTACCCACATCAATCAGGGTTGAGTTGACGCTGCAACACCTTGGCATCCCAATTGCCGGGTGCTTGACTCTTGCACTTCATGATTGTTCTGTGCCGCAGGGCTTTGAGACATCCAACGCCAACAGCGTCTCGGCCGTAATGTTTCTTCAAGAACGGCATGCCAAGCTTTACGCCAATCCAAAGGAAGATATTGCCACATTACACTGCGCGAAGAGGTCCTCACTCAGGAATAGTTATAGGCAGACAAATGGCCCAAGAGCCCAGACTTGCTCAAACCAACCCTCTCGTGCGTCGTCTGAGATTTACCTTGTGCTGGCTTCCAGAAAGTGCTTCAGATATTGCGGCTGCGAACAATGCGCTCCCCCCTCCCACTGATTCTGGCCTCGTCGGGGCTTGCAATCTCCACGCAAGCGACTGGATGCCAGAACTGCCTTGGACTCAACAAAGAGGAGCTCGGCAGTCTCTGCAAGTCCGAAATAGCAGATTTCCTTGGACAAGATGCACGCGTCCTAAACGTGGCCCAGGCCAATTGCGAAAACTTTTTTGTCGACTACAGCTGCTGCTATCCGGCCAAACGCTGCCCTTCAGATAGCACATGCCTCAACCCGACCACCATCGCGAAGCGTTCCGTGTACCAGGACGACGATCCAGGCAATTTTGGTGCAGATAGTACTGCCAACAGCCTCGAGCCAAGGGACGGAAAGGCTGTCTGCTGTGATTTTGCGAAGGGGTTCTACGAGACTCATAAGGTTCAGAGCAATGTCGCTACCTTTGAGGAGAAGAAAAAGGCTATGCTCACGTTTGGTGGTAAGGCTGTTCATCATATTACATCGAACGGATCGGCTGTGCTCACAATTCTCAGCGGCTTGGGCTATCGCGGAGGCATGCAACCTTTTCTATGGAATCGAACCAGAATGCCAGGTCAGTTCACCCCTGCCACATATAGGGTGTAGTAGGCTCATAGGTCCGAATGCACAGATGGATGACTGAGAGGACATTTTACGCGGAATGGGAAGTTGTGATGGATCAAGCATTTGGACTTTTCTCACTGCTTTGGCAATCCAAAATTCCGACCAGGCACAATTAGAAATTGTCGTCTAAATAGCTGCAAACAGATTCCTCAGTGAGACACGTCTCTGCATCTTCACATAACTACCAATTGAACGTCAGTGCCCTTTGAAATACCTCACATCGCAAATTTGAGAAATATAGAAACAACAATTACTGGTTGCAATCGCTGTTATCTTTAGAAGTGTGAAGTGTCCCATTCATCGTGCGCGAAACAACTCTTAAAGCAGACAGAGCCGGGGCGCGGGGAGGAGGTGGGGGGAGGGATGCGGGTTCATGACTTCACCAACACACAACACCTCTAGCAAAAATAGCATGATGTCTCCGTGCCTCTGTTGGGTTGTGTCCGAGCCATCCTCCTACTTTAGCAAAGACAACGTAGCCGGGTACGATCATTCAATAGAAAGATTCGAAGAACACTGGGTATTTATCGTTGTGCCATGGTCTCATTTACAGCTTGAATCCAACCAACGACCGCAGGAACTATCTTACTTCCTTTCTTTTGCACATTTGTACCACTTCTGCTCCTTATCGCCATCATGAAGCCATTCGTCGTCTTAGGTGCGGCCGCATCCTTACTCTCGGCTGTTTCCGGCGCAGCTATTTCCACCCTCGACAAGCGCCATGATCTTCCTTTCATTCTCGGGCCCGGTGTTTCTGATGCTGATATACCAAAGCTGGAAGAAGCATGGAAGGACGTTGGTACGTTATCGGCCGCTGCAGCAGACATCAGTTACGATCCTAGTGATATTTCCAACGTTTACGACAAATACTTCTCAGCCAGCGGCACCACTCCGGAGCGGGTTCGCGCTCTCTTCAGGAGCTTCGCCGGTCGAACCCAAGTCTACGCAAAGAAGCCGCGGCCGCCTCCAGATTAGAGCACCGTGACCATTCAGATCGACAGAACACATTACTTTACTCCCGGGGACGGGGAGAGGACACAGGCGACTACCTTTATATACGGGTATAATGACTGTACAATCGTACTATATGGACAAGCGATGTCTCAACCTTCACTGTCGCAAATTGAACCGTCCAGTCTAAAACACTATGCGAGCACACACATGGAGACGCTTGGATATACACTCCTTCACGAGTTACTATAAGTGCTGATAGTGCTTTCTATACGACAGTTTCATTCTCAACTGACCTGCTCATCTCAAGCCATTGCACTCAGCTCGTAAAGGACATATATCATTACGATCCGCATGACTACAGCTGGGTGTGAGTACTTTTGATAGACGCACATCCAGGCAATGCTAAATTGCTCCACAGACCCAGCTCCAGAATCGATGACCAAATGTCACCTGATAGCAGCGTCTACAGCGGAATGACGAATGGTGTATATCCAGTGCAGCAACTGAGAGTGTTGAGGCCAGATATCGCTTCCATCAACAACGATAACTTCATGTTCTTTGCTCTCGTACGTACTGAGGCATATCCCATGATCCTGACATCAACCATGTCTAATACTGAGGTATAGGAAGCATATTGGTACGGCCGAACTAGGAAGACTTTCGAAAAGATGAGCAAGGCAGAGTGGTTTATCGACTGCGGAAAGTCCTTCATTACAGAAAGTGTCAAGAGTACCAAGTGCAATGTTCAGTAGATCTAGAAACCAGTACGGGCACCCTGTTGTAATACACTTAAAGAGCCTGAAGGAAGATATTGACGGCCGGGGACTGTATCGGACTGGGTCACGAGTGTAACTCCTCGGGTCTGGAACCCAGAAAGTGTGACAGCTTACGCTATGCCAAAGTTTTCAACCATTTTTTTTTCTTGCTGATTCCTCACATTTTGGAATTGCTGCGCAACGTTGGTGATCTTTTGTTGTTCCTGCGCTTGGTGCATGGTAGAGGGTTATGCTTAAATATTCATATAATTACGATTCCAGAGAGATATGATTTGACCCATGAACCAAGGTGCCAAAGGTGCGTCTTCGCCCTCATCACAACTCGGCAGTACTGAAATGGCAAGGATAGCATCGACGGCAATCATGATGGCCTGAACCCTTTACGGGTAATGGAATCTTCATGTTACTCATGCGTCCTCGCGGTAGGATTGAAATGGCTGTCCACGTTCGCCGCTTATACAAAATGAGAGCGTCTTAGTTAGAGATGATCGTGCTGTTACTGGACACTGTAGGGCAGGTTATACTACCAGTACAGATTTGACTTGGACTAAGCAGGCTTACCGGAGAGTTTAAACAACCGTCACGCAGAACCGACGATGTTTACAATGCAAACTGAGAAAACGGGGGTGATTGCAATTGCGTCACGTAACATGGGCTTGTGAACAGAGCTTGGATGGATGAAAATTTTGATTTTTGGCTGGGAATCAGTCCAGAAATTTGCCGTAACCTTCCATCCTCCATCCAGGCGCGAAATGCCCTGGAGCTGGGGCTGGTGAATCCTTGCAACTCCGAAATCCCATTGCCGTTATGTACCCACATTACCCACGGAATGAACAAGTTTACTCGTCATCCTCCTCGGCCTCGACAGTGCTCATGGCAATGCGGTCCAAGTCACGCTGGCCGGACTGGGTGATGCGGCGGCCACCCTTCTCCTCGTCCTGCTCGAGGACACCAATCTTCTCAAGCGACTGGAGGATCTTGCGGTCGACGGAGCCGGAGGCGTCGACGTGGTGGCTGGGGCGCGAGCCACGGTTCTTGGTGCCACCGTGGACCTTGCGGAGACGGCCAACACCGACGGTCTTGCGCATGTAGATGTGGCGGGCGACGGCGGCAGCGCGGATGTAGTACCTTGTGCACGTGAGTATGCGGAGCTCGGCGGTCAGGGTGCGCTCGAATCGTACCAGTCGATGCTCTGGGGAGGGAGCTCCTTGGCCTGTTGCGAAGTTAGCGACGGGCGCACAGACCGGGCTGGCGATCAGGGGAGCGACTTACGTGCGAAGTCTTCGCGATATCAGTCCAGGCTGTAGATGGTAGAGGCTCATGTCAGCTTTTCCGCCATTGTCATCCCCCAGTTACGGGATTCAACCTGGACGAGATCACGGACCTGGGATGGGCAGACGGCCCTGGCGCTTCAAGAAGTCGGCTGCGGCGGTCGTTAGCGAGAGCGGCGCGGAGGATCGAGGTGCGCGCGCGCATACCGTAGGCATTGATGAACTTGGACGCCTCAACGTCCCTGACTGTGACACCGCCCATGGCTGCAGAGTTTGGAATGGAGGAGTGGTCGTGGGAGAAGGGTGCTGGTTGTGGGGGGGTGCAAGTCGCCGTCGTCGTCGTCGGGGAGAAAATTGAAAAGGCGTGCGGCACATAAACTCGCAGGGAAATCGCTAAGCCGGGCCGACCTAATCCCGTGCGCAGCGCTAGTCCGGGTATGGTGGCTTAAGCGAGCAGCCGCGCAGCCCTGCCGCTGCCGCCGCCGCCCAAACATTCGTCTCCCCCCAGCACTCGCCGCTCGGCAACCGCCCCTGATCTCGACGACGGTGACGGCCGCGGGCCGTCTGGCTGCTCACTCTCTGCTCGCATCAGTAATCGTCGGGCCTTGGCCGGCTGGTCGGAACGGCCAGCTCTCTGCACACTGCGACCCTGCCGCGACAGCTTGCTCCGTTCAGCCTCTCATCTCGGCTCCGTCCATCTTTCTGTCTTGCCGTGTCCTACGCGGTCACACGCCGGGATCCGTCACATTGGCTGTGCGGCGGTGCACCGATTACTATTCATGCCTTTTGCGCTCCCACCTCGCTTCCCCAATGTGTTAACTCTGTCGTCCATCCCGCCTCGGCTGCCACCTCACATGCGGCCTGTTTGCTTGTCTCAGCCCGCACATTGATGCCGAAAGTTGCGCGATCCAGCTTGACTTCGCTCCAGTGCTTGTCTCGTTCCGGCTGGCTTACTGGACGGCTCTTCTTGCACCATGGACTCGCTGCTTAACACTTGCATCACATTGTCGATTGCTGTCTTGCCCGCTCCCGGGCATGACTTGCTACACACAGCATGAACGGCCTTTGATTACTGAACCACTGCGCTAACCGGACTTGGTCCAAACACTGCGACACTAGCACGAACGAGCGAGCAACTCCAGAGAACGTGGGGAGGCGAGGGTCTTAAATAAGCCCAGAGCCTACAAAAACCAGAGCTCATGAAGGGCCACTTGCCGACCATCTCGCATCTTTGACCTGGCGTCCAAGCCCTACCGCCCGCATCAGAATGCCTTTTTGGCGCATCTTTCATCCCTCCAACACCTTCTCAACTGCCGAGGAGCGCGATGCCCTCTCTGCAGACATCACCAAGATCTACACCAGCGCTGGCCTCCCGGCCTTCTATGTCGTTGTCATCTTCAATGAGGTGCCTGCCGAGAAAATTCACGTCGGCGGCACGTCCAATGACAAGCCTGGCCAACGACCGTTCATCCGTATCGTCTTCGAGAACATTGCCCGCAGGCTGGATCCGAGCGTGAAAAGCAGGTTCTGTTCACGGGTCAGTCATGCTCTGTCGACCCAGCCACCGGCTCATGTCACTCACTCACCACCACCACAGGTTGACCACGTACTCAAGCCCCACATTGCTGACAAGGGCTACGACTGGGAATACCATGGTCTCGAGACTGACCGCGAGCTGTGGCGGATTCAAGGGCTGGTCCCCCCGGACAGGGACACTGAGGCGGAGAAGCTGTGGGTCAAGGAGAACAAGCCAGTCCCTTATTGAATTCGGACCCGGCGATCAGACTGCGCTGGGTCAAACTTTGAAATACGAAATCCAGCCTTTTATTTCCCTGGTCCGTCGTGTTCGCCAAGTAATGCTGCTGCTGCTCTTTGGTCATCGCATTCCACTTAGTCCGCTTCGTCTTGTTCCGCCACACATAGTACGTCTTTGCGAACGCGTACGCGGCAATCGTTCCCACAGTGATTGCAAAGAGCTCCCTATTCCCACGCCTGTATAGCGGCTTGTCATCCAAACGATAGATATTTGACGACGCAGTTCCGGAAGGCTGAACGGTGATGCTGTACAAGGCAGCGCTAACGGCTCTGGTGCGCACAGCATTGCTCGGCCGAGAGCACCATCCCACCTGCGCCGCATGTACGGCTGGTTGGCCGAGCAGAAATAACAGCACCGCATACTGTGCCCAATGCGATATCGTTCCGGCAGACGTGTTCTCGATGATCAGCAACGGCAAGATCCACACCTGCGCCAGCAGGCCGAGTACCGCAATCTGGCCCACCCGCTCCGTCAGCCGGGTAATCAGCAGCATGTTCAGCGCCGCATAAACCGTGATTGGGATGCCACCAGTGTTGTCTCGAACGTGGTGAATCCGATAGCCTTCAGCGTCAGACTCAAGTACGCCTTCGGAGGCGCTGACGGTATCTTAAACAGCATGCTAATGACGTACACCGGCCAGAGATTGTAGTCCTTGAGACTGCGCCAGAGCATCGGCAGGGAGATAGCTTGGCGATTGTGCATGTCCCCTTTGGATTGGTCATCCCTCAACACCCTGTTAACGATTAAATTGTAAAGTGCAGATCTTGGCCTGAAGTGAGTGGGTGATGCCATCAACCCCTCCAAACGCGCAAGCCAGCCAAGCGAGCATTTAGCGTCTTTGAACGGACAACAATCAGCCGAATCTTCTTGCCATTCAGCGTAATACGTTCAGGTGTTACCTCGCCCAGCTCCATTACTCACTTCTTGCTCTTAGTCCTGAGAGGTGTTCGTCGTTTATTTCAGGATGACTACAGCTTCAGCACACGTGAAATGGTTAGAATCTCCGCCACATTAAAATTACGGGACTACGTTCGGACTTCCTTGGGAAAGAGGCAGATATAAAGCGGAAAGTACAGAGTTTACATGTACCACCAAGGACGGAAAAGCCGTGCCACTTCAATCCTGGATAACCGCTCATTGGCCAGACAACTCAATCAAGTGGACGGCCCACGCGACTTCTGCAGGCGAGACTTCCAAAGAAGGATACACAATTCACGCCACCGTCAACACGCCTGAAGAACGAACCTCTGAAGGAGCTTCTCTTCAAATCCGCGAATCAGACCACTACATCGCAGTCGGTACCGGAGAAATCAACGTCACATTCCCCAAATCCGGAACCGCCCTCATCTCCAACATCACCACTAAGACCGGCACCACAGTCGGCACAAATGGCCACCTCGTTCTACTCACCCAACCCACTATCCTAGACCACGACCTGCCGACCGAATCCATCACTTACCACAAACTCACCAGCACCATCATATCCACGACCATCGAGCGCGCCGGGCCCCTCCGCACGACTATCAAGATAACCGGCCACCACCTCCCGGAGCCGTCCAACAACCACGCGCCCCCAATCCACCAACCCACCACAGCCAGTGGCCCCATCCTCCCCTTCACTCTCCGCGTCCACCCACACCCTCACCTACGCCCTCCCCACGCGTCCCTACGCCCACATCCGCGGCCTCGCCCTCTGCCTCTCCGCCCCCGTCCTCCGCACCCCCACCACGGCCCCCTACGACACGCACGTCCGCTTCACCTCCGCCACCAGCGGCGTCCTCGCCGAGTGCGCCCAAGGCCTCCCCGCGCTCTGGAAAGACCCGGGCCCCGCCGTCCGCGCGGCGCAGGTCGCGGGCGCGCCGTGCCCGGCGGCGGAGACGTGGCGAGAGGGGATGGACGAGGGGGTCCGGTGGGTGCCGGTGCGGAAGGAGTGGCGGCTGGCGCAGACGGGGCCGGACGGGTATGCGATTAGGAAGAGGACGGGCGAGGGGAGGGTGGGTAAAGGGGACGGGGGGAGGGCGGGAGGTGTGGTGTTGCAGGGCGCGGCCGGGAGGGGCGGGGTGATGGTGGGTGTGAGGTGGTTTTGGGAGAGGTGGCCGGCCGGGTTGGGAGTGAGAGTTGGGGCGGAGGAGGAGGAGGAGGGGATGGGGAGGTGACGGCGTGGTTGTGGTGCCCGGAGGGAGGCCCAATGGATGTGCGGGCTTGGAGAGGGAGTATGGGGGAAGAAGGGTATGAGGGGCAGTTGGAGGCGATGCGGGTGACGTATGAGGATTGGGAAGAGAGGATGTGGTCACCGGAGAGTGTGGCGAGGACGAGTGAGCTGGTAGTACTGGCGACAGAGGGGACGCCGGCGGCGGAGGAGCTGGCGAAAGTGACGAGGTATGTGAGGAATCCGCCTGTGCTGGTTGCGGACTCTGAGAGGATTTATGAGACCGGAGCGTTTGGTAAGTATTGGTCTCCAATGTCACATCCATTGCTGTCGCAACCTCTTCGAGAAGAATTGGATATGAAGCTCGACTTTCTCTTCAACTTCTACAAAAATCAGGTGGAGCACCGTAAGTGGTACGGCTTCTGGGATCATGGCGACATCATGCACACTTACGACGCGGACCGGCATACCTGGCGTTACGACGTCGGCGGCTACGCTTGGAAAATTCAGAGCTGTCTCCAGATCTTTGGCTTTGGTTTTATTTCCTGCGCACCGGCAGAGCAGATGTATACAGCATGGCCGAAGCATTGACCAGGCATACAGGCGAAGTTGACGTGTACCACCTAGGCAAGTACAGAGGCCTGGGTACCCGCCACGGAGTGCAACACTGGAGTGATAGTTGCAAACAAGCTCGAATCTCAAACGCCCCCTACAGGAAGCACTTCTACTACCTGTCCGATGGACACGAAAGGATAGGAGACCTGCTGGAGGAAACACTAGATACGGAGAAGACCTTTATAATATTGGATCCATACCGCAAAGTCCGCAAACATAAAGAAACGTACAGACCGGATCTTGGGGTGCTTTCAATATCGTTGGGCACCGACTAGTCTGCACTCGCAGCTGCATGGTTCATTGAGTGCGAGAGACATGGACCGAGATGGGAGGAAGCAAATTCCAGGCTTCTTACCAGCATTTCAGGTATCAGCAAGTTGGCAAACGGGTTCGTTACAGGCCAAGTTTCATATAATCAACTTACAGGCGGCATTGCACCGCCCCCGGAGGATGCTGCAAATCAAGGAGTTGTGAAGGTCTGCCACCTTTCGGCCATGTTCGGCTTATTCGAGATATGCGCCGATATACTGGATGCATTAAGAGAGAACCTTCCGCTTGGATTCGAAGGAGCCTGGCTTGAATACTGCAAATACTTCAATGCCACAGCTGAGGAACGAACCAAGCGTTTCGGAGTCAGCTTCGGGACTTTGCAGTTGAAACAGGGACATTCTCGACTTACAGCGTACGCTGCGCAGCATTCCCTTGATGCAGCACTCGCTGGGCGCGCCTGGCAAGAGTTTCTTTTCAGCGATGGATACCGAAAAGATGCTTCTTGGTCGGGCCATGCCGTTGACGGCAGCGGGATTTTGGAGCCTGTAGAAGAAGCGCCCTGGATCTTTAGCAACATCTCTGCTCTGTTCAGTCTAGCAGCCATTCAGGATATGGCGTAGTTAGTAGGTGTATTTCGAGGGCAAGAGGCGCCTCCCAAGCCGCCTTCCACCAGTCTACGCCAACTCCTCTGCTTGGACTGCTCACAACAAAATCCGCCACAACCAGCGCACGCTCCAACATTGGCCTTACAAAAAAAAAAAAGAAAAAGGGGAGACCCAGTTGAATGGTAGCAACTCCATCATTATGATTGGTTATTCAAAGGCCTCCCGATACTTTTAGGTTCGTGTATATCCTTTCTAGGTAAATGCGCTTACGCATAGTCACAGTGGCAGCTGACCAATCAGCAGCTTTGACAGCAAACACAGAAAATATTAAGTTGAGCATGCGGATGGGATTATGAGCGTACGGGCTTCATGCACAGAAGAGCTAGGGCAGCATGGCCACGGGGATTCGGCAGTTGGAGAGCTCAGCTGCATTCTGGCTAATGGGATGGCCTCGGTCTCGGGGTTTGTAAGACCGGGGGTTTGGTCGAAGCCCCACCTGGAGCACCCCGCACATTTCGGCCATGCTACTCCATCCGACCCCAAGCGAGACCGGTTCCTTGCTTTTCTTTCGCCTCGGGTGCACATGATCAGTTGGTGTCTATTGAGAGCAAGTCGTTGGCTGCGATGTAACGTGCCTTGGTCTCCATCTTCCGGGGAACAGGAAGGTGTTTTTCCTCCCACCGGAGAGTGACGTCAGCCCAAAGGGTGGAGTCGCCCGCAACCGTGCCTGGCTCAGCGGGCCTCATCTAAGCTGTGATTTGATCGCGGACCCCCGGCCGCTTGAGCCGCAGGAAACTGGAGATGGATTACTGAAAAGGGAAGATCCTGCCTACATCATGATAGGCATCGGACGCCACAGTCACTTTCTGATCCAAAGAGTAGAGTTCCTGCGGACTAAACTTCAAAAATACGAATCGGCGTATCGCCAAGGAGGAGCCAGCGTGGGCCGAGCTCGGGGCAAAGCAGCACCACCTCCGTAGAACTCCACGCTTTCGCCTCGCGCCCCCGGTTTTTCCACTAATTGAAACATGCGTCCAAGGATAGCTCGGGTGCAGACCAAGAAACGGAAGCGAAACCTTACCGCAGAAAGAAGGCTGTGCCTTGAGCCAAAATGCGAAAGTGAAGATGCGATTCGTGCTGATGAATCGGCCAAACCGCGGACATTGATGTGCCTGGTTGACTCGAGCGAATCACCCGACGGCTTGGACCCTGCGTTTCTCAAAACATCGATCAAGCGGTGCGTTCAGACCACCCACCGGGTCCCTGAGCGGCCGCCTGACTCCGGCATGTCCTGACTGCTCCATGTGCGGCAAGTCGGTCCGCCGGCTCCACGCACACTTTCATGCTCGTGTTTCTTCCCGTGCGGATCCATCGAAACGAGGCATCCTTCTTATACAGATCGGCCCAAGTATAAAATGCTGCCATGCGCCCCTCCTTCTACCGTCCTCCAACCCCGTCCTCCAGCCCCAAATTTTGGAGCCGTTGGGAGCAGCCAAGATGTGGAACCTCAGCTCGTTCGGCCTTCTCACGGCAGGCCTCAGCCTCCTCACCTCCCAGGCTTCCGCCCAAGTCCTTCACACCTCCGGAAGATGGATCGTGGACTCCAACAACGCGCGCGTTAAGCTGCGGTGCGCCAACTGGGCCGGCCACATGGAGACCAAAATCCCCGAAGGCCTGCAAGCTCAACCAGTAGCCTCCATAGCCAAGTGGATCGCCGACAACGGCTTCAACTGCGTGCGCCTGACCTACTCCATCGACATGGCCACCAACCCCTCCGAGCCCGTCTCCTCCGCCTTCACCGCGGCCGGCGAGTCAGCCGGCATCGCCGCCGCCGACATGACCGCCCTCTACGACTCCGTCGTCGCCAAGAACTCCTGGATCTCGTCCGCCACAACGCAATCCACCTTCGCGCGCGTCATCGACGAGCTGGCCGCGCACAACGTGCTCGTCGTGCTCGACAACCACGTCTCGCACGCGTCGTGGTGCTGCGGCAGCAGCGACGGCAACGGCTGGTGGGACCAAGCCAGCGGCTACAACGACGCCAACAGCCGCTACTTCAACACGACCGCTTGGCTGGCCGGGCTCGCCGCCATGGCCGAGTTCTCGGCCGCGCACCCCAACGTCGTCGGCATGGCGCTGCGCAACGAGCTGCGCGCCACCGGCTCGCAGGACCGCGACGGGCACGCCGACTGGCGCAAGTTCGTCGGCCAGGGGCTCAACGCCATCCACGGCGCCAACCCCGACCTGCTGATGGTCGTCGGCGGCCCTTCGTACGCCACCGATCTGAGCTTCTTGTACAGTAGCCCGCTCGATCGCTCCGCTTACCCGGACAAGGTTGTCTGGGAGTTCCACAACTACCAGTGGTCGTGGTCGTACTCGGACTGCGCGGACCACCAGACGAAGCTGGGCCAGAAGACCGGATTCCTGCTGAGCGAGAACCAGGCCTACACCGGTCCGCTGTGGCTGAGCGAGTTTGGCTGGAACCTGGATACGCCGTCGGCTGTGGAGATCGACTACTACACGTGCTTGGTGCAGTACATGCAGGGCAATGACGCGGATTGGGCGTTCTGGGCGCTGCAGGGCTCCTATTACATCCGGGAAGGCCAAACCAACTTTGAGGAGACGTTCGGTCTGGTGAACAAGGACTGGAGCGCGTGGAGGAACGCTTCTTTCCCAGACATTCTGGGGTCCATGTTCGATGTTACGCAGGGACCAGGGATCTAAGTCCTGCGATGAATGTGTACAAAAGCCCTTCCATCCGATGAAAGCATGTTTGGCGTAAAATAAAGACGAATCTTCTGAGTTCAAAACGCTTCCAAGAAAAATTAAAATTAAAAATTTTTTTGATACACTCTTATCTTCTCTTACCATCCCCCAAACACCCCCCAGCCCGAGCGCCTCATGAGCGAGCCGCTGCAGCTGCAGTTTCTAGTTAGTGTACCGCTCCAGCCGCGCGGAGACGTCGAGATTGCGGTGCTTCTGGAGCCAGATGATGGGAGACTTGATGGTCTAAGAGGCGAGGAGAATCGGCGGAGCCGAGTCTGTGGCCGAAGACTACAGCCTGACATCGTTTGCCGCAGTAAAGCGTCACGTATTCTGGATAATGGACGCCGAGCTTAACCACAGTTTCATCACTGGATCCATCTAGCGTCAGTGGAACCACACCTTGTGACTACTCATCTGAGAGGGAAGCGAGGGTCTGGAGGGGCATTTGTACCAAAATGGCTGTTGTTGTCGAGAAGCCCAGTATCAGAGGTCGAAGTTATCGGGGTCGCTGCGACGGTTTCTCCCGGAAGGAAACGGGCACCGTGCAGTTCAATTGACCACAAAAGCAAAGAGATTTCGAACAATCAACCGACAGCTTGCTGAACTAACCCAATTCGAATAGCATCGTTGCGCTTAATTCATGAACGAGATTCTCCTCGGATTCCAGTCAGGCCGCAGAGCAGATTGTGCATAAGTATAGTCGGTGTGTTTGAAAGCGTCAAGCATACTGCAACGGGGGACTGCGTATCAACACCTCAGTGCTTGTGGAGGTCGCGGTCTTGAAGAGAAGTTGCCAGCAGCAGCGAAGACGGTAAGACTGATTATGGTGGAAATTGCTGCTGGGAGTTACTGTGGATGCGGGAATATTTTAAGGTGCTAGGTGGCACAACTTACGCGAAGTGTTCCCTATTCTATTGGGGCTATTATGCGCTATCCTCTTCATGTAGCACACATGTATGACAGAAAACACTTAGCTCAGACAGCCGCAGTGTCTGGGCGCGCACAGAGATGCGATTGGGATTCAGGAAACAGCGGTAAAATAGCAGAATCTGTCAGAATACTCGTTCATTACTCGCGTGCACACCGTAGAGATCTATACAGATTACAATAAAACCAGGATTCTTGCCATGCGGGCCATCGGATTCTAAGCACGCCGCCACCGTTTCATTCTAAAGAAATAATACACTATCGTAACAATAGCAATACTAAACGCAATATATACCCAAAGGATTCCAACATTACACCACTTGTCAACTCACTCAATCTTGAAAGCAGTAATATATTAATCCGCGTACGCAAAGCCGTAGTACTCGCACCCAGCCGTGGCGTTTAAGTTAGCCAGCTGGCCCGGACTCTGCTGCAGATAGGCATCCAGATAATAGGCGCAAGTGCTGCCGGTCGGGAGGCCGAATGCGGCCATCTTGGTGCTCGAGCACTTAATGCGGCGATTGCACGTGGCGGGGCCGACGACGCCGTTAACCAGTAGCTCAGTGGCGAGAGGTGCCATATGAGCTCTTAGAAGCTGGGTAGTGCGTCGGGCGGCTGCATGACGCTGTTAAAGGTAAAGATAAGAACGAAGAAATTAATTCAGATATGGCCGGCCGACTTGGTGTTAGGCATGACCGCAATAATAAGGTGCGCGAAGGAGGAGGCGTAGATAAAGAATTAGATCGTATAGGCGAGTACGGTAAGCTCCCGCGTAGAGGGCTACACGCCCTTCATTGCGCACTAGTAGCTTACGTAGATAATCAGGCTAGTAAGGATTTAATAGATGATCTCTACCAGAATATTAGTAATTATAAATACGTTTTCGGTAAACTCTGCAGTAGCCGTACTGCGCTAATAGATAAGTGCCTTGAGTTCCTCTTACACAGCCTTACTCTTGACGATAGCTTCTATACTTTAGGCCAGTCGTTTGCGGAAATCCCTTAGGGCCCGCGCCTCTAATTTCGAGTATATATCTATACTCCGTTAGTTAGGTTTACAAGTAGATATGGTATTTTCTATACTCGGCCGGATTCGCTTTATAGTAATATACTAAGGTACCAAGCCGAGATCTCAGCACATGAGCAGCCATGCTCTGCGCTCCTACTCCGCGTTCCTTGGCTTTGAGTATGCATACGTGGCTTTCCAACCGCAATGAAAGCACGCTAGAGATCTTCCTCGTGTTTCCTATGGCCAAGGAGCTTTTTACTGATCAAGCGACCTGCTCGACGTGCTAGCAAGAAATCCTGCAACTGAACCGCCCCATACTCGGTGCTTGGAGTCTATGACGGTGCGGCCGCAAGAATTCTATTCGTTCCGTTTCACACTAACTTGCCTAATATGGCGAATCCATCGGAGAGCGAGTTAGCAATCGCTTGCTGGGACCACGTCTGCCAGGTGTTCACCGTAAGACGTTCACTAATTCCAAATGCCGCTCTGTAACGGAGTTGGCAGTACCCACTGCGTCACGCCAACGCAGGCCTCCTTTGAGGTCAAAAGATGTACTGGAATGAACCCAATTGAGGATCCATTTTGGTGTGATCAGATAATATACCAGTCCGTGACACACTCGAAAGTCAAAAAGCATCCACTACCCGAACATGTTGGGATGTCTGCTCACGATCGGCCACCTTGGGACTACAGTCCCTCCGCACTGCGGAATACCTCGGATCATGAGGGAGTGCGACGCAATAAGTTTGCTCCCGATTGATAACCACGGTCTTCCGCCATTTGACCGCTTTTTGAGAACTGTGAGACCCACGCCGCCGCAGCTACCAAAAAACCCCGCCCATTACGATCTCAAAACAACTAGACACGAGCTATAGCATGAAGTAAGCTTCCCATCAGCAGCCTTCACAACCAGCGTCCCACTGCGCAATGTCGACTACTTCACTGCACCGAGCCCGAGCCCCCGACCCGTTCAACACGCCAAACGACCACCGCCGCTCATTGGCCGGTGTAGCGAAAGCCACGAGCGCCATCCTCCTCGGCCTTAGGAGATAACGTCACCACAAACTCCTCTCCAGCAACCTCCAGCCGCCAGGAGCAGCAACAACACTTGAGATATAATACTCGCGATGACGGAGAAGCGCTAGCGCTTATCCCTGTGATACTGCCTTCGCTCCCATTTAGGAAATGATGTTAAGTCCTGGTGCCTGCACGGCAAGCCTAACGCCGCATGGCGTATTTTAACTCCGGAGCTACCAGCGTCCGCAAGCTGATGTTAAGAGAATATTATTGCGCAGCGAGAGAGGTGGTTGGAGGAGGGGGCTCAATGACGAGTCGTATATAAGCCGCTCGAGAGACAAGCAAATCCAGACTGCCGTCCAATACACCATTCCCTCACAGCTTTAATCGCGTCTACTGAAAAAAAAAGGATCCGATCTCGGCTCAACGACGACCGGTAATCCGCACGACCAAACCACTCACCATGACCGCGCCGACCAATCGCGCCGCCTACCTCACCCACGAGCAGGCCTACCCGCTCTCAGTCCGCGAGGCGCCCTTCCCCGCGCTCGAGCCCAACCAAGTCATCATCAAGACCGCCGCCATCGCGGTCAACCCGGTCGAGTATGGCCCAAACGCGCCCCCTTCCCGCCTATCCTCCTCCCCCAGCCCACATCATCTGCGAACTCCCACCTGACCCCCGCGCCTAGCTACGTCATCCAAGACCAAAGCATCCCCTTTCCGGCGCCCTACTACCCCTGGATCCCCGGCCACGACGTGGCCGGTACCGTCACGCACACGACGCACCCGGCGTACCCGGCTGGCACGCGCGTGCTCGGGCTCGCGCTGGCGTTCGACAGCAAAGACGCGGGCGCGGCGGGGTTCCAGGCGTACGTCAAGCTCTCGCCGCCGTTCATCGCGCGGCTGCCGGACGGCGTCTCGTTCGAAGAGGCGTGCGTGCTGCCGCTCGCGACGGCGACGGCGTGCGCGGGACTGTTCGAGGAGGCGAATCTGGGGCTGCAGTATCCGTCGGCGGCGGCGGCGGCGGCGCGAGAGGCCGGGGCGAGGGCGGAGGGCGAGGGCGAGGGCGAGGGCGAGAGGGGGGTGGTGGTCGTGTGGGGAGCGGCGAGCAGCGTCGGGAGCAGCGCGGTGCAGCTGTGCGCGAACGCTGGGTACGACGTGTTCGCGACGGCGGGGGCGGGGAACGCGGCGTACGCGAAGGAAAGGCTGGGGGCGGCGCGGGTGTTCGATTACAAGAAAGAGGGGGTGGTCAAGGAGGTCCTGGAGGCGTTGAAGGGAAGGCGGTTTGCGGGGGTGTTTGATGCGATAAGCCTGGGGGGTGCGATTGAGGCGTGTGTGAATATTGCGGGGAGGGCGGAGTGTGAGGGGGCGAAGAGGTGCGTGGCGACGGTGCGGGGGCTGCCGGAGGAGCTGGAGGGGGGGCTGTCGGAGTTGGGAGTGAGGACAAATAGGATTTGGGGGAGCATGGCGATGCATTCTCCTGTGGGGAAGGCGGTGTTTGAGGATTTCCTGCCCGGCGCGTTGGCGGATGGGAGGTTCGTGCCTGCGCCGAGGCCGGAGGTTGTGGGGGAGGGGCTGGAGAACGTGCAGAAGGCGGTCGATATTCTGAAGGCAGGAGTTTCGGCGAAGAAGCTGGTGGTGACTTTGTAGCTTCGCAAAGGTAGAATGTAGGATCTTACCCTCGCTGGATCTACGTAAACTTACTGTGAGCACAATGTTTGGTATTGTCTTCAAATTTGATATGCTTCTAGCACGGTTAGTGCGATTGGCTCCTATTGCACTCATGCTGTAAAGGGGTTTTGTTGGCGCGATCGGACTGGTGGACTTGTTATCGCTGCACCAGAGGCCCAGCTTTGGAGACTCGGATGCTGGTTCCTCTGGAAACAAGGAGCTGGAGTTCCGATTCGCAATCACTGGTCGAGACTGATGTGGCGGATGATTGGGGTGGTTAGTGGAGTGGTTGTTGGCGGTAGCTGAAGCCTGAGCTGGCAAACTCTTTTCGCATACGAGGTGACTGCACCGCCGGATGAATAGCGGCTGAGACGCCATTCATGCAGGTCAGTGCAAGGCTGAGACTGGTCCAGGCTGCGACGGGGTAGGACAGGTAGAGAGAGGTCGGGCGTGCGCAACTGAAGATTAAAATGACTAGGAGGCGGACAGATGCAGGAACGGGCATGATGATGGAAGGTCTGCTATCCCAGCGTTGTGGCCGACGCCGCATCCGCTTTGTTCTCTGGGCGCGGCGCCGTAAGCGGAGCGGTGCCTGGAACTAGCGGCGGCACAACTGGGGTCGCACGCCACAAATAATGCCAGGCCCGAGGCCGCATGTCAGCAGGGACGGGAGGTGGAGTGAGCGGGCCGGCCGGTGCAGAGGTGTAGCTCGTCCTGAGGGTGGCCGGGTGAAACGGGCAGAAACGGGCCCGTAGTTGAGATGTTTCCAGCTTGCGCGGCTCGACGGGGGTCATCCTGCCGTCAGGGTCGGATGTAGATGGGCTCGGCCACGCTGCAGCCAGAGCGCGCACTCTATCGCCAGGCACGATCCGGGCGCGCGCTAGGCCGGATGATTTGCAGGTACCGAGCGAGCGATGCGCGGGCTGCTCGCACCACGGCGCGCCATCGATTCGCAGGCGGTGCGGCCAATTCGGCGGGCGGCTGAGGGGCTCCGGCTCCGGCTCTGCGAGAGAAAGGGCGACTGCGCCAGTGCGGCTCAGGCTGGCGGGCTGGGGAGGCGAGAGCGAGGCTCGATTGGGGATGCGACGCGGCAAGCGGATATTTTTGGGCGAGGGCAGCTGGATTCGCTGTGGTGCGACACATGATCGCCATCGATTCGCATGGCCGAAACGCGGCGGGGCCAGCGCGCGGTCGGGGCGCAGCGCAACCGGGCCGGGGAAGCCCAAGCCAGTCGCGTCGCTGCTGCTCGCGCTTTTGGACACCCGCCAAGCCGCCTGTCGCCCGTCTGCAGAGCTTGACACGCCTGCATGCGCCGAGAGTCAGGGTGTGTGTGTGTGTGCGCGCGCGCGTGGGCGATCGGCCGCCTGCGCGCGTAGCTGCTAAGTGGTAGTGGTGGTGTGGCCGCGGCGGTGGTCAGAACACCACCGCCAGCAGCAGCAGCAGCAGCAGCAGCAGCAGCAGCGGCAGCTGGCAGCGACAGCACAGCGGCGCCACGCCTGCCCGCTCGCCCCTGGCGCGGCCGTGTAAACGCCCAGAGCGAGCCGTGGCGATGGTGCCGGCGTAGCCAGGCCGGCAGTGCGCATACACGACCGCCAAGCACGCCCGAACGAGCTCACTTAATTGCTGCTGCTTAGCTCTGCATCCCAACGCGGCATGGCCGCCGGGCCTGCTGCGCTACATATAGGCCAGCATGAAGAGCTTCGTCCGCCGCCTCGGGAGGCGCCCGTCTGCCTGACTTCCTCTCCTGCCCTGCCCTCGCTGTCCTTCGCTCCGTTGGCCTGCTGCTTTCCGTTGCCGCTCTCCTCGCTCGCTGTCCCCGCTCGCGCCTCTCGTGCTCCACCCCGGCGATACGAGACACTTCACTGCAGGTGGCGCTTGCCTTCGAGAACAAAACGCGCCCGCTGCCTCCTTGTCCTCCCCTCTCTCGTTTTCTGCTTCTTTTTTTTCCTAGCCCTGTGCGACCCGCCCGCCAGACGGGCAGCAAGCGCAGCTGCCGTGCTACACTTCCCGCTTCAACCGTAGCCCTCAACCGCACGCCGTGCCTTCCTTTTCACCGCGCCTTCGACCCCTCCTCCCCTTCTTCGCTTCTCAATAAAGGTAGTGCCCCTCCTGCCCCAAGATCCTCCTTCCCGTTTCGCGTACACTCGCTCACACTCCCGCTGAAGCAGCCGCCCGCCTTATTGCGAACTCTAATTTGTAGCCGCCTGGATCGCGCCCGCCTTGCTCCCTCTGCTCATGCTCGTCGACATCGCCGCTTAATCGCTTCCCTCGCTATCCACCTCTCGCCAACTGCCATTCGCTTGCACCTCACCTTCGTTCTGACCCGCCCGTCATGTGGGGAGAAGCCTTGGGCCTGGCCGCCCGCGCCGTGAACGAGAATGGTGTCCACGACATCACTGACCCGTGGCCGGTGAAGGACGTGAGTCTCGCGACCGTTCGCCGCCAAGTTGTGCGCCTGCTCACCTTCCGCTTAGATCGTCTACTGTGCCATTGTGGGCGGAATCATGCTCATGGCTCTGCTCGAGTGGTTTCTCTGGGTCGCCGCTTTCCTGTACTGCCTGGTCAAGGTGTACAAGAAAGCCGAGAACACCAGCATCAAGGTGCTGGCCGTCATCGTCATGATCCTCTTCACTGCCCTCAGGTACGCCGATCCGCACTGCCATGCGCCTGCGCCGCCGCCTATTAACCATTCTCGCCTGCAGATGCATCTTCCTGCCAATCATGGTTGTCACTCTGCCTCTTCCGTCGCAGGTCGTGCAGTACTTTCCCGTTGCCATGGTCGAATTCCTTCAATGGTTCGCTTTCTGGTCCTTCGCCGGCCTGCTCACCGTGCCCTGGCTGTTCTGCGTCTACCAGCTCGTCACCCATTCCATCGGCCGCACCAAGAGGATCAAGCACGTGCTGGACGAGGCCTCGGCCCCCAAGGTTGTCATCATCATGCCCTGCTACAAGGAAATCCCCGACGTCCTCATGCGCACCATTGATTCCCTGGTCGACTGCGAGTACCCGCCTTCCTGCTTGCACATCTTCCTCTCCTTCGACGGTGACCAGGAGGATGAGCTCTACCTCAACACCATTGAGAAGCTCGGCGTCCCGCTCACTCTCGACACTTACCCCAAGAGCATCGATGTCACCTACCGGAGCTGCCGCATCACCGTTTCCAGGTTCAAGCACGGCGGAAAGCGCCACTGCCAGAAGAAGACCTTCCAGCTCATCGACAAGATCTACCAGGAGTACCTCAAGCGCAACGACAACCTTTTCGTCCTGTTCATCGACTCGGACTGCATCCTGGACAAGGTGTGCATCCAGAACTTCATGTACGAGATGGAGCTCAAGCCCGGAAGCAAGCAGAACATGTTGGCCATGACTGGTGTCATCACTTCCACCACCGAGAAGAACAGTCTGATCACGATTCTGCAGGACATGGAGTACATCCACGGTCAGCTGTTCGAGCGTTCGGTCGAATCCGGCTGCGGCGCCGTCACCTGCCTGCCCGGTGCCCTCACCATCCTCCGTTTCTCGGCCTTCCGCAAGATGGCCAAGTACTACTTCGCCGACAAGGCCGAGCAGTGCGAGGACTTGTTCGATTATGGCAAGTGCCACCTGGGCGAGGATCGCTGGCTGACTCACTTGTTCATGATTGGTGCCAAGGAACGTTACCAGATCCAAATGAACACCGGCGCCTTCTGCAAGACCGAGGCCGTCCAGACATACAAGAGTTTGCTCAAGCAGCGCCGCCGCTGGTTCCTGGGATTCATCACCAACGAGGTGTGCATGCTGACGGATATTCGCCTCTGGAGGAGGTACACCATCCTGTGCATTGTGCGTTTCATGCAAAACACCATCCGCACCACTGCTTTGCTCTTCTTCATCATGGTTATCTCTATCATGACCACTTCGCAGAAGATTTCCAACCTTCCTGTCGGCTTCATCGCCGTCTCGCTCGGCCTCAATTGGGTTCTCATGCTCTACTTCGGCGCGAAGCTTGGTCGCTACAAGATTATGATGTACCCGATCATGTTCGTGGTAAACCCCTTCTTCAACTGGTGCTACATGGTCTACGGCATTTTCACTGCAGGACAGCGCACCTGGGGTGGCCCTCGCGCCGATGCCGGAAGTGCCGACAGCAATACGACGCCCCAGGCTGCCATCGAGCAGGCCGAAGCCACCGGCGACGACCTCAACGTTGTTCCCGAGACCTTCAAGCCCGCCGCCGAGATCCAGCGCAAGAAGTCGAAGAAGGAGGGCCGGCAAGCTCAGCTCCCGCTCCAGCCATCGGATCATTTGGAGGGTCGGTTCGCTCCTGCGGAGAGGCTTCCAGGTGGTTGGTACCAGCAAGGAAACGATTCTGGGCTCACGCTCCCAGACATGCTTCCCCGCGATCCCAATGCTCCCCGATTGCCTCTTCACCCTCGCGAATCGTTCGACTCCTTCATCACGCAAACCTCGGGCGGCAACAACTCGATCTACATGCCTCGTCGTGTCGAATCAGTCATGGACGTCGAAGGCGTCGCTGCCTACCATCTCGCCCAGGCTGCCCAACGCCCGGCCGGCGGTGCATTCTATGAGCAAGGTCCTAGCCAGGCGCAGTATGGCCCCGTTAGCCAGGGCAAGCCTGGTTTCCACGAGTCCGTTGACTCACTTGACAGCTCCAACTATGGCTACATCGACCGCAAGGACACCCGCGACCTCTCTCCTGTGCGCGACCAGCTTGATCGCCCGCCGCACAATCGCGTCGCCAGTGACAACAGCGTCACGTCGATGCGCTCCAAGTCCCCCGGTCCCGGTTCCTCGCCTCTCGCCGCCGAGCTGAAGGAGTACGGCAACACCGCAGACCCCAACAGGGGCCACCCTGCTCTCGCCTCCAACCAGTCCCCTTACACCAACCCTAACGGCAACAGCTCCGCTGCCAGCCTGACCATCCCAGCTGCAACTCACCGCCCGACCAGTTCTGTCGGTAGCGCCGGACGACAAGGTCGTAGCCCGCTCGCCCGTGCCAGCTTCGTCCGCACTGGCGACGACATCGAACTCGGCATTGAGATGCAGCAGCAACAGTCGCTCATGGACCCGCGCAGCCGCAGCCCGGTCGCCTACGGTATCCCGGACGTCCAGGTCCACCAGCCCTCGATGCCAACGGATGCCGAACCCAGCTCCGCCCAGGAGCAGGGTCACTCGCGGAACGACAGCCGGGACAGCGAGGGCAAGCGGCGAAAGAGGCTTACCAAGCAGCCTCCCAGCAGCCGGAGGCAGAGCCAAGCTGATTGATTGAGCGTTTAATTTCTACTTTGCATCGGACCGGCGTTCATACTGCATGCATGCGACTAAAACAAGAGCTTTACTTTCTTACTGTCACTTCTTTTACATTTGAACTGACGTACGTACGCATGACGCCCATTCCTTCTCCTTTTTATTCCTCATTTTGCTTCATTACATGCGTGCATGTCGGCTATTGTGCTTTGGGAGGAGAAGTGTGGCCTTGCAAGAGCAGTGGGGGGTTTTCCTTGTCCTCATCTTCCCCCGCTATAGTTAATGAGGGAGTAATTACTTTTCCGAGGGGGAGTGTCCAGCCAGTTAGCTAGTGAGGAGTTGAAAAGTTGAAAAGAGGCACGGATGAGGGAGTGAGATGGATAACTGATACCTACCTTGAAAGTATTCAAGCTAATAATCAAAAGTATGATATGATACAACGTTCTTCTTCCCATAGCTTTCCGTGACCATGGTTCTTTGTTTGACCGCTTAGTAACTCATTACTCGTTGAAATGCCTATTTTACCTCACGTAAACTGGAGCATCGGTTTCCTTTTCACTTTCTTCTTTCCAACCCCACCTCCCAACCAAGCAACTAAAAAAAAAGTTTGAGACATGGTCCGTCCCTCGCGGAAGATTGACTTTGGTTCACTTGTTCCTTGCAGGTGAAACCCTCTCTGTATCGCGCCCTGTTGGGATGCGTCGCGGGTCAGCACTGAATCTTCCCGAGCTTTTGCTGCGGGTGTGCGGCCAGGCATGTCTTGCACACGCAAAATGTTCCGTGTCACTCAACGACGGTACGCACAGCGGATGGGAATGGCGGGCAAAGGAAGGAGAACTGAACAAGCCTTTTTCTTCTTCTTTTTCTTTTTTTTTCCTTTTCCCTCCGGTCGCTTGCGCCAATCCGACGAAACGGAAGGAAAGAAGGTTCTAGATACGAGGTGGTGAGGTGGTTCATCGCGTTTCCGTCACGTCATGTCCCGTCGCGCGCCGCATTTTTTAAGCTGGTCGGCCGGCGGGCGGGCGCCAAGGGAGGGCAGAGGACGTCAAAAAAAACGTGACAAAACCGTATCGCACGGGCTCTTTCACCCTTCCGTGCGCCGCTCGCGTATCGTGGACGGTTTGGCTCGCTGGCTGCCGCCGTGTGGTCGCGACATCCCCTCTCTCGTCCAGGCAGGCATTGCATGTGTCGAGTGCCGCAGAAGAAAGCTTGTTGGTGGGTGGCGGAAAGGCTAATTCACGAGAGGGAAGGGGAGGGGCGGGGAGCGTTGGAGGTACCGGTTGAGCATGTGAGCAAGTGGTTGACCGGATGTGGGACTTTTCCTTCGAAAAGGCGGAAGGATGAAGAGAGAGGGGGGGAGGAGGATTGTGTGTGTATTGTGAGGGTGAAGACCGTTGACGCACGAGAGCGGCGCTCGAAGAAGGTGGTGGTACAGGCCAGACAGGTTTGTGCGTTGGTTAGAGAACACGTCATTGTTGTATGCTGCTGCTGGTTGGAAGTAGTTGTGCCAGCGCTCGGACGGATGGGGTAACGTTTGCCCCCCCGGGATCGTGGATGGCGGACGCCCGAGGATCTGATTTGGGTGCGTGGATCTTGCTGGCTTGCCTTCGCTTCCAATCATTCTCTTTTGTTCTTTGGCTCCGGTTCCCGGGATGTGGTAACTTTCAGCTAGCGGTAAGCTTGCTTTCCTGGGACACCCGTTTTGGCTTCGGTTGCCTGATTGGGTGCCTGCAGCCTTTTGGGCCAGCTGTCTGCGTCAGCTAGACCCAGAGAGACGGTGCACGAAAGTGTTGATGTGGTTGCGACCACCGTGTGAGCGGATACTCACTCTTTTGCCAATAAATAGAGAAGCACTTAGATGAGTGATTTGCGTCTCCTCCCCGCCTCGCTCATGCCCGGCTGGTGCTGATCCTCCGGTCGAGTTGGAGGAGGCGTCTCCAGTAAGTAAACAACCTCTTTATGCTATCTGCACCCGATGAATGCTAAGGTATCAAGAATATAAGCTATCTCTCGTATCCCCAGACTGGAGAGAGTGACAATTGGTGAGACAAAGACATCGCCCTAGATTCCCTGCCTTTCCCTCCACTTCACATCTCCAAGGGCTCTCCCATGCTGTTCAAGCTAAGCCAAATCACACCAGACTGAACGTCTGCTCTTCCAGCTCACCTTCCTCCAGCATCTCAATAGCCTCTCCGTACATCATCCCATCTACGTAACACTCCCCACATAGACTATATTCTTCGCTTTCATTTTGTGGCCTCAAGATGAAGGGGACTTCCCCTCCGAAGAAGACTACGATATTATCTCCAGGTTGTGTCACCTCCGGTCCAAGGCCGCAGAACCCTTTCTGGCTGATGAAAAAACACCTGAAACTCAATGCTACTTCAGCGTTTTCAAGCCCCTGTTCCCAATCACCATTGCTGTATTCCCTGGTCAGGAAATCTCGCGCGTGCGGGACAATTCCCTGCTGGCGGAGATAAGCGAGGAAATTTGCAATGTGGTCTTCACTTTGGCCTTCGGTCCAAACGCTCTGCTTCAGCTTCGAGTGCCAGCCGGCGTAGAGCGTGGAACAGAGTCTGGACACGAGGTGGCGGAAAGAGCCTTGCAACCTGTCAGGCGCCGTTGTAAGCTCTTCCCAAATAGACCTGACGATCGCCGCGTTTCCTTTTCTGCTATCAGCTGTGCTGAAATCGAAAGTGTCCGACCTCCATTTGACCAAATCCAGACAGGCGCCATCCACTTTGAGTATACGATCTTCGATTGAGAGTCGGGATATTTTGGACCCACAGGCTCTATAAAAGTATCCCAGGTCAGGCTGGTCGGCTAGCGCCGCCACTTTTTTCGACACCCAGAAAGGTACCCAAGATGGAGGACGAGGGCAGTCGAGAACCGTGTTATGTCCAATTTGGGACAGCATGTATAAGGGATCGTGCAGCTCCAAGAGTCTTTTGGCTACATCGAGGAACACATCCTGTGCTGGTTTCGAATAGTCGACTATCACAAATGGGGCTCCACCGGCCATTCCTCCAAAATTCTGGAATGCCACGTGGCCTAGTAATGCGTATATCTTATCCCTAGGGTTGGAACAGTCGCGGTTCCTTGCAGCCCGGAGTATGTATCGCACGTCCTCATTTTTACCATGAACGAAGTCGAGATTCATCCTGGAGATCCTGTTCATATAGATGCCACGACTCCGAAAGATGGACTGGAAATATTTGTTGTAGCAACCTGACAGGTATAATAGATTTTTCCAGCGAAGTTGATGGCGGCCGCATAAAAGGAAAGCTTGTGAGGCCAATCCGACCTCTTGAAAAGTCCACATGCGAAAGAACCAAGGACTCTCAAGGAGTTGGCTCAACTGCATCCACTCGTATTCTGAGATGCTTAAGATCATTCGCTCCATCTTTTCTCTGGTCTCTGATAAATACGCGCCGTGGAGATGATCGACTAGGCCGAAGGCTGTCCGGGCGTCGAAGTTGTCACCTCGCCCAAGCCATGCATTGACGTTCTCCGCGCGTCTGAAGATTGTGCGCATCAATTGCACCTGATGGCCGCGTTCCTGTAGGCTGCTTTGGTCGATGCATATAGAATCGGCCCACAGGATGCGAGTAGCATTTTCGGATCGAAGGCGTTGGAGGACATCGCATAGACTTCGCGGGATGCGTAGGCGCTTGCGGTGGCAAAAGATATCCGTCCTTTCGTCCCCCCAGACGTACGAGATGGCATCATAATCCGGATGGAAGTTGATCGAGTAGATGCGGAGACGACAGGAAACCGTGCTGTTTTCCGGCCCAGGCAGCAGTTCGAGGAGACGGAAGAATTTCTCGCCGTCAGGGAGAGGGTCGTGCAGATAGCGGGAATCATCGAGAGCGGGGCTGGGCTCCCCAGACGAGCCCTTGCTGGCTGGTGCCTGTTTCCTTCGGGCCCTTCCCTTGGGCTTCTTTGAACGTCTTGCCATCCCGCGAGCTGTGGGGGTGTTGTCTGCAGAGCCAAGATGTGAGAGGAATATAAAGCTTGGACTGATGTTGGCAAGGGCATGGAAAATTCGATGTATGAGTCTGGCGAGTCTGGGGATGCGCGAGGCTGAGGATATCAAGAAGTTGCGGGGAAGGGAGTAAGCAGGCAGGGCAAAGCGCCACATGCGAGACAAAAGTCTGCGCACCTCAAAATGACTTCCCTACCAAATTGCCTGACGCAGCGTCATGCAAAGATGTACGTAGGGAGTAAAAGCATTCGTCTGGAGATATATTTTGGCATTTATACCTCCAGATAATAGGTTCTACTCCTTACGGAAATTAGCGGGTCACAATACGGCGGCCATTGATCGCTCGGGTAGGAGTCGATAGGCTTCGCAGCGTGCGGAGTATTTTCATCCGCGTGAGCGCGTGGGGGCGACCGCCAGTGGGGCATGCCACGAATGCTACTGAGCCGCACTGGCTTGGTTTTGGCCCCAGGAGGCCGAAGAGCCAAAATAAAATTCAACAAATGCTACACAACATGAATTGCAGATGCTCCGAGCTGCCTGCCGGGATTTCACAGGTTGTAGCGGAAGTCGGGGTGCGCATCACCTCTCCTTCCGCCGTCAATCTCCTTGACCTTCTGCTCAAACGACATATCATCTCGCTTACGGTTGAGCCGCCAAAGCGTGAACCACATGATCGAGTACCCCATGCCGGCACATATGATAGCTGCTAAAGAAACAGCGTGACCTATCACGTACCGGCCGTCTAAGTTTGTCAAACGGTAAATCTGGCCGGCCTGGACGCTCGTTAGCTGTTTGAAGGGTTGTGGGAGGGCGTTTACTTACCACGATACCTGCGCTATTTCCTATCGTTTGTTGCAGGCCAATCGCAGTAGCACGCTTGAAGTACCCAGCATTACTATTGCTAATCCAAGTAACGTTCAAGCCGACGACGCAATATATCCCTGTGGCTGTGACAAACGTGGCAAAATACAGGACAGCTGTAGAGCTCATGCTCACACCTATCAGCAGCGAATACCCGGTCATCGTCACCATGGCCATAGGAACCATGAATACTGCCCGTCTGTTGACGTGGTCAGACAGGAAGGACACTGCCACGTAGATTACGGCAGCCCATGCATAGACGGGCACCGTCAGCAGCTGCGTTCTGACGCTCGAGTACCCAAAACCATTGATGATCTTCGGCAAGAAGGTTGAGAAGCCGAACGAGCAGATGTTGGCGCAGAATTGGCAAAACGCCGACAGCCAGACCTTTGGGTCCGTGAAGGCAAGCTTTATCTCGCTCTTGTCGAACACTTCGGACCCGTGGTAGACCTTGGCACGCTCATGGCGGATCCGCATCAACGTTTTCTCGTCCTCCCGGAGCCACCACGCTGTCTCGAATGAGTCGGGCAGGACGAAGACTGCCAGTATTCCGACCACGATCGATATCAGCCCCTCCACGAGGAAGAGCCAACGCCAGCCTGCAAGCCCTTTGGCGCCGTGAAGACTGGTCAGACCGTATGCGAGCAGGCCGCCAAAAGATCCGGACAACGCTGCAGCAACGAAGAGGTACGAGATTCTTCTGGCTTGTTCGGTGCGTTGGTAGAAGGTGCTGAGGTACAGCGTGAGGCAGGGAAACAGCCCGGACTCAAACGCACCAAGGAGGAGGCGCGTGGCGAGCAATGCGGCGTAGTTTTGGACGAAGGCAGCCCCGATAATGACAGCACTCCAGCCGATGATGAAAAATGGTATCAGTCGGCTTGGCCCGAGTCTCTTCAGCACCAGACTTGCCGGTATTTCAAATGCGATGTAGGTCACTACAGAGTCCGTGAGTGACGCGTCCAACTGACAAGCGATCCAGCCATACCGTAGAACACAGTCACTGCGACGTTCAGCTTGTTCCCGTCAAGGTTCAAGTCCTCGTTCATGCCTGCAATAGCAGCGTTCCCGATATTGCTGCGGTCCAGGTAAGAGACCAGGAAGAACAGAACCTGTAAAATATTAGCTGACGATGGGCTCTCAGCAAGCGGTTTGTGCAGGCACGTACCATCATGGGCGCCAGCCACATGTCTAGCTTCCGCACCAGACTTTTTTCTGCTGCTGGGTCGATTGACAGCTCCGCAGAGGCTGTCTCGACGTCATGTTTGATTTCGCCTTCCACCTCCAGCGACTTTTTGTCTGTCATGGCTCAAAGGTCTGCTTTCAGGGTTTGAGGTGCTGAGGGGGATTGAGAGGACGACCTGTCATGATATGGTATGGCCACAGACGGTTCCTTACAATCAGCTGTCAAATGATGATGCCAAGCTACTGCTAGCATTGCTATCGGGGATTGCCAAGAAAAGATCGGTAAATTAGGATGAGTCTCAAAGATAAGCCCGGCCCACTGACTTGTCCAAGAGAAGACAAAAATAAAAAGAGCATTCCATCAATATGCAGAACCACCAGCGAGCATCGAGCCATAAAGAGGTATTCCTTGGCAGCCATGTACCACACTAAAAGCCTCTACCGATAAAGTACTCTCTGGGGGCTCGGAAGTTGCACAATCTGGCGCTCAAGTGGCCACGGGAGTGTTTTTCCCCGCATCGGCTTCTCCTCCCGACCCCCATGCTATCTTATCGTGGGCTTGCCCATCAGCGCGCAGCGTACAAAAAGCCGAAGAAGCCTTGCACTAGAGGCCAAAAAGCCGATGGCCGATTACCTGGGCATGGCGTCCGGGAAACGACTCGCCAGCGAGGACGCAGCCCAGGTGCAGCCGGGAAACAAGCGGACTAAGAGAGGTCGCCATGCTTCGGCATGTTTGGCCTGCCACCGGCGGAAGCAAAAGGTCGGTATCTCGCATCTGGGCTGCATAGACGTACATTGACAGTTTCGGGAGTGTAATGGCGCAAAACCATGCCTAAACTGCACCAGAAGGGATGTTGCATCGACATGCACCTTCCCCGAGGCGGAGAATGCAGCAGGTCCGCGTCAGCTTCTCTCCAGCGAATCCCTCGGAACTGAGCGTGCAGACTTCGCGAGTGACTGCCCCTCCCATGTCCGACAGGAGAATCCAGGAGCCGAAGAGGACAACGACAACAGCACTGAAGGCCAAAGGTCCCGCGGAGATCCTCGCGTCGGTAGCCTGTTCAGATCGAGGGATGCGCCCTCATTCTTCGGATCTTCTTACTTTGGCCCGCAGGCAGCTGCTAAAGTCATCGAAGCTCCACCTCCAGAATCCGTAGGCGGCATGCATCAACATGTGCCGGCGGGGTCTCTGCATTCGTTTCGCGACGTGGGAGGGCCCTTCTCCCAGATATGGGACCTTCTTGGCCTTCTTCCGCGCAGAAAGTCCACGGCGGACCGCTTGACGGAGTGTTTCCTCGAACAACTAAACTGGGCCATAGACGCGGTGCACCCCGCAGCTTTTCGAGCCCAGTATCAGTCCTTTTGGGCCCGGAAATTTGGATTCGACGACCTTGCCTCAATCGATCTCCGATGGCTGGCTTTGCTGTTCATCGTCCTCGCGTACGGCGTGTTGCTGGACTTCCCGCAGCCTCTCAATGCTGACATGCAAAGAGAGCTGGAGGAGACATCTCTGCGATTCTATTGGGCAGCAAGACGCGCCATCGTCATTGCTCCTACGTTCTACGGCGAGAGCACTGATTTGGTGAGAGCTGGGGTGCTTGTAACCCGGTACCTGATATACTCGCGCCGGGTGCCCGAATCTTGGCTGACAACAAGCTTCGCTATGGTAAGTCTGCACGTCCCTGGTTTCAGAATTCAAGCTCAAGACCATAGCGCATGGCGCAAGCTCAAGGGATGCACATCGACGGCGAGCGGTGGCGGCTTTCCAGGAAGGACACCGAGACTCGCCGCAGACTGTGGAGCAACCTCTACCTCTTGGACAAAACAATCGCACTTTCACTGGGCAGGCCGTTTGCGATCGTAGACCAGCAGTGCCTTGTGGAAAAGGCCAGCAACGTTTGGCTGGACGACATGGGTGACGAAGAGGCAGCTTCCGCCCCGGTACAACCAATCGAAGATCCGACACCGAGCGTGGCAAGCCGGTTATGCCATGAGCTTGCTATTATCATTGGTGCGATTCAAGAGAAATGCTTTGGCTTGTTTACCGTCTCCTACGACACGGTCCTGGCGCTTGACCGGGAGATGCTGCAGTGGCGCAAAAGCCTGCCCACCTACTTCCGGCTTGACGATCCTGACCTGTCGCTTGATTCTCGACTTTCCTTCTTGCCGTGGAACCGCCTACACATCCACAGCATGTACCATTTTGCCCGCGTCACCCTCCACAGGCCGTACCTCCTGCGCCCGTCCATCACAAATCGGTTCCGCGTCAGCCACGACGCATGCATCTCTTCGGCATGCGCCGATCTCAGCATGCGTCTTCAAGCGCTCAGTCAACCGTTGCAAGATCGTCTCCGGTGGACATTGGGGCCTCACTACTTGTTCAACAGCGCGCTTGTCTTGGGAATTATTGCCGTCAGGGATCCCGCATCTTCCCGCAGCCTTGCGATTTTGGAAGATCTGGCTGCATATTGTGAGATGCAACGCCGAGATATCTGGGTCAACGAGTTTGCGCTCGCAGAAGTCAAGATCGTTGAGCTTTGCATCAAGAAAGCTCGCGAGCTGCGCGGCGTCTCGGACACTACAGTCTCCAACGTCCCTTCTGTTGTTCGTCCTGTGCCAGACATGCACACACCCTCTTCGCTGGAGGACATGCACCTTTCTATGCCTCACGGTCCAGATGGGCTGGATCAGATGGGCTCACTAGACTTCTCGGGCCTTGGCGGCTCTGCGAGCTGGCAACCTCTGCCGTGGGACGACTCCTTTACTTTCCCTGAAGCTGCCGATCTTCAGTCGTGGGAACTGGTCCTCGACAGCATTACTCAGACCCAGAACAAAATGATTTGACTTACGGAACGGGGCAAGGACGCTAGCCAAGCCGACAAAGTGGCGCAGTGTGTGCAGTCCAAAGGGAACGGCAAGAGACATCACCCCGGTCTCTGCAATCATAAAGTTTACCAATAGCACTCCTATCATCGACATGTACTGCACGGCTTATAGAAAAATGAAACAGTAGTCAAGAAGTACATGTCCCTTGCCTTTTTTTTAGCAGCACTGATGTCCGGACGACTACTTCAACTCCCCCATGGCCTGTTCACTCCAAGGGTAACATCTTTTGGCTTCGCTGTGCGACTACCTTTGCGGAATTCAACGAACCAGTCTGTGTTGCCGAGCAGGCATATGGAAATTATAGTCTTAGTTGTTCAAAATATCTCATCACAATAAGGCCTCGCGCGAGACGTGGCTCTCCTCATACACCACGGTATTGGCCAACGATCCCAAGCCATGGCTCATCACCACCCTCAAGTCGTCGCCCGGCTTCAAAAACACCGGCGGACTCCTACTTACCCCAATCCCACACGGCGTCCCCGTCATGATCACCGTCCCCGGCTCCAGGGTGGTCCCCTACGCCAGTCAGCACCAATCCACGCATATATTCTCTTCCATCCCGGCAAACCGTCGGAAAAAAAGGCCAAGCTCACCTGGCTCAAATACGCCACAATCTCGGCGACGGAGAAAATCATGTCGTCCGCGCGCGCCTCCTGCACCACCTCCCCGTTCAGCACCGTCCGCAGCTCCACCTCGCCCGCCTCGCGCACCCGCCGCGCCGCGCTCACCAGGCACGGCCCCAGCGGCGCGAACCCGTCAAACCCCTTGCCGAACCCCCACTGCGCGCCGGCGAACTGGTGCGCGCGCGCGGTCACGTCGTTCGCGCACGTGTACCCCAGCACGCAGTCGAGCGCGCGCTCGCGCGGCGCGTCCTTGCACCGCTTGCCGATGACGATGGCGAGCTCGGCCTCGTAGTCGGCCTGCGGCGGCGTCGTGGCGCACGAGGGGATGACGAGCGGGCTGTTGGGGTGGGCGAGGCAGCTGGCTGGCTTGAAGAAGAGGGTCGGGTGCGTGGGCAGGGGCAGGCGCATCTCGGCGGCGTGCAGGCGGTAGTTGAGGCCGATGCAGCGGATGGTGCCGGCTTCGCGCGCCGTTAGGGGGCATAGCAGCGTGCGGATGGTGAGGATCACAGCGGTGGGCTGGGCGGTGGGGTCGAGGACGGTGGAGGTGGCGAATTTGCGGACGCGAACGGGGTGGGCGGAAGCGACGGCGGCGCCGACTGCATGGGGTGGAGGTGAGCGGGGATGTTGGAGCGGTGATGCAGGAGGAGGACAGGAGGCGTACGGTCGATGTCTGGGTCAGTGGGCTCGCCGACGTGTTCTTTGCCATCTTCGGCGGCGATGAAGCGGACCAGGCGGTCCCAGGTCTGTGGGCTGGTCTTAATGAATGCTATTTCTGGTGACTTCAGTTGGACTTACCGTTGGTATCATTTCGGTTTCAGGAGGGGCTTTGGTACCGTGCAAATACTGGGAACAAACAGACTCCCAGTCCTAAAGTACCTGCCAAGATATATCAACGAGTTGTGGCCGATGGATCTCTTTGGGTGGATTCTACACCTGCCAAAAAGCCGATGGACAGGGATGAATTCCCCGATCAACCGCTGCTCTTTACCGGCGCCATGCTTTGTGTCTAATGTTCTGAAGCTCGGTTTACTCTACTTGCAACCGAAATACGTGAGCAGAAGCTCTTTGTTTCCCAAACTCTACCATCATAATTATCTGGTGTCTCGTCTACATCGACGCCGCTGTGCCGCCAACGCGGCTCGAAACTGGACCCCACCAATCCCAGCTAATGGATCAAAAACTGGGCATTCCAAAAAGAAAATATATATCGCCGAACAATGAAGATATTAGAGAATCCTGCTCCATATTATATGGTTTCTTTTTTCTTTTTTTTGGGGGGGTATATCTCTGGAGGATGCAAACACCGCGGCCTCAGCACGAGCCAAGCAGAATGGATGTGCGGCAATGACTATTCGGTTGGGGATGACGAGGCTGTGATCGCGCAATACACTTCCTCAATTGAAATTGCAATAATGGCGCAATTAGGGGTTGCGAGGAAGACAATTTCTTCGCAGAGCCACGAGGTCACAGTTGAGGGTCTTCACAAAGTATAGATATGTACAAGACTCAAGCCCATCAAACCACTCGCTTATCCAATCCGGTAATGATTGGCAACCAGGCTTGATCATCACTACGCTGGGATGGAGCAGGAAGTGCATACCGCTCATCTGTCGTGCGACTTGAGCGTTTCCGAATGAAACGATAGGGATGCACCTGCGCAGCGGTGACGCGTATTCAGGGGTCCGGAAAAGCGAGAGAATACGGGCGGCAGCGGGGGGCAATTAAGGGCCGCATACCTCTTGTTTGAGCTTTCGATTGGCTCTTGAGGAAGAGTCCATCCTGTAACCCATCAGCAAAGACTGCGTTACGAACTGTCCCTGGCTTGTGCCTGCAACTTCGCCCGTCGGATTTTGCAATGCTATAGATCCTTCCGATATGTCGTCGACGAATGGGGTTACCATAGCGCACAAACGTGCGGCATAGCCACAATCTGCGTTCCGGCATCTGGTCTAGCCCCCGTCCCTTTTTCTTTGCTCTCACCCACTTAATTGAAGCTTGTTTCCCCCGCTGTTGCTTCAGCAGACTTCACACACCCACAATGTCGAACAGGAATGAGGAAGATGCGCTCGACAAGCTGGATACAGCCCAAGGGCCACAGCCGGAGCACTTCCTCCCGGCCCCCGCGTCTGCCACGCTGCAGAAAGACAAGCTGTCGTCTATTCCCGCGCCTTTCTTCGTCATGTGAGTGCTTGATTGTGCCCGCATTCGGGCGCCAAGTCAGTTAACGGCAGGCTGCCAGTTCCTGGATAGCTGCAAGCTCCGGCGTTATCATCTTCAACAAGTACATCCTGCACACAGCTGGCTTCGCTTTTCGTAAGTGAGCAGCCCCCGCCGTTGAAACTGAAGCTCACCTGCATCAGCCGTCTTCCTGACAACATGGCATCTGCTCTTCGCCACCATCACGACGCAAATAATGGCGCGCTACACCAGCATTTTAGAGTCAAGACATAAGGTGCCCATGACCAAACAGGTCTATATCAGGGCCATCCTGCCCATCGCCGTCTTCAACTCCCTCTCGCTCGTCTTCGGCAACGTCGCCTACCTCTACCTCAGCGTCTCCTTCATCCAAATGCTCAAAGTACGTCTCCCCCCCAGCACCGCCTGTGCCCAACCCTTTCTGACTCTCCACTCCAGGCCACCAACGCCGTCGCCACCCTCCTCGCAACCTGGGCGCTCGGCCTCGCCCCGCCCGACCTCACCACGCTCAGCAAAGTGTCCGTCATCGTCGTCGGCGTTATGATCGCCTCCTTCGGCGAGATCAAGTTCCAGCTCTTCGGCTTCGTCATCCAAGTCGCGGGCATCGGCATCGAGGCGACGCGCCTGGTGCTCGTGCAGCGCATCCTCAGCGGCGACGAGTTCAAGATGGAGCCGCTCGTCTCGCTGTACTACTTCGCGCCCGCCACCGTGCTGATCAACGCCTTGCCGCTGCTCTTCTTCGAGCTGCCCGCCATCTCGATGGCCGACATCCTGCACGTCGGCCCCTTCACCCTGCTGGCAAATGCGGCCTTGGCGTTCCTGCTGAATGTCGCCGTGGTTTTCTTGGTGAAGAAGACGTCCGCGGTGGTGCTCACGCTGTGCGGCGTCCTGAAGGACATCCTGCTCGTCGTGGCGTCGATGGTACTGTTCAAGGATCCCGTCACGCTGCTACAGCTGTTTGGCTACGGCATTGCGCTGGCCGGACTGACGTACTACAAACTCGGGCCGGAGAAGTTCAAGCGCCTGCTGAGGTTGTAGGACAGAGGTCGGCGGATCTTGGTGGGTGGCACACCATGGAAAGGCTGGCGCGTTAGGGGGAGCAGAAGGCCGTTGGGGACCCTGAAGTGTACGTGAAATCTTTGGTCGGCTAATGCAATTTCGCGGCCAGAGCCCCAACGCTGACATCTATCAGATCTCGCAAAAAGAATTTTGGTTGTATCCCAATTCGTTTAATTCGCGAATAAACAGTGAATTGTCAAATATGGATCCTTTACCGGAGCAGACAAACGCGGCTCTGAGTGCGAGAGCTGCAGTCGCTCAGGAGACCCACAGCCGCCTCTGGAATCTTCCGGCGTTTATGCTTGAGAGGATAGCTTATCTGGGCCGAGAGCGTATCATGAGGGTTTGTGGATACCACCTCATATCGTCTCAAAACAAAGTAGCATTTGTACAAGGAAAAGCCATCGCAGGTAAACCATGAGCTTTGTATAATACGCATCACACATATGCAACACCGAGTTTCTGCATCAGTGAAACGCTGTGCATCCATTGGCGGTTGACCTTCCCAAATACATCTGTAAAATTGCAGTTAGCAGCTGTGCTATGTATGAGTAAGCGACGTAACTCACACATTGGGATGCATGTGGCGACTATACACAGCGACACAATTCCATAGACTCTGAAGATCTCTGGAGGGCCGTCAGTTGCAACCCAAGTGTTGACGAATGTCGAAAAGCCGTAAAAGAGCAGATTCTTGGCAGTCATCTGCAGGATGAATATCTCGGTCGCTTGTTCCTTGTACGAATCCCTTCCGCAAATCAGTCTCAAGCCCGGAAGAAATTGGAAAGTGGGCGACCAGTCTTACAAGATATACAGCGAGGCCGAATTCGAAGCCACGGTGATTCCGCAACAGATACAACCGTGACAGAACGCTCCTAGATAGTACCCTTTTGGCGTCGGGTTCTCCATTTTCCACATGAAGACAAAGTATCCTATACCCAGTAACAGAGCGGCGATGATTTGCACCGGGATCCGAAATTCTGGCTCGTAGATCCCTCTGTTTAACCTTGCGAAGGTCCTGGAAGATATGTCGCAGAGTTTTCCAGATCCGAGGCCGCCGATGAGACCGCCGAGAAGTCCTTGCGTGGCTGTGAGCCAAGTTCTGGCGGACGGACGCCTGCACTTACCTCCGACATAGAAGTAACCGTTGCCTTCGGGGCTAAGGTTGTATGGAGGCATCGACCAAATTTGTGCCAGGACATACGACAAGCTGACATAAAATGCCTGTAAGGATTAGCGGACGACACTAAGCAATGAAAATTTATCTATACTCACCACTATAATCCCAGCGTCCAGAATGGTCTAAATAGCCTCAGTTTAGGAGTTACGTGAACACTGGTGCTGCACTTACCCAAAACACAGCCGGATTGAGGAGTACAACCAGAGGCGCAACGAGTAATTTGATCGGGGACTCATCAGTGAAATTCCCGCTGTATGGCGCCAGGCTTTGCAAATAAGTCTTCTTCGTAGTGTTTGCCGTCTGGGCACTCTCTATGCGTTCAATGTCTGCCTGATTCTTCTCCCCGTTGACGTTTGATTCTGTGGCTCGATCTTTAGGCTGATCATACAAATGATTATGCTGGCTTGGATGCCGAAACTGAGTCTCCGGCACGAGGAAGATCACCGCCAGTGCGCCTGCAATGGCGAATGGTAGGTGTATAATAAACATGTACCGCCACCCAAGCCTAGAGGTTATCGGCCCGCCGATGATGGCAACGAGAGAGGACGTGCAGGTGAGGCAGAGGACCATGATACCAGTGCGGACACCACGTTCGTGGACGAAGTAGCTGGGGAGTGTCAGTTTGCGGCCGAGTACAGAGGGCCTGACACGATGTCAATTACATGTCACCCAAAAAGGCCACTGAGAGGCTCTCGAAAGCAGTCGTTCCGAGGCCTTGGACAAGTCTACCAGCGAGAAGGGCGTCGTAGTCTTCGTGGGCTGCAATGCAGATGCCGGTGCCGATGACGCCCATCACGGCGGCGAAGATAAACTGTGGCCGTTTGCCGTACTTGCGCGCCAGCGCTGATACGATTGGTCTAATGAACTTAGTTTGGGAACTTTGGCATCTGGCATCATTCTTACCCGAAGCAGCCGACGAGCAGGAGTTGGTATCCGGAGAGCTCAGCCACCTCATCCAGGGTAACGCCCAGTATGGTCGAGAGCACGACGGTTGCTGGCGCCAGCATTGGGGCCGGAACGGCAGCAAATATGATTGTTGCGATGAATACGATAGCGTAGGTAACATCTTTTTTCCATAGTGGCCAGTTCTACTAACGTGAGCCGCCTGGATGTGTAGCAACCGCAAAAAGCCATCGGAAAGCAGACCTACCAGTGGATCGTTCGGGTCTTCCGAAGGCTGCGGGACGAGCACAATATGTGCATTCTGCGGAATTAGTGTTTTGCTGTCAATAAATCTGACTCTGACACACCTTGCCTGTTGCGTGTTTGAGACGACGCGAAGTGTCTCCTACCCCTTCATCGATGAGAGAGACAGTACCCGGGACCTTCTCCTCCGAAGTGTTGATGATCCCGAGAGGCATGTCGATGGTTGAAATCTTGCAGAGGTTCGATTTTGGAGATGCAAAGTTCAGATCAAATTCCACTGCGTCGTTAAGCTTAAGTGACAGTTCCGTTTTCGAATACCCCACATTCTCCAGGGCATCTCTAAACGTCGGATCAATGCAGCCGAGCCTCTGTTCATTGTCGTCTGCCTGAACAGGTATAAGGCGGAGTGGAGTACCATTACTCCACCTCGACTTCTGCTCCTAATGATCCGCAGGCGCGATGGCGCCGTTCTTGGAGGACCGACTCTGTCCAGCTGCATCAACCAGACAGCCTACCTCAGAACCATCCGCACAACTCAGCTGATCTCAAGAAAAGAAAGAGAAAGATGCCAAAAGCTTCAAGTCAATAGGCCCTCCTGTTGCGCTTGCCGTCGATTACAAAGACATCTGGACCTGCTCATTGCGGCATGTGGAGCACGAATGCAAGGAACCGAGCGCTGGAGGCTCGGCCCGTGAGGATTGTAGCCAAAGAGACCGTTCTCGGCCCACCGCCCGAGCAGCGAACCCCCGGCAGTGCCGAGCCGTCGGCCCTGCCAGGTACACGTCATACAAGCTTACGAAACAGGGGCCAAATCTTGCTGCGTTTCTGCTCGCGTCGCCCTCAGCCATTTGATTGGCTGATAAGCACCGATTGCTCCTACACGGCGGTGGGATCACGAACAAGCTTCGACGTCCCTTCCAACGGCCTTCCACTGAACGCCAGGAAATCCTGCGACTTCGAAAATGGTGGGCGCGAAACAGGACGAGCTGCGTGATCGCCCTCGCGCCAGCATCCTCAGCGCCTGCGTACATAGGGCTGCGTCGCCCCTGCGCGAGTCTCTACATGCGGTCTCCTCGTACCTGTTCGCCGTTTCTTTGAAGCAGGCGTCTTTCGCCGTACCGATACCCTTCAGCCTTTCGCAATAGCGCCCTGGAATACATCCCCGCCCCGTAATGCCTTCCTCCACGCACTCCCGACCCCCAATCCTCCCGACCACGAACAACGCCCCCCACCCCAAACGCCAGAATACCGCCACCACAACACGAACCACATCCACACGCACCCCATCCGCCAGCATCTCCCGCAAGCCCGTGCCCCCCAAACGCACGCAATCCTCGCTCAAGCGGCCCGCCCTGTGCCGCGCCCCCACCACGCAGACGCAGTACGTGGACCTGCTGGTGCGGCTGGACGAGATTCCGCGCTGGCACAACATCCTGTGCGCCTTCTGCACGTGGATCCTGCTCGCGGGTTACCTCGTGTTTCCGGCCACCTTCACCAAGGTGCAGGCGCGCGTGGATGGCGAGATCGACGACGGCCGGGATCGGGATGCGGTGACTGTGTTTGTGGCGAGCGCGGTCAAGAACGTGGGGTTGCTGTGGGTGGCGGGGATTTGCTGCGTGGTTGGGGCGGCGGGGCTGGTGTGGCTGTGGATCAGGTGGTGGTGGCACTATATTTGGTTGTTGAATCGGGTTTTCTTGTAAGTGCTCTGCGAGACGGCGAGGGGTTGGAGATGCTGATGCGGCGGGGTGTAGACCTGGCGCGACGAATTCGGTGGCAGGCCTCATTTCTACGTTGATCAACATTTACTCGGCGCAGGACGGGAGATTGAGCATCACCGCAAAGGTGACGGTGGGCGTCACGGCGGGCTGCAGCGTGGTGTTTGGCGGGCTGTTCGTCATACATCAGTTGCTGTTGATGAGGGTGAAGAAGAAGCACGAGCGCCAGATTGAGGCGGAGGAGAAGCGGGAGAGGCAGCTAAATGGAGAATACGAGTCAAGCGCTTTGCAATATTGGAAGAAGAAGGCACAGGAGCCAGCCTCGATGCCGGGCGGAGTTGTATGAGGATAGGCTCCGGATGAGTCCATGGATAGGAGTGGGCATTGAGTCAGGATTCACCTTTTCTTCTCTCATTCTGGTGAAGGTAATGTTGACGGTCTGTCAGATTTCTCAACTGCTTCAGCCCTTCGATTCCCTACTACAGCGTAACTACTTATACCCCTTTGCAAGAGGCAAGCTGCAATTGCTGGCAATTGTATTCGCTTTCTCTGTACAACGAATGGCAAGATACATCTGTCCAACGCACAAGGACTTTTCTCAAGCAAGTGAACACAGCAGCTGCTTTGAGATTCTTCGATACACCCTGCCTAGTTTATGTTCTCTGTACGGGGGATCCTCACATCACGCCTTCATATAGAACTTGTACCTCCATACCGCCGTTCCCTCTACATACCATTCTCACTGATACGGCACCCACAAATCCAACCATGCTTATCCGCGCTGCGACCGATGACGACATCCCCGACATGGCCTACGTCGCAGCGGACGCCAACGTCAACGACCCGCTCGACGCCTACTTCTACAGCCACCGGTTCGCCCACCCAGCCAGCTACCGCAAAGCCTACATCAAGACCATAACGCGCATGTTCCAGGCCCGCAGCAATCTGTACCCCATTGTTGCCGTCCTCGAGGCCGGCGATGCCGACTACGACGTCGCGCCCGGCATCGTAGGCTTCAGCGTATGGCAGCGCGTCTGCGTCGCCGAGGACCCGCACGAGCACCAGCACGCGAAGAAAAGGGCGCTGGCACACAGTGGGCGCCATCTACGCGCTCGCGCTTCTATGACACACTCAGGACTGACGCTTCCACAGGTATCAAGAGCGCCGTCGCGCCCATCCGATGCCTCTTCACCATCCTCGCCAACCAGGCCGCCTCGCGCCGCGCCACGCTGCGCGCCGGCTTCGAGCAGTGGTTCCCCTGCTGCCAGAGCACCTCCTTCAACTACCACAACGGCCCGTACCAGATGCCCAGCGACTTCTTCCGGTGCAGGGAGATCGTCGTGGAGCCGCGCTTCCAGCGCCGCGGCATCGGCGAGAAGATGATGCGGTATGGCATGGAGATGGCGCGGGGGGCGGGTGTGCCGCTATTTCTGCGGGCGAGTGCGGTCGGGGCCCCGCTATATAGGAGGCTGGGGTTCGAGAGTATTGGGTGGTGGAGGTGCAATCTGGCAGAGGGACTAGAGCGGGAGCTTATGCGGTGGGACCCCCCGGCGCGTGCGGAGGAGAGCGAGGAACAAAAGTGTTGGCGTGAGCGCACCTGATTGGAGAGCCTGCATATTGCAAGGTTAGGCCTTCAATTCAGGGAAAGATTAGATTGCCTAATGGGAGATGTATATATTCATCAGGCATGTTCCGGTCAATGAACCATCTCCTCCGCTGCAAAGTAGATCCTTGCAAGATGCAGTGCCGCAAGCGTTTACTGGAAAGTGTCGTCTCTGCTGCCATGTCAGTACCAGTGTGCGTTCTTGACAATGCTCTGAACTTCTTAGCCCTCTTTAGTAAAATAGTCCGCTCACTCCTGGAGTCCGAATACACCATTTATCTGCTCGTCATAGTTTGACAATACCACCTCCGAGCGATTTCTTTGGGGAGCAAGCTGCCTTGGTTTATAGAAGGTTTTGCAAGCTTCACATTAGCTTGCTCTTACAGAAGTCAACTCGCGTACAAGGGGCCAGCTGATCAGGTGCAGGACACTCTTTGTCTCACAATAAAGCACATTCAGCATTGTCGTTTCAAGCCTAGAGTAATGTTATGGACATACGAATCATAGACTTTCATTCGAAGTATGTACCAGAAACTGATATATCCTTCCTTTTTTTTTTTAAGTACGCCTCACAGAGCCGCACACTCCTCCCCCAGCACATTCGTCCTTTGGAACTCGACCCTTTTCTCGCCCGCAACGACGTCAAACGTTGTGCTCAAGCTCTCCATCGTCAACTCACCCTTAGCCTGCACGACGACCCACTCGCCGACCTCCTTGACCGTCTCCGCCCCCCACGGTTCGACCTCTAGCGCCGGCACGTACACGCCCTGGCGCGGCACCCTGTTCACCATCTCGACGGCGACCTTTGCACCTCCGGCGAGGAAGTCCTTGCGCACAGCAGCGGTGATGGTTGTGGTGCCGACGTCGCGGCACGACTGCGCGCTCTGGTAGAGCAGCGTGTCGTCGAGCGCGTAGCCGTTCGTGCTGCCGGCGTTGTCGTAGGTAGTGGATTCGCCCGTGGAGCCGCGCGTGACGGTGACAGTGAAGCCGGTAATCGAGCTGGATGTGGGGAGGGTGGCGGAGAACTCGTGCCAGGCGAAGACTTCGCCGAAGATGCCGATGGAGGTGCCGCCCTTGAAGGTGGCGCGGGTGGTGGGGATGGTGGTGTTGAGGGTCGCATTCTGGGCGGGCGCTGTGCGCGGGTTGTAGGTGAGGTGGACTGACTGGTCGGTGTAGCTGTCCCAGTCGGTACGGACGCGGATGCGGCCGGTCAGGGTGAGGTGGGTGGCGTTGACGAGGGAGAAGGTTTGGATGTAGGGCTTGATGAGGATTGGGTCGAGAGGCTCGGTGAGAGCGACGTTGGAGGGGACGGTGTCGATCATGCGGGCGAGGATGTCTTGGCAGGAGGACTGGAAGACGGAAGGGTCCGACAGGGAGTGCATTGTGGCGTTGTTGTCGGCACCAAAGACGCGCTTATCGCTGTTGTTGGTCTCGTTCTTGCCGGTGACGAGGGGGTTGGGGGGGTTTCCGCCAAGATACTCGGTCACGACGGTGTTATCAAAGTTGGAGAAGGAGTTGTTGCCTTCGAACTTGACGAAATTGGTCTCCGTGTCGTTGAAAGTGATCTCGGGGAAGTCCTTGCCATGGACGCCACCAAGGGTGTGTCCGCAGGCCACCATGGTGATCATGTCGCCTATTCTAGTCAGCGGCTGGTAGGTGGACCTCAGGTAATTCAAGGCCTACTGGTGTTAAAGCCTGCCTTGGCAAAAATTTGAGTGTGCGTATCAACGTCTTGATCCGGCTTGGGAACACCCAGAGGGCCAGCCTCCGTGGCGTCCACGCGACCGACACGGAAAGGAATCTTCGGGCCACCGCAGTTTCCAACGGCGATGACAGTGGAGAGTGCAAGAAGATCAGCAGCGGATGCTTTGATGTTGTAGTAGTTGTTTGTAAAGCCGAAGGTACCATTGAACGCATCGCCCACGTTTTCGTCCCGCTCGGTCTCAAACATGATAGAGGCGTCCAAGCCACCAGTGCCAGCATCGGCATCATGAGTGGCCATATCATGGTATGCAGTGCGGACCCATTCCGCTGCGGTTTGACGGCCAGGTCCAGCGGAGGAAAACGAACAAGGAGCCACACCTAAAAGCCATTAGTTGGGGGACACCAGCAGTTGTTCATATATGCATACCGTCGACAAATCCCTCACGCAGATAACCGGATTGAAGGTAAAGCAGGTCTTCCAAATAGTCGTATTTAGAAGGCCAGACGTATTCGGCGGTAATGGGTAGGACATTAAGCAGGCCAATGCCTGCAAGAGCGGCGGGCTTCATATTAAGTGATTTGCTGTAACGACTGGACTGAGATTTCGAGAAGGAATGACGGGTGGTTGAATCCTAGAACGTGCAGACGACGAGCTGCAGGAAGATGGCCTTATAATTCATTGGAAAGGCCGAGAAGCTGGCCACGAAATTTCAGGAAGGAGGGTCCAATACGGGACTTAGCAGCGGGGATATGGTGTCCTCGTATTCGGAGAGCACATGATTGGTTGAGGTGCAGGTCGGGTGGCCAAGGTAGCATCGGTTCCTTACCGCCGCGATAAACCTACACCGGCAGCCTTGCCGTTTCAGACATTTCGCCTCTGCTGGGATCCGAAAATAGATTACTAAGGGTCAGTGAAGGCGGTGGGTCTTGATCAGGGAGCGCGGAGCGGGGGCAAGAAGCCATCTAGAACGACACGAGACGCACGCAAGGACACTCGGACACATTGTGTGAAGGGTCAGTGAGTCGAGCGGGGTTGAAAAGAGGCTGAGGTGAGTATTGGGCTGTGCGGGCGGGGGTGCGGTACGGCCTGCGCGGTTTCAAGGGGCCATTGACGGGGCAATGAATGGCATGAACTTCCGGCGAAGGCCATCTGTGCGCTAAGAAGGAGATTTAGAAGGCACGGTGCAAGAAAACGAGATAAAGAGCGAAGTGGAAGAATCAAGGGTTGGGCCTGGGCTGGGCTGGGCGGAGCGGGGCGGGGCGGAAGCGCAGACATGGCTTGGCACATCTCATCGGGCAGCTCAGCTCAGCCCAGCCCTCAGCCCCCCGGGGGTAACCTCCGCACCGCCGCCGCAACCACCCGCAATCGATAACTCCCACTCCCCACCACCCCCCGACGACCTCCGCCTTCGCCGCCATGTCTGGAGCAAAGCGGATAGAGCAATGGGAGGTTGAGCGCTACTGGGAGATCTTCGCCTCCTTGTCCAACGGCGGCACGCATCTCGACGGCCAGCAGGCCGCCTCCGTGCTCAAGAACAGCCAGCTACGCGACGACCAGCTCGAGAAGATCTGGGACCTGGCCGACGTCGACAACGATGGCCGCCTGGACTTTGAGGAATTCTGCGTCGCCATGCGCCTGATCTTCGACCTCGTCAACGGAGTACGTCGCCCGCACACTCTGCGCCCTGCTTTCGGGCACCAAGATCGAGAAGGGGGCTGCGCCGGGTCGCGCGCTTGGATGCTGACCTCGCACTACAGGAATACAACGACGTTCCACAATCGCTGCCGGACTGGCTCGTCCCCGAATCCAAAGCCCACCTGGTGCAAGCCACGCGCGCCATCTCGGGCAGGCAGCCCGAGTTCGAGCGCGTCGAGGACGATGACGACACGCCGGGCCTCAAGGACGGCTTCGACTGGTACATGTCGCCGGCGGACAAGCTAAAGTACGAAGAGATCTACTCGGCCAACAAGGACCACCGCGGCGACGTGACGTTCGAGGCGCTGGAGCCGCTGTACGACTCGCTCGACGTGCCCGACACGGACATCCGCAGCGCCTGGAACCTGGTCAACGTGCGCGGCCACGAGTCCATCGGCAAGGACGCCTGCCTCGCCTTCCTGCACATCCTCAACATGCGCCACGAGGGCTACCGCATCCCCCGCTTCGTGCCGCCCAGCCTGCGCGCCAGCTTCGAGAAGGGCAACATCGAGTACAACATCGACCGCGTGCAGAGCCCGGCCGGCCGCTGGGCCGTCGACCGCAACGACAACACCACCACCGGGCGCAAGGCCCGCTTTGGAGATGCCTATCTGAGCAGGCTGGGGGTCGGCGATAGGGGCCGGTACATGCCGAAGGGCACCGACTTCAGCAGCGGGCCCACCACCGAGGACTGGGAAGAGGTGCGGCTGAAGAAGCAGCTGCGCGAGCTGGACGACAAGCTGGCGAACGTGGAGCAGACGATGAAGGCGAAGGGCAGGGATACGCGCGAGGACAGCAAGCCGGCGCTAGTGAAGCGGGAGCTGGAGCAATTGCTGGAGTACAAGCGCCGGCAGCTGCGCGATCTCGAGTTGGGCGAGGGCCAGGCCAAGGAGGGCGCGAGCCTGAAGGGGATGCAGGACGAGATCCAGACGGTGCGGGAGCAGGTGGACGGGCTGGAGTCGCATCTGAAATCGCGAGAGCAGGTGTTGGAGGATCTCAAGCGGCAGATAGAGGAGGAGAAGCGGAGTTAATTGGGATCTGGCATTTGGCAGTTAAGACTGTATAGGGCATAACCGGCGTTAATACTACTTCTTCCCCGACTTGGAGTGCTGGTTGCGGCGTGGTGTTGCGGGCAGCAGCGTCGGATCCAGCTGACGGAGACGCGTCCGGGCCCTCTTTTCTCGAGACAGCCAGGAACGGCTCACGCGCAGTCTCGGGGCTCCCGGCGCAGAAAAGCCAATGGGGAGCGTGAGGGAGGCGATGCGGACTGGGGATGCTCGCGCAACTGATCGCCAAGGCCGCTCGCTAATCTGCGTCGCGTCTCCCGCGATTCGTGACGTCGACGCGTTCCTAGTAATTAAGCCATTGGCCACTCCGCCTGCGCGCTCTGTGCCTGACACCCGCTCGTCACTCTCCGCCCTGCAGCTCTCACAACCGCATTGGCCCACGCCATCACGAGCTGTGGGCTCCTGTTTGCCCACCATCGAAGCGCCCGCCACGCCACTCTTGTCCGTCCCGTCGCCACCCGCGCAAACGCGCACATTCGCGCACACCCTACTCGCCCGCACCCGTCCACCCACCATGTCAACCGCAACAAACGAGCCCTCCTTTTCTTCTTCCTCCTCCTCCCCTCCTCCCGCTGAGGATCCCGCGATGGAGAACGCGGCCGTACCGGACTCCCTCCTCAAGGAAGAAGAGAGGATGCGCCAAGCCCGCGAGAAGAGCGACCTCGCCCGCGAAAAGGTGCTGGCCAAGGAGCGTCAGAAGGACATCGAGGGCGGCGCTGAGGCCGTCGACACCAAGTTCAAGGCCCTGGAGTACCTGCTGAGCCAAAGCAAGCTGTACAGCTCCATCATGCTGGCCCAGATGCAGCGTCAGGAAGAGGAGGAGAGCGCGCGCGACGAGAAGGCTCGGAAGAGGGAGGAGAAGGCTGAGAAGATCGCAGAGGCGGGCCAGAGAAGGGCTACGAGGAGGGCTGTCAAGGGCGAGGGCGAGGACGAGGAGGTGGGAGGTAAGAAGGCAGGGGAGAAGAAGTTGCCGACGAAGGGGAGGGGCAGGCCGCCTGCGAAGAAGGCAGAGGTGAATAAGATCTCGAGTTATTTCAAGAGGGAGGATGTTGAGGCGAAGGCTGGGAAGGCGAGTGTATCGGATGCTCTACAGGAGGCGGCGGAGGCGGATGTTAAAACGTCGGATGTTGGCATTCAGAACCTGCGCTCGGCTCGGCAGCCAAAGTTGGTCTCTGGGGGCACAATGAGATCATACCAGCTCGAGGGTCTCGAGTGGCTGACCTCTCTGTATGAGAACGGCCTCAATGGCATCCTCGCTGACGAGATGGGCCTCGGTAAAACCATTCAGACCATTTCTTTCCTCGCCTTCCTCAGGGAAAAGGGAGTCTATGGACCTTTCCTGATCGCCGCGCCCCTCAGCACCACAATGAACTGGGTGGAGGAGGTCAAAAAGTGGACGCCAACCATCCCAGTCGTGCTGTACCACGGCAGCAAGCAGGAGCGTGAGCAGATTCGGAGAAAGAAGCTGAAGAGTCCTGGCTCTCCAGAATTTCCCATTGTCGTCACCAGCTATGAGATCTGCATGAACGACCGCAAGTTCCTTGCAGGCTTCGGCTGGAAGTTCATCATCATCGATGAAGGCCACCGCATCAAGAATCTCAACTGCCGTCTCATCCGCGAGTTGCAGTCCTATCAATCTGCCAACCGCTTGCTCATCACCGGTACACCGTTGCAAAACAACCTTCAGGAGCTCTGGTCCCTTCTTCATTTTCTCATGCCAACCATTTTCGACAAGCTTGAGTCTTTCGAATCCTGGTTTGACTTTTCCGCCCTCAAGGACCGCCAGGGCTATGAGCAGATTTTCTCCGAGGAACGCAAGCAACGGCTTGTGGCAAGTTTGCATGCTATCCTCAAACCTTTCCTTCTTAGGAGAGTCAAGGCAGATGTGGAGAAATTGATGCCGCGAAAGCGGGAATACATTCTCTATGCACCCCTCACTCCGATGCAGCGCGAGTTGTACCAAGCTATCCTAGACGGAACCAGCCGGCAATACCTGGAAGATAAAGCAGTCGAGCAAATGACCAGCAACGCTGGAACGCCCCGTGGCTCTCGAAGCACCACCAGTCTGAAGCGGAAAGCGCTTGACAGCGGCACAGCCACGCCGAACAAGAGCTCAAAGACGAGCAGAGAAGCAACACCTGCTTCTGTATCCGGCAGTGTTCGCGGCCGCCGGCGTGCCGCGAGTCGCAAGACTTATGAGGAAGTAAGCGATGCGCAGTACTTCCGACAGCTCGAAACAGCAGAAGATTCAGACTCCACGCCGCAGTCGCGGTCCACCCCTGACACAGAAATCGAGGAGGAAGACATCCGCGCAGCCACTCTCGCCATGGCCAAGCGCCAGATCGGTGCAAAGAAACTCCAGAACCCTATCATGCAGCTCCGCCTCTGTTGCGACTCACCTTACAACTTTTTCAGCCCTTTCGTCGACCCCCAGACAGGCGAGGAGGGTTCTCCTGATGAATCACTCATCACGACTTCTGGCAAGATGTTGCTGCTTGACGCCCTGCTACCGCGACTTTTCGCTGAAGGCCACAAGGTACTCATCTTCAGCCAGTTCAAGACGCAGCTCGACCTGCTGGAGAGCTACGCTGAAGACCTGCGCGGCTGGCGTACCTGCCGCATCGACGGCAGCGTTAAGCAGGAGGATAGGCAGAAGCTCATCAAGGCCTTTAACAAACCCGCCGCTGCCCCTTCTCCCAACGCCAAGCAGAAAGCCAAGAAGAGCGGCCGCACCCCTACTACCAAGAGGTCCATCCGCCGCGACCACACACCCGAACAAGACAACGAGGACGAGGAAGAAGAGGACACTCGCCCAGCGAACCTCTTCCTGCTCTCCACCCGCGCCGGCGGCCAAGGCATCAACCTCGCCGCCGCCGACACGGTCGTGCTGTTCGACAGCGACTGGAACCCGCAGCAGGACCTGCAGGCGCAGGACCGCGCACACCGCATCGGCCAGACCAACAACGTCATCGTCTACCGCCTCGCCACCCGTAACACGGTCGAGACGCAGCTGCTTGATGCTGCAGAAGGGAAGAGGCGTCTGGAAAAGCTGGTCATCAGGAAGGGTGGGTTGACGAGAGGTGGTGGAGTGGGAGACAGCAAGGCTGGTAGAGAGGAGAGAGAGGGTTTGGAGGAGCTGCAGAGGTTGCTGAGGAGGGAGGACGGGGTTGCCTGGGATGTTAAGGGGAAAGAGGGTTTGCTGGGTGAGGAGGAACTGAGGATTCTGACGGATCGAAGTGAAGAGGCCTACGTGCGGGCGGAGGAGGGTGTGGATGTTGGTGGCGAGGGTGCGGTATTTAAGGCGGTGGAAAAGAAGGGAGAAGGCGCTCTGTTGGAGGGGTTGAAGGCTTGAGAGATTTGGCGGTGGAATTGGGTTTCTGACTTATAGCAGTGGTGTTCAGAGACTTTTCCTGCGCATACGGAGGTTGGCTTCCACCGGCGTCTTGGGAGCTGGAATTTAGCTCGCCGTTGGAGTAAAATCGTATCTTTGAACTGGAATTGTGTTCAGAGGATAATTCAATTGAGAAGTCCCAAAAACAGTCTTGCGAACTTTTTGTAAGGACTCTGCGCTCGCAGTGTACCTGACACCTCTCACGGCCTTCCCAGCAATGGACAATACCTAACATTGGTGCTGACACACATTCTTTACACACTCCGAGTCATTTCATCTTTTCACGCCGCAAATGGGTCTCCTTTCTAGCTCGCTGTCTACGAGTGACGAGGCTAGCAACACTGGAATTGTGATCGGCTTCGTGGCTAGTATGATAATCCATCACTTGCCTATGTCACGTGGCGGTCTGTCAGCCCCGCGAGGACTTCTCAAGATGCGCTCAGTCTCGGAATAAGTGCACTGTTAAGCTCGGGAAATTTTTATATTACCATATCCGGAGACTTATAAGCTCGTGTTCAAGTCCAGCATAGAGCGCAGATAAGTTTTGTGTCAACGACCAGGCCGTGTGTAATGCGCTTCTTTTCTTCGTTAGAAAACCTTCACTCCGACAAAAGCTCTGTCACATGAACACAGATCTGACCTTAGTTCCACGGCGAGCGCATTGAAGCTCTCATTGTTGCGGGCTGGCACTTTGCAGTCTCAGATTCTGATAGACGAATGCGCGAGCCTGAAGCCATGCCGCAGGCCATTTCTTAAACGGAACAGTCCTCGAAACTCCAAACGCGAACTCCACCTCAGAAGCGTAGCGATCTCGAAGGGCGTAGCAGCCCCAGCGCTCTCCTCGACAGCGATCGCATCACACAGAAGTATACGCAATCAACACCTTCACGTCCGCCTCGAACGCATCCGCCGTCGTCTGCAGCTGCGGCTTGAAGCACACATACTGGCCCAGCTTCGGCGCGTCGAACGAGACCTGCAGGCTCTCTGACTCGGACAGGCCGGACACGAGCTTGCCCTCGCCGAACGGGTACCAGTTTGCGCCGCCGTCGGTGCTGAACACGAAGCCCAGCGACATGCCCGTCTTGCCCAGCGTGCCTTTCGTGTCAACCCGCGCGTGGAACGACTTGCCCCGACCCCCCAGGCAGTACGCGTCGCCCGTCTGCTGGCCCGGCCTATCGTAGCTGGCGCCGGGGCACTTCACCGTCCCGGCGTACATCTGCTTCAGGCAGCGCGCGGAGGTGGAAGGGTCGTTCATGCGCGCAGTGCCCCGCGCGTCGGCATCCTCGCAGAAGTAGTTGTCCGGGCACTTGGGCGGCGGTTGTGGCGAAGTGCCGTAGTAGTTGTAGTTGTTGCTGTTCGTGGTGCCTGGCGCTGAATTTCCGTCGCATGCGACGACGTAGTTGTAGGGGCCGGCGCATTGCGAGCGACCTGCTATGGAAGGGCTGCCGCTTTGTAGACAGATGAATTGATAGTTTGGAGTGTAATAAGGTGAATTTCCTTGCCGTTTCGTCAGCTTATTGAGTGACCGGAGGTCGGTGTTTTCCAAGGGAGAAAACGCTGAGCCGCCGTCGTTGATGAGCGGCGAAGCGGGCGTCGGTTGTGCAAAGAGAAGAGAGAGTGGAAGCAGATAGGCTGCTTTGCATTAGCAGATATCATGTCCTTTTAATCTACATCGTGCATCGTACCAAAAGTCAGCATTTTGTTTCCAGGTCAGAAAGGAATGCTAGAAGGTACTCAATGGTGAATCATATTTGATATAGACTGAGCAGTTGAGAGAGTTTTATATCAGCTGCGATGCCCCATTGGAGATTACGAAATTCGAAATCTATAATTAGGCTTACTACCTTGTTCAACACAAATAGATTGCAAATGCTCTCTCAAGCCTTCCCAAATTCTTGTCAGTTGTAAGCTCTCGAGTCTCTTTTTTTTTTTCTTTTTTTTTAAACACCGTTTGTTAACCTTTTTCATTTTAGACGCAAGGAAGCGGATTCCAGACCGGCAACTACAAATGGCAGAGGCTGTACCGGGGTCAAACCTATAAACGATTCATAACAACGTTTCCTAAAACTCTGATGCCCGCTGCAGCGAAGTGCCTGGCGAAGATTTCACCCTCAAACTTTCATGGGTGACAGTCCCTTGTAGGCCCTCTTGGGCCGAACCTTCACTAGGCCACTAATTAAAAACAGGATAGACAGGGAAGCAATCGTTAGCCGCGTCCCTCTCGCTTCTCGATCCGGACAAACTTCCTCACACCCTCCTGATTCCGCATTATCCGCGCGTGCATTTTCTCTGCCATGACTTCCATTCCCTCTTTCCCCGAGAAGTTCAACTCTTCTTCCGACCATCCGGCGAGTCCGTGGAACAGATACGGTAGGACCTTTGACTTCCAAAGTGGTGGCCCTCCATTTTTGGTGCGGCTGTCCCACACAGTCAAAGCGAAGAATATCGTACTCGGAGGGACAAGTAGGGCGGAGAGGATGAACTAACGCCAACGGACTACGACGTAGACCTCCGGATAAGACGCCGTACCGTGTACCTGAGTGGATTTGGGCCCCGTCCGGACGTGATATGTTATCGTGTCCACGATTTGCGACGAGACTTCGGCGACATTCTTCCAATGATATAAAGTCTGCAAGATCATAGATTTGGAGGACGGTAAATAAGCGTCTTCTTCTTCATCCGATGCGTCGTAAAGCTCAGCAAGGAGGACATAGATGAGTTCCAGGCTTTGGCTATTGATTTTGAAGATGGGGCCATTCGGTAGCTCCATGGTCTTGTTAGCCGGCGCAAGAACATAGTCCTGATAGACGTTCTCATGGGCTTTCTCGGCCATGGAACCGTCATGGTCGTAACCCAAATGAGAATTCTCCACATCGTATGGTTGAAGAGTTCCGTTGAACTGGATCTGTGTAAGCTTCAGCATGTTCGGATTTTTTTCTGTCCTTACCATTTCCACGTGATCATAAACTTTAACACATCAGTCGACGCGGCAAGAGGTGACGAGCATGGGCTGCTCCTCCAGAGAACCGTCAATCTTGAATTGCGATTCCTCAGGAACCTCGTTGACCGCTGTTATGAGAGCCATGTTCGAGATGTTCCGGAATGGTACGAAGACGAAAGGGTCATTGGAAGTCTCTCTGTATGCCTTGGCATCTGTTTCGTTTCCAATATTCGATTTTGTTGAAATAAAAGTATCCGAGCAATCACCCCTGGACAGTGTTGTGTTCGAGGAAGGTGGGTTTGGATGCAAGATCTCGTAGGTACAACTGCTTCCGTTGAACAGGGCATTGCTTGGAGTTTGGTAGGTAATATTAACGCTCAAGAATGGATTATTAGTGTAGTTGCATGGCGGCCACTCTTTGCAGCTAGATGTAGCAACGCCATTAGTCATATCGGTCGTACACTGGAGACTGTTGGCCAAGTTCAAAGGACTCTCCCAACTGACACAGGCATTCATGGAGCAACTGGAAACAGTAGTTTGCCTTGTTACATCCTCGCAAGCCCTGCACAAAGCGGGAGTAGATAATTTTGGCCAGGTGCAGTTGCCTGTGGGGCAGGAAATCGGGAGTTGAGAGCTGAACTTATACATGCCATTGATAATGGCGCCTCCCAGCTCCTAGTCAGCTGATCCGTAAGAAGCATAGTCTGAGTCTCCTAAAGTGAAATTTGTTAGCTTCCGCATCTTCTAGAGTAAGGGCCAGTCCGATGCGGGGTCAAATCATCGTAGGAATCTGCAGGGCTGTAGGCATCGGCAACAGGAATCGTGCCATATGGCCCATGGTATCGATCAACGTACTTAGTTTCAAATAAAACAATATGCTGACCTAAAGGATCCATCGTCAGAGCTGCAATCATAATGAATGCGCCGAGCGAGGCGACGAGGGCCCACCTCTTAGCGCAGAAAAGGAACATGAGTGACCCCCACGGACCTCGACTAGCCTCGTCAAAGTCCTGCAATTCCGCGACTGAGTGTGCCCTCTCCTGGAAATATGATCACCTTAGCTGACTGATTCATTCGGCACTGGTGAGGAGCATTGAAGTCTTCGTAACGGTGATGAAGGTCGAAATCATCGTGTTTGGTGCCAGAAGAAGCTGCCACTCGGAGAGGGGGTGGTTGTCAAGGTAGGGCAGGGTGGAGAGAATGCCTATCATGCAACTGATACTGAGAGATATACCACCAATCTCCCAACCCCATGATGATCCGAATTTGACGCAGACCATCTGTCAGCAAAGCCGCCAGGTCATCTGGTCTGTCTCTAAGAGGTTGTATCCTGTTCTGCTCGCGCTTCTGGACCCAGGCCAATCTTGGTAGGGGTGTGGTTTTTGGATTCCGAAAGTTGATGTTGAAAGAAGAAACTGGGGTTTGTGTTCTGTTTCCACGTCCTGAGTGCGTCTTGATGATTCCGGTGAAATGTCATGCCTCTTAGCTTCGACCCTAAACAAAGGTGGCAAATGCTATCATCTGGACCTTTGAGAGTGTTTGCAGAGGAAACTGGAGAGCTTGATAGATCCATGAAGAGCCATTGACGTACAAGGATGTGAAAACAGTCAAAAAGATCTCCGGTGAGACTGGAGACGGTCGGCCCTTATTGGAAACAGATGGCTGACCATATACAAGCAACAGGATCAGAACAACCAATGTCCCAAGAACACTTCAAGGCCGTATGAAGAGCTAAATTGTGTAAAATTAGGTCGGTTTCGATACAAGAGGCGTCCGCAGGGAACCATATGCTGTCCAAAACTGGCCACAAGGCAACAGAATCCAAGGGCGAGACCAGTCAAAACAGCGTAGCGCGAACAATTTTGTGTTAACGTCGTTATACAAGCTTCTACCACTGAACTTTTCAATGTAGGTTTGGGAAATACGTTGCCGGTCCAGTTAGTCTGTATTCACCAGGGCATCAGTTGGGCGCGTCACCTTGGAGCAATAGCCCTTCGCCGGCATTCAAGTGCGGTACAAGCTGTTACAACCATCGCGGTCAGCCTGGTAAGAACACCGCTGCTGACAGGTATGCATGAGAAACATTGTTACTGGTCATGTTTTCGGTCAGTTCCTGTACATCAGCAAACTAGGTTGAAAGCAGCCAAGCTACCACCTGGAAGCGTTCAAAGTATCACTTTGTGACAGACACTTTCACTGTTTGTGTCGCTATGAGCACGTCGTGCTACGGTGTACATCGAATCACATGCTGCCAAAACATAGGGCTTGAGGCACCAACTTCGAACGACCTTGGCGCACACCGCTCCTACAGTACTTCCTTGACAGCCCACTCGAGGACTGGGCAACTAAGCAGGCACGCAGGTAAAAGTGTCAGCGGGCTCCTGCCACAAGGAACTCATCACTTCCATCCCTTTCTACATTATAGAAGCCTCAAGCTATGTGCCCCAATTTTCCAGCAATCCCAAGGCTCAGTCGCTTTTGCAACTTGATGTGGTCTGTAATCTTCTTTAGAAGTAGCCAAACCCCGGCATGCGGATGCTGGACCCTGTGAGACCGATTATACACGAGGAGGCCGCGACCTCGCTTTTGTTCCAATGCACTCATCCGCACCCTTTCAGACCTCCGCGACAGTAGAGCTTCCTTCAGTACAAAGAAGAGCTTTATGCGTGCAGTTGGAGGCGTCGTATCACAGCATGAAGTCCCGCCCGCAAGTTCACGTCTGCGGCCACTGCTACTCCGCCTACTGCCCGCCCTCCAACCTCACACCACCCGGCGTGGCATTTGACTCTCCGTTCTTCCAACATCCGCTCGAACCTCCCGCACCCATTCTGTGTGGTCCTTGCCATTACGCACACCAAAACCGCGCGCGCAACAACACTAGCACTCCGCATCCGCCTCCCCATTCCAAAGACCAATAACCAGTACATGCGACCTCCAACCCCACACAGCCTCAATCCTTCCTCTTACCACTCAAGTGCCATACTTCTCCAAACAAAACATCAACATGCCAACTCCCTTCCAAGAACAACTCCCGGTTTCCAACCACGATTCCATCCTTCAGGAGTCATACAACCGGCCGCATGGCCCAATGGCAAGGCGCTTGACTACGAATCAAGAGATTCCAGGTTCGACCCCTGGTGTGGTCAGTTCTTTTGCTCGCGAGAGAAATACTCCCGGCACTCCTGAAGGCAGTGGGAGGATCGGTGTTGTGGAGGCGTTAAGAAGATTTTTTTTTTTTTCCGTTCTGGTTTGGTGTTTCGGGCCGGGCGCGGGGGAACTGCGGAAAAGCCTCGACCACCGGGCCGATCACCGCTGGAACCTGAGGAGAAAAGTGGTTGGCCGGGTGCGATTTTGCGTTAATTACGTGTATCGACGATATCTGGAGGGGCGCCGCAAGGGTCAATGGTAGCGTCTCTCAGGGGGGGACCTGTAGATATCGGTGCAGTCAGGGAGGGGTTGTGGAGCATGACGTCAAAAGGGAGGAGGGGTATGACGCTGCTGTGGGTTCTCTTTTCAAAAGTTTTCCTCTGACCCAAGGGTGGAGCGCAGGCGAGGTGATGCGATGGTGCTCGAACTGAGCCATCAAAGGCTTCTTGGTCACACACAGTGGTATGACTTATACAGGAAAGAGGGTTCTACGTCTTGAGTGTACTCATGAAAATGGGGCCTGGGGCCGTTCGTCTGGATGTACATGTATGATATTTTTGGGTACCAAAGCTCAGTAATCCGTCACTCAACGCACCAGGAGCACAAGATACTCAATTAAGAAACCATGTGTCCTAAATCACAAACGTCAACGGTATTAATTCGTGAATTTGACCCATCAATGTCTCTATAAGAGCGATCTATCGTAAAACCCATACCATGTCCGATCAGCGCATCGATCCTAAAAGCAGCCATGTCAAGAACCTGGAAAAGTAGGAAAAAAGAACAGAGGAAATAATCATCAATTCCCCCAACGACCCAGTAATGCATCATTCCCTCATGCATCATACCAAACCAACGACCATGGCCTACTTTTGAACTTTTTTACTGCTTGCCAGCATCGTCCTCGGCGGGCTTGTCAGCATCCGCCATCTCGGCGTCCTTGGACTCGGCCTGTTGTGCTGCCTTGGCCTCTTCCTCAGCCTTCTTCTTCTCCTCTTCGGCCTTCCTCTTAGCCTCCTCTTCCGCCCGCCTGGCAGCTGCGGCTTCCTCCTCAACCTTGAGCTTGGCCTGGCGTTCTTCCTCGAGCTTGTCGTTGTAACGCTGGACGATTGGGCCAGCAACGGCGCGGATCTCCTCAATCTTGGAGACGTAGATGGCCTTGGTAGTATCTTCGCCCTCCTCGTAGAGCCAGTCCTGTCACCTTCGTTAATCTAAACCAAGCAAGACATTGAATTTACCAAACTCACCTCGCAAGCCTCGAGCTTAGCCCTGACCTTCTCCTTCTCTGCATCGCTTGCGAAATCGGCGTATTGCTCCTCAAGCTTGCCGCGGAGCTCGTAGATGTAGCCCTCGAGCTCGTTCTTGACGTTCTCGGTGTCGGCAACAAGCTTGTCCTCCATGATCATGGCGGCCTCGCGCTCAGCAGCAGCCTCTTTGGCAGCCTGGTCCAGAGACGCGGTGCCGGAAGAGAGAGGAAGATCGCCCATGCGAACCTGCTTCTTAACCTTGCGAGTCTTGGGCTTCGCATCTGCACTGCCGTTGGCATCGACGTCCATAGCCTGATGATCTGTCAGTGGAAGGGATTCTATGGATGTCTCGTTTGATGAAAATGAAGTGGCAGAATGCTTGGCTCTCTTGGCCTCCGGGAGGTTAGGAGCTTCGTTCGCTCGAACAGATCCTCTCCTCTCTGGTGCATTGTCTGGAGGATCGCCTTCGATATAAGCAAATGGGTCACTCACATTCTCATCCTTCTTCTCCTCGGGGATGGGCTCTTCCACCTCCTTGTCCTCGACGTAGTAACCCTGTTCCAGGTTAAGGACGCCGTGCAGGTTCAGGCGAGCCTTGAGCTTGCAGATCATGAAGTCGTCCTTGGCATCCGCCTTGACGCCCTTGACGGAGAAGCGGCCGATCCACGGGTTCATCTTGCCAGGCAGCATCTCGGGCTTGGCGTATCTGGCCTCCAGGTCGAAAGGCTGCTTTCTGTAGAAAGTGAGGATCTTAGTCGAGGGCATGGTGTTGCCGCGGTTGAAGACGGTGAGGCTGGTGTCCTCGTCAGGAATGTCAGGAGACTTCTCCCAGGTGAACTCGATGGGGTAGTTGACGATGTCGTGAACGGAGAAGTCACGGACGCGGAAGACAGGCGAGAGAATGGCGCAGCTGAAGGCGGCACCGCGGGCAATGGCCTCATCAGCGTTCAAGGTGAAGGACAGCTGCTTGCCGAAGAAGTTCTGGACGGCATTCTTGATGGCGGGGACACGAGTGCAGCCACCGACCATCTCAATCGAGTCGATGTCCTCGGGCTTCAGCTTGGCCTCGGCAAGAGCCTGCTCGAGAGGCTTGCTGATGCGCTCGAGCAGGGGCTGAACAAGCTCCTCGAGCTCCTCACGCTTGAGGAAGCCACGCACGTCAACGTCGTTCATGATCGACTCGACGCTAATGGGAGCACCGGCGTTGGCGGACAGGACCTTCTTGAGCTTCTCGCAAGCTGCGGCCAGGCGGACCTTGGCCTTGCCGTTCTCGTTGATGTCAATCTTGAACTTCTCCTTGAACTCGGCGATGAAGTGGTCGACAATGGCCTTGTCGAAGTTGCGACCGCCAAAGTGACGATCGTAGGCGGTCGACTTGACAGTCAGCTCGCCCTTCTTAAACTCGACGATGGAGCAGGTGTAGTTGCTGTGGCCAATGTCGACGAAGGCAACGCGCCTCGGCTTCTCCTCGGGACCGGGGAGATCGAGCTTGGTGATACCGTAGCCCAGCGCAGTTGCGGTAGTGTCGTTCATGAGACGGAGGGTCTTGAGGCCGGCGACCTCGGCAGCGTCGATGATGGAGCGGCGTTGGGCATCAGTGAACCAAGCAGGGCAGCTGATGACGACGTCGGAGACGGGAAGCTTCAGCTCGGCAGAGGCGGTCTGCTTGATCTTGGTGAGGTACATGGCCACCAGCTGGGTAGCGGTAAACTGCTCCTTCTTGCCCAAGTAGGTGACCTCGGCGCCGACCTGACCGTCGATGTCAACCAGGGGAGCGGAGACGTACTCCTGCTCGATGGCGACATCAGGGTCGCTCAGGCTGCGGCCCGCGAGACGCGGCAGACTGCCAACAGTGTTCTTGAGGTTGGAGATCTCCTGCGTCTTCGCGGCCTCGCCGAGGTATCTGCTCTTGGGACCGAAGCCAACGAGGGTGCTGTACGGTGTCAGTGTGCCGTCGTGCGGATGGCGGGGGAGGGGCAGCGGGCGCAGGCGGCGGTGGGGGGCACTCACGGCGTGGAGCGGTTGGAAACCTCGTTGGTGACCTGCACAACAACACAGCGTCAGCGTGGGCTCCGCCCGGGGGCGGGCAAGGGCGCAGACATACCACATCGACACCACGGTTGCGCGCAACGGCGATGACCGTGTTGGCCGTCCCCAGATCAACTCCGACAACAGACATGGTGTTGCGTCACTCGGGTGGTATTGCGGGTGAGCGAGAGGGTAGGCGGGTGCGTGAGAGCGGCGCGGCAAACTTTTCGAAACAAAGGAGCGCGTCGGGCTGGATGTTTATACGCGAGGCAGGGGCCGGGCGGAAAGCGAAGAGGTGGTGTGGCTGCGCGAGGCAAGGCTGAAAACTGAGAGAGCGTTCTGGGGCGGACTAGAAATTTCGATTCGACAAGTACCGCCTCGCTCGGTTTTGGTGGGGCAGACGGCTGCTTTTCTGACTTAGCACGGCCAAGCAACAACACGTCAATCTGCTGGCGCCAGCACCGCACCGCGTCTCCGGCGCCACGCCCTGGCCCGCTCCCGCTCGCAACCCCGCGACGTCACTCGCCTGGTCTGGCCGGCTCGCGAGCCCTCTGTCCTCTCACCATCTGCACCCCTCCGCCAGCCCCGTGGGGCTGTCTGAGTTGCCTCCGTCGCCGCGCCAGGCAGCTTCAGGCAGCAAGCTCGTGCCCCCGGTCCGCGCCAGAGAATTCCCCCAACCCTCGGCGTGGCCGCGCTGTGCAGTTTCTCTTATAAATATCCAACATGCCCCCCTTGGCAATTGAGTAAACTGTGGTCCGCGGCCTTCCAATTCCGTCACCCAAATGCCGCCTTTGCCGGCCTCTGTCCTCTGTCTCAGCTGGTCTCTCATCTGGCGTCTAGTCACCTGCATTCTCATTGGTTGTTGTCACTACGAGTATGTGCATGGTTGGCTCGCGAAGCAGTATGAAGTGACTAGCGCATAAAGGCTCGCCTAGAAAGCTCGTCTTTTGCTTGATAGAACATGCATATTAATGCAGTATCCATGAATCCAGCAGGAAACCGGGTATTCATCCGGACATGCTCGGAGAGGTTACGATTAATATTGAGGGATGGCTGCTTTTACTTAGAAACTTCCAAATGAAGACAAAGTCTACATACCCTCTCCTCAAGACTGATTGGCTACGTCTATACTTCTATCTACGTCGTTAAAATGATCCTATAGTCCAAGTGGAAGGGAAGGACCCTGCAACTTCGTGCCCCCCCAATAGCTTGCGACAGCAATGCGTGTAGGATGCCAAAAGTTCAGCAAGTTGCTTTGTCATGGAGGAAGCAGACAACTCACCGCTTCATTCTTCTTAGTCAACACACATCTGAATTGGTTCGGGCTTGCTCTTGATTGCAGTGCTTTTTTTTTTTTATTACATCCCCACACTGTTTACATAAATAGCATTCAATTGTCCACGGAGCTGCAAAACTGCCTCCTACATGTTGGAACAGCTTGAGTAAACCATCATGCTCGCCTTCCTTCACGCCTTGTTGTGGGACTAAGAGCCCATATCAGAGCCTTTCATGACGTCATGCCTCGAATTCTACTCTCGTACTGCAACGCTACACATGCGCAACCCTACTTTTAGGACCCAACGCCGTGAACTGTTGTTGCGAGTGCAGCTACCGCGCACACATCACGTCTCCTGACGCAAATATCTGGCTAAGCATCCGCGCGTAACCATGACGTACCTGTATTGTAACATTATAGGACCCCGAGACAGACATGTATAAAGAGACGCCAAGACGTCCGATACCGAAGCAGACAACGAAGCATCTTTCATACCTACAAGTTGACTTCCTCCCCAGCAGATTGTCTCTTCGAATATGCCGTCCAAAATCCCCAAGACGGCCTCCCGCACAACCCTCGTCCCTTCCATTCAATCCTTCCTCACCTCACACCCAGACCTCCACCTCGGCGGCACAGACCCTTACCCGCAAGAACGAGCCCACCACCTCCGCGTCTTCGGTATCCACGCCATCTCCAAGGACAAGATTCACCCCATTGGCTCCGTTGAATTCACTGCCATCCGGGGACCACACGGAACAATCCCGATCCGCATCCTCTACCCCAGCTCGGGGGAGACTCGGAAAAAAGAAGGGAAAGCGGGCGCACTGGTCTACTTCCACGGCGGCGGGTACACGGTTGGCAGCGTCGACGAGTTTGAGAATGGCCTGAGGCTGCTGGCGGAGGAGGCCGGGGTCCAGGTAGGCTCTTTCTCTGCTCACGTGGATTCCCCTTTCCAAGTTCAAGGCTTATCGGTTGCAGGTGTACGCGGTGGAGTACCGCCTCGCCCCAGAACACCAATTCCCCGTCCAGCTCGACGAGTACTCGGCCGTCATATCCGCGCTGCAATCCGACTTCGGCTCCTCCCGCGGCGTGGACCCGGCGCGCGTGCTGGGCGGCGGCGATTCGGCCGGCGGCAACATGACGGCAGCCGTCACTCTGCGGCGCCGCGACGAGGGTCTCAACAACCTCCGCGGCCAGATTCTGTGCTATCCCGAGGCGCGACTGCCCTTTGATACACCTGCGGCGACGGAGAACAATTCGGGATACTATCTCGGGTGCAACGGCATCTTTTCGTTCGCGGACCACTATTTGCCGCGGGGGACGCCTCCTGGGTACAAGTATATTTCGCCCGGAATGCAGACGGTGGAATATCTGCAGGGACAACCGCCGGCCGCGGTCTATACCAGCGGGTTCGACCCGCTGAGAGACGTTGGGGTGGAATATGCGTCAAAGCTGGATGAGGCGGGCGTGAAGGTGCAATGGAGGCATTATGAAGGAATGACCCATGGATGGCTGCAGATGACAGCCTGGAGCGACGAAGCCATCTCGGCGGTCAAAGATGTAGCGCAGGATGCGCATAGATTTGCCTACGAGGATTGAGCGGGTCTCTAGACGTCCTCCTATTGCTACGACCCTTCAAAGAGACAGCTGTAGATACACCGTATCGATCCTGCACTACCCGATCAGTCTCTGCAACCTTTGGCGCACCAAATCTACACAGCAGCAAGCCATACCATCTTCCAAATTTCTTCCCTACGCCTTTCAGATGGCCCACCTGCTCAAAGCCAAACCTTCCGTACCACTCTTTCAACCCCCAACCCCCGTTCTTCCCACCTTCATCCAACGCCATACACCCAATGACTTGCCGAATTCTACCTTCTTCCCCTCGCCAGCCAGCACCGATCCACTCTTCTCCCCACTCCTCCGGGTCCCTCAGCACGGCCAGCAGTCGGGTCAGCAGCGCGGTCCCCACGCCCTCGCCCTTGTGCTCCGGATGGCAGAAAAGACTGAACTCGACGGTATGCCGGTAAGCGCCCTTGGCGCCACGGAAGGGAGCGACGTAGATGGAGCCTAGAATGGCGGGGGCCGCGGCATTTGCGTCGGCGGCAGCGTCGACGGCTACGATGTAGGGCAGGCCGAGGGAGCGGAGGCCATGAAAACTGGCGAGGAGCTTCTCTACAGGCGTGGGTTCAATCGCGAAAGTGGAGACGGTGTTCGCGACGTAGTGAACGTGGATGGCGTGGAGGGCGTGCATGTCAGATTCGCGGGTAGGTCGGAGTGTGAAGGTTGGCATGATGGCAGGATGTGGGTGCGCGGAGCTGTGGGAGCTGGTTTGAGCTTGTGATGCGTAGCTTGGTACGTAGGCAATACTGGCTAGTGGAAGTAGCAGATGTTCTGACAAGCTGGAGTTCGGGGTGAGCGCTCAATTCCTCCTGGTACGGTTTAGTCATGTACGAGTTGAAGGATCTGGCGATATGCGAAAGCGCATCATTGGCCCGGTTGGCTTCCGGGACATCAGGCGGGAAGGCCTAGCGGACACGCATGATCAGCAAAATCTACCGGCGGATCAGCCGCAGGGCAGAGGCTTCGGGCGGCAGAGAGGTAGGACGACGTGTGGCGCGGCAACGGTGCAGGTGGTGGTGAGCGGGCGGGGGACGGAGCGAAAGTCTTGGCCGCATCGGCTTCCCAAAAATTCATCTCATGTCCCCGCAAAAGCGCGCGCGACTCTCTTCATTTTCTTCCTTTCCTCCTTCACGCGCCATCCCTTTCTTTCCTCACACCAACTGCATCTCCGAGCGCACCTGCGGTCACCATGCGTCAGACGCAAATCTTCTCGGGGAACTCGCACCCGTCTCTGGTCGAGGGCATCTGCGAGCGATTGGGCCAGCGTCCAGGCAAGGCCGAGCTGCGCAAGTTCAGCAATGGAGAGACTAGCGTGCAGATCCGTCAGTATGAGAGCTGCCGTCTGCCCTGCGCTTGAGCTTACCAGATTCAAGAGTCGTCCGTTCGCGACCAGGATGTCTTCATCGTCCAGAGCGGTAGTCCCAAGTACGTCGTCACACCAGCCAAGCTCAGTACTACACTCTGCTAACGCCGCTGCAGGATCAATGACAGTGTCATGGAGCTGCTTATCATGATTTCTGCCTGCAAAGGCGGTTCCTCCAAATCAATCACTGGTGCGTCGTCACCTGTCCCTAACCAATGACAGTCGCGCTAATTGGCCCTGCAGCTGTCATGCCCTACTTTCCCTACTCGCGTCAGAGCAAAAAGAAGTCGCATCGGGGTGCAATCACCGCTCGCATGATCGCCAATCTGCTCCATGTTGCTGGCGTAAATCACGTCATCACGCTTGACCTACATGCCTCCCAGATGCAGGGCTTCTTCAAGTGCCCTGTGGACAATCTCGTCGCCGAGCCTCTTCTCGCTCGCTGGATCCGCAACAATGTGCCGAACTGGAAGGATACTGTCGTCGTGTCGAAGAATCCCGGTGGTACCAAGCGCGTCACGAGCTTGGCGGATGCTCTGAAGCTCAGTTTCGGCATTGTCACCACCGACAGGAGACGCCCAGGCCGTGGAGAGGGCCTAAGCTTGCAAGGTAGTGCCATATTCGAAAGAATTGGTCTTGATGGCACTTACGACACCCCAGGTCTGATCGAGGAGGAGCTTGACGCGGAAGCCAACGTGGCTCCGACGGACACAGTCGAAGTAACCACTCATGATGACGTCGCTGACGACGGCGGGGATGAGGCTGAGAAAGACGAGGAAATCACGGAGAAAAAAAGCGGCAGAGCTACTTCGGCAGCTCGTAGAGTCAACGGAAACGCTGTTAACGCTGTACCTTCAAGCCCACTGATCAAATCGACGAGAGCTGAGTCGTTTGTTTCTGACGATGGCCCTGACTCCCCGAGAAAGCGTCTCATCCGGGCAGCCACTGCTCCTAGTGGCCCAGTATCTTCCGACGATCCCATTGCTGATGAATACAATGACGAAGTAAGCCCCTTGCCCTTTTGTGCCTATGTTCGTAGACTCACTGTTGCAGCGCGCTCGTGATGTTATCCATGGCCGCCTGGTCCATGGTCACATTGTGGATGATGATCATCCTTCTCCCGCTATGTCGGCTGTGTCATTCAAGAACAAGCCTAACCGGAGCTACTCAGATGATGATGACCCGCCCGAGCATATGCTCAATTCTATGATGTCCACCTGTTCGGTGGAGGAATCCGAACTGGTTCAGCCCATGGGTGGTACGCATGATGCTGGCGATACTTCAGAGGCCGAAGAGGAAGACCTCAAGAACCCCGAGCTGGAGACCACTGTTACGCTTGTCGGTAACGTGCGTGACCGTCCGGTCTGCATCGTCGACGACATGATCGACAAGTCTGGATCGTGGATTGCTGCAGCCGAGACGGTCGTTAAACGCGGCGGTGCTACCAAGGTTTACTGCATGGCGACCCATGGCCTCTTTGGTGGAGACTGTCTGGAGGAAATGGAGGAGTGCGAGTGCATTGACCGCATCATCGTCACCAACTCCTTTCCCATCCCCGAAGAAAAGAAGGCTCGCTGCAGCAAGCTCACCATCATTCCTGTCGAGAGTCTACTTGCGGAAGCTATCCGCAGGAACCACCACGGCGAGAGCATGTCTCAACTTTTCCTTCACGGTTGGTAGACGATACAGTAAGTTGATGGCATGATGCATGGTATCGGAGCATGTATGGGTTTTCAAGTTCATGGGTAAATGGGAAGTGTTCATGGGCGTACAAGGACAAATTCAGCACAGAACTGGTTCGTATATTCACCATTCGCTCTTCTGAGTCAAGGGACGGAAACACCGGAAGAAATGCAGGCTGGCGGTCGGGTGGAGGAAGGCTTGCTCACATATTAGCGATGGCGCTCTGGAGTTACTCAATGAGATGTTTTAGGTCGGGAAAAATACTGTAAGTCTACGACGGATCAAGCATTCCTTAAGGATCAGAGATGAAACCAAGCATGACTGGTCCGTATTTCTTTTCCTCACCTTTCCTTGTTCTCGTTGCGTCCACCTTTCCATTCTTTTCACAACACAAAAACACCCAGCGATGCAGGACTTTGGGTCCTGCAGGGGCCTACTTCGCTCTCTCCACTAGAGCATTCAGGTCCCTAACGGAGCGCTGGTAAAGCAAATCACTCCACTGTCATCACTCCGAGTTCTTCGGAACGAGGAGCGGTGATGGTGGACTCAGGAATAGAAGGCGTCTCGTCAAGGGATATTGTTCCCGCTGCTTTTGCGGTATTGGCGAGGCGCAAGAGAACCTCCCGGACATGCCTCATTCTGCAGCATACAATCCTTTTCTCATGCATGAATATGAATCGGTTGTTGATTGGATAAAGATTTGTCGCGCGTTGTGAGTTGTGGAATGCATTACGTATGTAGTGATGTGTACGCATTCCGGTGACAGCTCTGACGAGCCCTGCAATCTCGCTTTCTCTGTTGCCAGTTGCAAGGAAAGGCGAGACACGTCTCGGTCTACGTATGTGAACAGTGTGATGGGTGCCAGGTGTGAGTGCGCGGCTTGCAGTACCGCTCGATGCCGTCCCTCCAAAAGGAGCAAGTCCTGTGCCCGACCCGGACGAATGAGGTGTCCTCGAACTCCCTGACAGGCACTTGAGTCTTTCGCGAGCCAATCAGAACCTGATTGATCCGCGCTTACAAAGGGGGTAGCCTCGCACGGCCTGTCGTCCTCGGCCTATGCTGGGCGAAGAGATAGAAACACGGCGAGCAGCGAAGCAAAGAGGATAAATATTACGATATGCAATACAAGGCCCGAAAAACTCGGACAACTGCCAAATGGACGCCCGCCCATCCCATCCACTGCTTATCATGCTTTTTTTTTTTTTTTAAAAAAAAAAAATATAGTGTTGGTATCAAGCATGCACCCTTATCGCGATCCCGCCTCGTCCACCTCCTTACCCCCCCTGTCGATCTTCGATCACGACAGCTCGGGATTGATTGGGAGTGGGGAGCCGGGGCGTTGAGATAGAGATGGCAGGGCTGATAAGAGAGAGAGTCCTGATAAAACCAGCTGCTACTACTAGCTAACGACTCTCAGCTCTTCGCCTTGGCGTTGTTGAAGGAGGAAACACACAACACATGTACAACACTTTTTTTTTTTGTTAAGGTTTCGTATCCCGGCTCCCCGCTTTTTAGCGTGCGATTGGGTTGTTTGAGAGTTGGTGATGGCGCGCCAGAAATTTCTGTTTTTTTTTTTTTTTCATTTCCTTTCGCCCTTTTTTTTTTTCTTACTACCGCTGCGCGCACAGTCGCAGAGAAGTCAATGGGGTACAAGGAGCATCCCACGTGCAGGCTTGCTTGCAACGTAGAACCTGGTGGGTTGTGCATGAAAAAAGGAATGCAAGGGGGGGTGCCCGGGTGGCAGGGAGAAAAATTGTGTTATTTCTCTCTGTTGATTTTTGCCTTTTGGCCTTCCTCCCGGCTTCCGCGTCCAACAGGGACGGAGCGGAAGGACGGATGGTGCCTTTCTCTCGCTGGAGAGCTGCCTACGAACCTAAAGAGGATAACGTTCCCAATCTCCATCCAGCCCCCCGTCCGTGCTCACTTTTCAGGCGGCCTTTTCCTTTCCTATCGCAAGCTACCTGCTCCGGAGAGGTCATCATCACAAGCAGTCCAGGGACGAGTCAAGTCTCCACCAGTCCATCAGCGTAATGAAACGGAGGGACAGCGAGCAGTGTACAACGAGCTGATATCATGAGATTCCGAGCGCTTTTTGATTTCCCTTTTTTCCCTGACCCCAAGCCTTCCATGTATATGGTTTATAGCAGCTGGTTTTAAGGTACTCGCAGTGCAGAACAAGCAAAATAATAGGGGCAGTTTTTTTTGGTGTCAAAACCCACGCCTGGAGCTGAGCGGAAAAAAAAACTCATGCTCGTCTTTTCCTTTACAACATTCGGCACATCAAGGAAAACAAAGAAAGGAAAAAGGAGACCCAAAAGCTATCCCCAACCCGATCCGTCATTGTGGGAAATTCTCATTCCTTTCATGGCGCAGGAACATCAGGAGGAAAAAGCGGATGCAGATATTGTGACTGGGAGGAATGAAGTCGTAGGAGCTTAGCTTCAGTACGAATATCGCTTGACGTGAGGTGATAAGGCCGTGCATCTTTTCAGACGCGCGACGGGATATCAGACATTAGGTGAGTTGTATTGTGTAATCTCGTGCATGCGGGGCCTGACACAGGCGCTATGAATTGGCGCGTGTGGATGCAGCCGGGAGTGAATTTTGATTTTTCAGGGTATGGAGTCCGGAGCAGGGGGAGACATGCGGTATAGAGCTGTCCGGGAGTGAGAAGCATCCCCACTTCTCCGCTGATGATGGACGGGAAACAGAAGTGCAAGCAGGGACGTAGAACATATCGTCAGGAGGTATCGCTCTGCAAGGGGAAAAAAGAAAACAACCGCAATGTGCGTGCTTAGAGAGGAAGAGGAAGGGCAGAGTGACCGGGCGTCTCGCTCAGTTCGACAGCGAAGGCGTCGATATGGGCGTCGTTGCGGCGCTCTCGTCAACGATGTCCGACAAGCGCATCTTCTTCTGCCGAGGGCCGTCCCTGTACTCGGCGAGCTCAGCCTCAAGCTCGTCGACGCGGCGCTTCAGCTCGGCCTCGCGAGAGTGCGACTCGTCCAACTCCTGCTGTAACCGCTTCTCGTGATCGCGGGCGTGGGCCTCGTCCTGGCGTGCGCGCTGCTCGCTCTGCTCCAGCTCGGTGACGCGACCGCGGAACAGGTCATTGATAACCTCCAGCTCGCTGACGCGTGTCTTGAGGGCGGTGTTGGTGGTGGCCAGACCATCATAGGACATGGGGGCCTCGAGGTGCGAGCCGTTCACCGACGACGCAGACGGCGAGGGCTGGCGATGGGGCATGAAGGACTGCAGGGCAGGCGAATGGAATTCATGGCCGTTGGGGGTGACGCCGTCGAACATGTACTGCGGCGCAATGTTGGAGGGGTGGTGGCCCAAGCTGGGAGTACCGGTGCGCGAGAGCGGCGAGGTCGAGCGTTCCGACGCGCCGGACGAGACCTTCGGCGCACGGCGGTGGTTGGCGAGCGCGTCGATGGGCGGCGTGCCGGCGGCAGCGCGGGCGTGGTCGAGGCCATTCTCGTGCTGTTGCTGCTGCGCGCAGAGTCAGCGGGGGCGCGGGGGCGCGAGCACGTTGGCAGAGCAGCTCACCTTCTTCTTGGGGCCCTGGCCAGACGTCTTGACGCGGTTCCGGCTCTTGATCACGTCGGTCTTGAGGCTTATCGGGCGCGGGCGGCCGTGCAGCTTGAGGAACAGGCCGCAGGCGTTGCACAGGACGGAGCCGACCTCATCGCGGCGCCAGAGCGGGGTGGTGCTGGTGGTGCAGTTCTGGCAGATGGGCTGTTGGTTGTTGTCAGCGAGCGTTGCCATGGCTGAGGGAGGGTGGATTTTGGGTGTTGCGATAAGCGGCAGGATAAGGGCGCGAGGGACGAGAGAGTTTTCATCACTGGCTGGAACACCACACAGCCTGGGGCCCATGCTCGCGCTGCCCGCTCGCTGCCCGCCGCTGCTCCCAGCGCTCACTCACCGGATTCTGGCCGCCCGACGCGGCCGGGGCACTCGTGGCGTAGGTCATGCTGTGCGCAACAGCATTCGGAGGCCTGGGAAGAGGAGAGACTGTCAGCGCTGCCGTGGTGGTTGTTGGCGTGTGGAGCTCGGCGCTGTTATCATGATGCGCAGGGTTTGTGTTATCGCTTTCCCAAACCCTCCACACGTCCGCCGCATCAGCCCGGCCATTGGCACCCGCGCCCGCCTCGTGCATTTCCTGCCTGCCACTCGTCGCCGATGCATGCGCGTCCACTCACTCTGCCCGGCTCTGGAAGGCTAGGCACCCTCCCCACGCCCGTACCCGTGCCTCCCGTCCCACCACCACGCGCCTCGAGGGGAGAAGAAGAAAGAAAAAGAAAGAAAAAGAAAATCCGTCTTACCTGCTGTGGATGCTCGGCGACGACGTCGCGGATGCTGCCAGCGAAGCCAAACTCGACACGCCGGGCAGCTGGATGCCCGGGCTGCTCCCTCTGTGCTGCGGCTGGTGCGGCGGCGGCAGATGCGCCCCGGATTGTGACGATGCCGACGATGGCCGCGAGATGCTCAGGCCGATCGGCGGCAGCGACAGCCGTTCGTCCAGCGAGGAAGCCGTGGTGAAGGGCGGGAGGTCGCGCGGCGACGGCGGGCGGTTGTGGTAGTGCAGCGTCTCAATGGCCACGGGCCGGTTGAGCAGCGAGATTGCGAGTGTGGAAGCCGTGTTTGCGGTGGAGGGAAACGCGTGCAAGCGCTCCCCGGCTGGTCGGTGGTATTATTAAGGCGGAGCGGTGGTGCGTGTCTGCGTGCGGACACAGAAAAAGAGCGACGGACAGGTTGGGTATCAGGCAGGTAGGGAACGTGGTCGAGCAGCTCGTTTCTTGCTAAAGGAAGGTCACTACAGCACTTGATGAATGCCAAAGAGACGCAGGTACGGAAGCATGGGCACAGGGGTAGGCAGGGATGGTCGACAGCGCTAATATTAGATTGGAGCTGCTGACCGTGCATCCGGCACGCTGTTGAGTGCGGTGTTGCACAAGATGACAAGAGCTGGTGGATCTGCGCCGCCGTGGTGTTTACCGCGAGCTATGGCTGTGATCTGCCCTTCCAGCCCATCATGATCTGAACCGACGTCCTCGCACGCAGGGCTGACGACGAGGACGAACGCTCTTCTCCAGAGCGGCAACAAACGAACGGCCTCGCCGCCCTGATCGCGAGGCCGGCGCCAATCGATAGATTCTCACGCTCAGGGGTACAGTAGCTCCACCGTTTCAAATTGCCTTCCCGGACTTGCAGGCTTCTCCATATTCTCTCGTGTCACGAGCACTTCAAGCCTGGCGATCCTCGGTCGTCTGCGCCAGCCACGCAGGGCTCCGCTGTTGCTAAGACGACACCAACGGCCGGGCCCAGCGCTCACGGCGCGGTGTGGCACGCAGCTTTGGCTCCGACGCAAATGCGGTCGTGTGTCAGCCTCCTGAAAAGAAAAGAAAAAAAAGGCCCAGCGCTCGGACTCCAGGGAGGCCGATAAGAGAGATAGCACAGTGATCCCCGTATTTGGCGTGCTGAATGGGATCAAGACCAACGGCCGGGCGTGCAGCACGAAATGAAGACGCCCGAAGCGGCTCCAAGCGACGATTGGCGACGAGGGCAGGCGGCGTCCGTGCCGGCCATTGGCGCGTGTTCATTAGACACGCTCGTACTCCAACGGGACGGGGGGGCGTTCGTGCTGCGGGACGAGGGGCTGATCATTGGGGAGGAGGAGCCAAAGGAGAGCGAGAGTTTGCGAATTGCCTTCCATGCCGGTGGCGCGAAAGTCTAACAGCACGGGCTGTTGCGCAATAATACCAGCGAGCAGAGGCGGATCTGAAGGTGTGATGCTTTCAGCCAAAACAGAGTCACAGAGGCCATCCCGGCGGATGGGCGCGGCGCAGCTGCAGACTTATTCACGCATGGCGAGGCCGGGGCCGGCGAGCACCGAGCCCTGGGCGACCAGGATCGGCTCTGGGGGAGGTGATAAGTAGTGTGATAGCGGAAGAGCGTGGCCGTGACGGAGGGCTAAGGAGGGCGCTGGCCCCAGGCCCCTGAGCTCCGGCGGGCTGGTCGTGCCAAGCTCTGCGGCTCGTCAATTGGCAGGAACGCCTCTGACCGCCCGAGCGCCGCTTCACCGGTCCTGGCCGCCCGTCCGCGCATGCGTCGCCCGTGTCCGCGGCCACCTCATACCGCCCTGTCACAAGCCGCTGCCACTGCCGCTCGTCATACCTCCGTGTCCGTGTTGCGTCCGCGGCGCTTGAGGCTCAGCGAGGACGGCCATGCCGCTGCACACATGCCACCTCTGCACCCGAAACTCTCGTAATAAGCTCCACCATGACCAAAGGCAGGCCGCCGACCTCAGGATACGCCCGCATTGCCCAGGCCGAGGAGGAGGAGGAAGATGTCTTCGACGACTCCGAGGATGACGACCTCCATCGTGGCCAGACCACCATCTCCGGCCCGGGTCGCTATGCTCCCATCCAGCCCCAGCGCCATGCCCGCATGACCCCGAGCTCCAGCTCGCCCTCGAGACGCGGTCCCGGTGCCCGTCATCGCAGCAACTCAGGCGTCGACATAAAGGCAATAAATGCAAGGCTGGAGCGATGGGCCGACGAGATCGCGTCCAAGTTCAAAATCAAGAAGGTCCGCGGCAAGACCGAGGAAGAGCAGCAGCTGGAGATCCATCACTCCGTATTCCAGCCTCCGGACTGGATCCGCCCTGTGACCGCCGAGACCCTGGCCAAGGATTACGATCTCCCGCACCCTGACCGCCTGACGAAGATGGAGTTCGATGACATTGTGCAGGGTGTTCGGACGGCAATTGAGCTTGGTACACACCCGAAACTGATCACGCAAGGCAGTTCTGGGAGTTATTTCGCGAGGAACCCCGACGGCAAGGTCGTCGGCGTCTTCAAGCCCAAGGACGAGGAGCCTTACGCCTCGAGGAATCCGAAATGGACCAAGTGGATCCACCGCAACTTGTTTCCCTTTGCTTTCGGTCGGGCATGCTTGATCCCCAACCTGAGTTATGTCTCCGAGGCCGCCGCCTACGTCCTCGATACCCAACTGCGAACGAACATCGTACCCTACACCGAAGTGGTCGGCCTGTCTTCGAAATCCTTCTACTACGATTTTTGGGAAAGGAGGGCATACTACAGAAAGAAGAAGCCGTTGCCGGAAAAGCTTGGTAGTTTCCAAGTCTTCTTGAAGGGATACAAGGACGCCACTCTTTTCTTGAAAGAGCATCCGTGGCCAGATCAGCACAGCACTGCTTTACGGGATCCCAATGGGAGGCGCAAGAAGAGGAGGTGGACGGAGGATTGCCGGCCCAGTGGCCCAGCATCCGACGATGAGGATGACGACCGGCCTCCTACTGCCGATGAAACCCAGATACGACGAGGTTTTTGGACCGAACGCTTACAAAGATCTTTTCGCGAGCAGCTGGAGAAGTTGGTTATCCTGGATTACATTATGAGGAATACAGACAGAGGGCTGGACAATTGGATGATCAGAATCGACCGCAACAAGGAGGAGGCCACGGTAGTGGCGGAAGCGCCAAAGAACGGCCGCGCAAATGGATCCACACACGACCCTTACTTGCGGCAGGAACAGATGGTTGCAACCAGTCGCTCTGGCACGCCTGCAAACGCCCCATCGTCCTCCGACGATGAGGCTTCGGTGTCTCTCGGCGCCATTGACAATAGTCTTTCGTGGCCCTGGAAGCACCCTGACGCTGTACGTTGCGCAAACCCGCCTTCTTCTCTTGTGAGCTAATAAAAGATGCAGTGGCGGAGTTATCCTTTCGGCTGGCTCTTCTTGCCGGTTTCTCTGATCGGCCAGCCATTCACAGAAGCAACCCGCAGGCATTTTCTTCCTTTACTTACCTCAACGTATTGGTGGAGCGAGACGACGCTGCAGCTACGGAAGTGTTTCAGTCAGGACGCCGACTTCAAAGAGCGGATGTTTGCAAAGCAGATGGCGGTTATGAAAGGCCAGGCCTGGAACGTGGTGGAAACGCTGAAGACGCCGGACCACGGACCTCTGGAGCTTACGCGGAGGGCAAGGGTGTGCGTGTGGGACGATCTGGTGGATATTCCTGTTGCGGTTCCTCTGCAGCGCCCGTCAGCGGAAATGCGTCGACAGACGGAAGAGCTCGCCGCTCATGACGAGGCAGAGGAGATGGATATCAGCAACGCACTGGCTTCATCAGCGCCCGACATACAGTACGATCTATTGGGCCTGGAGTCGCCTCAGCGCAGCAACCCGTTCAACATGTCGAGACAGTCGAGCACCATGGACATCCATGACAACTCGCGGCCTCCGGTCACGCTCAAGTCTCGGATGAGTTATGATGGACCACGCCGGAGCAAGCCATCCAGTCCAGTGTCATCGAGAAGACGGCGATTCTCTTTCACCATCCGCAGAAACAGCGGGCCCTTGGGATTGGAGGATGACGAGGGTGATCTTGGATATGCGGCGGCTGAGGATATGGACGGCAACAGGAAGCGGGTGATTGTGGAGCGGCTGGAGATGGTTAAAAGCAAGAATCCGTTGTTTACATGGTGTTGATCGGGGCATAGCACAAAGGTTGTTCTTGGATACATATTCATTGCTCGTTCTTTGTCCCTTTGGAGGGGAGCATTGGCGGCGTTCTTGCCCGTCTGGTGGGCAAAGTTGTATACCTGTGGCGTGGGAAAGACAAACGAAAACAGCTTGTACGGCTCCGGGGGCGTTGGCGTTCTCGGCTTCTGCTGTGTATGGGACTGAGGAACTGGGCACATGCAGCCGGGTGAAAATAAACAGCATGTCTGGATATAAGGGGGTTGCGCAGACATAGTATAGCCGAACGACAGTCCCATTGACGTGGAGAGAATGTCGTCGGTGGGTGACTGACGGACTATTGAGGGGCACAGCTACTTTACACGGGCTTTCACGCGCAGTGAAGAGGGATTGCATGCGCTTTGACGACACTATACCTTTTCTGGTTAGCGGCGGTGGACTCGAGAGAAGATGGCGATCCTCGACGACATGACGCGCTCCGGCCCAGCTGCTCAGCCTTCTCCAGCGCGCTCCGGATGCCACGCCATGACCAGAGCTGATTAGCGAGTGCTCTTACCTTCTCCGTTCACGCTCCTTGGGGATGCTTCCAACCTGCTTGAACATGATAGTCTGCGCGCACTTCGACTCTCCGTCTCCCGACCCGCCACCGCGCTGACTGCTCAACCGTGCCAACCCCGGGCCTTTTCTCTCTACGATACCTCACGAGCGTGTTTGATCTCAAGGAAGACCTGCTACGCAAAATTCTGCGGTTGAGTTCGGCGGCTGCGAGTGATCGGCTGGGGTTTCGACAATGAACCCAGCACAGCTGCTAAACCCCAAGGCCTTCAAGAAGAACAAGGGTAATTATTTTCTTTTCCATCTCCTCCATGACTATTTTTGCCGTTCTGTCACCCGATCGGCTATGATCTGCGATTAGCGTCACTTCCGCTGTTCCCATCCTTGAGTGCGTCTTAAAATTGTACATCATTTTCTGGTCAGCTCTCTAGACCCTGCGCTGTCTCACTCCGCCTTCGCGTCACTCACTAAACGCGCGTCGGGTCGGCCCTGTGGGCACGTTCGCGTTGCTCACGAAATCTGCTCCTTCCTAGTTTACCTACCGAGCCAACCCTGTGCACAAAATCACCGCCACCATACCTTTCCTTTCGCCTCCATCTCTTAATTCCTCTTCTCGACCACGCAGCACTATTTCTTTGCTTTCTACCGTGGAGCAGGCCAGTTATACTAGCGACAAGCCTTCCATCTCCGATATGCCTGAAACCCTACCCAACACTCCTGAACCAAACCCGAGCACGTCAACCACCTCGCCGCCTTCATCTTTGCTGGAGCCTAAACTGACCTCGCAAGACCAAGGGCAGAACCGCTCCCGTGCTTCCTCGCAAAGTGCCAACAGCAATGCTTCGCAAGCCTCTCAGCTTGCATACGACCCCGGAGCTTTGCTAAACCCCAAGGCCGCCGCTAAACGTTCTCGAACCGAGTTGGCGCCACCGGAAGATGCCGCCTCCCAGGACCCAGCTGAAGATGCTGCAGGTATGGGCTCCATGATCGAGCGCATGCATGGCATCCAGCACCGGGGAGATCAGCCGGTGAAGAAGCAGAAGCGTGCCACAACTGATGAACAAGACCATCTCCGCAAAGCTGCATTTGAGGGAGGTGGCAAGGGAACGATATTGGGAGAGTATATCATGGAACAGCGCAAAGAAGGCGAGAAGAAGGCTGGTCCACCGCCCGCCTCTACCGCCGTCGTTGATCTCACTGCTGGTTAGTGCTCTCACCTCCGCATATTCCATTTCCACCGACAATGGACTGACAAGCCTTCAGATGATGATGACGAAGTTGTTCTCGTGAAAGACACTGGCGACGAGGAGATCTGCTTGGGGAAGTTGCAAGAGGCCTTCATCTCCGCCAACATGGTCCCGTCTCCGAAGCCCTCCAGCTTCCAAGGCTCTGCCACCACATGGCCCGCCTTCAAAGTGTCGCTCCGTCGGCGACCCGCATCCGCTGACATACTCATCTCCGTGACCGACCCATGTGGCCGAGACTTTGCACGTCTCGAAGCTCGTGTAGCCTTTGGCTTAGCCCCGCTCATGGACAACAAGCTCCTGAACCTTCGCGTCGAAGCTCGCTTAGACTCTCGGAAGCGGAGACCTGGCGAAAGCCCTGGGTCTGCCATCTCCGTACGCATGCCTTTGAACGTTCATCTTTTTGCACCTCGAAAGCATGCCAAGAACATCGGCCGTCTACTTAGCCATCACCAAATCTGGCTCCGCGACCCGACTATCAACATCGGCAGGACCCCCTACGATAATCCCCAAGCTGTCAAAGCTCCTGCGCCGCGTGCTCAGGCTTCGAGCAGCAATGGCACTCAGCAGGGCTATGGGTTTGTGGCAAGGACTGTTGAGGAGATTCGCTCAGACGTCATTGGCATGTTCGATTCTCTTACCAAGTCAGACGAGATCCCGGAGATGGAGCAGCCATCAATCATCACGACCAGTCTCTTGGCGCACCAAAAACAAGCCCTCCATTTCATGACCTCCCGCGAGGCTGATGACAGCGCAAGCGAAAGTGACAAGAACTCTCTTTGGAAGCTGAAGTTGCGCGGCAATGGTGAGCGCTACTTCTACAATATCATTACTGGCCAGGAGTCTCGTAGGAAGCCAGCATCATCTCGTGGCGGCATCCTAGCTGATATGATGGGACTCGGAAAGACTCTGAGCATCCTATCGCTCATTGCGTCGACGTTGCGTGAGGCTTCGGATTGGTCTAACATGGTGCCGCCGCAGACTCCGGGTGCACCACTGATCAAGTGCAACTCCAAAGCCACTTTGCTCATCTGCCCAGTGAGCACTGTAGCCAACTGGCAAGAACAGTTCAAGTTGCACATCAAGGATAAGGCCATGTCTTACTATATATACCACGGGCAGAGTCGGACAGATGATGTTAAAGAGCTCTCTAGCTATGACCTCGTCATTTCAACCTACAGCGTCGTTGCCGCTGAGCACGATAACCCTCGTTCCAAAAAGCCTCTCGCGCTAATCAACTGGTTCCGCATTGTCCTCGACGAAGCCCATATGATTCGTAGCACCGCAACTAAGCAGTCGATTGCCACATGTGCGCTGCTTGCGCAACGTCGCTGGGCAGTCACCGGAACGCCCGTCCAGAACCGCCTTGACGACTTGGGAGCGTTGATCAAGTTCTTACGGATTAAGCCCTTTGACGACAAAGGTGGTTTTACGCAGTACATCCTCACGCCTTTTAAGAATGCCGATCCAGAAATTCTACCTAAGCTCCGTATTCTTGTCGATTCAATCACTCTACGCCGCCTAAAGGACCGCATCGACCTCCCGCCTCGGCATGACAGGCTTGTTCGTCTAAACTTCAGTCCAGAGGAGCGCAAGCTATACAAATTCTTCGCCGAAGATACCGCCGCGCGCATGAGATCCATTACTGCTGGGCGTGACAAGCTGGCGAAAAATCAGATGGGCCACATCCTTCGGGCCATGGGTCGGTTGCGTATGATCTGCGCGCACGGCTCGGAGATGCTCAGCAATGATGATATGAAGCTCACCGAGGGCCTTTCCTCGGACAACGCGATAGAGCTCGGCGATGACGATAATGATGATGACAAGCCAGCCATTACAAAAGAACAGGCATACGACATGCTTAATCTTCTCCGCGAGAGCGATATGCACCATTGCGGCATCTGCGACCGGGTAATCGGCTCGACCAGTTTCGTTGTCGAGGCCGATTCATCAGACGATGAGAGCGATGGAAACAAAAAAGATGTCACTATTGGCTATATGACACCCTGCTACCAAATAGTCTGCCCGAACTGCCTCAGCGAATTCAAGGAACGGATGAAGAAGCGCGCAGAGCCTGGGTACTACATGACCTGTCCTCTATGCAATACCTACGTTCGCCAATCGCTTTTCCCACTGAGCCAGGCAGACGCCGACAATGACCAGGCAGCTCGCCAGCGCGTTCGTGACAATCCTCGCCTTGCGAAACAGCTCGGTCGGTATGGCGGCCCTCACACAAAGGTTAAGGCTCTCCTCGAGAACCTCCTCGAAAGTAAGGCATGGAATGATACACATCCAGGCGAGCCTCCGGTCAAGAGCGTTGTTTTCTCCGGCTGGACCTCGTATCTCGACCTCATCAGCATCGCCCTTGAGGACAAGGGCCTCAATTACACCCGTCTCGACGGCACTATGTCCCGTCGCAAGCGCACTTTCGCCCTCGATGCCTTCCGCGATGATCCCTCCATTCAGATCATGCTCATTTCCATCAATGCCGGCGGTCTCGGCCTTAACTTAACTACCGCCAGCATGGCCTACGTCATGGAGCCGCAGTACAACCCGGCCGCCGAGGCGCAAGCGGTGGATCGCGTGCACCGTCTGGGCCAGAACAGAGAAGTGACGATCACGCGGTTCATCATGAACGAGAGCTTCGAGGAGAGGATGTTGGAGCTGCAAGCCAAGAAGAAGGATCTGGCAGATCTGAGCATGAACAGAAATGCACGCTTGGATAAGGAGGAGGCGGCGAAGAAGAGGTTGGAGGCGCTAAAGAGTCTCTTCCGTTGAAGACCAGATACTTGGCGCTCATCATACATGCCGCGGTTTGCATCTGGCGCGGTAGAGAGCGCTCTACACCAAAATTCTCTTTTTCTATCCCGCGTTCGGATTCTGCGCCTTTTTTCCCTCTCACATTTTGTGCAGACACAGAGGCATCAGGTCTGTGAAACTACTCGGTCACAGCAGAGCGGACTTCCTGGGCATACCTTTTTTTACCCATATTTTCATTGGCTCCTCTACTCCATGTCTCCTACGGTTACCTCGAAGCCTGATTGAGGAGAGGGGAGTTGCTACGGGAAGTGAACGCGTTCTGGCGGCTAGCTTCTTCGCTGGCAGACCCGACGAGGTAGTCTGAAGAAGTGATGGTGGGAGATGGACAGTCATATTGGGGCATTTAAAAAAGCAGCAGATCTATGGGATGATGAAGTCTGCGAGGAGGTTTTCTTTTTGCCTGGAACGGATTTGGGGTAGTGACTGGATTTCTTTGGCTTTTTAGATGATTGCTTGATGGCGTAGGCCGCGGTGGACGGACGCCGGTAATGAGAAAGACTTTTTTTTTCTTTGTTTTTTTCAGAGACTAAGAATATGAGGGCTCTCACCTCTGTTCATTTTCACTACACGCATGAGTTTAAGAGAGCGCAACCGGATGGGGACGTTTTCTTGGCAGATAGAGCAATCGAAGGTGTTCTCATCCAAGCACTACGACTCCGCAGCTCGCGCTTGGACCTTTTTGCCCGAATATCAGCTTGCCGATGCAGCTTGACTCGACGTGGATAGGTGCACGCGCCAGAGCGTGGTTGCCCAGATCATGGAATAGACTGAAAGCGCTTCTCGACAACGTTGTCGTCACCGACTCTTCCATGTTTGTAACGGGTCTTGCTTATGCCATGGTTGCGGTCCTGTGCGAGCCCTTCGACATGGACCTTTTTCATGCACAGTACACTATCAGGCCCGGTTGCGTCAGATACGGACACTGACAAGGTGGGTGTTGACGCCCCGCGTCGGCTTCGTGGCTCGAAAAATACTTCGGGCCCATGGCGGGCCTGGACATCTTCTTCCGCCCTGCAAGACGCTCTCTCTCTCTCTCTCTCTTTCTCTCTCCTTCTAGGTGTATAGGTGCGCGGAGGATGGAGATTGAGCCGCGTTCAGGTATGTAGTATATACAATTGGGGGAAGGCGCTCTCTCCGTGAAAGGGCTTGTACATACAGGGCAATGTTGACGGTCCGAGAAGCTCGAAAAGGGAGAGAGGTGACTGAGACCACGTCACTTGGGCTGCTCGATAGGGTACGGAATCAACTCGGTCACTCATCTACTCATCAGTCTCTGGGATCTCGCAAGTGTACTGATGGGGGAAAAGTAGCAGCGTGCTGATTGGACTGTCTTGTATGAATTTGCCCCGTTGCCCCATGCGTCCACAACCAAGCAGATTACTCTGCGCTTCGTGTCTAAAGAACTGTAAAGATAGCACAAATCAACTTTGCAGTACCCCATTTCAACCGCATTGTCCGAAGTATTCCTGAAGATAGCCAGAGCACTATCGTAGAAAGAATTTTGATGAATATGCGTGCATACATCGATGGAATCATCTAAGGTCCACACCCTATCGCCCCATGAGGCAAGCTCACTGACGCACCCTCCCAGAAAAAAAGGAAAAAAAAAAAAGTAGAGGAACCGCTCTCTCCAAAACACCCCGAAGAACCAGATGTCAAACTGCCCATGTCCACTTGCAACAGAGTCCAGCTGAAAACACATACGCACACACAAGCACTCACACCTACGCTTAAATCTTATAAACAATCCCGCCCGAAAACATAACCTTGTTCCGCTCACTCAGCGCCTCGAGCGCCCTCTCCGCCTCCTGCGGCCCGAACGCCGCCTCGCCGCTCCGCAACCGCGCGTTGACAGCCGCGACAAGCGGCTCGACGTCGGCGGCGTCGTTGGCGAAGAGCGGGCCATCGATGAGCTGGCCAAGAGCCGTCTGGAACTGCTGGATGCGCTGGGGCGTGATGCTCGTCGGGCCCTGCTGGTCTTGCGAGTCGTCCTGCTGGCTCTCCGACTGCGTCGTGCCCAGGAGTTGGGACGCGGGTTGCGACGAGCCGACCGAGAACTGTGAGGATGATCCAGCCGCGGTGCCGGTTTGGCGGGTGCTACGAGAGCCGCGAGGCGTAGCCGTGTAGAGCTCTTCGTCTTCGTCTTGGTCGGCGCCGGCAGGCGTGCCGTTTGTACCATTGGCGGTGCTGTCGCGGGTGCTACGGGTACTAGGTCCGCCTGCCCTACGGTTGCGTGGAGTGATGCGTTCTCTCGTGCGTTGTGTGTCGTCGCCATCATCGGAGTCATCGGATGAGTCCGTGGACATGGCATCATCAGCTCTGCTGACCTTTCTCCTCTTCCTCCTCTCATCCTCAACGACCTCCTTGAATAGTGCGAAGCGGAGAATTGCTTCCGCGACTTCAGCATCCTTTTGCTCGACCCTGTTCGACAACCTTGCCTTGGCATGTGCAGTAGCAAGACGGATGAGCGTCTCGAGCGTACGAGCTGTCATCGGAGAAGTCTTGCGCTGGTTGCTCTCCATCTCATCGTTACGGAGTGCGGAGTAGGTCGTGACAATGTGGTTGGCGGCACCTGCAGTCAGAACGGGCTTGACACGAGACTTGGCGTACTGAATGTACTTCTTGATGAAGGGAATGCTGAGAACCTCAACACGACGAGCAGAGCCCCTGCCAACAGTGACGTTGACACCGGCATGAAGCATCACGTTGAACTTTTCGTAGACCTCAGTCGGACGGTTGGCATCAGCGTCGTCGTCCAGACCAACACCCAGCATTTGGCTGCCCTGCTCACGGACAGGTGCTCCCTCCTCGGTACCAGGCTGTCTATAGCGGTGCATACGAAGAACGTGCTCAGAAACTTGCCTGTCCCTGACGTCCTCAATATCATCCGTGACCACGAAGAGCAAATCGAAACGGGATAAAAGCGAGTCAGGAAGAGCAATGTTCCTGTGAGGATCCTTGTGCGTATCGTACTGTCCGTAGATGGGGTTTGCTGCAGCAATGACACTGCAGCGGGCGTTCAGCGAGGTGTGGATACCGGCCTTGGCGATGGTGACAGTCTGCTGCTCCATAACTTCGTGGATAGCGACACGGTCAACATCACTCATCTTGTCGAATTCATCAATACAGACGACACCGCGGTCACCGAGAACCATGGCACCGGCCTCCAGACGACGCTCACCAGTCTCCTTGTCTTGAGTGACGGCAGCAGTCAAACCAACACCGGAGGATCCTCTACCGGTGGTGGCAATTGCGAGCGGCGCAGTGTTCAGGACGAAACGAAGGAGCTGAGACTTCGCTGTTGAAGGATCACCGACCATGAGGATGTTGATATCACCTCTCAGATGGGTACCGTTGTCCAGGTTCTTCTCCATACCACCCAGCAGCATAAGCAGAATAGCCTTCTTGATGTAGTCGTGACCATGAATACTGGGTGCAAGGGATTGTGAGAGCAGGTCGAACACCCTCTTATGCTTGGAAATCTTGTTGATGTTGCGGATGTCGGTATCGGTGATGGTGGCCTGAGCGATTCCACCACCGGACTTGGAGGAAAGGAGGATGATGTTGTTTGCGAGAATGAGGGTTCGGAACGTGGAACTAGCGTTCTGCGCGTTGCGGTTTCCGAGGGACCTGTATGTGCCAACGAGCTGGATTCTGTCGCCAGGCTTGACACGGTCGACCAAATCATCGTCCAGAATCACATCAACACCGCGAGGAAGCTGACCTGCCGGAGCACGCTCAGGCATTTCTTGTATGGAGATGGTCTGGTGGTCGCGGTATGTGCTGTATCCGTATTCTGTGATCAGCTGTTTCTTGTCAGCAGTTGGCGAACCAAAAAATTGCGTCTTAACATACGGGATTGCCGTCGTCGTCCTCGGTGGGGTATACGGAAGTACTGGCAGCACCCATGGTCATAGTTTGATCCCTGTATTCCCTGAACTGGAATATCGACTTGTTCTCATTCCAGTGCACGCTCTTGACGACCTTTGGGCGGACAAGCGAGCACTTTGTGACAATACCCTCCAGGGAGACCATGTGGTTGAGGTGCTGCGAGCTCAGAGTGCGGGGGTTGCAGGAAAACTCGCCGAAGCTTCCAACGTATGCGCAATAGTAAACGATGTCATCGGCAGTTTCTTTCGGAGGGCGGTTGGGCAGGGTTGCAACGATGTTCTTCAACGCATTGTCGAATGCGAAAGTCCAGTCGAATGGCTGGTTGAGAAGACCATCGGCCATCTCCCGGTTGTGTGCTCTTATCTCATCCAAGCTGACCTGTTCCACCGTCAGCAAGAAGTGGTGAGAAAAGCCCGCATATTAATCCATACAGTCAATCTCCTCATCCCGCGATTGAGCATGAGGACAATGTCGGCGCGGTAGCTAGTAAACCATCAGCGATCGCTTCGTGGCAGTGGCGGAGACGGAGAGGCGTACGAGCGCGCGCGAGGATCATCTACTCAAGTTAGCCAATAGACCATCCCAAACAAATATAGCTAAGGCGTACTGGGATCCAAGAACTCCTCGCAAGCTCTGATGCGGTCGCGCACCGCCTCATCTCTCAGCGCAATCCCATCCATTGTGCTGGCCTGTTCTGCCTGGCGCCGGAATGTATGAAAGATAGGACGGAAAGGCCACTGCAAGCGGGAAACGACGGATGCGAGGGGCTTTGTTGGGGGGGTATCAAAAGGCGTGGTGGTGTGGAGTGTGTGGTGAAGAGCGGCGGGCAGAGGAGGGATGTGTTTTGCGAGCGACGGTTGGCTGCAAAAGAGACGCGCGACGCGTCCATCTGCGCGAATGCGCGTCGTGATTAGCGCCTTGGCGCACTTACACTTCCAATTACGGACTAGTGCCAGATCGCGGCTCCCCAAGATACATGATCGCCGAATTGGGTTGTACCACTAAAAACATCAAACCGCACATGTGATTAGGAGCGGGCGCTCAATCAACACACGAAGGGTTGTCATGCTACGTCTTTCTTCCGGTCATGACATCTAGTGTTTATTCACATCAATATATACGTCTCTCCTCGGAGAAAGAGTCTGATAGGTAAGGAAACGAAGTCTTCGTTGCATATCACAGCAAGCCATCAACGCCCGACACTGGCCGAGCCCGCCAGATGATGCCCTATATACCGGTGTTGCTCCACAGCGGTGATCCAAAGTGAGAAGTCAAAGAGAGAAAGCCAACCGCTTCGTTACCAAGTAATATCCTCAAATGCCGTCCTCAGCACTTCTGTCCTTGTTTTCTGCATTTCCGGAGCTCCGCTCCCTACGTGATCAAGCATCTCAATCACTCTTCTGATGTCGTGCTTTGCCGCTACAAGCAATGGTTCTTCGATGGGAGCTTTGGTCTGCCGCTGGAACGGCGATTCCGGCTGCTGCTGAATGACGAGGAGACGCGCCATCATGAGCTGTATCGATTTGTCAGAACACTGAAAGCTTCTTGAGACGGAGAGATCCATACCGCTTCTTCAAACGCTCGATGCTGGAAAACCCACCACACTCCCGCATCGATTCGGAGGTATTCCCAAAGATCGAAAAATGCGCGAAGGGCCTGCCTTGCGGCTTCCAACGCTCCCCGTACGTCGCACTTAACACCACAAGGCTCATTCTCGTCAGCCAACAACAGCATTACGCAGTGATGGTAGTTGCTGCGGAAGAACAGCATCTGTTTAGCGATGCGCTCATTTCCTGCCACAAACTCTCCCGTGATTTCGTGCGTCATGCTGGGAGGGAGATTGGCAAAAAGTGACCGGAATGAAGTCAAGAGGTTGCTCTTTTCCCGAGGCGAGTTTGTGAGTGGTCGACTGAGCGCTCGTGGTATGCACACATTGCGTTGCACCAGATTCGCGAGTCGCCACATGGTGCGGATATACTCGCGGTCCGCCAACTCGTGCGGAAGAAGGCTGGTTGGCGGTGGGGCAATGTTACTAATCCTCATCGGATTTGGAAGAGCCTCTGGTGTGTTTCTTGTATTGCTTCCAGTCTCATGTTCGCCCTCTGGATCGTCCGTGAGAGAGTCTACATGAACGTCTGAAATGGTAGCCGTGGGTGGCAGTTTCAACAAGACGGTAAGGAACGTATCTTGGAACAGCACTGCCTGCCACACCTTCCTTCGCTGCTGTTTCTCGAGCGCTGAAGCTCGGGGCACAATGAGTTCCGGATCTCTGTTCAATCCCATGGCATACGCCTGCCGCATGAGCACGCCCCCAAAAGACCAAGCATCCGAGGCATGGTTATTATTCATGAGGAAGTAGTTGATGAGAACCATGGCCTGAATCGTCCGGAGGGATATCCGGCTGAGGTATCCGGAGATTCGCAGAGCTTGGTGGGCCGCCGACACGTAGAATTCCGCGATCTGGGCGCGCTCCTGGACATCCGACATCTGAATGAACTGCGTTCCCATGGCATAGATGACAAAGTGTAATCCCAGGAGGGCGGAATCTGCTTGGCACTTTTCCTCAAGTGGAAGCGACCAGAAGCGTTCGTAGTCGGCGTCGAACTTTCCTCGATGTATCATGGGGTAGACGGGGTCGACTGCCTCGAAGTATTTTGCCACAAGGATGTCTGCCTGTTCCCTGCGCGGGAGGGCTGCCACTACCTCCTTGAGGCCTCCGTGGTATGTCCTGTTGAAATGGTGTAAGCTCTAGGCCGGAGCGGGAATAGAAAAGAACGACAATACCAGTAGTTGGAAAAGGGGTGTTCGGAGCCCAGACCGAAGACGAGAGATGGGGTGTGTTTAGTGTAGGGGACATTAGACAAGAGCTGATGGACTGATGAGGAGGTCGAGGAGGTAGACTGGCTGCGGTACTGTTGCGGCCTGGGGCCACCCTGATGCTCATGCAGTTCGGTCAGCTCCAGCAGATCTTTTGCCGGATGGTGGGAGTAGATCCAGAATCCGTAATCGTGATGCATGACAGCTTCGAAGGAGCGAAGTGTATAAGGAAATAAGAAATGGGAGAGCGGTCGGCTCGAGGCATGCTTGACACCCATGAGCACGTGATCTTCTTCTACAGGCCTGGGCACGGACGCAAGGAGAGGCGCAAGGAGAAGCGAGGAAAAACGGAACAAGCAGTGATTGAGCTTACCTCTGACGACGCTGGAGTCACGACGCCCAGCGAGGCCTGTTCCATGGCCTTCTTGCGGGCTTTGCTGGTGGCGCGGCCGCCATTGCGCCTGGATTGGAGGCGGTTAGTAGGGCGGCGAGTCGTGAACCGAATACCAAGCTTCACGGTGGGGAGCCCTACTCAGCTGAAGCAATGAGATTGGCGACCTCGGAATAGCGACACTCGGACTGGCGCTTCATGCAGGCCAGGCATTGCGGACGGCCACGGTCACACTGATGACGGTCAGCAGGCGGGCTGCCGGCCGGCGCGAGGCACCGACCTTGGTCTTGCGCTCGACGCAGCAGTCGCAGCTCAGCGTGGGCTTGTTGCGCTTCTGCTTCTTGCGCGGCGGCACCGAGCCATCGTGCGAGGGCGGCGACGAAGGGGCGACGGAAGCGGGCCCGTCGTGGATGGGAATGTCGATGGGGTTGTTGGCGGGCGGAGGGGCAGAGGCAGCGGGTGCAGCCGCGTGGGTGGTCATGGCTTCGTCCTGTCACCGTGAGGATCTCCGCTCGCGCAGCATGGGTGTGAGACTGTGGGAATTGAGTGCCTGCTTGGGGCCCGCCCGGGAATAAAAGCAAAGAGGCTTGGGATGCAGCTTCGGGGAGCGGAAGGCAGAACCGCCACAAGTAGGAGAGCGGCTTTAAGCATCTAGACTGCCCCGCCCCCCGTAGCAGCACCTTAGGATCGCGCTCGGCCGCCGCTGCTGCATGCAGCGCTAGCTCCGCCACTGGTCGCGGGAGAGAAGATCGCGGTGACGACGGGCGAAGTGCAGGGCCACGCCAGGGCGCGCGGGAGTCTGCAGCATCGGCATCGCTGCCGGCTGCGTGGAAAATTGGCGGGCGGAAAGACGTCGCAGGGGCGCTGTGCGGCTGCGCCTCGCCATGTCGGCCGTAGCCTCGCCCCGAGCACCACCGCCCACCGAGACATCGCATGAGAGAAGCCCTCGAACGCTCAGAGAAAACTGACTCGCCCGGCCAAAAATGTAGGCCCGACGTTACTACGCCCGTACATGCGCTCCCCAGGGCCCGCGTCACCGCTGGATGCGACATTTTCGCCCTCTATTTTTCCCCGTCCCGATTTCCCCATCGCGCCCTATACGACTGCGTTAATATCAGGTTTTTTTTTTCTCCGCGGCGCAAAGCCACGCCTATTCCGTCCCCTATAGCAAATACAGAGCCGCAGCTCCCGACCGCGCCCGAGAATAACACCGTGGTCTATTTCTCGAACGCTGGAGGATGCGGCTAGCAAACCCTGTCTGTCTGCTGGCCCTTCCTTCGACTGGTGATCTGCGCCGCCGTCAAATTTTCAGCCTTGGCCGAATTATCGCACCGAATTGATGCTTCGGAGGCCGTCACGCAACCTTCGAGAAGCAGACTCGGCTGCTCAGTAGCTGTTCTGGCGCGACGCGGCCATGGCCAATTGCCTGCACCGACTGTCGTTGATGATATCCTTCGTAGAAGACATCGATCCAAAGCCTCTTTCATATAGCGGAGACGTCATGCTAGATATGTACATTCATGATAGCGTGCCAATGCGAGCAACTGTTGTTCTGCAGCTCGGGCAATGGTTCTCGGATCAGGACCCGAATACAACTCGGCTTGCCTGAGTCGCGTTGGAACCGTGAATCCGCACGGATTTACAGGATTTTCCTTCGACGCGTACGTGGACCCGGACACGGGCAAGTATGGCTGTCGCAGAGTCAGGGTCCGCGATTGCGGTAGGGGGTTGTGTAATCGATAAGCTTCCGCGCTATTCCTCACTGGGATCTCGCGCGCGTCATCTCGGAGCTTCCAACCTCCCCGTCTCCAAACTCCGCGCAGCTCTCATCTCCACACTCTAGCATCTCCCAGCATCTTCCAAGAGTACAGCTTCACCCTTACACAGCGATATCATTGCACCGGCTTTGCAGCCGCATCGCCGTTGTCTATCCGTGCGCCCCTCGGACTATAGCTACACGGCAGCTACCAACCATGCGCGCTACTACATTCTCCACATTCCTTCCTCTCCTCTCCGCCGCGGCTGCCTACCCGGCCACAACTTCCGACCCGCTCCCGCTCGTAATATGGCACGGCCTGGGCGACAACTACCTGGCTGAGGGCCTGCAAGAGGTCGGCGAGCTGGCTGAAAAGGTCAACCCAGGCACCTTCGTCTACAACGTCCGTCTCGCCAACGACGCCGGAAGCGACCGCACCGCCACCTTTTTCGGTAACGTCACCGTCCAGCTCGAACAGGTCTGCGAGGACCTCGCCTCGCACCCCATCCTCTCCACCGCCCCCGCCATCAACGCCCTCGGCTTCTCCCAGGGCGGCCAGTTCCTGCGCGGCTACATCGAGCGCTGCAACAACCCGCCCGTGCGTAGCCTGGTGACTTTCGGCAGCCAGCACAACGGCATCGCAAAGTTCCAGGCATGCGGCACGACGGACTGGCTCTGCAAGGGAGCCATGGGCTTGCTGACGACCAGTGCCTGGAGTTCGTTCGTGCAGAACCGCGTTGTGCCCGCACAGTACTACCGCGAGGTCAACGAGACAACCGGGCTGGGATCGGACAAGTACCTTGAGCACTCGAACTACCTGGCGGACATCAACAACGAGCGCGAGCTGAAGAACGAGACATACAAGAAGAACCTGGCCAGCTTGGAGAACTTTGTCATGTACGTCTTTACGGAGGACACCACGGTGATTCCCAAGGAGACTGGCTGGTTCGCAGAAGTAAATGCGACGTCGGAGGAAGTGACGCCACTCCGGGAGAGGAAGATCTACAAGGAGGACTGGATTGGCTTGAAGAAGCTTGACGAGAAGGGAGCCTTGGTCTTCAAGAACATTACCGGCGAGCACATGCATCTCAAAGAGGAGGTCTTGGAAGAAACGTTCAAGGAATATTTCAGCCCCGTCACCAAGAAATCCATTTTTGAGAAGGTTCTTGGCGATTGGGAGCTGTAGGGAGGCGTGATAGTTGGTAGCATAGAGTCCATAAAATTTCCGTCCAAACCACCAACAGTGGATGCGCGTTTGCGTAATGGCTAGTCTTTTACAGAGGTCGGAGCTCTTTACCAGATCTGGCATGCTGCAGGTGCAGGTGCAGCTTATCGAGCTATGACGCTTTTTACCTCGGCAGCAGGCCGGCACCAGCAAGCCATCAGTATGTGGGGTTCGGGAATGACGAACGCTGCTCCTCCACACAGAACATTTCCCTTTCCTTCCCGCCGAGGGCCATTAATCAGTGTCGAGTAATCAATTCCACTCCTCACCCCCATAAACCCGCCCACCGACCCTCAAACACCACGCCGGCCTTCCCCCCTGGGACTTTCACAGCCAGCAATCCCTCCACCCCGCAAAAACCGCCCGCGCAAATCGCGACCCAGACATCATCACCTCACCATGCCGACCGCCATCGCAATCCGCAAAGTCGACGGCAAGCCCGGCCAAGTCTACTACCCGCTCGAACGACTCTCCCTTCCCCCACAGACCCCAACCTCCCCAACCCACCTCACCATCCGCATCGCCGCCGCCGCCCTCAACCACCGCGACCTCTTCATCCGCCAGCACCTCTACCCGGGCACGACCTTCGGCGTCCCCCTCCTCGCCGACGGCGCCGGCGTCGTCACCGCCACGGGCGCCGACCCGTCCGCAAAGCAGTGGCTCGGCAAGCGCGTCATCGTCAGCCCGGGCACGGGCTGGAAGGACGACCCGGCCGGCCCGGAGGCCGACTACGCCATCCTCGGCGGCACCAAGGCCAGCCCGGTCGGCACGCTGAGCGAGGAGATCGTGGTCGAGGCGAGCGAGGTCGAGGAGGCGCCGGCGCACCTGAGCGCCGTCGAGAGCGCGGCGCTGCCGCTGACCGGGCTGACGGCGTGGAGGGCGGTCGTCACCAAGAGCGAGAACGCGGCGCCCGGCCGGAACGTGCTGGTGACGGGGATTGGCGGCGGCGTGGCGCTGATGGCCTTGCTGTTTGCGAGCGCGAAGGGCGCGAGGGTGTGGGTGACGAGTGGGAGTGCGGAGAAGATTGAGGCGGCGAAGAAGTTGGGCGCGGCCGGCGGCGTGAGCTACAAGGAAGAGGGGTGGGAGAAGAAGCTGCAGGGGCTGATTGGTGGAGGTGGCAAGTTGGATGCGATTATTGATGGCGCGGGTGGCGATGTCGTCGAAAAGGGGGCGAAGCTGCTGAAGGTGAGTCTGCTGGATCCGCTGTTGAGGCGGACAAGGCGCTGACTGAGATGATAGAACGGCGGTGTTATCGTGTCCTACGGCATGACCCTCGGCCCCAAGATGCCTTTCCTCATGACCGCCGTTCTGAAGAATATTGATCTGAAGGGCTCAACGATGGGTTCTCGTCTTGAGTTCAAGCAGATGGTGGAGTTTGTCAACGAGAAAAACCTCAAGCCGGTCATTTCGCGAGTTGTGTCTGGAATCGACAATATCGAGGCCATTGACGGGTTGTTCGAGGATATGAAGAAGGGAAACCAGTTCGGCAAACTGGTCATCGAGATTTCAAAGGAGGGGGAGAGCAGTAAGTTGTGATGAGCTTGCATCGATATTGTATATAGGCTTATGACGTATGATAGAATGAGCCCAATGGCCAGACTTTGAAGTCCACATCATGACATTCCAATCCATATTCGAAGAAGACTGGCCATGAAGCAATGCCGCCAAGGATGAGGATAATGCTGATAAGCTGCCAATACTGCATCAAGTGAGGTGAAAAAGCTCAGCTTGCGATCCTTTCAAGAGCGCATCTACCACACCGGAACTCGTCTTCCCATGCAGACAACGTTCACCGACGAGCTCCCACTCAAACTCGTCTAGGTGATCTGGCGCTGCTCGCGCTGAACAAGTTGCCGTAGTCGGTGAAGCCCTCGATCAAGGCTCTTGCCAGTTTCGCGGTTGCATACATAGATGATCAACAGGCTCGATCCTTAGTGTACACACGGCTTCAAAGTTTGCAAAGTAAGATGCAATTCTGCAGTAAGGCAGATGTCTCTAACAGCACACACCTTTTCGCACCGAGTCTACTTAAGTTTGGAACTGGCCAACTGACGCGGTGGAAAAAGATTAACAAAGACCAGAGGTGTTATGGCAGGCGCAAGCGTCGCGACCAAGATGCCACTCTATCTAGGAGATCTTTGATTGTGAATATTGCGAGAGGATATTTGGTCGATGTTCCGGAGCATTGCCGTCACATTGTCTTATATTACGTGTAAGGGCCGCGACGAACTAAGCAAACCGGCCTCACCAAGACGACGGGCAATGGAATTTGCCTGAGATTCTTCACTTACGCCAGATATCGAGGACAAGAAAGGATGCAATGGCTGCCTGCATCAAGCTCGGTGTCCGATATCTTCGGGTCGACCGCCTATGCACCATCCAGGATGACGGTGGGCCTCAAAAGATGCTGCGCATGAACATTGTGGATGTTGTCAGAGCATCTGCGTACCTCGTCACGCCCTTATGCGATGATTCCGATTGTCATGCAGAGAGGTGCCCTTTGGCAGTGTCTCCCAGCAGCAACGGGTGGACGGCGCATTGATGTGGCGCTGAACAGGCTGGCTGAACCGCCATGCGGCGAGTGTGTGTGAATGCGCATTGGTGGCTGATTCACCATGCTTTTCAGCTGGACACTCCCGATCTGACGCCAGGCGTCGAACCACAGCCGCTGCCCAACACTGCTCGGCCTGACCACTCGAATGACAGCCGGATCTCCGAACTTGGAGACTGCAGCCACGACTACACCGCCTCCTTTGTCCTGGATGGGACAAGTCAATCACCGAATCAAGGGCATCCGCATAGTACGCAGCTGAATAGTATGGATCTCACACGGCAGGTCGACGAGTCAGGAGAGCCCCGGTTGTATTCATCGTCTAAGAAGTCACGGAAAGTGCCTATTTTTAGCTGAGGCAGCAGAGAAGACATGCATTCGGACATGCTGGCCTTTTCTAATCTTACTGCACAGCCCAAACATAAAATAACGCCCATGTCTCCGGGGCGGTCCGATTGACGGCAATAGAGGAGTGTAATCCTGCGCTACTGGTCACTCCATAAGCAGCCACTATCACCAAGCCCTAAAGTAGCTTTATGGCTTGCTTGAAAGCCCTAAAATCGCACTAGGTTGCGACTGAGACGTGTAGACTCGCTGACCTTATGCACTTGCTAGAAACACGAAGAAATTACTGCTTCAATGCTGGATATGTCTACATTTTGCCTGGTTTCCACAGGGACCAAGTCGGCCCAGCCTTGAGGTCGAGTCCAGGTAGTATTGGAACACTACAGAGTATAAAATTTGCATCAGAGCTCGAGCTAGTGTCCGCATTGCGCATGCACTGCCCTCGGTTCCAAGCCTTTCAGCTCAGGTCGCAACAGCTATTTCCCAAGCAAATCCGGAGTCTTCCTGACGTGCTAGATTCACCATGCACGAACCGCCGCTGCCACAGCTCCCTGATTTCGCCTGCTCGATTCTAACAGGCGCGAGAAGTCCGCCTCAGACATTTATTGTCTCCCAACCGCGCTGATAAGCTTACCGCAGTGCCGTACCCGCACCCAGTATCCGTGCGACAGCCAGGCAGCTGCGACAGCGGCTCAGCAGTGAAGCCAAGTTCAAATGTGGTACTAACGACGGCCATTTGCATATGTTGGAAAATTTCTCTCGTGCCATCAAAGACAAGGCTTGAGAGCATCGTGACGCAATTTGGATTGGTTCCGTGCGGCACATTGGCCCAGAGTCACACAATTCTACGCACATAGCTTCCGTCAGGACCCTCAAGCCGCTCGGCTTTAACGGACGTAAGGGAACCATGAAAGTCTTTGACGATTCTGTTCTTCTAAGAAACAGCTGCGCCATGCGCTAGCCGAAGATGCCCCCACTCCTTATATCATGTGCCCACGTTGGCAGCCTACACTCAAACTCAACCCGCGCAGTTGAGAGACTAAGGCATATCTAATGCTTGTCTTACAGCCAAGAGGGCAGCTTCTGCCGGAGATGGCATCCTATGAGAAGATGTGGCTCGTAAAGGAAGCTGACGTGCAAGCCACGAAACCTGCCAAGGCCCACCAAACGAGGCAGAATAGTGTTGGCTATAGATAAGAAAATGCCATGATCTTATATACACCGCCTCAGGGAAGAAAAAAGCATAGTGAAACAGTCTCGAAATAAGTGCAAGATACGGAATGTTACCATCTCGTCAGCTGCATCCAATGGTATGCGAGATATTTAATTGTCGTCACTTCACCTCGTTCAGAGGTTGCTGCTTTCGGCGATGTGTCCGCTTTGCCATCCTGTGACCGGAGATTCACTGCAAATATCCGAGCTTACAGTGAGCCAGCTGCCAACTCCAGTTTTCTCCCCCTCAGTCTACACGCTTCTTAGCAGTGCAATCCATTCAGAAAAAATGACGGAGCTTCGACGCTTTCTTTACCAGAGTCTACAATCACTATTACCAGTCTTTCTTCTCCTAGGAGAGGGGACGCTCGCGTACGACCAAAAAACATGCTGCGAGCTCGCACAAGATCAATCCGCCTTTGCGGATCCCGTCCAAGGCCCGCTAAATTGTGGGCAATCGTACGATGCCTCGAAGGCACCAGCCCCAAACGCTTACGTCAGTTACGGATTCTGCAAGGATAATTGCAGTGGTATCGGCCTATCACAAGCGAAGAAGCCCAGACAATGGGTGGCGCCTCTCATACAATTCATCTTGCCGTCCGTCATCTTCAGCATGACCATTCCTCGAATGAAACATGTCGACTTCGACTTCACCCGCAGTCCTTATTCAAAATGGCAACATATCCTGGCTTCTTTGCTCATGCAACCGTGGGCTGTGGCTTTGCTGCTCGTGGATACAATGATTTGGATAGCGACCATAATCATTGCCGCCGCACCTATGATGGTTTCAGGGCTGTACGAGGGTCTTCTTGATATCCGCGTCTTGGGCTGGCTCGGAAGGGACGGGAGAGGACGGGAGGAGAAAGAATATTCTCTTCAGTTTTTGCTTATTGTTGTGTGCGGCAATCTTCGGCTCCAAAATTCCCATCCAGCGGTCGTAGCAGATACCAGCGTACCTTCACGTACGTTGCCCCGTGATACCGACCACCATTTAGTGGTCAAAGCGACGAGGGATGTATCCGCCGAAACGGCAGGTAGCTCACAGCATCATACGGACCGCCTTCCAAAGCTCGAGCCATTTCGGGAACTCACCGAAGAACTTCGACATGCAGAGCAGGATCGGCGACTGGAAAAATTGCGAGACATGATGGACTCGCAGATGGGGTTTGGATCAATCGCAGGAGCGCCTGTGCTGTTCTATCTGGGAGCGTTTGTGTACACGATCCTCGATCTGCTGAACGACCCAAGCGATCAAGACGCCGCAATATCCTTGGCTTTTGGCGTTGAATGGATGATCATCCCTCATGTCGCCATTGTTGCCGGCTGTCTTCTCGCCAGTAACAATCCAAGTACTGCAGCTGCTGTCGTCGGCAAACCCGTGCCCGGAACGCCAAAGAAGTGGTACGCCAAGTGGACGGGATGGGGGAATGCCTACGACGGCCCTTACCAGCCCGTCTACATGTGGAACCGGGGCCAAAACAAAATGCGGTGGATCAAGTCTTCCACAAAGTGGAACGAAAGCCTTGAATGCAAGCAACACTTCGACGTCCAGTGCTGGCAGTGGATTCTCTTCATCCTCCTGCCGGCATTCAGCCTCATCTCGCTTCCTGCATTGGCGGGTGCTGTTGTCGCGTACGAGACGCCACCTGTCGGATGGGGATGCCGGTCCCTAACATTCATGATTTATGCGTCGTCACAGATCATGCTCGCGAGTATAGCAGTTATCGAGACCAGCATGCAGCACAATGTTGGTCGAAAGCCCGTATCAGCCAGAATTCGCCCTGGGGACTGGGTGACATTTGCGCTGAAGTCAGTCCTGATGTTTTGCTCGCTTGTGGCTGCTGCTGGGGGAACGCTCATGCAAATTGTGGGCGTCTTTCGGAACTGCATATGTTACGTGAATGCGTCGTCCTGGACACCAGACATACACCAGGGCAAGATCAATGTTGCATCGGACACGCGAGAACAGAGAAACTCTAGCAGTAACTGGATCGTTATGGGCTCGGTCGCTACCGGATTCATGGGTCTCTGCTGCTACATCGGATGGTGGTATTCGCGACTCATCCGCCAGAGATTCCGAGAGGAGGTCCGGAGAGAGAGTCCGTTCGTACTAGAGTCAAGTACCCCGGCACGCGACGAAGAGACTAGGGCCAACTGCGATGGGTGCAATCAATCATCACGCTCGCTCCTTGAGGACCATTGCAATCGAGTGTGAAGTGGGAAATGGTATTGGCAATGCTCAGGGCTCTGTCTTTTCGCCACCCTTACTCCATTGCGGTCTTGAGCCAAACATGTGTCTTCAGATTCGGGGTAATACAACATGCGCACCTGAACTGAGCAATATAGCAGCCTGCACATGCGCTGCATGAGAGACGGAACAGTCAAGTCACGAGTATACCGTCTACCCAAGGCAGTATTAGGTTTTAACAATCTACATACGTTCTGCTCCAAGAACTGTGGATATGTATAGTAAATTGTACTCCGAGTACTTCCACAAATCATCCCGGATAACTTGTGCCATACTCATCACCCAGGAGAACAGATACGACTTCCCACCCGCTTTGATATGCAGGCGCGGTTTCGTTGGGAGCAAATCTCATTCTGGCAGCCACTGTCATCGCTGCCCCAGATGCGCCGCACCTCGCGCTGTGCGGCCACCTGACGATCCGCTCATTCGCTGACGCTGAAATACGGCCCTCGCTCACGACATATGATCCAGAGCCCTCGCGCGGAAAAGGCTCTCCTGGAGTAAAGCAATGCTCGTATCGGCCTAGCGCTTGAGCGGGAACGGAGAAACGGATGGGAAAAGCCTTGATCATCTTATCGTTTTTCTTACGATTCGGGGCCGACGGCCACGCCCTGTGCAGTGCAAGTGCAGCAGCCAAGCCCTGCGTTTCTAGAAGATGTGCTTTCCGCCCAGACAAAGACCTGCCAAGCATCCCCGGGCGTCATCGGCGGCGAACAGGGGCTGCGCACACGGTAAAGGCGGCCTCGAATCCAGCCTCTCAAGCGACCCCAGGGGGGACGCGGGTGCCCCAGGCCGCAGTGCCGCCGCTGTGGGGGGTCGGGCAGCGCGCACAGCCAAGAAACAGCAGAAATGTTCCAGGCCCCCGCATGGCTTTCGAGACGAGAGCCGACCACTGCGTCCATCAACTCAAAAGCCGATGGCGTGCTCGGGGCCGACGGGCGGCAGAGTCAGCCCTACCTGCGCTCAAGAAAAGCGCGAGGAAGCTTGACGCGCTTGGTATGGTTTGCTGCCAAGGGCGGCGGCGAGCACGCCATTGCGCTATCGCCGCCTCTTTTGCGCGACCTGGGTGGGCTTCTGCCAAGTGCCCAGAAACAGCGCGCTGAGGTAACATCATTTGTCTGCTCGTTGGGCAAAGTCAGGCTTTTTAATAGGCCCTTCGCGCGGCCCTTCTCGAAGACGCCTCAGCGACCGCTGCTCCTTCATCCCCCAGCTTTGACGACACTGCTGGCAAACATGGCCGATTACGATGACGGGCGGAAGAGGAACGACCAGTTCTTCGTGGACTCGGAGGTGCGCTCCGACGAGCACGCTGGCGATGCCGACTCCTCGCCCCTCAAGCGCAAGCTCAAGTCCAGGCACTTGCAGATGATCGCCATCGGAGGTGAGAATCTCCCCCATCCAGCCATTCGCAGCAGCACTCAGCACGCTGACCTTCGCCCAAAGGCATCATCGGCCCTGGTCTTCTTGTTGGTTCTGGAAATGCCCTTCGTCTCGCCGGTCCTGGAGGCGTCCTCATCAGCTTCTCGCTGGTCGGCATTATCGTCTTTTTCGTTATGTAAGAGAATCATTCCCCATGGGGAACGACTCCGCTGACCGTCTCCACAGGCAGTCCCTCGGAGAATTGGCGACGCTGATTCCTGTAACGGGCTCCTTTACTGATTATGCCGGCCGCTTCATCGATCCCGCTCTTTCATTCGCACTGGGCTGGGCCTATTGGTATCTCTGGGTGACGGTGAGCCGCCTGATAGCCCTTTATTTGGCCCATGCGCTGACGCAGCCAAGGTCCTGGCGAACGAGTATAATGCCATCTCGCTGGTTGTCATGTACTGGACGGATGTCGTGCCCCAGTGGGCGTGGATCCTGATCTTCTGGGCTCTGTTCATCTCTCTCAGTATGCTTGGTGTCCTTGCATACGGTGAAGTTGAATACTGGCTGTCTCTGTAAGCTTCTGGCTGCTTCGAGAGCTGGCGGTCCCACTAACCCTGTGCAGGATCAAGGTTATCTCAATTTCCGTCTTCTTCATCTTGGCAATCTGCATCACTTCTGGTGGCATTGGCCCCCAGAAGATTGGGTTCAAGTACTGGCATGATCCGGGAGCCTTTGCCGATGGCATCAACGGTGTGGCAAGGACCTTTGTCATTGCCGGTACGCTCTATGCCGGAACAGAGATGTAAGTATTACTCCATCACTGAGGACGAACCATGCGGACTGACATCTGTCAGGGTTGGCATCACGGCCGGTGAATCCGCCAACCCTCGTAAGGCCGTGCCGCGCGCCATCAACCAGGTCTTCTGGCGTATTCTCATTTTCTACATCGGCATGATGTTCTTCATCGGTATCCTCATTCCGTACACCGACTCGCGCCTCATCGGAAAGGGCTCCAAGACTGCGTCATCCCCACTGACTATTTCCATGACCGATGCCAACATCGGAGTGGCCGCCCATCTGATCAACGCTCTGATTGTCATCTCGGTCATCTCCGCCGGCAACTCTGCTCTTTATGTGTCCTCCCGTACCATCATTCACCTGGCTCAGTCCAGCATGGCACCCAAGTTCCTGGGCAAGACCAACAAAGGCGGCGTTCCGTGGGCAGCGCTTCTGTTCTCCAATTTCTTTGCCTGCATTGCTTTCCTGTCCCAGTCCTCGAATGCCGGTGTTCTGTATGAGGCTCTCATCACGCTGTCCGGAGTTGCCACATTCATCGTGTGGGCCGTGATTGAGTGGGTGCACATCCGCTTCCGTCAAGCTATGAAGGCCCAGGGCCAGAGCATCGACGCTCTTCCATTCAAGGCCTTGTGGTACCCTTACGGCACCTACGCGTGTCTGGCGGCCAACGTCTTCTTGATATTCTTCCAAGGTAAGTGATCCTTGCAAACTAGCTGTCCGCCATCTGCTCACTTGCATGTCCAGGCTACACCGCCTTCTTGAACCCGTTCAGCGCGCAAGACTTCGTTATCAATTACATCTTGATACCCGTGTTCGTTCTGTTGGTCATTGTCTACAAACTCTGGAACAAGACCAAATTCGTGAAGTTGGAGGAGATGGATATTTACACCGGCCGTCGCGAGGACTTGGTGCATGAAGCGGAGATTGAAGAGGTGAAGAAGAGGTCGATTTGGTACAGGGTGAAGACCGTCTTGGTAGGGTGAGGGATCAGCGATAGAGCTTCGGAGCATGATGCCCTACGTCCGCACCATATGGACAATTCACACTCGCCTTGCCTGCCTTGCTGCGGTGACTGTTTTGCGCATTTTCCTCGCCTCTAGACCTTCCTCTCAAACTGCCGTTCTTCAACCGCCGTCTTTCCACAACCCCCACTGGCTTTCCGACAACGTGCGACCATGAGCGACGACGGCTTGCCTTCTCCCTCCGCATCCACAGCTTCACTCTCCCTCCGAGGCGCCGACGGAACCGCGCCAGAGCAACGCCCTCTCCCTTCACCGTCGCTGACTCGCCACCCCAGCAGCCCGCCACCGTCCTGCCTCACCCCCACTTCCACCGACCGCGTCCGCAAAGCCTTCTTCCGCGCCGCTTCTTTCCTTCAAGAAGCCTACTACATCTGGCGCGCCCACACATACGACCAATCTCTCGTCGCCCGCGTCCACAGCCCCACGCAAATCCACCTCGTGCGTGACCATTCCATGGAGTGCTACGACGCGCCGTTCAAGCTGTGTGAACTGGCGTTGTACCCCTTTCCGATGGACGTCGGGGCTGGCGGCGAGAGGGATGGGGTGAGAGAGGCGCTGCTGTCGACGTGCATGTGCGAGGACGCGGCGGTGGTCATGGGCGACATGATCGAAAGGGTCCTTGGACGTGAGTGCTTCCTCACACGTTCCCTCCTCTCTGCCCCCTCCCTTGCAATGCCTAGAGAAGCCTTGGGAAGACTGACTGCCACCAGCACTGACGACACACATCTCCGAGATCTCCATCCGCGTCCTCAACCCCTCGCTAACAGTCCACCTCGTCCCCTCGACGCCCTTCTTCGCGCACCACCTGCAAGCCCGCAGCCACGGCCACGGCCACGGCCGCTGCCTCACTCCCACCAAACACATCCGTTTCCACCCACACCACCACCACCGATGGCGACGACAACGATCGCAACGACAACGCCGGCCAAGCGCCCGCCCCCGGCCCCGACCCCGCGATCCTCAACCACTACGCCCACCACGCCCGCCTCCTCACCGGCGACGAATACGCGCTCGACCTCACGGCCGCGCAGTACGGCCACCTCGACCGCCACCCGCTCCCCTGGCACGCCTACCTCGCCGCCCGCGTGCAGACCTTCTACTTCCACGTCCCGCTGGGCGGGCTGCGCCTCGTGGACGACGCATACGCGTGCGCGATCCGCGCCGAGGAGGGGTGGAGGGGCGTTGGCGGCGGCGGCGGCGGCGGCGATTACGACAGGGACGAGGAGCGCATGGAGGACGAGCGCAGCGTGGCGTGGTGGTGCATGGGGAGGCGGTGGGACGCGCTGCTGGAGGCGTGGGAGGCGCAGAATGGGCGGGTCGCGGCGTGGGCGGCGGGCGAGGATGAGCGGGTTTGGCGGGCGAAGAAGGCGGCGTTGCTGGGGTGGCTGAGGAGCGGCGTGGAGGGGTTGGTGGACGAGGGCGGGTTGGAAGGCGTGGTGAGGGAGTTTGGCGCGAGGGCGGGCAAGAGCGAGTTGAGGCTGTTGAGCGCGAGGATGGGGAGGTTCAGGCGGGTGTATCCGGGGCTGGAAGGGCTGATGGGACGGCGGTTTGTGGGGGTTTGCGGGACGAGGATGGGGTTTAACGAGGTGAGGGACGGGTTGTGGCGCGGTTGTGAGGATATGGTGTGGAGAGATGAGAGGGAGGAGGGACAAGAGGCGCGGAAGGGCTAGTTTTGGAGAGGGGCGGTTGGATGGTGACGGCGACGGGTTGCTCTTCCTTTGTGGTTGTACGGCCTTGCTCGACTTCGTGGCGGAATCGAAGGGCATTAGGGAGATGCCTCTGTCCGAGTCATTTCCTTTTCTGCAGAGCCAAACCTCATCCTCGTCGTTCAGTGGCAAAGTTGCAGGCGCTGCCTGAGAGGAGGCCTTTGTCCGCCGTGCGGTCAAGTTTCGTGACTCACGAATGGTGCTCCCAAGCAGTATTGGGAAATGGCGCCGGAGGAAGGGTTTAGCATGAGGTAGGCTTGCACACATTAAACCAATAAATAACTCGACCGTGCTACGCATGCATTAGTCAAAAGTGTCTGTAAGGGTTTAAGGAGCTGATTACGAAGTATGCGGGTTACCTCCACATTGTAGTTGTAAAGTCGTTGACGGGACACCCGCCTCAGGTTTAGACTGCCCTCCTATTCGGCCACCCGGCGCTTATAAAAACCTCCCGCCTCGCCCTCCACCCCCGTCTAATTTCCCTCCCATCGCTCTTCCTTCCCTATTCGTCCTACTTATTCAATCATTATCTTTTCCTCTTCGGTCTCCCCGCGGTACTAACAACATTATATGCTACTATTCGTACGCGACGAAGAATCAGCCCTTTTACATAAATCATTCTACATCGCTGCTTCCATCGGGTACAGAACCTTGTGGCACCTGTCTCTCACTTGTGAAGATCAAACGAAAACGATGGCGAAAAATCCCAGGAGGTCTCAAACCCATTCTGCTATCGTGCACTTAAGCACGATAAACCTGTCCCACGGGCACATGCTGTTTGATGGAATCCGCCCGTTTCCCTTCCTGCTCGCCTAGTTTTCTGTGTTGCCTTTTTGGGCTTCCCTCCGGTTTGCAGCTCTTATATTGTTAATGTGCGGCGCTGATCCGGTGATCTTCTAGCCTCTTTCTTTTCCTTTCTTCTTCCGATGTCTATCTACAACTTCTCCTTCAAACGCTGTTTTCTTTCCCTGCAGACACGCTTCTATTTTCTGCGGCTGCGCTTTCCTTTACTTACTCCCACCACTTGCTTAGGAGATCAGTTCGCTTTCACTTTCCACTGCACAAACTGCCTGCCGTCTAGGCTGCAGACGCTTGTAATACAACGCGGGGCGGCGCGTCGTGGTGCTCTTTGGTGGTTGCCTCTGGCCCACTGCTGTTCTAATGTTTGTGCGTGTTGTACCGTGTGCGCAGCTACTCTGCTTCTCATGGCAGATAATCGTGACATGGCCCGGGCCGTGTAATCATTTGAGTTTGGATGGACAAAACGGCGGCCATTCTGCGCAAGAGGCCAAGAAGTGGACTGCTAACTTTATTCTAACCGGTTTTATTACCTTAACTGATCTATTATAAAAGGTAGCAAGGTCGAGCGAGCGAAGTATCTAGGGTATCTATTAAAAAGTTGTAGACTGCGCTGAATGGAGCTTTCGAAACTCCCCATTTTCGTTTTTTAACAGCTCACTTGGAGTCCCATACTCTGTCACCTTTCCGCCACCCATTACCACGACCATATCCATGTCCATAACTCCTTCCAGGCGATGTGTTACCATAAGAACAGTATGGTCTTTGAACTCTGTCCGAATAACGCGTTGCATGAGAGCTCCGGTCTCGGGGTCCACAGAACTTGTAGCTTCATCCAAAACGAGGACCTTTCCACCGGCAGACTTCTTGACCAGAGCACGAGCCAGGCAAAGAAGCTCTTTCTCTCCATGGGAGAGAGACGAGGCACTCAAAGGAGCGTCTAGACCACCCATTAAGTCGACTAGACCGTCGAGCTGAACAGATTGGAGCGCCTTCCAAAGCGTTGAATCGTCGGCTGCGACATCAGCGGGATCGAGGTTGGCGCGTACACTGCCGACGAAAAGGCAAGACGATTGAGGAACGACGTTAAGGCGCGAGCGCAACGTCTCGCGCGGGAAGTCCAAGATATTCAGACCGTCGATGTAAATGGCGCCATCGAGCGGCTCGAGGAGGCGAAACAAGGTGCTGAGCAAGGAGGATTTCCCGCTGCCGCTACGACCACAAATGGCGACGTGATGGGCAGGAGGAACAGAAAAGGTGACGTGGTCCAAGGCGAGCTGTTGGATGTTGTTGTTGTTGTTGGAGGAAGGGGAGAGAGGAACGTAAGAAGCGGAGACGTCGCGGAAGACGAGCTCGCCGCTTGCGGGCCACGCGTCAGGAGGCGTTCCGTGGCGGTCATCGATATCTTCGGGGAGGGTCTCGGCGGCAAAAGCCTTGACACGCGCCACAGCGCCAATGGACATTTCCAGCATGGTGAACCAGAGCAAGAGCTCGCGGAGGGTCTCGCCGAGGGTGATGATGTTGGAGAGCGTGACGCCCATGTTGGCCGTCTTGACGCTGCCGTTAAGGCCCACTGCGAGGCCTACGACCACAACAGCCAGTGCGCCAACCATGAGGTCCAGGACAAGATTGAGCCAGCGTTGGACCGACAGGAGTAGGTAGAACGGGATCTGGGAGGCGTCTAGTAGTGCTAAACAACGCTCACGGAATCTCTTTTCCCATCCAAAAGCTCGGACGCTTGGTAGGCCCTCTAGACTCTCGACGAAGTGGGTATACAAAGGCGACTTGGCCTCGATGTCGAGAATCCGGAGTGGCCGCGAGGTCTTCAGGTAGAACTTTTGCAAAAGGAAAATTGCTAGAAATATGAACGGATACAGTATGCAAATATATGGCGAGGCCACCGCTACTAGAGCCAGCTGAGCGACTCCACTGAACAGTTCTATACGGAAGGAGTTAGCAAACATCATGTCGGATGAGCAGCTTGTCTGGAGCATACCTGCGGCTGCATTTATCAGCGAGGCAGGAAGCTCGCCGTCAATAAGCAATATGTCCTGACTAAACCTGTTCACAGTGACTCCATTATCAACGCTACTAAGGAACGCCAGTGGTGCTTTGATCACTGTCTGTAGCACACGTTTATGGAGATAGCTGCCGGATTTCGCGACTGCGCGCTCAAGATACAACCTATCAAATGCTTCTTTTTAGCTAGATCCATCCATCGATCTGAATTTGCGGAACTGGAGCACTTACCAGGCCCATAGACAGATAGAGACTATTGCGGCTCCTTGAAGCCCTCCGTAAACTCCAAGGTACATACCGAGCCTTGAATTCGGCTTGCGTTCATTTTCTGCTGACCACCAGGCCACCCATAGATCTTATACACCGTTAAACCAAGAAGAGTTCATGTGGCGGTTCTCAAGTTGAGTATTGACTTACCAGAGAAGCGAAGAAAGAAGGTGAACGCAATCCCCAGGGCCAAAAATGCGGCTACATTTAGGAGGCCCATGCTGGCAAAATAATACCCATAGACTGAGATATCTCCAGATGTTTGCAAGTTCCGCTTCTCGGTCTCGTCGGACTCCAGTGGCGGGCTGTCATGCACTTGGGACTCCTTGGATGGCCAATCTGTCTCTGATTTTTGAAACCTCTGATTTTCATCACTCTCTGAGTAATTTGCGAGATTGAGATCCTGCTCAAGGCTCTGGAAAGTTCCTTGGTGTTGAATGTAACCGTCGCTACCCAAAGAAATGATGTGGTCGGAGAACTTGAGAGCTTGTGCTGGTACATAAACACGTCAGTATCGGCCTGGAATCAAAGCGGTTGAGTATGCGCACCGGAATGAGTCGCGAGGATTATGGTAGTTCGTTGCCGCCGCAGGATACCATCCGCGCCGCAGAGTCTGTTGAGTATTCGTGTCTCCGTTACTGTGTCTAAGCCACTCAGCACATCGTCAAGAATGACTATCTGCTTCTTTGCGTAGATGGCGCGTGCCAATGCCTAACGCCAGTTAGCGAAGGTGTAGGGATGTTCGACACGTATCTAAGCTAACTTACCACTCTTTGTTTCTGCCCGCCAGAGAGGCTGGTCCCTTTGCTTCCAATCACCCTCTCATCTCCTTTGTCCCAGCTCCTTACGTCTTCATCAAGAGCGCAAGCTGATAAGACCTGCCGATACCAAGCTCCGTCGAGCGGAGAAGTAGAGTACCCGGTGATGTTCTCTTTCAGGGTCCTGTTTGCTAACCAACACGCCTGATCTGCGACTGCGATGCTGGTAGAAAAGGCTTCTACTGAGCCGGAATGAAGGTATGTTTCAGCAAGCAAAGACATCAGAAACGTTGTCTTACCACTGCCCGATGGTCCTGTTACTACGGTAAAGCGTGAAGCCGGAATGCAGAGGTTGATGTCTTTCAGAACGGGTGGTCGTACACGATCCCAGCCGAAGAACCCGTTGACAATAATGAATGCGTTTAGAGGAATTGAGACCTTTTCATTAGGCTGCTGTGCGTCAACAGCTCTACCCTCCGAGCGGATAGTGTCGAGGGCAATGTCTGTTGATTCTTCAATTTCCGGGGAGGAAGGCGTCGACGAAATGTACGTCTCAGCCGTCAGCGGTCGCCCTGAAAGGAAGTGTCTGTAATCCATCCGGTCCTCGTGGCCCATGAAAGCTTGAATGCGTGCAAAGCAAGAAGCAGCCGAAGCGATACGTGGAAGGGATTGGAGCACGGCGATCAGTGGCTTAGCAAGCAGATTGATCAACGACAAAGACGTAAACATCCTGGACGCATCAAGGGGTTGACCAGTGATATTTTCTTGGGCGGAGAAAGCGCCAAAGGCGATAACAGGGGACAGAGTCAGGGTAGTGTATGCTGCGGCAACCAACTCGTAAGTATCCCGTTCATTTTGAGAGCGCAGGTGTACCTTACAGCATGCCAGCGCAAGCACAACTATGCGACGATACCCTCGGGCGATCTTGAGCTCATTTATACGCAGACTTTGTAGTGTGCGCTCAATTTTGTCTCCGATGCCATACATCTTGACCTCTTTCATGCAACCGAGTATGCGAATCGTGGGCTTCAACCTTGCTTCAACTGCTTCCAGCCAAAGCTTCTGACGCTTGCCTATCAGGCGTGCCAATTGGGAGGTGAGAATTGTCGACACTAGATTATTGTTATTCAAGGCGTGCCATTTGTTAGCTTTTGCTATACTCACATATAGCCAATCCGATAGGTGCCACCGAAACGGGCCCGATTTGTCGATACAAGAGGTAGAACGCGACTCCTGCTTCGACTGCGCATGCCCATACCTCGTGGAGATCTTTGAGCCCCTCTGTTATTCGTTCCATGTCTGCACTCATGAGTGTGACAGCCTCCATGTTTTTTCCATCGGCCAGAGTGGTGATCTTATCATAGATTGCTGGAATCAGTATCACCCGCATTTGAGTGACGAGCCTATTCACATAGCGCCAGTACTGCGCACTTGATATCTGCGACCTTTCTTTAGCCCCAGCTTTCGTTCTCAACAATCGAAGACAAACGTACGGCAATCCCGGCGTATACCAGAACATAGGCCCCTATTAAACCATATCCTATGTTTTTGTTTGCGTAAGGTTGCCCTTCTACGTATCCTAGAGTCCTGGTAAGGAGCAGTGGCTGAGAATATGTGAAAGCAGACATGGCGAGCCGCGGGACAATGGGTGCATAAAGTGACCAGCCTAAGCTATGCAGAGACTTCTGAAAGAGACTATATTTCCGTTTTGGACCATCTGGTTGTTTTAGACAGTCAGCTAGAGCAGGGACGGGATGAATGAGGATACCGTTATTACGTTTCAGCCCATTAATCAGGGACTTCCGTTGGAAAGAGGCAGACAATAGTGCTTCATCGACAGTCATCAAGTCGCCAAGGACGCCCAAACCCCGCCGATACCCACGCGCAAGGAAGCCCAAGACCCACGTCCATAGGCCAAGCGATAGCATGCCGGCAGTCTGCTCCACGGAAAGCCGAAGATCATTGCCGCGCAGGTAAGGGCGCTTGGAACGGGTTTCAAGCAGCAACACAGCAATCTTGATGGCTAGAGCTGCGGAGAAGAGGCCAGCGACAGCGTGAGAGGTGTGGATGAGCCAGTATGTGCGAGCTCGCACAGCATCGAAGGCAATGGAGCAAACCAGATAGCTCTCGAGTAGAATCGAGGGCCGGACGCTGTAAAGGTGCTCCCAGTTCGACAAAAGCATGAAGAGCAATGCGTTGGCAAAAGCGAGTGCTGCTGATGGTAACGTTGCTGCGGTGCGCGGGCTTGGCAGGGTTGACCATACCACGATGATGGCCAACGATGTGGTTGCGAGGATCCCCAATGCAACTAATTTCTGTAAGCGCGCGCTATCATTCCATACCCTCTTGCGCCTTTTTCCACGCGCGAAGAGGCGCCAAAATCTGTACAATGTGGCAAGGAGGAAGATTGCGGAGGGTGTTACTCCAAGTATGCTTTCCTCGAATAGCTGGGTGAAGTCAAATTCGCGAGGCCCATGCCTTACGACAGGACCAAATTGATTGTCAGGAGACGTAGAGTTATGAGACTCGAAAGAAGCCATGGCCCCAGATGGAAGGATGCAATGAGTGGAAGGGCGAGATCTTACGACGCTATTTATCAAGAGAAGCGGGGCGGAGGCTAAACCAGATCGGGCAGGTGACTCGAAAAAGCGAAGGAACCGAGCAGATTGAGCGCTTGATGCATGCTGCAACTCGCACGAACTTACCACATTATCATCTTCTCACTGGCCCAAGATCCTCTCGTCCGACGCCCCTTGTTTCTTTTTTTTCTAAAGCCTCGCCCTCTTACCCCAACAACCTGCCCAGTATCACGCAACTATGAATATCGTGGCCCTGATTGTATTAAACTAACCCACACAGCGTAGAGTGGGCTCGGTTAACCAAAACAGGTTGAGCAACAAGAGGATTGCTTTGAGACAAAAACTGAGGGACATGAAGCAAGTGTCTGTCATCCCAACTCGACATATCCTGCCAGGCAAGATACCGTCTTTATCATTGATAGCCTTATCGAGCTTCTATGTAACCTTGCCACTAAGCTCTACATGAGGGGGAGAGAAGGGAAAAACGAATGGACAACCGGACAAGGAAGCCTGCCTAGTATTGAAAGGACAGAAAAGTCTATATTCAAATGCCTCCGAACATCCTATCGCTCGAAAGTCAGTGTTGCGACCTTTCCCCTTCAGATCCGCCAAATCTGCTAATGTCCGGTTGTGTGTTGTCCTGACGTACACCAGCGACGGTGGGTTTGTTGGTTGTTCGGTATCTAGTTGGCGTTGCCCTCGCCGTACTTAAGGAGACGGTCGGCGATAGATTCGTCCCGCTTCTCAGCATCGCCGTACTTGAGGAGACGGTCGGCAATGGACTCCTCGCGCTTCTCAACCTCGTCACCGTACTTGAGGAGACGGTCCGCGATAGACTCATCACGCTTCTCAGCATCGCCGTACTTCAGGAGACGGTCGGCAATGGATTCGTCGCGCTTCTCAACCTCGCCGTACTTCAGTAGGCGGTCGGCAATAGACTCGTCGCGCTTCTCAGCATCGCCGTACTTGAGGAGACGGTCCGCGATGGACTCCTCGCGCTTCTCAGCATCGCCGTACTTGAGGAGACGGTCGGCAATGGATTCGCCGCGCTTCTCAGCATCGCCATACTTTAGGAGGCGGTCGGCAATGGACTCCTCGCGCTTCTGAACCTCGTCACCGTACTTCAGGAGACGGTCGGCAATAGACTCCTCGCGCTTCTCTGCATCGCCGTACTTGAGGAGGCGGTCCGCAATAGAGTTATCACGCTTCTCAGCGTCGCCATATTTCAGCAGACGATCAGTGATCGACTGAGAGTTCTCATTTGCTAAAAATGCCCCGTTAGACGCAATGTCCATGAAGTTTGAGTCGGAAAGTCTTACCAACAGGCAGAGACGTGGCAGTCTCGAAGCATGCAACAAGTGCAAGGAAGAGAAGGGTGTTGTTCTTCATGATGTCGAGGGCGATTTTGTTGGTGTCAAAAGTGATGAAAGATGTTGGTCTCAACAAAGGAATCAGACTGCTTGGTAGGCAAAGAGTACGACCGTTCAGTCACGAAATGGTGAGCTTTTATACCCTTTTCTCAACCCAACTTTGGTAGAACCACTCGTTATCTCTTGCCCCTCTGGCGCAAGCAGCCGGTTAAGCGCGTCTGCAGCCATTCGAATCCCCCTTTGCTAATCTTTGCTAAGTCAAGAAGGTCCCATGCGAATGTTCAGGCATTTGGAGACCTCCTGCGAGCTTGCGTTGTTCACCTTTCCGTAGTGCTTATGGTAGCTCCTACAACTTCCTAAGTAGGAAAGGTTAAGCATGCCGTCTTGTTAAACAGATGGCTGAAAGCCCCGTACTCCAGGTAAAGTGGGAGATCCGTCTCGTATTCATGCATGCACTTCCGTGGTAGTCGGTTGAACGATAGAGAAAAAGAAAAGTGACGCATTGCCGGGAACGAAAGCCGGCGTGTTAGGTACATGATACGTCCGGGCCTAAAGGGTTGTTGCCTCCTGCTTGGTAAGTTATTTATACTTGTTAAAGACCTTGGTCTAGATCTAACACCAGTAGGAGTATCTCCCGCTCTGATGCTCTCCAGCTCGCATAACTTTACATTAGTGAGCTGTTAGTTTCCAGCAAGTCGGTTATTTCTCCCGGGCGGCAAAAGACACACCCCTGTCGAATATGCACGTTAACGATTGGTTATGTGCGTCGAAAGCGCCCACCAAGGCGTCGCCGAGGCCCACTAAAAGCTTGAGTGAATGTCAGGCTACAGCGACCCCACACAATGATGTGGGGAAAGCTCCGGTTGAGCGAAGTAAGAAGCCGAATGTCACCTTCGTCTCCCTCCGATTAACAATACAGCAGGCACCAAATCTTTTCAGCCTCTCCTATCGTTTACTCTCTTTGTGCTTTGAACAAACTCATTGCGAAAAAGCATCGCGTTTCTTGCACAATGGGCTTCAACATCTTTGAAAAGTTGCCGTTCAATCCTCCAAACCAGAAACCGAGATACAAAGACCTTGGTGGCGAAGACGATGAGGAGAGTATTCCGCTAGAGGGATCCCACGTCACAAAACAGTCCCATAGATCCTATGGCTGGGTGTTCTGGTCCATTCAAGCTTTGCTTTTCCTCCTGTCTCTGACTCTCCTTACGGCCTCGAAAAGCACCAAACCAAGCGACGAACAATGCTCCAAGCAGCTTTCATCCTGGTGTAGGTTCCACGGTCGCTTGCTTATTCTCTGAATGCTGTCTTGCTGATATAGCGCAGCGCCTATTCTCGATGTGCCCGGACTGGTGAAATACGAATCCGTCAATTTTGATCTCGCCTTTGATCAAGCCTCTCCATACAGAGGCCCACCCACTCCAGAGAGGGAAAAGCTCTGGGATGAGCTGTGGCACAGTGAGTCGTTGAGCCGCTAAGAGATTCGAAACATCGTCCTGAAAGTGTATAATAGTGCGCGGAATCAGTGTCCCAGACGACAAACTAGAGGCCATGAACCGCACCGACATTGACAAAAAGGTTTACAAGAAAGTTGCGCCGGAACTTGGAGGAGGCTATGGCGCGCTTGTGGAGACTTTCCATCAGTTGCACTGCGTGGTGAGTATGGCCGCCATTTGTGAGGGAACGTGAAGGCTAAACGGCACTCGTTTGTAGTCTATGCTTCGGCAGTGGTCTTACAAGGAATACTTTGAGGACAAAGAAACATTTCCTAATGGACTTCCCGAAGGTCTAGACGGGACTCCAGAAATCCGACGCATGCACCTTGGTACGTCTTCTCCAAAGCTTCCCGGATTGTTCAGCTCAAAGGCCGCCCGTCTAACCACTTTCCTTTAGACCATTGCATTGAGGTTCTTCGTTTGAACCTGATGTGTACCGCCGACGTAACTCCATTCCTGGTTGAGGTGAATCCATCGTTTCCGCGGGGGGAGAAGGCGGACTTCAATTCGAATCACAAATGCCGCAACTTCTGGGACATCAAGGAGTGGGTTAAAGAGCATACGGTGATGATGTGATTGAAGCCTGCTTTTCCAGAGCTCTCGGCAAAGGGATGTGCATTCGTCTCTGATAGTTGTTTCTTCGATTACGGAAGAGACGGAAGCATTGATTCTGTGATTTCAAGTGCTAGCTAGTGGCGTCGAGAGGAATCGTGTCATAATGCATGTTGTCAAGTGGGCACCTGCAAGCTCGTCTTCATCCATTTCCCATTTGAGGATGTGCCCGACCACGGAACCGCCGGTCCAGTTGCATGCATGGGAGGGGAGAAAGAGGCGTTCGTGACGGTGATTGGGGGTCCGAGGTACGATCATGTGGGTTGCCTGGAGACACGATACCCTGGATGCAGTCTCTGAACTCTTCTTACGTAAATTCAGCCCATTCCTCAATAAGTACCGGCTTCAACTCGGTTATGGTGTTGTGAGCGCAGGGCGAGGCACTTCCTGCGCGCACGGACGCGGTGCAGCTTTTTTTGCCACCGACGTGGCAGGATCACTTGCATGTTAGCGCTGACGAGCTAGTCCATAAAAGGAAGTCGGGATGCGGCTGTCAAAGTGGAGCCGCAGGTCCGTCCCGCCATGATCGTCGCGGGCGGGTGAGGCTGGCATCAGCCGCTGTTCCTGACGAGAACGTACTTGCATCCACCACCGTCTCTCCCACTGCTCGTGCGTCAAGGATATGGGCGCCCCAGCGACGGCGAAAAGCAGGGAAATGGCGAAAAGACGGCACATCATGTACTACGTAAACCGGAAGCCTCTGTCCAGCTCTGGGAACCCGAACCTAACTCGGCAAGCCTGCACGTGACAGCGTTCCTGCAACCGTCTCTGAGCCCCCACACTGCGACGGGTCCCTGTTTCACTCTTTTACGAATAAGGAAGGCAGAACAGTCGAGCCCGCGGCGGCGGAGATAAGCATTTGCCTAGGCTACAGAACTCGCTTAACAAGACTTATTTCACGCCCAGCCCAACCTCGCCCCACCACGCCGCCGTTCAGATGAAAGAACAGCGTCCCGGATCCCCGGCGCAGCTCGGGCAGTTCGCATGTCCGCCACTCTCGCCACCAGAGGCTAGGCAGTCGGTCGCGTCCTCGCAAAAGTATGCCTGGCAGTTGGGAGCAGCCCGCTCGTACAGAAAGTTGCCCTATCAATCCACTTGTCAGCACCTCGCTGCATCTTCAATTCCGTTACGCATGCGCTTCGGCGGACTCACTTCGGTGTCGCGAGCAACGACCGTGATGCGCTTGTCGAGGTTCTTGACGTTCCAAACGGCTGCTCCAAAAGCCGAGGTGGAGAAAAAGAGCGCGGAAACAAGGACTTGGCCGGTGAACTTCATCTCGAGGATAGAGCTTTATCGTAGTGCGCAATGAGGAAGATGAGTGGTTTGCTATTTCGTCAAGCTGGACGAAGGAGGAGCCTTTTATACCCAAGCCCCGGCGTCCTGCCGTCCTTGAACTGTAAGTCCAGCGCGCTGGCGGAACTACGAATTCTCGGTCTCGAGGGAGGGATGAGGTCAATGCATGGGGGTAAGCATGAGTCTTTCGTCCATGTTTCGTATCGAGAGGTCATCTGCGCCTTCTTTCTTGCTACGCGAGGCGGAGATGGACTGTCGCATCCTCGTCCTAGCAGAGCTTCTTCGGAGGTGAGCTATGTTAACGAGCAGGTGCGGATCGGAGCGGATAACGAATGCGTCGCACTGGCTGGACTATGTCCCGTCGTTACACTCAGCATGAGCGGCTGAACTACATTTGGTCTAAAGTCTCCGTTGATAGCTTGGTGCCGCCGGATACCTCGTACTGACAATCCTTAGCTGAAGGAGCCGCTTCCTTGCGTCGGTAGTTCAGGTGGGTGCTTTGCTTTTCCGGAGAGTACCTCCCGTCTCCACATAGGGTGGTAAGCATCCGTCGATGACGATAGAAGGTTACATGGCTCTTGGACCGCACTCTGACCGGGAAGCTCAGCGAGCTCAGTCTGCTCCGTCTCCTTCCGGTTTCGATATGGATGCTTTTGTTGTAGAGGACGCTTGCACTCGGTGAATATAAATATGCGTACGGAATGCTGGGGAACAGCAAAACAACAGGAGCACCACACACCGCTTACACTTCATTTTTACGACTTCGAACATGAAGCTTTTCGTCCTCGTTACGCTCGCCCTCGGAGGGCTTTCTGCGGCGCTCAGCTGCGAGAACCAGTACGTGTCCCGCTTGGCCACATAATCATGGTTCATTGGGCTAGAATTTTCTTCAGGGCGGATCCTCAAGCTGGCATTGCAAACTACTGTTACTGTGACGATGGTATGATCCAGCTCCCATCGAACGGTTACGTTTTGGAGGGTTCCGGGAATAACTAATTTTGCGTCCAGGGAACTGCTACGCTGTTGGCGGGCCGCCCAACCACACCTGCAACCCGCCTGGTCCCAAGCTTAGCAAATGCCCTTGATCGTTGATCCAGTAAGTCCCTGCCGCTAACGTGCCAACATGTAGGCTTGTTTAGGCTAATTGGATTTGAAGTTCCGCAAGGACAAGGAGGAGACATGACGCAATCAATAGCTTCTGGGGATGTAGCTTATTGAAAAATTGTTGCTCTGCTGCTTCCCAACCTGGGACACGTGAAAGACGTATGCGTGTGCAATTGCCAAAAAGAAAAAAAAGGCCATCATGACACTCCAGCTCTAACGCTTCGGCGGAAACGGTGCATTCGTATTATGGCCGGAGCGGCTGTATGGCGTAGTTACATCTCCGTCGTGCCCGCGTGTGACCCCACCTTTTCCAGGCAACAGTCCTGCCTATTTACGCCGCCCTGCCCGCCGCTTCCACTCTCATCTTTCAACCCAACACGCGCGCGTGTCGCCCCACAATGCACAGGCTCGCCCACCACCTTCTGTCTGACACGGCCATCGTGATCGCGGTCTGCGTGGCGCCGTCGCATATCATCCTCAGCCTGGACGACCAGACAATCCATGTCCACACGGCAACCGGCCAGCCGCAGCGGGTGCTCAAGTGCCACGCCGCAAACGCCCGGTGCCTCGCCGTGCAGGATGATAGCCTGCTCAGCGGGCACATGGATGGAAGCATCCAGGTCTGGAGCCTGCAAACAGGGTAAGTGTGCACTGTACGCATCCGCAAAAAGGCAGCCGCACCATCCATCATGCTAACAAACCACTGTTGTTGTTGGTGGCGTCCAGGGAGAGCCTCCGGACCATGACGGGCCACGCAGGCACAGTGCGCAGCGTGAACTTCCTCGGCGCCCAAGCTGCCGTCTCGGCCTCGCGCGATGCGACACTGCGGACATGGGACCTCGCCACCGGCGCCAGCACAGCGACGCTCGCGGGGCACGACAAGAGCGTCGCGAGCCTCGCCCTGCGCGGCGATGTTGCCGTCTCCGGCAGCGACGACGGCCTCGTCCGCATCTGGAGCCTGTCTGGACAGTCCTGTCTCGCGGCGTGCCCAGGCCACACGGCTGAGGTCCGCGCCGTCGCCATCGCCGACGACGGCTCCCGCATCTTTTCCGGCAGCCGCGATGGCCACGTCCGCGTCTGGGACCCGACGGGCGCCTGCATCGCCGTCTTGCAGGGCCACTCCTCGCTTGTCAGCCATGTTCGCGTGCACCGAGACTTCCTCGTGACGGCTGGCGCAGATGGCCAGATAAGGGTTTGGTCGGCGAAGAGCCTGCTGTTGAAGTACGCTGTCCACGCGACCGAGGCCTCTGTCACCTCGCTAGACATCTTCGAGAATCGCGTGCTCAGTGGCCAGAGCGATGGCTTGGTTAGGCTTTGGGACTTTGAGACCGGTGCCGCTCTCGGCTGTGTGGGTAGCAAGTCGGAAGCGGTGTGGCACACTGAATCCAGCAATGGAAGATCTACTATCGTCGTTGCGGCGCGTGAGGACGATGCCAGCACTCTTAGTGTAAGTCAACTTGTCCTCGTCGTTTGACTACGTCAATTTCTGACTTCGGATCAGTTGTGGCAGCTGTGAAAGCGTCTGGACTAGATGCTAGTTTTATTAGCCACTTACAGGAAATTATAGACATCTCTAAAGCTGGCTTTTCCGCTAGCGACCGGTTTAGTTCATAGACATGGCCTGTGTGAAACCCCTTTAATGCGTACTCCGCTACTACCCGGCTACTCCACTAGGGAATATCCGTATTCGACGATGCGCCACGGGCGCACGCAAAACTGGCATATCTCACCCCTGCATTCTTCTCGAAGCGCGGAGGAGACGTTGCGCACAGGCCTCGCGGCGGAACGACCTTTTACTCAACCACGGAGGAATGCACGCCTCGTGAGGCTGGGGAGAAGCAGAGGATGGAGCGGCATGGACGAGTGCGTCCGGCGGAAGGATGCGCGATGGAGGGGTCGGAGAGCAGTCGAGGCGTCTGGCTTGAAGGAGCATCGATTGAATGGCGGGCTGAGTTGTTTAAATAAAGTACTAGATAGTATAGCTATAATAGACAATAAACCCGTTGACTACTCTATTAAATTATTTATCGAAAGAGAAGGGTTAAATAGCTTTTTTTTTAAAAAAAAAAAAATTAAAACTTTATATCGTCGCGATTTCTGTAAGGCATAGGGATTAGTTTACCGATATTAGGGGTTAGAAATGCCTAATTTTGGTAAACTAATATCTTGCTAGGATATATATAAAATCTCTAGTATTTTTGCTCTAAAATTTAGAGATTTTAGATTTATCTTCTATAAATTAATTCCTGCCTATGCTCTCGTGCGAGCCTCCCCTGCCTACGGCGACGGCCCCCAGAAAGCCGAAGCGACCCGACGACACGCTTGACTTTCCCAAGAAATAGCGTCCGCGGAACATGCAGGGAACGTTCCGAAAAGAAGCTTATATTCCGCATGGAGCTAAATAGTGGCTATGAGGGATAAATATGGCCTGAGGTTTATGTGCTGCTGCCTTGTTATATTTGCTTTATTAATAATGTCTAGGAGTCTGTCTCCGCTTACCAGCATGGACTGGAAAGTAGTCCAATCATGTAACTAGACTTTAAGACTGTGGCTGGTTGCCGCAGAGGCTTTACCGGCTTCTATTAGCCAGTTAATGGCATAGCTACATGCTTAACCCAAGTTGGCCGCACTATGGATGTCTAAACTTTGGGCTAGCTCCGCCACAATTGAGTCATCGAATGCTTGGCGATACTATGTAATAATCTTCCGGGAGAATTATGTCATGGGATATTGGAGGGATTCGCTTCGGAGACTTAGCGCTGCAAAACAAACGTATGATATACTCTCGCCTAAGGAATGCAGTTTTTTATAAGAACTTAACCATGCCATCTTTTAATCCGTAATCTGACAGCTCTACTACCTTTTCTCACAAACAACTGGCCGGGTCACTCGTCATATTAACACGCCCTAGTCAGCACTCTCGATTTCTCTTCCCGCATTATGCCGAGTGCCGATAGCGGAATCAGTCATGAGCTCTCCCTCTCCTACCCTACTCTCTTAACGATTACCAGCTTTCTAGCTATCGCGCTATATAATTTCGTTGCACTTAACTTTCTCGTCTTCCTTACTTTTAGACAACGCAGCGGGCTCTATTTCTGGAGTTTCCTCGTAGCAACATGGGGCGTAGCCCCGTATTGCATCGGCTTTCTGCTCAAATACCAACAGCTCACCGACTTAAGTTTCGTCTATGTTACCCTGATTGTCGCTGGCTGGTACGCAATGGTCACAGGGCAATCGGTTGTCCTGTATTCTCGACTTCACCTACTTGTTCGGAACACGAATCGGCTCCGCTGGGTTTTGATTATGATCATTTCCAACGCCCTTATCGGCCACGTTCCAACGACAATCCTAGTCTACGGTGCCAATTCCACTAATCCAAAACCGTTCATCGTACCATACTCTGTCTACGAGAAAGTACAGGTCACCGTTTTTTTCGTCCAGGAGGTCATCATCTCTCTCATATATCTCTATGAGACAGTGAGGACCCTGCGTCCCGAAGGCAACATTCGTCGCCAACAGTCCCGCCGCCTTCTCAAACATCTCATCTACATCAACATTATTATTATTATTATGGATGTCACCCTTCTTGGAGTCGAGTATGCCGGCTACTACGACATCCAAACCACGTACAAGGCTTTTGTTTACAGCACGAAGCTTCAAATGGAATTCAGAATCCTGAATGGACTGGTCGAAATGACCCAAGCCGGCATCTCGCAGAGCTCCAGCGATCGGCAGCAGAGCAATCGACCAGTGCCATTAGTGAGCCTCAGCGGAAGACCCAAGCCTATGCCAGGCATGGGATACAGCGCGTACGCTCAGACGGACGAGAACAGAAGAGCTGAGCCGAAAGAGCCAATGTCAGTGATGAAGACTACCGAGGTTGTAGTAGACCACAACAGCGCTCCGAGTACGAATGGCGATAGCAGGATAGAACTAGATAGCCTGGAGCTAGGCAGAACAGATCGTCCTGCCCCACGTCGGCGTTTCTCGGCCTCATCATCTCAAGTCAATTTCGCGAAATCAGATGTCTAGACCTTGGGGAGTTGGGGAAGTTGCCAAGCGACGGCCCGGCTAGAGATCAACGAAGTGCTAGGACGAACGACTATTCACGGCCCTTAACCAGTTAGGGGGTCAGCAAGGAATAGGCAATACCTTTATTCCAAAATCTAAAATTCGCTTACTTAATGTATGTATCTCACAAGCGAGCGTGCCACACAAGCGAGTTGTGCCACCTTACCGGCGCGAAATCCTACTGCACGCGTCCTTCTTGCCGCAACTGGTAATATTCATCAGAGCAGCGTCTCTAATGGGTAGCCGAGTGCAGAGGTAATAGATGGTAGCCTATAACACGCTATTACTAGCTCTTAGGGTGCGGCTTCGACGCGATAAAAAATCTTCATTGACGCGCCAACCGTAACTATAACCGCGCTGCCTACTACCTCCGCTTTGCCAACGCGACTGTCTATCTAGGGAAGCTTATTAAAGAAAATTAGGATATAAAGAATTAGTCTTAGATATTTTAAGTAAATATTTATATTTAATATTAATATATAAAGAAATACTATTATAAAAGCTAAAAATAGTAAATAAAAGTTATAAAAAATAATTTACACTCTTCTAAACAAGGCTATACTACTAAATTTTATATTAAAGTACTAGAGAAATAAATACTAAAAACCTATAACTATAGAATATACTATTTATAAAATGAAGCTAGTATTTATTAAGCTAATTAGATTAAGAAATAGCTATATAATTACTAAATTAGATATACTACTTATTCTCTATATTTATCTAATCTAAATCTTTAAAAATACCTTTAGTAGCTACTAAAGATAAAGCTTTAAGAGATTACGCTATTTATTAAGCTTAAGAAGGATCCTAAGCGTATAGAGGCGTTACTAGCTAAGTAGTTACCTAAAAGTTATATTTTAGTAGAAAAACCAAGCCTTAAAGTGCTTTATAAAAGTATACTATAATAGCTTATAGATATTATTTAAGCTAGTAGCTATTAAACTCGCTAGTAGCCCTGCTTTATAAAGAACTACTTCTTACTATATGTAAGTAACTAGTTATTGATTAATGCGACTCTAAAGTGTTGGTGATAGGGGGCAGGATTTTAGCGACTTGGCCATGCGCCCTAACTTTTGCATGAGTGCGGTATTCTGCATCGGCCCCAGCGTCTCCACCGTGTCCCTCTCTCCTGGGCCGTAACAGCCTCACAAAGGTTCAGCAGGTTAGGTAGGGAGCTAATGACGCCTGGAGTAGAGGGTAGAAAGTGAGACATAGGCGTTAGAAGGTCTTTATCGCATTCTTCAGACGGTAAACCCGCCTCATTGTATCCTAGTAGCCAGGAAAAAGGACCCTAAGCATCTTCAGATGACCCACAACCTGCCTTAAAACCCTCTAGCTAGAGAGAGTTAGCCGTCTTTACTGCTGGTTGCCTTGTGCTCTCTTATGAGCTAATTGGCAAGAGAAGAACGTAAACGAGCTGTATGCTTATGCAAGCTATCGGTTAGATTTTGTAGCGTAGAGTTGTGAGGTTAGAAAAGAGAGTAGATTCTGTCTGTCTCCTGTGGAAGAGGTAGGTAGGCTGGGTTGTATACATAAATTGAAAGCAGCATAACCGAGGAAATAATAGACCCGAGGAAGTTGCGGTACCGAGGTGGTAGGGAGTGACCGAGGAAGGAATGAATGTGGTGCCTGAGGAAGTAGTGAGATAGTCCGACACTATCTCACCCTGCATTAACTTTCTATTGATGTCTTGCCTCCGCCATACGCTCGCAAATTCTCCCAAGCATCGCTGGGCATAGCTATCTTTGGAAAAGCCCAGAGGTGTGTCGTTGGTCCGGCCTTCGGGACGCCTGGGAAAATCCGGGGTGTATGACTTGGGTCCTTGCGCAATGGCAACTATCCCTAAATGGACAACACCAATATTCCAGCGGCAGGGGACCTTTTGGTTGATAAGGATCGCAAGTTATATCATCGATCGAAGCTCCGTGAGCGCCCTGCCACCGTTCAATTGAAGCCTGTCGGAAGACTCATGGTGCCAAAAATGCCGCAAATCTTCAAATATCACCGTGCGCCAACTGCGTCAACCGATTGCGCTGGGAATACTGCTTTTGCACGGACCTGGCGTGTAGGATAAACGGGGAAATGTGATGTTGCAATAGGTGGGATTTTGGATTAAACGAGTGAATTGATAGTAAGTTGTCTTGGTTTACACTTAATCATGAGGAACAAATCATGAAACAGATCAGGCGACGACTGAGCTTATGTTCCATCGCAATGCTATTATAGCCCCGCAGTCGCCTAGCGTAGCGGACCGCTTCTCCGTGCCAAGTTTGACTCGCTGGCTTCCATCGAGCTTGGGGAGTACTTTAATCGGCCTTCTTCCCTTCCAATTTCTAGTTGTTAAAGCAGGTCAGTTTAATGCCTATTCACTGGCTTGCCCAATTTGCAGCCACTGGATTATGCCGTCGGCTGCAAATAAAAGAGCAGGATCGAATCCTATGCGCACGTTATTCGAGCCCATTGAAACAGCCAGCGGACTTGAAAAGTAAATGGATAGTAACATTAGCACATCATAGTGGATAATTCATTTACTTTCTCATACCTTTGGAATATCGACGCTGTGTGTTACTCAAGATGTAGCTGATGCTGGTTGTAGGGAATGTCCCATGCATGCGCCGCCACGCTAGTCATAAGAACACTGAAACAACACAGACTGTCAGGTCGGAAGATGCCACAACTGCCCTGCAATGCTGGGGCATTTTTCCGTTTTAAGTCTGAGAGTGGCTGCAAGGCGGGCTTGGGCTACCTTGGACATAAGCCAGCCACATGAATGAATGGCAAGGATCTTCGTCGGCCCATAGTTCCGAAACTTACTTTGCTTTTTTTACGAGCTTTCTCAAACTCCTCTGTTCGGAAGATTCCGACCCGCCTTCCTTCGGGGGATTAAGTCGCCGGCCACGGTTTGTGGCCGTTGCTACTGACCAGATCAGGGGAGGATTTAATTGTTGGTGACAGATAAACCCTTCAGATCACTATATTGATAATATCAAAACCAACACAATGATAGATGCCTACCTGCTTTGCTCCTGCTGCCAATTGTTCCCACCGCAATTCGCTTACTCTATTGTGAGCTCCAATATCCTAATTTCACGGTCAAAATGGCTTCCGGCTCCTCTCTAGGCCCAGATACCAGTATAGCACCCCTGCTCATCGGAATAACGACAACGCTTCACGTTCTATCTTGGAGTGCATTCGGATCCCGCATCTATACTCGTGTGAAGCCAGTTTTGCGTCTCGGATACGATGACTATTTCATCACGGCAGCAGTTGTAAGATCTGTCCTTGTAATCAACCCTCCAGGACATTGCGTTAACCTCCTTAGACTTTTGACTTTGTTTCATGGACACAATTAGTGATTAGCACTACCCATGGGGTGGGCCGGCACAATTACTACGTCTCTGCGGCCGAGACGATGCAAGCCGAGAAGTTCTTGTTCATCGGTCAACCTGCTTTTGCCTGGGCCTTGGCATGCACTAAAATTAGTATTGTATGCATGCTCTTCCGCATCCAGACGGGCATCCACTGGAGGAGGTTCTTGTCCATCATGATTGTCGTCCAAGTTTTGACGGCTATCACGACCAACGTCTTCCAGTTTAGTCTCTGTAAACCGCTTCCGGCAATTTGGGACCATACTATCAAAAACCCGAAATGCATAGTAGCCGCCATCCACATTAGCATAGTTGTCACCTCGATTGTTACGATCCTGACAGACGTCATCCTTTCCTTACTACCATTAACCTTTATTATGCACATGCAGCTACCACCAAGAGAAAAAATTGCCCTGGCTTGTCTTATGGGCTTGGGTCTTGTCGCTAGCGGCGCCTCAATCTACAAGACATTTCTAGCGAAGGACTATGGCGTTACGGGTGATACTCTAAGAGACGCTGTTGGGTTGGCACTGTGCAGTATGATGGAACTCCAGCTTGGGTAAGTGGGAATTCGTAACCATAGAGAATATATTAAAATATATGCTTACCTGGTCTAGCATCCTTGCAGCTTGCATCCCTTGCCTTCGACAGTTCATGGAAAAACTGCTGCGAAGCCTCGGCCTACTGTCAGAGAATCGCTCGACAACGCGCACCGGATATGGCAGCCTGGGCAACAACCCAAGCCACGAACTTAGCAAAATGCGCTCAAATACCACCCGAAATACCAGAAAATCCAGGCTCACGAGTACACAGAGTGAGGAGAGCATCCTACCGTCCGCTCATCTCCCTGCCATGAAAATGGGCACACCTGAAATTGCCAAAACAACCGAGGTCTCTCTCACGTCTAAACAGGTTAACGAGATAGATGACTAGGAAAGAGCGGACCGGCGCGCTGGATTTCTAAGATGGGCTTCCTTGAGACTGCTTCGGGTTCCGCGAGTATCGCTAAACGTAGTGGGCCAAGCATCTCGGCTGCCAGCCTGAAGGTACGGAGGACATCCACCGCCGTGGTCGAATCCAAGCCCTCGCGAGCAATTGTCCCAACAGACGATGGACGCAAGGGAGAGAGTTGGAGGGTGGAAGGTTTCCGGTGGCAGCCGCTAGGCCGTTCCAGGTGCATGTTGTTTGCTTCAGTAGCTTAGTCAACACCAAGCGCTGGCCCTTGTGGCCAACGCCTGCTGCCTCCTTTATTAATCAAGCTTTTCTTCTCTCTTTTGCCGTTTCACCAGTGAGGTTCAACAGAGAGCACTATCTCGGCAACGCTGACGCGCTTGCGCTGTCCTCCGGACACGCCGCGGACGAAGTCGTTGCCGACTTTGGTGTCGGCGACAGAGGAAAGCCCGAAAGCAGCAATGGCAATTTCGGCCATTGTCTGAGCCCACTCAGCCCGCGAGATATCGTCTGCTTGGAGACTGGGGGGTCCTCATTGCAGCCGCAAACTCGAGGGTTTGTCGCACGGCGAGATGTGGGATGTGCAGGTCACTTTCCGGATTGTAGACGACCTGAGGTAGGCAGTTAGTCAATGCTCCTTTGTGTCTGACTGATTAAGGCGGGCATACTCCACCCTGGAATTCCCTCAGCATCTGGAGCTGTGGAATGCCGTTGTAGTGTATGAGTGCCGGCATTTCAATGGTCATGTTCTCCAGGTTTCCGGATATCGTCCGGAGCAGCGTCGAGCACCCGCTTCCTGGTCGTCCAAGAACCAAGAGCATCTCTCCGCTCTTCACCGGCAAATCCACATTGCGAGTCAGCCTCCTCGGTTGTATATTCCTCTGGCGGAGTAGGCCTCTGCTTGTCGTCGGAATGACTGACGCGATGGTGGTATACTGCATATCTTGAGCAGTTGGGACGAGTGCAGACTGTCGCGTCCTTCAGCACAATGCCAGACCGAGCCCTTTGACTTTTTCCAGCATGATTCTAGCCCGGTAGCCACTGTTGAACAGGGTGTTATCGGGGTCAAGCTCTGGGTTGGTCGCAGGTGACGCGTTGTAGGGCAATCTATCCTTGAGACCGGCATCCACCTGGTATCTATGGGAAATGCGGGATGCAACTTGGTGGAGGCTTTTATCCTCAGGTTCTGATAAGCCTACGTCGTCTCCTTCTTCCGCTGTTGTCATCTATTTATGCGGTGGAGTATCATCCTTCTCGGTAGGAGCCTCGGATACATCAAGGGACATGGTGGTGAAGTAGGCCGCTGAGTTGCGGCTGCAATATCTAGAATCGACCGGCTGGTACCCGACAGTTTCCTTATAGCATATCTCGAGGGAAAGTGCGCTTCCCAGAACATGGGATTTCTGCTTTGAGCTTTCTGTTATCTTGTTGTTCCGGTCGTCGGAACGAACCCGAAATATCGAAAGACCTTCCGACCGCCGTACTCGGGCCAACTTAGTCAGCGGAGCAGTGCCGCTTTAGTTTCTACTTATATTTTAAGCTTTAATATATGCAAGAATTCTTTAAAGGAACTGCACGCCTTAATGATCCCTCTTTAAATTTGCCGTCCATGCTTAGCAGATCCTCGCCTAGCACCGCACCCGACATTTATTAGGCGCCGGGACGGTAAGGGAGGGTCTAGCACTCTTCCTCATTGACCACGCTCCGGATGCGCCATTTCGAGCGGGTGGCCCACGTGGCGCCAGCGTCGCCTTCGCGCAGCGCTGTCTCCCAGTGCCGCCAACGATGACTAGCAGGAGCATCAGCCTGGAAGAGAGTCCTCAGCAGCGCGGCATCGACAACTATCACGTTCGCGAGCTCACACGCAACAAAACTGTCACCCGCCGCGAGCCTTGTCGCCCATCCCAAGTTTTCTCTTCGATGCAGCAGGCGTGGTCCAGTGCACTGCCGGCGTTCCCGGTAGGGGGTGGAAACGGAGGGGGTGCCGCACCGAGCCGCAGGCCCTCGGTGCGGACGAATCTGGGACAGGATATTTGGCCGGCGAGGAAGAGTGCCCAGACTCTCGTGCCCATGCCAGAGTTGCCGATGCCGAAGCAAGAAGGGGCGGGTTCGAGCGCCGGAGGACTGGCGGAGATGTGGTATGTAGATGACGCGCCTCAGGTAAGGCTTGTAATTTCACCGCCGCATTCCTGTTTCTCCGCCTTTTTGCTCAAGCATTTAAGAACCATTGCTCGACGGACTCTATGTATCGGCGGGCTGTCGCGACTCCAGTAGGGTTGCAATCCAGGATATAAAAACAACACCTGCCCTTTTCTCTCTCTCTCTCTCTCTCTCTCTCTCTCTCTCCATTTTACCCCGTGGTCGCCGGCGGAAGCTTCTCTTCGGCGCGCGCGGCGATCTTCGGGGAGGTTCCCTCCTCGCTCCTCGCTCAACTGGCCGTGACTCCGGCCAGACTCGGGCACGGCAGGTAGTTGTACTCGATGAAGGCGGTGTCGAGCCTCAGGCCCCACACGCCCTCCCACGTCCTGCCATTGCCGGAGGCGGTCGGGAAAAAGGTGTCCGAGGCCGACACGGTCCCGTACACGTGCACGGGCTCGTAGGGGGGCTGGGTCACGGAGGTGTTGAACAGCCGGACCATCCTGTCGCAGCCGCGGGCCGGGTCGGCGAAGCTGGGCTGGTTGGTCGCGTTGACGAAGAAGGAGAGCGGGTAGGGCGAAGGGCACGGCGCTGGTGCGAACGAGGTGGCGAAGTAGGCGTCCTCGCTGGCGTTGGGACGGCGCGCGACCGGGCGGGCGGTAAGGCTGGTGCCGGGCCCGTAGGCGTCGCAGGGCGGGTTGAATGTGGCCGGGTACACGTTGGTGCCGTACGCGGCGGAGCCGGCCAGCGCGGGCGAGTCGGCGGTTATGGTTTGGTTGAGGGCCAGGCGGAAGGAGCTGTATGAGTTGTTGAGGAGATCCAGGAAGGGATACTCGATGGAGATACGCTGGAGCGGGGGTCAGAAGGGGGGCGCGGGTTTGGGCGTTGGGCACGTACGGTGAAATCGGGAATGCGGACGCCTGGGGCCTGCAGGTCGTGGTCGTGGACGGCTTGGAGGATGGCTGGGTACATGTCGTGCGGGAAGTCGGGCAGCAGCTCGCGGTAGGCAGCGGTCAGGATGGCGTATTTGGGCCCGACAATCTGCTGTGCCTCGGTGAGCGGGATAGGGAGGACAGAGAGAGTGCCATTGACAGTGCCGGTGACCTGGTCTGGGTAGATGGAGGCTATGGGGTTGGGCTGCGATTGGGAGTTGCATAGGAGAGGCAGCTGGAGGGCGGCAATGGTGCTGGAGCCCAGCGTGGCGGACAGAAGAAGCGCGGCTGCGAACATGGCCGGGCGGATAGCTGGGGATCTGTCAGAGCAGCGGGCGAGCGGTGGGAGCGTCGAGGTTATGTCGCGCTCAGGGGCGGCGGACGGAGGGGCTGGGTAGGTTGACTGATATATACTTTGCGCTCCCCGGCCGAATACTGATGATTACTTGGCCGAGTCCCCAAGCCAACGAGCGCCGTCGGCTTGGCCGGCGCTTTTCCAGCTGCCGATCGCTGGCGAAAAGGCGACGAGAGAGGGCGCGACAGGACGGCTGCTAATGTTGCAGCCAGCACCGCATCGCGCGTGCCCGGCGATGATGCACCGCGGGCCGCATGCATGTGCAGTGCACACAGACAAGCCTACGCCTCTTCCGCAACCGACCCTGGGCTCTGGCTTCCCCGGGCGCAGAGGCTGCGGAGCCAGGGCCCTGACGATCCGCGCATGCACTTTCCACAGCGCCATCAGCCGCGGCTGGCCAAAGCTTCTCACGCCGTTGGCTAGCTTAATTGTACTGTACTATGATCGCATTCTTTTCTGCCCGTATCGCCCTCGTCGGCAGCAGGGCAAGAGGCGTCGTGCTCGCACTGAGGCCAGTGCCTTGACTGCGCGCTCTTCGCCAGCGGCGAGCACGACCACGACCACGTCCGCGTAAACTCACATCCCTCTCTCTCTCTCTCTCTCTCTCTCTCACACGTGTGCCACGTGCTACTGTTGGAGGGTGGAAGGTTCCAGGTCAGCCGCTAAGCCGGTTTAGGTTTAAGTTGTTTGCTTCATTAGCTTAGTCAACACCAAGCGTTGGCCCTTGTGGCCAACGCTGGCTGCTTCCTTTAATCAACCAACCTTATCTTCTCTCCAGTTTGGTTCAACAGCTACGAGCCAAGATGTCCTGACGCAAATGCCTCGCGAGCCCAGCAGCATCTGGTAAGGACGGCAGCCGTTCAGCCGTCCGCGTCCGCCTACTTCGCTTGCTTTCTTCAGACGAGCTACAACAAGCACCAGAAGTCCGGTTCTCATAGTCCCGCGCGCCGATCCTCTGCCCTGGCGGCCATTCGCCAGTGCTCTACCCCAGCTCTAAGCCTCATCGGGTCGGGCCCCGCGCCCCGGCCGCCCCGACGCGTAGAATCTGAGGAAGAAGCCACATTCGCCACCTTGTACAATTCCTGCGGGTTTGACCTTGACCTCTGCTTGCTGGCAGCCGAGGTCGAACACGCGTGCCGGGGTTGACGGTACCCACCGCAGCGCTCTTCTGAGGGCCAAAGGAGTGCTGGAATGAACCCAAGATGCCCGCCTTGCTCCTTCGTCCTCCCGTAACACAAAGTGGAAGAAATAACATGCACCCTCCTGGCGTGCCGTGCAATGTAGCGCTTTGCACGTTGTCTTATCCCCTAACATTAAAGTGCTGTGGCGCAGTGCCAAAACGAAGTCTCTGATTGTTGTTGATTAGTGTTGCACCCGCGCTGGAGACAAATAGCTGGCCATGTCAGCCAACGCGCTAAACTACTCCTGGCCCTTTGCCCTAACACAAAAGGGCCGAGCCGGCTCTGCAGAGGCCTCCGAGGCCCCGAGAGAAAACGTCAACAGGAGGCTGATCGGCCTCCGGGACGCTTGGCAAAGCAGAGTCGAGATATCCAGCTCCGCTGCGTCAAACCCAGATCTGCAGAATCCCTCGGCCACCGCTGCTGGGCACGCAGCACAGCTGGCGGCCATCGTTAGTCCCTGTCGCAAGACGAGCATTTCACGGCCAATGTCTTACATACGCCCACAGACCAGAGGAGAAGGACGGGAGATCGGTTCAGTAATCGTCGAAACCTCAGTGGCATCATGATCGTGTACAGTAACACCGGGCCTGGACGTGCCTTCGTCCGCACGATCATCACTAATCTTCTAGTATCTGCAACTGCCTAATCAGTGTGAAGGCGCGCAGACTTGTCTACAATACCGCCGAAGACTGGCTTCCTAGCCGTTCAATCGGCCAAGAAGTTGACCGGATATCTACTGCAGTGGGACGGTGTGGAGCTCGTCTCAGCTTACCTCTGTCATACCACTGCTGTTGCCGGTACAATTGTCAATCGAGCCGGAACGTTAAGGCAGCCAGGGCAGTGCTCGAAAAGGATGCTAAGGCCAACCTCGTTTTTGTATATAAGACTCCTAAGTAGCTCCCCAAGTAACGCACTCCACGCCGCTGAAGATCAAGTCCTGAGCTCAAAAATCCTAAAGTTCGCCCCAGCAGCAAGAAGACATCTTTTGTGAATTCGATTGAGCGTACCGTTAAGCATCTTTTAACTCTAGGCCCATAGGACATCTGACCCCTCTCCGACCCTCCCACCACCACCACCATGCAAAACGTCCATGTCCCGCCGGGCTCCAATGCGCTCGTCACCGGAGCCAACGGGTTCATAGCGTCCAACATCGTCGAGGAGCTGCTCTCCCTCGGCTACAACGTCATCGGCACCGTGCGCTCAGCTACGCGCTGCGCCTGGATGACCTCCTTCTTCGAGTCCCGCGCCGCTCCGCACCGCGGCACCTTCACGCTCGTCGAGCTTCCCGACCTGGCCGACGAGCGAGCCTTCTCCGCCGCCTTCGCCGCCCACCACATCGCCGCCGTCTACCTGACCACGTCCAACCTGGACTTCTCGCAGACCGAGCCGGAGCCCTTCCTCAGCCGCGCCGTGGAAACCATCACCGCGCCCATGCGCGCCGCGCTGCAGCATCCGCACGTGAAGCGCTTCGTCGTGACCGGCAGCGCCTTCTCCGTCTACACGCCGCGCGGCAACGACCCGCGCGCGCTGACGGCCGAGACGTACAACGACGAGGCCGTCGCCGCGGCGCATGCGGCCGCCTGGTCCGACCCCGCAGCGCGCGGCATGGCCATCTTCATGGCCGCCTTCGTGGCCAAGGACCGCGCCGTGTGGCGCTTCCTGGAGCGCGAGAAGCCCGCCTTCCGCGCTACCGTCGTGCTGCCCGGCAACGTGACCGGGCGCGTGCTGGACACCGCGCACCAGGGGCTGCCCACGACCGCTGGCGCCCTGGTCGGCCTGTGGGAGGGCGGCGACAAGGCCACCCTGGCCCGCACGCTGGGCCGGCCGGTGCATTACGTCGACGTCGAGGATTGCGCCAGGTTGCACGTCGCGGCGGGCACAAGAAGCGACGTCGTCAACGAGCGCATCTTTGCCTTCGCCGAGCCGTGCACGTGGAATAGAATGCTGAGGGTTATGAAAGAGAAGTGGCCGCAGAGGAAGTTTGATGACGAGGATGCCAGTGAAGGAGAGTGCTTGGCGGAGGTGTCGAATGAAAGGGGTACTGGTTTATTAAGGGACATGTACGGAAAGGGCTGGACGAGTCTAGAGGAAAGCGTTACGAAGACACTCAAGTCGGCAAACTTGGTTTAAGTCTTTCAGCAATTATCAGAACCAAAAAGAGGAATGACGTCATGCGCAGAACCTAACTTGGCAGGCCGTTACTTAAGACAATACACCCGAATGCGTGACGATGGAACCATTGAACTCAAATTCAGCCTATTCTTCCATCCTAGCTTTTTCTAGTCGTCCTGCAACATTTACAGTCCCCGTAGAGCATGTGCCTTTCTCATTCGTGCTTTTAGCATGGTCGGTACAAACAGCGCTATGCCCATACTGTTGTATCTGAAAGCACTTGAGACAGAGGAAGTCAACTCAAACGATCAGGCTGAAGAGCCGAGGGAAACGAGAAAACCCGATATGTGGCTCTGGGTGGAGTCCAATGAGGGTCGCAGCAGGGGGGTTGCTTGATGCATGTCAGCAGGCGGCGCGTCACTTCGGCTGGGCTGAGCTGGCAGCTCCACTTCCACAGCCTCGCTCCGTCCACGATCAGCTTCAATCCACCTCATCCCAGGCTAACGGGCTGAATACACGGCAAGAATGGAGGCCCTAGCCGCGCTCTCAGTTGCGTGCAATATAATACAGCTTGTTGAATTCAGCACCAAGGTCGTCATCGGCGCCGAGGATCTCTACAAGTCAGGCGTATCCAACGACAACAAAGACTTGACGGACGTACGCACGTTCCCGTGCCGGGCAAAAATCTTTCCAGCAAGCATACCACTGTAACTAACATGCAGCAGGTCACCCAATCTCTCCAGAGATACGCAAAAGACGCCACCCACACATCTGCCCCCAGCGATGCCGAGTTGCGGAGTATTGCTGAGCAGGCTGCAGCCGCTGGCCAGAAGCTGGTCGAGCTTTTGGACAGCCTGAAGATTCCTCAGGGAGCAGAGCACAGACGATGGAAGGCGGTCTGCGTGACAATTAGAGGGATGTACAAGTCGGACGACGTGAAGACGTTGGACGGCCAGCTGCAGAGGCTACAGCGCCTCGTCAATACGAGGCTCTTGATTCTCCTCAGGTGCAAAAAGTCTCATGTTTGGTTACCCGCGCATTGCTCTGGACCCCTTTCGCATGCCACTGGACGTGCGAACTTGAAGTAAGGCCCCGGTGTGTGGGCTTTTCATGCTGCCATTCGGGCCCAGACATTCAGAAGTATTCCTGACGTCTGAGAACACATGCAAGCTTCAATTTCTCATAAAAGTGGATGGGTTGGGAGTAGTTTGTGAAGGTTCACCAGGTTCGCGCGTCAGCAGTAGCTGTCCGGATACGGCGTGGTTTGAATGCTTGCTGACTTGAAACGTGGCCAGAGAATCGAATGCCACCATCACAAATCAAATCTTGTCGCTAAAGAAGACGAACGAAGCACTCGGGGATGAGATGACAGCCAACTTTCAGATGGTGCTACGGAAGCTCGACGAGGCGGAGCAATATCGCCGCGCTTCAAACGGAGAGCCTGCCGTCGAGCCAGACAACGATTTGGTCATTGCCGGTCGCGGCCAGTCTCCAGGTGTTTTCGGGACTCTGAAAAGAGTTCTCTTCGGATCTGGGAGCAACACCACCTCACTGCCCAACCCATCCAGGCGGGGAGAAATACATGGAAGCCAGCTACAGGCCTCGGGCATCTCAACTACCCAGCATCTAGAGGCAATGCGTTTCTGGCCTGATCTACAGGAACTTCTGTCTTGCATTAGTAATGCCGCCAATGTGGTAACAAAGGAGCAGAAGGTCCTCCAGAGCCTGTACGATCCTGCCCTCGTGAACAGATACTTCGATGTCGACGAGCAATATGGGAATACCTTCCGCTGGATCTTCGATAACCTTGAGCATGGCTTCCCTGAATGGCTTGAAACCGGTAACGGTGTGTACTGGATCACCGGGAAGGTTGGCTCTGGCAAGTCGACGCTCATGAAGTTCATCATGGACGACTCTCGTACGGAAAATATGCTCAATAAATGGGCGGCGGGAGCGAAAATCTTGATCGTCCATCACTTCTTCTGGGCAGCAGGCGCGGAGCTGCAAAGTTCCTATGACGGGCTTCTCCGTTCATTGTTGTTCCAGATCCTACGGAATCGCCCGTCTCTGATTCCAAATCTCTGCGCCCGGAGGATCGAGGGGGACGAGTTCACCCTTCAAGAGCCTTGGTCCGTCCGGGAACTGACTAGCACGTTCCGCAGGTTGACAGCAGAAGGGAGCCTTGACATCTCAGTCTGCATATTTGTTGACGGACTTGACGAATACAACGGCAATCCTACCGATGTCATCAACATCTTGAATGAGCTTGCCTCAAAGCCCGGTTTTAAGCTGTGTGTCTCGAGTCGGCCTTGGCCAGTCTTCCAGAAAGAATTTGGACACCTCATAGCGAAACTCCGCATGGAGGACCTCACAAGAAATGACATCGAACAATATGTCGAGGGAAGACTCAATGGGGACCGGCACTTTCAGAGCATTTGTCGCACCAAAGAAGATGCCTCGAACATGGTCTTTAAAATCACTTGGCTTGCAGAGGGCGTATTCCTCTGGGTGAAATATGTGGTCAACCTACTATTGAGAGAGACCGCGAACGAGCCAACCTATTCCGATCTGATCAAACGCATCACAAACTATCCGCGTGACCTCGATACTTTATACGAGAGGATGCTCAACATGATTGAAGATTCCTATCCTCAAGAAGCGTCTGAAATATTTCAGGTACTCTCAGCCAATATATACTACACGAGAGCGATCGTGCCGGTTTTCATGGAACTTGAAAGGAAAGACCTAAAATATGCATTAAGGCCAAGAGATGACCTGCGAGCTGAAGTAAATGGCGCCCACATTGATGCAATCGAAGCCAGAGTAAAAGCGAGGTGCATGGATTTTGTGGAATTGCGGCGCGAGCTGGCAGTCGCACCTGGGACAACTGATGCTCTAGATTCTACCATGGTGCCGGCCTCATTGAGATATCATTTTCAGTTCGCGCATCGCTCAGCCCAAGAATTCTTGGAACGGAAGCATGTGTGGTTGCAGCAGCACACGCGACCAGGATTCGATGTCCACATATCGCTCTGGAGATCTTACCTCGCTTGCATTAAAGCATCACCGTATGAAGTCTATGACAGACACTACCATCAGTATATGAAACTATATGCTTTAGGAGTAATAGATGTAATGTCTCAGAGCGTAGAACGTTTTGGAAAGATACTCGTTGAAGAAAGCAATGAGACGTTCTTGGCCCTGACAGCTTTCGTGAAGTGGGCTCAGGTAAGTCAAGCCAATTGTTGTTTGACACTAGGTAGCTTAGTACTGAAAGTCTGTGAACCAGAGGTCTATTTCCCACACTACGGCTGCAGATACAGGTTTTAATATTTTGGCCAACGAAGACGCAGACGATATTGTGCTTGCATGGATTGCGCATGCTGGAGCTTGGCATTCATTCACATATCAATTGAGCCTCAGAGGGGATTCCTGGCTAACAGCTGAGCGTGTACAGTCTGTTTTGGATATTTCTATGAATCCGAGCGTCTTCATGTCCCTCTTCGGTTTTTGTCACAGTAACCCACCTGATCCAAAGAGTGTTAAGACTCTACTTAATGCAGGGGCCGATCCGAACAGGCCGATGGCGGATAGTAACGGGATCTCCTGCTGGTTCGAATTCCTATCATCATTCTTTGCCGATTGCAGTTCGGATCATGAAGGGATGACACCGGAAGACTTCAGGCCAGCGATTGAGGTCTTCCTCGACCATGGCGCAGATCCGAACGCCCAGGTGCGTATGGAAATGGAAAGCGGACCAGGTGGTTCGTGGAATTCCGACGAAGAAGAGGAATGGCGCGAAAGATTAATGACTATTGATGAAATTTTGGGAGCTCATTATTCGCCTAACGATCCGATCTTCCAACTGTTGAAGGAAAGACGCAAGAAAAGATACAGGCTGAAACGTCTTCTCAGGGGCCACTGAGATCGAGGATAATTTGCTGGATGGAGAAATGGGCTGCTGAAGTGGTGAAGGGGGATTCAATTTTGAAAGAAGAGGGTGTCTATTTGTTTTGAACGCGGACGGATGTCTTACTTTAGGGTTACTTGTTGATATTTGGGCATCCATTATACATGCCGTCAATGAGAAGATACAAACAAAAAACATGCTTCCTTTTCACCAGCGGAAGAAAGAGGGGGGAACGCAGGCAGACAGGTCGAAATGGTTGCCTTGAGCTTGGCGTAGTGACATTTCATTTGTTTGTTCATAAGCTGCCGCATATCGATCAGGAAATATGTAGCTCACAATCCTTTTTTTTTTTTTTTTTTTGCTTGTTTCCGAGCAACAAATCATAACATCAAGCATTCGTATTATCCCATTTCCGATTATCTAGAAACACTGCATCAAACTCAATACGACAACTTCACCCACTTGCCCTCGCTCGGAATCCCATCCACAACCACAAACAACAGATACACGCCCGGCTGCGCCGTGCTCGGCCCCGGCGGCGCCCTGACGACCCTCTGGCCCTGCGCTTTGCCGGCCCACCTCTCCAGCTTGATCATGCGCTGCTGCATCGCTACGGCATGCGTGTGGAAGCCCGGGTTCACCAGCACGACCTCGACAGTCTCGCCCTCGGTGCTGCTCTTGATCGCGAACGTCTTGCCGTACACGATGGCGTCGGGGGCGCGCAGCAGCCGCGGGCGGTTCGGCGCATCCATGTACGGCGGGCTGAAGATCTCGACGCGGTACTCGGTCGGGAACTTGGAGTCCTTGCGCTGTTGCTGGTTGAGGAAGGCAGTGTGGCCGTTGTTGCCGAACTTGGGCCAGCCGCGCGGCACGCCGCCGTCGGCCGTGTAGAAGACCATGGGGTTGGAGCCGGCGACGATGACCTCGCCCGAAGGCAGCAGCGAGGCCACGCTGTGGTACATGCGCGGGATGGTGGACGGGGGCATGCTGGTGAAGCGCGAGCCCTTGGCCGCCTTGGGATCGTAGATCAAGGGCGTGAGGACCGGATCGTCCGCTTGGAAGCCGCCGGCGGAGCCAGTGCGCGCGCCATTGATGAAGAGGATGGTGCCGTCGGGCAGATTGAGGCCGTCGGTCATGGTTTGCGGGCCATTGGGGAGACGGTCGTCAACCTCCCAGACGGGGTTGGCGTCGTGCGGGCGGATGGTGTAGCAGTCGTCGAGGGCTTGCGGGTCGGGGATGTCGCCGCTAGAGCCGCCGCACATGAGGACGGTGGGCTCGTAGTCGGGGGCTTCGAGGGGGAGGAGGACGGAGGTTGCCGAGGAGGGGAAGTTACGCGGCTCGAGGGGCGTGTTCGGGAGCGCCTTGACGAGCTTGTCGGCTTGGTAGTCCCAGACGACGACTTGGTTGCCGGCAATAGTGAAGACCTCACTCGCAGCGCGGGGGTTGGGAAGGAGGTGGACTGGGATGGAATGTCAGTTTTGACCTCGTGATATTGTTGCACTCTGGGGGCTTACGGATGGGGTACAGGTTGTAAGACTTGTTGGGCTGGTTGTTCTCCTCCTCGGTGAACTCTAGGATGGGGAGCGTGACGGGTGGCGGTGGAGCGGATCCATCGGCTTTGATGAGCTCGTACGTGGGGACGTTGATGCTCGCCTCGTTAAGAACTAGCAGGCCAACATTGGAGCCACCAACAACGAGAACATCACCGTTGGGAAGTGTCTCGGCGGTAGGGTACCAGCGCTTGGCTTGCAGATGAGAGCCGCCCTCAGTGAAATCCATCTCACAAGCACCATTGGCACAGGGGCCAGGGGGGTATGTGCGAATAGCGTCGAAGCCGTCGCCAACACCAGCTTTGGCATCGGGCTCGGCACCGGCGAAATTGACCATAGTGCCATCGGGGAAGAAAGCGCCCGCCGAACAGAAGGTGTTGCTTTTGGGGTGCAGCTTGCGGAGGGCGTTTGTCTTCAAGTCGTATTCAGTAGCAAAGACCGCCATGTCTGTGCCATCGTAGTTGTAGGGGTCTGGTGAATGGGCGCCGGTTTTCAAGTCCACCCCAGGTCCACCGTAGTTGGCGTGATAGCTGCAGGCGGATTTTCAGCATGATGCTCGACACGTGTGATGTGTGATGCGGGCGCTGTCCAAACAATTGGTCCGTAGCTCGATATCGGGAATACTGACTTGTCAAGGAACACCGCCGTCTCCGTATAAGGAGGGATGAAGAGCATCTGTGCCGTGCATCCCGACGATCCTACTGTTCTGAAGCCAGCTGCTGCGGCATGGTGTACAATGCCAGAAAGGGCAGCCTTGATGGAGGTCAGAAAAACTACCAGAACTGGGAAGGCACGTGTTTAGACTTACAGCGCGGAGCAGACGAGACTGCATATTGCCTACTGGAGTAAGAGGACGGGTTGCAATGTGAGGGGATTAGTCAATTAAGGTATTAAGGATATTAAAGTCGTCTATCGTATGCCCGAAGGAAAAGAGTGAGACCGGCGGACAAGCAAGGAAGAGCTCCCGTGCAGAGAGAAGGGACGAGCGGTGTAAGCGGCTCTTTTATGAGGGGCAGAGCGAAGACCACGGCATGCAAAAGTCGCGCTTACCATGCACACAGCTTTGGGGAGACTCCAGGATCCACCCAAGGGTTGTTGGAACAGGCCCGGCATATGGTCCTTCGCATTTCTAAAATCAGCACACGGGCGCCGCGAAGGGCTGCGCCGCAGGTAGTGTGGAAGGCAATCCGAAGCCTCATCAGGCCCGGCCGGTGACTCGTTGTAAGAGCCAATCAACGCGAGCCCCTCTTGGCGCTTGGCGATAGCGGGTCACGGCGGGCCCAGGATTTGTCGAAGCAAGTTGTTTGCTTTTGGGAGCCCTGCACTGGGCGTTCAGGGGCCTGGTGCTGCGGTCATGGACGTCCCGGCTGTTGGCAAACTCTCCCTGCCGCTTTCGGCCGCGAATTTGACCTTGAGTGCGGGGGTCGACCGGCACGGACACGGGAATAGTGTCCTGGACTGTGGTATCGCAAAGCTGCTTTCCGGGAGGAGTGGCCCTTGCAGTGAGCAGGCGCACGGTAGGCGAAGTCTAACGGCAATGGTGGAGCACTGGATCCTTAATCAAGCGGAACGGCCGAGCGCCGGGAGCATCATAGGCGCATCTTTCCGCCCAACTGCCTGCGGTGCCGCTGCAGCGATAGCTGAAAATACGGTTTACGGAATTGCAAAAGGGGCCGGTCGAGGGAAAGGCACAAGAATACGAGGGCGGCAGGCGAGGCTCCTGCGAGCAGCCGCGCGCTAGCAGCATCCTTGACGTACTGTGTAGGCCGATCTGGGGTCCGACGACGTGGAACTGGCGTCACTTGCTGATCCAGTATAGGTACTGTCCTTCCACTGGGTGTTAGGTTGCCGGGCGTGGTGGTGAGTTCTCAGACGCGAATCCGCGATCATCACCGGGCCCTGCTGGAATTCTATTTTTGCGTGGCGTCGAGCAGCTCCCGCCGCATGGACCGGCCTTCTCGCCTATCTCCCGTCCAATTTCTCTTTCCGACGTTAACCCCCGCTGCGCTGATCGAGCTTCATGCGACGGCGAACTCTCCACTGCGCTCGCCGTTCGGAACCGAGCACCATAGTTGACGGCAATGCCAGGCCGGTGCGGCAGGCGTTGTCGGTATTGCGTGGCATACTTTGTAGCAGAGTCTTTCCACTTCGCCGAACAAGCCAGCACTCAGCAGGATTTCGCAGACATTTACTTCGGAGAATTGTCACCTTGGATGGATATTTCGCCGCGCCAACAGCTCCGCGGAGGGTCACCTCGTGTGAAAGACTTTGGAGGGTGAGCACGAGTCGTATGATTGTAAAGCTGTTTCATCAGTATTGGAGCTGCCGAGGAAGCGCCAGCGAGGTGGCTCCGTAGGGCCGCCCCTATAAATCTGTAGGTATAGCTGCGCCAGGCTCGCACTATGCCTCGACCACATCGATTTTCCTTCCATCGCAATGCAGAGCGTTCGGCAGGTACCGAGCACAGAGCATGCCATGGAGGGTCGACTACCGTCCGAGAGATGATTGTCGTCTGGTCCAAACCACTGCAAGGAGACGGAGCGATGTAACGTATCCGGAGTGTTTACCGGACGTCTTGCATTATTTGTCCGAGAAGAGCGTCATCGCAAATCTTTCTGATCTCCTGCGTCGAGAACAGAGCGGCATCCTCGACACGACGCATTTGCCGCCTCGGCACACCCGCCTTCGCCTTGCACTCCAGCCGCAAGATTATCTTCGAGAAGATGTGCGATGCCGCGCGGTGGACCGATGCTCTATCACGCACCTGATTGTTCGAATGGCGGGAGCAAACAGAGCACAAGGCGTGGTTCTTGACTGTTTTCCGCCACTTTCACCATCTCAACCTGCTTTGAGAGGAAAAAAAAAAAAAGAAAATCATCTATCTACTTGACCTGAGAAGCGTTGATCAGGTTCTTTTTTGCTGGCCGTGTAGCCCACCAAAGAAGGAAACACGCACCACATCATGCCGCATCCTCCGATCTTCATGATAATTGTATGGCAGCTCGGGCAATGCTTCGCCTTTTTGGTTTTTAGCATCGCTCGTTCCGCATGCCTCGAGCCGAGCTGGCGAACGGAACGAGTGTGAAGTTGTACGTGATAGCACGGGAAACTCGGGCTGGTGAGTAGCTCGGTTTCCAAGGAGCCACAGGCATGCTTCGAGATGCAGTCGCCGCAGGTCGAGAAATGGCCAGCCCGGCTCATCCACGAACAAGGTACGTCATACTTTGGTGGTCATGGAAGCGGCCTAGAGCATGTCCTGGACAGTGCTTGGATGGAGGGACTTACTCCATGATCTCACGTAGAACATCTGCTGGGAACCCAAGAGAGCTCCATGTGGAACGAGAGGGGAAAGCCCACAGCAGCACGATTGACAGTCCAATGAGGCATTGAGAATTTTTGTTGGCGTGCGAAACGGGGTCCTGTTGAGCCGGGATTTGGCGTCACCACTGGTAAGGTAACGGTGTCGCGCGAGGGACTACATGGGCGAGTGGGTCGAAGCAATGCAGGCCCGCTGGGCCACAAGAAACAGCACTCGTCGTGGAGCCGTGAGCGCGGGGCAACGGCGGTGGTATTGGCGATGAGGATGCAAAATGGTGGTGGTGGAGCAGGCGGGAGGCAGGATGCGGGCCGGACGGACGAAAGCTGGAGCGGCGATTGATCGGAAGATTGCGGCTGCGATCTTGATGACAAAACGGCGCCGTGGGAAAAGTCCACGAGCGCGTCGTCGACGTCAATTGCCCAGCAGCCCCGACTCCATCCAAGCTACCGATCCTCATCCGCATTGCTACGCACGCTGAAGCTCATCCACACACCGACCATGTTCCGCCCGGCCTCGCGCGTCGTCGTGCGCGCCGCTTCCAGCTCGCCGCGTGCCGTCCACCGAGCTCCCGCCGTCCAGCGCAGGCTCATCAGCACCGCCCCCCCAACTCAGAAGTCGCGCAGCTGGAAGAGCTCGCTGGTGCGCTGGGGCATTGCGGGGGCTGCAATCTACTACTACAACACCAGCAATGTCTTCGCCGAGGAGCCTGCCTGTAAGCAATCCCCGTCCCCGGAGCACCGCCACACCTCGGCGCACAGCTGGCTGACCCGCCATCCGCAGACGTAGCACCGCAACACGCATACATCGCCCCGGTCGAGACAGAAATCCTGCCCACCGTCGACCAAGTTGCCGCCGAGCGCAGGAAGCGCGCCGAGGCCGAGAAAGCGCGAAAGGCGGCGGCAGCACAGCAGCAGGCCTCGCCCCAGCAGCTGGAGGAGGAGGCCGGCCAGCAGGGTGCCTTCAACCCGGAGACGGGCGAGATCAACTGGGACTGCCCGTGCCTGGGCGGCATGGCCCACGGCCCATGCGGCGAGGAGTTCAAGGCGGCCTTCAGCTGCTTCGTTTACTCCAAGGAGGAGCCCAAGGGCATGGATTGCATTGACAAGTTCAAGTATGTGCCGCGATGGCTGCATTCTGGGATTGGCTGACACTGGTACAGGGGCATGCAGGACTGCTTCAGGCAGTACCCGGAGATCTATGGCGAGGAGCTGGAGGGCGACGACGACGACGCTGCCCCGGCCGACGGCGTGGACACTGCCGTTGCCCAGGACCTTGCCGAGGCGCCTGCGAAGCCGGTCGAGGAGGTGCACAAGCCGGCTAGCGAGAGCTGAGCAATTGAGCTTGGGATATGGGCAGGCTTTGGAAAATAAAGCAGACTTTGGCTGCGCGCGGAGAAGGCTTGATGGGGGGAACTGGCGGGAAAACACCACTCGGAGGAACAGCATGGCACGGGGGGGAGGTAATGCTGAGATGGAGGCGGAGGAATGTAACATACGGACTGACTGCATTGTGGAGGAGCGGGCGCATGTAGAGCGGGCAAAACCGGGTGTGTACAATTGGATGGCGTTGGGCATCGCGACTCACCAGCAACAGAAATCGGAAGAATACGAAGAAGCAGAAGCAAAGAAGAATGTGCGCACGGGCTGGGCGATGAGCTGCAGGCACCCACTGTGACGACGATGGAGAGGGAGTGTTTTTGCGCCGAGCGAGGGATGACGTCAGGGCGCGCGGGCTAGCCACTCGAGGCTTCGCAGCCATGTGAAACCGGGCAAGCTCGTCACTCGTCGCTCGCCCTCATAAATCCTTCATCGTGTGACTTCTCGCCCTCTCCATCACGCGCTGTCCTCATACGTCCTTCTGCCATCGCTTTCCGCTGCGCTGCTTCTGCCACTCTGCATCCGCATTCTTCCACCACGCACACCACCCCACCCGCTCCACCACACCACAGCCACCATGTCGTACGCCGCTGTTGCTGCTAGCGGGCCCTCGCAGTCCGCCGAAGAAGTAGGTCGCCTCTGCTACCGGTTACTCATGTGCGCGTAAAGCTAACCTCTCCTTAGGCGTAAGTCTTTTCCTTTCTCTCTTGTCATTCCGCGCCGTGGGACAAAGACACGTGCACACGCGCACAGCGACGCCGTGGACTGCGGGGCAGTGCTGAGCGGAGGAGAGGCATTGCGCCAAGTTTCTGCGTGTTCGGGAACGGCAGTTCACGATGTTTGGGCGCGTAGCGACTCGTAGGGCTGAAGGCGAAGCCCAAGTGCACAGCCGTGCGGATCATCCAACTTTCAGTCGCGACGCCGTTTCACACCCACATCCTCAGCATGCCTCTCTCTCCGTCTCCTGCTCCTCATGGCCGCCACCCTGTCGCCCCAGGTCGCGTGGGACCTGTTTCCCTCGTCGTTGCGGCGCGTATCCATCACCGAAGAACTGCTGGCAGAACTGGTCAAACCACCCACTCTAACTCCTGAACCCAGGCGCGCCCCGCCCGTTCCCGAGGTTGCCCACACCGACGAGTCCACCCATTCGCTGATCGATGTCGATTCCCCGCACGTCTCGTCCGTTCCCTCGGACTTCGAGTCGCAGTCGATAAAGACCGAGACCCAGGCCGACCGCGTGGAGCGCGAAATCGACGCCCTGGAGCGCAAGGCTCAGGAGAAGTTCCGCCAGGACAACCAGAAGGCAAAGGCCAAGGGCCGCAAGGCTGGCGCCGCCATCCGCGAGAACGCCGGCAACCCCGTCGTCATCGGCAACGCCGTCACCGTCGGCGCTCTCGGCGCAGTCCTGGGCTTCGGTGCCTATAAGAAGTACAACGCCGGCCAGCTCAACTGGAAGCTCGCTGGCGCTTGGGCCGGTGTTGTGGGTCTATTCGGCGTTGCCGATTACTACGTTTCCAAGTAAGTGTTGCTCTGACCGCCTTCGCCGGGGCCAGTCATGTCCTGACACACTCTCCCCCCAGATATCTTCTCGAGAAGTACCCCACCAAGAAATAGACGATTCCCGATGATACCTACGCGGCGGCGTTCTGCGGTCCTCTTTTCAATTTATGGATTCTCCTTCCTCAACTCTGCCGGTTTTTTTGATGGTTTCGAGCTCGGTGATTCTGGGATGTATCACTTGACGTTTAATACCACACTCTTACCAATACCAAATCTACTTCTCATCTGACTGCCTCTCATCCCATCTCCTCATGCCGTGACCATCGCGTTTTTGTCTTCCATCTCGTCGTCCGACCTACCCCTCCGTCTGTGCGCTGCCGTTCCCTTCCCTCCTCCGCATCCGTCCCCACGCCCCTCTAGCGATCGTCACCCGCATACTCCACCTCCACCCCATGCCACCCCCGCAAAACCTCCAGCGTCTCCTCCCCTACCCTCCTCCTCTCCTCCTCCGCTTCCCACTGCCCATCGCAGAACTCGCCCTCGAACCCCCTCGCCCTCCACCCCTCTCCCGCACGCCCTCCTTCCCCCAACACGGCCCCCACCACCGCCATCATCGCCGCGCAGCTCGCGAACCCGACCTCGACCTCGCACCGGGCCCACGCCGTCGGCACCACCCCGTCGTCTTCGTTCCGCGCCCCGTGGTACTCTCGCCACGCGCTCATGCTGTGCATCCGGTAGTAGCCGCGGACATCGGCGGGCCCTCTCTTCTCTTGCCGCGTGACGCCATAGGACTCGAAGATGCGCGTGATGCGCGCAAGGGTCGCTTGCAGCGCGGCTTTGGCGGTCGCCGGCGTCCAGGGAGGGGGAATTGCGGTGTCGGCGTCGTCGGTGGGCAGGGCCGCGCGGTGGGTGGAGAGGGTGAGAGTGATGGCGGGATGGGCGCCGGTGGAGGTGGAGCTGGGCTTGAGGAGCGCGATGGCCAGGTGGGTTGGCGAAGGCGGGTGCGCCGCGAGGGTGCGCGGCGAGGGCGTGCGGAAGGGCGAGACGGTGGGTGGGGAGGAGGAGAGCATTTGCGTTGGTGGGCTGGGTGTGCGGTGGAATGGCTGGGGCGGCGGTTGTGCTGGGTATGCCGGGGGGTCGGGTGCTGGGAAGGGTGTTCCTTGTCCTTCGTCTTCTTCATCGTCGTCGACGTCGTCGTCGTCGTTGGCGGCTGGGGTAGTCATCTGTGGGGGTTGTTGTCGTTCGGATGTTGTGGTGGAGCGCGAGCGCCGCGGTGGTGGTGATGGTGATGATGATGACGAGGATGATGATGATGGTAGTGGTGGCGAACGTGCATGCGTTCGACCAGCTCGTCCACGTGGCGGCGTCGGCGTAGTTGTGTTGCTTCGGATTCCCTCTTTTCCAAGCGAGACGGAGCGGGCGCGCCGCGGCGGCGAGCGCGAACCCGCTCTCTGACGCCCTTGGTGCCACTGCGGTGTTGGTGTCCTGGTGTTCTGTCGTCCTATGGAGGGCGAGCGGTGTTCGCTAGGGTGTGCGGAGGAGAGTGGGCTGGACGTTTGGGAAGGTTGGTCGGGGAGGGTAATGTCCTCGTTGTCACCATCCCCATCGTTGCAGTTGTACAGATGGTGTTCCTGTTCTTGTGTGTGCTCGCTGGGCGTGAGAAGGCCCTCCGGTGGCGGGGAGAGCGTGGTGTCGCTGGCTTGGGAGAGGCGGAGGGGCAGCGCGACGGCGCTGTTGGAGTTTTGCGGGTCATCGTCATCGTCATTGTTGTTCCTTGGCATGGTGGGTGATGGCAAGTCCGCTATTGAGCGGGAGAGGCCGGCAGCTGGTTTAGATGCTTAAGGAAGGTTATATGAGTGTCTTGGGGTTTGCGGGATTGAGAAGTGATTAGGTGCATTTCCAATTGATATTGGGGTGCCTTCTGGTTCATTCAGTCACTACGACTTTGTTATACAGCTGGAACTAATGGGAATCTTGTTAGGTCATTTTGTCTTTTATTATATTTGGATCTTGGTGGATTATTATTCGCTCGAGCGTCGGGACAGAGGCGGTTTTGCACGCGTACTAGGACGTTCGAGCAGACACCGTCCAAACAGACATACGCCGAATACCCGCGCTGGTTCTCCCACTAGTTTTGGTCAAACTTGAAGCCGTGAGAGTTGCAGTCAAAGATCTTCCCGAAAATGCAAGAGACGACGACGTCAGAGGTGATAGCCGGCATACCCCTGCTCCACTCGCACTCCCACTCTTCAGGCACGTCCGCGCGTTTCTCCCCACGACTCAACCCGCGCTGTCAATCCCTTCCAGATCGGACGACCCCGCAAGATAGGGCACGTATCTCGCACCTAATATCAGACCCGAGCCCGAGCGTTACATCGCTTGCGCCCTCCCCAAGCGGGCCTCTCCGCCCCGTTCCTGGCAATTCCTGTCCGGCTCCCGGATGTTTAATTTGCATGCCATGCCTGCGATAGCAGCTTCGGCCGTGCGACCCCTAAATGATGCCGTCGCACGGCAGCGTCGCCTCCGCGCTATCGGAGCTCATCTCGTCCACACTCAACTTGGCTTTGGCTTCGAAGTGACATTGTAGCGTTAGTCCGGTGGAGTCAGAGTGCCACTGAGAGCTTCGAGTGCAACGGTTTCTTTCGTTGCTTGGAGCCGTCTAAAAGGCTCATTACGTCCTGCTGGGCACCTGATCGTGGAGGCCAGCAGCTGGGTTTGTTCGTGTGATTTCCTTCCGCCATGTGGTCCACTGAAGCAGCCATCGTCCTCTCATTGGTCGCAAGCAGTAAGTTCCAGGCAATCCTGCAACAGCCCGTTGACGTGCAGAGTGCTGATCCCCGTTGAGGCTCTGCGCGGCTCTTAACCGTCCCGACCATCCCGTTCGAGGCCGCCAACGGCTCCCTGTCACTCAGCAGCCTTCACTCGATTATCGTCGATTCGCGCTATCTGGATGCTGTCAACGAGGACGGGGAGACCCTCATTCCCCCCACTCTCCAGGAGTTTGCGCAGACATTTTCCGGAGACTTCAGCAAGACACTCGGCTTGAATCTCAGCCTGTCCACAGGTACCGCCCCTGGCAACGGGGCCATCTTCCTCACGCTGGACAACTCCACGGACTTCCTCGACGCCGCCGGACGCGCCACATCTGAGGGCTACCATCTTTCCATCACCACTGATGGCATAACCATCTCGGGAGCGAGCCCCCTCGGAGCCTGGTGGGGAACCCGCACTCTCCTCCAAGCCGCCGTCCTCAACAATGCCACCATCCCCACTGGCTCCGCCATCGATGCTCCCGGCCGGGCCACGCGCGGCGTCATGCTCGACGCCGGGCGCCACTACTACCCGCCGGACTTCCTGATCGAGCTGTGCTCGTACCTGAGCTTCTTCAAGCAAAACACCTTCCACCTGCACCTCAGCGACAACATGGGCAGCGTGTACCTCGACAACCGCGACTTCATGCTCAACCTGTACGCCGCCTTCCGGCTCGACTCGGACGACGCGGCCGTCGCCGGGCTCAACCGCCGCCAGAACGAGTCCTACACGCGCGCCGTCTTCGACACCATCCAGACGCGCTGCGCCGCGCGCGGCGTGACCGTCATCCCGGAAATCGAGACGCCCGGGCACGCGCTCGTGCTCACGCAGTGGAAGCCCGAGCTCGCGCTCAGCTCCGACTACAGCATGCTCAACATCAGCCACCCGGAGACGCTGCCGACGGTGCAGGCCGTCTGGCGCACCTTCCTGCCATGGTTCCACAGCAAGACGGTGCACATCGGCGCGGACGAGTACGACAGCGCGCTCGCGAGCGACTACAACGACTTCGTCAACGCCATGAACGCCTTCATCGCCGCCGAGAGCAACAAGTCGGTGCGCATCTGGGGCACCTTCCCGCCGTCGGCCGCGTACGACAACAACATCGGCACCGACGTCAGCGTGCAGCACTGGGAGTTCTTCGAGGACAACCCGCTGTTCGACTACGTGCGCAACGGGTACGCCGTGCTCAACTCGGACGACGCCTTCTACATCGTCAACAAGTGGTCTGGGTCGTATCCGCAGAGCCTGAACAAGACGCGCATCTTCCACGGGAACCCGTTGGGCGGGGCGTACGCACCGCATGTCTTCGACACGAAGAACGCGACGAACAACCCGGAGAGGAGCGAGCCGGGCGTGCTGGGCCATGTGGCGGCGTTGTGGAATGATTGCGGGCCGAACGCGACGGTGTACACCGAGGCGTACTACGCGTGGAGAGACAATCTGCCCGCGCTGGCGGATAAGCAGTGGGGCGGGGATCTCAGCGAGGACGAGTATGACGGCGTGTTCGAGGCGCTGCATGCCGCGGTGCCGGATCAGAATCTCGATCGTAGTGTCCCGTCCGTGGGCGCTACCATCCTGAGCTACGACTTCGCCGCGGTCTCGGGCGAGACTGTGCCGGACGGGAGCGGCAACGGGTACGATGGCACGATTGAAGGGTGCGCGGTCGAGGATGGTGCTGTCAAGTTTGACGGATCGTGCTTCGTGCAGACCCCGTTGAGTAGCAAGGGTAGGGATTACTCCATTGCCTTCTCCGTCTATCCCGATTCGGATCAGCCGGGCACGCTGTTCGCTGGAGCGGACTCTGCGCTGTTGGCGGGCAATGGGAGTATTTCGAACGTCACCCTTGTGGCGAGTGGGTACGGCTTCTCGCTGAATTACTCGCTGCCCGTGAATGAGTGGACCGACGTCAAGCTTCTTGGACAGGGGAATCAGACGTTCTTGCAGGTTAGCGATGGGGAAAAGATGGAGTTCATCACCAAAATGGGCATTTTGGGAAACTCGTTCGTGTGGAGCCGGATAGCAGTGGAGGCGCCGCTAGCAAAGATCGGGGAGGGCTTCAGAGGGCTAATTAAAAATGTCGTCGTCACTGATGGGTCTGTATAGTCTGAATATTCAACTGGTAGCTCGAAGATTGGCCTGAGATGCGGCTCACTAATAAGTCTTCAACACCCAAACGAATATATGCTACTACAGCGCACCGTCACGGGAATCCTCATATTGGAACTGCGCAGAAGATGGCACAGAACAGGGAGAGGTAGGAACAGGACTATGGAGGCAGAAATCTTGCGTGTTTCTAGAATTTTAACCTTGAAATGAGATTCGTAATGGATTTAGACAAGGCAGAACCGGCGAAGTCTCTTGGTGTGCGAAAATATTGCAACAGGTCAGAGGGCTAATAGAATCCAGCCTTGCAATGGGGTTGGTCTTGTGCAATGGCAGACTCGTTTATTCCCCCTCGATTATCATGGTCCTTTGCAGCCATCACCAATGCCGTGTCGCTCCTTCGGCTGAATAAGGAACAAGCAGCCCGGAAGCGGTGCCCGGTGAGGCACGTCATTATGACTGCTAGAAGCATCCGCCCAATGCGAACCCAGTTCGTGGCGGACCCTTCTCGCTCTGGAGCCCGGTCTGATAGTACGAGTACATCTTTGCGGCGTGGTAGGAGGCGTCATAGTAGCGATGATGGCTGTACGAGTCCTGCGGTTGGTGGGATTCCGATGTTCAAGCCGCGGTTCAGGACACATTAAGTCCTGGCTTTGGGCGCACCTCTCTCGAGCCCGCCCTGAGTTTGTCACTATTCTTCTCCTCTTTCGTGGATCAGAACGCTGTCCCCGGCCTATGCATTCCCCACGATTTTCTTGACGCGTTCCAGAAGCACCGGAGCTTCTCTGCCCAGCTTCCTCTTCCCATCCTTGCCGGGGGCGCGTGCCTTGGCCATTTGTTTCCTCATGCGCTCACGCTGAGCAATTTTCTCCTGCCGCTGTCGCTCTGACTCCTCGCGCGCCAATCTGCGGGCCTCGGCTTCTTCCTTGCGTTTCTGGCCCAGGGCAGCCTCCTTGCTGAAAGTCTTCGGCTTCTGCCTCTTTTGGGGCCGTTGATCCTTCTGCTTCTCGTCGCGCCCGGGCCCGGGTGATGGCTCGTCTAGGCGGGCCTGCCGTTCGGGATGCAACTCGAGGGTGGGCTCGGTTGCAGGCGACTTCCCTTCCTTGTCGTTGTTGTTGTTGTCGTCGTCGTCGTCGTCGTCGTCGGACTGTCGGGCTTTCTGGCCATGGAGCTCGCGCTCGCGGATTTTGGCGTACTGCTTCTTGATTTTGGCCTTGTGGATCAGATCCTTCTTGATTTTCTGGACTGTGCGGGGGTCAGCAGACAGCGGCGGCAGGGTCGGGCAGCGCGTGGAGCTCACCCTTGCGCTTGTAGGTGCCGTCGGGCAGATTTGCAGGCCCGACGGAGAAGCCCTTCTTGCGGTCAGCATGGCTGCGCTGTCTCTTGGCGGGAGTTTGGGCGTCGGCGTCGTCGCGCTGGCGTTTGGCGGCCATGATTCGGGGAGGAGAGTAGTGCAAGGTATTTCTCTCGTAGGGCTGGCGGGCGATGATGAAATTTCTCGCGGCTTGGGCGGCGCTAGCGCGGCAGGACAGGGCCCCAGGGCCACAGGCCACAGGCCACAGGCCCAGGGCAGGCAGGCCCCAGACGGGCAGCGCAGGGCGGCGGCCGGTGTGGGCCAGCGATCCCGCCCGTCCACGCCCACGCCCGCGGACCATCATCTACTGTCGCTTCGTGTCGCAGGCGCCGGCGCTGGCGCAGCAGCAGCAGCTGCTGCTGCCGCCCCCGTCGCAGCGTGCCAGATCAGAGAGCAGCAGGCGTGGCCCCAGCTGGGCGGGGGGGCTGCTGCGAGATTGACGCATCGTGTGACTGGCAAACACCCCCGCCCGCTCACAGACTCCCTTTGTCTGCCGTCATACACTCGTCTCCTGCTACGAGCACCGGTCCGCACCGCACTCCCCTTCCCGCGCCCCAGCCTTTGGCGTGCTCTGTGCCGTTGCTCCTGCCTGCTGCTTGCTGCTTGCTGCTTGCGCGCCCGCCCGCCCGTGTGCCTCGCCCGCCTCGCCCTCCGCGCGCAAACCTGAAACCGTGGGCCTCGAATTCCGGATTCCGTCACTGCTGCTCTGCTCTGCGCTGCTGCTGCTCATCGCCGACCTCGCTGCACCACATCCGCTCCCAGCCCAGCCCAGCCCAGCCCAGCCCAGAGCGCAGACCTGTCCGCCGCCGCCTCCAATCCGAACCACGGTTCCGTCCGCCCGTTTGTTTGCCACCAGAAATTTCTCCCCCGCCGTTGCCGGTTTGACGACTCCGATGTGCTGCTCGTAGGCGCGAGCAACACCACCGACTATGCCCATGCCCATCTTCCACGACCAAGACGACGCCTCCGCCCCCGCGCATCCTCCCAGCCATCGCCGCCCCCATCGCTCCGCCAACAATGCCTTCCGCGACACGAGAGACGAGGCCTGGTCCGCCGACTACCTGCAAGGAGCCGACGAGCCGGACATGTTTGGCTGGGAGGACGAGCAGCACAGTGGCGAACAGAGACAGGGCACACTGGATCGTGTGACGTTGATTGAGCGCCTGAAGCGCAGTCAGAGCCCTCCGTGGCAGAAGACTCAGACTGTCAGTATACGCACCGTGACGGGTCCGCCGCTGGGCGACCACGCCAGCGTTCCCCAAGAGAGGGCCCCGGTGCTAAGCGGTGACTTGCAGTCTCGACCGCCACAGGAAGCGCGCCATCAGCCGAGGTCAAAGTCCCGCCAGAGCGCCAGAGAGCCTTTGCCGCTCGCCGAAGCGCCGCAGGAAGCACGCGACGAGGCGCAGGACCATACGGCGGCTGGCCTGTCTATCGAGCGCCCAAGGTCGGCACTGCACTCGGGAGACTTCAGACAGGAACGAGATGCTGTGAACTATGGTCAATCCTCCCGGAGGAACTCCGCTCTTTCCACATCTCCCGTCGCCCCCTGGCACCATGCCTTCCCTCAAGCCGCCCTGCCGCATGTCAGACCTGGGCCCGAACACGCCCGCTCCGACTTCACACGCTCTTTGCTATCCCGCAAGTCCTCGCAGTCCTCGCTCCCGTCGAGCTTCGTCCTCCTGCCTCCCTCGAGCCCCCTGGTGCAGCAGACAAACAACCCGGACCTGGACTTTGCACCGAGGCCGAGCTCCAGGCAGAACGAGAGAGACAGTAGGCGCCATACTTTCTCGCCCCAGTCTCTGCAAAACTTCCACACTTCTTCCGCCTACTCGCACATCCCAGGCCGGTCCCTCAGGAGAGAAGGCTCGTTTCCATACCAGGCCCATCAGCCACGTCGCTCGCTCTCGTCTTTCCTGGGACCACACTCCAGTTCGACTCCGCAATCGCCACAACTTCGACCTCGCGGTCCCTCGATCACAGGCGAGACTTCTCCGCTCCAGCACGCGCCCATGGTCGGTTCGTACGAGGAATCGATTTTGCGCGGAAGAATGTCAACCACGCCCTCTCGCCCGCTCAATTTCATTGCGCAAATAGGCGTGCTCGGTAAGGGCGAATGCAAGGCACAGTTGCGCTGCCCACCGCACGTGACCCTGCCATTCCCGGCCGTGTTCTACAGCTACAATAGTGGGAATGGCAGGATTGCTGACAACCAACCCAGCCCCTATGTTGGCCTCATCGATTTGGAAAACAGTCTGAAGCCTGCTGAGGAGCCGGACGAGAAACGGCGGCGGAGGAAGCACGCTCGGGCTGGCAATCACAGCGACAACGACGAGGGAGATCATCAGAACGCGTTTCACGATGACGGCCGGGATGCTCAGCAAAGAGCGGCTCACCGCAAACGGGAGAAGATGAAGCGGAGGTCAACATCACCGAAGTCGCCACCAGGAGGTAGCTACCGCATTCCGCAGAAGGGGCAGCTTCAGATCGTCATCAAGAACCCAAACAAAACCGCCGTAAAGCTTTTCCTCGTTCCCTACGATCTAAGCGACATGGAGCCTGGCCAGAAGACTTTCATTCGTCAGCGCAGCTACTCTGCAGGGCCGATCATTGACATGCCCTTGAACAAACGTACAAACTTTGGTACCGACCGCCCAGAGGCTTCTCTTTCAACATCCGAAGACCCGAACGATCGCCCGACGCTTCGGTACTTGATCCACCTGCACATATGCTGCCCTTCGAAAGGGCGATATTTCTTGTACAAAAGCATCCGCGTTGTTTTTGCAAATCGTGTTCCCGACGGCAAGGAGAAGCTCCGCAACGAGATTCAACTACCTGATCCACGCTACACTTCGTACAAGCCGGCCCGAGAGAATCATGCAGCCCCAGCTCAGCCATCGCACGTGCCATCTCTGGCAGCCTCTGAAAAGGCGTTCAGAAGGCGGAGCGCTGGCTTTTCTCTCAGTAACGGCCAAGCGCACTATGACCGTCTCGATGCCCTTGACTTTGGCAGTCCGAGCAATGGGTACACAGGTTACCAGACATATGCCTGTGCAATGGAGCCCATTGCGCCCATACCTTTCAAACTGCCTCGTCGACTTGAACCCGTTGAATCGCGTCCCGGCAGCAGAGACCAGATGGATGTGGATAGCTCGTCCTTCAAAGCATCTGATGCTGGTTCTTCGGCAAGCTCACTGTTCGGCCACGGCGGTACATGGGATAAACGGCCAGCAGGATCCTTCTCGCCACCACCCTCACATACCGGTGCGGGCTTGCTTGCGCAGAGACTGAAAAGTCTTCAGACTTCGACCAATGACTCTCGCGATCCGTCAACTGGTTCTGCGTAGGTAGGTTCTTGTGACTGACAAGGTAGGTCTTGCTTCTGCTTCAAGTGCCCGTTGGCGTGTCCATGCAAACGTTTCGCCAGGCTATTCTTCTTGCATTCTTTCATTGCATATTTTGACGTCGCATTTCAGCATGAGCTGGGGCTTATTATTCTCCACGCGGAGGTGTTCTGGGATCCCATAGATATCATAGACTTGGGTACGGTGTACAGGCTACTTGCTCTTTCTCTGTTCTGTCAAACCTTTGGACAAAGGCTCTATTGGCCCATGATCGGCCCTTTTGTGTTGGGCGAGGACGGGCTCGGAGATGGATTGTTTTACTCCATTCCACACCGTAATTCATCGGGCGGAAGTTGCCCTTTAGAAAAATAGCCCGAATTTTGGCGGTGAGCACGCTAGTTCCATCCAGTAAGAGGAGCCAGCGATTCCCACTGGCACCTTCGGCGGTATAAGACCCATCCTCATGGAGTTCTGGAGCCGAGGTTCGTCGGAGTCATGGATGCTGCTCCGAGTTCAATTTTTCGCCGTTGTTGGATTCCGCATAGGTGCTGACTCTCGCTTCATCCATATCGATGGGCCGCTTGCACTACTTATATCTGCACCCGTAGCAGTTCCGTTTACACCCGTCAGAAGCGGCAGCTCCATAACGAATACGATGTCGTTCTGATCCCTGCTGACGTTTGCTTACCCGCACCTCCGCCTCGGAATTTCCGAGGCGTGAATGCTGATTTACGCATCCGTCCTTGGCGACCAGCTTCCTTTTTTCGTCACCAGCTTGGCAACAGACATCTCTTCGGCACATCGGCCATTCAGGATGCTGGGTTGATGCGGGAGTCGCCGCGGCGGTCCGCATTTTCTGGGCACTGTGCAAGCAAGATGCGGCACCTTCACCTCTCCATCACACAATTCGGGACCACCAACTAATGCAATGTCACGAGTCGCCTTTCGGGGCATCATTGTCCCCCCCTCACAGGCCGTCTGGATTGGCCAGCGCGTCCGATTGAAGCCGGCAAAATTGAGGCTGGACGGCTGACAGCCCCCAGTTCCCCCCACATCTTTAGTGCGTTCCCCGCATCGTCCAATACCGCCCGGCATATTCGGCAAATGAGGTCAATGGAAAACGTGGGGTGCATGGTCTCCCCAACCCTGCCCGAGCTCGCTCATACTTCCCCATGCGGCTATTCGTCCTCAGGCCTCCAGGTCTCCCCACCCAGCCCTGCGCTCAAGGAGGTCAAGGATAGCGGCCATGGCTTGTCGAGCGCCACACCCCGAGCTCCGGCTCGGCTGGCGATGCACCGAGTTGTGTGGTCGATCAGGTACTGTAGGGCGGCGGGTCTTTGCTGATGCTCATATAAGGGCTGGCATGCGGTGGTGGTGTATTTCCCTGCGAGCCGCTCGCCGCGCTGCTTCTCTACGACGCCCAACAGTTGACAAGCCATGACGCGCGGGTCTTCTTTCGCGGTTGCAGCCGCCGCGCTCCTGCCGCTCGCCGCCCCGGCTGCTGCCAGCTTCGCGGAGCCCGAGGTCGAGTATAGGCCCAAGTTCCGGTACTGGTATGTGTAACTTTCCCTTGCGCAGGCCTTGAGTTCTTTAGGCTTCGAGCTACCGTCACGAACATCTCCCTGCTTCCAAGCTTTCAGCCATTCTCGTTCATACTGCCAACTATCCTCTCCGATCTTTCGCTTTCCAAAAAGATAATACAATCGCTGACACACCACCTCCGGACCAACAGGCTCCCCGACGCCTCCGTCCCCCCCGCCACCGTTCAATCCGACATCGCCGCCATCGCCTCCATCGGTGCTGGCGGCATTGAGCTCCTCGGCTACTACCAATATGGCCTCCCTGAAGCCGAGCAGGGCGTTGCCCCGCCCACTGACTGGACCCTCTACGGCTTCGGCACGCCCGCCTTCAAGGAAATCTTCCACGCCGCCCTGCAGTCCAGCAGCGACAATGGACTCGTCATGGACTTCGCCCAGGGCGCCAACCAGGGACAGGGCGTCCCGAGCGAGCCGGAGACGGAGGGATTGGCGGTCGAGCTGGCATATGCGAATGTGACTGTCGAGGCGGGAGCGACTTGGGAAGGGATCTTGCCAGAGAGCGAGCAGCCGAGCAATCCGTTTGCGAGTTTCATGCACAGTCCGGAGGAGTTTGGCGCGCAGAGGCTGCTCGCGGTGCAGGCAGTGCAGGTTGTGGGCAGTATGTTGACTTTCTCTCCCCCGTTCTCCTCTTTTGCCCTTTTGTCCCTTTCTTTCGTCCTCTTCTTCATTGCAGGTCTTCTTGCTGACGACGCTTCCGGGTCTTACCAGCTTCGGAGGAAGTAGCAGGTGCTGGTGGGTTCTCGTCGACGCTGCCTATCGTCATCTTTGGAGAGGTTGTCGACTTGACGGCGGAGGTTGGCGAGGATAGGTCGCTGAATTGGACGGCGCCGACCGGGAACTCGACGTGGCGCATCATCGCGTGGTATGAGCGGTACACGAACCAGAAGTCTTGCTCTGGCGGGTTGAATGCGACCGACTACATCGGTAATGGGTCTTGGACAGTGGATCACTTCAGCGCCAATGGTGAGTCAAAGGGGAAATCCTCGAGCAGTTGGTATTAGGGAAGCACTGACACGAGTGAACACAAAAGGATCGAAGAAGTTGACGGACTTTTTTGACGAGCACGTCATCGGTGACGCGGAAACAAGGGAGCTCCTGGCTTCGGTAGGCAAGTACGGTGAGTTTTGCGCCCGCCAACCCCCGCATCGGCATATCCGGGCTGACAGGCGATTAGGGTGGGAGGACAGCATGGAGATGGTTTCGTCTCTGTGGTGGACGCCGGATTTGCCGAGCAGGTTCAACAGTTCGAGGGGCTACGACATCACCGTCTGCTTGCCGTACCTGATTACTCCGGCAAATTATTGGAACGGTGCCGTCGTCCCGTACGGAGAGGGCTTCACTTCAGAAAATGCAGCTTTTGCCGAGAAGTGCAACGAAGATTACCGGACCACGCTGAATGAGGGATACCAGGACTATCTCTCCGCCTTTGTGGACTGGTCTCATGGGGTAGGAGTAGAGTACTCGGCCCAGCCGGCGTATAATCTGCCGCTCAATATGGTATGTCTTCTTTCGCAAATGATCTACTCTTCTTACTAATTGTACTCAAGCTCGATGATATTGCTATCCTCGATGCTCCGGAAGGAGAGTCCCTGGGATTCAGCAACATTATCGACACATACCGCCAGTTCTCGGGACCGGCGCACTTGGCTGGCATCTCGGTGATCTCTTCGGAATGCGGTGCTTTGAGTGGTGCCCCGTATCAACAGACCCTCAATGATCTCCTGTGGTCTGTCAGACGCGGCCTCTCCACTGGTATCTCCATGAACGTCCTTCATGGGTTCGCGTACTCTGGTCCATACGCCAACACGACCTGGCCGTCCTACACGACCTTCACGTACCGCTTCAGCGAGATGTGGAACCACCATCAACCAAGCTGGGTCCATATGAACGATTCTATCAAGTACATCGCTCGGAACCAGTTCGTCTCTCAGACCGGAACACCGAGTGTCGACCTGGCATTCTACCAGTACAATGCCCCCTGGACAGTTGAGCAGCAGTACATGGATGATAATTTGGAGACGCTCGGTTATACTTACGAATATCTTTCGTCTGGAAACCTGCAGACCCCGGAAGCTGTTGTCGAGGATGGAGTGCTTGCGCCAAGCGGCCCCTCTTACAAGGCTCTGATCTTCTCAAACCAGACCGCACTTACCCCTGGTGCAGCAGCAAAGGTGCAAGAGTTTGCCACTGCCGGCCTTCCCATCTTTTTTGTTGGCGCAACCAGCTTCACCAGCATCGGCCAGGAATCCGGGGCAGCAGAGGATGTAAGCTCCACGATCAGCGCGATAGTCGATGGCGGACTCAAGAATGTCCACACTGTCGCATCTTCGGCGGATCTTCCTGTTGCACTGTCCAGCGCCGGCATTGTTCCAAAGGTCTCGTTCTCCGACGCGACGTCATGGTACCCCTTCTGGCGTCGCGCCGACGGTATCGAATATGCCTACATCTACAACGACGACCTTTCCACCCAGACGGTCGATGTGACCTTCGCCACAACTGGAACCCCGTACGTCTTCAATGCCTGGACCGGATCCGTTACGCCCGTACTGCAGTACACAACTACTGCGACCGGCATAACCATCCCAATTACGCTTGCCTCAAACCAAACCACTATCCTCGGCTTCGTCCCGGCGAACTCGACATCCTCGGACTACCCCGCCACTCCCTCGATGCATGTCACCTCCTCCTCCGGCGCAGTGGCGGGCCTGACCTCCTCATCCTCCACCAATGGCACCCCCTCGCTCTCCGCCTACCTCACCGGTGCCGCCTCCTTCACCCTCTCCGACGGCTCCACGCGGGACCTGTCCGCCTCCCCGCCGGCCGCCACCAACCTTACGACTTGGGACATCGTCATCCAGGACTGGCACCGCACGTCGGACCCCTTTAGCATGGACACGGCCATCACCTACCACAACTACACGTCGACAGCGCTCGCCGCCTGGAAGGACGTTGACGCCGAGCTCGCTGGCGTCAGCGGCATCGGCCGCTACACCACCACCTTCTCCTACCCGTCCTCTGCCAACGACAGCGCGCCTCTGGGCGCCCTGTTGAGCTTCGGCCCCGTGACCAACACAATCCGCGCATGGGTCAACGGCGAGCTGCTGCCGCCGATCGATATCGCTGACGCGGTGGCGGATGTGTCCGGGTTCGTGAGGGACGGGGAGAACGAGCTGGTGGTCGAGGTAACGACGACGCTGTTTAACCGCATCAAGGCGGACGGCAATTCGACGTGGAGCGTTGGCGTGACGGCCAACGAGCAGAACAGCGCATACTACGAGGTCAATGACTACAAAGAGTATGGGCTGTTGGGGCCGGTGGTCGTGCAGTGGGTCGGGATTGTGGACGTGGTGTGAGGTGTCGTCGGCGACGGGCGAGGCGGTGATGTCTTATATCTATGCGATTGTCAATAATTCTGATTCATTCCACGAGTGCAAATGGCCGTGGAGCATTCCAATTTAGTGGGTTTGGTTGTCTGACAACTTGTACACTCAGAGTCCTTGGCAGAAATTGAGGTAGCGCGTACCATGTGCATGTTCACTCAACGATGGAATGGGTTGTGGGGAGCCACGGTCGTCGTCAAGACGCTAATATCCTTGCATCGTGGGAGTATTTGCATCCGGTTGGCTGCTGCAGCTACCCATATATATATATATATATACTGTATTTGGAACGGGTCTTGGCTGCCATTATTCCCTGTCTCATGCACAACCTTTATGGTTGTGCTAAAAGGGCGCATGCAGAGCCTCACCTGGCCGTGCGAGGTGGTATGTAAGATCCTCTAAGCCCAAGTACCTACCTCGTAACTGTGTGTGATTGGTATCTATTGTGTATTGAATCTTTAATTCATGGTGTTCTACACCTCAACGAGTAGAGGAACGAAAGATATGCCCTTTTTTTTTTTTTTCACAGAAGAACTACTGTCTGCGGGCATGGAGTCATCTTACAATTTCAGTACAGCTTCCTCGAGAAAGCCCTCAACTCATCACTCCAGAAATATACCACCGGCACGAACAGATAAACCGCCCAGATCGCGCCTGCCATTGCCCCGAACTGGCCCACCGGCCCGCTGGCCGCGTACCAGCTCAGACTGCCATAACTCACGCCGAACGCAATGGCGTTCTTCATAAAGTTGACCAGCACGCCAATATGGCCCGCGCGCTCCGGGAAGCAGTCCACGCTGTACGTCAGCAGCACGTTCGCGCTCGCCGTCAATCCAAACGCCGACATGCCCCAGCCGACCGACACGACGCCCCACTGCAATCCATCCCTCAGCGCAAACCCCATCAGCAGCCACCCGGCCGGCGAGACCAGCGACCCGGCCAGCAGCGCGGGCAGCCTGTCCCTCGGGTCGTGCGCGGCCGAGGGGCCCCTCCGCTTCCGCGCCCGCGTCGACAGGACGTCGGCCAGCGCGCCGCCGACCGGTATGCCGACCATCAGGCCGACCAGCGGGCCCCAGTTGAAGAAGCCGACGGCCTGGGCGTCGAACAGGTGCGGCGGCGCCGAGTACACGGCCGCCAGCACGACCGAGCACAGCACCGTCCAGCCGATCGTCAGCCCGAAGAGCAGCGTCGTCAGCAGGACGGGCGGCGCCGCGAGCAGGTAGAGCTGCTCGCGCACGATGGCCGGCGTCGAGCGGCGCGCGCGCCCGTTGTCGACGACGACGAAGAGGCTGCGCGTCCTCCAGGTGCGGGCGCGGGGCGGCGGCGGCGTGCTGAAGGGCCCGCCGTCGGGCGTGGGGGACGGGGCGCGTGAGTTGCCGCTCGAGGGCGTCTTGACGCCGACGGCGCGCAGCTCGACGTCGGCGGCTGGTGGCGAGGCTGGGCGGCCGGGCAGGGTGTAGGTCGTTTCGGGGAGCATGAGGAGCGAGGTGACGAGGTTGAGGCCGATGGCGATGGCGCTGATGTTGAAGAACCAGCGCCAGCTGCTCAGGTGCGTCGCGATGGCGCCGGCAGCGATGGGCCCCAGGGCCGAGCCGCCGGCCAGGAAGCCCACGTAGATGACCATAGCCCGCCCGAGTTGCTGCCCTGGGAAGCATTCGGCGACGATGGACGGCCCGAGCGCTTCGACCACGCCGCCGAAGAAACCGCCGACGAAGCGGGAGCCGACGAGGGATTCGTATGACTGTGCCTTGGCGGCCCAGATGTTGCAGGCGAGGAAGATGAGCATGGAGAAGTTGATGGTGTTGCGCTTGCCAATGTACTCGGTTGCCGGCAGGGCGTAGAGGTTCTTGATGGTCGCGATATCAGCCAGCAATTCCAGGTGTTATGGCTATTGTGAACGAACCGCAACTCCCAGCATAAGAAGAGCATATCCAGGGAGGCGAGATGCCTCTGTTTCGGTGCAGTGAAGGTCTTGAACGACCGGGCCGATCAACGGTGAGATTCCCGCGGCGAACACATTCCCCATCATGTTGTAGAAGCTAACGTTGATGAGGATGATTATTCGCCATGAAAGCGGCCAAGTCTGTACAAGGTCAGCGGGTCGCTGCCAGCTTCAGGTAAACGGTGACATACTATGGGACTCGGCCCTTCGTGGGCGTAAAGTGTCATTGGCATGGTGCTGGAGTGCGGCAACAAAGATGAGGGGAAGCGGAAATAGGGCTCCAGCTAAGCTTGTTCTTATGTGGCTTCTTACCTCGCGAAGGAGAACATCAACTCTCCGAGGCAACCGTTGGCTCTTTGGCAAAACCGGGATGACATGGGGGAAGAACGGGTCGGGATTTCCGACCCACCATACTAAGCCACCATGGGAGGCCCTTGGTGTCTCTAAACACTATAGTGGGCGCTAAGCGATGGGCAGCCCACGACGATCATAGCCTAGCTGTAGGAGCTTCTTGGTTGTGCATACTAGACAGCCATTAGTGAAGTCAATGAAGTAGAGCAGCCACATGCCCGCCACAGACGAGTGGAGAAATTTTGCTATGCTGCCGCATGCCTGTGTAATAGATGCCTTATCACTTTCTTCGTGTTCAGTAACTCAGGCCGCTCGACGGCCAGGTGCAACGCGGGGAGAGGCCAATAAAGAATATTCGCGCGAGTCAGAGCCGCAAAGCTTATCTGGCGTCAAGTTCGTCTGAAACAGGTTACTCTGCTCGGCCATGGCATGACGTGGCCTTCTAAGAACGTTGCTCAGCGGGGGCGGTAGTGGAATCCGGGGAAGGGTCGGATAGGTGTTAGCGAAGCTAGCAGTAGTGTATTGCCAAGCCGTCGCACCATAATACAGGTAATAACCGAACACCCGGTTCTTGCCGATCGCACTAAATCTGGCGTACACGTATATTAGGAGGCCCGCAGATAGTTTTTAATACGAATAAGGATTATATTCTATCTCTTATAGGTTATAAGCCCTCTGCGTCTTTAACGTAACTAATTATTTATACTCTTTACCTTTTCTAACCGTTTAAACCCTTCCTAAACGGGTAATCGACGATATTTACTATAGTAGAGTCCTCTAGTACCTTTAGTACTACCGGCAACACGCCTCCGCTAGAATTACTTAGCGCACCGATTCTTAAGGCCGACCTGCTGGAAGTATAGTAGGAGGCGTGCAGAACGTTAAGTAACGTTAAAATATATACTAAACTAACTAGCCCTAAGACGTATAATCTCTAGCTTACTAAACTAAAGTAGGTTACTAAAGGCTCTAGCCTCTAGAACTTTATCGCTTCTAATCTAACTATTTCGGATATATATATCGCTAAATAGAAGTCGTACTTCTAGCTTCTTTAGACGAAGGCAGTCTTGTTATTACGAAATTCCGTCTAAACTTACGTGTATACCGCCTTAGTGCGTGCATCGAATGATTTACTACACGTTATCTTTACACACATTTAAGCTAACGTTAGTATAACGCGCTATATAGAACCTTAGAGCGCTATCTACGCTCTTTTCTCTAGAAGAATTATACTAGGTATATTAGTTTACGATTACGTAACTAGCTTCCACAACGATTAGAGACTTCTAGTTACCTAAGGAGTTATCTATCTAAAGGAATACCTACTATAACACCTTCTTTACGCTATTAATATGCTAGAGTGGCGCATATAGCGACAACTAATTACTTATAAATAGAAGAACTTTACTAGAATCGACGACTTCCCTTTAGTAGAGGATTTTATAGATATAATTATTTAGTAGTACTCTAATCTTAGAGCGGGAACCGGTTAATAGACCTATCCTACTCTCCTAGAAAAACGCCGAAAATAGGGTAAGAATCGTAGAAAACGTAGTTCCGACGATAGCCCGGAAGATAGTAATAAGCCGGCTTCTCCCACCTATAAACACTATAGGATTCGAGGCTATATTAAGGCCGACTATTATTAACTCTACCCTAAAAAACGGCCCTTATAGTAGAAGAATAAACCTAAAAAGAGTAGCGACGCTTCTTTAGAACTAACTAATAAGGATACGCGCTTTATAAATAACGCTAAATAATAATAGGCTAAGGTAGCGTTAGAAGTAGCCCTCGTAGCTAAGGCGGCTTCTAAGGACTAGATTCTCGATACTAGCGCTACCTTCTATCTTACTGGCGACTACTCCTCGCTGCGTAATATCTAGCCTATTACGCTAGAATCTATTTAAGGCCTTTCTAGCACTATACTAGTAACTAAATAAGGCGAGGTTACGCTACGAGTCGTTCTTTCTAATAGTAAAGTATCGCTAATTACCCTAGGTAACGTACTATACGTGCCAGGACTCTTACTAAATCTTATATCGATTACGATACTTCGCTAGTACGGCGTATAGTTCTATTTAGGCAAATGCGTCCTCTATAATAATAAAAGTAAGGAAGTCGCTTATATATCTAAACGCGACGGTCTTTTCTACCTTCGCGTTGCGCTTATACCCTTAATTACTAATAAGGCACTAGCCGAATCCGCCTTACTAAACGCGCCTTAATACTAGGCTTACACAGTCTACTACCCGCCTAAATAAGTATCTATGGATAAGTAGCACCGCCTAATTAGCTATAAGAGTAAGGAGTATATTATAAAGCTACTATAACTAACTAAAGACTGTATTCTAGCCTCTAAGAAGCTCTACCTATACTACTTATATCTTATAAGTAATCTAACTCGTGTAACTAATCCTACTAACCCGCTTAAGGCGACTAGATACTTTAAGCGGCTCTTTCTTAACTTCTTCTCTACTAAACCTACTAGAATTAATAGAGAATCCTTCGTATTAATTATTACTAACGAATATACCCGCTTTTACTAGGTTCGCTTTACTACTAAAGGCCGTCTTCTAATAGACGAGTGGTCTATCTAGTGCCTTAAGTAGTAACGTAAATACGACTCCCGCTTCGTTATTATATATATACGTATTAATAACGAGAGCCCGTAGTAGCTATTAGTAAAGCACCTATAAGCGTAGAGTATTCGTATTAAGTGGATAGTACCGTATACACCCTAAATAAACGGTATTTTAGAACGTGTAGTATATAATATTACTAAATACGTACGTAGTACTCTCTTATACGCCTTATAGGCACTTACGTAAGGTTCCACTAGGCGCGTAGACGATTAGCGCTTTCTTTAGCTAGAGGCTATACGCTATTATACTTATATATATAATCGCACTCCTACTAAGAGTAATCTAGGCATGTAAATACCGTTTTAACGTTTATATAGTAAAAAGCCGTATATCGGCAACTTCTAGTTATTTAAAGCGATCGCGTACGTATACGTTTCTCTAGGTATACGTGCTATAGACCTAAAGGCGCCTGCCCGCATTAAAAAGATAGCCCTACGCGCTAAAATAGGTATTTTCGTTAGCTATAATAGCGAAAGTATATAGCGCATCTATCTTCTATATAAATAGAAAGTGGTTAAGACGCGTAGCGCCCGTTTTATCGCCTCTAATCCGTTAAACGGTAAACTACCTCTACTAAAGGATTTTTTAACCGAGATTCTATTTTTAGTAGTTACCGATAAGGTGTATAATCGGACTAAATACGGCCTAATTTTAAATTTACTACCTGCGGACGCCTTCTTAGCTTCTACTAAAGAAGCGTAGTCTTAGAAATAGGCCGCCTTAATAGTAGTTAAGCCCGCTACTATACTAGCGAAAGAATTACTCTCTACTAGCTCGGCTAACTAGTTCTTAATACTAAAGCCACCGAGCTAGCTAGATTCTAAAATCCCCCGAAAAGTAGCTAACCGCCTGCCCCTAGAGATAAGCGCTAAACTAGAAAAGAAAATAATCCGTCTAGTTTTACTATCTTTTCCCGAACGAATTCCTGCTTATTCGTACTAAACTACTAAGCCGATATCTCCCTCTATCGACCCTTTAATATTATTTTCTAATCGCTAGGATGGTACTATACCTAGCGTAGGTTTTAAAGAATAAGCTCCTGCTTAAGAATTAGTAGAAATATTATTTAAAGCCCTTTCTTACGAGGCTCGGGAATCGCTTACTCTATTTAGTGTATTTCCTATTTCTTCTAAGAAGCGACGACGAGCTATACTTAATAATAACGCTGCGACCGACCTTAAATGATAGAAGGTTATTTATAAAGTACTTCTAGCTATAATAGCCGCAATCTAGTAACGGCTATATAGTACTAAGCTACTACCGGCTTCGCGTACGCTACGAGAGGCTTAGGCCTTCCCTTACTAACCCGAGTGGCGCTAGGTATACCTCGATAAACTTAACGCCCTAGAATAACTCTATTTATGGGAGCTCGTTCCTCGGTAGGCTAGTATAAAGGTGCTACCCGGTAAATAGGTTCTAAAAGAGAAGCGCAATAAACACGATAAAGTAACGCGGCGAAAAGCTCGTTAGGTTACGTGTAGAAACTTCTAATATAACTCTCTAAATAATACCTACGCTAACGTTACTAGGCTTACTACGTTTTGCACGCTTATAGCCCTCTATACCTCGCGTAGTTGGAAGGTTACATACGTCGATATTTTAAATACCTTTCTACATGGCGTTATTAAAGAAGGCAACGTATACGTAGAGTAACCGCGAGGGTTTACTAACTAAGAATACTCTTTTTACGTATACCGCCTTATTAAGGCGCTGTACGGCTTACGCTAGTCGCTACGCCTATAGTTTAACCGCCTTTTATTCTTTCTTACTACTAGTCTTAGCTTTAAACAAGGCTCCTCCGACCCGTGCTTATATATAAAAGATGACATGATTATTCTAGTATATATAGACGATATACTAATCGCGGCCGCCTCGTCGGAGAAACGCTAAGAAACTGCTATTCTTATCTATAACGAGTTTAACGCTAAAAACCTTAGCCTTATATTATATTATTGCGGTATACGAGTTTATTAGTACGAGGATAACTCCGTCTCCATTACTTAGGAGGTATATATTAATAGCATACTCGAGCGTTTTAATATAGAGGCGTGTAGGCCGTAGAGTATCCCTATAAAGGCCTCTATTAACACTACCAACACTAATAACGACAGTAAATAATAATAAGACGTAGATCGCTACGCGGAACTCGTCGGATGCCTTATATAGTTATACGTTACTACTAGGCCCGATCTTAGCTTCGCTACTACGTTTAACGCTCGCTTTACGGTACGAGCGACTACTGTTGATTATTATCGTGCACTTAGTGTACTCCGTTACTTAAAGGCTATACGTATAAAAGGCCTTTATTATATACTACTTAGCTACTAACTTATTAGCTACTCTAACTCCTCCCACGGCGATAATACTATAACACGCCGTAGTAGCTAGGGTTACGTATTTAAGCTAGCTAACGGGCCTATAGCGTGGCACGCCTTATTATAAAACCTTGTTACTCTTAGCTCGTTTAAAGCCGAGTACGTCGCACTTATATATACTACTAGAGAGGCCGTATACCTACTATACCTTCTTTAGAAGCTGCGTAAGCCTTTCTTATTACCTATTACTATCTTCGGCGATAATTAAAAGGCTGTCGAATATGCCAACGACCCCTCTATAAACTCTAAAAGAACGAGGCATATTAATATTTATTACCACTACACGCGTGAGAAGGTAATATAAGGTGTAATAACCGTTATTTAGGTGCTAACGACTTATATAGCAGCTAACGGCCTTATAAAACCGCTCTAATATATAACGTTTAAACGCTTTATTAACCAGTTGAGCCTTTAGACTATTAACACTAAGTAACTTCCCTTTTAGTATATAGCGCTTGGCTTAGGGGGGCGTGTTAGCGAAGCTAGCAGTAGTATATTGCCAAGCCGTCGCACTATAATATAGGTAATAACCGAACACCCGGTTCTTGCCGATCGCACCAAATCTGGCGTACACGTATATTAGGAGGCCCGCAGATAGTTTTTAATACGAACAAGGATCGTGTTCTATCTCTCACAATAGGCCGGTAAGTGTTAGCTGTTTTGGCGATGCCGGGATACTGTGGGGTAATTAACTTACCATATTCGCCTCATGTGCGTCAATTCCGGCGCTGAAATGCGCGGCGTCTAATTAAAACCCCAGGCAATCAGGTCAGTGCCCCATTATCGTTCTCCTGGTCACTGTGCCGGATTGGATATCCCGTACAGCACTACAATACGACAAAGGTGAGGATGGACGCGGAATATGCGGCGGTGGGATTGATGCTCCTGCGCAACGCAGTGATTATCTCTACTAACTATGGTACATTTCGTTTGATCTGTGGCTAGATTAAAATGAGTGCGTTAAGAGCTCTTAGGACATAGGAAATGCAGGATTATTAAAAAAAAACGAAAAAGAGAAGGGGGAGCCAATTCGGCTGATATACAGCATGCAAAGTAAACAACGTCATGCCTTCCGCGCAGATGCCATATGGTCGACGCCGATGTAAGAAAAGGTCATTGCAGGGCCCAAGGTCGCGCCAGCACCAGGGTAACGATGGCCCATGACCGAAGCGGTAGTGTTGCCGCTCGCATACAGGCCCCGGATGGGCCGGCCCTGCTGATCAACCACCCGTCCGAATTCGTCCGTCAACAGGCCGCCTTTGGTACCAAGGTCTCCCGGATACAGCTTGACGGCATAGAAGGGGGCGCGCTCGACGGTGCCCAGGTTGGGGTTCGGCTTGTGCTTGGGATCGCCAAAGTAGTTGTCGAAAGTCGAGTTTCCACGGCCGAAATCGTCGTCGTGGCCGGCCTCGGCCATGGAGTTGAATCGGTGCAACGTCTTCTTCAGGCCAGCTTCATCGATTCCTGTCCGCTCGGCCAGCTCCTCAATGGTGCCTGCCTTGACGAACATGCCCGATTGGACGGCTTTCCGGGGCTCGAAGAAGGGGGGAAGCATGGCCAAGCTGTACCGGCGCTGGTAGTTGGAGTCCACAATCATCCACGCCGGAATGGCCTTTGTGACGGCGTTGCGCTGGAACTGGATGCGGCCCGCATCGACGTAGGACTGAGCTTCGTTCATGAAGCGCTGGCCGCTGTAGTCGACGCAGACCGAGTGCGGAAGGGCGCGGTCCCAGGTGGTGAAGTAAGGACCGTAGCCGGGGATCATCACGGTAGGCCCCCACCAGGCCTCGCTCATCAACGCGGTTGCCGCTCCGAGCTTGATTCCGGCCTGCACGGCATCTCCGGTGTCGCTTTGCGGGGCTGAGGACCATTCGGGGTCGAGAGGCTTTGGCTGGAATTGCTCGCGCATGGCTTTGTTCTTGGCGAAGCCGCCAGCAGAAAGCAGCACGCCGTGCTTGGAGCGAATGCGCACCTCTCGGCCATTGCTCGACACCAGCGCGCCGTGCACAGCTCCGTCCGGGCCGGTGAGCAGCGACTTCAGCGGCGTCTGGAGGCGGATGTCGGTGCCGTTTTGGTGGTTCAGCAGCGCCATCTGGCCGACCAACGACATGCCCAGCGTGGCCGGATCCCGGCCCAGGAGGGCGTGGCGAGCCCAGCAGAGCATCAGCTTGGCGGTAAAGGCAAAGTCGGAGAAAGAGCTGGCGCAACGTGCCAGGCGGGTGGCTTGGAACGAGTAGACGGGAGGATTGGGCGGGCCTGGATGCCGGTTGATGGCCGCCCATTGCCCGCGCAGCTGCTTCAGGTCAAAGACCTTGCCCTCCAGGGTGCGGCCAGCAGGCAGAGCGCCGGGCACGTCGGTGTGGTAGTCGGGGTAGGAGTGGCCCAGCTGCCACTGGAAGCCGATGTCGTCGAGGAACTGGGCCATGCGCGGCGCGTTGGCAACAAACGCACGGCGGCGGGCGGGCGACGAGGCCGGGCCCACGTCGCCGATCAGGTTGTCCAGATAGCGCAGCACGAGGGCCGGGCTGTCGGCGATGCCGTGGGCGTGCTGCAGGTGGTTGTTGGGGACCCAGACACAGCCGCCCGAGTAGGCGGCAGCACCGCCGATCCGCGCGGCTTTCTCGACGAGCAGCGGACGCAGGCCGTGGTGGTGGCAGCGCAGGGCCGCCAGCAGGCCCGCGGCGCCGGCGCCCACGACGAGCACATCGACCGTCTCGTCGAAGGCAAGGGCGGGCGCGGGCGAGGGCGGGCGGCGGCGGCGGCAGGCGGAGGGCGCAGGTGTCCGGAGCAGGCGCAGCATGATGCGGCGCCGGGATGCAGCAGCAGCATTGGCATTGGCGGTGGGGGCCAGCAGGAGGAGAAGGCAGAGCTGCCTTGCCCGCACGTCAAAAGAAATCCTCTCTGGCTGCGCCGCCGCCGCCGCACGCGTCGACCGGCGTTTGCCCTTCCCATCGCCTTTTAGTCGGCCGTCGACGCCTCGCTTAGGACGAGAGGCACGCCACTCCCTTCATCTCCGTGCCCGCCCTCGGTGCGCGGGAATTCCCGTCTGCCTGTGTTTCAGGTGCTTCCAGAAGGGCTCCCTTCGCGTTCGGAACACTCGCCCGGTCGCTCCTGCACGCGCGATGATTCGTGGGCGCTGCGCTGTTGCGCTACCCGGAGAGCGTGTCCCCAGCTTCTGTCCCAGATCATCCACCGTGCCCAGGCGTCGTGCCTCGAGCATACCGCGAAGAGGCAGCATGACACACGCACACATCGCAGTGCCTTCTCGTCCCTGTCCTTCAGCCCTGCGCAGTGACGAGCCGTACTATCTTCTACTTGCGTGCAAATAGACTCCTGTCCGGCAGTTCGTGCAACTGCCCCCGCTTTCTTCGCCTCTCTCTCTCTCTCTCTCTCTTTTGAGAAGAGGGTAGATCGCCCTATCTTCGCTCTGGCGGCCTTCGTGGCGGCCGGAGCAGCCTGTCTCCGTTAACTCCGGCTGATCGCCCTCAGCATCTCCCGTGATTACGGCAACCCGCGTGCACGATTGCAGCCGCCAGTCTTCCCTACTCTTACCTCTCTCGTCATGGCTCCTCTTGGATAAATCCCAGATTCTCTTGCCCGAGAAGATGATGGCGGACCCGAATCACAACCCCCCCAAGGCCGTGGCTGAGAAATGTGGGGTTTTTCCGATGGCGCGCCATTCGCCGTTGCTATTTTCCGTTTCAGCTGTAGTGCAGATCGAGGCTGGCAAAGAGGGCCCTGTCGACCTATCAAGTTCCACGAGTGGTAATCCCTAAGGTCTCCAAGGAGAAGGACGGTTTTGCGGGCATCACTTGTGGGATACCCGTTAGAAACGGCACCTTGATGTCTCCCGACTGGGTAGCCCTTCGAAGAGGACGTCGAAATGACGCTGGGTAGGCGGAAGAATCCGGGATCGAATGCGACTGGCTTTCTGCGCCCATGACCTGCAATCTGAGTAACTACCTTCTACGCCATCACTTCCTATGACGTCCCCCCACCCGTGAGTTATTTCCTTAAATCACCAGCCAAGTCATCTTACAACCCGGCGTCGGACAGGGTGGCCTCTTGTCGTGGCGAATCTAGTTTTCGATTCCGCCCTCGGCACGGATCTGTGTAAGCCTGACTATTTTAGACATCCGCTCCGGCCCTTGTGCAGTATGCTGTAACATCCGTTTTGGGAAAGAATAGACCCCATTCTTGAGCACTCGGGCTGCAGATATCGTGCATTTGGCACGTCTGTTGGCACGGCAGCGCTGGCGACCCCCCTCGTGACGGCCGAGGGCCATCCTCGGCAGTGGGAACAAGCTGCCACTGGATAGGCAGACTGCCCGAGGGGGGAGCAGGCATTGTGCGAAGTACTCCAGGACTACTCCACCGGGCACATCCGCTACCTGGAAGCTTCGATTTCCCAAGTAAACTATGAGTAGTTTTTCTTTTACCATGCATGAGCACGCATTACGAGGAAGGTAAAGTGGGTCTTTGAGCAGGAAATCCCAACCGAGGAGCACGTCTCGTCCAGCTCGCCTACAGGGCGCGGTATATACATATATTCTGCTGCAGCAATGGTGTGAAGCCTAGCTCTACCGCAAACCTTCCCCAAGCTACGCCCTCAATCATGGCATCGAAAAGTCTTTTCTTTCATCTCGTACTCACGGCCTTCTTCCAAGGCGCAGTTGGTTCCAACGTATCGCTATCAAAAGGGCAGTTCGTCGCAGCTCTCGGCTGTGAACAAGCGGTGAGGACTGCGTTCGCCCTGCTCACTATTATCTCAATCTCACCCGTTGCCAAACCAGTGCGCTGAGCTAGAAGCCATATTCGGCCCTTCATCCGCTCTTCACTACCCGCTCAACGACACCACCTTCGAGATCTGGGACGCCAAGCAGGCCGAAGTGACCCCATCCTGCCGCGTCGAGCCGTCGACCACGTCCGATGTCGCCAATGTTCTCTCCATACTCGTCCGCAACGCCTGCACATTCGCGATCAAAGGCGGCGGCCACTCTCGCGCCGTCGATGCCAGCAACAGCGACGGTGGTGTCACGGTCGATATGAACCGCGTGCACGCAGTGGATATAGCAGAGGATCGCCAGAGCGCGAGGCTCGGTGCAGGGCTGACGCTCTTGCAGGCTTACCGCGCACTTGAACCCAAGCGTCTGAGCAACGTCGCTGGAAGAGTGTCGAGCGTGGGTATTGCGGGGTATACGATGGGCGGTGGGTTTTCGAACCTGACTCCGAAGCTGGGATTGGCGGTCGATAATGTGCTGGAGTACGAGGTGGGCATTGCATCTTCTTCTTCTTCTTCTTCTTCTTCTTCTTCTTCTTCTTCTTCTTCCCCTTCCTACTTGTTGCAGCCTGAGGAACGGCACCATCGCCATTTCGGTGGGTAAATGCAGCTGAACACGGCCTCATAGCTCGTCCTCCCCAACAGCACCGTGGTCAATGTCACCTATGAGTCGGAACCTGATCTCTACTTCGCTCTGAGGGGAGGTGCCAACAATTTCGGCATCGTGACCCACTTCACGGTGCGGGTGGCGGAGCAAGGACCGCAGCTTTTCGGCCCCAAATACTACAGCCCAAACTACACAGACCAAGTTATGCACGAAGCCTTCCGCCTGACGACAGAGCTATCCAGCGATACCGACATGGCCTTCTGGACGCGCTATGCATACAATCAATCTGCCGACTCCTATAACTTGTCTTTGGTGCAGGCCTACTTGCAGCCCATCCCCGAACCAGCTGTCTTCGCGGGTGTCAACGCCATCCCGTCTCAGTCCAGCGGGGTGTCGATCGACTGGTTCAGCAATCAGATTGACGAGGGCGTGCCCTTCGGCTTCCGGTACGCGCACGCATCCTCGGTGACGTAGCCAAGACGACTGACTCCACGAGCAGGCACCTGTTCACCACTCTGACGTACACACCCTCCGCGGAACTCGACAAACTCATCCAGGCCATATTCGCCGAGGAAGTTGCCACTGTCAAATCCACTCCGGGATTTTCCCCATCAGTCGTCATCCAGCCCATCCACCAAAACGCCATCGCGATTGCGAAGGAGCGCGGGGGGAATGCGCTGGGCTTAGAGTCCGCCAACGGTGGGCCTTTGACTCTTGCGCTCCTGACCTTTGGCTGGATGAATGCCGCCGACGATGAAGCCATGTATGCTTTTGCCGAGGCATGGAGGTGCCGCAGTGAGGAGGTTGCGCGGCAGATGGGGCTTTGGAATCGATATTTGTACATCAACTACTGTAAGGAAGATCAAGATCCGTTTGGGGGGTATGGAGAGAAAAACAAGGAGCGCTTGAGGAGAATTCAGAGGAAGGTGGATCCGGAGGGCATCTTCACCCGGGAGGGCTTGAATCGCGGGAACTTTAAGCTGCAGTAAGAGGTGGCTTTTGCTCGCGGGGAATACAAAAGAAGATTTCCGTAGGCTAGCATCCATGGCACAGCGGAGTTGAGAGTGGAGAAGCACAGCTTCTCGGTGTTTGATTCAAAGCGAGACTCATTGAATCTGCCCTTGATGCTCGAACCTACATCAAAGCTTCCTGAATCTATTCCTGAACACCCTAACGGTCACCATGAGGATCGTTATCAAATGGAAACAATTCCTTTCACCCATTTCCCCGCTTTTGCAGAGCTATGGACTCTTAAAAAGCGGGGGTAAATGAATGAGGGGTTGTTTTTTTTTTTTTTTTGGTAGTCGTCCGGATACAAATGAGCATTGGCTTTGAAACGCATTTCCGTCCCGACGACTGCTTTAGCTTTCGATGCTTATAGCGTAGGACGATGGCAGTGCCGATATAGGGCTATTCAAATCTTGTAAAGCCAAGGAAGGCTTGGTTTCCAGCCGTGGTAATGCTCCGCGGCGCTCCGGCTGCGGGGTGTCAAGTTATTGAGTTTCCGAAGATTATCCTCGGCCGATGGCATTCTGGACATACGAGGCATGACGGTAACAAAATGCAGTGCAAATACCTATCTGGGTTTGCCAAGAGGAGCCCCACCGGAGGCTAAGGGAGGGCAGCACCCCTTTCAACCGAACCAGGGCGATTGCATCGATATGGTCTGGTAAAACCCCTGCCGCCCACCGTACGCAGCAACAGTGCCAAGTGGAGGGCGATTACAAGCATTGCTAGTTCGGATAAAAGGGTCCCGACTGTCTTCCGTTGCGACTTCTGTGCTGTAAGGGGTAATGCAAGCTGGGGGAGGGACTGATTTCCCGCGCTGCCTGCAATCACTTCCGATACTTCCATTTGCGGCTGCGATTAAAGTCGAAATCGCTCAAAAATGATTCTAGGATGACGTTTGCAATCCTATAAGAGTGAATGGAAGCGCGCTCGCAAGTGCTAATTCGGACCGCCCATGTCCAGACTCATCGAGCCAACTGCGACATGGAGAAGTTATCGATCTCCCTTCCACTCCTCGTTTTCCTTTCAGTCATCTTCTCTGGCTCCGCTTTCGCTACCAATGCTGGCACTGTAGCGTCCACCCACCTCGTCTACCAATTTCCCAACGGCACCTGGGTCGAAAACATCGCCGTCCGCGGCAACGGCCACCTCCTTGTGACCTTCGTCAACGTCCCGGAACTCTGGACCATCGACCCCTTCGCCTCGCCCGCCCCCACCGCGACCTTTATCCACCGCTTCAATGCCTCCCGCCTGGCCACCGGCATCGCTGAGATTGCGCCCGACGTCTTTGCCGTGAGCTCCGACTCGACCATCTACACCGCCGACCTCAACGTCTCCCCGCCCAGCGTCACCACGCTCGTCCGCATCCAGGACACCACCCTCAACGGCATGCTGTACCTGCCGCCGCCCGCCAACCGCATCATGTGCTCCGACTCCAGCGGCGGCGTCGTCTGGAGCGTCGACGCCGCCAACCCCGTCAACAACTACGGCATCACGCTGTGGGACGAGAGCATGTTCCCCGTGCCCGGCGCGCGCCGCAGCCTCGTCGGCGTGAACGGCATCAGGTACAATGCCGTGACGGGGCACGTGCACTACGTGAACCTGCCCAAGCTGCTGTACATGCGCGTGCCCGTCGATCCGGCCACGGGCAGGGCGACGGGGCCGTATGAGGTGCTGGCGGAGGGGGTCATGGCAGACGATTTCGCCCTGGACGCCGAGAGCGGGGATGCGTATCTGGCGGGGCTGGACAGGAATGTGGTGTATAGGGTAGGGGCTACTGGGCGGACGGAGGTTGTGGCCGGGGGCCCGAACAGCACCGAGTTGGCCGGGGCAACGAGCGCGGCGTTTGGGCGCACAGGACAGGACCGCCGCGTCTTGTACGTGACGACGGGTGGGGCGGTCGCCGCGCCGGTGAATGGGACATACACGGAGGGCGGCAAAGTTGTGGCTGTGGAGCTGCGTTGAGGAGCTTGGTAGGTGACGTGGCTGTCCTTGACTGCGGCTTTTCAAGCCATGATGCCAGCCCCGTCGGATTCACGGCTGTGGACATTCTCTGTATCGACATGGCGCGCCGGCAGAGCGAAGTGCCCTCTACTCGTGATACTTCTTCCTTTGGGCAGCTCAAACGCATGTCGCTTCGTTCATCTAAGCTGATGCCTGCGAACCATTCTCATGAGGGATCTTGCCCTGGGAGATTTTCCTTGCGTTCGTGCTTGGTTGCAGGGGCCGAAGCGCGATTGAAACGTGGAATGGACCATATTCGGCTTCTGCCCAGCACCCGGCAGTTTTTGGGTAATTATCCGAAGGCAAACAGGAGATAGTAAAGCGCGGCGAAGTAATAGAGAGGGCTGGGCGTTGTTGCCTAACGCCATTGCGGCGCAGCCGAAGGGTGTATAACTTCATCTCGCTTCCTTCCAGCGAATCGTCTCGTACCATCAGCCGGCCTCTCATTTACCTGAAGTGATGGACGGATTGGCTTGTTACCGTTCGCAATCGAGCTTCCTGCGTGGGCGCAGCCCCAAGCGCGCCACTCCCCTGGACCAAACGCATCGAAAGTCGTTGTCAGTCCGCCGCAGTCCTGAGGGCGGATATGGTGAGGGTGAGAAACACAGTCAGTCTCAATCTACATTGTTTGCGAAGCTTCCGGCCGAGATTCGTCAAGCCATTTTTGAGGAGGCGGGAATGGCCGGAGGCAACAAGACCATTCACGTTTTCTCCTACCAACGCCAAGTTTATGGAAAGCTTTGCACACTGCCCCTGGAGAATGCAAGGCCATACTACGAGCCCGAACAGGACGAGTGTTATGCTTGCCGCTCGAAGGCATGCCAGGCGATCGATCCCACATCCCGCCATTTCGACAACTTTTCACCCTCGGGATGCTCTCTGGACAAATCGGTTCTGTCTTTGCTGCAGACTTGCCGCCGGATGTGAGTAGCATCAAGCACGCTCGGCCTCCCAACCTTCGGTGACTCTTACTCGCGCACAGTTACTCCGAGGCTGTTCATACGCTGTATCAGGCTAATGAATTTTCCTTTACTGACCTCTGGACGCTTCTCGACTTTTTCGCCACTATTCCGGAATCACACGCTAGCAAGGTCCGCTCCGTCAGACTCACGTGGGCCTTGGTACAATACAACTTCCGAGACGACCAAGCTCCTTACGACCTTCGAACTTGGAGGCAAGTCTGGACCCGGGTGTCCCAGCTTGAAGGCCTTCGCAAGCTGCACGTGGAGCTTTGCGACTCCATTACCAAGCGCAGCTGTGGAAACCTCAACGCATTACCCGCTCGCGGTCCTCGGCCTATTACATCCAGGTCTGGCGATGACCCCAAGGAGTGGTGGATGTGTTGGTTGAATATCCTTAAGATCGTGCGGCGTCCAGAAATCTCAGGGTTCATTTGCTGTAGATTTGAAAGGCCTGAATCGATGCACGCTCGGATAGAAAATAGAAAGAGCGGCAGGTACATAGTATTTGCAGATGGTACAGAACAGGCTTGGTAAGGACAAGTGTCGGTGCAGCGTCCTGGATAGATGACCAAACAAATGTCATGATCGACAGGAAGGTTGGAACGTTTCGGGCCAGCGCCAGCATAAAGATAACCCTTCTTTCCCAAATTTTAGGCAGCCGTGCTCGTCTCTATTTATTCTCACTCGTTGTTACACTTCAACTGGCATGTGCACCGGAGTCTATCACCAAGATCTTGGTAACTCGTATATGCGGCGGCGTAGTCTCAAGACAAATTCATTCCCACCAGAGCACGCGGTCTGCGCACAGGGATCACCACGGCTTCAATCTACATTATAAAGACCATCCCCATGGCCTAGAGCAGCAGCATTCTTGCCGCGTTTCTTGCAAAATCCGCGCATCGCACCCAATACGCGGCCATCGATCCTCCAAATCCGCTCGACTCGGCAGCGGGCAAGACCGTCGTGGTCAGCGGTGGCGCTGCTGGTATTGGCTATGCCATGGCCTGGGCCTTCGCTCAAGCCGGAGCAGCAAACATTGCGGTAATAGCATGTCGCCAGCAAGCTCTACACGACCGCTCTGCCAAGCTACGTGCGGAAATCGCCCAAGCAGCTCTCAAAGCCGGCTTCTGGCCCTATCTTCTGGAAATCCATGACTACGCCCGTGCTGAAGCTGTCTTTGAACATCGTCCGTGCATTCCTTAGGCCTGAGATCCCGGCTATCCCGCTGAAGCCCCATCGTCGGTCCGAATGCGGGACGAGCTTTGCGTGCGGTGATCGATATCCTCCCTCGTGGCAGGCAGGTTCACGTTCTGGAAAAACTTTAAATGTTCTACGCATCTCTCCGTCCACAGTCTGTAGCCAATAGCCTCGCATTAGTGCCACCATCGAAGGCGATAGCGACAACCTTATTCGCTTTTGACTTCGAAAGATAACAACTGCCGCCGGCAATTGCACCTTCTGACCCCGATGATACTCAGGGACAGCCTCCCGGTGCCTGTGCCACAGCATGAGCTAATCTCCAATGCTTGGGAACCTGGCTGCGAGGCCTATCGGTACTAGGGGCAGCTGAGTCGTACACCGTAACGTCCCCGGAGCTGCGATGATGCAACGTTTGCGGATAATGATCGACGTCAGGTCAGGATCTTGTTACCGCGTGGCTGTCATTTCACCTCGAGGGGTTCAGTGAGGTTTATCCCCAGATTTGCATCTTCAGGAAGCATCAGTATATGGGCACGGCCCCCAGAACGGACCAGAGTGTATCGTATGTTTGCCGGTCGTAATGAGCATTCTGTCCGCCACGCATCAGATTCCATGGTCGCAGTGCTAGATGCATGACCGGAGTCCCGGCCAGAAGTTTTGTGGTGGCACTTTGCGTAACTCGAGGCGGCTTCGGTGAAATGAGTCGCAAGAAGTTTGTCTGATCACGAGCATCTACGAGCGGGGTAGGTACAGTTAACTTTGGTATGGCGATGCTCTCCGCCTATTGGTTCGCTACAGAAACTCCATCTTGTGTCAGGCATAGCTTTGCCCAAAACAGTAAAGCAGACGTCAAAGGTATAATGCTCAAGCACCGAGACTCTCCGCGTTACAGCGGATCGTAGAACCATGAGCCGTGTCAGGATAAATCAGTACCCTCCGAACATATTCGCAGACATTCGCCTCCATCTGGACACCACCTCTCATCGGCAGCCTTTCGTTCAAAGATTCGTTAACTAATATTCACTCCAGAATGTCGGATGCGATCGGGGCCGTCCCTCCCCCACCTGGCGTTATTCCAAACTTCCGCAACCCCAAGGACGTGTGCTGGACCATTAACATCGCATCACAGGCCATCGCAATGTCTTCCATTACCTTCTTTTTTCTCATGCGAATCACCGCAAAAGCCTTCGTTGCACCTCCGTTTGACCGTGAAGATTGTAGGCATTATTCTCACTTGCTTCAGAAATACCTAGGAATTGACAGGCTCACAGGCATGTGTGTAGTCGCATGGGTATAGATCTATTGGGAGTTCAGCCGTGGAAATACTGACGTTCATTTAGGTGTTTTACATGGCCTACAGTGCGACCGGGGTTTTACGTAAGGTACTTTTCCCCCAGATATACGCTGAGAGCTGACTCTGGCAGTGTCTTGCACAGGTGGAGGATATCACGCATGGGAGATAACGAGAAAGGAAATGAAGGAACACCTTAAAGTTGACCACCCACCGCACAGTGCAAGAGATGAGACGTTGACTCAAGGGGCAGATTGTCTACGGAGGAAGCATGGTCTATGGCCTGAATGCTTACTTCGTCAAAGTCACTCTCCTCCTCATCTTCATCAGGGTCTTTCGACCTTTCAAGAAGTCGGTTCTCATAGCATGGGGCCTCATAGGTCTCATGGGGGCCTATTATATTCCCATGTTCTTCTTCAAGATGCAGGTCTGCCGCCCCATTCGCGGCTTCTGGGACCGCAACGTCAAGGCAGACTGTCTTCACCAGGACACCATGCTTGCTGCCGACACTGTCATCAGTACCCTAACTGACACTGCGATCCTCGTCCTCCCCATACCCGCCAGCATGCAACTGCAGATATCTTGGCGAGAAAGGGTCAAGATAATAGCCTATCTCGGCACCGGCGGGACTGCAGCGCTCGCCGCAGCAGTCAGAATGGTACTCATTTTGCGCATGCAGAACAGCACTGACTTCACTGTAGATAATATAAGGTTTAATCTCTTTGGGTATACCGCTTCGCCACGGCAATTATTCCGCATTATTAATGCTGGCGGCAGGACCTTCGAAGGTTACATCGGACTTCTGTGCACCTGTATTCCCTCCATTAACCTATTAATAAACAAAGCCAGAGGTGCGTTACATCCATTCACCGCGTGATGCCAAGAAGTGTCTAATATCTCTATAGAATCCTCGAGGCGGAAAGCCTATACAACCAGAGGACTTCCACCCTCCCTATCACCCATGAGACAGGGGACAGATCTGTCCGAAAGTAGTCAAGCAAGGCTCTATTCTGGAGTGTAGAGGATAAAAGGGGTATAAGAGCCAGTATTATATTCAAACGCAGCATGCATCGGCAGAATAGCGAACGAGGTGGTGGAGCCATGTAGAACTTGCAGCTGTTCACGGATGTGCGGCAGTTGAAGAAATCGCTGGTGAACCTATGGGTATTTAATTGCCATACACTGCCAATATAATATGTGAATACATTGCCAGAAATCGCTGCTTCGTCGCCTAGGCTTAATGTAGCATACCTCCGAGAATATCCTTGACCGTGGCGTCAAGGGTCTTCTCAGGGAGTCCCGACTGCCCATCCGGAGCGGACCGAAAACACCGAGCTGTTCTTTTCGAAAGATGGCCCTTGGAGAAGGTTTGAGGCTGCCTGTTGATCTGCCTGAGCTACCTTATCCTGCTCGGCTTTATAGAAGGCATGAATGGTCTGCCGGGCAACCAGCGGCCAGTCCCTGCCGTGACGGGCTTGAAACTCGCCAACACGTTGTTCTAAGAACTAAAACCGCTTCCCACAGGGACAGATTGGCCCTTAGTCTCTTCATAGCATTCTTCAGAGAGGCGGGTAACCAGAGCCTTTCCTATAGTGTTTAAATTCATCCGAACGAACTTCCTCTCGCCGGCGTCCCAGAGGGCGGACTGCGTCTCAGAGAAATCGATTCCAAGAAAGCCAAGCTTTATCATTAAACCGAATAAGGCGGCTGTGACCTCGGTCTTCCACAATCCCCAGGTCAAAACTGGAATTTTTCTTTTCAGCACCAGCGGACACCTTGAGGCATTAAATTGCGCCCGAGAATGTAGCCTTGCTCTTGAGGCGGTTCATCACAGTAATATTGAGCGGCGAGCGGAGGAATTCATTGAAAACCGCTGGTTTAAGATTGCTATTGGCATAGGGCATATGCGTAAGCTTTTCAGTGAGGGAAACCCTTTTCGAAGAGAGGTTCCATCCAATCAATATCAGTATTTTAACGGGAGATGACGTGGCTCATACAACAAGTTTGAGGGGAATCTGACTGTTTAAGAAGCGGGTCGAATAAAGGTTGCGCTATTTGGCTCTCCTGTACTATTTTGCATGATGACTCTCGTTTGTGGATGTATGGGTCGAGGGCATCCGGGTCGCACCTGCTTATGAGGTATCTTGCTTAAGGCATTGACCACCCGAAACTCTCCGCCTCCGAGGCGACTTCGCTTCTTAAGGTGTGGGAGCTGTGGGCGTATGCAGATGATCCGCGTTACCTTCGGGTGATGGTTTTGTAAGCTGTGGAAAAGCAACACATGCTGGTTGATGAATGTTCGGTGCTCGAATCGCTTTCATGGGACACAGACTGGATGACCGGCCTCATCCCTCATTTATACAGCACAACTGTCTTCTAGAAATACATAACGTCCCCAGGTGTCCGTCTGTCGTTAAACTCTTTTTACAGGTGCCAGTGTATCATCGCCTTAGCTACACGTGAGAACAGAAACACAAAACCTTTACAAAGCGAGTTCACAACTCTGGCATGACCCGTCTCGCGGCCGATTGAAATGAGAAGGCATAGGCGTGCTGGCACGGCCTGCAAAGATCATGAAAGAAGGCGGAGCCTTGCTGCAGAAGAAGTCTCGGGCTTCCTTTCGACCGGATCATCGGATTATTTCGAGCATTAAAACTCAACCTTTTACACATATACCTGCCTGTACATCTCCATCTGACTGTGCGCAAAGGCAACTTGTCCAGGCGTAAACTCCGTTCTGCAGTCATCACCCGTATAATCCATGAAGTTGTCTGTATTGAGTCAACCACCAAGTCTCACGCCGGTCTCATCTTCAAGAAAACTCACGGATTGGATCCAAACCTGGGTCATCTGGACAAGAATCTCTACCGATCGGGCACCCTCCGAGAGCACTAATAGAGGACTCAGGCACAGCCTCCAGTGGAGTGTCATCAATGTAGTCGTAGTTGGCCTCACAGCCACCTGAAAAGGTATGGTAAAGGCCAACCCACTGGAACCAGGACTCGTTAGCAATTTCGTTGATCAGCGGCTGAGTGCCGGGTCTCAACTCACATGACCCGCCTCGTGGACCAAGCTTTTGCCTTTGTTCCATCCGTACCAATTGCTTCCGTTCAGCAAGACTGAATTATGCAAAACAACCCCGTCGTCAATCAGCCAGCGCCCATCTGGCCAGTCCAGCGGCCCAAGCGTCGCTGGTAGCGAAGCCCATGCAGAATCGCTGGTATCTGGAAGCCTGGAGACGCGTCAGCTTGGCTGTAGTGGACGGCCGTGCCGACTAACGCACCCGACCACGTAGGTGTTTAACGCTTTCCTGTCTCCCTTGCGAAGCGCAGTTTTCATCTCGGTCTCAATTGGACTATACTGGGTAGCGTTGTAGAACCTTCAAAGCCGGTCAGTGCCACTTCCCTGTCGACCTCAGAAGACAACTACCAGGTGTCGTTGACAATACGTGTTGTCTCAATCAAGTCAAACTTGTAACCCATGGCAACGAAACCGTCGTTCAATATGTCCAGCTGCCGAGCAAGCAGGTCGTCGGTGATGAAATCCGTCGTATGGTTGTTCTCGGCAAGAATGATGTGGAAGTAGAACTGGCACCATCATTAGAGCAGTTATTTTGTCCAGGGGAACCAGCCATACGGGCAACACGGCGGTCGTGTTGGTAGAGTCCGCCTGCCTTGCTCCAAGTTCGACGGTTGGCGGACGAGCTGAGATTGCAGAACGAGACCGCAAGACCAATTCTTCGCTAACCTCGGTAGCACACCCCCTGCCGACGCATCAATGATCGGTAGTGGAGAAAAAGGCTGCACGTAGGACAAACCTTGGCAGATTGCCCGTGCTTGAAGCGGCTGCGGATGAGACAAGGACGGCCACCGCGGCCAAGCCACCCATGACGGTTACCATTTTATTTAAAAATTACTGATGGGGCAGTGAGATCTTAGGCAAGATTCATGCAGATAGCTTGCGAGCGCAATAACCAAAGCGAGAGGAGAGAAAGAAAAACACCTTGGGGAACGTAGGATGGGTGGCCGCCTGCAATAATGATGCGGAACAGACTGATATTTATCGGAAAAGGGGAAGTGTGGGGTAGCGTTGCAGCTCGTATCTATAGGCGGTATGTCAACTAATCAGGCAATTATTGATAACGGGCCAAGCTACTTGGCTTGGCTTGCGATTTGGGTTTCTCCGCCCGGGGATGCCGAAGCCCTCCGAGCGGTCGGACGTGGGCCAAGAGACAGCACATTACAGAGCCAGGTCCATACAATACTTCTAAGACCGATGGTATTCCAGATACTCTCCTTCCTAAACTAAAATTTGCGACTGCGTGTGAAGTTACCGAAATATTCTGCGTTTTCCTGCGTCGCTATGTACAGGGGAGTAACCTCAAAAGCATTGTGCCGTATATGGACAGGAGAAAGCAAAGCTCTGTGAGCAAAGACGCGCAAATTGAAAAGGCTGCAACCAGTTCGCCTCAAAAGGGTGTATCGCCCAGCTGCTTTGCTCGTGTAACAAGCTGATTAGCCCCCTAACTCTTTGTTCAGCACACAAACAACAGCAGATACGGCGCTCCATTAGCCTGACTTGGCTCCCGGGTTCTGCAGAGTGAGCAGGCCGGGCCGGTACGGCAAAAGGTCGTAACTGGTGCTTGCGCTGGGGTCCCGTCCTTGGTAGAGAAACTGCAGGTTGCATGGATCAACGGTGAAGGTCTGATCTGGGTTAGTGCGAACCAGATCACCGTGGGAGATGTCGTTGGTCCAGGTGGCGCCGCTGTTGGCCTTGCCGGCGAAAGGGTTGCTCTCGGTGGCGGCCTGTGCTGTCCACGAGCCGCTCAGGCTGGTGGCCGTGAAGGAACGGAAGTACCTTCCATTGGCTCCCTGGGCCTCAACGATCATAAGGTACTTGTTCTGGCCCTGCAAGGTGTACACCTGGACGGCCTCAAACAGATTGTTGGTGGTGTCGCTCATGACAACGGTCGAGGACGTGCCGAAGTTGCCGGGGAAGTTCCCGATGGGCATGCTGGCCCGATAGATCTTGCCGTTGTCTCCGGCAAAGAATAGATACATGTTTTGGCTGTCGCCTATGACGGTCTGGTCGATGGCGCCAGTGCTGGAGCCTGATATGGTGCCGGAAAAGAGTGGCTGTGGCGACGACCACCCGTTCGCATTTGTGGGATCACTGGACGTCCGGTAGGAGAATGTAGTCGGGCCCCATTGGTGGGCGAGAATCCACACGCTCTTCGGCGCGAAGTAGAACAGAGTGGGCGCAACAGCGCTCTGTGTCATGGCGTTCTGGCTTGCCGAGGCCATGTCTGACCAGTTGGAGAAGAGCCCAAAGTTCATTGAGCCGTAGTTGGATGAGCTGTGGTCTGAAGCATACACGAGATGCTTGCCTTGGTAGACGACGTTGGTGAAGTCCTTGAGCGCCACCCATCCATTCTTCGGCTGGGCCAGCGCGCCAGTCGATGACCACTTGTACGACGATGGCAGGGCACAGGTTGCTGCGTCCGCCACCGATCCAAGCAACAACATGGTGGTCGGCACCAGGCCGGCATTGGCCATTGAAAGCTTCATCGTGCTGTAGGCTTTTTTCCGGGAAGAGGGGGAACGGAAGACTGCTGGAGAATGGGAGTTTGGACGGAACTGCAAGGTGTAGGACCACTGAATTTATACTGCAGTCTGGCGTTTAGGGAGATTGACTGGTCCACAACAAGTGCCTACTCGCCCCTATTCTTGTAGCTCATGCACTTCTCACTGTGTTACATTTACCAAATCCGCGAATAAGAGCGCCCCATTTCGTTTCACGCTGCACTGGATATGGAAACAGACCGCTGTTTCTGCGGATGAAACACCCACCCCGCACCACCTATATTAGCCTCGTACCGCGTATAGCGTACAGTATACTGCTACAAGCTAGCCTTGGCCCTCGCCTTACCAAGACTGCGCGATCCCGGCCCGAACGGCAATTATCCAAAACTGCACGCATTGTGCCTGAATGACACCGGGCGTGCCAACCGGACCGACGCTCAAGAGGCGCTGGTACCCGGATTCCGGTGGGATAGAGTCGGTAAGAGAGGGCCTCTCCGTATGACCTCTGCCGAGATGTAAGGAAGTGGAGACTTGGGATATTAAGTCCGGTGGATGCATCGAAGCTAAGATGCGCCTCAAGATGGATCCGCCGTCCGACGTACTAGGATGCGATTACTTGTGCTTCTTTTTTTTTAAAAAAAAAGAAAATGGCGAAAAGAAGAGAACGTGGACCCAGTTCCTTTTTCCGAAAACTACAGTCCATTTTAACCCGACAGGTTTCACGGGTGATGACCTATGCACGGGGCTTCGTTGGCGTGCATGGGCCAGATGATTTTTTGTTGCTCCAGCGCCACCCAAAACCTCCCCACGGTGCAAGCACTAGGAGAATATCCTTTCGCTGCATTCCTCGACGCGGCTTGATGGGCCCCAGGAGAGTCTTTCGTGCTTGATTCTACTTTATACCCGGGTGCGTAGGAAGGAGATGAGAGGTTTCGATACTTAGGTTGGTATCCCGAAGAATTATACCTAAAGTAGCCCGATTGCGATATCTCCACGGACTCTAGCCGTTACCCTGATGTCTGCCTCTAAATCAAGTTTCAGGTGAATTTTAAGACTGCCTTTGACATCCTCTCCCTGCAAACCAAAGCCTTCGCGCTTTTCTGCAACATCTCCGCTCTTGTCATCATTTCCAGCCGCTCCGGAGGCGATGGGGCCTATTCCATCTTGTACCGGATTAGAAAGGCCTGCTTTAGGTATTTCTTGACCTCCCGCGGGCTTGGCTTCGCCGCTACGGTTTCCGGGCGCATTGCCGTTGGAAACGCTACTAGTAATCCATGATATTTAACACATACAGCCAGCATCTGAGCAAAATGGTTGGCGGCTTACTCTTTTCTGTCTTCGTGAGCCGGCATATCTTCTGACTCATCTGCTGTCGATTTCTCGAACAGTGTTCGTAAGCTGCTAAATTGATTACGCAACCGATTGAGGCCTTTAGCAAAGCCGTTGTGCCTATCGTGTTGATGAGCACATGAGTTCTATGTTAAAAAAAAAAAAAAAAGGAGGAGAAGAAGAAGGAAAAGAAGAAGGAGAAGAAGAAGGAGGAGAAGAAAAGAAACAACTTACAAAACAGCAGGCACAAACGACGAGACTGTCAATGATGGGCCTTTGAATAAACGGCAGATGTTTTAGGTATTTAAAAGAGTGGGATAGAATGTAGCCAGCAAAGTTCCGATATTTGTCCTATGTTTGCAACAGTGATGTTTGGTAGGTGATTGCACCATTTATATACCAGCGCATATAGGTCGGCAATGGGGATAGATGTTGTACGGAACGATGACTGCAGCATCGATCGCCAGATTAGGCATTCAATCATGTGGACAATTGTATCGGAGCTGAAACCACTGCAGCCCAAAGATCAGATTGAGTACTGATCAGGGCAACATATGACAGTGCTTCATTGATCAGGACTCAGGACTAGGAGGGTCGGTGGGTCCGTATTCCATTGGGCCAGTGCGGAGAGATCGGGCGAAGGAGGGGCAGGATTCTTCACATGTCACAGAGCTAGTGATCTTCGAAACACTCACAGCTTCTACAGAAGTTTTATATTTAGATATGAGAAAATCCGGCCATGGAAGGACAGTGGTGATGCGGACAACAGTGCAACCAAGACGAATGGCTCCCATCCTCGGGCGACGTCAGGCCCGTCCCCCGAAACCCTGCAGCAAAACTTGTCCTATCACCAGGGCAATCCGCACCGTACTGCCCAGCATGGTGACACCCAAATTCGCAACGGGGTTACGGCCTCCAGCTTGTTGAATATCACGAAAGGACGCATCGTCTTCCACAGAGTAAATCATCATTTCGCGTGTTTCGGCAAGCTACCGCATGGGTCATTTCACGAACTCTGATTTTCGTTTCTCCACAAAACCATAGAAACTCCTTCTGCCCTTGTTCGTTGGACGGTCGAGGGCGCCTTGCCGCAGCTTGATACGCAGCATCTCTCTTTAGGATGACGAGTCCACCGATTGGTTTTGTTTTGCGCCAAGACCAATCACGAGCGGCATTTTCCCACGCCACTTTCATGAGAGATGCTTACTTGCAGCAGCGTACCCGGCACCACAGAGAGCAGAGTTACTTTATGAGTTGAACCCGCGAGTGATCCCGCCGACACACGCCACACACTGTTTGCACGCTTGTTTCCGCCTTGCTGCAGCCATGGTACTTGGACTAGTCTCCCTTGCTGCTACCATACCGCTCACAGCCTCTGCTGTTCTCTCTCTGCAAGACCAATCAGAGCGTCGCACGGATCAGCAGTCTGCACGAGATCCGTCAGCATGGATGCGGAACAAAGCCCACGTCAAAACACGCGCGACAGAGCGCACTCCCGGCGACAGGAAACCCATCTTCGAGGACAGCCATGTCGTCCTACGAAACGGCCTTCTCTACATCCAGTCGCCAACCCAATCCCCTCAAATCCCACTGCATCCTTTCACGGGATACTACCTACCGTATCCGGGCGCGGGATACGAAGGCATTGTTAGCACCATCTCAGAGAACCCGCCGCAACTGAACTGGATCTACGTCGATCCGTCGACCTATCGGGTGAAGCACGGTTTGAGGGTGGAGGCTGAGCGTGGAGTTACCGGGCCGTGGGGAGCAAGGATGGTGGATGGAAAAAGACACATCTTATGGCGCGGCTGGGAAGGCTTCCTGGCCGTTGAGACGTCGGAACCTGGCCTCTGGGACTTGTATTTCGACTGCCAAGACAATGGAATGAAGGGAATGTTCGAAGAGGACCGCCGAGTCGTAGAGGTGGAATTGCTTTACGAGGAGTTGGAGAAGGATAAACATTCCTGATACTGTCAACTGCAGTAATTTTTTCGAATGCACCTTTTCCACACCCACCAACGAGAGACGTATATTCGGATGTGCTAGTAAGGAAGCAAACTACTGTGCCTGGAGGAAGGAGTAGCCCGACTGAAGATTGCATGCCACCCCGGCTCGGACAGGATTGGCGCATCTGGCGGATGGTCAACGGTCTCCCCTCTCCTTCCTTTGCCCATTTTGGTGTCGAATGACAAGCATTCATCAAGAAAATCCCCGGCCAGCTATAAGCGGTTGAAGCGGCCTGAAGCGGCTTATTAGGCAGTTCCCGCTGCAAGGGGACGTATACTAATATTAGCATCACTTGTCCGCGTTACTGGTTGCGCGCGAGCTTAAGGTACCTTACGAGCTTAAGATGACGTCCATGCCTCTTGCGCGTTCCGCGCCTTCTGCTCCTTTTGCTACTTCTGCTACTCCTACGCCTTCTGCGCCTTCTGCTTATAGTCCTGCTTGTGGTATGTGCATTTCACTAGTGTAACTCAACGCTTCGCAATTATAATACTTCCCAGCTATAACGCCGGATAATTCTAAAGCTTTGGTTCAGATACTTTACAGACATTTACCCGCGCGGAAGATCTATAAGTTTATAAAATTTCAACTTATGTTTGCATCGCATTAATATATCAAGAATAAGACCTTTAACAAATGTATTCCATAATTTCCATGTACTAAATATTACCAAAAATCTATACATAGATTAAGCAGAAAGCGCAGAACGTGCAAGAGGCACGGACCTAGTCTTAAGCTCGCACGCTTCCTTAAGCTTACACTACTAGCAACGCGAAGACGGGACGCTCACTGCGCTTTTAAGGTTTTATCTGCAACCGAACACTCTTGGCGCCCGGGGATTTTCCTGATGTTGCCCATAGGGTTGGTGGAATGTTGCGCCCCTTCTAACCACGTCATGGAACGTTCGTTTTCTTCTTTCCATAGCCTTGTAAGTCATGATATCGAGCCGCACTTTATCTGCTCAAGTAAGTAAGCCATTGACGAAGAAGTGAACGATGTACTAGCGGGGAAGTTTCCCCGAGTCACATGCCCAGTAGTCGCAGGCAAACCGGCCACCACCGAGCCCTCTCTTCGGTAAAGCGGTCTATTCCGGGACACAGGGTGGCAGGCGTCGGGGTAGCCTCTCCTGCCCTGTCTAGCTATGGATACGCCAACCAACTATAGACACGCCGACCAACTATCGATGACTAACAAGTCCCGGAAATGCCGATCTCCGCTGAGCATTGCAGGCTGGTTGGTGCAATGGCCGTGGCGCCCGAATGCCAGTTGTCGGGCCGGGTTCTCACACGGGGGGTTCCGCCACACCGGGGGCGGGGGGGGGGAAGGTTAAAAGTATATTTCTTGATCTTACGAGTGTCTATGTCTGCGCCAGCCAGCGGAATACGACGGTAACCATGGCCTCTAGACAAGTCCCGGCGAGGCACCACGTGCGATGCCGGTAACATCGGGGTATTCACTTGTCTCATGAAGGCAAATTATATTGACGAGGCTGACCGAGGCTTCTGCCAAGACGGCGATCGGGCCAACTGGTTTGCCTGCACCAGGAAGATTACTAAACCATCCACCACCCCATTCAATGCAAGTATTCCGCAGGGCCGCGCCGGGGTAAGCCCAAGCAGTTCATAAAGCTGCACTTGCCGGCCATCGAATCTGGATCAAAGCGCATTTGGACCTCGCCCGCATCGAGCCGTTTCCTTGTCCACCGACGCCAATATGACTTCAACGCTTAAGCGCTCCATTCTCATCACTGGGTTAGCAGAGCTCCCTTGAGCAGTTTATCGCTAGCAGAATCTAATCCTGATTACCCTAGCTGCTCGGCCGGTGGTGTCGGCCATGACCTTGCCCTTAAATTTGCTGAAAAGGGCATGCGCGTCTACGCAACCGCTCGGTCGACCAAGTCGCTCGCCGACCTCGAAGCGAAAGGTATCGAGGTGCTTCCGCTGGATGTGACGAGCGCGGATAGCATTGCCGCGCTCAAGGCGGAGGTGGTAAAGCGCACTGGAGGCAAGCTGGACATTCTTTTCAACAACGCTGGCGTCAGTATGTGCTTCCCCGGGCGATCATCCCAACCCCCGGCGTTCTGACGGACCCGACAGTGCACGAGGCCCCAGCGATTGAGCAAGATCCCGCCCGCGTCCGCCAAATGTTCGACGCCAACGTGTTTGGCCTGTTCGACATGGTGACGGCCTTCGTCCCTCTCCTTCTCGCCGCTGTGCCCGACTCTAAGACCCCGCCCACCATAATCAACACATCCTCCGTCCTCAGCCGTCTGCCGCTCCCCTTCTCTGCCGCATACAATGCTACCAAAGCCGCGGTCACTTCCTACTCCGACACCCTCCGGCTCGAGCTGGCCCCTCTCGGAATCAAAGTTGTGACGCTGTTTATGGGCGAAGTCACGACGAGGCTAATGTCTCCTAACAACGTTTCCTTCGGCCCAGACAGTCTCTATGCCGATGTCGAAGCGGCCGTTCAAGAAAGAGGCCGAGCGCACGCAAAGAACAGCATGAAACCCGAAGAATTTGCCCGCCAGATTGTGGACGCGGTCGTTTCAAAGCCTGCAATCGGGAAGAATGAATATCTATGGAAGGGCACCAATGCTATGTTGGTGTGGTTCCTCAATGCTATAGGATGGAGGAAGATATTCGATGGGACAGCTCTGTCTTCGGCAGGGCTAGACAAAAAGGAAGCAAGGAAAGCCATTTACGAGAGGGGACAGCGGACCGTAAAGCGCGAGTGAATGTGCGTTGGCAAGCTATATCATTGCGTTAAACATGGAGTTCAGTGAGGGACAGAGAGATACCTGAAATTCATACCACGAGCTTTTTATTGGTTTTCCTAACATCTGGACGGCGAGTTATTGATGGGATGTCTTAATGGTTTTTTTTTTTTTTTTTTTTTCAGTTCTCCATTTACTATCTAAACAGGCTAAATGTCTTCTCTACCTTTGCTTGTTTATGTGCTTAATCAGTATTAGGCTATGAGCTTTAATATAGCTTAATGGGTATTAAGAGCCCACGTTCAATTGGTTGATTCCATCTCTCTTAGCCTGCATGCGCGAGGATATATGTGTGAGTCACGTGCTACGCCAGTTCTACTGAGGGCGAACTACTTATGTGGCATGCCACAGGAGTGACGGTAGCCGGGCTGTTTTCCGAAACACTCCCACTCAGCCCGTACCGTCTGGATCCCCTCTTTGGCCCCAGCTGATTTACACAACACTCTCGAAGCCTTCCTTTGACAGAGGCCTATTGAGCCCGTCGGCCACCATTTTCTCTGGGCGCACATATTCGACGTCAATACGGTTGCTCTGGATAAACTCCTGGCGGCCTGGTTATACCTCTTCACGAAGACGCAGTCATTGCGGAACTTCTCGTTCTCGCGCCATAATGCTCGATAAGGGAATGACCTGGGGAACATACTTTCTTGCGTCCATTTCACGCAGTAGCCGCACGAGCCGCTGAGATTCCTCGGCGCAAGCGGAAATTGCCATGTACTCGGCTCAAACTCGGCACCGGCTACATTTACATGTTCAAGAGATTTGGTACTGGCGAATTTTCAGTATGCGATTGCGAGAGCGTTTTTAACAATGCATGTGACCTCGGCTCTGCCTACCTCGCCCGCGAAGGCGTGGTCACAAAAGAGTCAAAGCGCTGTGTAAACTTGACGGGTGATGAAGCCGGAAGCCCTTCCCTGTGACATTGTAAGGCTCTTCTAGGTGCTTGAACTTCACGACGCTTCTGCCTTCTTCTTAGGACTTTTGGGGGAAGTTATGTCTCATAGGATCTGTCGCCTTTGCCGCCAGGATAAGATTTGTGTGTTCTCTTGTTGTTGTTTCCCTTCATTTATAGCGCCGAAGGAAAGGGCAAAAGCTATTGATCAGATTCTCAAGCGGCTTTAGTCCATCCGTGTGAGGACAGTGCAATAGAAAGCCGCACGTCTCTCACTACACAATGAGAGCATGCGACATGTCCACCGCTGCGCTAATGCTCGTAATACGACCTCAGATAGCTCAGATCTTTTCGAGCTGCAAGGACTCGCCTATCTTTAGCCCCCTCACTCTAAGCGCGGCGCCCCACCGGTGAATGACCACAACGATAGACGCAGCGACAGCCACGATGACTGCCTGGGTGCCAAAACTAACGTTATATCCCACTCTTTCTCCCCAAGGGGCTTGGAAGTAGCCGACTGCGAAACCGCCTATGACCCTGGAAAAGTTGAGCAGGCCCGCGATTTCTGGCGAAGCAGACGGGAAGCTGTCTAACGAATAGGCCGTGATGGCAACAGTGGCAAGCATGACACCGAAGATGTAAAGGCCCCATCTGCACGCTGTGAGCAAGAAGAAACTCTACCAAGGTCGGCTGCAAACGCACCCCATGATAATTCCAACGTAGTGGAGGTGCTCGTGCAAAGTACACCCAACCACAGCTAACCCTGGGACCATGAAGATGACGGCGAGATAGCAAGTCCACAAGCGAGATTCCGGCGCAAAGCGGCCATGGTGGCGACGGATATGCCATGCGGCGACGAAGTCGTTGAACCAATGCCCAAAGGCTTCTCCAAGTCCGACAGCAACCATCGGAGTGAAGTAAAGGAATCCTACGCCTTTTGAAGAAAAGCCGTAGCCTCCGGCCTCGACGGGAGTCTCCAACAGTAGGGACGAAGTGATGTTGATACCGACAGCCCACATGAAGGACATGCAGCTGTGCGGACTGTCAGACAAGGATGGATCGCAAGGGGTTGACTTACTAGTAGAGCATTGCTGGAAGAACTACTGGCTTCAGAATAGTGAAGACGAGCCGCCTGACGCTTACAGAGAAAAACGGAAGGTAGCCGCTGTGATGCTGAATCTGCCAGATACCTAGTATGCGGAGTAGTCTTTGGTAGTATGAGGAGTGTCTGGGAGGCAGCTGGGAAGGAGGTACGTTCCGGTTGTAGAACGTCTCATCTGCGAACAGGAGTATTATGACCAGATCCAGGCCGATGACTCCCAGGACCATCCACAGGACCGGCCGCCACTTCTCGAGTCCAGAAATCATAAAATTGGCCAGGCAGGGCCCAAGATACGGGGAGAGTACGAAAGAAGCCGCCCAGATGTTGATCTTACGGGCGTGTTCGTGCAAGTAGAACATATCCTTGATACAGGCTAAGCCGGTCACTTGATACGCAGTCAAGGTGAGGCCCATGAGAGCTCGAAAGGCGTAGAAGGTGTCGAAACTGGTGGTCAGAGCGCAGGCGAGCGTGCAAAGCGCGCCCAGGAATGTACTCCAGAACATGACGGGAGCGCGACCCCACCAGGACGAGAGGACAATCCAGATGATGCTACCGATCCCGCTTGAATAGGTCAGCACCCAAGCATTTTGAAGACGAATAGGGCTTACAGCATCAAAACGTTCAGGTTGCCAGCTTCGTTGACATGAGATGGTGACATGTTCCATTCTTTGCCCTGCAGGATGATGAGAGGCACACCAGCGGCGCTTGAAAAATCCCCAAGGAAGGCTGTGAAGGAGATCACTGCAAGCATCGTGTGCTTTTTTCCCCATGACCAGTTCAGCGGATCCGTCGGATCGTCCGTGGGCTGCGGGATAAGAACAGTGTGGCCATCCGGGGCGAGCTTCAAGTCTCCAAACTCTTCATCGGAGCCGACATCGAGGACCACGTCAAGGGAGATGTTGGCATTACGGGTAGCCTGCGGAAAAGGTTCGATGTCCTTGGTTTCCATCATGAGTTCCCGCGATGGATTTATCGTTCAGAAATCATTGAGCATCGTCGTATAAATACTGTGCGAGCAGACGTGCCTGGCGGCCTATTCAATGCCGGTAAAATGCATAGCTTTCAAGGAGCCCATTGCCGAAACACCAAGCGAGCATCCGGCAGTTCCGGTTGAAGGCAACGGGGGTACGTAGTGTAGGCAGAAACGGAGATACTTTTGTGTTGCAGGCTTTCCGTCGAAGCTCTGTGGGATACAGCATCTTCACGTGGCAAACTGCAGGCTGTCCAGCGTGGATTTTAGGATCGAGCGCTCTTCGTTACATTGCTAATTGCACAACAAAGGTACATACTAAGCCAGTATGCGTGAAGAGGATCATGATCTACATGAGAGAGGTCAACAGATGGCGGGGTCCAAGTGGGGTACATTGGAGGCCTACGAGGAAAATTAAGTTGACCTACCAAGAAACGTGGCGCCTAAGCTCGGGAGTGGAATGGCTTGTTTGTACCTCGAGGCCTCGGCATTGCCTTCGCTGCCTCTGCCAATCGCCTTTTTACCCCATCAGAGCTAGTCAGAAGTATATGCGGAGGACCTACACGCTTGTCAACTGCCCCGAATCAATAGAGTTTCGGCAGTTGCTGTCGGCATTTGAAGCTCCAACGGGCTGCGTATATCCGCCTTTTGCCCTGTACTCACAGTTCAGCCTCCTTCGAAAGGCTGGAGGAACTAGCACTTTGCAAGTTGAATCAAATTGCTAGCATTTTGGCCCGCTAAAGCGGCATGGTGTTTTCAGTTGGCGTGCTTAGTTCCACCAGCACTCACACGGTCTATGCGTTTCAAAAGCTTAGGATGCACCAGGAAGTCGATAACTCAAGCTTCCAGGTTATGGGTGCCCAGACCAGAGAGCAAATGAAAAGCGTGGTCACCGAAGTTAGCTGCTGCCAAGCACCCAGGGGGCCTGGGCCGGAGACCCGATGCTTCGGATATCTGTGGCATGTAGAATGCTGATTGGCTGCTCGGAAAGGATTATACGATGCCAGCCATTCTCTCTGCGTACTATTGCTGCGTGGAGGGAAGAATATTGTCTAGGTTGCCTGCGGTCTTTCTATATATTATCAGACCAATAGATGTGTAAGACCCGCCGCTATCTGAATTAGTCCCTTCACCTCATAAAGTATCGATGGAGATTTGTTGGAATATCACGTGTATGTACAATAAACTTTAGCTTAGTCACGGAAGAGGACGGATAAGAGGACTCTCCTAAGCGTTCCTCTTACGCCTTATGCCACTTATTCTTAATTAATGGTATCACCACCAAATTCTAATAGTTATAAGCCCGGATATGCGTTTAATGCCTTTTGCTATCTAAAGCATTATCTACAACTACTTTCCAGTCGTTCTGAGGCATCCAGTCGACATCCGAAGCGGCTTGAGTATACGGTACCACTAGTAGCACGCAACCTTAACCGTTATTAGCCAACTAAAGGCGTATACTACGGTATAACAATAGCTAATAATAGCTAACCGCACCTATTATAGCGTAGCTACGTATAAGCGAGCTATAGCTAACACTATTACTACGTTTCTAAGCGATTAGTTGATCTATCGGCCCGTTTTACACGTGCGACCGAAGAACTAATCTAGAAAATAACGCATTAAAATCAACAACTATAACGTCCTCGAAGCCAATTATTATTCTAAAAGGCTCTCTAGACTAGGATATCTAGTTTAACCTTATCTAATCACGCGCATAACGCGCTAATATATTTAAATACATCGATTCGAGCAAGCCGGAACTTCTAGCCCAATTCGCGGCACCGGTTAAGTTAGCTCGATAATAAGAGCAGACGATTAACTATTACCGTCTCGATCTAGATAACTATAAGGAGAAAAAGAAGGACTACGAGCGTATTCGTAAGGAAATTAACGACCTTTTAACGGTTATTAATAACTTCGTAGGAGCCTCGCTTTAACTAATTCTTTAGAATCTTTCTAATACGCACCCGTACTATTAACTTAGAGCCCTATAAGTAAGAATTAAGCTATCTACCGCTACGTAGGAACGCCTTATCGTTAACTAGCTTCGCTAGCTAGAAAAGCCTCCTAATAATCAGAATATAGATAAGTAGCTAAACTAATAAGAAAAAACGGTTTATAAAGCTAAAGCTCTAAAGATGCCGAAGATTATATTAAGGCGAGGTATTAATACCTTTCTTAATTCGCTTCTTTCGTACGACTTTAAATATGCTATAATAGCTATCAGAGAATCTTCTAAAATAGAGGATACCGAACTAAAGGTTACCGACTATATTACCGATTACCGAGAGCACGTAAGGCGCAAGTAAGTAGTCTAAGGTAAAGATACTACTCGAATAATAATAATAGCAACACTTCGAGGCAAACCCTAATTAGAAGGTCTACTACTAAGTCCGTACTTATATAGTATGCTTTACTAGAAAACTAAATACTACTACCTAAACGAACAAGTGCGCCCACCTAGGTAGAAGCTAAAGAAGGATATTTAGGCTTAGATTTAGAAGAAGATAAGTAATCCACACACTAAAGTAATAGTTAAACGCGCACTAGCTAGAGGAGCTAAAGAAGGCGAACCTACTAATAAGAATTAAAATTATTAGGACTTATTACTATAAGCGAAAGAGCCTAAGAATAAGAATCCAATAGCGCTTATAGCTATTATTACCACGTTACTTATAGCTAAACGTAGTAAACTAACCACGCTATAGCTCTTATAGATAGTTAATACTAGCTCCTCGCACTACGTATATAACTGATATATAAAGAAGCGGTTTACTAAAACACGCAATATAGGCCCTAATAACTACGTTATAAGCGGTAATACACGCATTCTAGTAGAAGCGTTTAGTATAGTTACTATTAAGGCTTATCGTTATTTAACGCAAAGAATTCTAACGTTATTAAACACTACCTACGTGCTATTATTTATAGCTAACCTCGTGTCAGTTGCTAAGGCAAACGAAAAGGGGGTTTACCTTAATACAGGCTACCTAGTCCTTTATAAGAAAGATATTATTACGTACGAACTAACGCCCTACTAAAACCTCTACTTTATAGAGCTTAATAAGGCAAAGAATCTAGAGAACTAAATTACTATAGAACTTATAATCCGCAAGCGTCTAGTAAAGCAATAGTATAAAGTCTTTACTTACGCATTACCTATAGTTATTAAAGCGCTGCTAACTGCCATAGAGGGTACAGCTATTATAGAAGAAGCTATACCGCAGTACTACGATATATACGCTCGAGCTAAAGCTTATTAAATTATCTCACGCAATATAACGCCCGAGGAATTATCCTTGGAACCATTCTTCCGAATATTATTTAATCTTATTTAGATAATCGAAGCTACTAATAGATATATATAGATAACGCATCTTAAATACGTAGCTACGTAGTACACGATTACAGCAACTTATATTAATAAGAACGACTACGTAAACATTATCTTATTAACGAAACGAATGATTAGAAAGCGCTTTTAACGAAAAATAGTCTTCTTACGTTTAGATAGAGAAAAGTCCCTAGAAACCACCTTTTAAAGAGAACTATAAAAGAGAGAAATTACCCTTAAGATATCGAGTCCTTAAATACCTAAGTAGAACGGCAATGCTAAACGTTCTAGATAGTTACTCGTCTTAAAAGCAAGGGCACTACGAATTAGTAGCAACCTACCTAATTATAACTAGCCCGAATACGTCTATACGGCTGCTTATATCTTAAACCGAACACCAGCTAAAGGCCTCAACTAGAAGACTCTATTTAAGATAGTTTATAGTAAGAAGCCGAATATTAGCTACCTACGTATATACGGCTATAAAGCGTACGCACTAAATAAAATAATTCTACGTACCTAAAAGCTTTAGGAACGAGCACTAATCGAATACTTAATTAGATATAACTTCACTAACATCTTCCGAATCTGGATACTAAGTATAGATAAAAACATACGCGTCTAAGACGTCACGTTCGATAAGAATAGCAAATACTCACCTTACGATCAAGAGTACTATTAAGAAGTATCTAAAGCTAAGAAAGAATAGACCCTCGTATACCTACGAATCCGTCTAAATAACAACGATCTTATATTATTCTTAGCCTTATTAACGAGCACTAAATCTTTAGAAGATAAGTTTCTTAAATTAAGCGAATAGTACTAAGCTATAGAAGCTAGTAGTAGCTAGTAACTAGATTCGCTTATTTAACTACTAACGCCATTACCGTTTATAACGAGTAATAGGTCGAATTTACGAGAAGAGCAGCCTAAAAGCAGCCTTTAAGCACGCCAAACGTAGGGCACTAGAATAACCGTAACTAGAGACGGTTAAATCTAGAATAATTAAGAGCTAGAGCGGGATTTAAAAACTACGCCTTTAACGCTTAAATAACATTACCAACCAGCTCCTCAAGCCTTAGGGGGTAATTAAGAATAATAACCAAGACTCGGGCACCTAATACTAGCCTAATACGAGACTCCGCCTAATCTAGCAGCCGTACGAGGCAACCGTATACTAAGGAGCTTAGAAATTAGCGCCTAAATCAATCCAAATTCGATTATTTAAGGTAAAAGAACACGTAGATCAGCCTATATTACGCAACTCCTACTTAATTAGTACTTAGATTAAGCCTAGAGGGCTGTATTCGTTATAGCGTTATCTACTAAATAGCTAACACGCTAGTACCGAGACACTCTTCCACCTAAGCCTAAGACATAAGGATGCTCTTACGCACCTAATAGGCGCTAAATTCCTTAAAGCAGTAGAAACAAAACTATAGAAAGTCTAGGATAAGGGGGTATAGAAGGTTATTTTAGTAATAAATATATAAGATAATACTAAAGAGGTAATATCGCTTACTTAGGTGTTTAAGTATAAATTTAACGAAAACGGCTATCTACTAAAATACAAGGCACGCATTTACGTTAAAGGTAATCTATAAATAACGCAGGAAGACACCTTCGTAGCTATCCTAGCCTTTCGTATTTTCCGAGCGCTTATAGCCATTATTTGCGCCTTCGACCTTAAAATAAGATAATACGACGTTATAAATACGTTTCCGCACGTCCTACTTAAGTAAATAACGTACTACAAGCTACTAAAAGAAATAACGTTAAAGAACGGATAAGTTCTTTAACTACTAAAAGCGTTATACGGTCTTAAAGAATTACTAGCGCTTTAGCAACGTTACTTCTATAATATACTTACTAAACTCGGCCTAGAACTAATTCTAAACGCTCTATATCTCTATACGAATAATTATCTATTTGCGTTCTTCTTTATAGATGACGTTATCGTTGCTTTTTATAAAGACGATGAACGCTACGTAGACGTATTCTAAGAGGACCTATTCCAGCGCTACGAGATGCGTATAATAGGCGAAATCTAGTGGTTTCTTATACTACGTATAGTTCGCAACCGATAAGAGCGTCTGCTCTGGCTATTTTAGAAATTCTATATTAACAGCCTGATTACTAAATATAACGTTAAGAAAGCGAACGCTCTAGTAATACCTTTACTATAAGATAAGCCTCTTATACTAAATAAGGACTTATACGTAATACTATAAGACGTTTACACCTTCTAAAGTAAGATAGGATTAGTATAGTTCGCTATAATTAGTATAAGAGCGGATATTATCTTTACTATATTAGCTCTATTAGCTTACCTAACTAATCTGTTATACCGTTACCTCGTACTGGCGCAGAGACTCCTTAAATACCTTAGAGGAATAAAGAAACTCGCCTTATACTTTAACGGCTTAGTCTACTAGGATAAACAAAATATCTTTACAATCAGCAGTGACGCAGCGTACGCAAACGATTAAGAAACGCGTAGAAGCTACTAAGGCTCGCTCGTTACGCTATTTAGAGGTCTAGTAGATTAGAGAGCTACTAAACAACCGACTATTACTATATTAACCACCGAAGTAGAGCTCCTTACCTTATCTAAAATAGCTAAGTAGTGCTTCTAGTAGAAACGATTCTTTAACTAACTATAGTTTAATCCAGGCTATCTTATATAGATTTAGTATAATAACTAAATAACACTACGGCTTATAGAGGAAAGCGTTGGAAAACTAATAATAAAGCTACGCTATATTAATATTTATTATTACTAGCTCAGACAAGAAGCGTTAGCAGGCAATATCTACTTTAGATAGATACCTATAGCCGATATAATAGTAGACGGACTTACAAAGGCACTACTAAAGCAGAAGCACTAGATATTCGCTAACTAATTAGGACTTACGCCGCTAACCGAATAAAATCACCGAGTTTCTTCTATTTCTTTTATTTAACGTTATGCGCTTTTTATTTTCCTTATTTAGATATATATAGCCTGTAGTAATCCGCTCGGCTAAATTATTAGCTACTTATTAGTTATTACTTTATATTCTATTAAATCTAATACTAACAAAGGACTTATGCCTAACTAGGTATAAGTCTCCCCTAATCTTCTAAGTATTTTATAGTTATTACTTTATATTCTATTAGAGCCAGCAACCTAGCCACCTATATAGTTAAATAGTCTAGATAAAGCTAGGCCTAATTAGCTACTTTAACTATGTCCTAGCTGATGGAACCCGCTCGCTATCCTTTTTAACCTCGAGTTCACAAGTTCAATTCTTAGTTATATACGTAGTTATTCTTTTTGCCTATAGCCATTATCTTATCGTGCGCTGGCTTTACCACCACACGAAGGGGGTGTGTTGGAATATCACGTGTATGTACAATAAACTTTAGCTTAGTCACGGAAGAGGACGGATAAGAGGACTCCCCTGAGCGTCCCTCTTACGCCTCATGCCACTCATTCTCAATTAATGGTATCACCACCAAATTCTAACAAGATTGTTGACTGCAGCCATGGAAGCAGCCAATCGAGCTTCTGCAGTCATGGCCCCAATGTGAGGGGTTGAGACGACGTTTGGAAGGTCCCATATGGAGCCGTACCTCGCCCTGGTAGGCGGTTCTTCATCGTGGCAGTCAAGGCCAACACCCCAAAGGCGACCTTCCCGGAGGACACGTTCCAGATCCTTCTCATTGACCACACCACCACGGGCAGTATTGATCAAAATGGCCTCCTGTTTCATCTTGCAGAGCCTTGGATAGTTGAATAGGTCACGGGTCTCGGGGTTGAGCGGTATGTGCAGCGTTAGCACATCCGCGGCCGCCACGACGTCGTCGAGATCGGCCACGAATTGGTGTGGTACGTTAGCCCAGGCCAATGCTTTTTCCGGAGAAGGATTGTGATCGTAAGCCAGAATTTCGGCCTCGAATGCGCCGTAGAATATGCGGGCAACCTCGCGGCCGATGTGTCCCATCCCGACCACTCCTATCTTCTTCCGGAAAAGAGTTAGCCCACGACAAGTATCCTTGGCCACCACATCGCCATTGCATTGTCTCCGGTGAATGTCGGACACCTGTCGCGCGACATCCATACCCAAAGCCAGCACCAGCTCGGCCACAGCCCGTGCATTGGCCCCGGGCGTGTTTAACACCGCAATCCCGCGCTCTTTGCATGCGTCGGTATCGATTTTGTCGGTGCCGACCCCATGTTTGCCGATGGCCCTCAGGTTTGGATAGGCCGCAAGGTCGGCGGCGCTCAACGGCGAGCCGCGGATCAAGATGCCAGTGGCCGCTTTGCACCCTGCCTCGGAGTCTGAAATAACTTCGTCCTGGAGGATAACATTGAAGATGGTGCGCGCATACTCAATGGCGTCAGGGTGGAATTTGTCTATAACGTAGACGGTCGGCTTGGGGTTCGGGGGAGGGTTCAGGGGAGAAGGGACAGAATTGGCGGCGGATACCGCTGCAAGAGCCATCGTGGACTAGGAGAGTTGATACTGGAGACATGGATTGAGTGATCTTGCGCCAGCGGTCGGGAACTGTGTATTTATCGCGCTAATGGCGTGACCGGGTCCGTCTGCCGCACTTCGGATCTGGATCCCGAGCTTGATCGCGCTCATTCAAGCCGGCCCGACCCCGAAGATAGGGCTGATTGGTACCGACACTACAGCTCTGCGTCTCGCGGCCATAGATATGGAGACGAACCACCTGTGACAGAGCACGGCAAATGCACCACTGCGAGTCCAGGAAATTGGCCAGCGAAGGGAAAGGGTAACGGTAGTTTGCCTACGCATCGTTTTTTTTTTTTCACTTCCTTTTTTCGGGACTAACCCAAGCCGTTACAATCGGTCTGGTGTGGATACCTATTTTACAATATGAAATGTGGCTCTCATCATGCAGGAAACTTACCTCGTTTGCATGAGCAGGCTGAGCAGGCTTTTAGGCGCTGTGGCCACCCAGCATTTGCCCGTTCCTTGTTGCTCTCCATCCTGCCATGCCACGAATGAATCGTCCGCCGTGAACGTGGTATACAGCTTGCAAGTACCGTACGGCAGCCGGTCCACGGAGGTTTCCACTACTGGTCGCACTCGTGGACGGGGCGCCTAATAAGCGTCGGTCTTTGCGTCCAACACAGCCCCTGAAGTAGGCCGAAGACTCGGCAGGCCACTTACGTTGTCATCTTTTAGCCTAGCAACTGGGTAGCTCACCCGACTGGTCAGCTTCTCCTTGTTGCCAACTGTCAAGGCACCAGTGTGCCACCGCTGACACCGAGGCCCGCGACGGTGTCGGCAGCCCCAGCCAATCACGGCAGCCGGAAAGCGAATCCGGCCCATCTTTTCAGCTCTGCACGGAGCGGCTGCTGCCTGCAGTTTGCTGCCTGCGGTTTGCTCATGCAGTAGCCTTTTCGCTGCATGTTGATGTCTACGTCCACAACAGGCAGAAACGCAAGGTGGAGGGTCGGTCATTGCTACTTATACTGCCTCACCAGACTCGTTTGACTTGTTGCAGAACGCCTGTCCCCTCCCTCTGGACACCTCGTCCAGCCAGTCCTGTCACCTGGGGCTCGCACCATATTCCACACCGCTGGTTGCGGCAGCTTCCAAGATGCCTGCTGAGGACACGAGTGGAGCAGCAACACTTGACGCTGCTACTTCCCCCAAGGACGTCAATGAGTTCATCCCATTGCTGTACGAGCTTCTCTCGAGAACCGTTGGCAACTCTGCGAATCGCAGGGACTCCGAATCTGGTGATTCTGCCGACACTCCCGGATCAGAGGGCGATATTGTGGCGGAGAAGGGCAATGAGGCTCCAGGAGGCAAGATTGCCGTCAAGGCGCTGGTTGAGCGGCCCAATAAAGACTCTGGCGAGACCGAGATCATCGAAAAGGAGAAATACTTGGTCCGCGAAAAAGGCCAAAAGTTCGCCGACTACGCCCTGGTAACGAAGCAGATTTACGATGCGGACAGGAAGCTGGAGAAGACCACCGTCGAAATTCACTCGCCTCACATCCGTACAGCGCTGAAAGAGGTTGTCCAGTACTATCCTTCCGAAGCCCTCAAATTCGACCCGCCGGAGGATGTCATTTTCGAGAAGCCATATGCACTGCTGCACCACCACCGCCCCGAGCTGAAGGACTACGTATCGAAAGTGGCTGAGTCTGCTCATCCCGAGGCAGAGACTGCCACGGCGCATCTGCAGCTGCTTCTCGATTTCCTCGACACTGAAGTTGGTGACGACGGTCTAGCGCTGAAGAAGCTGACTGACGCTGGGTTGATCAACTTCGACTTGTTGTGGGCAATTTTCAAGCCGGGAGATCTGCTCTTTGCTTCCGAGTACGGCAATCCCCGGCTGTACCGCTGCAGGAAGGCCGGGTACGGTGAGGACAAACGCAATGGAAGGTACTTCGATGTCACATGCGAGTTCACACATGGCGATGGCGTCAAGTTTGGCACCGCCACCTCCAGCATGAAGTTGTGGCAGAGCGAAGTTTTTGTCGGCAAGGAAAACACGGCAATTAACCATTTGCCTCTTTTTCCGCTTCGTTACGCTCAGGATCAGGAAGCTTTGAAGGCAAGTCTCACCGAGAGAGGGTCCCGGTACCTGGATATCCGCGGAGTCTCGACTTGGGACTACGATGGACTTTTCGTCTATTTGAAGCAGCCTCCGTACGATTTCTACAGCGAATGCGCCTCTTTTGACGGCGTGTGGCTCCCACGTTCTGTAAGCACTGCGATCCATCTACCTTGGCTGTAGCTAATCCCGCGAAGGCAAATCACCGCGTCGTGGTTGATCCGAAGACGTTTATCGAGGAGGCTACAAAGAAGGCAGAGAACTTTGACGGAGACGGCGACTGCGATGAGGATGGTTGCACCAGCAAGCCCAACAACAGCAAGCCGTCAGCCCTGCTCGACGCGGTGGCAGACCCCCTACTTTGCCCGCCCTTCGTCTATGGCTACTCATTGGAGACTAAAGAATGGTGCAAGTTCTTCCTCGACTGCCTTCATCCTGTAGACTGGATCCCTGATGCCATGGGCTCCCTCATTGTCTCGGAGGCCCAGAGAAACCTGGTCCAGGCTCTGGTCTCCTCCCATCAATTCCCGGACCAGGCAAGAAACGAGTCAGCCCTGAAGGGCAAAGGCTTAATCATCCTGCTCCATGGCACTCCCGGAAGCGGAAAGACGTTGACCGCCGAACTTGCCGCAGAACAGACACAACGACCCCTCCTGAAGATCTCTACTGGTGAACTCGGCAGCTGGGGTGGTCGGATCGCATACGAACTGCAGCGTCTCCTTACGTACGCGTCAATCTGGCACGCAATTGTCTTGATCGATGAAGCCGATGTGTTCCTCGAAGCAAGGCAAAGCGGCCCAGATCGCTTCGAGCAGAACAATCTCGTCGCCGTCTTCCTCAAGCAGCTGGAGTACTTCCAGGGCATCTTGTTCATGACTTCGAATCGCGTCAATACCTTCGACCCGGCCATCCGATCCCGCCTGCACCTTGCTCTGCAGTATCACGCGCCCGACGCCGAACGCAGAAAGCTGCTGTGGAAGCAGAAGCTGGAGCGTGTGTCCGAGGAGGACAGGGATCTGGATATTGACCTGTGTGTGCGTGCGATGCACCAGGCTGAGATGAACGGCCGCGAGATTTCAAACGCAGTGAACACTGCTTTGACCCTTGCAAAAAGCGGAAGCGGGCGGCTTGGGCTATCTCATCTCGACACCGTGATGAGGGTCTGGGAGGAGTTTGAATCCACATTGAGAAGTATCGAAAGCGCATCATGATCTTGCTTATTAGAGCGATAGAGTGGTCTAGCGCCGTAGAGTCCGAATGCCACTCAGTGGTGAGAGACTTGATCATGGAACCAAGATGACTATTTTCCCATTCCCCTTCGCACTAAACCGAGAATGCTGTACGAGATCAATTTCACCTGCTGATTACATTTACTGCATGATCCCGCTGTCATCACAAAACAGTAACATTCAAACCAAAAACAGCACCGAACTCTTCGGTGGGGGTTTTTTTAGAGCCGCCAGTCTGGCTTACGAACCGCCTGTATGACACTAAAGACGTGCTTTTTTTTTTTTTTTTTTTTAGATTCAGCCACCGGGCTCGCCATCTGGATTTATGGGAACTTTGAGACTAAGGCAAGGAGCAGTGCGCCGAGCAGTCAATGATGGAGGGCGGCCGTTACTCGACTCAGAGTGGCCCATAATCTCTTCTACTTTGGATATTCATGTCCACACATGCCATGGATGGCCAGGGCAAGCTGAACGCAAGGTGTGTTGTCTGGCTTATGTCCTCGGTTAGTTACATTAAATGAGACGAGGCTTCGGCCGAGACGTAAGGCCAACCAAACGTCACCTGCTCAGGTGTTCCAAGCGGTGAGGCTTTAACTAATATAAAACTGCGCGAACGCATGAGTGCGAGCCAGAGTGCATTCCTGTTTGAGCAGACATCCTGGGCGGTTTTATTTGGAAAATTGTCTCTGCTCCATAAATACATCCGCGGTATGGGTGACTCACGTGTTCCTGAGTGCCGCACTGATGTATAAGATGGTGGCTTCTCCCCTCTACAGATATTGCTATGAATTAGCACTTTAACAGGCTCACCATTGGCGCTGGGCCGGCCGGCGTGGCGGCGGCCTACAGGATGGCAAAGTGCTGGATTATAGCTCAACCAATTCGCACTGAATCAAAGTGCGGCGCTGTGCTTTTTTTCTCGTATTATCAATAAGCGCGGCACGAAACTCTTCACTGGCCAGGCCGACAGTCTTCGAGCCCGAACCCAAGAGATGTTCGATAGCATGGGAATCCTGCATCGAGTGGAACAAGAGGCCCAAGTCGTGAACGAGTTTCGCGTCTGGGTATGCGATCGTCAGATTCCGGGGGTTTCACCTAGCTGATGTTGGCTGGCGCGAATAGGGCCCCAATGGCAACGGAGGCATCCAAAGAGTATCCGCAATCCACAGGGCCAAGAAATCATACGCCAAGTCACGTTTCTTCAGCTCATGCTTGAGCCAAGGTCGGGTAATGCGTTTCTTGCTAGACATCATCCAAGGAAGCCAATCCTAATTTGCACATCGAGCGCGGAGTGATTGCAGAGTCGCTTGAGTATGATGAAAGGCTTGAAAATGACCACCAGGCGCGTATTCTGCAACGGCCACAGTCAGAACGCTCAGCGATGAAGAAGCAAACCCTTCGTCAGTGTATGAATCTTCTTCTGCAGAAGTCCGAAACGGACTTTTTCGCAGCAGCCTATCTCCGGACGACTGGGAGAGCTCAGTAATGCAAGCAAAAGCCAAATCGGGTCATTAAAGCCATGTATGTAATTGGTGCAGATGGTGCACACAGTTGCACGAGAAAGCAGATGGGGCGAAGATGGAGGGAGAGGCTTCGAACTTTGTTTGGTATGCGCCCGCACCCTTTTCCATATCACCCACGCTCATTGCAGTAGGGGCGTCATGGACGTGGTACCTATATCAAATTTCCGTGAGTAATGTCTGCCTCATCAGCACTCCTGGCTCCGTGCTAATCTAATCAAGCCGACATACGTCAAAGCTGCATGATTAAGAGCGGCGCCGGATCCACCTTGACCTTCGGCCGAGAGGACAATCTTATGCGTCTCTACATCTCTCTCTCAGAGGTGGGGCGTGGACTTGGCCTTGGGCAAAAAGCAATTCCAAAAGCAACTTTCAAGCCCTATGACTTCGGCTTTAGAGTCTGCGAGTGAAAGTCATTGTGCCATCATGCCAGCCCCGCGCTCGGATCGCATACTGATATGTACCGGCACGGTGGTCTGCGTACCAAGCAAGCATTTCCATGTTTGTTAGCCAGGCGCACACTAATGCAGACTGCTGCAGGTTGGTCGGCGCGTCGCCTCAAAGCTCACCAGATGCAACCGCATCTTCATTGCCGGCGATGCGGCACACACACATACACCCAAGGCTGGGGTGGGCATGAACATCTCGATCCAAGATGGCTTCAACCTCGGCTGGAAAGTTGCGTCTGCCGCTGCTGGAATCACGAAGCCGGAGGCCATCCTGCACAGGTACGAGCTCGTGCGCCATCCGGTCGCAAAAACGCTGTTCGAGTTTGGCCAGACATGGTCTGATCTGTTCGCCAACGACAAATCAGCGCCGAGGAGTTCAAGGCCCGCGACGAAAGATACGGTGACTTTAGTCAAGGCCTCCTACTAGGGTATCCGAGCAGCAGCCTCGTGGCCCACCAAGTTGACAGCTCATGCGGACGGACTGCCCGTCTGGTCAACAAACATCATGAAGAGTGATGGGCGTTGGCATATCGTTGTCCTCGCCGGTGACATATTTGTCCCCGCCCAGAGGGCACGTCTGCAGAGCCTCTGGACGCACCTTGAGCAGGAAGATGAGGATTCCATCAGGCGCCGCTTCACGCCGTCTGAAAGGAAGATTAACTCAGTCATCGACGTCATCGCCATAAACTCTGCTCCGAGGACAAGTCTTGACCTTTTCGATCTTCCGGAGGCACTGCGCCCCATGTACGACAATGGGCTTTGTTGCTACAATAATATGGGTGGACGAGGACCAGGATTTTGACCGGGGTGCCTATGTAATGGCCTTTGACAAATGGGGTCTAAACAGAAAGAGAGGTGCTGTGGCTATCATGCGCCCTGATCAGTATATTGGATGGCTTGGTGACCTGGAAGAGGCTCCGGAGATGAGGGACTACCTTGATGGGGTTCTCTGAACTGCTGAGTAATGGCCTTCTCGGCAAGTATCGAGCGGAGAGAGTCACGGCACGGTATGGTCAAAGTATTGGACAAGCCGCATCTGGCACTCCGCGCATCACATCTGTAGGAGTCGTTGGCGGCGCGTGGACCGAGTCAGTTGGGCAGCATCAAGCGCCACCCACGCGAGCCCTGGCGGCTTGTTTCAAGATTGGGTACTGCCAATTCCCATCAGTGTCCCTCCGATCCTTCTGCGCCCAAGTACGCGCGGCATGCAGATTTGCCACAGGGCCATTCAATTGAACACAGTGAACTTTGTCGGACGCAGCGTTGCGTTCATGCATATCCACAGATATTCTCATTCAATATGATGAGCTTCCCGCCTTGAAATCCCTTAGAGCCTGTTAAAATGGATCTAGAACAGAAATCAGATATGCTTTCTACACATGCGCGTGGCAATACTTTGGCTGCCTCAGTCCCGACGTATGTTCTAGAAAACTCGAGGCAGACCTCGATGACGGTAAGGGTCCAGCCGTGCTGCCGTTGGGTCCTGGTAGGCAGATCGGAATGCTGCAGTTAAGCGAGGGCACTACTCCTTGGACGGCGTTTACCCGGATAAGGTTCATTGCTGGGGCTCGCTTAAAACCTAGCTCATAAAGTTTGATGTGGAGAGAGGTTAATGTTTTCTTGGGGCTCTAGCGCTGGCAATGACGTGTTCATTTCTTCTTGATTTTGGTTGGCGTCAGAATACAAGATTTCGACAAGATTGGCATCTGGTATTCCCCGAAGTTGTTAGACAGTCTGCATAACGGCCGCCTCAGGAAGTACAGAAATGTGAAACAATTTGACCCGAGATACGTGCAAGGCTTGCAGACTATATGCCTATTGGGCAGGGAGTATATCATAGCTTAACGCTCAAGCGATGATAAACATAGGATGATGTTCATCCCCGCTAGAAGAAAGTATAATCTAGGTCTCCGAGTAAACTATCTACGCTTACTCGTATGTACTGAGTGATATGTGAATAGATAATCTTATCCCCGCAGGAAGAACTTATAATCTAAATCAAGAGACAGGTAACCCTCGATAGGTCGATCCCTTCCAATAACGATTATCTGAGTATACCGATCAAACCCCCTTCCGCCCCGGTTTTTCCCGGGTAAATAGCGCATATCTGGTCATACCGTGATCTAGAGGACCCCCCACCGCGTAAAATTATTAGAATAAGAGCCCTTTTCCCCCTAGCCTAGGGTAACTAAGAGCGGCGGAGCCTCGAAAATATTCGGTCTAGACGCAAGTTCCCCACTACCCGGCGATGTTTCAGTTAAGTCATCTAATCGGCAACACCGTTTATCTGAGTATAACGCGCACCCCCTTGTGACGGCCTAGTTTACTGTAATCGGTGTTTACTGTATAACATACACGCTTACCTTTGCCAAGTGGAATGTAATAACTAAGTAGTTTATAAGATTTCATTTTCTTAAAATAAGAGATGTACTCTAGTTTTGCTTTTAATCTATTAAAAGAATGTTTCAGGCGGCAATCCGTTTTCCTACTCGGAGTATGTAGGCTAAAAAGAAAAATATATTATAAGTTAATCTACACCGTCCAAGAAGAAAGTGTAATCAAGGGTTTCAAGTCATACCATTTACGCTGACTCGTACTAAGCAGTATATAAAGACTGTGCACACCCAGCGTTGTTCGCTCCAAACAAGAAACATACCCTGATATCCTTTTACCTGTCAACATGATTCTTTATGCGGCCATTAGCTTTTTCTTACTTGGAGCGACCGCGGCCGCACCGAGCCCAAATGGACAGCTCGAAATCCGCCAGAGTGATCCGAGGGCCCTGCGCTGCTTCGAGATACACACAGGTACAATCATTTACTGGTGTTGCCAATACACTTCCACCGCGTGCACTCGTGACGGAGCTACCGCTGTGAGTTTAGGGGGCAATAGTTTCCGAGCCATTACTGACTCCCAGCAAGTGTCAATGCGATTCACATTACTGGCCTAATTGCAAATCTATCAATGTAGGCACGGCAAGGGTGAGTAAAGGCTGTACTTGGCCCCTAATGCTAGTGAAAATCATCACTGATAATGATGCGTAGTGGGAGGGGTGTGGAGTTTAGGCTTATAAAGGCGGGAAGTGTCGACAGGAATGAAAAGACTGTGAAACAACGGGGCCAATACAGATAGCATGAATTTGAGTGAACATTTCAGGGTTAGATTTCAAACTGCCTGTAGCTTACAAATACGAGGGATTGGAATATTTGAACCGCAGCCGATCATGTACCTGGCATTTTGAGGCGAGTCACTCGGGAGAACTCAGTAGCAGCAGCCATTGGCAGACAGCATGAGCAAGCACGCATCTCTGCATCTTGTGTCCAGTTGCTGACCTTCCGCGGGGCGGGACGGGGCATTGGGAGAGCGTGAACAGTCATTTCGCCAGCAGCCTGATCCGCGATGCTTATACATATGCCTAAACGGCATCCATTCTCCCTCTCAACTTCGCGGGAGGCTCTCTCGGAATTTCCTGGTTGCTACCAGATTTCGCATTTCGATTCGCAAAGCGGGGCGTTCGCGCAACTTCGACGAACAAGCACGCCATCGCCGCGGATAGGCACCCGCATATTCCAGTCATTCAAACCACGAGCCCAGCCCGCTAGCGACACCTGGAGCCGGTAACTCCCACAGTCCTAAGGCACCAGTCAAGCGAAAATTTTCACCACTCACCTAGTTCCATGTTCAATTGCGCAACCTGAGTTCCGCTCGACTCTGCACGGTGGAAAATGGCGTCCATATCGAGCAAAGCATCTTCCTCATCTGCCTCCAGCGTCGGGGTTCCCTCGAGATGGAATAGTGGAATTGATGAGAGAGCTCCGCTGCTGCCTGCTGAAAGGCCCGGCATTAGAACGGTGGTTCAAGGGGAAGGTGAGACGGCAGCGTCAACCCGGAAACTGCCCACAGATGATTACATCCGCCCAACCACATCGCGCAAAAAGATCATAAGCATATTGGCGGTACTCCTGATTGGTAGGTCGCTCAAGGGCCCATGACTCATTGCTCTCCATGCCCCGCAGCACTCACTCATCGATAACGCACTTCAGGTGTCCTGCTTTCAAACGCCGATATATCCATCGTACTTGCAACTCATGCTCTGATCGCGTCTGAATTCAACGACCTCGCCAATTCAAGTTGGATCTTCGTCAGCTTTGGGCTCGCCGCCACCGCTGCGCAACCGCTGGTGAGCACTGTTGAGCGCATCGTGCCAGCCGTCCCCTGCTCACATCGTCCAGATTGGAAAGCTGTCGGACATTTACGGCCGCAAATATGTTCTCCTCACCACATATGGACTGTTCACGCTAGGCTGGTGAGTAATCTTCGCTTCCAAGTTGTTGCACATGGGCTGATTGAGACGTCCCAAGCGCAATCATGTGAGTCGACGACGCGGTCCGAGTCGTTTTCGGCATCACTGATGATTGAAACAGCGGCGTTGCGCCTTCTCTCGGGGTCGTCATCCTAGGCCGTGTGATATCTGGAATTGGTTGCGCGGGGATGAGCGCTTTGGTGTCCATCATCATAACTGGTTGTTCACTGTCTCTCCTCCCCCGAAAGCAGCCGCTTACGCCCCATACAGATCTTGTGCCACTGCGTGACGTCGCTGTATGGCGTAGTTATGTCAACATATTCTCAACGACTGGAAGATGTTTGGGCGGACCAGTTGGCGGCTGGTTCACAGACACGATTGGTTGGAGATGGTAAGCTCTTCCCCTCCCTGGCGCTGCCGTAAAAGCTGCTTCTCAGGACTTCAGGATGTTTCTCGGCCAAGTTCCAATTATGATAGTGGCATCTGTCCTTGCGTGGTTCCTCATCCCGGCCACCATTCCTCCAGCGTATGCGCGTGAGCCTGCCGAGGACGACGATAACGGAATGCCATTTTCACGGCTCGACATTGCCGGCTCTATCACCCTCGCATCGGCCATTCTCTTCCTGATGTTGCCATTGGAGCTGGGCGGCCAAGAGCTTCCCTGGTCGCATCCAATGATTTTTGTGCTTGGCGGACTGGCTGTGGTGACGGGTGTGCTCTTCGTGCAAGCAGAGAAAAGAGCGAAAGAGCCTGTATTCCCACTCGGGCTTTTCAAGGTGAAAGACTTCGTCATCAGTTTCACTGTCTTCGGATTGCAGATGGGCGCGCAGTCAAGCATGATGTTCACCGTCCCGCTTTACTTTCAGGTCACCGAAGCCGCCAGCTCGACCAGAGCGGGAGCGCATCTCCTTCCGGCGGTCATGGGAAACACAATCAGCCAATTGATAAGCGGAGCTTTCATTGGGCGGACCGGCCGATACAAGTTCCTCGCCCCGGTAGGGACGTCCCTGACCTCAGTGTGCTACTGCCTTTTGCTTTTGCGGTGGGATGGCCATACCAATCTCTGGGAGAGCCTTTACATTATCCCCGGGTTAGGAGAAATCCCCACTCAGTCCATGTTTTTCTTATGAAACTAATTTCCTGAGCAGTGGATTCGGGACCGGACTGGCTGGATCGGCCCTCTTCATTGCCCTGACTGCGTCCATTGATCCCTCAATGGTGGCGATCGGTAGCTCAAGCATGTACCTGTCTACCTCGGTCGGTTCTCTGTTCGGTATGGCGTCGAGTTCTGCAGTTCTGCAGTCGGTAGTGCGGCACGGCTTGCAGAGGGTCGTCGCGCCCGACGTAGCCGATCGCGACGAGTTCATCCGACGATGTCTCGAGGACATTGGATTCATTCAACGTCTACAGGAGCCCATGAAGAACAAGGTTGTCCAAATCTACCTTCGAGGCTTCGATGGAATCTATAGTAAGCCCCAAGCCCTGTATCCGCGACCGTGAGCTTATGTATTCGCAGTCCTGTCCATTGCTTTGTCAGCTGTATGCACTTTTTTGGCGCTGTTCATCAGAGGACGACCACTATTATGACCTGTCCTAGAAGATGCTCATCCCGCATACGCACCAACTCAAGGGACATTGTAGAACAGTTTCAGACGCAAGTAGATCCATGCCAAAGAGTAGTTTGCAGACATTCAACGCATATGATAGAGCTTCATTTTCCCAAAATCCGCACGCCGCAAACACCCGGAGATGCGTCGCACCCAAAAAAGAAAAAGGCCCAAAATGAAACACCAACGCCGTCGCCTGCGTCCTTTGAAGTGATGCCGCGCCCAGGACCGCGCAAAATCACCTGTCTTTCCAGTCTTCCCATCTCCAACCGCTCACGCCCTCCTCCACCGTCAGCCGCCTGGTTTCAAACCGGATGGCCTCGTACATGACAGCGGCGCCCCTGGCCTGCTTATGCCACGGGCCTTTCCCGCCGTCTGCAGCATTCTGCCTCGAATGCCAAAAGCCTGCGCCGAGATGTCAGCAATTGATGTTCTCTGCGTAGGGAGGAGCCGCCGGGGGGTGGGGACGCACAGGTGGCGAGGTTCCGCCTCTCGGCATCGGGCACTCCAAACCAGTACTTGAGGAGGCCGCCGCTCCGCACCGCCTCCTCGTGGCTCTTCTCGTCCAGCAAGCCCAGCCGGTCGCGGTCGATGGCGTCCTTGAGCACGCTCCTGAACGCAACGACGTAGAACTCGGAGCGCGGCCACGCGAACCCGTGCTCCTGCGCGACGAGCCTGCGCAGCTCGGCGAACAGCGCGCCGAAGTCGAAGGCCCGCTCGTACGGCAGCGTCGCAAAGTCGCCCGACACGGGCGCGAGGGACTGCAGCGCGCGGGCGAAGAGGGCGGAGGCCGTCGGCAGGCGCGCGAGATCGAGCGTGTGCGTCCGGCCGGGGTAGGGCGAGGCGACGATGTGGCCGGGCAGGAGCTCGCATGCGGCGACGGCCGGGTTGTTGAGATGGTGCACGAGCTGCAGCCGATCAACGATCGCGGGCTGCTGCTGCTGCTGCTGCGGCTTTCCCTGTTGGATGGCGGCAGAATCTGCTGTGGCGGTGCTGTTGGATTCGGTTGGGGGGATGGCGGCGGGCGGGTGATCGGCAACGGCGGCGGTGCTCATGGCGGCGGGAGTGCTCTTTGTCCTGGGGCGTCAGGGCCGTTGGGGGAATGGCCAGGGGCTGAAGGTTTCCAAAGTACTCAAGGGAAGATTTGGGCGGCCGGTCTGCGAGAGCTGGCCTGGATGCTCTGATTTGGCGGTAATGAAGAGCGAGCTCGTCTCGGTCCAGGCATGTACGGCGGCAGTGACTTGCTTTTCAAGCTGGGCCGTTTACGAGGCGGCTTCGCGCGATCCTTTTGTGCAATCACGCAAAATGATGCCTTCGACGCGTTTTATGGCTCAGGCGGCTGCTAGGTATGACCGCCACGCACGAGCCATTGCAGCTTTGGCTCTCGCTGCTGGAGAGGTGCGTGGCCAGGTCTCAAAACTAAGGGATGCCCACGTGTAGGGCCGCGGAAGGGCTGCTGGTCGCTGGTCCCCGTCCCACAAAAAGCCCTCCGCGCGTCCACTCGGGCTGACTTTGCTGGAATTCGTTGCCCCTTTGCGACAAGGTCTGTGCCAAGCTTAACGCTGTGAGACGGTGCGGAACAAAAGATTTTCTTCTAGGCCTCGGTTCTTGAGCGGCCTTTTTAACTTCCAACCAGCCAGTTCTCCTCCCAACCAACCGATGTACATACCACGGCGGTCAGTCCGTTCACGGTCCGAAGAACGTCCGGTTTCACTGTGACGCATCCCCTACCGGCCCGTGGTTTGGACACCGCATTTTCCGCATTGCGCACCGCCTATCCCTTGTTCGCTCGGGACCCGACGACTCGTCCTTCCCCTGTCGACCAAGGACGCCGGCGGAGCGAGAGAGCACCGCAGCAACAGCATCCTCTGCCGAAGCGTTCCTGAGAGACGCTCAGAGGCTCACCTCCTCCTTCCTCCTTTTGGCAGCAACCTTTAGCACGGGATTCACGTAAACACTGGAGCCGAAGGGAGCGCGGAGCTGCGGGTTCTCGTCCACAAACCTCCAGTCGTACTTCATGACCAGGTGGGCGAGCATTAGCTTCATCGTGTTGGCAGCGTAGAAGCGGCCCGGACAGGCGTGGACGCCCAAACCGAAGCCCAAATGCTCGGGGCTGATGCTCGCGAACTGGTACTTTGACTCGTCGCCCGGCTGCGAGCGTAGCCTGAGGAATCTGTAGCCGTCGAATCGGGTCGCGTTGGGCCAGAGAGCCTCGTCGAGGTTGTTCGTCGCGTGGACCATGAGGGCGCTTCCGGCGGGAAGAGTCAGGCCGTCGGACAGCGTGACCGCCTTCTCGACGTAGCGGTCCATGACCACTAGTCACCGTCAGCAAGCTGCGGGGGACCTCCCGTGCTGGAGAATACTCACGCGCATCTACCATATGTCTGCGGTGCGATTCCTTGATGAAACTGTCATGGAGCTTCATCCGGCTCAACGAATTTCTTTGCCAGCCTTCGTTGCCAATCACCGAAACCACCTCCTCTCGGAGCGGACCCGCATACTCGGGGTGGTTGATCAAATCGGCCATCAGCCAGCTCGACGCTTCCGTTGTCGTATGAATGGCAGCCACCGACAGCATGATCTGCGCGTCGGCGATGTTGAAGCGCCGTCCCTTAGCAGTCTCGTCCATCCAGCCGATCATGTTGTCGGCCTTCGGAGGCTCCCTGCCTTCGGCCACAGCATCCTGGACAGCTTGTCTGCGCGCGTCGACGTAGGGCTGGATGACGCGGTGCCCGACCTTGGACAGCTCCCGCAGCTGCCGACAGGGCGGAAGGAACCAGTAGACGAAGGGGCGGAGGACGGGAGACCAGGACAACAGAGCTTGTTGGCCGGCAAACCCAGCGACGGCGTACGTCTGGCACAATTCAAGCCATTCCTTGTTGCGGGAGAGCTCAGGGCCGAGGAAGACGCGCGAGGTCACCTGGCCAATCACCCGGGCGATCAGGCCGCGGAGATCAACTTCTGTCCATTCTTACACGAGATTGTCAGAGACGGAGAAGGACGCGGGGCCGGCAAAGCCTACCTTCATCGCTTCCCAGCAGCTCGTCGAGGATCTTGGTGACCTCTTGCGAGATTTCCTCTGTGAAAAGCGCTGCATTCTGGTCAGCTTAGGGGGCGGGGGGAAATTGTAAACTGGAATGCTCATCTGCACTCTTACTTAGCGATTGGGTAAGCTTGTTCTTTGTCGCATCCTGGATGACGTTGTGCTGGTTCAGGGTGCCAAACGGCTCGAATCCGGGGTAAGAGGAGAAGAATTCCTTGGAGTATCAGAAGATTGGAAACAGTCTGCGAAGCGGAAGAGACCTACCCTGGTGATGATCTTGCCAAAGCTCATATGCGGATTGTTTCTGATCTCGTACGCATATCGGTTGGGGAGCACGATCTTGGGCCCGCTGGCAGTGATCACTTGGAACGCGCCCTTGTGCTGATGGGGTCAGCCGGGCTATCCCGTGCACGCAGAGATTGTCGAGTGGTACCTGCTTGGCCCCCGCCTCCAGAATCTGACATCCATTGACTATCCAGTTGGCTCTCGCCTTTGCCATTTTGAAAAGGCCATTCTGATCCAGCCCGACGACCGGAAACCCTTCGAACGGCCGTTCCTCCAAGTAATACACCAAGTAGGCAACTGATAAGGCGGCAAAGGCAAACAGGACAGGGATCGGGCTTAGTTCTCCTACCGGGGAGGCAAGGCTGAGGGCCATTGTGCAGACGAGAGAGCGACCGCGACAACGGGTCCGAGAATGTGGACAGTTATGCTGCCGCGGCCGGGCCTTTATAGCCGTTGCGAAGATGCGGCTCAGCAGTTGTGCCGCAACGGCGGGCCCAACGGTCTTGAATGTGCCTGTTTCCGCCCCGAAAGCGCAGCACATCACCAGTGCTGAGAGACTGCCGGCCCGGCGGCTATCAATGGCCACGCGGGGGCTTGGAAGGAGAAGCTACGCCGTACGCTGAGCTCCAATCGAACCTCGAGGCTCCTGGAATCCCCATACCAGCCAATACCGCTGCAGTGACCGGCAGCCCGCGCCGCATTTGACGCCCGTCCTGGCGTGGGACCTGCTCTTTCGGGCGCGTCTCGTACGACGGTCGAGTGAAGGATGAGGCACGATCTGCCGGGGCAAGCGTGGTGAATCCGCCCTGCACATCGCAAAAGTTTGTCCCGAAGTCCAGGCAGCAGCCTGCAAAATGTGGGTCTTGCGCAGGGCCACGCGCTCCCCGACGCGCTGATCTTCAACCCAGCACCGCTTTTGCCGAAGAGAGCAACCAGCAGCAATTCGACTCCGACAAGACAGCGTCGTGCGAATGCGTTTGGATCGCAATCGCCGCCAGCCTTCTTCGTCTTTCACCATTCTGCCCGTGGTTGCGTCACGACGACCGGAGCCTCCCACGTCTTGGTCCGCGACGCCGGTATGCGCGCGGCGGACATCGAAGTCTTGCCCGGGTTCCTTCATTGCATTCCCGCTCTATCACTGCGTCTCAGAGCTGATGAACTCGTGCGCTGCGCTTTCAGCGGAGGGCAGGAGTGCTGTGATGCGCTCCTTGTACCCCGCATGCACTCAAAGGGCGCAGATGTAGAAGGGCGCGCGTCTGCGAACCGTGCGAATCCTGCAGGCGGCGCATAAAGCCGTGGCATAGAGCCTCCGCCCGCCCACGAGTCACAAAAGCTTTGCCCGTCGGCATTCTGCAGCCCGTAGCAGGATATACTCAGCATGGATCGGGAACAAGACCTGGCGGTCACACGGGCGGCGGAGGACCGTCCACCGCAAGAGCCGGCGTTTGTTGCAGCAGCCGTTGAGCCTCTTGCACTTGAGGGCGCATCCCCGCCACGCAGCAGCTTCAGAATCACGGCGATCGTGGTTGCGCTGTTTGTAAGTTCAACACCACCGCTCATCCCGACAATGCTTCGGCTAAATCCGCGACAACAGTTAACCATCTTCGTTGCTGCGCTGGACCAAACGATCGTGTCGACAGCCATCCCAACCATCACGTCCCGGCTGCACTCAGCGTCCGGCTACACGTGGATCGGCAGCGCGTACATCCTGGCCTCGGCCTCAGTGTCGCCCGTCTGGGTCAAGTTGTCGGACATCTGGGGCCGCAAGCCCATCATGCTGCTCGGCCTCGTCCTCTTCTTCGGCGGCAGCATCCTCTGCGCGCTCGCCCCCACAATGAGCGCGCTGATCGCGGGGCGCGCAGTCCAGGGCGTGGGCAGCGGAGGCGCCATGCCCCTGGTCACCATCACCATCTCCGACCTCTTCAGCCTCCGGCGACGCAGCCTCTTGTTCAGCCTCACCGAGGTCGTGTGGGCCGTGGCCGGCGGGATAGGCCCGGTCCTCGGTGGCGTGCTGGCGGAGCAGGTCTCATGGCGATGGATCTTCTGGATCAACGTGCCCATCGCCGGCACCGCCTTCGTTCTGATCCTCCTCTTCCTCGACGTGCACGATCCACGCACCCGCCTTTCCGACGGCCTGCGCGCCGTGGACTGGTTCGGCACCGTGTCCGTCCTTGGACTGACGCTGATGCTGCTGCTGGGCCTCAACTTCGGCGGCGTCGTGGCGTCCTGGTCCTCCGCCAAAGTCATCTGCCTGCTCGTCGCCGGCGCCCTCCTCGCCGTCCTGTTCGTTGTCGGCGAGAAGCGGCTGGGGGCTGCTGCCACCCTTCGGCCGCTCGTCCCCATTTCCGTCCTTTCGCAGCGCACCATCGTCGCCGCCATCACCGCTTCCTGCCTCCACCAGTTCGTCTCCATTGCTGCCGAGTACTACCTGCCACTATACCTCCAGTCCGCCCAGCTCGCATCCCCGACGCGCTCCGGCCTGCTCATCCTGCCGCTCATCCTGACCGAGGCCGCCGCTGCCACTGCGGCTGGCATGCTGATCCACCGCACCGGCGAGTATCGCCAGGTGCTGCAGGCCGGCATGGTCCTCACGGCGCTGGGCGTTGCCCTGTGGACGCTGCTCGACGCCCGCACCAGCGTCGCGGTTGTTGTTGGATTGCAGGTGGTGGCTGGTATCGGCGTGGGCGCGTGCTTCCAGCCGCCCACCATCGCGGTGCAGGCCGTCGTACCCGACCAGGATGACGTTGCCAGCGCAACGGCGGCGCTGGTGTTCCTGAGGAATTTGGCCACCGCGGTGAGCGTCGTGGCTGGCGGTGCGCTGTTCCAGAACGGGGTGGCGTTGCGCGAGGGCGCGTTGAGGGAGGCCGGGATGGGCGCGGAGGCGGCGCGGGAGCTGGTGGGGCCCGATGCAGCGGCGAATGTGGGCTTGATCGGAAGGATTGAGGATGCTGGGCAGCGGGAGGTGGTCAAGGACGCGTTTGCGTGGAGCCTGCGGAACCTTTGGATCATGTATGCATGCGTAGCTGCGTGCGGCGCTGCGGCAACATTGTTTATCGAGAGAAGGGTTCTGAGCAAAGACCATACGGAAACCAAGACAGGGCTCAGGAAAAAGGGAAACGAGGCCGTCGCTGAGGGCTGATCGGCCCACAGCCGAAAGAGGCAAACATAAGGACGGGGATTCGGTAAGTATCGTGGACGGAACACCTAACAGAATCCGCTGCTTTGGCAAGTTCACTTGGACAGTTCGTAAAAGCGCCTTGCGTTGATATAGACTTGCCTATTGCTGTGTGTGCATATGTATACCCCCGAACCCTTCCCACAGCTTTTGTTTGGCATCTTTCATTATTAATGATTACGCACTCCTACTGAACAAACCCCGCCGGTAGATCTAAATAACGGTACCCTTGACCTGCTTCTTGTCGACGTTGTAGTCCTTCCAGATGGCAATGGCTGGAACAGCAAGGATGAGAACAGCGGTGGCAGCGATACACTCGTACTTCTGAGCGTAGCCCCAAGCGTAGTTGATGGCGTCCCTGGTCTGGCTGCCTACGGGGTAAGTGAGCTGGGTGGTGTAGCCACCAGCAACAATAGTGGCCCAGTTGGCCTGCTGATCAGCGGGCAGTTTCGACCTGAGGGCCTCGCCGAACGTGTTGTTGTAGATCGCAGCGCCGACTGCCTGTCCAATGGCGCCACCGATGCTGGACATCAAACCAAGGATCGAAAGCATCATGGGGACGCCCTGGTGGTCGGCGGCAGCCATGACGGCCATGTCGTTGCCGATGACGAGGGTACCGCCGGCGAATGCGATGAAGATTTGGCACATGATGATGTAGCCGATGTCGTTGTCGGTGCCACGGAAATGGATCATCAAGCCGGCGCCGAGGAACATCAGGGGCAGACCAAAACCGAAGCAGGTCCACTTGAAGTGCTTGGTCCAGCGCACCCACAGACCGAAGATGGGTGACCAGAAGCACGAGCCTACATTGTAGATCTGCGTCATGTAGCCAGTCATGGAGATGTTGAGGTTGTAGACAACCATGACAAAGTAGTAGAAATAGAGATCCCACGAGTAGAAGCTGAAGTAGAGCACTGCAGACACGACGCAGGCGCCGAGAACGGTGCGCTCCTGAAGCAGCTCCCAGCGGACGAAATGCTTGGTGGCGAAGAATCTCTCCCAGACGTAGAAGACGGGGAAGAGAAGAATGCCGATGACGACCATGGCGATGAATGTGGCGCTGCGGTACTCGGACCTTCCATAGGAGGCCAAGCTGAAAGGCAGCAGGAAGAGGACGAAGGCGGCCATGAGGATGAAAGCGCCAATGACTGGAGAAGTGTTAGCGGGAAGATGGAGCGTGAAGAAAAGGTGGGGGCGCACCATCAAACTCCTTGATGTAATGGACGATAGACTGCATGGCGGTACGGCCACTGGCCTCTGTCTTGTAGATGCCCAGCCTCACGGCCTTCCTCTGGTAGTACTTGAAGACGATGGCCAGCGGGGCGAAGACGACGAACATGATGGGGATGAACACGCCGTACGCCACGCGCCATGTCGTCATGCCCAGGAATGACTGCGCAGCAAGGGGGCCGGTGAAGGCGGTGCAAATGAAGGGCGTGCTGACGAAACCGAACGCAAACGCTCTGTTGCGGAGGCCAGAAGTGTCGGCAATGAAGACGTCGAGGATGAGGTAAATGGCATCGTAGCCAATCCAGTACAGGACATAGCCGGCAGCGTAGCTATCAGGACCGTCGGAACCGGAGATAATGGCCATGCCGACCAGGTAGACAACGACAAAGAAGGAAAAGGCCTCGGCACGACCCCAGATGTTGAGAGTCTTTGCAATCGGCAGCTTCAAAACACCGCCAATGATGCTGGAAAGGATGTTGGCGGTGGAGATCTGGGGAGCGGTGGAGAAGTTCGAGTAAGCAAGGTAGTTGACGTTGTTGCCAATGGACTGCTGGAACGCCAGCATGAAGAAGCAGACCCAGATCCTGCAGTGCCGTCAGCGAGTGTTGCGGACCGAACTCACGACAGTTGAAACGTACCATGCGTAGATGAACCAGACGGTCTTCTTGCTCCAGACCAGGGCGGCGGCCTCGACCTTCTGCACGCCCTCCTCGGCCTCCTTGGTAATCTGGTCGGGGTGCTGCTGGATCTCGCGCTCATTGCGCGCCTCGAGGCTCAATGTGTCCGCGTCGCTGCTCGAAGGGTGGTCGACAGTGACATCGTTCTTGGGCTCGTGCTCGGTCTGCGGGTTGACAGCCGATTCGGCGACGACGGCGTCCTTGCGGCCCCTGAGGTTAGAGAAGACGCCCATGGCTGTTGCGGGTTGCGGCACGGCAGGATGGCGAGCGGGAAGGCTTGGAGACGCAAGCACGACGGGGCGGGAGTCGGAGAGCTTAAATGACTGATCTACCCGTCCTCCTGCCCTGCAGAAGGGCGACTAGCAGAGTTTTTGCCGACGACCATGCCCCGGGGTCGCCCACGATGTCGGTGGCCTGGCTGGAGAGCGACATTTTCATCTAATAAGATAAGATAATCCTGGGGCCGCGACGTCGGCGCATCTCAGGCGAATGAGGGCGCAGTGTGGGCGCCGACAATGGGCCCAGGGCGGGCCAAGTGCATAAAAGGCGCCACCGCCACCGCCTTAGTTCCGCCAATAAGTCTTGAATCGAAGCTGTCGCCGGATCTAATCTGATCCGTGCCATCGCCCGGCCCGGTATCTGCCGCCCGATGCGACGCTGCTCGAGAGGTGACGTGAAGATTCTCCTCAGCGCCATGTCACTTGGCCCGCAGAGCCCACGTCCGCCCGGGCGCCGACGCTGCTTGCCAGTGCCCGTCTGATGCAGGCCAAGCCTGCAACGGCGAAGAAGCTTTCGAAGCACTGTGCCGCCGACTGCGGCGCCCGCGCCCGTCCCTCGCCTCGGCACAGGCGGCGCAGCTGCAAGCACCATCGTCCAGAACATGGCCCTCTTCCGCGGCCTAATGCACCCGGCCTGTTCGAGTCTCGATGATCGGAACCGCCGACGCCGCGTCAGCCCTCGCCTCTACCCGGCCGTACACCTCCGCGCCAAGTGCCAGCGCTCCATCTCAGACGACCACCTGGGCCTCGTGAAAGCGCTCTGGCGAGGCCGGCGGCGCGGAGGAAATACCTTTCTTTTTTCTTTTTATTTATTTTCGCTGGCGAGCTGACCGCGCCCCACGAATCGTGGCTCAAAGGACACGGTAATCTCCGCATGTGGGCCGAGCATCAGACGAGGCCTGCTACAACTCGAACCTCCTCCGTCGCCGCTTCCGTCCATTCACCACACACGCAATGGAGCGCACTACGCCATGCTCTTGTCTTCGCAGCTTCGAATCGGCGCTCCCAGCTGCGCGCAGCAGTAAGCCGGCTCGGGTGTTGGCTAAAGCCCGACGATCGAGCGACAAAGCCCGATGGTGGTGGGGCCAACGCGGAGCGAGCAGCGGCATGGATGAAAAGGAAAAGAGTCGGCTCGCCCTCCCAATGAGGAGCCACGCGGTCCGCCCCGTCTATCTGCCCCCGCCTGATTGGCCGGTAAGTGTTGGGTAGGCTTCCTCGCCCGCTCGTGCAAGGCCACGAGTGTGGATCCTTCCAGGTTAATACAACTGCTTAAACGTTTAATATATAGCCTATTTCCTCTTCCTGAGACCGCAGAACCAGCCGCTTCTGCCGCCCGTCAGCGCTCCTGATGCTCATGCGAGTGAAGATCCGGCATTGCACACTGCCAATCCTTCTCCACAATTCCAACACGAGACGAACTGCCGCGTCTTTCCTCGGCAAGCCACGCTGTCCCGGACGTTGGTCATCCATGTAAATTGCTCCCTCCCGTTGTTCCGGGACCGAATAGCGGCCGCCAGGCGGATGCGCGGCGCAGCTTTGCCCGGCAACGATCAGCATCTCTCGCTTCTCTTAGCCTTTGCAGAGTATTTCTCCGTATAGCCCTGCAACGCTGCCTTTGCCTGATCCAGGTGACACGTCAACACTAGCAAACGGTTTCGCAGATGGGCCAGCCTTAATTACTTCACTTGTACAACAACACGTCTTCCGCCAGTGATTGTAAAGAGGGTCCCCTGCATTTCATCGCGCGTTTAGCAGCGTCAGCATCGATGCAACAACTTCCCACCAGGAACTGGCAAAATGGCATAACATTTTTGCTGACTATACGGTCAACCGCTTTTGGCGCAAGGCAATGGAAATACCCAAGAATCCACCACTCACAACCCCAAAGCGCCAGCGGACAACTGCAAACCCCTTTCCATCGGGTACGTGTTTTCAGCGACAGCGGCGCCGTCCATAGCCTCGTGCATCTCAGTGCCATGCCAAAGGAGCCGACGTCCTCCAGGTACCGATACTCCGAGTTCTACTTCAAAACGAACCCCGCCAGGCCAACAAAGAGCCGTTTCATCCCAAGTGAGACAGAGAAAAGAGGCCCCCAACCAGGAGCCGTGGAAATGCCACCCCTCTACGCCATCAGCCAAGCCCGAGTCAACTGCCCGGGCGTGCACCACTTCGCGCTCGCGATCTCGTGCAGCAAATCTGCCCACACGGGATTCTTCGGAAGATGCCCGCCGAGGAGCGCGTCATGAAGCGGCGAATGCACCTCTCCACGAAGTTGTCGTCGTCGTAGTATTTGCAAGCAACAGTCCCCTTGCTCGGGGTGGGTGAACGGGCTGCCACTGCGACGCCCGGCCTGCCGCAGGCGGCGAGTAAATCTTTGGCCAAATCCTCAGTGGCGATGAAGAAGGGGCTGCCCTCGCTCTGCGCGGCGTGGGTACGGCTCAGAGTCGCTGTCGAGATTTCAAAGCGGCTGAGGTACTTGATCTTGCCTTGCCCGTTTATCTGTGCGCGTTTGTCTTTGGTGGTGCCAGAAAAGAACGCTAACGCTTTGAGGTTGACCATGGCCTGCATTGTGTGTTCAATTGGTGTCTTGCTAAGGATGCAGTGGGTGCAGTTTAGGTCGACGGTGTTTGTTCAAGCCTGAGCTGGCATGCTTTCTTGACGCATTTGACGTTTCTGCAGAAGCTGATGTCCGTCTGGCCAACAAGGCAAACGTATCCGGTAGCGTTAAAGACCAGGTCGCAACTCCCGGTTGGCTTGAACCATCTACAGATTGGGTCCTCCGGATCACACTTTCACGTGGATGAGATGGCTTGTACTAGTCGAGTGCTTGTCGTGGCGCAGAGGTGCTGAATTTTCACGGATGTCCGCGCTATCTCAGAGCATCTCCATGGCCTTGAAAGCGCGGCCGTGGAGCTTGAAACAGTCTTCATCAGGGCATACCTCGCCGGCAGACCCAGGCACTCCCTTGAGACTAACGCTCTGTCGCCGCACAAAGTAGTAAATTAACAATCTAGCGAAACCAGGCTGTTTGCTTGCCCAACACCTTGGAGTCAAGCATGGAATAAGGCTACTTGGGGGCGTGCCTTCCAACAAGCTCATGCAGCGTGGAGTTGATGATCGGTGGGTGCGCGAATTGACGCGCCCCTGCGGGCGGGCGAGGACTGTCTTCGGAAAACATAACCGCATTGGTTAGGATTATGGCATGTTTCCGCGAAGCAGGAACGTTGGTCTCGTAACGCGTATCAAATGATTCGATAGAACCCAAACGGAGCTCGTGTTTTTTGACTTTGAGACATTTGAGCTTTTTCGCGGTTCAGCGAACAGCTGCTCGAAGCTTTTGGCCTGGGCGGCGTAACATCACTGGAGCAGATTTTGCTCAGCTCGCAGGTTAACGCGCCCCGCAGTGAGAGATTATAAAACTTCTGGCATCCCACTATTTCGCGTGGCAGATGCCGCACTACACTACAACTTCGTCTTTGCGCACTTCACCCTTCGCGCCCTGTTGATGCCAGTCCCGACGATGATGACCACGACTTCCTTTGAGTTGAGCATGCATGCGCACATCATGGCAGTTGCCTTTGCTTGTCTCATTCTTTACGCCACTTGTCAAGTGGTATTGTGCCCGGAAAGCTGTCAATGACCTGCGTAAGCAGGGGCTGGTATGTACTTGCTTCTGATGAGAATGACTTTCTCGTGTTAAGAGAAATCTTTCAGCCGGTAGCAGGGTGGAGCTGGCTTGTCGGCAGCTTGTCCTCATTCAAGGAGTACATGGACAGGCTACCTAAAGGCGTATCAACAAAGTACGCGTTTGCCCAGATGTCGCTGGAAAGCAACAGAGGAGCCATATACGCCGATCTCTGGCCGTTTTCAATGCCGGTTCTTGTCATCAACAGCCCGATGATGGCCGCCCAGATCAAAGAACAAGTAACCGAGTCCAGAAGGACACCGGGAGTTAATGAAGGCATTGACGGCATCACGGGAGGCCCCAGTTTAGTCACGCTGCCACACAAGCTGTGGAAACCGTGGCGCGCCACTTTCAACCCAGCCTTCAACCCATCTTATATATTGGACCTTACTCCGCAAATCGTCCGCTGCGCGGAGACATTTGTGGAGAAGCTTCGCACCCATGCAAAGGCGAAGGCCTTAATCCAACTAGAGGAAGACACGCTCCGCTTAGCCTTGGATGTGATCGGATTAGTGACGTTGTAAGTTTCCACGATATGTGGATAGTGCGGCGGATACTTATAAGAGGTAGGAACAAGGAGTGGGACTATCAGAGAAAGGATGCAGCCATTCCGAGGAGCCTCCGCAAAATGATTGAGAACACGCGTCTTGAGAGGAAGTACCAGTTTTTGGAGAAACTCAATCCTCTTCCACGTCTCCATTTAGCGTATCATGATCGCATCCTCCGCCGAGAGATTGAGAAAGTGCTGGACGAGTGTTTCTCAAAGCGTAAGCAAGAGCAGAGGACTCCAAGAAAAGGGGTGAAATCCATCATCGCCTGCGCCTTGGATTGCTACATGGCAGAAAACAAAGCCGACGAGGAGACGCTTGATCCAACATTCAAACAGCAAGCTTCCACCCAACTCCGCCTCTTTATGTTTGCCGGCCACGACACAACTTCCTCGACCATCATCTACGCGTACAATTTGCTGTCGCAGAACCCAAACTGTCTCACCCGCCTTCGCGCGGAACTCGACGCCTTCCTCGGTCCCGACGTCCACGCCGCCGGGGCACGCCTCTCTAGTGACCCGCTCATAACCAATCAGCTACCATACACCACCGCATGCATCAAAGAGACCCTGCGCCTTTACCCAGCCGCCTCCGTCGTCCGCCTCGGCAGCCCTGACGTCGTCTTGACCGACGAGGACGGCACGCGCTACCCGACGACGAATACTGTCCTCTACAGCCTGCACTTCGCCATCCACCGTAACCCCTGCGCATTCCCCGAGCCCGACGTCTTTAACCCGGAGCGCTGGTTGGTCGGGCCCGAGCATCCGCTGCACCCGCCCAGGGAGGCGTTCCGGCCCTTTGAGCACGGCGCGCACAACTGCATCGGGCAAACGCTGGCGATGCTGGAAATCAAGGTCGTGCTCGCCATGACGGCGCCGGAGTTCGACATCGTACCTGCGTACGAGGAGTGGGACAGGCTGCGCCCTGATGGGGGCCGGATTAAAACGGCCTTTGGGGACCGTGCGTTTGGGGTGTCGGACACAGCGGGCGGGGCTCATGCGGCGCACAAGTATCCGTGTCGTGTCACCGTCAGGGCTTGACGGATGAGGGTAGTGTTGCCTATCAAGCACGTCAAGGTGCAGTATAGAAATATATCCATATACAGTGAGGCGTGTAGATCAGCTTACTGATTCTATAGGCTTCAAAGATTTCTCTCTACTATTTTATGCTGATTTCTTTGCATTAAGAAAGTACTACAGAGCCACCAGTATACTAGCTCCTACATAAACATAGCTAATAGTCCCCGGTTATACTTAGGCTAGTCTAATGGTTGGAGGATATTTCGAAGCACTTCTTAGCGCAGTATTCATCGCGGTCTAATAAGTATTAGAAACTCTAGAGCTTAGGGGCTTTATGACCCCACGGGCGGAAAGCCCGCATGGGAAGAAGTACCGCACCGTGGCTAGCTTCTGCTGCCCAGCGGGCGCGTCGTCCGGGCCGCCGGGCAGCGTCCTCAGCGCGGCCAGCGAGCGCGCGACGGGCGGCAACAACCCAGTAGGGTCGGCCGCGGCGGCCAGGACGGAGGCGAGGCGCTCGACGAGGGCATGCGTGCGCGCGTCCCGCTCCGGCGCCTTGAGGATGGCGAGCAGCAACGAGAATTAATCAAGTAGGTCGGTCATGATATAGGACTTATACCTGTCAAAAGCGGAAGAAACAACTTGCACACGCTTAGCGTGTAATATAACACTTTATACACTCGCATAGCAATATATAAACCTGTCAAGCCACGCATTTATAGCTTACTAAATGTAAAAAAAAGGGTATAACGGTTTGCACACCTTTAACTAGGATACTCTGGTGGTCTATTGCCTACCGCCGGCTCAGCCCTTCCGCCCCTCTAGCGTAGCGGCCTAAATAAGGCTCGGGCTGTTGTATGAAGCTAAAATATGGCTGGACAGGTGTGTGCTTCGCTACGCAAGCGTGCAAAGTGCTGTATTAACCCGCCAAGAGTACGTAAATTGTATTATCCCGCCTTCAAAATTCTAAGTCTAAAACAGTAAATGAAATAAGACCTAGCTCTTTAATAGCCGTTAAGTAATATTTACTTATGTTGAATCTTCCTAGGCATTGACCGTGTCATACCGGCTCTTCGCTCGGATTTGCGGTCCCCATTTAAACAGGACCCAGGGGATAGGCAACATAGCCAGAGATATGAAGCCCAATAGACTCGTCGCCCAATCGATGCCGAGTTTTTCGTACACTGTTGCGCGCTGTTAGCACTCTTCTCTAATGGATAACCTGTCCCTGGGAGGCACACTTTGTATGGTGAAGAGAGGAAAAACTCCGGCAATGGTGTATCGCGCGAGGCCGTTTGCAGCAATCGCGCTGGCGCCGGTCAGAGGTCCATATGCGTGGACCAGATATTGAGAGGTTCCAATCTGTCTCGCCTATTAGTATCACCGCATGCGAGAGATGCTCAGGGGACGAACGAAAACACTCAGGTTTCCCCAGGCGAAAGGCACGGCCGCGACGACGCAACTTGCCCAGTGCACGCTTGGCCGCGCGGACCAAGCCAGCCAGAAGAGACCGACGGGTATCCCGAAGCATCCCATCATCGAGACATAGAGCCGGTTTTCTGGTGCTGTGGCTGTCTTGCCCGCTGCTATTGTCCGACGATATGTAGGCTGATAGAGACACAAATCGCAAGCCACAGCGGTCAGCCCGGAAAGCACGACGCCGAGGCCGACAGCAAGGAAGGTCATGCCTGTCTGTGCCGTATCAAATCTGAAGTGGAGATAAGCATTCTGAAATCAAGGTGACGAATATGAGGGCGCGTAAACTCACCCATATACTCCTCCGAACACGATTGGGAAGGCCGCGAAGAATGCGAACAGCACCGCGAAGGCAAAAGCAACATACAAGCTGATGCATGTGACGATCGGCTCAGTGAACAGCATATGGACGGGTCGAAGTAGAGTGACGGTAAGCAGGAACTTGATGGCAGCGGCACCTTGGGGTCCAGCAGTTTTGGGGGGACCAAGTCCACGATTTTTGGCACGTTTCTTGAGGATCGCTTTCTTGTAGGTCTCCGGGACGAACAAGAGCATGAGGTACACCCCAGCGCTGGCGAATAGAATGACCCACTGGGTCCAGCGCCAGCCTTTGTATTGGGCAACGAAACCGCCGATGAAGGGTCTGCCTTCAATGTCAGTGGAAATCGAGAATACACATCTTTGCTGTACTCACCCAAGGGCAGGTCCAGCAAAGGGCCACAAAACGAATGCGGTTACCCCTATAGTGGCGTAACGCTCCGGCCACATATCTGCATTTGTGCCGGCCCCAACGGCTAGAACAGGCCCTGCAAAGAAGCCGGCGAAGAACCGGCAGACCAGTAGTGACGCGAAGTTGTTTGAAAAGCCGGCGCCTAGAGTAAACAAGGCTGCAACCGGAATGGAAGTCTTATAGACCACATTGCGCCCGTAGATCTCACTTATTGGCGCTGCTAGCACTGGGCCGAATCCCAACCCGATAGTGTAGAGAGTCAATCCGAGAAGGGCAGCTGTCTTGGATACGTTGAACTTTTGGGCGACTTCACTTGAAGCCGGTGTGTACACTGAAGATCCCAGCGTTCTGAATCTTCCGTCAGCCACACCCACACTGTAAGAGACAGAACACTCACACCGTAAACCCTACCAAACCTACGGTGAGAGTAATGAGGCCACGTTTAGCATGGCTCCAGTTGAACGGATTATCTGGGTCATCTGGGCCGTCCCACTCCAACGCCCCTGGCGTCTGAACCGGTGTCGCCTCTGCATCATGTAGGCTTGATGTGCCAGTTTCTGATCGCTGCAAGAAAGTCCCGTCATCATTGCGGCTGCTAGTGGTTGAGGCTGATGGCTTCTCGAGATTCGCACTATCCGTTGAATGTGTTGTAGGGTAGATGTCTCCGATGGAACCCATTTGGGGAGAATTGCCGCGACCGCCTCCACGTACATTCCATGGTGGTGGCAGGGCTTTTAAACGACCTCGTATGATGGCGCGATCATCACTGGGATACCGAAATTCGGCGTCTCGCCATTTGATCCATCCGCGTGGCTGATCCTTAAGGCCGAACCCAGCGCTTCTCCGATTATGCGGCTGACATGTAGTTCCACGCCCGACACGAGTGGCCATGATGACCCTGCGCGTACCGAAATAGGATTAGCAACATCTGGTTGCTGATAAACAAGTTCCAATGAGTCAAGAGCATGCGAAAGACCTCGGGTGGATTTTCTCCATTCCGCTTGTGTCCTAAGGCAGGGTATTGATGTTCAGTAATCTTCGGTCTGGGGAACTTGAGCAGGGATCTCACTAAGCAGCAACCGAATTAGCTGCCGCATTTGCCAAGGAAAATACTTGGCCTTGGGTAGGCATGTGGGAAAGCAAGCGGAAAGGAAAGCGCGTTGTCTCGAATGTATTATTTTTGCAGATAACCCCTAACCACAGCGTGCTTGCCTGGGCATGTTCTGGAGCTCATTATTGTTATTAACAAATCTGAAGATTGAACGCCATGGATTACTTCTCATTTAGCTCCGTCGACAGCTCTCTTCTGACCATTCACATGCTGAAACACGGGTTGTCAAGCGTGTGCCCACTTCTAAGGCCAAAAAAAAAGGAGCTATTTACGCTCTCGCCGTTCCATAAATGTGTCATCTTCGTTCATTTAATCAGCACGACACGTGGCAGAGCCAAGCCTGCGAGGCTGGTAAGCTAATAAGGATGTCAGTATTCACTCGCGTTATCGATGTTAGGTCTCCTTGGCCTGCATGTCCGATTACTCTCAAAAATGCCGAGGCAAAAGATTAGCCGTCATATTCCACCAACGCCTTGAATTCGACAATATTAATCTTTCCGATTTTCGATCTTCCTATCCTTCTCTTCAATCTCCTCACTCTACCTCTTCCCACCTCTTTTCCAACACCGCCACCCTCCCCATATCCGCCCCGGTCTCCATCATCAAGCCAACCCCCTGCGCTCCAGCCGCCGCCGCCTGCCCCGCATACAGTCCGCCATAGCCGCCGTGCAGTCCGTACCCCGTTCCACCAGTCATCAGACCCATGGAGTGGTAGTGCGTGGCCATCGTATTGGCAAGCCTCTGCTGCTCGCCGCGCAGCCTGGCGGCCTGCAGCAGCTCACGGCAGTGGGGCATGGTCTCCTCATAGACACGGTGGCGGTGCCGAGAGAACGCGACGAAGGCGTCGAGGGAGGCTGTGGTCGAAGGGTTGGAGGGATTGTAGGTCGCGCAGAGTCCAGTCCAGCGAGCGCGCATGGTGGCGGAATACATGTCGCAGACACGGGGGACGGGGTCCGTCGTGGTGTTGTTGTTGTTGTTGTTGTTGTTGGGGGAAGAGGAGGAGGGCGGCCAGGCGACGAGGAGGTCCGCGAGAGGGGTGACGGAGGTAAAGGACGCGTGGCACTCGTCGCAGACCACAAGATCTGCGGCCAGTCCGTTGAGAAGGTGCCAGCGCTGGTTGCGGACCGGGTCACGGCGCGCGCATTTGGGGATCGGGGCGTAGCGGGCGATGTGGGCGAGGAAGGTGGGAAGGCCGCCGGGGGTGTTGACGAGAGAGAGGTAGTTGGTGATGTATTCTTTGAAGCGTGGACTGTGCTGGGAGAGGTCGCAAATGCGGGTGGTGGTTTGGGATGTGGTGCTCGGGCGGAACAGATGGGAGAGGCCGACGCAGGCGAAGAGCCCGGTATAGCATGTTGGGCAGACGTCGAAGTTTGGGGTGCCGTCGGTGAGGTTGTACCACGTGTTGCTGGACACGGCACCATTGGCGCATATGGGAATGGTTGCTAGGCTGGTGAGTGTGGCGTGGATGGGCGCGAAGTCCGAGTTCTTCTTCGCCGCTTCGATGGCATTTTTGACGGGAATCGGAGCAAGATCACAGGACCACGGGTTGGATGCGCTGTCGTCCTGGACAGGGCAGTCGATGAAGTGCTGGTCAAACTGCGTGAAGCCGAAGTAGTCGAGGTGGCAAGCTTCGCAGGTAACCACCCCTTCGATTGGATTTGCAGGCTTGTACCATTTCCTGGAGTGTGCCGCGACTCCTTGTGTTCCAGCACAGGCAGGGATAGAGGTTCGGCGGGATGCCATCGAAACGAATGCATTCCAATCTGACGTCTTCAAGGCGCGGACAAGGCCATGACGAATGTACTCTAGTGCCAAATCGCAGGACCACTTATCCTCTGGGCCCTGAGCATGCGGATAAAACGCAAAATTGTCCTGGAAGGTGGTGCCGACAAGCATCTCTTCGTAACAAGCCTCGCAGGCCAAGAATCCCGGAACGTCATTATTTCTCATCCCGAACCATCGCACGCCCTGGGCGTTTTGCCCCAGTACTCCTGTAGCGCCATAGCAATCCTTGATCCGCACACGTTTCTCCATGTACTCTTTCACGGGCTTCAGGTCCTTCGTTTGCAACGCATGAGGCCACAGATTCTCCAGCATCCTCGGGGCTCCGAATGAGCACTTCAGCTTGTTGTCCTTCGGCTTGATTCCTCCCTCGAAGGATGAAGCGAACTCAGTATGCCTTATGCGAGTTTCGAAGCAAAACCCGCATAGCCAGAAATCAGCTACGTCTTTGTGATGGAAGTAGAAGACATCGGCGTAATCGTTGACCTCCGGGTACTCACACCTGTACGGGACAAAGTACCTATCAGCTTGGTCGGAGTGGACCTCCGCTGGCGGGTTGGGTATCTTCATGTAGTAGCAGGACGGGACAGCGCCACCCAGAAGCTGTTCGCGTATTGTCTGATGGGCTGGCTCGTAGGCCTGTGCCTCATTGTCACGGGCAACTGGCCGCGAACCTGGCTCCGGACGGAACCCAGCGTCTTGGTTGGCGCCGGTTGTGGCGGATGCCGCGGGGTCCTGCTTGGCTGTGTCCTGGCTTTCAACTGCAGTTTCTTCCTTTACTATGGTTGGCGTTGGTGGGGCATAGAAATAAGGGCCTGCTTGGCGCAGAGTATCGGTAAATGTTCTCTGCAGCTTCCGTACGACGGATTCGTGGTTGGATTCCTCGCTCTTTTTCTCCTCCGATGGTTGCTTTTGATCCTGAACTCCGGGTGTGGAACCTTCCATCTCAAATACGAAGTGCGACAGTCCTGCTCGCTGCGTAGTTGGAGGATGCGGCTGATGCTGCGCCAATTGGATCCGACTATCGTGAGCTGGTGGAGACCCTTCGGCGGGCAGCTCCGACACATTGCTCTGCTGAGAAGGTGAACAGTACGGTTGCTGATGCTGCAACTGTTGATGCGGCTGCTGAGGATGTGAGAATTGAGCGAGAGCTAATGCGGATGTTGTCTGGCCCGAGGAATCGATTGGAGATACTTTTGTTGGCGAAGTTGGATGCGCATGGCCTTGTGGGACCCATCCATACTGGTATGGTGACCTGCATTCAGGCTGCAGTTCTGCGGGCGGCGGCGGAGGTGGCCGGTTATAGGCCCCATGGTGCGTCCAGTGTGAAGAAGGAGTCTGCGGGCTTGGCTGACCGTGCGATGCTGCCCATGAGCTTTGAGGGGCTGGTACCGGGTGCCTGGACTGCTGCGGAGTGTAAGAGGGGGGTGGGGGAGACTGTGATGCCTGCCAGGAGCTTTGCCATGGAGAGTGAGTAGATGGGCGCGGTGGAAGCGCGGGAGGTGTATCCCATTTTGCTTGAGATGCGGAGCTCATGGAAGCGCCGTGATCCGTTGGCCAAGTATACGTAGATGCAGCCTGGTGATACTCCGCATGTGGCACATAAGTCTGCTGGGATGGTGACTGGCCATCATTGTTCAGGTGCGCGAATCCGGAGGTAAGGTCTTGCACGTTTGGAGTGCCCGGAGTGCCCGGAGTCGGAGGCGGTCGTGGCGGGAGGGCTGGTGCGTACGACGACACTGAGGATTGCCGCGGCGGAGGAGGCGGCGGGTACGCAGCCGGCTGGTAGTTCTGATAAGGTGGGTTGTAGCTCATGTTGGTATTGTCCCTTCGACTTCACGTGTTTTTACATGGTTCTCAGTACGAACTTGTCTGACGTTGGTACAGAGTGCACAGCGCGGAGTTCGAGGAGACGGCTGGTAGGCTGACGTTGGGCAGATCTTATAATTAGACCTGGAGCTTGACTTGGGAAAAGACCACGCGGCGCCCAAAGTGGGCCCTGTACTTCAGGTGGCGTTTTGGCAGCTACTTGGCAGCCGGATCGGGATTAAAGAGTGCGCCCTCTGAACGAAGCCGTGGGGGGCCGGAATTAGTTGCAGGCAGAAGACGAGGGTCGCGAAATGAGAAACCTCAGCTCGGGCTGGAACGAGGCTTATTAGACGCACCGGGTGTAGATCGGCACAAAGCTGCCTTCAGAGATTGAACATATGGCAGACTTGGCTTATCAATCGATTGGTATCACTATCTCTGAAACTCAAAGTATACGCCCACCGTGCCGTTTTCCAGCCGGTCTTTGATCCTCGCCTCCGCATTCTCGACTTCCTCCTCAACTGTTTCTCGCAGATCCTCCTTCGCTGTTATCATACGCTCTTCGATCTTGAGCTCTGTTTCCTCAACGATCTCATCCCTTGTCTCCGCCAGCCTCGCTTCGACGTCCTCCATGATGTCGTGCCTCAAGTCATCAAGATCAGTCTGCTCGCACAACTTGTCCGATATCTCTTGTAGTTTGGTGTTAGCAACCGCGACTTCCGCACGCAGCGCAGCCATCTCGCCTTCCAGCTTCGCTAGCCGCGTCGAAACAGTTTGAGCCGGGACACGTGGCTCCCCGTTCATGGCACTGACGGCTTTCTTCAGAGTCTCCAGCTGGTCCGTCAGCGCCAGGATGCGCTCGTCGATGCCTCTGCTCCAGTCTTGGGCCACAAATCCGACTGACGGTGGGTTTCCCGCCGCGGATCTCTCCCTCCTCTTGTGGGGAGGCTCGTCGCGCTCTGGGGACGACCGCGCACTCTGTAACCGCTTCCTGGCGGGTTGACAAGGTGGAGACGGACCCAGCTCGTCGTAAGACGGGGGCGACTCCCCGCGGCCGAGGGGATCGAAGTTGTCAAGGTCGTCGTCTATCCATTCCAGTGGTTTCCCGCCTTTGCCGCTGTAGAGACTCGCGACCTCGCCCTGGAGTGGCTTCAGCTGTGCGCCATTCGCGTGCGTGCATAGCGCTTCGAGGAAGCTGGGCTTTATGTTCTTGCGGGGCAAGGAGAGGGTCAAGATGGTCGCGCGACGCAGCGATCGTAGAGCGTCGAGTATGCGAGCGGATGGGCTGGTCCTCGGCTGTGGAGGACTGCCAGCATCGGCGGGGCCGACATCTAGAAGCGCGCCTTCGGCGAGGATGAAGCGCAGGCGCAAGATGTCTGCCGTGCTTCGGCATTTCCCGGCGTGGATCAAGCCGTCCTTGACGGGCTGTTGTGGCGGCCCATCGTCTTCTGCCAGCGCAGTGATACGGTCTGGTTGGATGAAGAGATACAAGGGCACTCTGTCGTTCGAGGACTTGAGGCTGGCAATGGAGCGCAATTTGAAGCTCGCCGTGTGGCTGGCGACGTCAAGACGCGCGTCCAAGGTCAAGGCCGTCCGCTGGCCCAGAAAGCGCACTTCGCGATTCGCGTCTTTCCACTCGGCAACCACGGTCACATTCGAAAGATGGAACTTGTCGCGCGGGGGGGAGGTCATAGCATTGACTACCTATGGCAACGCAGAGATGAATCAGCGGCAGGCACAGAGACACGAAAAAGCGAAATCCCGCGCCCGCGTGTTACAGCGAAGCGCGCAGCCCACCCGCCCAGGCTTTGGCAGTGTTCAGCAGAGCAGCCTTGACTCTCGGTGCCCTCCTCTCCAAGAACTCCCATCCCCTGTCCGGCCAGCAGAAGGCTTCAGCCACAGCGAGAGCGACACAGTCGGCAACAGTTTCCTGTCCCTACAGACCCCAGCCCTTCGCGCCAAAGGGAGCCCGCCGGTTAGGCGGGATGTTTGACGCGGTAGGAGCTGGCGACGGGTGGCCTGCCTGAGCGCGTCCGACAGCTCTGGAGATGCGAACCACGGCGGATCGGGCTCGGCGACGCAGCGTGGTGCTGGGCTCGACGAGAGTCTTTTTGAGGCGGGTGCGGCGTGGATGGAGCGGCGACGGAGGGATGGCCCGCGCAGTGTCAGCAGGCGTGTGCAGGCGAAAAGGGGCAGACGGTAAGTGATGGCTCACCTAGAGTCGTAGCGAAAGCAGGCAGGAGGAGCTGCGCGACCATGGGCGTGTCATGATGGCGGAGAGGGACGCAGAGTGGAGTGGGCGGCGCAGGCTGGCGCGGCCGAAATTGAGGAGGTTGGGGGCTTGGCGGATGAGGCTCGCACGTGCAATCGGCCAACAGCAGCAACGCGAGGTAAATACGCAGGTATTCGGCCTGGGATATAGACTTGCGCTTATCCTGGCCGGACAGTCGGGCACGAAGAAGCCCGATGGTAGGAATACAGATGGCCCAATAACTAAAACTCAACACGGCCGTCGCGCTATTACATCCAAACGTATAGATATCGCATTCAAAATTTCTCTTAAAATCAGTGTAAAAGCTGCGATGTATTCACTGAGCAGTACACACATTGCGACCTCAAAGCCTTCCCTGCAATCCGTCTTCAACCATCTTCAGAAGAGGCCCTGGGCCACCTGATTCTACACGCTCGAATAGACCTCCAAGACCGTCTGCCTTCGCCTTAGCATCTTCTCTTCTCAGCCACTGCTCGGCAGACTTGATTCGGTTCGGGTGTATTTCATCCAGAAGGGCATAGTTCCTCTGAATAACTCCTCGGTTGCCGCCCGAATGGGTCCACATTGTCCAAAATCCCGTAAAGTTCCGGCGGGTAGACATGGCAGCAGGATCGCGTACATCGGAGTTATACCCGGCGGGCATCTCTGCCATAAAAGACATGGGACCAGAAAGCCAATACGTATCCATGTCCGTATCGACATACTTGGCAGGCCGGCCGGTAACCTTTTCGAATGCCCGCGCTAGCTCCGAGTAAGGGATGTGATCAATGGCAACCTCAAGATCCATCCCATTTGCTCTCCCCGGATTGTCGAAAAGCCAGCGTACGTAATACGCGCAGTCGTCGAGCGCCACATGCGCCACTGCACCATCTCCAAGCGGAACTCGCCACGTGACGACGCCGTCTTCCACCATAGGGCTCATAGGGGTACCCTTCGAAATAGTCATCTCCATGTATGGCCCCGACGTGAATATCGCAGCCCCCATTTTCGAACCGTTTTGCTTGGTCTGCTGTAGGATCCACTCGGCAATACGGCCTTTGCCATCGTAATGTCCGGTGCGAAAGATGGGATTGTAACCAGACTTTTTGTAGACAAAGTCCAGATTGCCGTAGACGAAGAACTTGATTCCTTCCTCTATCGCGAGTTCGTACGCGCGGATAGCCCAGAACGTTTCGGTCTTCTCGCCGCAGTTGAATCCATCGATGTTGACAAAGGCTCCGTCGCAGCCTCTAAAGCCCTCTCGGAGATCCTCTTCGCTCGCAAACGTTCCTTCGACCAGTTCCACGTTTCCAAGCGCGAGAAGGCTTTTGGCTCGTGAAGATTCGGGGTTGCGCGTTAAAGCCCGGACAAAATAGGCTTTGTCCTTGACGAGGCCTTGCACCACGGGAATGCCTTGGGCGCCAGTCGCGCCCACCACGAAAATTTTAGAGATGTTCGACATAGCTCAATGCAGAATTGTAAGAGTTGATCCTGAAAAACGAATGAAGCATAGAGAAGTAATTTATATTACATCGAGCGGGTTAGGCGCGCCACGTATGAGTATATTGATCAGAAGGAAAAAGGAATATCTATCCTAAATAGTAATCGTCAGCCATGATTCTTTGCATATCAGTTCATAATTCTAATACGTGGTTGCAAAGACGCTCGTTCTTTTAGTATAGATATAAGCATTAGAGTATCTCAGACGCATCTAAAGTTCATCTAAACCTTAACCGGTTGAAATTAAAGCCGCTTGGGTTACAAATCTAGTCTATAGTTATTAATCAATAATCATTTTCCTTGGCGATAGCGCGCCTCACTTCTATTCGCCTCTAGTGCTAGTTAGTTTACATCGTTATTTTAGTAATCAAGTGAGTGTCTAAGATGCCTCTAGAGTTTATCTAAACCTTAACCGGTTGAAATTAAAACCGCTTGGGTTATATATCTAGTCTATAGTTATTAATCAATAATCATTTTCCTTGGCGATAACGCGCCTTACTCCCATTCGCGTCTAGTGCTAGTTAGTTCGCATCGTTATTTTAGTAATCCAGCGATGTGTTGGGGGCCACCTAGATCCTTCGTCTACTGTGGCGCAAGCATAAGTTGTGTTTAGCTCGGCGCTGAGTAGCCACGGAAACCGTGCATTATTCGTGCAACGGCGGGCCTCCGCCTCTGAGGATCCAAACACCAAAGAGGGAGAAAATCGGTCGAGGGTTTTCCTTAACTAAGTATAAGAAGAGGATAAGAACAAGTTAAACACATAATAAGACTAAGCACTTGTTGGATTTGGTGGTGATACCATTAATTAAGAATAAGTGGCATGAGGCGTAAGAGGGACGCTTAGGGGAGTCCTCTTATTAGTCCTCTTCCGTGACTAAGCTAAAGTTTATTGTATATATACGTGATATTCCAACACACCCCCTTCGTGTAGTGGTAAAGCCAGCGCACGATAAGATAATAGCTATAGATAAAAAGAATAACTATATATATAACTAAGAATTAAACTTATAAACTCGAGGTAAAAAAAGAATAGCAAGCGGGTTCTATTAGCTATAGTTAAGATAGCTAATTAGGCCTAGCTTTATCTAGACTATTTAACTATATAGGTAACTAGGTTACTAGCTTTAATAGAATATAAAGTAATAACTAATAAGTAGCTAATAATTTAGCTAAGCGGGTTACTATAGGCTATATATATCTAAATAAGGAAAATAAAAAAACGCATAACATTAAATAAAGAAAATAGAAGAAACTCGATTATTTTATTTAGTAAGTAGCGTAAGTTCTAATTAATTAATAAATATCTAGTACTTCTACTTTAGTAGTACCTTTATAAGTTCGTCTACTATTATATCGGCTATAGGTATCTATCTAAAGTAGATATTACCTACTAATGCTTCTTATCTAAGCTAGTAATAATAAATATTAATATAGTATAGCTTTATTATTAGTTTTCTAACGCTTTTCTCTATAAGCCGTAGTATTATTTGGTTATTATACTAAATCTATATAAGATAGCCTAGATTAAACTATAGTTAGTTAAAGAATTGTTTTTACTAAAAGTATTACTTAGCTATTTTAGATAAGATAAGAAGCTCTACTTTAGTAGTTAATATAGTAATAATTAGTTATTTAGTAGCTTTCTAATCTACTAGACCTTTAAATAGTATAATAAGTAAGTCTTAGTAGCTTTTACGCGTTTTTTAATCGTTTATATATACCGCATTACTACTAATTATAAAGATATTTTATTTATCCTAGTAGACTAAGCCGTTAAAGTATAAGGCGAGTTTCTTTATTCTTCTAAAATATTTAAGAAGTCTCTATGCTAGTATAAAGTAACGGTATAACGGATTAGTTAGATAAGCTAATAGAGCTAATATAGTAAAGATAATATTCGCTCTCGTACTAATTATAGCGAACTATACTAATTCTATCTTACTTTAAAAGATATAAATATTTTATAGTATTACGTATAAGTTCTTATTTAGTATAAGAGGCTTATCTTATAGTAAAGATATTACTAGAGTATTTACTTTCTTAACGTTATATTTAGTAATTAGGCTATTAATATAGAATTTCTAAGAAAGCTAGAGTAAATACTCTTATTAGTTACGAACTATATATAGTATAAAAAACTACTAGATTTCGTCTATTATACACATCTTATAGTATTAGAATAAGTTATTCTAGAATACCTTCGTATAGCGCTCGTTATTCTTATAATAGGCGACGATAATGTTATTAATAAAGAAGAAGACGAAGAGATAACTATTTATATAAAAATATAGAGCGTCTAGAATTAATTCTAGGCTAAGTTTTATTAGTATATTATAGAAGTAACATTACTAAAGTACTAGTAATTTTTTAAGGCTATATAGCGCTTTAAGTAGTTAAAAAACTTATTTATTCTTTAACGTTATTTCTTCTAGTAGCTTATAGTATATTATTTACTTAAGTAGAATATATAGAAACGTATTTATAATATCGTATTATCTTATTTTAAGGTCGAAGGTGTAAATAATAGCTATAAGCGCTTAGAAAATATAAAAGACTAGAATAACTATAAAGATATCTTCTTAGATTATTTATAAATTACCTCTAACGTAAATATATACTTTATATTTTAGTAGATAGCCGTTTTTATTAAATTTATACTTAAATATTTAAGTAAGTAGTATTACCTTCTTAGTATTATCTTATATATTTATTATTAAAATAACCTTCTATACTCTCTTACCCTAGAGTTTCCGTAGTTTAGTTTCTACCGCTTTTAGAAATTTAGATTTAAGTAAATACGTAAGAAGTTCTTTAAACGTCTTTAGCTCTAATAGAAGTATATTCTAGTACCTATAAGGCGTTTATATAATAGATAGTATAGTAGCGAATAATATTCTCTAGGCTTAATCTAAGTGCTAATTAAGTAGGAGTTACGTAATATAGGCTAATCTATATATTTTTTTACCTTAAATAATCGAATTTAGATTAATTTATACGCTAATTTCTAAGCTTCTTAGTATACGGTTATCTCGTACGGCTATTAGATTAGGCGGTATCTTATATTAGACTAGTATTAGATGCCTAAGTCTTAGTTATTATTCTTAATTACCCCCTAAGGCTCAAGAAGCTAGTTAGTAATATTATTTAAGTATTAAAGATATAGTTTCTAAATCTAGCTCTAGCTCTTAATTATTTTAAACTTAACCGTCTTTAGTTATAGTCGTTCTAGTATTCTATATTTAGCGTACTTAAAGGCTACTTTTAGGCTACTCTTTTTATAAGTTTAACCTATTACTTATTATAGACGGTAATAGCATTAGTAGTTAAATAAGTAAATTTAGTTAATAACTACTATTAGCTTCTATAGCTTAGTTTTATTTTTAAGATTCGACTATTTCGTTCTCTAAAGACTTATTACTTATTAATAAGACTAAGAATAATATAAGATTATTATTATTTAGGCGAATTTATAGATATATAAGAGTTTATTTTTTCTCGGCTTTAGATACTATAACGGCGGCCTCTTCTACTAGGCTTTAAAATCGCCTAGTAGGGTTAGGTAGCTAAAGGGTTTACCTTAAAGAATAAGAGAAGGATAAAGAATTAGAATAACGGTAGTAATTACGTAATATATCGGTGCGCGGTACGCGTTAGGCTTATTACCTCTAATAGGGTTATATTAGAACTTTAAGTTAACTATAAAGGTTAAGATACTATCTAATAAGTATATCTATATACTATAGAAAAATTGTAGTAATCTAGATTAATATAGCTAGATTAAAGTAGCTAGATTAATAGTATTAGATTATTAATCTTAGATTAGGTTAATCTAGATAGGCCCTATAGGTCCTACGTAACTCGGGCGCTAAAGCCCGTTTCCTAGAATCCAACTTCTATATCGGTTACGGAAGTATTCTACCGCTAGGCTATCGTTTCTTAGACCGTATAAGTCGTCCGACTTTCTCTCGTTCGTTTCTCTTAGCTCGAAGCTAGTTTTCGGGATTTATAACTTCTTTCTTGCGGGCGTTCTTCTTCTATAGGAGTTTACCTAGTCTATATTCTCGTAGTCTTACTATACCGCGTGGGCGTCGCTCCCGTACGGGCTTCTATTACTATCTTACCTAGGCCCGTACGCGTCGTCTTCTCTTGCGGCTAGTTTTCCCGTGCGGGCGTACTAGTAGTGTGGCTCTACCGTCTCTATAGGTTTCTAGCCCCTACGGTGCCTTTTCCCGTGCGGGCCTTCCGCCCGTAGGGTTATAAAGCCCTTATTCTCTAGGGTTTATAATACTATCCCCCCTCTTAAGAATCTTCGGCCTAAAGATTTATTCGTTCGTCTATATCTTAGGCTTTCTTCATTTTCTTATTTTCTTTCTTTACTATAAGCCTTCCACTATACCTTTAAAACGAAAGCGCAATTCCTAGAAGACTAAGCGTAAGTCTCTAGATACGAAGATTAATTTACTAGATATCGCGATATCTATTTCTTATTCGTAGTGTTTGCTTCTGAACGCCTAGCGAAAGGCGGAGGAGCCTAAGATAATATACTAGATAGCCTTAGGTTTTTCTCGTTATAGCGAATATTATCGTGCCGGGCGTACTAGTTATAATACTAGCGGCCTTAAGAACTCCGATTATTAGTTCTTTCTTAGTAGTCTCGCTAGTCTACTAATTCTTTCTCTAGTTAAGCATCTTCGTCGTGCCTTAGATAAGGCGCGCTCGGAACGTACTACTTTCGAGAATTAGCTTTAAAAGGCGGCCTCCGGTCTTTTCCGTACTAAAAAATAGTAGGAGTTACTTAAGCGTCATACTACCCTAATATTATAGCGTAAGTCGGACGCGATCGATGTGCTTAGAAAGTTAAAAGCGTTAGAGGCTAGGGATACCTCTAACCCTAAAAATACTAAGAAGAAGCGATCGTTAAAGCGTTTACGTAGCGCTATCTTAGCTAGTAATGCTATAGAGTCGTCCTAGTCTATTAGGTCTTCTAGCGTTAGTTCGGGTTCTACGCCTCCCGAGGGTTTCGATCTAGTTAACTAGGCGCGATTATCTTCGTTTTCTAAGTTCGATTTCGGGTCCTTCGTATATAATAAGTCGGCGGTATTAGTCGATCTAGGTTTCGGCGATAGAACTTATTAATAAGTTCTTAATAATTATAGAGTTCCGGTAGTTCCTAGATATTATCCTAGTCTCCCTTCTATTTAAGGAGGTATTTAAATTAACCGTTAATATAGCCGCTATCTAGGACTTATTCTACATCCTAGTCTATATTTTTATTAGCGTTTAGATTTTCCGGTAGCATTTCTTTCGTTTAGCGTAATAGCGCGGCGTTTTCTAGTGCCGGTTCGAGGAGTAAGACGTAAAATATAGGGTATATCCGTATAGTATTAGGTAATCTAAGGCGGAAATTAACCTTTTTAATTTATTCTTTAATTTCGAATAGTCTAATTTTCTTAAAGTCTAATTTATTATTTAGCCGTTTTGTCTTAATATTTTTTCTAAGAAGATAAACTTTATCTCCCTTTTTTAGCTTTAGTACCTTCTAGTGCCGTTTATTATAGTATTTCCCTATTTATAGAGCTACGAATTTAAGGTCTAGGTATAATTATTCGTAGAGTGCCTTTAGCTAGTCTACTTTAAGAATTCTTTTTTAGGCTAGGGATTCGCTCGGTATTAGCTCTTTATAAGCTATAGGCTCGTAACCGTAATTAGCGTAGAATGGGGATTCTTACGTAGCTAACGCTTTTAAGCTATTATACGCGAACTATACGAGCGGTAGTAGCTCGACTTAGTTATCTTACGCGTAGTTAAGATAGTAGCGTAGGTATTATTCTAGCGTCTAATTTATTCGTTCTATCTATCTATTTATTTATAGATATACTATGGTTAAGAGCTTATACTTTACTCTAAGCTAGCGGGTAAGAGTCTACTAGAATCGGAATATAAATAGCCGATCTCTATCTAACACGAGCTCTTCTAGTAACCCGTAGTTACCGAGAATTATTCTAAGGAACGTATAGGCGAGTTCTCCCGTATTTACTACCTTAAGGTATAGTAGGTAATATACGTACTTTATTATTCTATTAACGATAACTAGAATCGAGTTATACTTAACCTTAGTAAGCGGTTTTTCTAACTTAGATAGATCCGTAATAAAGTCTAGCGAGATAGATTACTAAGGGCGCTTCGGTGCCGGTAGCGGCTAAAGTAGTCTATAGGGTATATACCTCGCGGCCTTACTTCTAATACAAAGGTCGTATTACGAGACTACTCGTTAAACGGTTCTTTTTAGCCCTAGGAAGTAATAGCTTCTCGTAATTCGCTCTATCGTCTTATCTATTTCTTAATAACTATATACTAGGGCTTTATATATATCCTTTACGAGCTCTTCCCGTAGTTTAACCGAAACGTAAACTAATTCTAAAAATAGAATTGTGCTATCTACGTTTCTAGTTACTTAGGGGTCGTTATCGAGTTCTCCGATTTCTTAAGCCGTTACGTTATCTACGTAGGCTTCTCGGATCTTCTACTCCTATTCGTTACCTTCGAGGCGTATCGCTAGGGCGAGTAGTCTAACTAAGATAAGCGAGTCGTCTAGTTCTTTCTTAAGCTATATTTATTCTAGGCTATAAATAGCTATAATCTAGCGGCTACGGCTAGCGGGTATAAAAGACCCGTCTTTCTACGTATTAAGTATTATAGGTTGCGGACCTAGCTTTTCTTTAATATAGTTAGCTCGTCTACTTAGCGCGTTAGCGCGAGCATTCTCGGATTCCTTTCTATAGATAATCTTTATATTATAGAACGCTAGTTCTTCCGCCTACTAAACCTATCGTCGGTTTAATTCCTTAGTAGTAGTAAAGTACGAGAGGTTCTTATAGTCGTAGTAGACTATAACCTAGTACTTAGCGCCTTCGAGGTAGTGTCTCTACTCTTTAAAAGCCGTAACTATAGCTAAGAGTTCTTTATCGTAGACGTCGTAGTTTCTTTCAATAGGTATTATTTTTCTTAAGTAGTAGGCGATAGGATATAGTCTATCTTCTTCGTTTAGCTAACTAAGTACGGCTTCTATAGCGTAGTCTAAAGCGTCGGTTTCTACCGTAATCGGTAGATCTAGGTTATAGAGTCCTAGAACTAGTACTTCTATAAACATCCGCTTTAGTAAGTCGAACGCTTATTACTATCTTTCTTTCTATATAAACCTATATTCTTTCTTAGTAATATCGGTTAGAGGTGCCGCTATTTTAGCGTAGTTTATAATAAACTTCCGGTAAAAGTTAGTAAATCTAAGAAAGGATTACACTTCTTTAACAGTTCGCGGTATTAGCTAGTTTCTAATTACGTCTAGTTTCTTATCGTCCATGCCGATATATTCTAGAGTAATAATAAACCCTAAGTATTCTATTTTTTATATATACTACTCGCTTTTTTCTAGGGCTACTTAGAGGTTTCGTTCGTCTAAAGCCTATAGAACTTTTTTTACGTACTCGGTATATTCCTCGAGCGTCTCCGAGTATATTAGAATATTATCTAGGTAAGCTAAGGCGAATACGTCTAAATACAGACGTAGAGTATCGTTAACTAAGCTCTAGAAGGTAGCCGGTGCGTTAGTAAGCCCGAAAGGTATTACCGTATACTCGTAATATTTAAATCGCGTTTAGAACGCCGTCTTCTATTCTTTACCTTTCTTAATACGGACTAGGTAGTAACCTTCTCGAAGGTCTAGTTTCGTAAAGAACTTAGCGTTACGAAGCTTATCCTATAATTCGTCGATACGAGGTAGTAGGTATCGATTTTTTATCGTAATATTATTTAGCTATCTATAGTCGACGTAGAGGCGAAGCTTGCTATTTTTCTTAGAAACGAATAGAATAGGGTATCCTACCGGTAACTATAAGGGTCGTATATATTCTTATTCTAGGTTTTTATTAATATATTTCCGTAATGCTTCGGCCTCTGTCTTAGATAAGGAGTAAATGGGCTTAAAAGTAGATTATATTCCCGGGAGTAAGGGTATCTTATAATTTTATAGCTAATACTCTAGTAGTTATTCTTTACCTCTTTCTTAGAATATTCTCGGTATATTCTAGAACTCCTATAGGACTGTTTCTAATTCTAGTATAGGTACTAATTTATTCGTAGTAGGCCTTATAATTCCGCTAAGGTCTACGCTAACCTCGGTTACTAAAATACCTTTATCGCTATAGCTCTTATACCTAAGGGGACTAGTACCTACTTTATTCGGGTAGCCGTATCGTCTATTAAGCCTCTAGGGGCAGTCTCCTCCGACTAGCTTTAGGCTATTCTTATTCTTATCCGTAAGGCCCCGTCTCGTACGAGTAAGAGTTTTCTGCTCGATGTCTTTATTAGGTTTTACGTAAATCGTATAGATCTTTTCTCCTCGTCTTATTATAAGTTTTAGTACTCGGTAGCTAATAGTCTTAATATCTACGGGTACGTTATTATCCCGCTATTTTAACTCGAAGATTTTACTCTAGCTTCTAGACTCTAGCGCTTTCTTCTAGCTCTATTAGCTTCTTCTTGCCGTTACGAGGTAGCGTCTATAGTATTCGTTAAGAAACGTAATAGTCTCTATTCTCTAGCTAATATATAGCTCGTAAGACTTTAGCTATAATATCCCTAGGATAATATCGTGTCCGGGGATTATTATTATATCGAGGTTAATTCGTTCTTAGTAATTACTAACGGTAAGGGATACTTTTCCTATCTCGATTCGTATCTAGCTATTTCCGTATTCCGCTAGGAAGCCGTCTACCGTACTTAGCTAATAGAAATAATTCTTAGCTTACTAGGGTAGTTAGTTCTTAATAATAAACTTAGGGTCGACGAATGCGCCTTATACGCCGCTATCGATTATAGCTATTACCTTTTTCCCGTAGAATATAACTAGGATATATAAAAGTCGATATAGGTTTAATCTAGTAGATATAATTCCGTTCGTTATACGTGTAACCTAGTTAAGGGACCTATCTAACGGCCCCTCCTAGGGTTCCTATCTAGGGGAGCCATCTAGTTTTTTAATATAGGTCGTCCCGTTATTTCGCAACGGATATATTCGTCCTATTTATTAACTAGAATTAGGGTATCTTTCTATTACGTCTATCTACCGCGTTTAATCAGTCGTCTCTAGTAGATCCACCCATTTCGGACCTAATACTAGAAGGTAGGCATATCGTATTTTTCGTAGGATATTTATTACAAGGTACCCCTATTCCTAGTTACTATACCGTACTAATAGAGGGTGTAGGCTATATTATAAAGATACTATAGGTCTTATCGTCGTCGTACTCCCTATACCTTGTTCTTTAGCTAAGATGCGAGTTCGTCGGCCGTTTCGAGTAGTAATTCTTTCTAGGGGTTCTAGGTGTCGTCTTACTATATACGTACGTATATCTTTTCTTACCGTACCTTGTATTGCTACGTCCCGAGGTCAATTATAGGGCCTAGAATCTAGGTAACCGTAGATTCTAGGCTATTAGTAACGCGGCGTGTCTCTTTATATCAGGTTAGATATTTAGTTATTCTTATAAGCATAGCTTCGTCCTACTACTACTTATTATCGGTCGTGCTTAACTCTAGGGTACTATCGTATAGTTCCCCTGTATCGCGGTTAACTAGGTCCTTATCGTCGGGAAAAGCTTCGATAAGCTCTTTCTCTATTCTTAGAGTCGCATTAACGTGTCGTAGCTTCTTAGAATACTAGCCTATAGCGTTTTTATCGCTCTAGTAAGTAATATAGTTATCCTTATAGTAGGCTATTTAGCTAAGCCTCTAATACTCGGGGCTCTAGCTTTCTTCGCATCACTTATTAAATTCGGCGAAGAGGTCTTCTTACTTAGTAACCGTAGAGACTTCTCGGCTTTCCGGTTCTTACGTCGTGGCCGAGACTTATTTATTCTTTTTAAAATAGTAGTGTGTCTTTTTCTAAGTCTTACTATAGTAGACGTATAGTTCTTTCTTAAACCTTTATTTTTACTCTAGAATCTATTCTTTACGTCGTTTTTCCCTATAGCCGTTATTCTTTCCCCTATAGTAGTTATCCTTTTTAGGTAGGTCGTTTTGGCGGTTAGTATTATCTAGCTCTATAGCATCTCCTTCTTCCTAAGTATATCTAGGGCGCGCTAGTCGCGAAGTATTAGCTCCGTAGTTTACCTTATACTTCTCAGATTAGCGCTCGAAGAGGCGGTTATCGTATTTAATAGCTAGCTTAATAAGCTCGTCTAGGGTCTTAGAATCGTCTTATATTATAAGTTAGTCTTTAACCCTTTCCTTAAGTCCTTAGTAGTAGTAGTTTATAAGGGCGCGGTCGGACTAGTCGTCTAGATATACTACGGCCTTCTAAAATTCTATAGTATAGTCCGCTACTAAGGTCTTCTAGTAGATGTTTATAATAGCTTATCGGGCCTTATTAACCTCGTCGAGGTCTCCGAAGCTTTATTTAATCTAAGTTACGAAGTACTTATAGCTATTAAAGACTTTCTTAGTATCTTTCTTACGTGCTTCTAGTTCTTTCTCTATTTAGTCTCTAAGGTAGGGCTCGAACTACTATACCGTAATATCGCGGAGGTAGGTGGCTACGAATATTACCTTTTTATCGTCGGTAGGAAAGTCTCTAGAGTTAAAGAAGAAGTATAAGTCGAGTTATAAAAGAAAAGTCTAGAGCTTCTTTTAGTTACTATAGAATAGGTCTAGCTTAGCCGTCTTCGTGCTTCTATTAGGAGGTTAAGTTGTTGTTAGTACCGAAGTATAAACGGGTACCGGGATAGGGATTATCGGAATAGCTTAGTTGCGAAGTTCGCTTATTTATCGATAGAGCTAGGTGTTCTCGTTAGTCTACTCCTAGAGTTATTTACGTAGTTCGCCGATCTGGCCTTGCATGTCTTAAATAACCTAAAAGAGGTCGGCTATAGTAGGCTATAGAGAACCGTTATTATTTATATTAACGTCGTTTATTATATTACTTAGTTAGCGTTAAGTATCGGGTAATATTACCTTATCGTTAAGTATTTCTTTTCTCGGAACTGCCTTCCCTTATAAGAATAGTAGTTAAAGTATAACGGCGGCCTCTTCTACTAGGCTTTAGAATCGCCTAGTAGGGTTAGGTAGCTAAAGGGTTTACCTTAAAGAATAAGAGAAGAATAAAGAATTAGAATAACGGTAGTAATTACGTAATATATTAGTGCGCGGTACGCGTTAGGCTTATTACCTCTAATAGGGTTGTATTAGAACTTTAAGTTAACTACGAAGGTTAAGATACTATCTAATAAGTATATCTATATACTATAGAAAAATTATAGTAATCTAGATTAATATAGCTAGATCAAAGCAGCTAGATTAATAGTATTAAATTATTAATCTTAAATTAGGTTAATCTAGATAGGCCCTATAGGTCCTACGTAACTTAGGCGCTAAAGCCCGTTTCCTAGAATCCAACTTCTATATTAGTTACAAGAGTATTCTACCGCTAGACTATCGTTTCTTAAACCGTATAAGTCGTTTAACTTTCTTCCGTCCGTTCCTCTTAGCTCGAAGCTAGTTTCCGGAATTCGTAACTTCTTTCTTACGGGCGTTCTTCCCCTACGGGAGTTTACCTAGTCTATATTCTCGTAGTCTTACTATACCGCGTAGGCGTCGCTCCCGTACGGGCTTCTATTACTATCTTATCTAGGCCCGTACGCGCCGTCTTTTCTTACGGCTGGTTTTCCCGTACGGGCGTGCTAGTAGTGCGGCTCTACCGTCTCTATAGATTTCTAGCCCCTACGGTGCCTTTTCCCGTGCGGGCCTTCCGCCCGTAGGGTTATAAAGCCCTTGTTCTCTAGGGTTCGTAATAGATACTTCTTAATAGTACTCTTATTTATAAGGTAAGTACTTACTATTTTTATTAAACATAATATCTCTAATATATAGAATTTTATCTATGCTTAGTATTTAGATTTAAAAGATATTAGTAGAGTTATATCTAACTAAATATCTAATTAGCGCTCTTTTCTAAAGCTTTTAGATACGTAGAATTATCTTATTTAGTATATATACTCTATAGCTATATATATATAGGTAGCTAATATTTAGCTTCTTACTATAAACTATCTTAAATAGTATCTTCTAGTTAAGGTCTTTAGCTAGTATTTAGTTAGAGATATAAGTAGCCGTATAAATATATTTAGGCTAGTTATAATTAGATAGATTACTACTAATTCGTAGTACTCTTACTTTTAAGATAAGTAACTATCTAGAACGTTTAGTATTACTATTCTACTTAGGTATTTAAGAACTTAATATTTTAAGAATAATTTCTCTTCTTTATAGTTCTCTTTAAAAGGCGGTTCTAAGAGACTTTTCTTTATCTAAGCGTAAGAAAACTACTTTTCGTTAAAAGTATTTTTTAATTATTTATTTTATTAATAAGATAATATCTATACAGTTATTCTTATTTACGTAGATTATAGTAATTATATACTACGTAGCTATATATTCGAGATACGTTATTTATATATACCTATTAGTAGCTTCGATTATCTAAATAAGATTAAATAATATTTAGAAGAATAGTTCTAAGAATAATTTCTTAGGTATTATATTATATAAGATAATTTAATAAGCCTTAGCTTAAGCGTATATATTATAGTATTATAGTATAGCTTCTTTAGTAATAGCTATATTCTCTATAGTAGTTAGTAGCGCTTTAATAATAATAGGTAATACGTAAGTAAAGACTTTATACTATTACTTTACTAGACGCTTATAAATTATTAATTCTATAGTAATTTAATTCTCTAGATTTTTTACCTTATTAAGCTCTATAAAGTAGAGGTTTTAGTAGGGCGTTAGTTTATATATAATAATATCTTTCTTATAAAGAACTAGGTAGTTTATATTAAGATAAACTTCTTTTTTATTTATCTTAGTAACTAACACGAGGTTAGCTATAAATAAAGATACGTAAGTAGTATCTAGTAGTATTAGAATTTATTACGTTAAGTAATAATAAGTCTTAATAGTAATAGTACTAAATACTTCTACTAAAATATATATATTACCGCTTATAATATAGTTATCTAGACCTACGTTATATATTTTAGTAAACCGCTTCTTTATATATTAATTATATACGTAGTATAAGGAGCTAGTATTAACTATCTATAAAAGCTATAGTATAGTTAGTTTACTACGTTTAGCTATAAGTAATATAGTAATAATAGCTATAAGCGCTACTAGATTCTTATTCTTAAAATCTTTTACTTAAGCTATTAAGTCCTAATAATCTTAATTCTTATTAGTTAGTTCGCCTTCTTTAGCTTCTCTAGCTAGTGCGCGCTTAACTATTACTTTAGTACGTAGATTACTTATCTTTTTTTAAATCTAAGTCTAAATATCCTTCTTTAGCTTTTATCTAGATAGGTATACTTATTTATTTAAATAGTAGTATTTAGATATCTAGTAAAGTATACTATATAGATATAGCCTTAGTAGTAGACCTCCTAATTAGGGTTTACCTTAAAGCGTTACTACTATTATTATTCGAGTAGTATCTTTATCTTAGGCTATTTACTTACGCCTTACGTGCTCTTAGTAGTTAATAATATAGTTAGTAATCTTTAGTTTAGTATTTACTATTTTAGAAGATTCTCTAATAGCTATTATAGTATATTTAAAGTCGTATAAAAGAAGTAAATTAAGAAAAATATTAATACTTCGCCTTAATATAATCTTTAATATTATTAGGACTTTAGCTTTATAAATTATTTCTTTCTATTAGTTTAGCTATTTATTTATATTCTAATTATTAGAAGGCTTTTCTAGCTAATAAAGTTAGTTAGCGATAAGATATTTTTACGTAGCGGTAAATAGCTTAATTCTTACTTATAGGGCTCTAAGTTAATAGTATAGGTACGTATTAGAAAGATTCTAAAGAATTAGTTAAAGCGAGGCTTCTATAAAGTTATTAATAACTATTAAAAGATTATTAATTTTTTTATAAATACGTTTATAGTTCTTCTTCTTCTTCTTATAGTTATCGAGATTAAGATAGTAATAGTTAATTATTTATTCTTATTATTAAGTTAGCTTAACTAGTACTATAAATTAGGCTAGACGTTCTAGCTTACTCGAATCGATATATTTAAATATATTAGTATATTATATATATAATTAGATAAGGTTAAACTAGATATTCTAGTCTTAAGAGCCTTTTAGGATAATAATTAGCTTTAAAAATGTTATAGTTATTAATTTTAATACGTTATTTACTAGATTAGTTCTTCGGCCGCACGCATAAAATGGGTTGATAGATCGACTAATCGCTTAGAAATATAGTAATACTAGTAGCTATAGCTTACTTATACGCGTAGCTACACTATAATAGGTACGGTTAGCTATTATTAGCTATTATTATACTATAGTATACGTCTTTAGTTGGCTAATAACGGTTAAGGTTACGTACTACTAGTAGTATCGTATACTTAAGCTATCTTAGATGTCAACTAGGTGCCTTAGAATAACTAAAAAATAATTATAGATAATACTTTAGATAGTAAAAGGCATTAAACGTATATCTAGGCTTATAACTATTAGATTTAGTAGTAATACTATTAATTAAGAATAAGTAGTATAAGGCATAAGAAAAACGCTTAGAAGAGTTTTCTTATTAGTTCTCTTCCGTAACTAAGCTAAAGTTTATTATATATATACGTAATATTCTAATAGCACTATATATAAAGGCCGTGTTACTAATAGAGTCTAAATTCTATTATTAAAGTTAACTATAAAGGTTAAAGCTATCTAAAGAATATAGTTTATATATAGTAGAAAAGTTTATATAATCTAACGTTACGTAGTATCGCCGTAGCTCTTATAAGCGATAGTTATCTTATATCGCCCGGGCTCTCGAGCGCGAAATATAAGTCTTAGTAGGGTAATTACGTTCTATTAGAATAAGTAGTATAACGGTTTAATTAATAATAAAAGAATTAATTAGAATAAGTAATATAGTATTTAAGAAGAACGGCCGTAGAGTAGTCTTTTATTCTCTTCTAAATAGACTATACTCGATAAAGTATAATATACGTAATTAATCTAATATACCCCCTTTACGTACTGCCTAAGTAGGGAGTAGGTAATAAAAAGAAATAATTAGGGAAATAAAATAACTAAGTAAGTATTAAACTCGTAAACTCGCTTAAAATAGGCGGTTAATTTCTAAAGTAAAAGAACTAATAAAATACATTTTCTATACTATAAGCTAGTTGTACTACTAGTATATAGTATAGAAAACGTATAAGTAACATTTAAATAATATCTATAAATACTAGAAAGATTAGGGAAGACTTATATCTAGTTAGATATAAGTTCTCTATTAGCTTAAGTAAGCGATAAGGGTTATACCTTATTTTACGAAATACCTAAATAAATAAATACTAATTATAGAGTAAGAAAAGTCTAATAGCCGTAATAAAATAAGTATATTTCTAGCGAGGTAGGGCTTTAGTAAGACTATCTACTAATATTACTACTATAGGCATCTACTAAAGATAAATATTATCTACTTAGACTTCTTAGCGTAGCTAATAGTAGTATATATCTATATAACGTAGCTTAGTATTAAGTTTTCTAATACTTTTCTATATAAGCCGAAGCGTTTGCATATTATCGCACTATATTTTAATTTAATAGCCTAGATCGAATTAAACTCCTCTAAAAAGATATTTTTATTAGAAGTATTACTTAGTAGCCTCTAATAAAGTAAGAAGCTCGGCTTCGGTAATTAAAATTATAACTATAGACTATTTAATAGTCTTCTAATTAATAGCTACTCCGAATATAGTAATAATCGAGCCTTAGTAGCTATAGCACGTGTTTAGATTATTAGTAAATACTATATTACTACTAATAGTAAAGATATTATTCTCGTCCTCGTAGTTATTTTAAAATAATAAGGTAAGCTTCTTAGTTTCTACTAAGTAGCTAAGAAGCCTTTAGAAGAGCTTAAGATAGCGAGAAAATAAATTAATAAGATAAGATAATAATACGAAATAAATATATATAATATCTATTCTAGTACTAGTAGCTATAAATTATACTAAACTAATTCTACTTTAATAAAGGTAAATATCTTATACGCTTATATACGTACCTTAATTTGCTTAAAGCACTTTATCTAAAGAAAGAGACGTTAATAGAAAGTAGTTTTTATTAATACTATAGCGAGCAATAAGACTAGAGATATATAATTTCTAAAAGAGCTATAAGAGCCTTTACTCTCGGTTTCTTATAATATATAAGGCTAGAAACTATTATACTTCTCCTAGTATTCTTATCTTATAGCGTTTAAGTAGGTCTTCTTAGAAAGTATCTATAAAAGGCTTATTTCGCTTATAGTATACTATAATAACGTTATCTATAAAGAAGAAGACGAATAGGCGATTATTTAAATATAAATAAGGCATATTAGGTATTTAAGTTAAACTAAGCTCTTCTAAGAATTTATAAAAATACTATTACTAGAGAGCTAGTAACTCTTTAAGGCTATAAAGCGCTCGAAGTAAATAAAAAATTTAGTCTTATTTAAGCTTTAGTTCTTCTAGAGGTCGATAGTATATCTTTTTCTTAAGTAGAACGTAAGAAAATACGTTTATAATATTATACTAGCGTATTTCTAAGTTAAAAGCATAGATAATAGTAATTAGGGCTTAAAAAATCTAAAAGATAAGAGTAGCTATATAAGTATTTCGCTAAGTAGTCTAAAGATCTTCTCTTATATAGATATATACCTTAATCTTAGTAAGCTAGCCGTATTTATTAAGCTTATACTTAAATATCTAAGTAAGTAGAATAATATTCTTATTAAGACTTTTCGCTTTACTAAGTACTACTATCTTTTATACTTTCTTATTCTAAAGTTTTTAGAGTTCTATTTAGATTACCTCTAGTAGGTAAGTTTTTATTAGATAGTTAAAAATATTCTTATAGAAACGAGGTTTAGGTAGTAGTTAATCTTAGTAAATATATAGTAGGCCTATAGGCAATACTTACGCTTTTATTAAAGTAGATTTCTAAAAAGATATAAGAAAAGATATAAATAGTATTTAGTAACTAAATATATTATTATAAATTAACGTAATATACGCTTCTTTATATAAGTTATAAGTCTTTAATCCGTGGATAATTAGGTTTAAATTAATATTTACTATAATATTATATTCTCTTAGGGTACGGTTTTCTCTAGTAGTATCTAGATTAGGTAAATTCTTATATTAAACTAGTATAAGCTAACTAAGTCCTTATAATTATTAATTTTATTAGTCTTTACCCTCTAAGCCTTAAGAGGATAAGCCTTAAGAGGCTTATTATTAAACTAGAGTAAATCGATCTAGTAATATATAATCTAAAGAATCTAGTATTTATTTATCTTAAATTATACCTGCTTATAGGCTACTTTTTATATACTTTTTACGTATAAGGCCTTTACTAGTTAATTCTATAGGGCTTAGTAGGTAATCTAGTTATACTTTTTATAATTAGGCGCCTAGGTAGCTATCTTAAGTCTTTAGAGTTTCTTAAGTTAATTAAATTAGAGCCGGTAATAGCTTATTACTAAGATTAAAGAAGACCTTAAAGTTCTAATCTAAAAAAATAATATTCTTTTTATAAAGCGTAATATAAGAAATAACTATCTCTTACTTTTAATTTTACTTCTACTATTATAGAGCGAGTATCTTTTCTAGATTCTCTAGAGAGAACTTACTAGATTTATTAAACGTAACATCTCTTAAGCGTACTACTCGGTTCTTTAGAGAATACTAGATTCTATAGATATTAATAGAGTTATATCTAACTAAGTATCTAATAAGAATACGCTTACCTAGCTTATTACTACGTAAAATATTCTTAAGTAGTAAGTAGGCTTTATAGCTATAAACTTATAGATATACTACTTTTAACTTCTTACTATAGATGCGTTTAAATAGCGTTTTCTAATAGTAGCGCTTTATTAGAGTCCTATTATAGATATAGACTAATATCTTAATAATTTTAGGCTATAAATACTTAGATAAATTAGTACTAACTTATAATAATCTTACTTTAATAATAATTAAGTATCCTAAATACTCTAATATACTATTTTACTAAGGGGTATATAAAGCTAATATTTTATAGGTAACTCTCTACTACTTAAGCTACTACTTAAAGACTTATATAAGTAATACTTCTCTATTTAATCTAAGAAAAGCTACTAATTTACTAAATCTTATCTTAATTATTTAAATAATATTAAGAAGGTACTAGGTGTACTTATCTTTAATTATATAAGTAACCGTAAAAGTAAATTTAGTAGAAGTATATTCTAAATATATAATCTACTAGTAGCTATTATTAGCTTATATTATTTATATTAAGTTAAATAAGACTTAAAAGAATACTTCTTTTAATAATTTCTCTAGTTATATAGATCGTAAGATCTACTAGTATACCTTAGTACGAGCGTATATATTATAGTAATTAGATAGCTACTAATTAGTAATTATAGCTTTTTATACCGCTTATAATAAGGCTTAAATAGCTCTTTAGCCTACGTATATAAAGATTTTATACTATTATATAGCTAGTAATAAGCGATTAATAACGTTTAATACTATAGCTAGTAATTTATCTACTTTCTTATATTCTATAAAGAAGTAGTTTTAAGCGAAGATTAGATAGACTATAATAAAGTCCTCTAAGTAGAGATATATACGTTCTATATTTAACTTAATTTTCTTTTTTCTTACCTTAGTAATAGAGACTAGATTAGCTATAAATAAAAATACGTAGGCTATATCTATAAGCTTAATAGTATATAGGCTCTTATAGTTAGTAGTATATACTAGTACCTTACTAAATAACTTAATCTTAACCGTAGAGTTTTCTAATATAATATAGTTATCTAGCCTTACGTTTCTTATTTTAGTATAACGCTTCTTTATATACTAATTATAGATATAATATATTATACTAGTATTGGCGATTTATAAGAGATTAAGCGTTATAGGCCTTAAAATACGTTATATACTAAATAATAAGATAACTATAGCTAGAAAGAATAATATTTTCTTATCTTCTTTACCTAGTTTTAGCTCTTATTTTTTTTAAGAAGAGTTATCTTACTTTTTCTAGCTTTAGTCGTAATTTTAGCTATTTTTAAATTATTTAATAGAGCGTTTAACTTTTCTCTTAATCTATAGATTCTCGAGTATCTTATTAATCTTATCTTAAACCTTTTAGTTTAGTATCTAATCTACTAGTCTAGCCTCTAGATTATAATATCTATATATATAGTAGAAGTAATTCTCGCTATATAAGTAGAAGAGTAGCTTTCTTTTCTATTTCTTATTCTTTAGTAAAGTAGTAAAGACTACTTTAGTAGCCTTTAAATTTTTAGCTATATTCTAGCGTAAGTAGTTTTAGTAGTTAATAATTATTTTATAAAGCGACCTATTAAGCTTATTATACTATAGCTTAATCTTATAGATTAAGGCCTAATAAGTATTAAGAAGGGTAAGCGCTTTAAAAAAGATAATCTTATCTTAATTATTTATAACTTCTAGAAGTTTAAGCTTCTTTACCTTAAATAGAGTCTCTTTCTATTATAAAAGCTATTTATTAATATTTTAGCTACTTAGAGGCTTCTTAAGCTAGTAAAGCTTATTAATAATAAGTTTCTCTTATATTTTCTTAGTTAGTTAGAGCCGCGCTTTAAGCGCTATAAGCTAAGAATAGAAGTATAAATTACTTCTAAGCTTCTTTAGAATTAGAAGTAATAATAGACTTACTAAGTTCTTAATAATCGTTAATAGATTATTAATCTTCTTTTTAAGCTTTTTATACTTAGATAGATCTCTTTTACGAGCTCTAATTTATATTTTATAGCGCTTCTAGGCTTGTTATTAGTTTAGATTAGAGGCTAATAGCTCTAGTATTACGAACCCTAAAGAATAAGAGCTTTATAACCCTATAAATAGAAAGCCTGCACGGGAAAAGACACCGTAGAAACTAAGAACCCTTATAAGTAATAAAGCCGCACGGCCGAAACGCCCGCACGGGAAACCTAGCCTTAAAAAAAGACGGCGCGTACGGCCCTAAGCTAGATAGTAATAGAAGTCCGCACGAAAACAACGCCTATATAGTATAGTAACTACCTAAAAAAATAGTAGAACCGAGTTCCTATAAAGAAAAGACACCTATAGAAAAAAAATATAGATCTAAGAAACTAACTTCGGATATAAGAAATAAATAAGAGAATATTAAATATATCGTCCGCTTATTAGGGTAGAAGTTAAGTTCCGGAAAATAGATCTTAGCGTCTAAGTTACGTAGAACCTACCGGGCCTACTAAATAATAAAGAATTACGACTATTCTCTATAATACTTAGATAACTAAGAATGCTAACTATCTACTACTATCTATAAATTACTATATATTTTCTATAGTATATAGATATACTTTTTAGATAGTACTTTAGCCTTCGTAGTTAACTTAAAGTTCTAATATAATTCTATTAGAGATAATAAGCCTAACGCGTATCGTATACTAATATATTATATAATTACTACTATTATTTTAATTTATTATCCTTCTTTTATTCTTTAAGATAAACCCTTTAGCTACTTAATTCTACTAGGCGATTCTAAAGCCTAGTAGAAGAGGCTACTATTATACTTTAACTACTAATTCTTATAAGAAAAGGTAGTTCCGAGAAGAGAAATACTTAATAATAAGATAGTATTACCTAATACTTAATACTAACTAAGTAATATAATAAATAATATTAATATAAATAATAATAGTCTCCTATAGCTAACTATAGCCGATATTAGAATACGGTAGTTAGTAAAGAGAAGACTCTTTTCTAAAATAGTAGTAGTCTTAAGCCGCCTAGAAAAGAAAGATAGTATAGCGTAGCTAGATAGCTACCGCTAAAAGACGTTCTAGATAAAATAATTAACTACTTAGTATATCTCGTTTCTAATATCTTATAAGGCCTTAACCTATTTAGAAAGCGGATTCTAGCAACTAGTAGCTAAAAGCAAAAAAGATTAACTAAGCCCTTTAATCTACTAGAAAGAATATCTTCTACTAGAAAAAAAGCCTAAAATACCGCTTATAAAAGTAGCGCTATATTAAATCCTTTATACTCTAAACTATAGTACGGGAAGCCGTTCCTCCTCCCTAAAACCCTATTAATAATTTAAAACTTAGTATATAAAATGCTCTACCTACCTTTATAGCCTTTACGATCTCCGCTTCTCTATTACCGGCAAAGAACCGTGCTAGCTAAGAAAAGAAGTAATATATAGCGTAAGAGGCGCTAATAACGTATAAAAATATTTATAGTAACTTAATTACCTACCGTAAACCTAACTAATAAAATCTAAAACCGGCCTAATAACCGCGATATAAGTATTCTAGAGCGTCTACTACTATTACTAAATATAATAGTCCGGATAACGTTCTAGCTAGTTAGTTTCTAAGAGAAAAGACTATCTAATAAAAAAAAACTCGTCGCGATTCTTAAGACGGCTATACCGTTAGTATAAATAATTATTATATATTATATAAAGCTAAATAATACTTTCTTCTATTTTTTTTAACGTAATACTCGTAACTCTCTTAAACTCTTAAAAGCCTAATCGGCTAACTAGTACTCGCTTAACTAGAATATTAAGGTTAATGAAAAGAAACTAATTACTATAGTAATAAAATAGTTTCTTAAGAAGCTTAACTAAGTTAACTTTATCTAAAACGAGAATCTCCGTAAAGATTATAAAATAAAATATTAGAAATATAAATAATAGTACGAAAGTAAATTAGTTTCGAAAGCCTAAATAACGCTAGCGAAACTAAGATCTTCTAGTCCGGTTATAATAAGGGCGGAGATACTAAAAGTATTCGTAGAAATAATATAAGCGCTATAGAAATTCTACTCTACCGCTTAAACCCTCTAAAAGAGAGTATAACTATAAAAAGTTATTAAATTATCGCCGTTTATAACTTCTTAGATATCGGAATAACTTACTAGCTAAGTAAGTTAGAAACTAGAAAACTAAGACTAGTTACCTTAGCGCTTCTAGTTAAGAGAACTAAGTACGCCGACTCTAAGAAGATTCTAGTAGTACTAAGAAATAAAATTAAAACTATTAGTACTTATATCTACCTAATTCTAAACGCCGGAAGAATTCCTAGAAGAACTAATGCTAGAGCTCGGTATAAGTAATTTCTTTTCTAAAGTATTATATTCTAGAGAAAAAAAGAAGCGATCTCTCTTAAAAAATTCCTAACGTACTAAGAGTTAGCGCTTATATACTAAGTATAAAGTAGAACTACTTCTATTAAGATAGAAATATTAATATAAGACTAAGAAAGCGGTATATAAATCTATTTCGCGAGATAAAAGTATAAAAAGAAGACTCTAACGTAATAATTATTATAAATATAAAGCTCCTTACCTATAGCCCTAACTAAAAAACTTCTAAGCCGTATAATAAGATTAATCTTTAGAGGTAATACTAATAAAGAAAATTACTAAGATAGTAAAATAAATTGTTAATAAAAAGATTATATTAGCGAAGAGAAGAAATTATAAAGTACGTACTAGGCTTATTAAATAACTATTATAAAATAATCGTTTCTCGACTAGCATTAATACTAAACTAATAATATAACGTCGCCCGGCTACTACTAGCTAATAATAATTAGAAGATAATAATTCCTCTAGCTTATTCTCTAAAATAAAAAATAGTAAATATAATTACTTTCTTAAAAGAAATCGACGTATAGATTAAAGACTATTTTACCGCTTAAAAAGAAACTTCGTCTCGTTAGATTTAAAAGACTAGAGACTACGGGTAAAAAAAAAACGTCGGCGAATTCTATACGATAATTCAAAAGTAGACTTTAAAGATAAAAACCTACCAAAGTATAATAAAGATAAGTTTAAACTAGATAAAGTTAATTACTTTAACCCAAATCTTAAAACTACGAGTAAAGATAATGAAGATTTAGTTAAAAAAAATAGTAAACTCTACTATAGAAACGTTCGTTAGTTTATTAAGATAGTTAAATATTAGCTATACTCTAAAATAAAATTCTTAGTTAGGCGAAGCCTTTAATAATACCTAAGAAAAATTATTTAAGCGTAGTATATAGCTTAGCTATCTAAAACGAAACGTAATTACCTAAAAGATAAAAGAAGAATTAACTATTAAAAAGAGAAACTAATTAAATACTTTAAAAAGCGCCCTTTAGAAGTATAAAGAGAGCTCTAGAGAAAATACTATAAACTATAAAAAGTAAAAGAAAAGCGCGCGATTAGAAGATTTATTATAGATTACGTTTAGTTAGCTTAAGACGCTAAAATTATTCTAATTAAAGATTAGCTTCTCTAGGCTTACGAGAAGATTAATATAGAACTTTATTATAATCTTAAACTACTAATAAAATTAACTACTATAGATATCTATATCTATAAGGCTAAGAAAAAGATAACCCTTTAGAGAGACCTAATTTACGAAGAGAAAAGACGAGACTATAGGCGTAATTAAAATAATTTAAGAAATAGAGTGCGTTATAATAATAATAATAGGCGAGATTAAGACTATAACCATAATTATAACTAAAATAAAAACTAGTATAGAGACCGGTATTAGAATACTAACTATAATCGTAATTATAACCGAGACCGCGACCGCGACTAAAACTAAAATTAAAATTATAATTAAGAAAGAGAGTAGAATTACTACTATAATCGCGATAAAAAATAAGACTAAGATAAAAATAGAAACCATAACTATACTAGAGATTAAGACTAAAGAGTAGAGAAGAACGAGAAAAACTAAAATATAAATTTTAAAAAAAAGATTTACGCATTATTATAGAGTAGAAGATAGGTAAGCTAGTTAAGGCGAGAATAGTTCTTTTTATAGAACGAATAGAACTTTAATAGAAGGCTTAAGAGAAGGGCTCTAATTAGCATATTAGAAGAGGCCCTCTATAAAAGATAGACTTATAATACGACTACGAAAGCGTAAGAAGTAACTAAAAGAATTACCGCTTTACGGCGTACTTACGGGGTACGTAGAAGCGGTAATTCTTTTTATTCTTCTTTCTTCTAAGGTATAACGGGCAACATTTACTAACGATAAGGTATAAAATAATAATAATAACGAGGAGAAAGAACGGCGCTAGGCTAATATATAAATACTACTTCGTAGCGTACTTACGAGATACGTAGAAGTAGTAATCTAGTTTATTTAATAGTAACGGGTAACGTTTACTAGCGCGAAATAAAGCGGGATAACCCTTATTAAAAAAGAGTTTAAATAAACGGGTACTACTTCGCGGCATACTTATAGAGTGCGTAGAAGCGGTAATTCTTCTTCTTCTTTTAGAATAGATTCTTTTAGTTTTATTACTCTATTTAATCGCCTACGAGACGCTATATAATAGAGTTATTTTAGACTCTTCTTTTACTTCTCTTTATTTTCTATACGGTTCTAGCCGCCTTTACCCTCTAGCTTACTAGACGCTTTTTTACGGAGCGTCTCTCTCGCTAATAAATTTAGAGCCTAACGCGGGGGTCTAGTATAGCTACTAGATAGTCGTAAGGCTCGTAGCGAGTACTTTAGAAAAGAAAAAGAGTTTAGAAATATATAAAAATACAAGAAAAATTTAGTATTAAAGGCTAGGAAACTTATACCTAGCTAGATATAAGTCTTTCTAAGGAAATTAGTTTAACTCTAAAAGAACGTAGCCCGAGTATTACCCTATATAGAAGCGATTTAGGTTATAGTACTTTTAAGAATTCTAAAAATAGTTTTACTTTATCGTAGACGACTACGAATAAGAAGCGTTCTATAAAGATATATAAAAATAATAGAATAGCGACTACGTACTCTATCTAGTTATAGTTTATCGCCTTTAGAGTTAAAATTCGTATTATTAAGAATAGCCTTACCGAGTTTATTATTAATAACTCGGGTACGAATAGAGGCTTTATAAAAAGGCTTTATTATCTTATACTAGAAATAATAATAGAATTTAGATTTTTATTCTATTTATTAGTATATAAGTTTTTAGACTACTACCTTCGTAGGCGTACGATAGTTAGTAGTAATTCGGATTTATTAAAACTAAAAGATTTATTAGATCTAAGAAACTAATCTATTATTCTTTAAGTAGCTTAATTAATAGGCGACTCTATAAATTTCTCTAGTATAAGAATAAGCGATAACTCTATACCGCCTATAGTAGTAGTATTCTAGAACGACTAAGCCGCCTCGCTATATATAGATACTATAATAAGCGAAAACGAATAGATCTTTTTTACTTTTAACTAGCTTCGTTAATTACTAAGAAAAAGCTTAATAGATATTTAGTATAGTAAGACTTTTTTAATACTTAGTTTAAGAAACGTATCCGTTTTTAACGAAACTAATACGTTAAAGTTCTTTAAGAACTTCGAGTATCTCGCTAATAATAATAGCTACTTAAAGAGTAAAATAGTAGAGCGCGTACCGTACTACTATAAAAACTTTATTATAAAGTCTATTAGAAAAACGCGCGCGTTTAAAGACCGTAATTAGAAGACCTTAAAAAGATCTATACTATACGAGTACTAAAACTACAATAAACGCGAAACGTTATTCTATAAGAAAATACTATACGAGTACGTAAAGTATAAGAACTAGAAAGAGTAAAGAAAAACCGTATTAAAGCTATAATAATACTTAGTTTTCTTTTATATAATTTCTTAGAGTCTCTTAAAGAAAAGTAAGATTTCTTCTTAAGAGTAGACTAAGCTATTTTTATAAAAAATACTACGAGAAATATTAGTGTTTCTTTTTAAAGAATATTAAATTAACTAGAGAAGCTCGTATACTTATAACTATAAAATAATTAGAACTCGACTAGACGAGAAGCTTACGTTAAAAAAATCTTATATAAAGCTTCTTAGAAAGAACTAGTACGTTAATCTTACCCCGCTTAAAATACTTAGAAGTATAGAAAACCGAAAAAAGCATATTAATATATAAGAAGCTAAGCCTATCGTTTAAACTAGTCTACTATATTAATAAACGGCCTCTTAATAGACTTTATTAAACCTAAGAATACTAACTAATAAGAAAGTTAATACTCTAGCTAAGTAACTTAAGAACCTAGTAATTAGTATAAAAAAGTACTTTTTAATTACTTTAGCTAAGAAAATTTTAGACGAAGCTCTAAACTATTCGATTTATAATAATATTCTATTAAGAGCGCGCTTTATAATTAAGCTTATACTCGATTACTTACGGGATTAATTTAATATACCTAGAGAAAATAGGGGCAACTCTTAGAGCTAGAACTTTAGCTTAGAACCGCCTAATAATAGCTATTACTATAGTAGGTACGGGGAAAAACACCATTAGCCTAAGAAGTATATAAATATAGTACGCGGTCGAGACTAAGGCCGTTAGTATTAAAATAATAGATAACGATTCTTTCTTAGATAATTATACGGCCTAATAAATCGGCCGTTAGCTTTAGAATTTAATAATAAACTTTAAACGCTTAAGGCTAAAGCGACGGAAGAAGATTATTCTAAGAAGAATAAAAAATCTATAATAATTAAGAGTATTCTAGATACTAACCGCTTCTAGATAAATAATAAGTTAGATATAAAGAACTTTAAACTCTAGACTAACGCGTAAAATATTTTTAGTTTAGATTTTAACGAGAATCTAGTGCGGGTATTACAGGAATAGCTAAACTACGCTAGTAAGAAAAAGAGACTAGTATCTAATAAAAATATTAGAAAGAAGTACCTAGGTACTATTAAAGAGTTTAGGCCCGGACATATCTAAAAAATTAATAACGATAAAGTAGAAAGAATACTAGAGAAATAAATAAAAAAAGTAAAGAATTCCGTGTAAGGTAAGCTAAGTACTAGTATAAAGCCTTTACGTAATTAGTATACGCCTGAGGGCTAGAAAACGAGTCTAGAAAGATTATAGACCTTACCCGCTATAAAGAACTAGCTAGAAGATATTAAATCGATTATTAATCTAGCTATATAAAGACTACTTAAGGCGATAGAGCCGTATAAAAACCTCTTTTAGATATACGCCGAGTAGAATAAGATATATAACGCGGTAAAGAAAGCTTAAAGCTCTAGGCATAGAGTAATACGCTAGACGTAACTAGTAAGAACGGCTTAGCTATACTTTTAGAAAATAAAGCTATAAGAAGTAGTAATATTATAGTTAATAATTATAAACTTAATAATAAGTCTAGAAAGAATAAGCGGCTCGAAAGTCTATAACTTATATAATATAATAGACCGGGTGCTAACAATAAAGACTTACCCTATTAGTAGAGATTTAGTAGGCCTATATATAAATTAGATAATTAATATTCTCTTTAATACTAGATTAGAGGTAAATATAATTTCTAAAAGCGCGGCTAAGAAATATAGCCTCTTCGTAGAGATTCTACTAAAAAGAATTAAAACCTATAAGATTATATCTATTACGGGTCTAGCGGTAAACTTTATTAGATTTATTTCGTTTATCTATCTATAGCTTAGATCGTCGAACTTCCCGGTTACCTTCTTTATATTAGAGTATAGTAGTATTAACGCTATTATTAGTACTCTATAGATATAGTTCGCTAGCTTCGGGCTATAGTATTAGACTAATAGAAGAGTTTTATATTAGATATACTTAATACTAAATAAGGTAAAGATTATCTTCTATACGAGTTAGCGCGATAAATTACTAGACTACCGAAAGATTAATATTTAGCTAAGAATTAAAGAAGTAGACGATAAGAATAATAAGAAGTATCTAAAAGACTAAATAAAACTAGATATATAGAAGCCCGGGCCTACGTAGCGACCTTAGTAAAAAATAAAGTTCTAGCGAAAGATGGCAATATAAAGTTATAGACGTAGCGTTTTACACTAGTACGTATAGAGAATAAAGATAAAGACCCTTTAGAAGAAGTAGTTAAGGCGAACTAAAAAAAAGACGCCGAGATACTAGAAGACTTATATCTAGCTAGGTATAAGTTTCTAGTTCGTACGCCTAGAGACTTATACCTAGCTAGGTATAAGTCTTTCGCTAAGAATACGCCGAATCTTAAGTACTCTTTCGTAAGTAAGAATAGTAAGTAGCGCGCGTAGATACGTAATAATTTTTCTTTATCTCTCTTTATCTTAATCTATTTTAATAATTTATTTATTGCGAACGATTCGTTCTAGCGTAGAAAGTTTAAGAAACTAAAAGAGAGAATAATTCTCTAGAAAAACTAAAAAAAATAAGTAAATACAATATATAAAAGAAAAGCTAATAAAGTATAATTAATTAGTAATTTTAACCTAAATAGAAGTATACTCGAGATAAATTAGCTTTAGAAATAAAAGGCTATCGAATAAAAAAAGACTATTTCGGCTAGACTATTAAACGAATTCTACGACTACCTAATTACTAAGAAATTTAGTAAACTAGTAAGAAGAGCTCGCCTAATTCTAAAGTAAATTAAGAAACTAAATATTAGCGATATAGTAACTAAGTAAGAAAAAGAGCTACTACTTAAGATACTCTTTAATCGTAAATAGGCGTTATTCTAGATCTTTAAGAAAAAAGAAGAAATTAGTAGTAGAATTATACTACCCGCTATAATTAAAACTATTCCGTATAAACTATAGTAAGTAAAAGAAATTTAAGTCCCGAGAGCTCTTTAGAAGAAAGTTATTATAATACTAGAGAATAAACTAAAGAAGAAAATTCTAGAGTATAGTAACTTTTTATATTAAAATCTATTCTTTCTAATAAAAAAGAAGAATAGAAAGTACCGCTTAATTAATTCTATAGTTAATATTAACCGCGTAATAATTAGGGACGTATACCCCCCTCTAAACGCTAATAAATTCGTAGAGTACTTTTCTAGAAAGAAGATTTTTAGTCTTTTAAACTTCTTTTCTAGATATAACTAGATATCTCTAGTAAAGAAAAACTAAGATCTAATAGCTTTTAATACTCTAATTAGTCTTTTACGTTGCACGACTATTTCGTAGAAAGCGATTAACTTAATAGCGTAGTTCTAGCGTACTATTATATTTATTCTTAAAGATTATATTCTATAAAAGACTCGGAACTATATTAATAATATTATAGTCGACGGACTATAATCTAACTATAAAAATAAAGAAATCGAACTCGGTTTATAAAGATTTATAGTTAAATATATTTAGAACCTTAATACTATACTCTATAATATAGAGAGAGCGGGCTATATAATCTTAATAAAAAAGACGTACTTTTACTAAGAAAATATAGCTATTCTAGGCTATATATATAACGCTAATAGAAGGCACCCTAACCTAAAAAAAATTAAGAAGATTCTAAACTAGCTACTCTATTAAAACCCACGAGAAGTACGCGAATTTCTTAGACTCTACGATTACTATTAAGTATAGATATTCTATTACGATATAAGTACTAAACTATTATATAACTTTCTTAAGAGAAACGTTGTCTTTAAGTAGACGAATAAGTACTAAGAGACTATAAATAAGCTTAAAGTGGCTATTACTTTCTTCTCTTCTCTAATACTAATTAATTATAAGGAAGGCTATAGTAAAATTATAATATAAATAAATACCTTAAAGTATAGATAGGGCGTATATTTAGCTTAGATAGGCCGTAATAAAAAAAGGCGCCCTATATAATTTAAGTCTAAAATCTAGTCCTTAGCTAAGAAAAAGTATAATAGTAGTAAGCTAGAATATAAAACGCTTATATATAAACTAAAGCGGTTTCGCTATTAGCTCTATAAAGTATAATTTATAGTAGAAACGAACTATAAAGTCCTAGTTACTTAACTTTAGCGTATAGCGACGGATTTACCCGGTATACTAATTACTAGATAGCTTACCTAGATTTACCTTATAAATTTTAAGATACGATATATTCCTAGAAATAAGAATATTATAGCTAATACGCTATTCCGTAAAAGGCTTAGACCCGGGAAATAAGAAGAAATAGATAGAGACTTAAATAACTAAGTAGATACTTAGCTTAGTCGACTAGAAACTAAAGACTCTAGTAAAGAAAACTTAGAATTAAGGACTAGAAACTAGAAAAATAAACGCTCGAAAACTAGGGCCTTAAAAATAGAGAATTCTAAAGCGGAAATCGAAGATTATAAGCCTAGGATTTCTAATAACTAGGATTAAGAAAACTAGGGAACTAGACTCTAGAGAACTAGAAAATAGAAATTTAGAAGTCTAGAAAATCTAGTACTATAAGATCTAAGGCCTAGGATCTTAAGATACCATACTTTTTCTATAGAGATAGCTAAAGATAGCGGTTAGAGAAAAGATTAGACCCTTACTTAGAAAGAATCTAATATCGAAAACCTACTAAATAAGACGTATTAGTCGGAGTAGTAATTAGATATTACTTAGTAGTTAATAATTTTACGTAGACTACCGCGGCTAATAAGAAAGAAATTTACTAGTTTTAAAAAAAGAGCGCTTAAGTATATAGTTTAAAAGCGTATATTATTTTAAAAAGTAATAAGAACTAGTTTAATTTAAAAAATAGTAGATAGTAATAAGAGAAAGTAAAAGATAATTTATTTACTATATAATAAGTATAGTTATAAAGAAAGAGAAGCTATATATCGTAAAATAGCTAATTAATACTACTAGCTAAAAGTATAGAAGAATATTAAAAAGTACTATACTATCTATATAAAGTATTAGCGTAGAGACGCGGTGCGAAAGAAAGCCTAGCTATATCTATTATAGAGCTTAGCTATAAAAGAGAAGTAGAAAATCGACGTAATAAAAATACTACGAGTAAGAGAATATAAATTTATTATAATAGCCCGCGAATTAGTATCTAACTAGCCTAAAGAAAGAATACTAAGAAAAAATACTTTAAAAGCTATTACTAAATTTATCTATAGAGATATTATCTATAGATATAAATATCTAAGAATTATTATAGTTAATAAAAAACTAAAAAATAAGAATAAAGTAGAGCGCTTACTAGCTCGATAAAGAATTAAGCGAGTAGAAATTTCGGCCTATTACGCTATAGCTTATAGATTAGTAAAAGTAGAATATAAGCTAATTAGAAATTTTTTAGTAAAGCTTACTACTAAAATAGACTAGAAGTAGCCTAATTATTTTTATACTATACTTTAGATAAACCGCTCTATAGCTAAAGCGACTACTAGAATAACGCTAGCTAAGCTTTTATATAGAAGCGATTTAATTCTTCTAGTAGATCTTAAAGTAAAAAACTAGAAGACTATTAACTAAAAAATTATAAGAATGATAAAGAAGCTTCTAATAGCTAAAGTAAAAGAGCTTAACTAAAGAAAAAAAGCTAAAAAAATAGTAAAGCTACGTATAAGAAGAAAAAAGAAGGCTTATAAGAAATACTTTAATAATTATTACTATCTTTATAATAAGAATAAGCCGTTACTTCTAGATACTCTAGTATTATTATATAAAACTAAGAACCTTATGCAGTAGAATAAGAAGTTTATCTTTCGCTAGAAAGAACTATACCGGGTAATCTATATTAATATAGAGATAAGAACCTATTATTTAGCCGAGTTAAATAGTACTAAGTTAAAAGAAATAATACCGGTAAATAAATTAAAGCGTTTTAACGTAAGAAAAGACTAAAGGCGAGTAAGTCTTTAAAAAGCTAAGATAGATAAGTAGTAATATTAGCGAATCGGCTAGCGAGATTATATTACTATACCTAACCCTTAAGAAATTAAATAGTCTAAGAGGTATTAACTATAATATACGCATCTAGTAGTACGCTTAAAGAAATAATACTAGTAAACTAATTATAAGCCTACTAAGAATTCTCTCTAGTAGCGCTCGATCTATCGCTTCTCTAAATTTCTTTTAAAATACTTCTCTAAATTTATCTTTTTCTTTAGTTACTTTCTCTTATCTTTATAAGATACTAAATTCTTCTATAACTTAAGTTATAAGGTCGGTAGTATAAAAGGCGGTATAGTAGATAAATAAGTAGATTATAGCTAAAGATTTAGAAGTCTTTAATCTAAAGACTCTAAGTAAAATTATAAAAGAGTCTATATTAGTTACTTAAGAAGCTTAATACTTAGAAAAAATTCTTAAGATATTTAATTCTATAAAGAGTATAGAGTTACTTATCTATAAGCTTTAAAAGCTCGAGCCTAGAGAGTAGAGAAAAAAGAGATATATAAAAGTTTATAGTATACTAGTTACGCTTACGGATTCTACTAGTAATAGGCTTATAACCCTAGCTAAGATTATAGAGTAGGATACTAAGATAAAGAAATTAGCCCTAAATAATTATAATTTAGTAATAAGAGAAGCGGATAAAATTAAAAAAAAGATACTTAAAAGTAGTAGTAAGATAATTACGAATATATATAGGTTTTAGAATAATATTATAAAGGCTTAGAATAAAGAGATAATAAAGGCTTTAGTTTCTAGAGATTCGGCCTTATAAAACTACTTAAGATACGTTAGCTCTTAGGCTAGATATAAGATATCTCTCGAGCGTACTATTAAGTAGATTAACTATATAATATACTACCGCCTTACGAAGCGCTACTATACCTCTCTTCCCTCTTTCTACTCTATTAGCGAAGATTAGAATAAGGTATACTAGACTACTACTATCTATAGTTCTAATCTTTAAAAGAGTAGAAAGGCTTCTAGAAATATAAATACTTATAAGATCTATACTATATTAGATTATAGAAAGATAGCTCTAAATACTACTATTCGCGAAGTAGTAGAGGTTTTTAAAAAGAAAAAAAACTTTATAAAAGATAGTCTTAGTTTTCTAATAAATTATAAATACGTTTCTATTAATTAGTAGATTCTATTCTCTAGAAGAATTAAAATAATTAATCCCGTATTCTCTCTAAAGAAGAATTATTTGTTTAGTATTAGCTTCTTTAAGAAATTTAAGAGTAAGAGAAAAGTAAGTAGATTAGTATTAGCTAAGTAAAGTCCCTCGCGTCTACGTAGAGAAAGTTAAGACTTTAATAATCTAGATATTATTACGTTTCTTAATAACTACGTTAAATACTTTAATAATAAGTTCGATCGCTAGCTCGCTTATAATAAGAAATATTATTATAAGTACTCTACTAGTATTAAATCAGATCTAAAAGAGAGCTTAAATAACCTAAATTTTAGTAAGAGCTACGATACGCTAGTAATATTATTATAGACCTCTACTAGTAGTTAGCTATATACTATATATCTTTAAGATTTATATATAGTAGTAGAAATTAAGACTAAAAGCGCTATAATAAGAGAAGAAATTAGTAATATTCTCTTAAAAATTATTAAAAATATTTTTAATAATTCTTTTTAATAGATAAAGAAGCTTAAGATTAGAAAATATCTTCTTATCTAGAGTTATAATATTAATAATATAGATTTAGGTGGCTTTAGATACTTTAAAGATAATTCTAAATAAGAGCTATAGTATTACTACTAAAGTAAGTAAGATTAAAAGAGGTTAGAAAAAGAGTTAATTAGAGACAGTAATTAAAAAACGTATAGTATTACTAATACGTTTAGTATTTAGAATAGATATTCTAGTACTAATCTAACTCGACTTTAGTAGATTCTTAAGAAAGATATCTAGTACTATTAGTACTATATAAAGCTCTTTAATAGAAAACTTTCTCGTAATAGATATTACTTTTTAATAATCTTTATACTCTTTACTTAGCTTATTAGGTAGTATTCTCTCTTATAGCTTTAATAGATAGTATCTAGTAAGACTCATCGTTATAGCTTTATTAGTTATCCCGAGCCTATCTAGTTTATTAATAGCTTAGCTTCTCTTTATAAAGTACCTTATCTATCTAAAGAACGTAGGCGTGCGCTATATTAAGAATACGGTAGGGCTATTATTAACTATAAGATACCTCTATATAATAAAAAAAAAGCTAAATAGACTCGTAGAATATATAATAAAATTTCTACTAAAGAGAAAGAGATATTTAGTAGTTATACTAGGCGTAGTAAGTTAAATAAATTATCTATAGTCTTTAAGAACTAAATAGCTAGAAGCTTCGAATTAATAAAGTCTAATATAAAGCCGATAGCTTCTAGTATAGTTATTACTTCGAGGCCTACGATTCTCTAGGAGTATAGTAAAGAGAGTAAGTCTACGCGATAGATTTACGCTAATACTATATTTATTAGAATTAAGAAAGATAGAAAGCTAGAGCTATCTTATATAAAGTATAAGAATATTTATAAGGCTAATCTAGAGGCTAAACCACCTACTAAGAGCTATAGTAGAGATAGATTTAACTTTATAGAGCTATTTAATAAGTACTATACTAACTTATTAATAAGTAGAATCTATCCTATTTCTAACGCGCTTATTAGGAAAAAGAATTAGAATAATCCGTTAGTAGTAGCTAATATAGATAATTAGTTTAGAACTAGTAAGAAAAAGAGAGGCGATTTAATTTAAAAATAGTAGAAGACGGTAGTTATTTTAGTTCGTAGAGTAATAAGGTATTAGCGGAATACTAATAGAATAATTTATAGTAGATAGAGTAGTTACGATTATAATATAGATCTAGGGTTTCGAAGAAATTCGTTAGAGACTAAAAAAGTAGAAGTAGCTAAGTAGAGGCGCTTACGTAGAAAGTAAAGAGTCTAAGAAGACTTATATCTAACTAGATATAAGTTTTAGTCCGTACGTAGTAAGATTTATACCTAGCTAGGTATAAGTCTTCTTAGTTATTACGCTTAACTAATATTCTTAGAAGCTTTAAACTTATTAATAAGAACGGTTAGTTTACTCTACTTACTTTTACTCTTCTATTTCTTTTCTTTTTTTATTATTTTTTCTTAGCGTATTCGGTTCTAAGTCTAATTTCGGGGTTATTTTTTATTATAAATTAATATTTCTTTAGAAGGATATCTTTCTCTTATTTTCTTATAAGTAGGGTAGGGCTCTAATAGGCGTATTAGAAGAGTCCCTACTACGAGAACTAGTACGAGAATTATAACGCCGAGTAATTAATAATCTTAATAGATACTACGCCTACTTCTACGGACTATAAGTCTTATATTTTTACTTTTAGAAGCTACTAATGGACGGTAAGCTTAAAGCTCTAGGCGAGATATTATAGAATAGAAGATAGGTAAGCTAGTTAAAATAAGAATAGTTCTTTCTATAGAATAAATAGAACTTTAATAGAAGGCTTAAGAGAAGAACTCTAATTAGCGTATTAAAAGAGGCCCTCTATAAAAGATAGACTTATAATACGGCTATAAAAGCGTAAAAAGTAACTAGAAGAATTACCGCTTCGCGGCGTACTTATAAGATACGTAGAAGCGGCGATTCTTCTTATTCTTCTTTCTTCTAAGGTATAATAGGTAACGTTTACTAATAATGAGGTATAAGACGACGATAATAATAAGAAGAAAGAATAACGCTAGGCTAACGTATAAGTACTACTTCGTAGTATACTTACGAGGTGCGTAGAAGCGATAATCTAGTTTATCTAATAGTAATAGGTAACGTTTACTAGTACGGAATAAAACGGGATAACCCTTATTAAAAGAGAGTTTAAATAAACGGGCACTACTTCGCGGCGTACTTATAAAATATATAGAAGCGGTAATTCTTCTTCTTCTTTTAGAATAGATTTTTTTAGTTTTATTACTCTATTTAATTACCTATAAGACGCTATATAATAGAGTTATTTTAGACTCTTTTTTTATCTTTTTTTATCTTTTATATAATTCTAGCCGCCTTTATTCTCTAGCTTACTAGACGCTCTTTTACGGAGCGTTTCTTTTACTAATAGCGTATAAGATAAAACTAGAAATAAACTCTAAAGTTAAAATTATAAAAAAGTTATCTATCGAAGAAGAATCTAAAAAAGATATAAAAGAATTTAACTCGTTAATATATATTAGATTTCTTAGAATTATCTCGTCTCTAGTAATTCTATCTACTAACTTTATAATACCAGAACTAGAACCTTCTAAAGATAATAAGAAATTATTAAGACTACTACCTAAGCTATAAGAGATAATAAAAAAGAATAAATACTAATACTTAATATATAGATCTACTTAGCTAATAAGAAATAAGTTATATACTTATATTAGAGTAGAGTATTCTAACCTAAAAAAGATAAGGTCTATCGTAAAAGGCTTAGTTAATCTAACTAATATTAAGAAGCCCGATACTACTCTAAGGCTAGATTAAGCCCTAGCGAAGATTACAAAAACCGTATAATTAGTAGCTAGAATAGAACTAGATACTAGAAAGGCCTATAGAAGTTAGTTATATATAGTAACGTAAGTATATCTTAGTAATAGCGATAAGAAGATTAAATCTATAGCGAATATAGGCTATATAATATTCGTTATTAATAAATAGTTCCTCGAGAACTTAGAAGCGAGTTACTAAATTCTAACTATAGAATAAAGCGTTAGAGTTAAAGAATTCTAAAATAATTAGATACTATATAATTAGTACGTTCTAATACGCTTTACTTTCCGCGTATAGAAGAATAGAACGTAGATAAATATAATATTTACTAGAGAAGTCTATATCGTTCTAAACTACTATAATATACTTCTCTTAGAAATAGACGTAATTAACCCTAAGAGTATTATAATTAATTCTACGCGAAGCTACTTACGCTTAACGTACTACTAAAATATAGAAGTATCTATAGAAATTAAGAATCGCGCTAAAAGAGTAGTTAAAGAAATAAAGATAAAAATAATAAAAAATATAGTAATTCCGCTACTATCTCTAACGCCGGTAATAGTAAAATTTACGAAAGCTCTCCCTAAGTAACGGGATTTTAAATTTATCCCGTAGTACGGAGAGTATAGAGATAAGAATTAAGCCTAGTTATTAATATACGCGTATATTATTAACGCTAAAATGAAAGCCGTATAGCTAAGAAATAATAATTAGAAACTAGTATAAGTACTAAAAAACGAGCCTCTTAGTACTATAACTAATAGATAAGTAATACGATTATATAACGTCGGAAGCTATAACTACGGTATAGTAGTATTAGATACTAATATAATTTTTTTAGAAATAGAAACTTACCTTAAGAACGGGATTACTATCTATAATAACTAAGAGACGGTAAGAAAATACTATAAAATAATAAAAAAATATCTAAATCTCTAAAATAAGAAGTTAGCTTACGTTCGTATTTTAAAAGAAGAATATATATCTATTTCTTTAAAGAAAAAATAGAAAAATATAAAGCTTACTACTAAGGTCTATCTACTTAGCGTTAGAGATAAAAAAATAGTTAATAAAACCTTTAGTAGGCTATATAATTAAGAAAAGCTTAACTAAATAAATAGCTATATCATTTTCGGGTTTCTAGTCTTTATTATATAGAGATAGATCTTTAAAGATAGTAAATAGATAGAGAAGCTATAAGCGGTAGTTAATATCTACGGCTTAAATAAAATATTCTAAAAGAATTCTTATTCTCTACTAAAATAAGACGATATTATCTCTATAATTAAGAAAAAGAAATTTATTATAGTTATAGACGCGACGTTATTCTTCTACTAATAGAGAGTCTAGAAGAAGAATCGTTATAAGCTAATAGTAAACTCGTATTAAGATTAGAAATTATTTAACGTAGCCTTAATAAAATATATTAACTTAGTCTAATATATTTAGCGCTAGCTAGATACAATTCTAAGAGACTTTTAAGAATTTTACCGCGCCTATATTAATAATATAACGATATTTAGCTATATCTTAGAAGAGCACTTAGACTACCTAGATTAAGTTTTTAGTAAACTAGATAGTATAGGTATTAGCTTATTTCTAACTAAGAGTTTTATTAAATACCTATATATAACGCTCCTTAAATAAAGAGTAGACGCGTTTAGACTAGATTCTACGTAAGAGAGAACTAAAGCGCTAGTAGAGATATTCTTTCTAAAAATACTAAAGTAACTTAAATATTAGATCGGCGCTATAGGATTTCTATAATTAAAAATTCTCTACTATACTATAATTATTAAATCTTTAACGGATTATAAGACTATCTTATTAAGAGCGAGTCTAGAGAAAGAAAACGCTAAAAAGATATATACTAAGTAAACTAAAATAATTCCGTTAGAGAATTATATAGTAGCGTATAATATAATAAAAGAATATTTAAAAGATTCTCTATACCTTATATACTATAATTCTAATAGGCGGTTATATATCGATATTAATATATCTAAACTAGAAATCGAAGCGTTAGTATATTACGTTAAAGATAACCCAAAGCTAGTAATATAAGAAGAAAAAGTACTATTCTAGCCTAATAAAAAGATCTAACTAATTCTATTTCTTTCTAGAGTATTAAAACTAGTAAAAACCTAGTACTAGCTAATAGAACTTAAAGTAGCAGAAATAATATAAACGCTATAAAAAATTAAGTACCTATTATATATAAAATTAGTAAAAAAGGCCTATTTTTTTATAAATTACTACGTAGTAATCTTTATCGTATAGTATTATAACTTATAAACGACCTTAGCTACTAATAAGATAAACTTAAAGCTAGTTATAGCTAGCTAGTATATTTCGTAATTTATAATAAAAGTATAGTATCGTTTTAGTAGAATCTATCTAGTATCTAATACCTTAAGCCGTCTAATTAAGAAGCGGAAAGAAATAAGTAATAAGAATAAGAATTTATTAGATTCTACGCTAATCTTTATAATTACTATAGTAGAAATACTAGATAAGATAAAGAAGCTTATCGCTAAGAAATACTATAAGAATATATATTAGCGAAGAATATTAGAGATTCTAGATAAAATAAGAAAAATAGATAAAAAGAATATATATAAAAAAAATATAGAAAAACTAAAAAAGTTAGCGTAGAAATAAGCGTAAAAGAAAATAAGAACGTATTAAGAATATAAACTTCTAAAAGAGGCTTAATATATAACGCGAAATAATAAAGCGCCGCTAACTAAGAACGCGAGACTAGAAGTTAAAAATAGTAATAAAGAAGAAGAGCGAGTAAATAATAAAATTATAAAGATAGTTACGCTAGAGAAAAATTCGCTAATAAATAACGCGTTACGGCCGGATATAATAACGTAAAGAAAAAAGCGGAAATGCTAAAACTTTCTTTTAGACCCGACGGATATCCTTTAAGCGAAACTAAAAAATATGGCTAAGACTAATAACCTAAGAATATAAAGAAAAGCCGTATAACGTTAAGTATAACTATGTTAGCTTATAAGAATGCTTTATATAAACGCTATAAAAAAGAATAAGAATTCGAAGACTATATAGAAATTATAATTCTTTTTAAGAAATAAAATAATCTACTATATAGATTTAGAGAATAAAAGATACCGCTTTTATATTTTCTCTATAGTTAAAAAGAAAATATTCAAAATAGTATATAATAAATAATATTATAGCGAATACTAGAGAACGTATAACCGTATTAGACTAGCGATCTTTATTAAGAATATAATAAAGAAATTATAAGTATACTTAGTATAGTACTAGAAATACTAACTATATATAATAAAACGCTACGCGCCGTATAAAGAACTCTATCTAATCTAGAATTTCTCTATTTTAAGAGAAGTCTAGATAATAGATTTTATTATAAAAATACCGCTAATAAGAGACGCCTTTAATGCGCTTCTTACTATTATTTATAAAGCGATAAAGGCTATCCTCTTAGTTAAAGATAAAAAGAACTAAAGCGCCGAGAAATAGACGAACTAATATATAAAGAAGATCGTCTTCTACAAATAGAAACTTTCTAGAATTTATATTATAAACTAAGATCTATATTTTATTTCCCGCTTTTAAAAGAAAGCTTATAAAGCGATAAAAATCGTATACTATCTTACGACGGCGTATTATCCCTAAATAGATAGCTAATTAGAAAGAAGTAATTAAACTATAGAGATTACGTTATAGTACTACGTTATAGTAAATCTAGACCGCGAATAGATTAAGATTCTTTTATATCTCTAAGCCGTTCTTAATAATACGGTAAGCGCTACTACTAGCTTCTTTCTAAACTAGATACTCTATAGTATAAATATTAAACTAGACCCTCTCTTAGCTCTTATAAAAGTACTAGAAGATAAAGCGTAGCTCTATAATACTATACGCTAAGAAGCGAAGAAGGTAATTAATTTTATAGTTATAAGCTAGAAAGCCCGCTATAATACTAAATATAAGCCCCTTTATCTAAAGAAAGAAGATTTAGTATTTATAAAACTCTACTAAGAATATAAGATAAAAGAATACGCGAACTAAAAATTTTTTTACTAATACTAAGGCCCTTTTAAAATTAAAAGAATAATCGAGAATCTAGCCTACGAGTTAGAATTACCTAATATATAGAAGATTTATTTTATTATCTCTATTACGTAGCTCGAGTTAGCCCCTAAGGGTATAGATTTCTATAAAAGAAACTAGAAGTACCCTAAATTAAAACTTCTTATAGACTAAAATTAGCCTAATCCGCCGTATAAAATTAAAAGACTTCTTAATAAAAGAAAAATATAGGTTCGAGATAAAATAAAATAAAAATACCTTATATAATAGAAGAACTAGGGACTAGCCTATAATAGCTAGCTAAAAAAAGATGCGTTAAAGTAAGTAAAAAAGCTCGTCTAAGACTTTAAAGCTAAGTATTTCGTTACTACGCCTAACCGCCCGATTAGAGGCAGGCGCAGAACTAAATAAAAATAACTATAAATAGTATAGTAATAATACTATAGGCCGGAATTATATTCTTCTATAGAAATTAAATCCTTAGTAAAAGTATTAGTAAGAATACTTATATACCTTCTAAAATTACTACCCTAATACTTAGATTAACGTAAATATTAAAATAAGATCTTCTCGTACTAATACGTATTCTTTTATCTAAATAGATATAAATATAAAATTTCTCCTCTATAGATCTATAAATAATACGTATAAAGAATAAGCCTAACGAATTCTATAGCAATAATTACCGCTTACGAACGTCTACTAAGAATTACTAACTATAGTCTTTTCTTCTTTTTTCTATAAACTAGCTCTATAACTTTTATACCTCGCGATTTCGTAGAGAATAGAATTACTAATTTCTACGCTTTCTTTCTCTACTAGAGATATTAGTATACTAATATAAGTAACCGCTTTTCTAACTTACTAGTCTTATTAGAGATACTCCGTTTTTCTATTACTTACTTAATTATTAATATAATCCGCGCCTAAAGACTAGATTATTTTATAGCGAATAATTCTATAAGCTTTCGTAACTTTAATAATATTCTATAGCTTTTCGCCGAGTATTTCGACTTTTAGCACGCTCTAGACGAGACTATAATAAATAAGTAGCTTACGACCGCCCTCTCTTTCGAACTTCTAGCCGCGCGCGACGCTATATATAGAACCTAGAAATACTAAATCTTCTAAGTAATTACTAATCTTTCTACTAGGATTAGCGCTATTATCTAAAAAGAGACAATTATAGAGGTAACTATTAATATTCTTAAGTAATCTTCTACTTTAATTACCCTCCTTAATCTTTACAAAATAATTATACGGTCGATTATACGCTTTATTAACTACTATTACCTAGGCTTTCTTAACCTAGAAGATAGGTACTACGACCTAAGATACTTTCTAGACTATATTTAGCGAATTCTTACCTCTAAAACCGATCTATAGGTAATTCTTAACTTCTATTATAACGATAAAAAGTTTACCTACTTTCTCGAATTAATCGATTCTACGAATAATAATTCGAAACTAGAAGCTATCTACGTTAATTCTATCGCCCTCGTTAAAATAAAATTTTAAAACTATCTCTTCTAGTTACTACGTATCTACGAACTCGAAGAATTAGTCTTAGTAGTACTACTAGATAAAATTACCTTATAAGATACTAAAGTAGATAAATTTAATAAAGAAAAAGCTAAATTCTTCTAAGAGCTTTTCTAAGATACTTCTTATAGTACGTAGAGCTATATTCTACCCGAATAATAGATAAAATTACTAATATCTATACGTATAATTTTATCTAATCCCGAGATACCGCTATCTAAGATAATAGATAAAAAAATCTTCTCTTCTTCTTACTCTACTAAGAAAAACATCTAGTATTTCGAGAATAACTATTTATAAGAAGTAATACGAAGAATAATAATATAAAAAAAGGCGGTAGAATATAGAAAACTATATTTAATAAAACTATATAATACTAATATAATCGTTACGACTAATAACCTTCCGCCTAAGAACGTTATTCTAAGTAGTAATTTAACCTACTAGATTATTTGTATAGTACTCTAAACTAGAATTATCTCGCTATAATACCTATATAAGTTCTAGCCTAGAAATTTTACTACTATTAGTAGTTTTTTAATTACGATAGAGCCTCTTAGAAAGCTAGCCCTTATCTAGTAATTTCTAAATAATATTAAGATAATCTTTAGCGTATATAATAGCTATATTTATATCGGCTCTATAGGTTTTTAGTTATTAATCGAATTAATAAATAAGAGTACTATCTAGATAGCTAAGAAGACTCGCCCTTAGTATAACTCTAGTTATAAAACCGCAGGACTATATAGCTATAATAACTTTAATATACTATTTCTACCTAAGCTAGTTCGTAAGATTAATCTAGAGTAGTTTAACCCTTCTATTACTTATAAAACCGCTTATTAGAAGATTCTAGCTAGATATAAAAAAGAAGACTACCTCTTTAGACCTAATAAAAAGTTTTTAATATATTCGGATTAGTAAAGCTACTAGTAGAATATACGTAAAATAATAGCCCGCTCTAGTCTAACTAGAAATATAACATCGCCGGAATATTCTACTAATATTATAAAATACTTCTTTATAATCGATATTCCTCCGCCTAATAAAATTACTATAGAGAAGCTAAGCGACGTCGTTAATATTAAAATACTAAAGAGAAGTAAGGTCTATCGCGATAAAAATATCGCTATTATAGAAAAGCTAACGTATATACTAAATTAATAAGTATAGAAGAACTTTCTTTAGACCGTAAAAGCTACTATCTATAACGCGGTTTTCTTAACTATAAACTATTTTATTATCTACGATAATAATAACTCTCCTAGTAGATCTCTTATTAAGAGCGTAAAGAAATATAGAATTTATATTATAACTAAGAGGGCGTTTATAGAGAAGTTATAAAGAACTATAAAGACTACTACTATAAAGACGACTACCCGTCTTAAAAAAAAGAATCTCTTAGACCTAGATAATAATAATAGAGTAATAGAGACCCTAATACTACCCCTATAAAGAAAGACTAGATCTAAGAGTAATAATAAGTTAAAAGAGCTTTTAAGAATAGAAGAAATTCTAGCTTCTATTAGATATCTAGAATTTATATATTAAGTTATCTTTTAATAAATCGCCTAAGTAACTAAGATTCTAGAGAGGGTTAAATAAACTATATTTATAGCTATAAAAGTATAAATTAAGCGCTAAAAAAAGATACTAGTATCTTTTATAAAATATATAAGCTAAGTTACGAATATACTTACTTAGAATTATCTAAAGTATAATATCGAAGCCCTTCGTAGCGAACTCGAGTTATAGAAGAATATTCTATAGAATAGTTTAATACTATAACTAAAGATTACGCTATAGGTATTCTTAACTTTAGTATAGTAATTTCTAAGGTTACGAGAAAGATCTTTCTAAAAAATAAAATATAAGAAGTATTATAATACTTTACGAGTTAAAAAGATATTTCGCTAACTTAAGAGCTTCGAGCTCTAAAAGCTTAGTTTATATTTCTAAAGCGTTATAAGTACGCTATATAACGCGATATTAACTAACGTATTATAATTTAGTAACGCTTTTATATCGATAAGAAGAAATGCTAGCTAAAGCTAAAAATATCTAAGAATAAGAAATACTTAATACCGCTAGAATTTTACTTACCCTAGAAGATACTAAAGAAAGCTAAGCTAAATAAAATTATCTTAATCTTTAATAACGAACTTAAAGTAGAATTATAAGCTACTAGTAACTATTTTCTCTTTCTTTAAAAAAGAAATCCGTTCTAAGTATAATAATTAAACTACTAATTTAAAAGAAGAAAATCTTTATTCTACTATAAAGTATTCTCTTTATCTTTTTTTTCTTATTAGTACCTTCTATTTTCTAGTATAGCGATACGAAGGTCTAGGGTTTACTATTTAAAAAAAAAAAAAAAGTTCTTTTTCTTTTAATTTTCGAGTTATAACGCTTTAAAAGAAAATAATAAATAAAAGAAGTAATATAAAAAGTTATTTTTTTTTCTTTTATTTCTTTAGCTTTCTTTTTCTCTCTAATTAACTTTCCGTATCTAAGGACTATAATAGATTATAATCTATTAAAATCCACCCGCCTAGATATTAGAATACGATAGTTAGTAAAGAGAAGACTCTTTTCTAGAGTAGTAGCGGCCTTAAACCACCTAGAAAAGAAAGATAGTATAGCGTAGCTAAATAGCTATCGCTAAAAGACGTTCTAGATAAAATAATTAACTACTTAGTATATTTTATTTCTAATATTCTATAAGGCCTTAACTCGTTTAGAAAGTAGATTTTAGTAGCTAACCTCTTTTAAATTATTTAAGATATATAAGGCTAGATTAGCGAACTATATAAATAACTCTAGAAGTAGACTAATAAGAATATCTAGCTTTATTAATAAATAGACGAACTTCGTAACTAAGCTATTCTAATAACTTCTACCCCGGTATATATTTATACTTCGGTATTAACAACAACTTAACCTTCTAATAGAAATATAAAGACGGTTAAGCTAGATCTATTCTATAATAACTAATATTATAAACCCCTAGAAATAAGGGCTTTATAACCCCACAGGCTAGGAGCCCGTACGGGAAAAGGTACCGCAGGAGCTAGAAATCCTTACGAATAGTAGAGCTATATTACTAAGACACCTATACGGGAAAACTAGCCTTAAGAAAGAACGGCGCGTATAGGCCTAGGCTAGATAATAATAAAAGTCTACACGAAAACGACGACTACGCGGCGTAGCGATATACTAAAAGTAGAATCCCGTAGAAAAAGAATTAGTTACGGAAGTACGCCTAGCTAAACTAAATAGTAAGTATAGAAGTATATACCCTTACTAAGAATAGAAGATAAAATCCAAGAAACTAACTTTCGAGTATAAAGAACGAATAAGAGAAAGACGAATATATTATTCGTTTATTAAGAAAGAAGTTAAATTCTAGAAAATAAGTATTAGCGCCTAAGTTACGTAGAATCTACTAGGCCTACTCGAAGATTAGAAGCCTTAGTACTAATTTAACTCTTAGATTAATCTAATACTATAACTAATCTAATAGTCATTCTAATTTCTAGATTATTATAGCTTTTCTATAGTATATAGAATATACTTATTAGGTAGTACTTTAGTCTTTATAGTTAACTTAAAGTTCTAATATAACTCTATTAGAGATAATAAGTCTAACGCGCACCGCGTACTAATATATTATGTAATTACTACTATTATTCTAATTCTTTACTCTTCTCTTATTCTTTAAAGTAAACCCTTTAGCTACCTAACCCTACTAGGTAATTTTAAAGCCTAGTAGAAGAGGCCGCCGTTATACTTTAACTACTATTCTTATAAGAAAAGGTAGTTCCGAGAAAAAAAATACTTAATAATAAAGTAGTATTATCTAATACTTAATACTAACTAAGTAATATAATAAACGACGTTAATATAAATAATAATAGTTTTTTATAGCTAACTATAGCCGACCTCTTTTAGGTTATTTAAGATATATAAGGCTAGATCGGCGAACTACGTAGATAACTCTAGAAGTAGACTAACAAAAATATATAGCTCTATTAATAAATAGGCGAACTTTATAACTAAGCTATTTCAATAACTTCTACCCTAGTATTCGTTTATACTTTAGTATTAATGACGACTTAACCTTCTAATAGAAGTATAAAGACGGCTAAACTAGATCTATTTTATAATAATTAAAAGAAGCTCTAGATCTTTCTCTTATAACTCGACCTATATTTTTTTTTAACTCTAGAGACTTTTTTACTAACGATAAAAAGATAATATTTATAGCTATCTATCTCCGCGATATTATAATATAGTAGTTTAAGCCCTACCTTAGAGACTAAATAGAGAAAGAACTAGAAGTACGTAAAAAGAATATTAAGAAAGTCTTTAGTAACTATAAGTACTTCGTAACTTAGATTAAATAAAGCTTCGGAGACCTTAACGAGATTAATAAGGCCCGACGAGCCGTTATAAATATCTACTAGAAAACCTTAGTAGCGGACTATACTATAGAATTCTAAAAGGCCGTAGCGTATTTAAACGACTAGTCTAACTGCGCCCTTATAAACCACTACTACCAAGGACTTAAGGAAAGGGTTAAAGACTAACTTATAATATAAGATAATTCTAAAACCCTAGATAAGCTTATTAAGCTAGTTATTAAATATAATAACCGCCTCTTCGAGTGCTAATCCGAGAAGTATAAGGTAAACTACGAAGCTAATACTTCGCGCCTAGCGCGCCCTAGATATACTTAGAAAGAAGAAGATACTATAAAGCTATATAATATTAATCGCTAAAACGACCTACCTAAAAGAAATAACTACTATAGAAAAAAGAATAATAGCTATAAAGAAAAATAACGTAAAGAATAGACCCTAGAGTAAAAATAAAAATTCAAAAAAGGGCTATATATCTACTATAGTAAGACTTAGAAAAAAATATACTACTATCTTAAAAAGAATAAATAGGTCTCGGCTACGATATAAGAACTAGAAAACTAAGAAGTTTCTATAATTACTAAGTACGAAAACCTCTTCGCCGAATTCGATAAACGATACGAAGAAAGCTAAAGCCCTAAGTATTAGAGGCTTAGCTAGATAGCCTACTATAATAATAACTATACTACTTACTAAAGTAATAAGGACGCTATAGAATAGTACTCTAAGAAGCTATAATACGTTAATATAATTCTAAGAAGAGAGAAGGAGCTTATTAAAGCTTTTTCTAATAATAAGAACCTAGTTAATAGCGATATAGAGGAACTATACAATAGTATCCTAGAGTTAAATATAACCGATAATAAGTAATAGCAGGACGAAGCTATACTTATAAGAATAACTAAATATCTAACTCGATACGGAGAGATACGCCATATTACTAATAGCCTAAAACCTATAGTTACCTAAATTCTAGGCCCTATAATTAACCTCGAAACGTAGCAATACAAAGTATAGTAAAGAAAGATATATATACGCGTATAGTAAGATAATATCTAGAATTTCTAGAAAAAATTACTACTTAAAACGGCTAACGAACTCGTATCTAAGCTAGAGAACGAGATATAGGGGGTATAATAATAATAAGATTTATAATATCTTCGTAATATAGCCTATATTCTCTATTAATACGGTACGGTAACTAGGGACAGGGGTACCTTATAGTAAATACTCTACGAAAAATATAATATACCTACCTCCTAGTATTAGGTCTAAAACGGGTGGATCTACTAAAGACGACTAATTAAGCGCGGTAGATAGACGTAATAGAAAGATACTCTAATTCTAGTTAATAAATAGGACGAGTATATTCATTATAAAATAACGAAATAACCTATATTAAAAAACTAGATAGCTTTTCTAGATAGAAATTCTAAGAGGGGCCGTTAGATAGGTTCCTTAACTAGGTTATACGTATAGCGAACGGAATTATATCTACTAGATTAAACTTATATCGACTTTTATATATCCTAGTTATATTCTATAGGAAAAAGGCGATGGCTATAATCGATAGTAGCGTATAAGGCGTATTTATTAACCCTAAGTTTATCGTTAGAAACTAACTACTCTAGTAAGCTAAGAATTACTCTTATTAGCTAAGTACGGTAGACGGCTTTCTAGCGAAATATAAAAATAGCTAAATATAAATTAAGATAAGAAAAGTACTTCTTACTATTAATAATTACTAAGAACGAATTAATCTTAACGTAATAATAATTCCCGGACACGATATTATTCTAGAAATATTATAGCTAAAGACTTATAAGCTATATATTAGCTAAAGAATAGAGAATATTATATTTTCTAATAAGTACTATAAACGCTACCTCGTAATAGTAAAAAGAAGCTAATAGAGCTAGAAAAAAGTACTAGAGCCTAAGAGCTAAAGCGAAATCTCTAAGCTAAGATAGTAGAATAATAATATATCTATAGATATTAAGACTATTAGCTATCGAGCGCTAAAACTTATAATAAGACGAGGAGAAAAAGTTTATATAATTTACATAAGATCTAGTAAAGATATTAAGTAGAAGACTCTTACTCGTATAAAATAGAGTCTTACGAATAAGAATAAGAATAGCCTAAAACTAGTTAGAAAAAACTACTCCTAGAGGCTTAATAGATAATACGGCTACCTAGATAAAGTAGATACTAGTCCCCTCGAGTATAAGAGCTATAACGGTAAAGATATTTTAGTAGCTAAGATTAGCGCAGACCTTAGCGGAATTATAAGACCTACTATAGATATATTAGTACCTATACCGAAATTAGAGATAGTTCTATAAAAATTCTAGAATATACTAAGAATATTCTAAGAAAGAAATAAGAAATAACTACTAGAGTATTAGCTATAGAATTATAAGATACTTCTACTTTCGAAAATATAACTTACTTTTAAGCCTATTTACTTCTTATCTAAGATAGAGGCCGAAGTATTACGGGAATATATTAATAAAAACCTAGAATAAGAATATATACGGCCCTTATAGTCGCCGGTAGAATACCCTATTCTATTTATTTTAAAAAAGAATAGTAAGCTCCACCTCTATATTAACTATAGATAGCTAAATAATATTATAGTAAAAAACTAATACCTATTACCTTGTATTAATAAATTATAGAATAAGCTTCGTAACGCTAAGTTTTTTATAAAACTAAACCTTCGAGAAGGCTACTACCTAGTCCGTATTAAGAAAGATAAAGAATAAAAGATAACGTTCTAAACGCGATTTAAATATTATAAGTATATAGTAATATCTTTTAGGCTTACTAACGTATCGGCTACCTTTTAGAGCTTAGTTAATAATATCCTACATTTATATTTAGATATATTCGCCTTAGCTTACCTAGATAATATTTTAATATACTCGAAAATGCTTAAGAAATATACTAAGCACGTAAAAAAAGTCTTAAAGGCCTTAGATAAACGAAATCTCTAAGTAGCCCTAGAAAAGAGTAAGTAGTATATATAAAGAATAAAATACCTAGGATTTATTATTACCCTAGGGTATATTAGTATAGACGATAAGAAACTAGACGTAATTAGAGATTAGCTAATACTATAAACTATTAAAGAAGTATAATTCTTTCTTAGATTTACTAACTTTTATTAAAAGTTTATTATAAACTACGCTAGAATAGCGGCACCTCTAACTAATATTACTAAGAAAGAGCACGGGTTTATATAGAGAGAAAAATAATAACGAGCGTTCGACTTACTAAAGCGAATATTTATAGAAGTACTAGTTCTAGGGCTCTATAATCTAGATTTATTAATTACGGTAGAAACCGACGCTTTAGACTACGCTATAAAAGCCGTACTTAGTTAGCTAAATAAAGAAGATAAACTATACTCTATTATCTACTACTTAAGAAAAATAATATCTACCGAAAAGAACTATAATATCTATAATAAGAAACTTCTAGCTATAGTTATAGCTTTTAAAGAATAGAGATACTACCTTAAAGACGCTAAATACTAAATTATAGTATACTACGACTATAAAAATCTATTATACTTTACTACTACTAAGAAACTAAACTAATAATAGATTAGATAGATAGAAGAACTAGTATTATATAATATAAAGATTATCTACTAAA